>CM074721.1:417775879-419116504 GCA_037306005.1 Rhinophrynus dorsalis
TTCTCTCTCTCTCTCTCCCCCTGTTTTCCTCTCTCTCTCTCCCCTCCCCCTGTTTTCCTCTCTCTCTCTCTCTCTCTCCCTCTCCCCCTGTTTTCTCCTCTCTCTCTCTCTCTCTCTCTCCCCCTGTTTTCCTCTCTCTCTCTCCCCTCCCCTGTTTCCTCTCTCTCTCTCTCTCTCTCTCTCCTCTCCCTCTCTCTCTCCCTCTCCCCCTGTTTTCTCCTCTCCCCCTCTCTCTCTCTCTCTCTCTCTCCCCCTGTTTCTCTCTCCTCCTCTCCCCCTGTTTTCCTCTCTCCCTCTCCCCTGTTTCCTCTCTCTCCCCCCTGTTTTCCTCTCTCTCCCCTCCCCCTGTTTTCCTCTCTCTCTCTCTCTCTCTCTCTCCTCTCTCTCTCTCTCTCTCTCTCTCCCTCTGTTTTCCCCTCTCTCTCTCTCCCCTCTTTTCCCTCTCTCTCTCCCTCTCTCTCCTCTCTCTCCCCCTCTTTTCCTCTCTCTCCCCCTCTTTCCTCTCTCCCCTCTTTTCCTCTCTCCCCTCTTTCCTCTCTCCCCCTCTTTTCCTCTCTCCCCCTCTTTTCCTCTCTCCCCTCTTTTCCTCTCTCCCTCCCTCTCCCCCTCTCTCTCTCTCTCTCTCTCTTCCTCTCTCTCCCTCTCTTCCTCTCTCTCCCTCTCTTCCTCTCTCTCCCTCTCTCCTCTCTCTCCCTCTCTTCTCTCTCTCTCTCTCTCCCTCTCTCTCTCCCTCTCTCTCTCCCTCTCTCTCCCTCTCTCTCCCTCTCTCTCCCTCTCTCTCCCTCTCTCTCCCTCTCTCTCCCTCTCTCTCCTCTCTCTCCCTCTCTCTCCCTCTCTCTCCCTCTCTCTCCCTCTCTCTCCCTCTCTCTCCCTCTCTCTCCCTCTCTCTCCCTCTCTCTCCCTCTCTTCCCTCTCTTCCTCTCTCTCTCTCTCCCCCTGTTTTCCTCTCTCTCTTTCCCCTCTCCCCCTGTTTACCTCTCTCCCTCTCTCTCTCTCCTTCTCCCCCTGTTTACCTCTCTCTCCCTCTCCCCCTGTTTACCTCTCTCCCTCTCTCTCTCTCCTCTCCCCCTGTTTACCTCTGTCTCTCTCTTTCCCGTCCCATCTTTTAAAGTACTTTTGATAAACCCAAGCACTGATGAAACAATGGAAAGCTAAACAGGTTCAACATTGAGGATCACTTCACTGAAGACCTCACTAGCATTCAAGAGGTTAAAAGCCTTTTTTAAATCAATGGGGATTTTAATTTGTCATTGATAGTGCAGTTGGTGTATTCCATAATTGCATCTCTTTAGTGTCTGGATTACAGCCCAATGTTGTTCATTAAGAATGCATCAAATCTTGAATTTGAATTTAGGTACTCAGTCTTAACCCCCCCCCCCCATCCCGTCCCGTATAGAATTTGACTCATGCATTTTAACTCTTTGCTATTATAAACTCTTTTTCTTACTTCCAAAATAGAACACCGTCTGGAGGACAGGACCCATCTCAAAAGACAGTATGGGTAGAGACTCCCTCCTACAGTTTAACTCCCTTGCCTACTAACTCCCAAAGCAAGATAGTCTTGTTTTTTCTAGGGTTTTTTTTTTCTAGGTTTTTGTTTTATCCTTAGATATGGGGGCTGTATATTTCACCCATTAGGTGGGTTATCATTTGGCTTCCTTGGAGGGAACTGACCAGTTCGCAGGTGCTTTGTGGCCCCTTTTCAGCCCTGTGGAGGGAATGTTGCTGCCATGCTTTCCTTCACAAGAGTCTTGGGGCTCTGTCTTCCCTCTAAAATGTTAACCTGAAGACAGGTGAGTGACCTTTTGAGTGTTTAGTAGTTTCTGAGCCCTGTTGGCTTTTGTTCTTGTGTGCTGTGTAAGTTCTTTGTCCTTTGACACTTGCTGCTTGAGTTATTCAGATAGTGGATAATCCTAGTGAAGTCTGCTATAATGAGGACGTGTGAGGTCCTTTCTCTTTTTTCCAAACTCTGGGTGCTTAGCGTTGGTATATTCCCATGATACCTCTGCTCCATATGGATGTTAGAAAATAGGATTTCAGTCTTCTTACCTGTTAAATCCCTTTCTCTTTAGTTCATATGGAACACAGGTCTCCCATCCAGAGAAAGGTCCCTTTTGTGGTATTGCTTTCCTAGACAGAGGAGTACAGAGGAGTCTCTCAGGAGATTTTCTTCTTCTTTCCCCCACCTTACTTTCCCTTGTGTGGCTACATTCACATGAATTCTGTGAGATAGTGGGCATCGTGGTTGAGGAAGAGGAGGGAGTCTCCACCCATAAGAAGGTCTTTTGAGATGTGTCCTGCCCTCCAACAGAAGGGATTCAGCCCCATCGTACCTGTGTTCCTTATGGACTAAAGAGAAAAGGATTTAAAGCAGAACTACCACCTGAACATAACTTTAGCTTAAATCCCCATATGGCGACTAGCTGCTTGGTTGTGCTAGTCGCCAGAATTATTACCTTGACAAATAGGTTTAGCCTTTCTTCCCGGGCTAACAGCATCACGGAATGTGGACATCTTGCCATGACGTCCGCACGCCTGCACTGTCAGTCCCTTTTGGAGCCGGACGGCAGTGTTGGCAAGACTCCTCTTTTAAGGGATTCTATTCAGGGTTACAATGCAAAAAATATTAGCAGGAATCAACATGGTTTTATGAGGAATAGTGTGCTAAACTAATCTTTTGAGCTCCTATGAAGAAGTAGCAACCTAGAGCAGTCAATTTAGTATATCTAGATTTTGTAAAGGCTAGGGGATAACCTTTGCAATTGGATAGAAAACTAGTTGAAGGGATAGGGAACAGTGTGTGGTTGTAAATTAGACAATTCTCCAATACAGTTAAAGTTGACAGTGGAGTGCCTGGGGTTCAGTATTTGGGCCACTGCTTTTTAACATGTGTATAAATCAGTATTTGCAGATTACACTGAATTAAATTATGCAGAGTAATAAATTCAGAACAGGATATTTGTTCTCTACAGAGGGATTTTATATAAAATGGTAGATTGGGCAACAAAATGGAATATGAAGTTTAATGTGGGAAAGTGTAAAGTCATGCATATAGGATGAAAAAATCCCAATGCTACTTAGGAAATTAATGGAATCATTTTAAGGGACTTGCTATAGAGACACCTGGGAATCCTTCTAAACTACAAACTTGGAAGTAGTTACCAGTGTCAAATAGCAGTAGCGAAAGCAAAGTCCTGTCTTTCATAAAAAGGGGTGTGGAAGAGTGCATAATATATTTTGCCACTATACAAATCATTGGTAAGACTTCATCTTGAATATGCAGTACAGTTTTGGGCACCAGTTCTGAAAAAGGATAGGATATTATAGAACTGGAGAGAGTACAGCAAAGAGCAACAGAATTAAAGGAATGGTAATGTTTCACAATAAAAGCAGCTCCAATTAATCTTCATAGTATTCGGGCCATGGAGAATGTTATTTCAATACTGTTAAAGTTGTAAAGTATCCCCCTCCCTCCCCTTTAACTGATGTAACACTGCTCAGCTCAGAGCAGCAGGTGGTGTCCGTGTGGATCGCAGAAAGGGACAATCTTCAATTAGCATAAGGGAAAAACCTGTCAACGGGGGCAGGGTTTTCACTGTTCTCACAGCAAGAAGATTGTCCCTTTCTGTGATCTGTCTGATCTGTGGACCAGATTCCACATCTGAGGGGAGGTGGCTTACGCTAGGAGGGGGATACTTTATCATTCAATTACTCTTGAACTACAACTCTGACAGTATTGAAATGATACCCTCCTATGGCTCAAATACTATGAAGATTAATTGTAGCTGCTGTTTCAAAAAAAAAAAAAAAACTATCCCTTTAAGGGAATGGAAGACTTGAAGCATGAGGAATGTCTAGACAAACTTGGTTTATTTACTCTAGAGAAAAGACAACTAAGTGGAAATCTCATCACAATGTACAAGGATATGAGAGATCAATACAAGGATCTCTGGTGAGTTATTCATTCCAAGTCCTGAACAAATAACCAGGGGCCACAATGGATACATTTAAGAGAAGATCAGATACACTTCTTTCAAGAGGGGGACATACAGGTTATACTGTGTATTAGTAGGCAAAACAGGAAGTTCGGATAGAAACTAACTTTTTTGGTAGCAGGAAAGATTATATAATTCTCTTTTCTGTGGGTTACGAGGCAAGGGTTGAACTGGATGCCTTTTTTCAACCTAATTTAGTATTTTACTATAGGATTGATCCTGGTGGCCAGATCCTTGGTTTCCAGTGCCATATTAAATTGTTAGAGCAAAAAAACAATAGCTAATCGGAAGTGAATGGAAGACAGATGTTTCCATTGACATTAATTCCCAGCTGAACTTTATTTTGTAGAAGTTGTTTTGGGTTGGGGCGGTTGTCAATATACTTGTAACCTGGAATCCAGCACAACCATAAATGGCAAATCATTTTGTAGAGGATGATTTGAAAACTGTAGCAACTCTGAATCAAACCAGCTGCAACATAGGATATAAATAAAAATCACTGTTGACTTTAAATGGTGTTTTTAACATCCTTGAATACTATAGGTCTCAAATGGGCACAGTTCTTAGTATTAATTTTTTTTTTTTTTTTTTTTTTTTTTTTTTTTTTTTAATTTTCCCCTGTTAGGTGGGCTTTTGTTCCAGGTTTCTTACTTTATGGGTTGTACAGTGCATAGGTTCTTTTGCCAGGATCACAAAACGTGTGGATGTTTGCTTGCTTTATCGGCCTTTACCTCATTTATAGCTTCTCAGAAGCTTTCATTCATTTGAATTGGAGTCTGATTGTTTTACATTGATTGATTGAATGCTTTGGTGCTGGGAGTATCTCATGTTGTCTGTCAACCACTGATTCATGTGGGCTGTTGCCTGACTTGCACTGTCTTTTGTCTACGTATGCTGTTTTTCTGTATGTTTGCAACACTACAGGGGCTGTTAACCCCTGCACTGCCTTCCTTCCTTAAATGGGCACATTTTCCCTACTTGGGTACTGTCCCCTTATGGCAGTGGAATTTTCTGTTGTTTCTCTCACACTTTAATAATTTATCTTTCTTTATGCTTATTTTTTACATTTGATATTTTTGCAATCCTGCCCCTTTAAGACTTGATGGACAATTTGGCCATTTTGGATTTCAGACAGAGCGCTTCTATAGTACTTATCTTGCTTACAGTTGCACTTAAGAGGCTTTGTGGGTACTTTTGGTATATGCAGTCTGACCACCACTCCCCATTACTACAGGGTAGTGTTTAAAATAGAATGGACTACATATATAGCATGGGAATAGGTGGTTTTAGGATAACAATCTTCCTTTTTGGATTCTGCATGCTATGCAGTGGCTGATCTCTACCTCCTGCTTGCTACTTTAACACCTTGCAATCAGATAAGTTATTTTATCTTTGCCTTTCTACTGTTTTTTTACTGCCTTCTCCACTATTCTGTAGGGCTGTTCTTACCATGTCAGACAAAGCTAAGGATTCTGGGGTCTCCCTAACCTTTTTATCCCATTTATTCTCATGCCTTCTCT
This sequence comes from Rhinophrynus dorsalis, assembly GCA_037306005.1. Taxonomy (NCBI): domain Eukaryota; kingdom Metazoa; phylum Chordata; class Amphibia; order Anura; family Rhinophrynidae; genus Rhinophrynus; species Rhinophrynus dorsalis. The sequence continues at coordinate 417,781,395 of CM074721.1, forward strand.
GGTATGATAGATCCCTCTTGCACTGTGACCCCTACACCACCTCCTGGACTCTCATCTGCTGATCAGCATTTTGTATGGGTTAAGATTTTTTTTTTTTTTTTTTTTTCTGTTCAGTTACCTCTATCTCCACCCCTCCCCCCACCACACACACACATTTATCCAAGGGGTCCTGAGTTTTTGGTCTCTTGGACACACTGTTCCACAGCAGGCAGTTGAGCCATGTCTTTGGTGGGGCACACAGATCTGCTATTGTTAGATGCAGTTTCCTCTCAGGAAAAGTTCACCAGTTTTTGTCCAAATATTTGTGATTCCCACATAAAACAGCAGGTGCCGTCCCATTCTAGACTTTAAAATGTTTAGTTTGTTATGTACTAATACCATGGTTCAAGATGCAATATTTGCACTCTGTCATCACAACTAAGTGTCCAGGATTTAGGACGCTTACCTGCACCTCCAGATCCATCTTTATCATCTGTTTCCTGTTGTTTGCATTTCAGGGTATTCCCTTTCAGTTCACTGCCCCTTTCCTTTGATGCTCCTGCTTTGCAGGTCTTTACAAGGGACATGTCCACCTTGACCATCCTAACTCAAGGGATATCTGACTCCCTACCTACACAGCATTTTACTCAAGGCTCCTTCAGGAGTAATCTTGCACATTCGAATTCAAGAGTGCATCTCCATTCTGGTTCCTTCTTAGGTCCGTTGTTTTCTCAGGGCGAAATTCGATAACCTTCAAGGGAGGGAGTTTGTTCCAGACGACCTGATGCATCAAAGAATAAAGCTAGTCAGTGATGGTTCAGGAGTGTACATGACTGCATTAGATTACCTGGTCTCTGATATTATGACCTCTTATCTGAACCACAAGGATCTACAGTCCTTTGCCAGTTCCCAGGATCCTTTTTTGGCTATGATGAGTTTCCTTCAAGTCCCTCAGGGTGCTGACGAAAGTCTGGATGAAGACCTCATGTCATCCTTATTGCTCCATTCTGTCTGTTTTGTGAGCTTTTTTGTCTTGCCTTGCATCTTAACTGTTATGCTACTCTTAGGGGAGAAGCTTGCTTTGATGTCAAGCTCTTAAGATCCGCATCCTCTACAAAAAGGGTGTTTTTTTACTGTTCCTATTATGCTTTAAGCCTGTTTCATCCAAAGCCTATCAGAGTTTAGTTCCTCTTGTACAAGTCGTGTGCTGACTGACCTCTTGTCCACTACCTTTTCCACTTCATGTAGATTTGGCCTTTGGTAGGCTGCTGTTCAGAAAGGGATTGGTCTTCAGTTCAGATTTTGTCTCTTTCCTTTCTTTTCCAGTGGCATATTGCTTTGCTTCTTGATGTACAAACTTCTCTCCAGGGGACCCCACTCTTTCATGGAATTTGAATCTGGTATTGGGAGTGCATCAGAGGCCTTCTTTTGAACCTCTGTTCTATGCTTTTATTCTGGCTATTGTCTTTGGTGGGTAGCTGAACTTCAGGCTTTTGGGAACTCCTATGGGATTTCTGCCTAAAGTTGTTTCAGATTTTCATATCCACCAAGAAATTGTTCTTCCTCCTTTTTGTCCTGCTCTTTCTAATAGACACGTACAGGACATTCAGCTGCTGGATGTGGTCAGATGCTTCGAGTACTATATTCATTGCATGTAGCCTATTTGGAAGTCTGGTTTGCTTTTTATTTTCCGGAGTGCCCCCATATGAGGGTCAGTATGCTTCAGAGGTTGCTGTAGCTTCCTTGATTAAGGTAACTTTGCCAGGCATATAGCTTCACAAAGAAGCCTGTACCTTTTTTAGATACAGTGTATTCCACCAGGTGAGTGGCTGCATCTTTAACTTACAACAATCAGTCCACTGCTTAGCAGTTTTAGGTGGTGATGTGGCTGTGTGCACACCTTTGTGAAACTACTATGTTAATGTACTGGCTTTGGCTGAAGCCGGGAAGATTTACAGCCAGCCAGTATAGATTTCCTCCTTAGATTTGTGATCAGTAACACATTGGTTTCCTGTTATTTGATTTACAATAAATACCTTTCTCTTAGTCCATGTGGGTCACAGGACCTCCTCCTGAAGGAAAAAAAAGTGGTGGTTTGAGTCACAGGCATGGTGGTGCTCTTGGGTTCCCTGTTCAGGAGATTCCTTTTTTCACTTTAGTTTTGCTTTCTTTGGCTTTGCTGTAAGTACAAACAGATGGTGGTGGTAAAATGTGTAAGGGACTAGAGAGACTGGTTTTGACATGCCCTGCCCACTTGGAGGAGGAGACTTTATATCCCATGGTTCCTGTGTTCCACATAGATTGAGAAAAGGATTTGTTAAGTACTCGAAAATTATTTTACCTACATGGCGATTGTTAGAGAAAAAACTGGGTCTGTGGGCAGATCAGATCGTATTGTTTACATTTCTAATCTTCGTTTCAGGTGCTGTATCTGGAACAGCAGGTGTCCAAGAAAAGAACAAAGAGAGACATTTTTACCGAACCGACAGATCCCAAATTTATGCAACAGTGGTACTTGGTAAGCAGTTCCTGTTCCTAGAAATTAAAGGCATATTTACTGAGGAGAGGTGTAGCAAGGATCTCAAGAAATTTCCCCTGAGAAAGATGTTACACAAAATGGTTCTTCCACTGCAGCCCAGCATTAAGAATAATAAAACACTGGCATATGTAGTACACCTGCCTGCTCACTTACATTGATTAACATGGATATCGAGTCTTGCAGCAATTAACCCTTTTAATGCCATAGACCAGGGCTGTCCATTTTCAGTCCTTAAGGGCCACCAACAGGCCAGGATCTATGGATTTCCCTGATAAAGCACAGGTGATTAATCAGTGACTCATTCATTTTGACTGACCCACATGTACTTAATCAGGGAAATCCTTACATCCTGGCCTGTTGGTGTCCCTTGAGGATTGAACTTGCACAGCCCTGTACTAGACTGCATATCAGTGTGTTGGAGAGGAAATATAATTGATGATGCTGATAAAAGCTCATACCGAATCACCTATCTTGAGCTAAAGGTAGGTAAGGAAAAAAAAAAACACCCCATTGAATCAATTTCCAATTAAGTTCCATTAGATATATATATATATATATATAATCAAATAACCCTTTGAATGCTAGATAGGTCTCAGCACATTTCAGAAGAATGTGTGGAAGACTTCTCTAGCAGTCAAGAGGTTAAAGTCCCTTTATAATCAAAGGGAATTTGGTGTATTTTTATGTAGTTGATTTGCTCTAGAAATACACCTCTTTAGCTTAATGAATTATACATTAACTTTTCAAAATTAAGAAAATGCTTAAGTATTTTTAAGAGCCAAAACAGTTGCAAGAAAATGTCAGCACTGAGTGCAATTTCCCAGACTAATAAAGAGAGATTATTAATCCTGCACTTTGTGCAGTTATTCCTGGTAATCTGCTTTACCACATAATGAAAGTGGTGTAAAGCCAGTGATTCTGACTAATGTCCTGCCTTGACCACATAATCGAACAGAAAACAGTGCTTCCTCTGCAGGTAGGAACTCTGGGTAATGGCATGAAAAACAAATTAATAAAATGAATTATATGGGGTGCTCTGAAGAATTTCAATAAACTCTTGATTCAGTGTTAGTAGTTTTCTAATATCACACGAAAGTGCATACAACGAAAACAAATGGGGCACCTGACACAAGTGAGCAACCAATGACAACTCCTTGTTGATGGGTTACAACACTACTCCTCCTCAGCTGGCCAGTGCCGATTTGAGGATTTTGTGAGTTGCAGTCCAAGTGGTGGGTCATAGCTTGCTTACCCATGACCAAAACTATCTTTTATATATATATATATATATATATATATATATATATATATATATATATATATATATATATATATATATATATATATATATATATATATTATCATATTATATATGTCATTGTATTGCATCTGTGAATCATGTGCACTGTAAAATCTCAGGTATAATACTTTTTTGCCCCATTTTACTTATGTGAAGTGGGTGGTACATATTATACATGAGTTTAAACAAAACAAAACAAAGTGGACCCCCCCCCCCCAAAAAAAAAAGCCCCACAAAGGCCAAATTTTTGCCTCCCTGTTTGAGTCCTTTCTTCTCAACCTCAAAAATGCATATGTGAGCTCCCACTGTCCTTCGCTCTACCCACCTCCACATTTTGAAAGAGATTGAGCTCCTGAGGAGGCAGCCTGGTGATCATTTTGGTACACAACATGCTTGTCTTTGCCTCCTGCTGCAGTTCTCCCTCAGAGATCCTCTGCACGTTGTCAGAACCATCGGGTTTCCAATGTGCAGACTGCACATTGAAACTACGGTAGTGCCATGGGAAGGTCCTGATAGGGCGATGAGGGATCATGGGGAGACAAAAATTTGGATTTTTATTTTCTACATAGAAATCTTTAACATGCACTGTTATACATAGGAACATTACATTTTTTTTTTATCAAATTTTGGGTATAATTTGCACCTGCATATTATACCCGAGATTTTAAGATATGTATATTTTATAGACCATGGCCTCCGTACACTGCATCCAGATCCATTGTCTTTCTTTTTTATAAATATAGTCAAAAAGAACACTAGCTCCTAATAACCTCCTGTTTTATTATGTCCAGAATATCATAATACCCATTGGGAATTTTGCCCTTGTACCTTTGATCTAGAGATAACTTCTTCAGTCTGTCCTTCCTAAGTTAGACATGACCATTTCTAGCAGTATTTTGTCAATCTCCATGGACATGAAATCCAGGTTTGAATGAAGTGGTTTTCTTTCCATTTTAGGCACAAGGACAAAACTTAGTGTTCTTTAGGATTAGGCATTGCAGGGTGGGTTGTGGGTTATTAGGAGGTTTGTCGTGTATTTATAATAATAAACCTCTGTGGTTTGAGAGATATAAGCTTTGAAAGTTCCCTTTGCCCTCCCCTTGCACTTACATCAGCTTTCCATGTTACAGAAGATCCTGTTCAACAGACCGTCCTGCCCTCTTCAGCAGAGCCGTAATAACGCTAGTTAGGCAGAAATACTTGATTTGAAAGGGCTACAACGTGTGCTTGCAAACCTGCTGAAGAGAGCAGAACGGTTTGTTGAACGGGATCTCCTTCTGTAACATGGAAAGCTGACATAAGTGCAAGGGGAGGGAAAGGGGAACTTTCAAAGCTTATATCTCTCAAGCCATAGAGGATTGAGAGATCACACTGGGTGGAATTAATTTAGTTTTTTAATACCTACAGAATTCAAGATACTTTTATCAAAGTATTACTATCCCTTTAACTCCCAGAATTCCTGTGTCCTGCAAGCAAGCTGGAAAGGTGTGGCTATCCTTCTTGTTTTTTCTTAGGCTTTTATTATTTTCTTTAGCTATGAGGCTACAATTTAAAAGTCAATAAAAGACCCAAAGCCCCCAGGGAGCATTTTGAGCAATCTGAAAACTAAGAACCAAGTAGTAGGAGAACAAAATTACATGCCGCAGAGCACTAAAATGCACGTGATATATTTGCCTCCAGATTTTTGGCAAGGCCTCCACCTTTTCTGTTGCTTCTCGCTGCACTCTTTGGCTTAAGATTTTGCCTGCGCAACAATCTGCAAAGAAGTCAATGGTCTCCTTGCTTTACATGGAAAGTCCCTTTTTGGGTCTGAACTGAAACAGATCTGTGACGCTACTGGTTGTAAGAGCACTTTGTTGCCTCCTATTTCCACCATGTGTTCCTTTCTTTAGCTGAAGGCCTGTATTTTTTGTGCCCTCCCAACGGAGGTGCAGAGTTTGCAAGCCTTTCAAGTGTATTCCACTTCAAAACCCAGACAAGCCTGGCAGCCCAAGCAAACCTCTTCAGTGGCTAGGTTTGACATACCCACCACATGACTTGCAGAATTTATAGAGACACCTGGATATTCTCCATGAAAGACCAGTGAGTTTTGCGGGTGTTATCAGAAGGGGTACTGCATAGATCTTAAATCCCTCCTTCCTTATTTAGTCTTTCTGTCATCGTACAGGTGATACCCTGGCTTTTACAACTGACGCGATGACCATCCCGTGGAGCTTTCATCTCACCTGTGTGCTTCCTCCAATCCCCCTCATCCCCAGGGTGATCCGGAAGATCAGCATGGATGGGGCATTGGTCATTCTGATGGCTCCTTACTGTCCCAGGAGGACCTGGTTAGCCTTGTTTGCTCAGGATCCGATTTGTGAACCTCCCAGATCAGATTTGTTGTACCAGGGTCACCTGTGGTATGAGCATGTGGAGAGACTGGCTTTGACGGTATGGCTCCTGAAGCCTACATCCTGAAGTGGAAAGGTTTTTCCACAGAGATCATATACACAGTGATCCAGGCTTAGAAGCCGGTCTCTTCCAAGACATACCATTGGGTGCATGGACAAGAACTTGCCCCTGTTTTTTTTACCTTCCCTTTGTTCTCTTTTCTTCAAGCCTGTTAGAACAAGGACCTCTGCTTGAGCTCACTTAAAGTGTAGATCTCGGCACTTGTCTCTTTCAGAGACACCTTGCCATCAAGGTGTTCCTCCAAGGGAGTGGCTTATGCCTTCCCTTCTTTCAAGGATCCCGCTCTTCCTTGGGACCTTAACCTGGTTCTGGGTGTTTTACAGATGCCTCTTTTCAAGCCTCTTGCTTCCATCTTTGTGCCAATTGACACTCAAGATTGCTTTTCCTCTCAGCAGTTCTCTGTGCGGAGAGCTGCTGAGTTAAAAGCTCTGTCTTGTAGACCTCCCTTCCTGGTGTTTCATCAGGATAAGGCAGTACTTCGTACCTCTCAGAAGTTCCTTCCCAAGGTGGTCTCAGAATTTCACATCAATCAGGAGATGTGTACCTTCTTTTTGTCCTGATCCTATGTCTGACCAGGCAAGAGGTCGTAATCTGTTGGATGTGGTGTGTTTCCTTAAAGGGATAGTAATACTTCGTTTTAACTTTATTTTATTTTGTAGGCATTAAAAAAACATGAAGAATGATATAAGTCTTATCTCTCAAACCTTTATGGTTTAAGATATATTCACAAACAAAGTATCCCCCCCTGTTCAACCAGATCAGAAGGGAGATGCCCAGGTAGACTGCAGAGAGGGACAATCTTCAATTAAGATAAGGGAAAAAGCTGAAAAACTTGTCAAGGGGGGAAGGGCTTTCATTGTTTTCATACAAAGAAAATTGTCCCCTTCTGTTATCTGTCTGGTCATACAACCAGATTCACATCTGAGAAGAGATGGCTTACAGTAGGAAAAAGGGGCGGGAGGGGAAACTTTGCTTGTAAATATCTCATAAACCATAAAAGTTTGAGAGATAAGACTTATATCATTCTTCATGTTTTTTAATGCCTACAAAATAAAATAAAGTTAAAACGAAGTGTTACTATCCCTTTAATTTCTGTGTGCACCTTTATCTGCCTCTTCGCAAGGCTGACTCCCTTTGACATCCTGGAGGGTCCCAGAGCTGGTCAGGCTGCTTCCAAGGTCACCATTGCCTCTTGGATCAAGACTTCCATACACCAGGTGTATGAGATCTGGAAGAAACCTCTTCCCCTTTTAATATCACAATGCATTTCACTAAATCTGTGACTGTTTCTTGGGACTACAAGAACCAGGCCTTGGCTGAACAACTGTGAAAGAATGTGACTTGGTCCTCTTGCATACTTTCACCAAAATAAACATACAGAATATGAGAGGCTTCTAGGAATGAAAAACAGCACAACAGCCTGTTCTACGGCTAGTCACCGTCCAGAAGCATCAAGTTTTAGCTCTCTAGTACCATTACAGAGGAGAAATTTCCACGTACATATTAGACTAATCCTACCCAAAAGGGTGGTCCAGTTCCAAAATGTCGGGCAAGTCCCCCCTGCTCGGGAACACCAGCTAGCCCCCGATGTTTGTTTCAGCCTAGTTGGGCCTCGCCAGGAGGGTGAAGCTAGATTCCCTAGGCATTAACGTGTTGGCCACGGCCGGAAGATCCTGCAGACAGTTCTGAGCTGGAAGAGAGCCTGTCTTTGTGATGTGCCCTACCCTTTAATTAATTTGACCTTTTATCCACTTGATTGTTAAGGACATTATGGTCCATGACCTTGGCATACCCTTCAAAAATGTGCTCTGAGGTAAGAAGCTTCTGGGGGGGTGGATACAACCAGCCGTCATTGCACACTGGCGTCACTGCACACATGTTCAGTGACTTCAAGCGTAACCTTAGAAGTCTACTAGATAGACTACCAGAGGGAGTGCTAACGGAGATCATATCTGCCTCTTAGAAACACAAAGGTGCCCTTGTTTGAAAAGGGAGGCTTTGCTTTTCAACAGGGGCAATGGTGAAAAGGTTAATGCCAAGTGATCTTTTCACCTGGCATTATATAAAAGATTCTTCTCCACCTGTGTTCCACTGTCTACTGGTAATTGTAAAACCATGGGCACTACTTCCCTTGCATTAACCTATTGGTAATCACAAAACCACATACACTGCTTTGTTATCCTTGTTCCACTGTGTTAATCACATAAGCTGCTTCCTCAGCCTTGTGTTTGGGAGAAGGCAACAGCATGGAGTACTTGCGCATCCTTTCTGCTAAAGAGGAGAAAACCAGATCTTATGAGGGAAGCTGACTGGATCACCACATGTTGAACAGTGACATCATTGTGTTATGAGGTCAGAACCCTGACTGCCCCATAGGCAGGCATTTCAAACTCAAATAGTCAGTGGCCACATACTACTTTCTCATAGCTCCATGTTCTGGAAATGTTTGTGCAAACCAAGCAAAGGTAGGAAGGCAAGTAGCCCCTCATTTAATGCTGTGGCTTGCCATTCAAAATGGTATGCCTTGTCTGCTTTTTCTGCATATTTGTATGTACAGGCAGGTTATATTTCAAGAATGTGTGTAAAATAAAAAAAAAAATCTATTTAGTATTATGAAACATGGGGAAAAAAATGCACTCCCAGTGTTGTCGTTTTGCTTTATTTAAATTCCAATAATTAAAAAAATCCAGTGCTGTTTTTATTAACCCAGGAGTCTAGAACTGCTCCAAGACCAGAGCAGTCCATTTCAGCCTCACTCTTTGCGAGCTGGTAAATGTAAACTCTCACAATGAAACTACGCTGCTCGTTAAGGGGTTAAGAGCCGTTTTATTTTTGTTTCTCTGTATGTGGCATTGGCCCTTTAATAATAGTTACTCATTTTATATTTTTTTAATAGTACATTTCTCCACACTTGATTTTGTATGGGTGTATTTTGTCTATATCAATTATATACGATGTTGGATTCCCGATGGATTTTATCTTTTACTTTGGTCACATTGTTAACAGAAAGCATTGACCACAGCTGAGTTGTATGCTCTGACCTGCAAGACTCAACAAAGGAATTTAAATATAACTCACAAAGGTTGAACCACATGCCCAGCAGGCATCTTCTGACTTGTAGCAAAGTCTCAGAACTACTGACTTTGCACTTGTTCTGCTAAAAAAATATTGCTTATGCTTATCCCATATGAGACAGCAAAGACCTTGAATGCACACTTTTTTTTTTTTTTTTTTTTTTTCCATTAAAATGAAATTGGCCTTGCTACCATCTCTCATTGGTGATTAGTATGCCAGCTCTGTAAGTGTTCTTGGGGAAACGCAAAACATCTGGTTAGCGGAAGAGTTGGATTAAATTAGGTTAAAGGAATTGCCAAGATGCATGGAAAACAATGTAAAATTTGCAATATTAACACTGGTGATGTGTGTGTCTGTGCTGAGATATCCATATATCTAACTGGAAACTGTAAGGGCTGTTTTCACAAAGAGGGATGCAGTTCAGGGGCAAACCAGCTGCACCATAACAGGCAAATTCCACCAAGTTCTCACTCATGCAGATGAGACTCTTACATTGGAGACCAGGCTAGAATTCAGGGTATTCCTCCATTTAAATTAATGTGAGTTTTGTTGGATTGGTTTAGAATTGCCTCTTTCTGCCTTAATATAACCCTAAGGTTGAATGCAAACAGAGCAGGTTATAATGAAAATAATGCAAATTGCCTGTTGATTTCCAGCAAAATCCAGCTAAAGACGAGCAATCCTTGCACAAACCATTGCAGGGAACAAATAAAATTTCCTTTTATATAAATGGAACTTCTAGAGAGATTGCCATCTCATTTGGAAGTTGTGTTTACAACCTCTCTAGCATTCAAGGGGTTAAAAGCCCCATTGAATCAAAGGATACTTTTGCTGCCCCTGTGGTGTAGTTGGTTTACTCCAGAAGTACTAGTTTTTGTTTGAACTTACACCCCATGATTACTGTTATGTCTCAAGATCAGAATGACAAAAACAAGCATATTTTATATTAAATCTCCATAGTTACACACTCGAACCTCTGCACTGACACTTTTGTCAAATATATTTCATATAATAAGTTAGGTGCTGGTGCCCTTGGCACAGCTGTGTGCTATGGCACCCTGGTTGAGAACCACTTGGGGGAGATGCGCTAAGGTTGGGTAGGGGTCCTGTTTGGTATGATACCATTATAACACATCATGTGCTAATCCTCAATAGTTTTACTCCTCCCTGGCATACCTAATTCTTGGTGCATATGGAAGTGTGTGTCATTCACCAAGGTGAAGTGGTCTCATCAAATCGCCAAAAAAAAAAAATAAAAAAAATCTGTGGTTGTTTTGGAACTTGGTGCATACCCCCCCCCCCCTTTGTCTTTTCAGTCAGTCCTTGTAGATGGGCAGGACAACTTCCAGCAGGAACGTAGGACCTCAGATTCTGCTCACTGAAGATTGTAATTTTAAGCTTTTAACCCCTTAAGGACAACGTGAAGTGCTATGACCATAATGCAGTTTATAACCTTAAGCATCGGTGACAGTCCTAGCACGTCATGTACTTTTACTTACAGCTCTTCTATGGGAGCACTTTAAGTAAAAGTTGGGTCTGAAATTGACCACTATAAGACTGGAGAGGTCTCTGTCAAACCCCAACATTGCACGCTGGTACATGTAACAGGTCACGTGTACTGGGGCCTCAGCAAGAATCAAGGTGGTCCTTAAAGCGGAACTAACACCGCTAACAAAGGTTGTCTTTAATAATTCCCTGTCTGGCGACTAGCTGCTTAGTAGCGCTAGTCGCCAGATTTATTACCTCTTCGTGAAGAAATTTGAAGTGATCCTCGGCTGACAGGCAGGACCGAGCACGGACATCTTGCCCTAGTGACATCCGCGCGCCTGCTCTGTCAGTCCCAGACGGCTGTAGGAGGCGTTGCTAGGAGCCATTTGGCTCCGGAAGGGACTGGGACTGACAGAGCAGGCGCGCAGATGTCACTAGGGCAAGATGTCTGCGCTCCGTCCTGCCTGTCAGCCGAGGATCACTTCAAATTTCTTCACGAAGAGGTAATAATTCTGGCGACTAACGCTACTAAGCAGCTAGTTGCCAGACAGGGAATTATTAAAGACAATCTTTGTTAGCGGTGTTACTTCCGCTTTAAGGGAAGGTAACTTCTCACCCCTCTGGTCCTTAACCCCTTATGGACCAGTGGTTCAGGGAAGTGGTTATGTAGGAGCATGTTCTCTGCCAGTAACTGTCATGTCTGCCTCCACAAACATGACATACAGGATTGATTGAAGAAATTCATAGGGGTACTTAGGAGTTTCTGGCCATATTAACCCTGTAAGTGTCAGACATATCTATTGCATTGCAAAGTATTGAATACCTCACTGGCACTCAAAAGGTTATTCTTGCCTGCTCTAGATTGTTTATATTAGAGCGAGTATCCTGAGCTCTTCTCACTGGCAGAAGTTAGCTGAATTTCTATATTTTATACATTACGCTTTTAATTTTTTTCAATTTAAAGTCTTATTTTACACACGATGTCAAAATGCCAATTCCACCCTCTTGTGAAGAGTGATTTAGTGAGCAAAGGTTGTCCTGATAGCAGAGAGGACTTCTTCAATCTTATCCTCATCTCTCTGAAATAACATTGAGCTGGACTGACATTTTATCTGTGTCAGACTTCCACTTTTTTTTCTGTATACCAGAGATTTGTTTAAAAAAAAAAAAAAAAAAAAAAAAAAAAGTACTGTCCTCTTCTCAAGGGGACAATGCGTCTGTCCTTTTGAATGCATTGTTCTGATTCATGCACCATAAATTTGGGGGATGAGAATTAGGCTTGCTTGTTCAGCAATTTTTTAAGATCTGACCAATAAAGTCATATTAAAAAAATACTATTACTGTAATATGCAAGATAAGTCCCTCCAGCAGTAATAAAATAAAAATAGGATATGTTCATACAAAAAGTGGGAGGGGTCATTGGCCCTCTTTGCAGACGGTGGGGTATGCCATGACCGTCGTTTTAAGGAACCCTTTTAAAGGACCACTATACATTTATTTATTTTAGGCAATATTGCCAAATGTCCAAAAACAAATGCATTTTTATAGTGCACTCTTGTGGAAGAGCTCAAGTCCACCATCACCTGATAACCACAGGGAAAATGGCTTAATGTAAAAAAAAAATAAATAAATAAAGTATTGCTTTTATAGTAACTTTTGATTGGGAACTGTTGAGTTGAGTGCTTTGGTCCTCTGTCCTTCGTTATATGGCATCCACTGATTCAGGGGGACTGTTGACTTAATCTCTATGGTCTATATATGCTGTTTTGTGTGTCTTCTGGCTGGAAGAGGTCTTAGCCAGTATAGTGTTGCAAAGCACTGTTAACCCCTACACTGCCTTCATCCTTATTTGGGCACCTTTCCTCCACTTTCTTATTCTGTACATTTGATATTTTTGGACTGTATCACCTTTAAGATCAGATGCCATTTGTTCCCTGATGATCAAACTTTTATCCAAGGAGGTGGGCTCATGTCTATCGTATTTTGGGACCCCACTCCTCCATGGCATTTGAATCTGATGTTGGCATTGCTTCAGAAGCTTTGTTATGAACTTCTGTCTTTGGTTTCTTGTGTTTAACCCTTTGAGTGCCAGAGGGGTAAGCAATGCATTTCAAAGCAATGCTTTGCATAACCCTCTGGCACTCAAAGGGTTAACACTCAGTAGCGTCGTCTTCTGGCTATTTTGTCTCTCTTCTGTAGCTACTCTAACTTTAAGCTTAGTCTTATAAACCTCACTTTCTGGTTTTTCACCCAGATCTGGTGGTTTTGCAAACTCCTATAGGTATTCCAAAGTAAGATTTTCAGCTCAACCAAGAATTTGTCCTTCGTCCTCTCTCTCCTTTTCCTTCTAATAGACAGTAGCAAGAAATTAATTTGTTTGATTTGGTCAGCTTCTTGAAGTGCTGTGTTCACTGCATGCAGCCTACTCAAGTCTGAATCACTTTTTGGCCTTCCTGAGGGCATGCGTCCCTGAGTGGTTTGCATCTTGTGTATAGTTTCCTTTTTTTTAAGGCAACCATTTGCCAGGAAGACTCCTGTACCTTTCTGGGATATGGTACATTCTACCAGGTTGGTGGGCAGGTCTTGGGATTATAAGAATCAGGCCTCTGCTGAGGAGTTGTGTAAGGCGGTGACTTGTCTACATACTGTTATCAAACATTACCATGTTAATGTGCTGGCTTCAGCTGAAGCTTGTTTTGGACAGAAGGTTTTACAGGCTGTGGTTCCTGTACAGGAGTCCTTGATTTCTGTGGTCAGTAACCTGTTTGTTTCCTGTTATTTGTTTTTCAGATTTGGTGTCCATTTGGGTTCTCTGTTCAGGGGATTTTCTTCACCTTCACCTCTGTTTTGGTTTATGCTGTATGTTAAAATTGTGGTTTGCAGGCAGGAGATGAGGGAGGAACTTTTTGTTGTCCTGCTTTCCTGTAGGAAACTTTACCCCATGGTCCCTGTGTTCCATATGGACTAAGAAGTATGTACACACATACTCCTATAACCTACAATTTACTTTAACCACATTGATACTAGAGATGTAACTTCTCATTGATTGAGACCTTTCTATAATTTGAAGGGTTGATGTCTGATATTAACAAACTCATAAGCTGGAATACTGTATGTTTCAATGTAGCCTGGCAGAATGAAACTATGAAGAGAATCCTGGTTTTAAATTAGAACTTTAGTTATAGGAGGCTTTCACATGCACATATACTATAATTGGAAGCTGACAGTTGTATATAATTACAGATTCCAATCAGAAGTCTACATGTAGTTCAGTTCCTTAAATTGTATAACAAAGAAAAGTACTTTTAGAAACAAATTTATTCTAGATTTGCTTTGTACTCTAAATAACCTGTTTGTTTTTCAGTATGACTCGAATCGGCATGATTTGCATGTGAAAGAAGCATGGCATCAAGGCTTCACTGGTAAAGGAATTGTGGTCTCCATCTTGGATGATGGAATTGAGAAGAACCACCCTGATCTGCAAGGAAATTATGTAAGTTGAAGAATCATTCTCCCAGTCCATAGTTAGATTCTCTGTGCAGGGTAGAGTGCCAAGAGCTGTCTCCGTAACATACCATAAAATTAAATGATTAGAGTGATATAGAGGGATTTTCTTTTTTGTTTTACACTAGACAATTGGTTAATCTTGTGATCACATGTATGGAGCACTAGCGCACCCCAACTCATCGTAAGTCAGTGCTTTGGAGCCCTAGCATTCTTTTACATTGGCACTTTCGCTTTTTATTTGTTTTCATATTTGAAAACTACCTATGTCATGTTGGCCAAAAGATCAGCAAATGTACAGTTACCATATGCTATGTATACTAATTGCAGTACCAGAGCAGTTTTAGTGACATCTCATATGCTAATGAAGCCTTTTCAATTGTCATATGCAAATTAATGTTTTTAGTGATGTTTCATATGTAAACGAAGCTCTGTGCTGTACCAAGACATTTTCAAGCAGTTTTGAATTAAGTTTTCAAATATGTAAAACTTCAAGGTGATAGGTCCACTTTAAAGTAGATCAAATCAACTCCTTTCTTTCTGATGCACCGCTAACCTGCACATTTTCTTCATTCACTTTAAAGAGAATCTCACTTTTAAGTAATGCTCATTAATTGGAGCATTTAACGAAAACGTTTAAAATGTTATTCATTTAAAAAAACGTTTTCTGCTCAAAAATTAATGTTTAAAAAGTGCCCAGCAGCCTACTTCCAACTTGCTGCACTGCCTCTGCTCCCGTCCCACTACCCAACCTCCTCCGATGACGGTGTCTTTCTTTCTCTAAGCTGAAGCGATCTCATTGGCAGTGATCGATATCTAGCCAATTCGACCGCTCCAGCTTAGAGACTGAAAGCCTCCATCATTGGAGGATGCTGGGTAGTGGGAAGGGAGCAGAGGCAGTTCGGCAAGCCAGATGTAGGCTGCTGGGCACTTTTTAAACATTAATTTTTGCGCAGATAATTTTTTTTTTTTTTTTTTTTTTTTTTTTTTTTAAACAACGTTGAGTTTTCACTAAATGCTTTAATCTATTGAGCATTACTTGTATATATGTGAGAGATCCAGTTTAATGACTTTGACTGATTATATAAAAAAAAAAAAAAAAAAAAAAAAATTAAAAGAAATTGATACAAAGTTTCCAAAGTAGTTGGAGACAAATTCCGTAATTACCCAACCAAACAATATCTGGTTAGGTGTGATGGAAGCCGCAGTCTCTCACAACTGGAGAACCAGATGTTGTTATCCTTGCCACAGGTAACATCCCAGAAGCCTCAGGTTCCTTCAGATCAGTGCATTATTCTGGTATTTACAGCATGTGTATGTGTGTGTGTGTGTGTGTGTGTGTATATGTATATATATGTATATATATATATATATATATGTATATATATATATATGTATATATATATATGTATATATATATATGTATATATATATATGTATATATATATATATATATATATATATATATATATAATAATTCTTCCCCACTGTGTCTTAGCCAGCTCCCCAGTTCCCTAATGGGAGTCCCCTCCCAGCTCCACTATGTCCTGTTCTCCACAGTTTTAAAAATAAAATTAACCCTTTCAGGGCCAGGAGTAAGAAACAAATTTCTTTGAAATATGTTCTCTCTCTCCTCAGGCACCGTGAGTGTTCTGTTTTGGCCAGACTCAGGTGTGGACATCCACCCTGTAAAGAGCCATTTGGTCAAATGCCTGAGCCCTGTCTACAGAAGAACAGTTTTTGACTCCAAACATCCTAGGCCAAAAACCCCTACGTTAGGCACTTGATTAGTAAGTACCGTTACTTAGCAGATGCTGAGCTCGGTTTCCCTGTGCTTCTCACTTCCTACTGTGACTGAAGATGGGCCATGCAATATGAAATCTCTCACCCAGCCTGGTGCAAAACCACGCATGTAAGGATACTTTTACCTATGAAATTGTATGTTACAACCTACAGTACAGCAAAAAGTTTCTTTAAAGGGGAATTCTACCCTTAGAATAAAGGACTCCTGCACTGTAAGGACTTTTCTAAGTAGGTGTCCTTCAGACAGCAGCCAGTTATTTCTATTTGTTGTTGTTTGCATTTGATCTTGGTCATCTGCCAGTTCTTTCAGTTTGAATGTTTACATCTGCCAACAACTAGAGTCCCTTAACCCCTTTGCGTCTGATGACATACTCAGACCGTCACGCTGGTCCTGGCACTTCAGGACCAGTGACGGTCCTGGCACTTCAGGACCAGTGACGGTCCTGGCACTTCAGGACCAGTGACGGTCCTGGCACTTCAGGACCAGTGACGGTCCTGGCACTTCAGGACCAGTGACGGTCCTGGCACTTCAGGACCAGTGACGGTCCTGGCACTTCAGGACCAGTGACGGTGCTGGCACTTCAGGACCAGTGACGGTGCTGGCACTTCAGGACCAGTGACGGTGCTGGCACTTCAGGACCAGTGACGGTGCTGGCACTTCAGGACCAGTGACGGTGCTGGCACTTCAGGACCAGTGACGGTGCTGGCACTTCAGGACCAGTGACGGTGCTGGCACTTCAGGACCAGTGACGGTGCTGGCACTTCAGGACCAGTGACGGTGCTGGCACTTCAGGACCAGTGACGGTGCTGGCACTTCAGGACCAGTGACGGTGCTGGCACTTCAGGACCAGTGACGGTGCTGGCACTTCAGGACCAGTGACGGTGCTGGCACTTCAGGACCAGTGACGGTGCTGGCACTTCAGGACCAGTGACGGTGCTGGCACTTCAGGACCAGTGACGGTCCTGGCACTTCAGGACCAGTGACGGTCCTGGCACTTCAGGGCCAGTGACGGTCCTGGCACTTCAGGGCCAGTGACGGTCCTGGCACTTCAGGGCCAGTGACGGTCCTGGCACTTCAGGGCCAGTGACGGTCCTGGCACTTCAGGGCCAGTGACGGTGCTGGCACTTCAGGGCCAGTGACGGTGCTGGCACTTCAGGGCCAGTGACGGTGCTGGCACTTCAGGGCCAGTGACGGTGCTGGCACTTCAGGGCCAGTGACGGTGCTGGCACTTCAGGGCCAGTGACGGTGCTGGCACTTCAGGGCCAGTGACGGTGCTGGCACTTCAGGGCCAGTGACGGTGCTGGCACTTCAGGGCCAGTGACGGTGCTGGCACTTCAGGGCCAGTGACGGTGCTGGCACTTCAGGGCCAGTGACGGTGCTGGCACTTCAGGGCCAGTGACGGTGCTGGCACTTCAGGGCCAGTGACGGTGCTGGCACTTCAGGGCCAGTGACGGTGCTGGCACTTCAGGGCCAGTGACGGTGCTGGCACTTCAGGGCCAGTGACGGTGCTGGCACTTCAGGGCCAGTGACGGTGCTGGCACTTCAGGGCCAGTGACGGTGCTGGCACTTCACGTACTTTTACTCATCACACTCCTGCAGGAGTGCGGTGAGTAATACCGGGGACTGAAGTTGATCTCTCCAAGACTGGAGCAATCTCTTTCAGTCCCTCGTTTGGCGTGCTGGCACACATGATCACTCACGTGGGGCAGCACGTCAAACTTCCCTATCTGGTCCTTAAAGGACCACACACCCCGTGAGTGCTGGTCGTTAAGGGGTTAAAATTTATTCAAGTCTATTGCAGCCCGTTGTCTGTTGTGAGATGTGATCTAAAAAAAAAAAAAAAAAAAAAAAAAAAAATTGCCTCAACAGAGATCACAATATACAAGAAACTGCAAATATAATGCAAAATACAGATAACTGTAGCTTTATTATGTATAAAAGCTAACAACCTACATAAATCAAAGTGTTTAAATTAAGAGCATTGTATTCCTACAGTGTAATTTCCTCTATAACTACACTCCTTTCAGTTCTTCCTGGGCTGCTTAACCCTGTTTACGCTTTGCAGTGTGTTGGACACTCCTCTGACTCTACAAACACACAAAGCTCTGCTGTACTCACTAGTAATAAACAGACATAAGTAATCACAGAATCATGCTATAGGGGCACCCATAAGCTAAACTTTACATAGAATATAAAATAAGGAGTATCCAAGGAGAAGAAATTCCAAGAAATCCCTTTAACCCCTTCGCGACACGGGACGTACATGTACGTCCCGTGTGGCTGTCACTTAGTGACAGAGGACGTACATGTACGTCCCGGAAATCCGGCTCCCCGCGCGGCTGCGCGCCGTTCGGGGACTCCGGATTGTTTTTTTAAAAAAAAAAAAAAATGTTAGACGGACGTTAAGTGACGGCCGCGTCTGCACGCGGCCGTCACTAAGGGGTTAAAAAAAAAAAAAAAAAAAAAAAAAAAAAAGCTTATTTAAGGCCCCCATTTAGAAGTCCTAAAAATAGTAAACGAACTTTATTCTAAAATATCAAAAAAATAGAAGACAGGTAAAATGGTAAAAAAAATAAGACAGGCAGGTACACAACAATATAATAGAGAACTGAAAAATAATCAAAATCTTAACCCCTTAAGGTATTTTTTACTCACAGCGCTCGCTCTTCTCCTGCAGAAGCTCTGTGAGTATTAGCAGAGACTGAAATTAATCAGTCACTATCAGTCCCCTGTTCAGTGTGCTGGCACACATAAGTCAGTCAAATGAGGACCCACCTGTAGACCATCACCCAATGTGTGTCACCATCACAATGGCTTCGTCGGCCATTCTGATGGCGATGCACGTTGGGTGATGATCTACAGGAGGGTCTTTATTTCATCATTCCCTTTGTGTCTGCACTTTGCTACATTTATTGATAAATATACCTTCATTACACTTTGTATATTTTTGGATCTTGTGTTCAGTATTGTTTATTTCTCTGTCGTCCAATACAGGTTACTGGTAACTCTGGGAGGCGATCCGCCCCTTAGTAGACAGGAACATTTCTCGAAGTGTATGCAGGGGGTGGAGACTACCTTCCCTCCTTGGCTGCAGCTAGCCAACCAGCTCCAGAAACATTTCTTCCTTTGGTGTGACAACACCAGGTGGAGAACAGTTCTGCAGTAGTTTTAGAATCTTTTTTATTTTTCTGTTAGATATGGAATACCACCATTAGGCGGATTACCATGACTGACAATGCCCTTCAATGTGGCTAGCTCCGTTTCCATTTGCTTCCAGTGGACCTTGAGCCCTGAGGGGGAAAAATCTTGATTCCACGTGCTTCCCCAGGAGTTACCCACTGAGGTACTTCTTGCTGCATGGTAATCTGAAGACAGAAGATCTGCAGGAAAGGTGAGCTACCCTTTGAGTGCTGCAGGTCCACTTGTCCCACAGTGCCCCTCCGCACAGAGGTTGTGTTCTGGAGTTCCTATTGCGCACACCTGCACTCATTGGGTATATTTGTATGTCTGTTGAGTGTTTGGAGCAGGTTTATGTGGTAACTTAACCCTTTCATTGCTGATTGGCATTTTATTGGGGGGTTTTCTGGCACTTTTCCTACTGGACTAGTGTTTTCTGGGTGTCTACACGTGTTCCCTTGATTTTTTACACCTTTTCATGTTTTCTTTTTAATTTTGGTAAAATTGTGTACTGCGCCTTTAAAGCGCACTTTACCGCATAGACGCCATTGCTCCATTCACCTCTATGGGACTATACTGTTTGGGACGTATCTCTTCAAACGTTTAACCTAGCGACTTCAGAGATGGCTCATTTTACTACCCTTGCTCTATCATCCTGTTTATAGTTCAAGTGTGATGGGGGGCTCAGGGGGCTTCGGGCACTGTTTGGGGTACTTTTTTGGGAAAAACTACATTTCCCATGAGCATTTTCTTTGCGCCTATTTTCTGATTGGCTCCTGCTGCGGAAGCCATTTTGTGAGCGTGTCTAGCGAGTATCCTACGCAGGGCTTGGACTCTTCTCTCATGCAGATTAACACTTCGCCTGCCAGATAAATCTGTATTTAGCATTTCTGGGATGAAATTCTAATCTTACACACTGTAATTGGGTGATTTACTGTACAGTTGGTTATTTTGACACTGTGAGTATGTCTATACTGCTGGAGGTTGGGGCTAGACCTAAGACTAAGGAGGCTGGGGTCTCAGTTTCCCCCATTGCGCATTGCTCTTCCTGTCACTCAGGGTTACCTAGAGAGTTCTCTGGTCACTTATGCCCAGCATGTTCTGAAGTTCCTAACAGCAATCCAGAGACCTCCAGTCATGCTATTGAGCCAGCTTGGGTGCAAGAGTTTAAGGCTGCGACTAGGGACCTTAGGTCCACATTACAACTCTTTCCATCCCAGATACAGGGGGCCCTTCAGACATGGCAGGCCCTCTCCAATATCAGATCTTCCCTGCCTAAACCTCAGGGGGCACCTGATGTCATATTCCTCTGAGGAGGAACTACTGTTGGATTCGGATGTTGAGGATTGTTAAGTTCTGGAGTCTTCTCGGTGTCTTGGGGACCCCTTTGAAGCTGATCCTGACCTCTCTGCTGAGGGTCTGATCAGGGCCATCTTAACCACCCTTAACATTCCCTTGGTTCAAGAAGTTCCTTCTGATCCCTCTGATGTTTTTCAGGAGCCTGCTAAGCCCCTTACTTATTTTCCACCTAACCCCACTCTTGACCATCTGGTTTCTGAGGAATGGAAATCACTGGACAAGACTTCTTCTGTGTCCAGGAAATTTGCCAAGCTTTACCCATTTTCTGAAGCTGTGCTTGCTAAGTGGGTTCATCCCTCTAAGGTGGATGCACCTTTCTCCAGGCTATCTAAATCTACTGCCTTGCCAGTCTCTCTGATGCTTCTACTCTGAAGGATTGGACTGATAAACTTGAGATTTCCCTGAAGTCCATTTTTGCCACTGTTGGTACCGCTATTCGTCCAGCATTTGCTATTGCGTGGGTTAACAGAGCTATAGCGGTCTGGACTGAGCAACTCTCCACGGCTCTCCGTCAGGATGCGCCTACTTCGGAGAAATTGCATCTTGCCAATATCTCTGAAGCGCAACACTGTTTCTGCTGCCGCCTTTGATGCTGTCCGCATGATGGCTAGGGTTTCTACTACATCTGTGGTGGCCAGGCGAGCCCTTTGGCTCAAGATCTGGTCTGCTGACACTGCTTCCAAGAAAGCCTTGCTTTCCCTGCCCTTTCAGGGTACCTCCTTGTTTGGGCCTGATCTTAAGGAATTGATCAGTGAGGCCACAGAGGGTAAGAGTACTCTTCTACCTTTGGTCCCTAAGAAGAAATTGCCGCTTAAGTGTAACCGGTATTTTCGTTCCTTTCAGAATGAGACACGTCCGGCGAACCAGGCGGTTCCCTCAGCTACGCGTACCTCCTCCAAGCCCAAACAGCAATGGAAGCCCAAGGTCTCCTCCAAGTCCAAGGCTTCCAAGACTGCACCGGCATGACCCGCTGAACCAGTGTCCGCACCCTGCTGTGGGTGGTCGTCTGCGAATCTTTCACAGCGTTTGGGAGGATTCAGTGACAGACCCATGGGTTTTACAGGTAGTGACAGATGGGTACAGGATCCCTTTCTATTCTCTTCCTCCTTTTTGCTTTAGTCTTTCTCACACTCCTCAGGGTACCAAGAAACTCCATCTTCTCAGCACTGTTCAGGCTCTCCTGGACTAAGACGTCCTGGAGCCAGTGCCTCTTCTAGACAGGGGTTCGGGGTTCTATTCGAACCTCCTCGTGGTCTCCAAAAAGGACGGCGGATGTCGCCCTATTTTGGATTTGAAGGCTCTCAACTCCTTTGTGACCCGGACTCACTATCGCCAAGAATTTCTGCGTACAGTGATTGCTGCCATGTCCCTGGGGGAGTTCCTTGCTTCTTTGGATCTTCAGGATACATATTTACACATCTCCATTCATCCAGAGAGTTGGCAGTACTAAGGGGAGATGGTCCACGGAGGAGTCCCTCCTTCCGATTTCAACATATTGGAGCTTCGGGCGATATTTCATGCCCTGCGTCATTGGGTGTCTCAGTTGGTAGACTGTCCAGTCCGAGTGGAGTCCGCCAACGCCACGGCAGTGGCCTACATAAACAAGCAAGGAGGAACAAGAAGTCTTGACGCTTGGTTAGCGGTCAAGGCTATTTTGTCTTGGGCAGAAGAACATGTTCCTGCCATATCTGCAGTGCAAATTCCAGGCATAGACAACATCATGGCAGGCTTCCTAAGTCGTCACACAGTGGACAGCGGAGAGTGGGAGTTACACCCCCAGGTGTTCCAACTCGTTGTTCAGAAATGGGGTATGCCTCACATCGACCTGATGGCGACAAGACACAAAAGGAAGGTTCTAGTGTTCTGCTCTCGGTGGAGAGACTCTCTACCTGTAGATGCAATGTCCATTCCGTGGATATTTCCTCTGGCCTACGTATTTCCTCCCCTTCCCATTTTGCCCAGGGTGTTAAGGAAATTGCAGATGGAACGTTGTCCAGTCACCCTGATTGCTCCGTATTGGCCTTGTCAATCCTGGTTTGCGGAGCTTCTGGCTCTATCTGTGGCTGAGCCCTTTCAGCTCCCCTCCCATCCAGATCTTCTTCTGCAGGGTTACCTGTGGAAGGAAGACATTCACCGGCTTTTTGATGGCTTGGAGGTTGAATGCACAATGTTAAGGAAGAAAGGTTTTTCTTCTGGTGTGGTGGCTACTATTCTTAGTGCTCATAAGCCTGTTTCTTCCAAGATCTATCACCGTGTTTGGTCGACCTTTGTTTCTTGGTGTGCTGACAGGGATCTGTCTCATGATTTCGATCTACCCACTGTCCTGGCCTTTTGGCAGGACAGTGTGGATAAGGGCCTCAGTTTGTGTTCTCTTAAGGTTCAGACTTCTGCGCTTTCTGTTTTCTTTCAAAAGCGCATTGCTGTCCTTCCTGATGTCAAGGTTTTCTTCCAGGGCTTTGCTCGTGTTCGGCCTGCCTTCCAGAGTGCCACTTCTCAGTGGGATCTTAATTTGGTTTTGGGCGTTCTTCAACACCCTCCCTTTGAGTCCTTGGCTACTATTCCCCTACGTCTCTTGACGTGGAAAATGGCCTTTCTCCTGGTAATTGTCTGTTTGCCGTGTTGCGGAATTGCAAGCTCTTTCCTGTAAACCACCATATCTGGTGTTTCACATGGATAAGGTGGTGCTTCGCACCTCCAAGGAGTTTCTACCCAAGGTGGTCTCAGAGTTTCACATCAATCAGGAGATTGTGGTGCCTTCTTTCTGCCCTAACCCTTCCTCTGACAAGGAGAGAGATCTCCACTTGTTGGATGTAGTGCGTTGTCTCAAGTTTTATGTCCATCGCACTGAATCTGTCAGGAAGTCAGATGCTCTGTTCGTCATTCCTGAGGGACCTAGGGCAGGAAGACCGGCGTCCAAAGTGACTTTTGCATCATGGATCAAGTCCACTATTCGTAGGGCCTACAAGTTGAGGAATAAGCATGTTCCCTTTTGGGTCACAGCTCATTCCACCAGGTTCATTGGGGCCTCTTGGGCCTATAAGAATCAGGCTTCTGCTGATCAGCTGTGCAGGGCAGCCACTTGGTCTTCTGTGCACACTTTTTCAAAGCGCTACCATGTGAATGTGCTGGTTTCGGCTGACGCCAGCTTTGGGAGGAAGGTCCTGGAGGCAGTTTTGCCTGTCTAGGATCTTCTTAGGTTCTTGGTGCTTCCTTACTGTTGAGCCCTGTTGGCTCTAGTTCAGTGTGCTGTGTAATAGTTCCTGGGGTGTTATACCCCTGTTTAGTGTCTGTTGACACTTCAGTTTTGTTGGGCTATTTCTGACCTGTTGGTCCATAGCTGCACTGGTGACTTTGGGGGCCTTGCGCCTGGTCCTTGCCTTCTTCCCGCCTCTGGGAAACTCAATGGTTGGACATCCCAGAGTTACCAGTAACCTGTATTGGACGACAGAGAAGAGGATTTTAGTCTTACCTGTTAAATCCTTTTCTCTTAGTCCATACAGGTTACTGGTCTCCCATCCTGTCAAGGGACCATGCTTGGCTCTCCTGTGGCAGACCGTGGGGGTCCTTCAGGGTCATGCTCACAGGAGTCTTCTTCCCTTCTACTATCAAGTTATAGTGTCTCAAATATTTGTAGAGCTGGTTGGCTAGCTGCAGCGAAGGAGGGAAGGGAAGATCCACCCCCTGCATACACTTAGAGAAATGTTCCTGCCTACTATGGGGCGGATCAACTCCCAGAGTTACCAGTAACCTGTATGGACTAAGAGAAAAGAATTTAACAGGTAAGACTAAAATCCTCTTTCATTATGCACTTTTAGAGTAGGCTCGATTACCTTTCTTTGGAGCCTTTGAAAATTGCACGTTTGGTATATCTTATATTAGATTAAGATTTTGATTATTCTTCAGGGAATAAGCCATCTATTATATTGTGTACCTGCCTTTATCATTGTAATTGTTTTTAAGTGTCGTTTGTATATTTTTGATATCTTGGCATAAAGTTTGTTTTCTATTTTTGGGATTAATATTTGAATACCTCACTTAAATAAGATCTCTTTGGGGGGGGGGTTCTTGGAATTTCTTCTCTTTGGATACTCCTTATTTTATACTCTAACAAGGTTGTGGCACTCAAAGTTAACACTTTGAGGTGTGCAGCACATTGTCTGATTCCTAAAATATAATGCTAAACTTTTAATTTCAATGTGTAGGCCATTCTGTATAGAAAGCATTTGGGTATTTGTCTTTGTGCAGAGCTGTTAGTGAATTGAGATAATTACCCAATGCTCTTCTATTCACAAAGGCTGATATGTTATTTCAGCTCATTTTAAAGACAATAAGTTGCTATGGTAATGGGAGCCCTGGAAAATGAGGATCGTGTTCCTTTAACCATGTTCATCTCTAAGGCTGATGTACTAAGAAGATAATGATGCCAAACCAGCCGCACCACAGGGAACAAATAAGCATCCCTATAGACTGATTGTAATGTGGATATTTAACCACTTGTATGTTACAGAGGTAGCCATCATATTGCAAAAAAGAAAAAAAAAAAAGTTACCGACCTCTTTGCGTTCACTGTATTAAATTCCATTTAAATCTTTGGGAATTTGGAAATCTATTATTTGTTCCCTATGATATACTTTTTCATTTCTGCAAGGATTGTACCACTTTCATATGCAGCAGCCTCAGTGCTCTCCAGTAGAAACCAGCAGCTTGTTATTTCCCTGCAGCAACCATCTGCTTTTGTTTATTTTATTTTTCTTTATAAAATTAATATTTCAGTGTTTGATTACCAAGGAAGTCCAGCGGGTTAGAATAGATCTATATCTGTGAAACAATAGGTCTATAACTGTGAATCCTCTCTGCACGAGAGAATCAGCAAAACCACGGATGTATGTGTCACAAGCGAAGGGTATAGGCCCTGCTGAGACAGTGGGGAGAGTGTGGGAGTGAAAGGGTTAACAATACCAGACCCCTAGTTACCTGTTACTATTCCTAGAAACCACCAAATTAACCCCTGGAGTCCTTCCTGCACTATCACCCCAGTACTACAATTCGCTGCCACACCACCAAGACTTTATATCTGGGCGTCTTAGGTTACCCCAAACACAACAGAATACAGTATAAAAATCACCTTAATAATTATATATATAATTAACCCTTTAGTAACGTGTTCTAGCTGAGCTTCCTTCAGAGTAGTGAGTTCATATCAGAGAACAGAGACAAGAGCTGATTTAATCTGAAAAAAGGTTTCACAGTGCTTGTTACAAAAATACAGAAATAAGGACATACACAGATTACATGTTGGCAAAACAGTCCATAAAATAAAATGTGAGAAACACAAGGAATTCTTAAATACAATTACCAGTATTTTAAGAGTCCTTGGGAAGTTCAGATGGTATTTCTCCCTTCATTTGTTACAAAGAAATTCCCTGTTTTTATCCAAAAAACCCATATTAAATAAAAAGTCCACAGTTGCTTCTAAGAGGCCAGACCCCCTAGGTGTTACCTGAGAGGGTCAGGGGTCTGACATTACCGTTTACAGCCCACTCAGTCAGACCTGTCAGGGGTACTACTGCAGAATTCTACCTGAAAAGTCATAAGACTTCCCAAAACATGCAACCCACAGCACATCTCTATAATGTTATAATAATCTTATTCCTGACATCTGTGTGACTATCTGGACACCAAGCCTGCTGGGTCTAACTGGTTGCAAAGTGGCTATTATTGTAACTCATAGCAAGAGCACCTCCCCCCCTGGCATGTTTGGTACCCACCACAAGGGTAAAACCTGGGCATTCTGAATATATATATATGTATTGAACAATTTTACACTATATACATGTTCTCCCTATTTCATAATATTTGACTGTTCCCTGGATGACCCCCATCAGAGCAGAGTGTCCAATATAGTTTGACACTGTTCTGCTCCGGTGATCTATTCATTCAGTTTCTGGGGATGTTATCTACTCAACTAATTTTATAGCCTAGGACTGGTGCACTTTGAATAACATACAGGTCAGCAAACAAACAAATTATACAACCCAGAGGGCCAACTCATGCCTTGGCATGACAGCATGTTTTGGCCTATGTGGGCCTCGTCGGTGTGGTGCATCTGATTCCCTCTAGGCACATGGAGATCAGGGGCCCATGCCCTGTGATCCCCTTCCACTTAGGGAGACTAAGAAACAAATATTGTGACGTGCACCCATCGAGAACGAACATGACTTGTAGCACCATTAAGGGGCCCTTATGCCTAAGGACAAGGCACTTTATCTTGTCCATTCTCGATGGGTGATCGTCATAATATATAATTTTTTTCACACTTTTAAATATTTGTCATATTATTGGCACAGCAATGTTGTAAAGTTTCTTGGCCCATGCTTATCTCACACCTGGGTTGGCAATAGGAAGAATAATGCATGCAGGAGAGAGAGACCTGTCTTCACTCCCATCCCCCCCCCCCGTTTTATTCCTTTATTCCTGCTATATCACCCACTCCCTTCCCTTCTGTCATCACACCAGCTTTCTCCGTGTTAGACACAGCTCATTTCATTCCCATGTAGGACCCTACTCCCTTCCATGTGTCACTAGCTTGTTCCCCTGTCCACCATAACCCCACTCCTGTACTCTGTCTGCTTTCCCAGTCTTGTTCCACTAGAAATGTAGTTCTGTGACTACCCATGGGACAGGATTGAGGAAGCAGACAATACATGTGTGGATCTGTGGCAATCAGCAGACAGTGGAACAAGGCTGGAGTTGCAGACAGTGCATGTGTGGATCTGTGGCTACGGGTGGAACAAGGGTTGTGTGGCAGACGGTGTTTGTATGTTTATCTGTGTTAGTGGGACTGATGTATTAAAAGAAGTAATGCAGTTCATTTGAATAAATGGCAGTTTGGGGTATGTTTTTCTTTCCCTATGGTAGTTTGTTTGCTCCTAAATTGCACCACCTTTCTTAGTACATCAACCTCACTGAGTGTTTGTGTATACATTAAGGCAATTCTGTACTTTACTTTTTCTCTCTTTTTTCGTAGAAAGAAAGAGACCCCTCTAATATCAATGACAAATAGTAGGAGGGACTTTTGCTTAAAAACGGCTTGTTTTCCAGGGGGGTGAACAACATATATTGCAGAGCAATGTGGTGTTCATCCTTCTGGCACTTATAGGGTAAATTTCTTCTCCTGCTGGTATTTCATGGATGAAAGTGTTAACCAGAAGTACTTACTTCCCCTCAGGCTGCGTACATTTAACACGGGTCACAAATACTGACGTGTTTATAGTGTGAGTTTTTGTTTTCTCCCAGCTCATACTGTGAAATTGGTTTTATCATTACTTTGACCTACACTAGTAAATAGACATTAGCAAGACTTTTTATTGTAATTTATTTTCTCGGCATGTGTATTTAATGAACAGTTCGATAATGCATGGGTAGGCATTCATCTACTTGGGGACTTACGGGGGTTGAGAGAGGATTGATTATTGATCCCCGCTGCCATGGATTGCTCCAGAGGTGCATTTGCCGCAGTGCACTTGAAATTTATTAGGAAGACGCCATTAGGTTGATGAAAAACTGAATGCAGTTGGATATCTTGCTCGTTTTACACTAGTCTGCAGAAATATAAATGAGCTGGATAGAGCAGATAAGGAAAGTGATGTGTGTGCATGTCACTTTGACTGTTCGATTCTCTCTTACACAATGTTGTTGTTTCAGGATCCTGCAGCCAGCTACGATGTCAACGATCAAGATTCAGATCCACAGCCCCGATACACTCAACTGAATGATAACAGGTGCGCATTTCCACTGCTAAAAGGCACAGTCCTTCCTGACTTTAAATGCTTAAAAGGATAGTAATGTTTCACAAAAAACAGCAGCACCAATTAATATCCATAGTATTTGAGCCATGGAGAGTGTTATTTCAATACTGTCAGAGTTGAAGTTCAAGAGTAATTGAATGATCAAGTTTCCCCCTCCCGCCCCTTTTACCTATTGTAAGCCACATCCCCTCAGATGTGGAATCTGGTCCTGAGACCAGACAGATCACAGCAAGGGGCAATCTTCTTACTGTGAGAACAATGAAAGCCCTGCCGCCTTGACAGTTTTTTCAGGTTTTCCCATTATGCAAATTGAAGATTGTCCCTCTCAGCAAGCCATCTGAACACCACCTTGCTGTTCTGAGGTGAGCAGTGTTGCATCAGTAAAATGGTCAGGAGGGGAATACTTTATCATTCAGTTACTTTTGAACTACAACACTGACAGTATTGAGATAGCACTCTCCATGGCCCAAATACTTGGAAGATTAATTGGAGCTGCTTTTATTGTGAAACTTTACTATCCCTTTAAGTTTTTTGTTTGTCTTATAGCAGGTTATGATCTTTTATTATGGCTGTATGACATCTCTTCAAACAAGTGGGATCTTGAGAGTTCAATGGAGCGACAAGTTACTGGGGTCTTATGTATAAAAACAAAGTGGAGCAATTCTTGGCCAAATTGCACTATATGGGAAAAATAAATATTTTCATTGATTTATATTTGGAATGTTAATCCCTTGCATGCTAGAGAGACCTCTCAAGCATGCAAGGGATTATAAGCATCATTAAATCAGATGGGATGCTGCTATTTTTTCTGTCCACTGTAGTACAGCTGTAACCTAGAATTGCTCCACTTTACATTCGTACTGAAGGCCTGCCATTTCTAGTATAGATGAGGAAATGCAACTGGTTGCACTTTTGGCTTTGCAGACAAAAGAAGCTCAAGTCACTCACCAGACGCCGCCTCAAATTTTCAGTGCTATCCAGAGAGGTGATCACTCTCCTTAAACAGATGTCCAATTAATGGTGTCTATGATTAGAGCAAAACGAATGAGTTTTTGTTGCCCTGATGTCTGCTTACATGCTTGATTCATAATAATCAAGATTTTAAAACTTTGAGCTCGATCCACTGGAGTGCATCTCTATTATGTGGCAAGGAACGTTATGACCAGGGCTGAACTAGTTCTCCCAGTATTAACCCCTTGAGTGCCAGAGGAGGTGTGCAACACGTGTACCCCTGACACTCAGGAGGTTAAACGAAAGGGTCTGATGTACTAAGAAAATTGGTGCAATTCTGATGCTAACCAATTTTGCCATGAAGGAACAATAAAAATTCCTATAGATTCAAATAGGACCCTTAACCATTTAAATGCTAAAGAGGTCTCCAACATATTGTAAAGCATTGTGTTGAAGATCTCTCTAGCATTCAGGAGAAATATCCCCATTTAAATCGGTAGATTTTGGGGAATTTGTACTTGTTTTGTCTAGTGCAGTTGAGTTATCTCAGAATTGCTTCCCTATTCATTTATAAATATGGTTCTAAGTACTTAACCAGTAGGGTGCAAGTATCAAACAGTCCATTAGTCAAGTTTTCTGTAGATTATTGCTTTGAGCATTCAATATAAAGGACAGAATTCCAAAAATGGCTGAAAATGAGGAAAGCAGTTGTGTATCTGCTCCAGCAGTATTTTATTTTCACCCGTCATCCTACCCAAGCCTGTCTTTGAGCCAGACCACAATATTATGTATCATATCATAGATATTTGTTACCTATAGTGAACTTGCTTTGCTGCAGAACTGCTCCAAGTTTCTTAATACAGCAGTCTGAGAGTTGTTTATATAGTGGTATATGATCATATTTCTTACAGACAATGCAAAAAAAGGAGACCGGGAAAGAAAAACTAGCCATAAAGCTGGAGGGCCTCATGTTTCCTAGTAGGGGGGTATGTAAAATGCAAGTGGAGAGACCGAGAGAAAATGTAGCTATTAACTACTTGTGCTTTTAGCTATTCTAGTCTTGAGCAACATTTGCAAAGAGAGACATAAAAATCTATCCACTTAAACAGATATCTTGCCTCACAGCACATAGTAGAAGGTGATGATTACTTTATTTAATTAAATATTAATCGACCCAATATTTTTTATCAAACTGTATTAATCATTGCATCTCTACTAACCAGTTAATCAGCTGATGCTTCAGTGGTTTCTGCAGCGTCAGGCTAAGCCGCATCTGTTCTAAAACTCTGCATCAAAGCCGGGCAACCTGAACAGATTTAGGGGGCCTGTGTTGCTCACCAATGCACTACAGGGAAAACAAATTACTTTTTGAGGGAAGTCGCACCTGTGCTAGGTTTAAAAAAAAATCTGCCATGCCTGAAATATACCATGCTCTAGTATATATACAGATATATGGAGAGATCAGGACCAAAATCTGCATACATAAAAAAACAATACAGTGACTTTAGTACAATAATCTCTATTGAGTGTGCAGAAGTAGCCTTAAGCTACAAGAAAATGTCGCTGCAGCTCCTGTTTTGACTGATTTCAGGAAGTTGGACACTGTTCTCCCTCTCATGTTTAAAACACTGATAAAAATAATAGAATGTGTTTTTGGTGTGTTTTGTTTTTTTTCAGTACTGTTCCTTTTAACCAATTGCAATATATTGGGTCCATCTTCAGCAATAATGGGGGTAAATTTTTTTTTTATTTGCTTCTTAGCACTGTGAATGTAAGGTCTTGGGATGCACAGGAAAAGGCACACAGCCCACATTTCCTATATAAGTCAATTGAACAAAAACACAGGGGTAAACCAGATGAGCCAAATAAAAAAACACCATTATATGTAAGGAGTAGTAACCTGTAAAATCCTGATGAACTAAAGACTGGCCATGAGGCTCTGATTACCTCTAATTTGTTCCTCTAGCTCAGGGGTTACTCTTCTCTTGGCCCATCCTGCTTTGTAGTTTGCCCCTTATGTTTGTTTCTCGGGGGACAGGGGGTAGTCTGTCCCAGCTCCCATAATGCTAGTTGCTAAGCAGAAGTTGGAGGTTCCCACTCCTGCAACCTCAAGTCTTCAAAATACATTGACACAAACTTAACCCCTGGGTTATCAGAGAAACTTGGCAGTGATCAGGAGCACATACCCAGACTTGGTTAGATGAGAACTGAACAGTGTACTGTTCCTTTAAATGAGGTATTTAACACCTTGAATACTAGTTATCAAACACTGAGAAGCAACGAGTTGATACCTCTAGCTTTCAAGTACTTATTATCTCCATTAACAGAGCAGTATGATGTTTTACATCTCATGGGAGAAGACTATATTTTGGCTGTTTGGGCAGGTCAGGATACAGACTCCTATCTGGCAGCATGCTGAAACACAGAGGCTTGTGGCTCTTAGCCACAAACTTTGTAGCTTGCATTCATAATTCTGATTTCTGATTCCCGGCTGTCCTGCCAGGGCTCACAGTGGTGCCCTGGAGTCATTGCCAGGTTTGCTCTCGGGTAGACAGACCTGCTGATATGGAATTTATCAGAATGGTAGTTTCTTTTTAAATTAATGCTGATTTTAGGTCTTTTATATCTACCCTATGATACAATTTGCTTAACCCCTTAAGGACTGGCCAGTCGCGCACCCGGCCGGCACTTAAGGACAATGGATCTTTTTCCCAGCATCCGATTCAGGACTCCCTGAACAGCGTGCAGCTGCGCGGGGAGCCCTGAATTCCATGACGGTCCTAGCACGTCATGGATCCTTATTGCTCCCCAACCCGTGACGTGCCAGGATCGTCAAGGGTCTTTAAGGGGTTAAGAATTACTCCAGTTTCCTTCTGTGCATTAGGCCCTACTGTGTAAGAATGCTAGGTAGGCCCATTCTCCTCATTTATCTTCTAACTTTAAGGCTATTCAACATTTCCTTCATGGTCCTATCTCTTGGCAGGACAAGCTAAAGACTTTATTTTTTCTCTCCTCTCTGGAATCTAATCACCTCACCTTGTTTTCCTTCAAGACAGTTATAATGGCTATGAGTAGGAGGAGATTAATCATCTTTTCCCCACCAGTGTGTGTTTGTTGTGTGCCAGTCTGTTAACGACATATGAGAATTGCTCTCCTCATGGTGCCAGTTAACCTCATTTCCAAGCATCCATTTTTATTTCTATCCAGACTGTACAGTTGATGCAAACATGCAAAAAGTGGAAGCGCAATTCATTGCCAAGGAAATATATTCACTGTTGTTTTGAAATTTAGACACTATTTGTAGTTTCCTTGGTATGCTGAATGAGATGAAAATAAACAATCCTTATACATTCACAGACTTGCACCAGCGTAATGCAGGGATAGTCCACCTTTGGCTCTCAGGCTGTTGTCGGTAAGAACTCCCATAATCTCCTAGCATCCATTGGCTGGTTGGGGATTGTGGGAGTTTGACCCAAAACCTTGATGAGCCATAGGTTTCCAACCACAGATTTAATGGGTTTAGAACAGGTTTTATATAAATTAATTTTGAAAGGGCTAGTTCAACACACTTGCTTTTTTTTGTTGAATTTGAAAGGAGTTTCATAATCCCCTATAAATTGTATTATCCATTTTTATCTAGAAAACTAGTTTTATATTTATATATTATGCTAATCTAAAAGACTTCATTCAGGTAACTTCCTGTCTTAACTCTACCCTATCTCCCCCATTTATTGATACTAAATCCTGTCAGCATTAAATTAAATGGATAATGCATTCCTGTGGGGTTTCAGTGAATGGAGGAGGTAATGTAGGGCTAAGAATGGAAGTGGTCTTCCAAAATCAGCAATCTGTTGTATTAGCAGTTCGTATTCAGAAAAATGAGTTATTTAGATAAATGATGCTAATTAAGGCAGGCATTCCCTGTCTTGGCTGCACACAAAGTTCTCAACTCACTGACTCTGATTAACAATGCGTTGGCCACCTTTCTAGCACTGAAATGGTTAAATGTTGGTATTTGGGGGAGGTAATACTTTTATTAGTGTAATCTATATACATATCTCACATAGTTTTTGAAATTACATTTTGAAAATATAGCCAATACAACATTTAGTGTATCTTGAAACAATTTCAAAATCACCAAGTTTGTTGGCTGCTTGGAGATGAAGCGAGATGTATGCACCAACAGCTACAGGGCTATCAGCTGAACATATCCACGCTTTCAAATTAAACCAAGTTCCTCTGAGTTCCTTTATAACAGTTCCTAATTGCTCTGGACAAAATCATACTTCAGTGTCCTGGGTTCCTGCAGCACTTAGGTCCATAACAGTTCAGGTATTTTGCAGCTCCAAATTATACGCACGAGAGGCGTTAGCTGAAAGTAGTGCTTCCATTAGCAGCTCTGAGTTTTGTGCAGTGCATGCAGAAAACATATTATGTTTGTGGCCCCCAAGGATAGAAAGTTCTCGCCACAAGAATACTTGACTTTTTATGCTTCTTTGTGAATGTGCTGACTTGTCTCTGTCATCCTTAATAACAAGTTTTGTTTTTTTTTCTTTTTTTCTATTGATGTAGAGCACATGCAATGTTTTAACCCTTTCACTCTGAGGCTTGCAAATCCTTAGTTATGAGAACCAAAGGGGTAAACTGTTAACCCTTTGAGTGTCAGAGAGGAAAACTTTTTTTTAATGGTCTTATGATAATCTTCCTTTTTGGAATCTGTATGCGGCACAGAGGCAGGTCTATCCCTCTTGCTTGTCAGTTTAACCCATTGCAGTCATATAAGTACCTTTGCTTGCTTTTAGGTACTTTTTTCCAGTCTTTTGACGATGGGACACAAATCCCTATGTCTGTCTTATGGTATCCCTTGTTTTGGGAGAGCAGACTGTGTGGTGTATCACCTTGCTGCACAGCAATAAAACACATTCATGTTTAATCAGCCTGTGCAAATAAAATATTTGGTCTTGCTCTATATCATTTATTCAGCTGCAAAAATAAGTGTCAGTAGGTCATGTAGTAACCTAAAAATTAAGTTACATGGTCTACCCACCAGCTCTGCCCCCAGTACCACCACCAAAAAAAAAAAAGTCCCCATCTTTGGCCATCTGAAGCGAATTTAGGTATGCTCTTCTTACGATCACAATGAGGAAGAGAGAGAAGCAGAAAATAGTGACAAATGCAATGTGTATCATGTTTGTGGAGCCACTGGGGAACTGCTGGAATGGACTTCTTGGTTTGCCTAATATGAGCAGTAACTTCACCTGTTTGATGTGGTCAAGTGCTTAAAGTACTATGGGGGAGATTTTTAAAAAAGTGGTCTCGTTCATTTTGCTTATGGATCCTTAAAATGTCCTTATTCCTTGTTATGATTGTTGGTATTTATAAAGTATTCTAGTTACATGTATAAATGTGGCGACCGTAAAGAATAAGAACAGGTCAAACGTGCCCTTAAATATGTGGAGTAAATTCTGTCACTAAATTGTCGCAAATAGTGACATTTCTTTATAAATATGCTGCTCCACTTTTTATAAACTTCCTTACTTTATATTTATTTATTTTTTATATATATATCAATGTACTACACTGCATTATGTCATCCTTAATACATTTATAACTACCAGGGACACCATTTTGATGCTTCTTTTCCATTAACTCCACTTTTATAACTCTCCCCCTGTGTCCCTTGCATGCAGCATTTTCAGAAATCTGATTATCATCTTGTCATTTGTGAGGGCCAGCGTGCAGGTCAGGCTGCCTGAATTAAGGCAACCATTTTCAGGTCATAGAGAATTCCACCATGTCTGGTTAAAAG
Organism: Rhinophrynus dorsalis; assembly: GCA_037306005.1. Lineage (NCBI taxonomy): Eukaryota > Metazoa > Chordata > Amphibia > Anura > Rhinophrynidae > Rhinophrynus > Rhinophrynus dorsalis. The sequence goes on from CM074721.1 coordinate 417,816,642, forward strand.
AATGCACACATCTCGTAATAACCCCACACCTTCCTCTAGACTGAAAAATCCTAATGCAAGATAGCCAGAGTTTTTAAATTTAAATCAGGGGACATTATATATAAATAATCTAATAATTTCCTTGGATAATGTAGAGGTCTCCAATGGATTACACAACCAGCTTGCATTAACTGGAGTATTCAGTGAAACCAAAAGAATAATGTATTGTGGTTACTGTGCAGTGTATGGATCTGGCACAGTCCTTGCAGACCTGGAGTGAGCCATATTAGTTGCAATTGACAGGCAAACGGAACCACAGAGCAGATAACCTCTAGAAGTGATATTAGTGTGAGGTGGAGTGCACACTTGTCTTCCCAGTCATCTATACTGCCCAGCCAGCAGCCTATCATTGAGATTAGCTAACCAAAGCAGCAAAAGCAATTACTAAAATGGCCAGCAGTTATTGCCATACAGCACATATTATAAGCTAATCCTAAAGTTTTTAAGATGACCGGAATAATTTTTACTAGTCCAGGGTTAGAGCAAGCAGCCCTCTTCCAGGGACGCACTTTCCTCCAGGGACAGATTAATCAGGGCACTGTCCCCTGAAAAAAGGACATCTGTTCCCTTTATCTTCATTGCCTCTGTGAATCCATTCCCTCGAATTAAAATTAAATTAGTACTGGATATCATGTCCACGATGGCAGACTTCTTCAGCCTCCATATTCCACCTACTGAATGCTTCTTGGGAAGCAATCAGTGGGTGGAGTTCTGTTAATCCTTTGAGCGCCAGAGGGGTTTGCGATGCATTGCTTTGCGTATCCCTCTGGCACTCAGTTATGTGTGCTTCCATGAACTGATATCCAGTACTAGTTATTAATGGTGGAAGACCTGCTCAAAATTAATTCATAGGGGTCATTAGTATTTCTGGCCAGATTTATAACTGGAGGTTTGTTAGAAGTTCACACTAGTCCTGCCACTTGGATGTGAACATTCCCAAAGGAGAATCACGATTCTACAATGCAGCAACATCGTGAATGAGTTAAACTTGGTCCATTTCCCAAGGATACCATGGATCTGCCATCCAGTCTTTAGTGGCACGCAGTGTTATAGTTGGCCTTTCTTATGATTGTGCAGTTCTTTTTTTGGACTATAAACAAGAGGTCTGGGTCACTTGCAGATCATAACCTTGACACAACAAGATGGAAATACAATGCACACAAATGGTTAAGCCGACTAACAGTTGTGAAACTGCCAGCAGTGTTCCTGCCAAACTCCTGTAGTTTCTGCTGTTTGCCTTTCAGAGCTCTGGATCCTGTCTATACTGCAAGATGCAGCAGACACAGAAGATTAATGTCCTGTCCACACAAAGACTCATTTCATTCATATCCAGGAAGGCTCAGCCTTACATGGGGTGACAGAGAGCACTTAGTGTAGGCATGAAGAAGAGCCATTGCTACCAGTAAAGAGGTGGTTACTGTGCAATAACTTATGGCTGGGTTATTATGCAGCTGTATGAAAACGTGTATAGCATTTGGTTTATCCAAACTGAACAAAATAGCTGTAAATAAGTATATGGAAAAGTGTCCAGTACCATACAGAATTGGCTTTGATTTGGCAAGATCATGTTAGGCAGAAAGCATTTAATCCTTTGAGTGCTAGAGGGTTGCGTACCCCTCTGTCACTCAAAGAATTAAACCAGCAAATGCAATATGATATCCTCCAGTGACTTCACTGGCTAGAGGAGGACTGTGGAAATTGTAGTCTGGCAGCGGTAGCTGGAGGGCCAGGGCCTCTTTGTCCATCCCTGTTTTAAACACACTTATGAAAATGTAATAATATTTTATATACTTAGAAAAAAGTGGTGAAATTATGGTGCAGACCAGCTCCACCACTAAGAGTGAATAAAAATTGCCATTTATTTTAGATATAGCGAGATCTCCAACATGTTGCCTCACAATGAGTTGGAGACCTCTAACATTCAAGAGGTAAAAAGCCCCATTTAAATAAATAGGAATAATTATGTTCCCTACAGTGTAGTTGGTTTGCTCCAGAATTGCACCACTTATGTACCTCAGCCTCATGAGTGAGTATATAATATAATGTCCCCTAGTGCAGTAGCCTGACTTGCTGCATTTGTTTTGTATTATAGGAGTCATCTGCTTGCACTGTATAGCGTTGTGTGGGAAGAGAAGAATTTGAAATATATTTCTAAAACCTGTATTCTTATGGTTTTCATATGCACAGTAGGTTAGAGCTATATTGTATATCATGTTTTAACCTTTGTTGCTAGAGAGGAGGTCAGTGTATTGCTGCTCAATGCATTGGGAGGCCTGTGGCACACAAAAAGTTAATGTCCACAGATATATAGAATTCCTTATTTTTGTTTTTAAGACATGGTACACGATGTGCAGGAGAAGTGGCGGCTGTGGCAAATAACGGCATCTGTGGTGTTGGAATAGCATATAACGCAAAGATTGGCGGTAAGCAAGTATATAGAGGAGCTGTTTACATGTTTTTCTAATAGCCAGCTAGCATTTATATATTGCATAAAGATGCATTTGTCTGGATGGCACAGAGGTACAGTAGTTACAGATTAGATGGACATAGTGCACTGTTAGACTCTGTGGCCTATGTGTATAGAATTCAATTGGAGTTATTCTGTAGTAAACCAAGTGCACCATAGGGAAGAAACATTCCAGAATTCCCATGCGCTTGAATAAAGCTTTTTAACCCTTGAATGTCAGAGAGGTCTCCAGTGCATTGTTTGCAATGCATTGGAGACCAGTCTGTCATTAAATTGGGTTTTTAATCCCTTGAAATTACCAGAACATTTTTGTCCCCTATGGTGCAGTTGGGTTACTTCTGAATATCTCCACTTTGCTTTTATGCATATGGGCCTGTGTTTTGTATTTCCTGCGGACAGGAGTGCGGATGCTGGATGGTGAAGTGACAGATGCAGTAGAAGCCAGGTCCCTGGGATTCAACTTGAACCATATCCACATCTACAGTGCCAGCTGGGGACCAGAGGACGATGGAAAGACAGTGGATGGACCAGCACGACTGGCAGAACAGGCCTTTATTACAGGAGTAACTCAAGTAGGTTGAGGGGAGAGCATACCTGAGATAATGGTCCTGAGACTGATGGAGTAAGGGAGAACAAGAGTAATTCTACAGTAAATCAACTGCACCATAAGGGATTGCTTAAAATTCCCATTCCCTTAAAATGGGAATTTTAAGCACTTGAATGCTGGTGACCTCTCTTGCATTCAAGGGGTTAAAAGTCCCACTTAAACTCAGTAAGGATTTTAATTAATGCCTTACGGTGCAGGTGATTGGCTCCAGAATTACTCAAGTTCTTGCTACATCAGCATCTCTCTTTCTGGTAGTTGTATTGTTGCTGTCTGTATGTCTAAAACTCTGCCTTTCTCACTCTTCTCTCCTTTTTTGTTTTTTGTTCCTATTTGATATTATCTGTGATCCCCTATCTTTCTGGATATCCTAGTTAGTAATCTAGCAACTCCAGAGACTTTGTGTGTATGTATAATATATATTCACCCCCCCCCCCCCCCCCAACAAGAAAAATGTGTGCGTTCTTGAATGTATTATAGCTAGAATGCAATCATTCCTCCTGTATCTGTGACATGCTCCCATGTATAGGTGTTGAATGTAATGGTGCTACAGCGTATGTATTGTGCAAAAGTCAGACTAGCATCACTAACAGTCCACATTCTGTGCCATTCAATAAGGAATTGTTTCTACAATATATTTTTCATCTGTGTGGTGAGACATCTTAGCTTGGTACATTGTTTTAATGATGCGGTAGAAGTGGTCAATCTGTGACCTTCCAGTTGTTGAATTACAATCCTCATCATCCTCAGGATTGTGCTCCTTTATCTGGGAGAGGCATGTTTCCAAACACTGAACATTTTTGTCCCATTAGTGCTGTTTTTTGTTTTTAATTGGAGTTTAACTGTATCCTTAAGACCTTTTTAGTTCCTGATTACCCAATTGCGCATACATATAAAACTTGCCTAATAGTTTTTTTTTGTGGTTTTGTTTTGTTTCTCCCCCTCCCCCTCCCTCTCCCTCTCCCTCTCCCTCTCCCCCTCCCCCTCCCCCTCCCCCTCCCCCTCCCCCTCCCCCTCTCCCTCTCCTCTAAAGGGCCGTGGAGGACTGGGCTCTATCTATGTCTGGGCATCTGGGAACGGTGGAAGGGAACATGACAGCTGCAACTGTGATGGGTACACCAATAGCATCTACACCCTTTCCATCAGCAGCACCACCCAGTTGGGCAACGTTCCATGGTACAGTGAAGCCTGTTCTTCTACTCTGGCAACCACGTACAGCAGCGGCAACCAGAACGAGAAGCAAATTGTAAGTTCTGCTGGGGTGTACTTTTTAACCTTTGCATTTCATTGAGTACCTCTCTGGGTCTCAGAATGTTAAGTTTCTCTTCCTGAAGGGTTCACTAGTCTTTGGGTCTCTGCCACCTTTTGGAGCAAGTGAGTAGTGTATAGTCCTCTAAACCTAATAAGGGGTGTGTAAGAGAAAAACTGTACCTTTCATAAAATGCTAATATGTGTCCTTTTGACTAAATCTGTAAGGCCTCTGTTTATTAACCCCATAAATGCCAGAGGGGTACCAAATAAATTGCTTCACATCTATTAAGGGGTTTTTGTCTGGACCGAAGACCACCCTGTTCCTCTAAAAGACGCTTTAACCCTTTTTGAGGGAGGGGATTTGCTCCCTGTAGAAGCGCATTCTGCTATGCAAGAGGGGAAATTCGAAGAGGAGGAGGCTAGTGCTACCTCTTTTACCCCATAAGATTAATTTGAGGAGGACCCTGGGTCATCTGTAGGGGGTCTTAGTCTGGCAGTTTTTCATGCCTCAGATTTGAGTATCTTCCCTCTTTTTTTTTTTTTTTTTTTATTTTATTTATTTATTTATTTATTTTTTTTTTTTTGAGGTGCAAAAGGGAAGTGGTACTTTAACCTTCCTGTTCACTTCACCAAGTCATACTTGAGGAGAGGGAGTCTCCTGATTAGAAACTTTTAGATTTTATACCCTTTCTCTCCTGTTGCACTGCACCTTTCTAAGCACGCAGCATTATTAGACGCAGCTGCTTTCAAGGATCAGGCAGAGAAACACCTGAATTCTCTTAATCCCTTAAGATGCAGTGACATGTCAGGGCTGTCACTGCTGTCCTTGCCTAAAAGGCCAGTGACGGTCCTGACATGTAACATATTTTTTATTCACAGCGCTCCTGCGGGAGTGATGTGAGTAGTAGCTGGGACTGAAATTGACCGCTCCAAGACTGGCAGTCACTATCAGTCCCCTGTTTGGAGTGCTGGCACACGTAATCAGTCACCTGTGCTGGTACATCAAATTTCCGTATGTGGTCCTTAAAGGACAACACACCCTGGGACCGACAGTCCTTAAGGGGTTAAGGGGAATTTTGCACCTTATATCCTGCCTTTGGAAAGATGGTGGACTTGAGCAGTTGTTGGAGTTTTTCAGACACTCCAAAAAGGGATATTGCTCTCTCGTTTTCTATGGTTCTTGGTGAAAGTTGCCTTTGACACAGCGAAATTAATTGATTTCAATGACAAGTCTTTTCATGTTAACGCAATCTGTAATCTTTGTTGAAGATTTGGTCTGCAGGTAAGCTTTCTAGGAAATCTCTGGTTTCACTTCCATTTGTGGTTAAGCAGATGTTTGACCCAGAACTGGAAAAAGTTATTAGCCATGATACAGAGGCAAGAGTGCACTGTTGCTTCAGGTTACCTCCAAGTGTCCTCCCTTTTCACAGGAATTTTGTGGCTTTTGCCACCCCTACCTGTATGGCTACGTGCCCAAGGCTTCTACTTCCTCTGTGAGCCAGACATGTCCTTCTCTTAAATCCAAACCAGCATGGGCATGCAACAGACTTACTCAAACGCCTCCCGCTGACATGTCTGGCTCTGCATGACTTTTGGAGTTCCAGTCTGTCTCAGGCAATTGGAGGATGTCTGTTTCTCTTTCTCAGTACTTGGACTCTTTCCATGGCTTTTAAGGATTATTTCAGAAGGTTTCTGCATATATTTCTAATCTTCTCCTTGTTTGCCTCTTCATGTCCAGGGTTTCTCAGGATCTGGTGAGGGCCCTGTAGTTTCTCTCCTGTTGGATATGTAGGCCTTTGTGTAAGCTCCCCCACAGGAGAGAGTCATAAGGTTTTATTCCAAACTTTTCATGGTTCCCAAAAAGGATGACTACTTTCCTTTTCTGGATTTAAAGTCTGTCACTTACTTCATATACTGTGGCTGTCGTTCTATCTTGTATTTAAAATGTCTTAATCTCTCCATCATCACACCCATGCACCCAGAGGTCCCAGGCTTCTGTGGACATAAGATACATAGCTGCATATTCCTGTGCATGCTGATCGTAGTTTTTCATTTTACCTTTCAAGACCATCGTTTTAGTTCAAGCCTTTGCTGGTTTTTACAAGGGTTTTGGTGGCATTGTCCGCCTGCATTAATTCACTTGAGATTTCCCTTACTCCGTTTTTGGATGACCTCTTACTAAAGACTCCTTCAGCATGGTGATTTACGTCTTCATCTTCAGATTTGTCAATACTGAAGCATCATGGCTGGGTGATCACTTTCAAGAAATTGCCTCAGGTTCTATCCAAGGTTCTAGTCTTTCTGCTGGAAGACCAGGTTCAGACACTGTCACAATAGGTGTCTAAAGTATTAGCTTGCCATTCTGCAATGGTGTAGTAAATGAGGGTTTTGGAATATCAGGCCACTGCCATGGAGGCAGTTCTGTTTGGCCAATTTCACACTCTGGAACTGCAGCTGTATATTCTCAGGAATTGGGCAATGCAGCAGTGTCCCTCTCCAGTAAGAGCTCTCTTAGGCAAGTTGAAGGCAATTCTTCGTTGCTGTCTTCAGGATTATCATCTGACACTTGGTCATCCATTTGTTATTTTGGATTTATCCATAGGTACAGCATATGCCAGTCTGAAGAGTTTGGGAGCCTCATTCATCTAAGACAGCCCAAGGCCTTTGATCCAACAGTGAGTGCAGGGGAGGGATGGCTTGGGGGGCAGAGGGACAACTGCCCCCTGGGCTGGTCACATGTCTGGGCCATCGGGCCGCTGCCTCACTCAGTCTCCCAATTGCTGCTGTAAATGGAGATACACTAGTGATACCACAGAGCTTACAATTGAAATGGAACTACACAAATGATACTACAGAGCTAAAATCCTAATAGAGCTACACTAACAGCATAACCCATTTCCCTTGTAAGATCTATAGTATCAGTCATGTCGCTGTACTTAAATTTTAATCTTTATGGTATCACTAGAGTAACCGAATTTCAGCTGTAGGCTATGTGGCCTCGTTTGCCTTACTTAACAGCATTAATGCCAATATTAAAAGTACCTAACGGAATGGGCTGGGACGCTGGGCTGGAGCAACTGAAGAAATGGGCCAGTAGATCGTATTTGCCTCCCAGGCCACAAGTTCCCAGTCCTCCCCTGAGTGAGTGTCTTCTGTCAGTCAATGTATTGGAACTTCAAGCGATTCACCTTGTTCTCTTGCATTGGTCCCAGCTATTCTGGGGTCGACTGTTGCAGGTTCAGTTCATCAGCTCAAGGACGAGGCCTATGTCAACCACCAAGGAAGTGCACCATGTGGTCTGAAGTTTTATTCGTGCTTTGACAGAATCTCACACAACATAATGACAGACTTTCTCAGCGGTCTGCCTCTGAATTCCAGGAATTGTGAATTCAACCAGATGGCATATGACTGCATAGTTTTGGAATGGTGTCTTCTGGTAATGGATCTAATAGCAGCATCTCGGTTGAAATGTAAGGTTCCCTTGTTTTGTTCCAGGACACTATTGCTCTCTGTGGACGCGGTATAGGCATTCCATGGCAGTTCCCCTGGCCTGTATGCTTCCTCTGATTCCAAGAGTGTTAAGGAAGGTCAAGAGTGAGCGGGAGCATGTTATCCTGATTACTCCCAACTGGCATCCCCAGATGTGGAAACCATTGTGTAAGGGTCTGCTCATGTTTACCCTTGTGTTTCAGTATCTTTTTCCCCCATGGGACATAAATCTAGCCCTGGGAGTGCTGCAGAAGGATCTATTGAGCCTTTTGCCTATTGTATGCCTTCATTTCTTGACTCTCGACCAATTTCGATGTCAATGTCTGTGCAGCACGTGGCCAAGCTTCAGGGAACACTTTCTGATCTTTCATGTAGATGTGGTGGTTTTGTGAACTCCTTTTGGGTTTCTTCCCAAGATGGTCACTGATTTTCATGTTAACGATTATATTTTACTTCCTTTTTTGTCCGGCTATATCTAACAGACCGGAGCTTCGCTGCTTGACCATAGGTATTTGAAATAATACATTCAAAGCAAGGAACCTCACTTCTTTTTGTTCCTGAGGGGCCAAATGCAGGTGGCCTCTAAGGTGATAGTGGCTTGTTGGATCAAGATCCCATTCACCAGGCCTGTGGTGTTAGGGAAAGTCCTGTGCCCTATAGGGTATTGCTCATCCCACCAGAGCTGAGTGGACTTCCTGGGCCTCGGACCAGGCCTCTACACAGCAGTTGTGCAAGGCAGTGACATGATGGTCACTTTATATATTTGCTAAACATTATCAAGTCAATGTTCTGCCTTCAGCTTAAGCCAGTTTTGGATGGAAGGTCCAACAGGCTTCATTATCCTCTTCTCTTCTAGTAATCCTTTTGCTGTTTCTGGTTTGGTGTGTCAGTGTACAACACCTGCTTTTGCTTTTTCTCTGATACCAGTTTGTGTTTTGAGAGGTTCCTCTCACTCACACTCTTTCATCTTCAAGGAATACATTTGCTGGATCAACATGGTTCCTGTATTCCACAGAGATTTTTGTGTACTTACCAATAACTCATTTTGGAACACAGGGCATCACACCCAGAGAAACAGGTTGTTTTAGTTCTGGGCAGGGATGTCCTTTTTGGGTTCTCTGGTACAGGTGACCACTTTCTGCCTTACTTTTATTTTGCCTCCTCCTTGTCTGAAACTGCTCATAGGTGTGACAGAGAGGAGCAGAGAGGGAGGGATTGTCTGCCTCCAGATATGACAAATGTCCCACAAATGCCCCTTCATTAAAATGTCTGTTTTAACCCCTCAAATGCTACAGAAGGTCTCTGACATTCTGTGGGTTAAAAACCCCATTTACATTGTCCCCTAGGATAGGATGGATTGCCCAGAATTGCTCCAGTTCTCTTGAGTACATCGGCCTCTTCAAATAAACTTTATGTACTTGTGTATTGTAGAAGAACAGGTTGAACAAAATAAAATAAAAAGGCAATTCACATACGAAATATCTTTACCAATGTGCACTCCTTAGCATTCGTGGCCCTTTGTGTCTTACAGTGTCATCCTACCCTTTTCATTGTATAATTCTCCTCTCCCCTGCAGTTTATCTTGATGGTTTGAATCATCTGCAGTTTCTGGGGGGTTGGAGAACATCCTTTGGAACCAGCCAGTTGGCTGCCCCTGTACAAAGTGTGCTCTTTTCTATTTGCCTTTGAGCTTACAATACACTAGAAACCTCTTCATGTGCAGCCTGAACAAAGTGTTTTTGTTTGCTCTGGCTTCAGCCCAGGAGCTTTCCGGAAGAGTTATTGGAGGTCAGGGTATATTTGCCTTATCATATGCTCAATATTTGTCACCAATCTGAAGAACAGGAGTCTGGGAAGTTTGTACTTGGTTTGTGCAATAGTTTGCTGGTCAATTATGTCTTTTCAACTGGTTTACTTTGTATTGACAGCACCTCCATAACCTAACTAGCCTGAACAATTTTCTGTCAACTGTGTAACCTATTTTAATAATTTTCTGTCTTTTTATATTGACCCCTTTGATGTTAGAGATGTCTCCAAAGAATTGCATTGGCAGTATACCTTTACATGCCACAAGCATATAAAATTCCCATTAGAGACTATGGACAAATGTGTAGATGGGTTTATCAACTGCAACAAGATCCAGGCCTTATGCAGCCTGTGGCCCCTTATCCTTTTGGTTATCAGAAGGATGTGCAACACATTGCCCTCCACCCCTGGCAATTCTCCTTGCAATTTGACTGTATCAAAACATGTTAGAAAGTGTCTTAAATGGATTGTGAGATGCACTACTGCATAGTACTGAGGAGGGCAGTTTATGATACCCCAGTTGTTGTCAGACTAGTTTCCATCAGTGTGATGCTTCCACTGTATTTAAGTATGTTGGCCAAGAGATTGAGAGTTCCCTGCTCAGGAGAAATATAAGCTTTGTTGAGTTATTTTTGACTGATAAGGAATTTATGCAGAAAAAAACTAGAACAATTATGGAGCAAACCAACTATGTACCATGGAGGGTAGTATAACAAGTCCCCATATTCCCTTGAATGTAAATGTTGGTTTTAACCCCTTGAATGCAAAAGAGGTCTCCAATGCAAGAAAATGGGGCTGTAACAGTTCTGCCATCTGTCTGAAGGAGCCCTTATAGAGCTCTGGGATTTCTGTTACTCTATCTCCCAACAAAAATGTGTTGAATTTTCTCCTGTATTTGTGGTCCTTTTTTATGCAAGATGGGGACAGTTTGCCTTTTAAACTGCTTGGAATAATTTTTCTTATAGTCCTATTTGTAGTTTCGTTTGTCCTATATAGGATTATAATCTGCCTATATGTTGTAAGAACAATATATTCTGTAAAACAGTTTTTGTGGAATGAACATTTAACCCTTTGAGTGCCACAGAGGTATCAAACTCATTGCATTGAATACCTCTGTGGCACTTAAAGGCTGTTACTTTAAAGGGATAGTAATACTTCGTTTTATCTTTATTTTATTTTGTAGGCATTAAAAAAACATGAAGAATGATATGTCTTATCTCTCAAACCTTTATGATTTAAGAGATATTCACAGGCAAAGTTTCCCCTCCCGCCCCTTTTACCTAGTGTAAGCCATCTCTTCTCAGATGTGGAATCCAGTCCATAGACCAGACAGATAACAGCAGGGGACAGTCTTCTTCCTATGAGAACAATGAAAGCCCTGACCCCCTTGACAAGCTTTTCAGGTTTTTCCCTTCTCTTAATTGAAGATTGTCCCTCTTTGCAATCTACCTGGGCACCTCCCTTCTGATCTGGCTGAGCAGTATTACATCAGTAAAAGGGTCGGGAGGGGGACACTTTGTCATTGAATTACTCTTGAACTACAACTCTGACAGAATTGAAATAACTCTCCAAAGTCCAAATACTATGATTATTAATTAGAGCTGCTTTTTTATGAAACATTACTATCTTTTTAATTCCCTGTAATGTCTGGAAATTGGCTCTGTTCAAGGCCAAACATCACACTGTGCAATTACAAATGACCCCAGTATGTGGGCTTTGTCTAATAGGAGTAGGCAAAATTTGGTTCTCCAGCTGTTGGGAACTATAGCTCCCATCATTCCAGCCAGCCAATGGTAGTCCCCAACAGCTGGCAAGCCAAAGGTTGCCTACGTTGAGGGAAATTCGTTCATAGCACAGTGTGTAGTAGCATTGGCCCAGCACAGAAACTAATTTACGTAAGGTGCTACTAAAAAATACATGTGAAATTCTCCAACACTATTTATAAGACAAACATATGGCAAAGATAATGAAATGGAAGCTTTTAACTATATTTAAAATATATTAAACTTACTTTTACAGTCATTTTTTCTTCATAACTGTTCAATGAAAGGCATTGGGACTAAATGTTTTAAGACAAGTGGGGCAATTCCTGAGCAAATCAACTGCTTCAGATCCATTCCCAGTGATATTTGGTGCTTTCAACTCCTCACGTGCTAGAGGTCTCCAGAGCATTGCAAAGCATTAAACATCTCTAACATTCAAGGGGTTAAAAAAAAAAAATAAAAAAAAAATAAATCAAGACCTTTTTATTCACTGTGGTGCAGTTCGTTTTCTCTACACCTTTGCCTTTATACATACACCTAATCATAGGTGTAGGAGCCCAAAAAATTCTGGGGTATAGAATTGAGAGGCAAAATCCCATCGTTGCCAATCGGTCATTGTACTCATGTCACGTAGTGTTTTTGGTTTGGTTTTTAGCCCCCCCCCCCAAAAAAAATAAATAAATAAAAATAAATAAATAAATAAAAAAAAAGTATGTGTGTATATATAATATATAAAATATTTATTCAGAATGGAGTGTTTTAACCCCTTGAGTGCCAGGGGTATACGCTATGTATTGCAGAGCAGTGTGTTGCGTACGTCTTGCACTCAAAGGGTTAAACCTGATTTTGTCTTTATAACAAATATTCTTTGAGTGCCAGTGGGGAAAATGTTTTTCAGAGCAAACATACTACTCAGTCCTGACACGCAAATGAATGCTTAACCGCTTGAGTGCCAGAGGGATGGGAAACACATTGCTTCAGGATGCATTGTTGCCCCCCCCCCTCTGGTCCTCAGTGGGTTAAACAAACCTCTCCATTGAAGGCTTCCCTCTAAGGTAGATGTGGGAAACCTGAGGCCCTCAAGCTGTATTTGACAACATGGATGACAGAGTATTAGTTGTAGTACAAAAGCAGCTGGAGAGCTTCATGTTGTCCACCACTTCTTCAGTATGTGCAGATTTAAATCTTAAACTTTCAGTGCTTCTATCACTTTGAGGCGTGTAAGGGGAGGTGCATTCTGCTGGGCTCCACTAGTACAGAAGGTATAGAATACAGTCTGGTGGTGGTGGACTGTTCAGTAAAAGGAAAATCCTCTCTCAGCTTTTGGTTTCATTTAACCCCTTAAGGACCCATGACGGTCCTGCACCGTCATGGGTTGTTATACCCTTAACGACCCATGACGGTCCAGGACCGTCATGGCTTAAATGATAGCAGCGTGCCTCCGTGCGCACTGCTATCATTAATTCCAGGCTGAGACTGAGCACTCCGAGACTGGGGCATTCAGTCTCAGCCCTTCTTGCTTCTGCCGGTTCATGCGATCGCTGTATCAGCGATCACATGTACCGGCATTCTGAGACACATGCTTACCTCTGTACCTCCTCTTTTTCTGTCTCCCTTGCTATCAAAGTAAGGGAGACAGAAGTAGACAGGAGACACCTAGTGGTAAAAAAAAAAAAAAAAAAAGCCCTTCACTGCTGGTGCAGGAGGCTGGCTAAATGCAGGTCAATTTTTGACCTGCAATTATACTTATTTTTTTAATTAAAAAAAAAAAAAAAAACACAACACACTTTTTTTTTTTTTGTACAAAAATTTTTTTTATTTAAAAAAAAAAAAAAAAAAAAAAAAAAATATATATATATATATATATATATAATATCCTATATAATAATTCGCCAAGTTGTGTGTAACGCCAGACATGCGCAGTAGACACTGCTGTGCGTGCGGCAGTCATACGCAGTAGAGACTGCCCGCGCCGCGGCTGATACAGAGCTGGGCGCTCCGAAGGAGCGTCTAGCTCTGTATCAGCCGAGGTTCGGGCAGTCTCCACTGCGTGTGACTGCCCCGCGACCGGCTGCCAGAGGCTCTGTATCAGCCAAGGCGCGGGAGACCCGCGACCGGCTGCCAGAGGCACTGTGGCCCGTGTAACGGGCTGTTCAACTAGTATATGTATATATATATATATATATATATATATATATATATATATATAAAAAACTAAACAATATTGCAAGTGTGATTGTTGTGGAGCCATGTAATACACTTATATACACCACCAAATGCCAGGTATAAAAAAAGTGTCAAAATAGGGTGGGAAAAAGGGACATGGGGATTTTCACCCAGGAGGGGCAGTGACCACTTTAAACTGCGCATTTTGTAGGTATGACTGACTGGTCATACTTTTCAAGCAGTCTCCATAAAAATGTAACCCTTTGTGGCCAATTGATCCTAAGAGAAAAATAAAAAATGGTGGGTTTTTTTTTTACTTTTTTTTTTTTTTTTTTTTAATTTTCATAAAGTAAATGGTTGGTTATCCATATATGTGGGGTATCAAAAGAGAGCCCTATTTGTGCGTAGAAAAACCATATATAATTTATGGGGGTGGAATAAAAGCCTAAGAGGGAAAACACTGTTGAACAAAGACATAGTCAAAAAGGTCAGAATTGCTCCGGTCCTTAAGGGAAAATGACCTCAGATTTTCCCGGTCCTTAAGGGGTTAAACTTTTAGTGCAGTTGGCCAGCCTGTGCCTTACCAGCATTTGCTGGACTAGAATTATAGACTTGATTTTGTAATTGTATTCCAGTAGCAGATGGTGAACTCCAGTTGCTGGGTCCATTCTATCAAAATTAATTACAATAAATTTATCTACCATACTTCCCAACTTGAAATATCAAGAGGTCTTCTCTTGGCAGTCACACGATCGTGTCACCAAGTGATCCATAGAACAGAGTAGTGCAATATTAACCAAACCCTAAACTACTTTAATTGAAAGGCCATGTGTATGACTACACCTGTGCTCTACTGGTAACTTAGGAGTTAATGCTTACTGAATTGCACACCAATTACTGCAAGGACAGTCGAAAGTTTCTCATATTTTCCTTGCTTGTGTCTGGTAACATATAGTCTAAGTTTGAACAAATCTTCTGTCTTCGCAAACCCAATTTTTAGTGGGCTTGAGCAAAGTGGATTTCAGCTTTGTACACACACATGCACAGTGATATTGGATTTGAGTAGTTGGCACGTTTGTACCTGCTTAGACCCATATTACCAGTCTCAGGAAGAACTTTACCCGACCCTGCAAGAATTGGCACAGAATCAGGTGGACGACTTGGTATGCACTAACCCCTGAGCTACTGGAATAGCATAACATTAGTCAGGAACACATGACTTTTCAGTTAAGGTAGTTTAGAGTTTACAGTTCTCTTAAAGTTCACTTGTACAGCAAAATATACATTCCTCATACCTAAATACTCAATCATAAACATGTATTTATACACATTATTAATTAGCCTATCAAGGTCTTAATCCTTTGAGGACCAGAGGGATATACATTGCAAAACAAAAAACTATATATATATATATATATATATATATATATATATATATATATATATATATATATATATATATATATATATATTATATAAAACTGCTGTATGAAGAATCAATAAATCAATGTTTTATACAAATTAAGATTTGTATAAAACATTAAGATTAATTTATTAATTCCCCTTTTAGTTTCGCTACCCTGATGTAAACAATAGAAAGGTTTTATAATGATGATTTTCTGATAGAGATGTATTAACCTCTCTGTGTTTTGATCAGGTAACAACCGATCTGAGACAGAAGTGTACTGACTCTCACACTGGAACATCCGCATCTGCCCCATTGGCTGCGGGAATCATCGCTCTTGCTCTGGAAGCCAAGTACGTATTGTGCACTGTAAACCTCTTTATTTTTTGTACATATAAAACCCACTTGCAGGAAAAAAAATAAAAAATTCTAGTAACTGCACCACAGGTTATAAATAGACATTGCAGTTCATTTAAATTTTGATTTTTAACCACTTGAACGCTAGTGAGGTCTCATGCATTTCGATGCAATGCTTTGAACAGCTTGCAAGTGTTCATGTAGCTATAAGCATCTTTGTGGGGAGAGATCTACTCCCTGCTTAACTCATCCCCTCCAGAGCTGAGCCGGCTTCTATCACTGCACAACGGGCGGCTCTCTTGCCTCTGCTGCCAGCTTCCAGCAAATCCTGTGAGGACTATCTAGATTTAGACTGGTTATAACGCAATGTCCTTGCAGGGGAATACAGTACATCTAATGCACAGTGATCTACGCATTAGATGTGCTGTATTGCCCTGTGAGGACCTTGAGGTATTACCATTGGCTAAAACCAGAAGGTCCTCAGATATTTTCTGGAAGCTGGCTGCAGAGGCAAGAGAGCTGCCAGTTGTGCAGTGAATGAAGCCGGCTTGGCTCCGGAGGGGGTGAGTTAAGCAGAGAGTAGATCTGTTTACTTGGTAGAGGGATGGAGGGAATTGATGAATGGGCCAAAACAATCTAGTAAATGAGGAAAGCAAAGGTGTGTATTATTGTTTTCCCCTAAAATCTTGGTTATAATTTGCACCTGCATTTTATTCACAGGTGTTTAAATGTAAAACTAAAGTTCCATTATTTAATCCTTACGATGCCGGACGGGGTACGCAACGCATTGCTCTACAATGCGGTGCATAACCCTCTGGCACCATAAGGATTAATTTACATTGTCTTAATACATTTTAGTGTTTTCCAATTATGTTGGGACTTCACTTCCTATACCTGCTGCCCCTTTATTGACACTGTTTTATATGGGCCCTACAAAAGTCTTATTGTTACAAAAAAAGAATGCTGTAGGTAATATTCACATGCACCTCACTTTTTATACTGGTTATCAATATAAAGACCAAAGTACAGAGGCTTCATTCACCAGGCTGTGTTCTTCATTAAAACCTGTGTCATCTTCTCTCAAGTGCCGCCTAAACAAAACTGATGCTGAGCAAAGGAGACTCTCCCTACATATTTGGTTACAAAAGCAAGTCTCTACAACACCGTAACAAAAATTGGATAAAAACTTTTATATTTTTCAGTAACATTGTATACATAAACAGACACAGAGACAGGAGGCATGCCAACTCACATAATACTTATGAGATTCGGACCTATCAGTCCTTAATCTTAAGCAAACCAGGCAAGTGATTTTAAGGTATAAATACATTAACACACACCCCCCAACAGAATCACTATTTGTAAAGAAAGCAAATGAAGGTGACACAAAAAACAAAACACATCCTAAGAGAGAAGTAAAGGTCTGCTGCAAAAAATAAATTGAACTCCTTAAAGGGATAGTAATACTTTGATTAAAATATCTTTAATTCTGAAGTTATTAAAAAACCAAAATAATAGCACCCAGTTCTATCTCTCAAACCTCTATGGTTTGAGATATATAAACTGTCAAAGTTCCCCTTGCACTTACGTCAGCTTTCTGTATTAGAGAAGGAGATCCCGTTCAACAGACCATCCTGCTTGCAAACCAGGCACACTTTGCAGACTGTTCCAATGAAGTACTTCTTCATAAACGTCATGATTTTGGCTTTACTGAAGAGCCTCCGTCTGGTCAAATGACCAGATTCTGCAACTGTCATCTAGAGCAGGGCTCAAAATTTCCACTAGCCACTGGCGAGTGAAAATTTAGCCCTGGCGAGTAGAAATTCAGCCCTGGTGGGTATGTTATGGCTTGCAGTGGCGAGTAACTTTTCAGGTCTGGCTAGTTGCAAAGGACTTAAAATTATAAGCCCTGATCTAAAACGCTGACTTATGAGAAAGGGGAGTGGGGGAAAGTTTAAATGCCACGAACACAAAACTATGAAGTTTTGAGTTATGGGAAGTAGCTTATTTTAATTCTATTATTAATAACTACAATTTCACTGTCGTCCAATACAGGTCACTGGTACCATGGGATGTGTAGTCCCCTTTAATAGGCAGGAACAATTATGCAAATAATTTGCAAGGGGCGGAGCCTCCCCTCTTACTTAAGCCACCTTCTGGCCAGAGCCACCCATATTGATTTGTTCCTGGTGTGCTTGCACACCAGGCAGAGAACAGCTATGCTTCTTAGAGTTTTATTATTTTTTATTCAAATATGGAATACCACCATTAGGAGGGTGACCATGGCTGTGAATTGCCCTCTTCAAAGTGGCTGGTGCAGCTTCCAGGGATTTCTGTGGACCTATACCTGAAGAGGGGACAGCTTGTGTTAAGCAGCTCCCCTGTTGGGGAAATTACCTCTGGTTCTTTCCCTCCCTATCATGGTCACCTGAAGACAGAAGTCTGCGAGAAAGGTGAGTCACCCATTGAGTGCTGAAGGTCCACTTGTCCCCACAGTGTCCCTTTGATGGGCTTGTATTTGGGAGTTTTAATACACTCCAGCACTCATAGGGTGTTTTTATTGCATTATCACTATTTATGCAATTTCTGTGTTATTCTCTGAGTTTTGGAGCATTGGGTATTCATTTATTTATGTTTCTCATGTATTTCATGCTTGTTTGGGCACTTTTGAATGTTTTACTAAACTTTATTAAAAATGGTGTTCCGCGCCTTTAAGCGCGGCTTTTTCCCGCTCAGCAGCAGAGCTCCTTTACTCTCTATGGGAATTCACAGTTTGGGACATATCTCTGAAACCGCTTGTCACAGCAACTTCAGAGTAGGCTCATTTTAATGCTAGGCTCCTGCTCTATCATCCGGTTGGTGTTTTATTACTGTAGGGGGCTCAGGGGGGCTTCGGGCACTGTTTGGGGTACTTGCATAGGGAAAACTACATTTCCCATGAGCGCTTAGCTCGCGCTTGTTTCTGATTGGCTGTCATGACGGCCGCCATTTTGTGGTACTTTTCCAAGGCGAGTACACTACGCAGGGACCGAGCCTTCTCTCTCCTCACCAGATTAACCCTTCGCTGGCCAGATAAGTCCGTTTTTAGACCTTTTCTGGGGTGAAACTTTAATCTTTAACACTTTTCTGGGTGATAGTGTTTTTTGTGGGGTATATTGACGCTGTGAGCATGTCTACTTCACTGGAGCTAGGGGCTAGACCCAAGACTAAGGAGGCTGGGGGGTCTTCTACCCCCATGGCGTTTTGCTCCTCTTGCCACATTGGGCTGGATTGCGATAATGTGGGGGATCTATGCCCTAATTGTACTGATAAAGATAGCAACCCTGGGCTTCCCAGCCACGCTATTGAGCCATCTTGGGTGAGGGAGTTTAAAGCTGCCACTAGGGATCTCAGATCCACGCTTCAACTCTTTCCCTCTCAGGTACAGGGGGCTCTCCAGGTCTGGCAGACCCCCTCTACTATCAGGACCTCCCTGCCTAAGCCACAGGGAGCTCCTGATATCACTGATTCTTCTGAAGAAGAACTTTTACAGGATTCTGATGCTGAGGAACGTACTGTTATTGAATCTAACAGGTCCATTGGGGACCCCTATGAGTGTGACCCTGAAGTTTCGGCTGAGGGTCTGATCAGAGCGGTTCTGAATACGCTCAACCTTCCTCTGACTCAGGAATCCACTTATGATCCTACTGATGTTTTTCAGAAAAAGCCATCTAAACCAGTTGTTTGTTTTCCAACTAACCCTACTCTTGCCCGTCTGGTCTCTGAGGCATGGAAGAATCCTGATAGATCTTCCTCTGTCTCCAAAAAGTTTGCTAAACTTTACCCTTTTCCTGAGGCGGAGCTGGCAAAATGGGTTCATCCTCCCAAAGTGGATGCTCCTGTGTCTAGACTATCCAAATCTACTGCTTTGGCTGTCTCAGATGCCTCTGCCTTGCAGGACTGGACGGATAAGAAATTAGAGCTCTCTCTTAAATCTATTTTTGCCTCTATTGGCACTGCCATGCGCCCCACCTTTGCTGTGGCATGGGTTAATAGGGCTATTGCAGCCTGGACTGAACGACTGACTGAAGCGGTTCGCCAGGATGCGCCTGTATCTGAACAGTTGCAGCTTCTTGCTAATATCACTGAAGCTCAGAACTATGTTGCTGATGCTGCTTTTGATGCTGTGCGCATGATGGCGAGGGCCTCCACTTCTTCTGTGGTGGCTAGACGCGCTCTTTGGCTGAAAATTTGGTCTGCTGATACAGCCTCTAAGAAAGCCTTGCTTTCCTTGCCCTTTCAGGGGAATTTGCTCTTTGGCTCTGAGCTCAAAGAAATGATCAGTGAGGCTACTGGCGGTAGAAGTACTCTTCTACCCTCAGTCTTTAAGAAAAAGTTTCCAGCCAAACGCAATCGGTCCTTTCGTTCCTTTCAGACTGAGACACGCTCCTCGGCCCAAACGGGTCCTCCCACTACGCGCTCCTCCTCCAAGCCCAAACAGTCCTGGAGGCCCAAAGTTGCCTCCAAGGCCAAGACCTCCAAGACTGCTTCGGCATGACTCGCCGAACCCGGGTCCGCATCCGGCTGTAGGCGGTCGTCTCCGCATCTTTCGCCGGACTTGGGAGGAGTCAGTGGCGGACCCATGGGTTCTTCAGGTGGTGTCAGAGGGATACAGGATCCCTTTCTCTTCCCTTCCTCCTTTTCGGTTCCATTTTACTCGTCCTTCTCAGGAACCCTCAAAAAGGCGTCTGTTCGACGACGCTATTCAGGATCTCTTGGTCAAAGAGGTCCTGGAGGCGGTTCCGCAGGGGGACACAGGTTCAGGATTTTATTCCAACCTGTTTGTGGTAGCCAAAAAGGACGGAGGAGCCCGTCCCATCTTGGATCTCAAAGATCTCAATGCCTATGTGGTGACTTCCCACTTCCGCCAGGAGTCCCTGCGCTCTGTGATTGCAGCAATGTCTCCAGGGGAGTTTCTTGCCTCCCTGGACCTTCAGGATGCTTATCTTCACATCCCTATTCATCCAGAGAGCAGGAAGTATCTCAGGATTGCCTGCCACAGGGGACACTTTCAATTTACAGCGCTCCCCTTTGGACTGACTACAGCTCCTCAAGTCTTCCAGCGGGTGCTGGGCTCCTTGATAGCGGTGCTCCATCAGGATGGGATCAGAGTGACACCCTACATGGACGATCTCCTACTGAAGGCCTCCTCAGCGGAGCTTCTCCACCAGCAGTTGCAGAGGTGCATGCACACCCTGAACCGTCACGGATGGATCCTGAATCTGGACAAGTCGGACTTGATTCCTTCTCAGAGGCTTCTGTTCCTGGGTCTCCTGTTCGACACTCGCCAATGCATGGTGTTTCTTCCAGAGGACGTGGCTCACCAGATAGCCGTCAGAGTGGCTGGGATTCTGGACATGGACGAAATTCCAGTTCCGAAGTTGTCGTCCTTAGTGGGGAAGTTCATTTCCACGATCGAAGCAGTCCCATTTGCCATGGCCCACTCCAGGGATCTTCAGAGATTTGTGATCCAGACGTGCAGGATTCATCCAGATCATCAACATCTGTCTGTTTCTCTTCCTCCTCATGTCGAGTCGAGTCTGCACTGGTGGTTAGATCTCTCTCATCTCTTGAAAGGGAAATCCTTTCTAGTTCCTCATTGGACCTCAGTCACAACGGATGCCAGCCTTCGGGGCTGGGGTGCAGTCTGGGGTCGCTTCAGTGCTCAGGGGAAATGGGGTCTGGAGGAATCCATGCTCTCCATCAATGTTCTGGAACTTCGAGCTGTCCGGCTGGCCCTGAGGCACTGGGAGTCTCAATTGACCGGTCTTCCAGTCAGAGTAGAGTCCGACAACGCCACGGCGGTGGCTTACATCAACAGACAAGGCGGCACAAGAAGCGGTTCCGCCTGGTGGGAAGTCAAGGATATTTTGTCTTGGGCAGAAGATCACGTGCCTGTCATCTCTGCAGTTCACATTCCAGGCGTGGACAACGTCATGGCAGACTTCCTCAGTCGTCACACCGTCGACAGCGGAGAATGGGCTCTTCACCCAGAGGTGTTTCACATGCTCACTCAACGGTGGGGGATGCCAGTGGTGGATCTGATGGCTACCAGACACAACAGGAAGGTTCCGGTGTTTTGCTCCCGTCTGAGGGACTCCCTTGCTCTAGCGGTGGATGCCTTGTCGATCCCTTGGGACTTCTCCCTGGCTTACATCTTCCCCCCTCTTCCTCTATTGATCAGAGTTATTCAGAAGTTGAAGAGAGAACGTTGTCCTGTCATCCTGATTGCTCCGAACTGGCCTCGCCAGTCCTGGTTTCCGGAATTGATGGCCATGTCAGTGAAGGATCCAATCCCACTTCCAGCCCGTCCGGACCTGCTTCTTCAGGGGTATCTGTGGAAAGAGGATGTTCACTCTCTCCGTTTGATGGCATGGCGGTTGAATCCTCGATTCTAGCTCAGAAAGGCTTTTCTCCTTCTGTGGTGTCGACGATGCTCAGTGCTCGTAAGCCTGTGTCTTCCAAGATCTATCATCGCATTTGGTCAACTTTCGTGACATGGTGCTCTGTCAAGCAGT
The DNA here is from genome assembly GCA_037306005.1 of Rhinophrynus dorsalis. Lineage (NCBI taxonomy): Eukaryota > Metazoa > Chordata > Amphibia > Anura > Rhinophrynidae > Rhinophrynus > Rhinophrynus dorsalis. The sequence goes on from CM074721.1 coordinate 417,838,546, forward strand.
TGTCTCTTGACTTCCATCTTCCCACTGTCCTGGCCTTCTTGCAGGACGGTGTGGACAAGGGGCTCAGTCTGAGTTCCCTCAAAGTTCAGACCTCTGCCTTGTCTGTGTTTTTCCAGGAACGGATTGCCATCCTTCCTGATGTGAAAGTCTTCTTCCAAGGTGTGACTCATGTTCGACCTGCCTTCAAGAGTCCTGCTCCACAGTGGGATCTCAATTTGGTGCTGGGTGTTCTTCAGCGACCACCGTTTGAATCCTTGGCTTCCATTCCATTACGTTTTGTGACTTGGAAGATGGCCTTCCTTTTGGCTATTGTGTCAGTACGCCGGGTGGCAGAGTTACAGGCATTGTCTTGTAAACCTCCTTACCTGGTGTTCCACAAGGATAAGGCTGTGCTTCGCACTACCAAGGAATTCTTACCCAAGGTTGTGTCTGAGTTTCACATCAATCAGGAGATTGTGGTTCCCTCTTTCTGCCCTAATCCTTCATCTGACAAGGAAAGAGATCTCCATTTGTTGGATGTGGTGCGTTGCCTCAAGTTTTATGTTCACCGCACCGAATCTATCAGGAAGTCTGACGCTCTATTCGTCATTCCTGAGGGGCCTAGGGCAGGAAGACCGGCTTCCAAAGTTACTATTGCCTCTTGGATTAAGGCTACCATCCGTGAAGCCTATAAGTTGAGGAATAAGCATGTTCCCTTCAGGGTGACTGCCCATTCCACCAGATCTATTGGGGCCTCCTGGGCCTACAAGAATCAAGCTTCTGCTGATCAACTGTGCAGAGCGGCCACTTGGTCCTCTGTGCACACTTTTTCTAAGCACTACCGAGTTGATGTACTGGCATCGGCTGATGCCAGCTTTGGAAGGAAGGTCCTGGAGGCAGTCTTGCCTGTGTAGGTCTTCCGCTCTGTGATCCTTAGTGCTTCCTTACTGTTGAGCCCGGTTGGCTCGTGTTCCGTGTGCTGTGTTAAGTTCAGGGATTGTTCCCTTGGTTGGTGTCCGTTGACACTTACAGTTTGGGCTATGTTATCAACTGGTTAACAGTTCTAGTGACTTGGGCCTTGCGCCTGGTCCTTGCCTTACTTCCCGCCTCTGGATCAGCTCAATGTTTGTACATCCCATGGTACCAGTGACCTGTATTGGACGACAGTGAAAATAGGATTTTAGTCTTACCTGTTAAATCCTTTTCACTTAGTCCATACAGGTCACTGGTCTCCCACCCTGTCAAGGGACCAGTCTTGGCTCTCCTGTGGCATTCAGTGGGAGACCGTTCGGGCATGCTCACAGGAGTCTTTCTTTTTGCTTACCTGGGGTCAGTTTAGGGTCTCAAATCAATATGGGTGGCTCTGGCCAGAAGGTGGCTTAAGTAAGAGGGGAGGCTCCGCCCCTTGCAAATTATTTGCATAATTGTTCCTGCCTATTAAAGGGGACTACACATCCCATGGTACCAGTGACCTGTATGGACTAAGTGAAAAGGATTTAACAGGTAAGACTAAAATCCTATTTTTAGAGATTTTTAAAATAAGGTATTGCTATCCCTTTAAGGAGTAGAGCAGTTGATATAATTTTGAATAATATGTCTTAACAGTTATAGAACTGGACAATCCCAAAGCAAATGTATATCATCTACCACAACTGTATAATCATCTGTGTAATACAATGTTAAAGGGATAGTAATACTTCATTTTAACTTTATTTTATTTTGTAGGCATTAAAAAAACATGAATATGTCTTATCTCTCAAACCTTTATGGTTTGAGAGATATTCACAAGCAAAGTTTCCCCTCCCCGCCCCTTTTTTAAGTAGTGTAAGCCATCTCTTCTCAGGTGGGGAATCTGGTTGTAAGACCAGACAGATAACAGCAGGGGACAATCTTCTTTATATGAAAACAATGAAAGCCCTGCCCCCCTTGACAAGCTTTTCAGGTTTTTCCCTTATCTTAATTGAAGATTGTACCTCTCTGCAATCTACCTGGGCACCTCCCTTCTACTCTGGCTGAAAAGTGTTACATCAGTAAAAGGGGTGGGGGGGGACACTTTGTCATAGAATTACTCCTGGACTACAACTCTGACAGAACTGAAATAACACTCTCCAAAGTCCAAATACTATGATGATTAATTAGAGCTGCTTTTATTATGAAACATTACTAACCCTTTAAAAAAAAAAAAAAAAAAAAAAAAAAAAAAAAAAAGTGACATCAAGCCATGTATTGATTCCTTACTCCAAGAAAACAAATTGTGAGACAAACTTTGCCCTAAAGTTGGTGCCTTCCTGCAAATATATCTGCAATGGTTCTCAAGGATTTCTTAAAACTAATGTCTATATAAAACCAGTAGAATTCCTCTGACTCTGCAAACGCTTGTATTCTGTAGCAGATGCAATTGGTTGTTTTTTGGGAGTCAGATTGTAAATGTAAACCCTTTTTGAAGGACTTTTGAATGAGATCATTTTCTTATTGTCAAGTTTGATTGAAGGTTATAATTCTGTGTATTACAAATCAGCCGGATCCTGGATTACCCAATGGACTTAATGCTGAGTGGGATATAAGGTTTTTGTTTAGTTTTATTTTTGTTGGGTTTTTTATTTATTGGATTTTGTCTGGCTTTAATGAGTTCTGTGTATTAATTACTTGTAGATTACCTTCAATTTACCTTCTTTAATGTGATGTGTTATTATTCAGACATAGTTCAGACAGGGTCAAATGCCATCTCATTTGTGTATTGACATGTTTTTACACATTACTATTCATGATTACATTTTTTGTTTTTTTGTTTTTATCACTTGCCTAGTTTTTCTATGGTGAGACCTTTTAAGCTCAGAAACACACAAAGGGTTATGTGAGGTGGGACGCTATCTCCTAAAAGCAATTTTGGTGACTTTGAAGAGCATTCAGAATCACTTATGCTGAATTAGTAATTTCTTGTTTAGGAAACTAGATTTGGAATTAATTAGATTTTCATGTTTCATCCTTTGTGGAACATTGGAACCATGAGGTGAAGGCCTGTTAACAAGAGGCAGGGCACTTGTAAAAAGAGCACTTTGAGGTGGAGACTCCTATCCTATGCTACTTCACCCCACCCAGTTTGAAAAGTGCTCTTGCAAAGAGTGGAGAGGCAGGGAAAAGCTTTCTTTTCAATAGTTTTAGTTTATTTTTTGTTTTCTGTTAGATATAGAATACCACCATTAGGCGGATTACCATTACTGACAATTCCCAAGTGGGTAGCTTGGTTTCCAGGTTCCATGGTGGACCTCTTAGCCCTGGGGGGAAAATCTTGTTTCACAAGTTCTTTCCTCAGGAGTTGCCCACTGTGGCTTCTTCTTTATACATGGTAATCTGAAGACAGAAGACCTGCTGAAAAGGTGAGAAACCCTTTGAGTGCTGAGGTCCACTTGTCCCACATTCCCTCTCTGCACAGAGGTCTCCTTTGGATTTCCTATTACATACTCCTGCACTCACTGGTTTTATCTATATGTCTGTTGGGGGGCTTGGGGTAGTGTTTCTGTGGTAAACTTAACCCTTTGGCTGCTAGTTGGCATCCTTTTGGGCCCTTTTTCCCTTTAGGAATAGTGTTTATTTGAATTTATTGTGTTTTGTGGTGGTTTTATATATATATATATATATATATATATATATATATATATATATATATATATATATATATATATAAACATTTTTTTTTTTGTTACTTCACTGTAAAAGTTTGCAAATTTGAGTTCCACTGATTTAACCCCTTCGCGGCCACTGACGTGCCAGGACCGTCATGGCGGTCCAGCACTTAAAGACCAGTGAAGGACCTGGCACATCATGGAGTTTAGGGCTCCCAGCGCGGCTGCACACCACTCAGGAAGCCCTGAACCAAAAAGGGAAAAAAAAAAGCCCCGTCGTGCGCGTGTGCGCCGGTCCTTAAGGGTTTAAGGCACGCTTTACAGCATAGACTCCATGCTTCATTCACCTCTATGGTAATTTACAGTTTGGGACGTATCTCTGCAACTGATCAACGTAGCGACTTCAGGGATTGCTCATTTTGTTTGTCTGCCCTTGCTCTATCATCCGGTCAATGTTCTCTGTGTAATGGGGGCCCACGGCTGCTTCTGACACTTTTGGGGTACTTTTTAGGGAATGAGCGCTTGCTTAGCACGCTCGTTTCTGATTGGCTCCCGTTCCAGCAGCCATTTTTAGTCTTCCCTTCACGAGTACCCTACGCAGGGTTTGGATTCTCCTTTTCTCCTCAGCAGATTAACCCTTCGCCTGCCAGATGAGTGCAAATTAGTGATTTCTAGGGCAAAATTTTAACCTTTCACACTGTATTTGGTTTATTCCTTGTACTTGGGATGTTTTTTGACACTGCGAGTATGTCTGCTCAGTTAGAGATTGAGGCTAGACCAAAGACTGAGGATACTGGGGTGTCTGTATCCCCCATTGCGCACTGCTCCTCATGTTAATCTGGGTTACCTAGAGAGTACTCAGGTCATTTATGCCCAGCATGCACTGTTGCCCCTGTGTCTCCCCCAGGGAACTCCAGCCATGTACTTGAGCCAGTTTGGATGCAAGTGTTTAAGGCCACTACTAGAGACCTGAGTTCTTCCATCCCAATTACAGGGGGTCTTCCAGTCTTGACAGCCCCCTACTCCCCTCAGGTCTTCCCTGCTGAAACCGCAGGGTGTAACTGATGTCATACTCCTCTGATGAGGAGTTACTGGTGGATTCTGATGAAGGAGAATGTTCTGCGGTGGTCTCTTCCCAATTCCAGAGACTCCTGTTGACCCCTCTGACGATTCCCAGTAAACTAACAAGCCGTCTACCTGTTTTCCACCCAACCCCACTTTTGCCTGGTTGGTCTCGGATGAGTGCAAAGCTCCTGACAAGAAACCATCTGTCTCTAATAAGTTTGCTAAGCTGTACACTTTTTCTGATGGGGAGTTAGCTCAATGGGTTAATCCACCCAAGGTGGATGCCTCGGTCTCTAGACTTTCCAAGTCCACTGCTTTGCCTGTGGCAGATGCTTCTGTCCTCAAGGACTGGACTGACCAGAAGCCTGAGACGTCCCTGAAGCCCATCTTTGCTAAAGCTGGCACTTCCTTGCACCCGGTGTTTGCCGTTGCTTGGGTGAAAAGGGCCATTGCTGTTTGGACTGAACGGCTGACTCTGGCTGTCAGTCAGGGAGCAACTACTGCTGGTATGTTCCGGCTTCTGCTCACAGGAGTTGTGTTCTCCCTTCTTACTACTTAGTCCCTAGTTAGTGTCGCAAATCTTTCTGGAGGTGGGGCTAGCTGCAGCTAAGGAGAGGAGGTAAGCTCCACCCAGCATTCTCTTCAAGAATTGTTCCTGCCTACTTAAAGGGGCGGTCACATACCCATAGTACCAGTAACCTATATGGACTAAGAGAATGGGATTTAATAGGTAAAACTAAAATCCTCTCTCCTGTTCTTTCTGTCCTTTTCCAGAGGAATATTGCCTGATGTGTAAACTTTCATCCAAGGGATGGCTCAGGCCCACTCAGTGTGTTGGGATGCCACTTCCCTGTGTGATTTCAGCCTGGTTCTAGGAATGCTTCAGAATGTTCCTTTTGAGCCTTTGTTCTCAGTTTCCTTGTGTCTGCTGATGCTCAAGACCACCTTTCTCTTATCTGTTGTCTCAATTCAGTACCTGGCTGAACTGCATGCTCTGTCTTGTAAACTTACTTTCTAAGTCTTTCAAGAAAAGAAAAAAAAAAAAAAAAGAGGGAAGCCTCACAGCGCTAAGTCACCATAAAATATCCATATAATATATATAATTTAAATGAGTATAAAGATATATGGTAGCAAGGAATGAGCATTCTCCAGTCCTCCAGGCATTAGGCCAAAACCCAAAGTGAAAACACAGGCAAAAAAGACAAACCTGCGCTCCTCTGTATACAGTGACCATGTGTCCCCTGTGGTGGGCACATATATAATGCTTCTTAGTAAATAAGTGAGATTTTTGTCCTACAAATTGGCCTGTCCATGTATAAGCTTGCCACCCCGCCAAGGTATCTCACATTTATGGCAAGTCCTACTCTAATACACCTATAACAACCCTATCTAAGCCTATCTACATTTAAAAATTCTCTGAGGAAAGATGTTATAACAAACGCGTAAGAGGGGATATTTTAAATGATATTTTGATGTTTTTTATATAATGCTTGTGGGTCCCATGTACTGCAATTAAAAACATAAGACATACAGTAAAAAGGTGTAGATGGTGGACTTACCTGGTGCAAACACCATACGGTTCTGCATTATCTATGTACATTTATATCCTTCCTTGCACGTCATGTGAGGGATGATTGATACCAAACAGACAGGGTGCATGCCAGCTGGGACAGACTAAAAAGCTTGTAAGAGAAAAGGAAGGAAATAATGCAATGAAATGTGTATTTTTTTTCTTAGTGATTAAATAGGGTAACATGAGAAGCTGCTAGAATGAGCAAAGGAGATGTGCGTACAACAAGAAAAGAGAAGAAGAGAGAAGCTCACAGAGCTAACTCGCCATAAAATTTAAATATGAGTATAAAGAAGGCAGCAAGGAATGAGAGGGTTCTCCCGTTCCCCAGACAAAAAAAGACAAACCCGCCCTCCTCTATATACAGGGAACATGTGTTCCCTGTATTGGGCATATATAATACTTTAGTAAATAAGTGAGATTTTAGTCCCACAAATTTGCCAATCAGTGTATAAGCTTGTACACGGATTGGACAGTTTCTGGGACTAAAATCTCACTTATTTACTAAGAGGTATTATATATGCCCAATACAGGGCACACATGTTCACTGTATATAGAGGAGCACAGGTTTGTCTTTTTTGTCTGTGTTTTTTAGATCAGGGTGATTCTGGAGAATCTGATTCCCTGTGTGTCATTGTGAGGGCCCAAGAACAGGCCCGGCTGCATCTAATATGATGGTATCCTCTTTTATCACGATAAGTCAGGTATTCTCTCTCAGGAAGAAGCCTGTTCCCTTGTGGGTTGTGGCTCATTCCATCATGTTGGGAGGTGCATTTTGGGCCTGTAAGAATCAGGCCTCTGTGGAGCAGTGGTCATCCCTTCATACGATTGGCAAACACTGCTGTGCTAATGTGTTTTCTTTGGCTGAAGTCTTCTTTGGACAGAAGCTCCTACATGTGTTTATTCCTGTGTAGGTGTCCTTGGTGATTTTTGTTTGACCAGTACCATGTTGGTTTCTGTACTTTGGTTTGTAATATTGGTGTCCTTTGACATCTGAAATCCATGTTGTACCAGTTCATTGCCATTGAACTTGGTCTGTGTTTTGAGGGATGTTTCCTTTCACTCCCTGGAATCTTGGTGGATTATTTGCTATATACCCATGGTTTCTGTGTTCCACAGAACACAGGACTTTCCTTCTGTTGAAAAACCACTGATTTGAGTCCCGGGCAGGGAGCTTCTCTTAGGTTCTCTGTTCAGGGGATTCCCTGTCTTTTTCTTTCTTGCCTTTATCTAGGCTGGGCTGTATGTCATACTGGGTGGGGTGAAGTGGTGCAGGAGAAGTCTCCAACTCACAGAGCACTTTTTACAAGTGCCCTGCCCTCCTGCAGAGGGGACCCCACACCATGGTTCGTGTGATGTTCCACATGGATTAAAAGAAAATAATTTATCGGTAAGTACACAAAAATATCTCCTTGTATATATTATATAGTTAAGTGCTTTTATTTTCACCAAAGTTGATTCTAAGTGAGTGGTTCCGTTTAAGTACCAAGGGGGGTGGGGATGCGCATCACATAGCTTTTCTGTGCATTGTTACCCCTCTCTGGTCATTAAAGGGTTACGTTTCATGTTGTTTGCTGCCTGTCTCCCCAAGCTGGATTTAAATGACCTTCTGTTTTTCCTTCCCTTTTAGTACTAATCTCACATGGAGGGATATGCAGCATCTGGTTGTGCGGACATCAAACCCAGCTCATCTGAATGCCAACGACTGGATCACCAATGGCGTTGGTCGCAAAGGTAATGTACAGGCATATGTACACTAAGGGATGAAATGGCTGATTAATCCATATTATAGCATTATTACTCTGCAGTGTGTTGCGTACCCCTCTTGCACTCAAAGGGTTAACACAAAAGAGGCTGTGGGCTTCTGGGATGAACTTGGAATGCATGTGAGATGTGACAGAGCAGAGGGTGAAATTATCTTCTCTTCCTACTGTACCTGAAAACTGACTGGGCCTTTTGTGGCCCAGAGCCACCTGTTACCCACTACTGTGAAGTGATCCAGCCAATTGAGAGGAAAGTGACAGGTGCCATGGAATTGTGCCAGCGGCTGATTAGTTCCTTATCACTGGAATATATACCCCTTAACCATTTGAGTGGCAGAGGAATGTTCAATGCATTTCGTTACTGTAGCTGCAACTATTGGATACATGTAATTTTGTCTTCATTGGGTAGTGATAGTGTGATAAAGGTTTTATTATGTGTGTATATAAGGATGCCTAGTTTCTCTAATGAGCAGTGGTTCTCTAACTAGGTTCAGTGGAACTCCAGTGCTCCCTGTGGAAGTGCAATGAGATTCCATGAAGCAAATGCAAGTATTAACAGACAGTAGAACAAGAATGATGTGACAGTGTATGTGGGATTCTGTGACAAAAGCAATATCAGCTGTTGCCAAGTAATGATGCATTTTAGCCTGAAAATTCTCCTTCAGTTACTCAGAGCAATTAATAATCAATTACAGCTTATAGCTATGTGGGAAAATGTACAAATGAATCTCATCTGGTATTAATCTGTGGGGCACCATTGGCTGTTCTTCTGGGTGTGCTCTACAGATTATGATCACAGTAGAGCTTTCCAGCAGGACATTATCTGCCATATTTAGGGCTTTAATGCCAGCAAGTCAACACACACAATTTCCACTAAACCTTTACCATGTATAAACATGGCAGAGTGGAAATAAATGCCCACAGACTGCCCCAAAGTCCCTCCCCTTGATACAAGCCCTATTAATAGGAGGAATTCAGTAAATTGGGCTGGTGTAAGGACAATAAGGAGATTATTTTTTTACTTACCAATAAATCCTGAACTCTTGGTCCATTGAGGATCATGGGGTATAGGATCTCCTCCCTGTAGGAGGTAGGACTCTCTAAATGACTCATCCCTCTCACAGGAGAATATACCACTCCACCAATCAGATTGAGGTCTATTTATTTATTTTTTATTTTGTATGTGTGTGTGTGTCTCCTTCAGACGTTACAGGGATATTTCCCCAGCAGGGAAACTGACATTGTACTTACATTGAAATAAAATAAAAACGTAAGTCCTTTTACGTTAACCAGTATACAGACAGAGTTCTAAAACCATCTGATACACCTTTTATTAATGCTGCAGTGCCATGGGGAGTGCAGCTAAATTCTGGTTAGTGAAAGCTTATTTTACTTTGCCTTTGGCATGGGATTTATAGTAAAAGTATCAGAAAAACTACAGATGTGCCATCTAAAGAGAGAATAAGGAAACGCAGGAGGTTTATTTCATACAAAAAGTATCTTGGACAAACAACGGCAGATCCGTACACTTTCTCTTGTACCGTTTCTGAAACCGTAATGAGTAGCTTATAGCATTCATAAACCACAGACTGATGTAATCTCATTTGTTCCGGTTCATTAACTGGAACAAGAGGTGGTTTATATGAATAACCTCAGAGCGGTACATATCATGCATAATGACAGAATTTCTTGGCCAACGGCGACCATTGCTCATTGGAGAGGGTGCCTGTATGAATGTCAATAAATAAAGGGACAATAAAACTATTCTAGCTTTTGACCTGAGGTAGCAGAATTTCCAGCTTACATTAACCCTGCTGTGCTTGTTTGGCCTCCAACTCAGTGGGTTTAATAGTTAGAATTTCATCTTGGTAAATTAATTACATAGAAGCTTTCTGTGTGCTGTTCCATGATAAGAACATGTCTGGACAATATACAGCCCTCCAGGTGATGCCGGACTAAAACTCCCATGATCGATGCAGGATCCAGCCATATTTATGTACGTATGTTTTCCATTGATAGTTGCTCACCCAACTTTATTTATGTAAGCAACTGGAGAGCCTCCAGTTCCCCACTCCTGGCTTAGTTGGGCTAAGGTAAGTGAAGAGAAAATCCTCATATCTCTGTCATCCAATATAGGTTACTGGTAACTTTGAGTAGGCGACCTCCTCCTTTTTAATAGGCAGGAGCAATTCTTGAAAAGAAGTGCAGGGTGGAGCCTTCCTCCTGTCCTAGCTGGTCCCCAGCCAATCCCCTCCAGTAAAATTTGTCCCTTGTTGAAGCAAGGCATGAGAATAGTTCTGCTATAGTTTTATTTATATTTTTTGTTTTCTGTAAGATATGGAATACCAACCATTAGGCGTATTACCATTACTGACATTCCCAAGTTGTATAGCTTGGTTTCCAGGTGCTGTTGTAGACCTGTCAGCCCTGAGAGGGACAAGCTTGTGTTGCCCAATGATGCTTCTTCTTTAGCAATGGTAATCTGAAGACCGAAGACCTGCTAAAAAGGTGAGCGACCCTTTGATTGCTGAGGTCCACATGTCCCATGCTTCCTCTCCGCACAGGGGTCTCCTTCCTACTGCATACTCCTGCATTCATTGGGATTATCTGTATGTCTGTGGGGTTTGGAGCAATTGGGTTTCTGTGGCAAATGTACCCTTTAAAGACTGGTTTGGGCACTTTTGAGGGTCCAGTGTTCCATCTTTTTAGTGTTTGCTGATGCATTTTGCACTGTTCACACACTTTTTGAAATTTTTAGTTTGAGTTCAGCGCGCTTTACCGCATAGACGCCATCTCCATTCACCTCTATGGGACTTTACAGTTTGGGACATATCTCTTCAACCACTCCACGTAGCGACTTCAGAGACAGAACAAGGGCAGACAAACAAAATGAACTATCATCCAGTTAATGTTCTGATTGTTTTGGGGGGGCTCAGGGGCTTCGGGCACTTGCTTTGCGCGCTCGTTTCTGATTGGCTCCCGTTGCGGACACCGTTTTCTGCCTTCCCTTCTTGAGTATCCTACACGGGGCTTGGACTCTTCTTCTCTCCTCAGCAGATTAACCCTTTGCCTGCCAGATAAGTGCATTTTAACTGTTTATGGGGTGAAATACTTAATCTTAGACACTGTATTTGGGTATACCTTATACTTTCAGACGTTTTGACCCTGTGAGGATGTCAACTTCATTGAAACTTGGGGCTAGGCCTAAGACTAAGGATACTGGGGTGTCTGTGACCCCCATTGTGCATTGCTCCTCCTGTCAATCAGGGCTGCCTAGAGAATACTCAGGCTGCCCCTGCGTTTCCCCCAGGGACCTCCAGCCATGCACTAGAGCCACTGTGGATGCAAGAGTTTAAGGCCACTACTAGAGATCTAAGGTCTACCTTACAACTCCTTACAGAGGGTCTTCCGGTCCTGGCAGCCCCCTACTTCTATCAGGTCTTCCTTGCCTAAGCCGTAGGGTGTACCTGATGTATCAGACTCCTCTGAGGAGGAACTATTGATGGACTCAGAGGAGGGTGAATGTTCCCTAGTGTTATCCTCCAGGTTCTTTGGGGACCCCCTTGAGGCTGACCCTGATCCCTCAGCTGAAGGCCTGATCATGGCAGTATTTGCTTCGCTGAACATTTCCCTGGTCTCTGAGATTCCCAAGGACCCTACCGATGTGTTTCATGAACCTACGAAGCAGTGTACCACCTTTCCACCTAATCCCACTCTTGGCCAGCTTGTGTTAGATGAGTGGAAGTGCCCTGATAAGAAATCTGTCTACAAAGTTTGCTAAGCTGTATCCCTTCTCTGAAGCAGCCCTAGCGCAGTGGGCTCATCCTTCTAAGGTGGACGCCCAGTTTCTAGACTTTCTAAGTTCACTGCTCTGCCTGTTGCGGATGCTTCTGTCCTTAAGGATTGGACTGACAGGAAGCTTGAGGCCTTTCTGAAGGCAATGTTTTGCTACTGCAGGCACTTCATTGTGTCCCTCATTTGCCATTGCTTGGGTGAACAGGGCCATTGCAGTTTGGACTGAGCAGCTCAATGTGGCTGTCCGTCAGGGTGCGCCCACTGCTGAGCTGTTACGACTTCTGCCCAACATCTCTGAAGCTCAGCATTATGTTTCTGCAGCTATCTTTGATGCCATCCGGTTACTGGCTAGGGTTTTTGCCATGTCTGTTGTAACCAGATGGACTCTTTGGCTCAAGATCTGGTCCCCAGACACTGCCTGTAAGAAAGCGTTACTTTTGTTTTGTTACCCTTTCAGGGAACGTCTTTGTTTGGGTTTAGGACCTCATCAGTGAGGCCACCGGGGTTAAGAGTACACTGTTACTCTTAGTCCCCGAGAAGAAGCCTCTGGTTAAACAGAATCTACTTTTTCATCCCTTTCAGGCGGAAGCGTGTCCCAGGCCCCTCGCTCCTCCTCCAAGCCCAAGCAACAATGTAGGTCCAAGCAGTACTCCATCAAGCCCAAGACCTCCAAACCTCCTTCGGCATGACTCGCTGAACCCCAGTCCCTACACGCCAGTGGGTGGCCGTTTGCTCCACTTCCTCAATGTCTGGACAGACACAGTGGTGGATCCGTGGGTTTTGCAGGTAGTCTCAGAGGGGTACAGGATACCTTTCACTTCTCTTCCATTCAGGTTCTTCCCTTCTCACACTCCTCAGGGAGCGGAGAAGTGCACGCTCTTCTACGGCGCCATCCAGACCCCTGTATTTTAATAAGCAGTCTTCTGCCTAAAAAAAAAAAAGTCAAATCTTTAATTGGTTCATGTACTTAAGAGCATGTTAGATCAATTCTCAGGGCCAGATTTACATCTCAGGAGCCTGTAGGCACAGAAATCTGAAGCGTCCCCCCCACCCCATTGGTCATCTCCACTGGACACCTCCACAATGCTCCTAGTCTCCATATTGCCCTCACACTGCCCCTCCATCAGCTCCATATTGCCCCAGCTCCATATTGCCCCAGCTCCATATTGCCCCCCCATCAGCTCCATATTGCCCCCCATCAGCTCCATATTGCCCTCACATTGCCCCATCAGCTCTACTTTGCCCTCGCACTGCCCCCCATCAGCTCCATATTATCCTCACATTGCGCCCACCCCCGTTTCCTACCTCCTCCCTGGTGGTCCAGCAGTGTAGCAAGACAGGTCTGCGCCTCCTTCGGCACAGACCTGTAACTGCTGGAGCTCCCGCGCGGTCTTCTCAGTAATGCAGAGCGCTGGGAGATGATGTCATTTCCCAGCGCTCTGCATTACTAAAGAGCGCACGAGGGAGCTCAGCAGCTACAAGTCTGTGCCGAAGGAGGCGCAGATCTGACAGAGTAGGGGATTAGTGCTCGTGGCAAGGATAATAAAAATAAATAAAAAAAGGGTCCCAATGACAGGCGCCCCTCTGTGGGGTGCGCCTGTAGGCAGATGCCTACTATGTCTTATGAGAAATTGGACCCTGTCAATTCTTGTACTAAAATGTGACTTGTAATTTTGGTGAACTCCTCCACATTCTACATGAAGAGAAGCAGCCAGTGTTATTTTGATCCAATTTGTTTAGCTAAAGATGATTATCTTTAGGAGAGGAATTACACCTACAAATAATGAATAAGAATCTTTGCTAAATGATTTGAGGATCTTCAGTCAGGGTGGTCTTCCCATATCAATTGCCTTTCTTGAGGTTATGTCTTTTTTAGTCATGGCTACTTGGGTACAGGGGTGCAACAAAAAAAGAAGGTCCTTACAAGGTCAAACAATGTTTGTTTAGATTGCATCAAGGCACGGTATACAGACAACACACAATTGTGTATTTAGTAAGCTGTTGGAGAATGCAGAATTGTCTGTAAATATAGATGATGATTTTATGTACATAAATGAGTTTTCTTGACAAACCTAGGCCTGCGCAACCTTTGTGGTAATGACCAGCCTGTATTCCTTTAACCCACTGTGTGCCAGAGAAGTATCCGAAGCATTACAATGTGTTGGATACCTCTCTAGGGCTCAAAGAATTATTAAAGCAAATAATCTGAAAAATACACTGGGTGTTTTGCTTAACCCTTTGAGTGCCAGGGGTATCCAATGCATTGCAAAAGTGAAGCAACCCAGGGAGATGCAACATTTCCCAAAATTCCTGTTGATTAAACATTGTGCTTTTTTAACATCTTGAATGTGCTGGAGAACTTTGTAGCCATAAAGGGGTTAAAAGCCCTATTTAGCTTTAAAAGGGTTTTGTTCCTCTGTGTGCAAGCAGAGCAGTCGGTCCCTACCTTCCCTCCTTCCCTTTCCTTTATCCTGCCCCCTTTTTCCCCTCTGCTCCCTCCTCTACCTCTCATCTGTTGCTGCATCTTTTCACTCTTGGCTCTTTCCTTACCTTGTATTTCTCTCTTCTTCGTTTTTCCCTCTCTCATTCTGTATTCTTCTTTTTCCGCTCCTCTCTCTATCTCTACCTTCTTGTTCCTCTTACTGCCATACTCGGTCTTTCTAAAATAACGAGGCATTTGCGGTATCGGATGTTCCAGATCTCAGTGCTGTATTGTATATGCGTGTACTGTATATTATGTACCTACCTCTTTTGTATTGTATAACTGGCATTCCTCTACTCTGTTTCTTATACTTGTAAAGATATTGCTCATGCTCATGTTCCCTTTGGAGTGGATGGGTTGCTCTAGAACAACTCCTATTAGTGTGAATTGATTAACATCCAATTACAAGTATAACAGGAGTCAGAAGAACTGGTTTTCTAAAATCTAAATACATCTGAATTTAGGGATATTATTTTTGTCTCTTGATATGACTGTGATTGTGGTATTGTGTCCAATCCAAATGCTTATTTTAGGTCAGCATTGTGCAAGCTGTAATAAAGCTCCTTTCAAACCAAATGTGATTTAACAAAATGACTGTTATGATTGTAAATGTCCTTATACAATGTGAATGAATGCTTTGCTTTGCTGTCAAGTATTGCATTTGAATCCCCTTTCTGCCATTTGTAACTGGCATATTTCTTTGATGCAGTGAGTCATTCTTATGGATATGGCCTGCTTGATGCTGGAGCCATTGTGAGTCTTGCTAAAAATTGGACAACGGTTGGACCACAAAGAAAATGCGTTATTGATATTCTCAGTGAGCCCAAGTGAGTAATGGGAATCAAAAGAAAATCTTTGTGAGTTAAAGCAGCATATGACTCTTGATAAGTTTGAATTATAGTAATAAATCCATCAACGGCATGTGTGATGGCTTTGAATAATAGAAATGTTTGTAGATTATGCAAAACTGTAATTTTTTGTTTCTAAGTAGGTCTTTTAATACATCTGAAAAAGAAGTGTAACTGCATTGATACTAGAGCAGTTTGTTTGGGTCCTGCAACCTCCAAAGGGTTGAAGCTTCTTCCTATGGTCTGTTTGTTATGCTTTTAACCCGAAGGATTAGGGGTTGCTTGCTCCTTTGTGACAAAGATTTTTTTCTAAACACTTGTTTAACAAATTTACCCTTTTTTAGTAGTGTACCCAAGTTAACTATATATTTAGTGTTTTCTCTCAAATTTTCCATGTATTTTTGCAGCTACAGGGCCCTATTTACACTTTGTACATTACTGTTTCCAAGCTGGAGATTTTCAGAAATTGGCATGCTTGCCTTGAAACTTAAAGGGATAGTAATACTTAAAATGTAAAAAAAAAATATGTTGTAGGGTTTATCCCCCTGAGTAAAACAAGAGTACTCCCACTGCTGAGAGGTGTTTTATTCAAAAGTTATTAATTTTCAAAGTTGAATTTTTTAGGTGCAATATCACAGTGGCATGAAATTGTAGAGTGGCGCTATTGCTACACAATCCTATGGACAGCTCTGGTCAGTTGACCATAAATCTCCATAGGATGGTGTAGCAACAGCGCCTCTGTACAATTTCAGGCCACTGTGATATTGTACCTAAAAAATTCAACTTTGAAAATTAATAACTTTTGAATGAAAGACCTCTCAGCAGTGGGAGTGCCCTTGTTTTACTTAGGGGGGATAAACTCTACAACATATTTTTTTTTACATTTTAAGTATTACTATCCCTTTAAATCACAATCCAAAAACACAAAATATACCCACAAAAGATTTGAAATGTATGCAGTATTTTAAGGTCAGGAAAATATCATTTTGAGTTTCTTATCAAGACTGGATTGCTAAGAGTTCTCTGTGCATCAAATTGTCTATCTGGTCAAAATTATATAGATATATATATAGATATATATATAGATATATATATAGATATATATATAGATATATAGATATATATATATATATATATATATATATATATATATATATATAATCTTTTTTGAGCATTTCCACTCTTTAACACATAATATAGTATTTAAAAACATGAAATTCCTTCCTCTGTTCTGTTACTACTACTGTCTCAAGAAAAACGATGGCCAATTAGTATGGAGCGACTTAATGTAGATTGTGCGGGAAGCACTAAACTGCATCTAAAAACAATGTTGGTTTTCTTACATTTTTTTCAAATTTGATATGCCTGCACTTCAACACACCACATGAAATGAGGAGTCACACACCTTTTTATCCCTAGGCTGGTGGGCACAAATGTTTGCAGAAAGTGGTGATTTTAGAATAAACCTTTTCTACTTTACTCAGTACAGACTGCCAGCCTAACACTACTGGTACTCCATTAGTATGAAATAACATACCACAATTTCAGTTTTCCAGCTTCTAACCCACCATGTCAAATGAGGGGCAGCTTGCCTTTCTTCCCCTAGGCTGTTGTGCACAAATGTTACCAGAATGTGACGATATAGGCAAACTGAATTGTTTTGTTTTTTTGTTTTGTTTTTTCTGTGGTCATTCCGCACACATAACCTGATATCTTAGCAAAAGCATGAGGGAATTTAACATTTTTCAATCTACCAGCCCAGGGAATTGATACCCCATTGGTATGGGCTGGCAATACTGTAGGGGGGAATCTAGAATCCCTAAACTGTATCTATAATGGTGTAAAGCTTTCAGTGATAAGGCAGATACTGCATACCAATTTCGAATTTAGACAACACGCCAAAAGAAATTAAGGGTCACTTGCCTTTTCTACCCCTAGATTGGTGGGCACAAATGTTTCCACAAGGTGGATATACAGGAAAATAGGGAAGTTGTTGTTTTGGGGTATTTGTAATTTTTTTTTTTTTTTAATCTTTCACTGCAAGGATAGCTCATCTTTGAAAAACATGGAATTCCGTACTGTATTCAGTAGCTACTGCCAGTCCAACAACAATGGGTACCATGTTGGTACGAATTGCGACACTGTAGTGGGTTCTAGGGGCACAAAACTTTGGTCAAGTTTCCCCTTGCCTCCAGCTGACGAGCATATATCCTGTTTTGATATCTGTAACTGTCACAACCTAGACTTTTCAGTAAAATCTAATATATCTATTTTATATATATATTATCATTTTTTTTCTTTTAATCCGGAAAATAAAGAGAGTTTGTATATGCAAAGTCCCCCGTTCTGAAAGAATATATCACCAGGTCCTCTCAGTGAAGAGATGGCGGCTGCAGAGACTTTGCTGAGGGCATCAATTTTGTCTGGAGTAGTGAGGGAGTTGAAGCCTTTCTTGCCACTCCTGACAAAATCCCTGCCTCTGTTGGTACCTTCCCTGTCATACCAGTTCCTCACCACCTTCTCTGTATTATGTCCGGTCCCCTCCACCTCCTCTTTGCAATGCCTGCTTATCCAGTGGCACTGAAAGTATTAATGAAGTATTCTGTCATTTTGCAAGCTTGCTGTGCTTTTTGACGTGTGATGTTGCATCCTTGCTTGATGGAGAGTCTTAAAATCTGGTCTTGCCATGAGGCAGGGCATGGTGATTTTGACAGGAGTTGCAAAGTGAAATAAAATTCCTACTGCACCTGCCTCCTCTACTGTGTCACTCGTGGTCCCCAAAACTTCCTCTGTGTCATGCCTGTTCTTCACCTCAACTGCTTACCACTGTGGCACTATAGTGGTTAAACCGGAACGGTCCTGCTTCCATAAGATATACTCCATTAATTAGTAGTAGCTTGTTAATAATCAAAATAGCGTAATAAATGTTAAGTGCAGGCATGAGCTGGAATAATATCGTGTGAATCTTACATCAGTGGGACAGCACAGACATCTTGGCAAGGACTGATCTGTGCTCCTGGGCTTGTCTGTCCTTGTCTCGACAGTGATAGTTTATTTCCCAAGGGAGGAGTTGCTTGTATCACACAATACAATCATGGACGGACAGCGATGGCACACAGATCGCTCTTCAACAAGATGTCTGTGCTGTTCCACTGACATAAGTTTTATACAGTCCTATTCCAACTCATGCTGGCATTTAAAGGGATTAGTAATGTATCAATTTAAGTATATTGAATATTGTAGATATTGCCATTGATCCATTATCCCTTTAAGAAATTTCATTACACTTTGCTGTTATCAACAAGCTACTAGTAATTAATTAGGTATAACTGATAGTTCTGCTTTAAGTATTCCCCATCTATTTCCAAGCTTAAATGATCTCTTCTGCTTTCTCCTTTTGGTGATACTGTGTCCATGCTGTGTTGGGAGTCTCAGCATCTCTGTCCTGCCATGAATTCTGATACTTCCTGCCCTTCGGAACTAAGAGTTCACAGTGGAACAGACTTGGAGACACTCTCCATACTGCATGGATGCAGTATTACCAGACATTAGAACTCATGTAAGCTTACAAATGATACGTCATTAACCCTTGCTGTGCAATTCTGTAGCTTACAGGAGACTCAGAAATGAGACTGAGGTGTCAGTGTGTGTGTGTGTGTGTGTGTTTCTTTGACTTCAGTATACAGTAGAATAAGGTTGGGGTGTTATAAACCGTATCTCATGTGGCTACCAGGTGACAGAGTAGCAAGGATGGAGTAGAATTTGGGTCTGTGATTGCAGAATATGGGTCTGTGATTGCAGATGGATAGTGTAATAAGTATGGTGTGTTAATGTATGTGATCTGTGGCTACCAATGGCAAAGGGGGAACAAGGCTGTGCTGTCATTCAGTGTATGTAATACTGCTGTGGTTCTGTGACTAACGGTGGACATTGGAATAGAGCATATTTATAATTTGTGTGTGTATATGTGTGTTTGTGTGTGTATGTGTGTGTGTATATATATATATATATATATATATATATATATAATGTATAATATAATAATGAGAGAGAGGGATTGACCAATTTCTGTTCCCACGGTGTATTTTCCTCACTTCCCACGTTACGTGTTGGGTTTTTTTTTTTTGTTTTTCACAGAGCGCATATGGGAGCGTATTATGCTTGTTTTTCATAAGTCGTGTGTCCTGTAATGTAGGCCTTAAAGGCATTTTTCTTTACCTCAGAAAACCTATAGGAGCACATATGTGTATAATAATAACCATGTGTAACACACATGGGGTGCCGTAAATCTAAAACAAAAATAAATTACAAATAAGGGAAAGGTAGATTCTTTAGAGGTACTCAGACCAGTATAAATATAACTGGGAAATTACGAAAATAATATCCTCAGTATCAAAAAGAAATTGTTTGAAACATAAACCACAATACTCTGTAGCACTCCTTCTCCCCAGCGCAACAAAAAAAATCCCGTCATAAAAAGAGCAGTGTTCCACGTGTGAGTTATCAGGACACTGTTGTTGCCATTCCATATATTTAGGAGTGACTAAACTGTGCGCTATGACGTGCTGCTGCTCCTCATTATATGTTTTGTAGGATGTTTAGATAGTGTTTGCTTTTAATGCAACAATGCTCTTTGTATAATGGAATTTGTTGTTGCACTGGGGAGAGGGAGTGCTACAGAGTATACACTGTGGTTTGTTTCAGTAAATTTCTTTTTGATACTATTGATGATTATTTTCATAATTTCTCAGTGATATTTATGCTGGTATGAGAGCTATTAGGGAATCTAGCGTTCCCGTTTCTTTTACTTTCCCTTTTTGGTTATTTATAATTTTTGATTACTCTTTGCACCGTAATAGAAGTTTTATTTGACACTTCCACATCCCCCAATCACAAATATCCCATCTCCTTCCACCTCCCCAGAGTCCTTATCTTTTTAGTGACTGTAAAAATCGTGAATATTTTTTTTTTTTTAACCAAAATGGAGTTGCAGAATTCCAAACACATTCTGTACTCGGCTCGGTTTCTACACCTGGCACATTTTTAATTAATAGTGGGAGCCAAAAGAGGAATTAACTGATAAAACTAGAGTTTATGATGATCTATGGAATCTTGCCTGCAACCACAAATGTTTAGTAGATATGTTGTCTTATGGAAGAGAAGAAGCCAGCACATTTCCATGTCATCCTGTAAAACTGAGACCAGACTGTTGTGGGGGCCTTGCTCTTGAGAACTGACCTCTGATTCTAGGATCAGCAGAAACCCTGAGATGTTGTGCAAGGAGTACATTATATTGTAGTTAAAGGGGAACGAGCACCCCAAATTAAGTGCCCCCGCTGTAATTAGCCAGTTAGCAATAAGCTTACCATTTGTACTGTTTCCTTGAATAGTTGCTGCATTAGTCAAAATCCTACTTGTGCCAAGACTGACGGCCAGGCAACATTGCAGACATCTGCGTGCCTGCGCGGTCAGTCCCAGCCTCCTCTAGGAGGCATTGCATTGTACCTTTAGGTACCAAAAGGGACTGACGGCACAAATACGCAGATGCCTCTAAAGTGCTGTTGCCTGGCAGTCAGTCTCTGCCCAAGTATGATTTTCAACTAACGCAGTAATTATTCAGGATAACAGTACTAATGGTAAGCTTAACGCTAAATGGCTAATTATGGTGGAGGGACTTTATTTGGGGTGATCCTCTTTAAGTCAGCTTTTGTAGGACTCTAAACTGGAAGTCAAGGTCAAAATGTCAGTGCTTGGATCCTTGGAGTGTCCAAACTGAACATTTGGTCTCTTGTGTACAGAATCCAAGATATTGAATCTAAAAACAAATTGCCATGTGTGCCACCGATCTTTGATGGGCAAATTAAAGTTTAATTTTAAGTTTAGTATGAAAATATATATTGTAGTACTTTTCCAGCTGAGTAAAACATGCAAGCTACCACTACTGGTAGCGTCTTTATTCAAACACTACAGTATGTGGTTAAAGTAGAACACACACTTGTCAATTTTAAAACATCTTGCAAAGTTGTGTTAGAGATGTTTTATTTATTAAAATTTTCAATCTATTAGAATTTTTTTTTTTGTGCTAAGCAGTCCCCTTCTGGAGCAGCCGGCACAAGCGACTCCCCCCTATCTCACTTGATTGGCTCCAGTGTGGTCCTCTCCCTCTACTACAACCCAAGTGTAACTTTCACAGACTGCTTTTCCATGAACATGTGCAGAGCATAGCAATGAATTCACATATCCTTGGCACTCGTATTGTTAAATGAATTTAGCAGTTAATCTTGCTGAGGGGTGTTTCCTAAAAGCCTCCCCTCTCTGTTCACATGTGGCTCTGTCACTGATCTTTGCCCAAGTGATCAAAAACACAGTCCGTTTTACATTTGTCACTGGTTAACGATTAGGTCAGGTTAGCCTACTTACTGAAAGGGTTAAAGAATCTGAAGATGGAGAATGTTCTTATGTGCAGCAGTGACAATCACATTTGCTATATTACTAATTTCCCTATGTAGAGATTGCAACACATTTAAAAAAACAACAAAAACTGCAACACTGGATTTTATAGAGAGAAACTAAAATTCTGATCATTAGTATATTATATACTGCTGTCACGACATGCAGGTATATTGCAAGAAAGACCAAAGTAAACTGCTGCTGACTTCTAGGAGAGTGGAGACAATGCAGTCACTGATTAAACCCACAGCTGTCAAACAGGCTAAAACAGCCATAGTCTTTCATATGGGAACAGTGAAGTGGTTAATAAAAGAAAGGGTAAAGAAATAAAACAAACAGATATGGGATGTTGGTGGTGCTATGTGCTATTTGTTTTTTTATAATTACAAGTCAAATGCTTCAAGGGTGTGTGAGAATCCCTCTGGCATTTGAGGTAAATGGTTAAATTCATGTGAAACTGTTTGAGTGCCAGATAAGTGTGCAAAGAAAGTTGCACACCTCTTGTAATTAAGGTGATAATCGCACTGGTGTTGTCTGAAGAGACATTTTTATGATTGATGAGAGAGAGGAAGACTGGTGTGGGGGTAGGAGATTAAATAAGGCGTAAGGAGGAGATAATTTCTCCAGTGATATCACTTCTCCAATTCCTATATTATTCTGTGGAGCCTATGCACTAAGATTTCTCCACCTTTGGAGATCTTAATGCATAGTCTCTATAGAATAACAAAGGAACTGGAGAAGTGATATCACTGGAGAAGTCATCTCCGCATTATCAAACTTTAGTGCATAACCCCACAGGGTGTTCCTTGTTCACATATAAACAGGTTTAATTATATATATATATATATATATATATATATATATATATATATATATATATATATATATATATATATATATATATATTATATTAATAAATATGTTTTTAGTGTATAGGTAGATGTCTGGGCTTGTTTTTTGCAAGATGCTTTGTGTGACAGTTCCACTTTAACTACTCTTCTCGCCCACAGAATGCATAATTGTCTGGACACCAGGTGGCACTATCATGAACAGTTTAAAAAAAGACACTAATAACTTTAAAAAGAAACACTTCCCCACAGTGAGGGTACCTTTTCTTTACGCTATAGGAAAATTCCTAATAATGGTTTACTAATGCTGTTTTGAGTGTTGGAGGAGTATGCATTGCATTGCTTGTGTAGACCAGGGATTGCACACGTTTGTTCTTGAGAGCAGCTAGCAGGCAGCTATTAGTGCCACACCTTCTCCAGAGCTCTTCTAAGCAACGCATAGTACTGAAAAGCATGTAGTATGCTTTAATATTATGCATTGCTTTAATACATTTTAAAATGTATGCTTTTTACTTTGTTGAAATGGCTGCTTCTGCAGCTGTTAGTGGGAACATCTAGGGGATTGAGAGGGTTTGGGAGGTGGGGGAAGATTGTAATGCATTCCTTGCTGCCTGCCACAGCCTCACTGCATTCAGATTGAGTTAGAAGATATGCACATTGCTGAACACTGGGAAGGGTTACCATCAGAAGAGACACAAGTGGGTATATGAAGCATATGCTCTCACTGGAGTAAAATGAAGGATCTGCACAGTGTCAGAGGTGGGGTAACTAGAAAACGTACAATGTGTCTGTTATTACTAAAGTACGTTGTGTGGAGTAGCGAGTTGGGCTCGCAATTCAATATTTGTTTACCTAGGTTGGTGTCGTTCATCCAGCAGTCAGGTAGCTCTGTCCATTTATTAATCTATAGATCTCCAGTTTCTAGTATTTAAATAATATCTTCTAAGTAACAACACATCACAATGAACAGTGGTTGCAGTACACCTGAAATGGCTCCTAAGGGACACTAGTTATCAGCTTTTCTATACTTCAGTAGACTAAAACAAAGCTCAAATATAAATGGTAAATAGAAATAAGTGAATGTTGTTTTGAAGGGTACCTACCTAGATAAATCCTTCTGCTAAACAAATTCTTGGGGTATATTTCCCTGTAATCGAGACTTTGGCTTAAATAATTAATTTCACTTTATTAAATGCAATTTGGTTTTACATACCTTTCTGTAAATGTTTTTGGTTTGTACAGTCTCTTTACAATATAAAAGCAGTGTCTCTCAGCCTTTTTGTGCTTAAGGCGCACCTAACACACATTCTGGAATTTTTTGGGGCACCCCTAAAAATGGACATGCCATATGTAAGGCGCTTAACGAAGGGAAAATGCATAAGTATATGGTTATTCTTAGGTTTCACAATCAGAATGACAAAAGCAAACCTATTGAACATAATAATTTTTATAAGTATCAATCTGAAACTCAGGGCTATAAGTAGATGTACACTGCACACCAAAGTGGTTTTAAACCATTGATGTACAGATTGTCTATCCATATTTATCTCAGAATGTAGCTTGTTGTACTATTACAGATGTAGGGTGAATTGACTGTAGTTTGCCCTTCTAGTCTGCTTAGCTTAACCCTTTGATTGCCAGATGGGTACTCAATGCATTGTGTACCCCTCTGGCACTCAAAGGGTTAATACCAAAGTCTGTATTGCCCTTGCACTCCCTATATACAATTCTTTTCATGACATGTGGTATGACATGTTACATTAACACTTTGTCCCTCTTGCACTGGAGACTTCTGTAGCTTCCAAGATGGTAAGGACCACTGATTCTGGAATGTTAAAATCACTGCTACCAGAGGCCTAATTGTGAAAGGCCTGTGATTCCTACACTGATTTTGTTTGTCAGGCAAAAGAGGTGCAATTTTTAAGCAAACCACTGAACACCATAGGGCTGAAATGAAAAGCCCCTAAATTACCGTAGAATGAAATGTGTTTTTTAACCTCTTGAATGCTACAGGTCTCAAGCACAATGAGAATGCCCCCCCCCCCATGATATACAGTAGTGGCCAAAAGTTTTGAGAATGACACAAGTATTGGTCTTCACAAAGTTTGCTTCTTCAGTGTTCTTAGATATTATTGTCAGATGTTACTATGGTATACTGAAGTATAGTTACAAGCATTTCATAAGTGTCAAAGGCTTTTATTGACAATTACATTAAGTTTATGCAAAGAGTCCATATTTGCAGTGTTGACCCTTGTTTTTCAAGACCTCTGCAATCCACCCTTGCATGCTGTCAATTAACATCTGGACCACATCCTGACTGATGGCAGCCCATTATTGCATAATCAATGCTTGGAGTTTATCAGAATTTGTGGGGTTTTGTTTGTCCACCCACCTCTTGAGGATTGACCACAAGTTCTCAATGGGATTTAGATCTGGGGAGTTTCCTGGCCATGGACCCAAAATTTTGATGATTTGTTCCCTGAGCCACTTAGTTATCACTTTTGTCTTATGGCAAGGTGCTCCATCATGCTGGAAAAGGCATTGTTCATCACCAAACTGTTCTTGGATGGTTGGGAGAAGTTGCTCTTGAAGGATGTGTTGGTATCATTCTTTATTCACGGCTGTGTTCTTAGGCAAAATTGTGAGTGAGCCAACTCCCTTGGCTGAGAAGCAACCCCACCCATGAATGGTCTCAGGATGATTTACTGTTGGCATGACACAGGACTGTTGGTAGCGCTCACCTTGTCTTCTCTGGATAATCCTTTTTCCAGATGCCTCAAACAATCGGAAAGGGGATTCATCAGAGAAAATTACTTTACCCCAGTCCTCAGCAGTCCAATCCCTGTACCTTTTTGCAGAATATCAGCCTGTCCCTGTTTTTCCAGGAGAGATGTGGCTTGTTTGTTGCCCTTCTTGACACCAGGCCATCCTCCAAAAGTCTTCGCCTTACTGTGCATACAGATGCACTCACTCCTGCCTGCTGCCATTCCTGACCAAGCTCTGCCCCGGTGGCCCCTCGATCCTACAGCTGAATCAACTTTAGAACGCATTCTTCACAACAATTGAACCTCTCTCCTTGAAGTTCTTGATGATCCAATAAATGGTTGATTTAGGTGCAATCTTACTAGCAGCCTGTGAAGCCCTTTTTGTTCAAAGCATCGATGACAGCACATATCTATTTAGCACCCTTTATTGTTGCAGATTATAGATGTTTGAGGGGTCATATAAGCATAGCCCATCTCAAAATTGTGGAAGTTACTGTCCCTGCATTTTATGCTATTTGCAGTAATGCTGCAATATGGAGACCCACTGCTGGTCTCAATTGTTATGATATTATTTGCCTTTGATCTCAACTCCCCTTTTACCGTTTATTGTAGCAAGTTACATATTGATAGGTCAGATTGCATATTTCTTGCTAATTCTCTTATCATAAGTATATACTATTTACTGATAGTGTGATTTCTAATCGGCTTAACTTGATAAGAATAGATTATACCTGGAGTTAAGATTCTGGCGAAAATTCTGTTGATAAATTCATAGTTAACAACTTTTTTTTTATTATATGAATACACTAAACTGTCCTTAATACTTTTATAACTACTAGAGACAATCTTGCAGTGCTTCTTTTCAACTGGAACAAGCTGTTTTGAAGACAAGAATTTAGGCTTACTGTTTCCTACATTTGCACCATCCCCCAGTGTATAGTAATGTTCATTTAAAAAAGAAACAAAATATTACAAATGTACAGTGACCCATGTCCATAGTAAACATCTGCTTTCCTTAATTTGGCCAAAAAATACTAATTACCTCCATGAATGACTTTGTTGTGGATTGGTTCTTGAAAATCAATCCTTAATTATTTCTGGATATCCTATACATGAAGGCAGACTTGATTCTTTGTAAGCAGACTTTAGGACCCACATTCCTCCCACAACTATTTCAAGGAAGAATCTTTCAGTGGAATGTATTTAACTCTTTGAGCGCCACAGTGGTGAGCATCTCATATCTGTGCCACTCCTAGGATTAAGTTCAACAAAGAATCCGGTCTGCTGCATCTATAGATGTATTATCAGTACTGATTAAAGCTTAATTTTAGATAACCAATACCGGGTAGTGTTGAATCATTGTGGCCGTTAGGATTTTCTATCCATATTGAGATGAGATGGGTTTGTTACTACTCGGAGATGTTTGTGTTCCCACAATTCATCTTTCTGTGAAATGGTACAACAGATACAGGACTCCACATTGCTCCAGCCTGCAAGCTCATTTAGCAGTGAAGGAGTTAATTATCCGTATTGCTGCAGGAGCTGGTTAGATATTGCATCTAGTGAGAGTTCTATTAGTCTAGATTTCTCCTGAACAGAATCCATATCATTTTTTTTCACTCTTTGTGCAGAACATATGTAACAGGATAGGGCTTTTGGTGTTATTACTAAGGTTGTCTCTTGCTGAGATCTATAAAGCTCAGTAAGTTCTGAGAACAGGCTGTGTATTACCTGGATTTGGCTCTTTAGGGGATTTAGACACACAAACCATTCACACCTCATTGGGTCAGAGCCAGAGGCTCAATGAAGCTTCTGTCCAACTGAGCGTGAATAGAGCATTGCTAGGGAAAACTGCTGCAGCTTTATCTTCTCTCCAGCTTGTGCCTGGGAATAGACTGGTCCCAAAATCCTTCTCCATTTCCTTTCTGATGCTGAAGATGTCCCTGGTGTGTATTCTAAAGGTCTAAACGGCAAAGGAAAAGTGTGTGTGTGTGTGTGGGGGGGGGGGGGGGGGGGGTCCATAAATGAGGCAGACAACATGTGTCTCTTCAGCTGTTAAGCTGCATTCCCATTTTCTTCAAATGGTTATTGGCCAGCTGTGAAGATCCACAGGTTGACATTAGTATTTAGGATCATAATTCTAGGGAAATTATTCATTTCTGATCAAATTTGAAACATAACATGCTACTAGTGTATATACAAAATTGTACCATTTCCAGTTCTATTTGTAATGATTTTACTCCTTGGTAGACCCTATAGGAGCAGTATGATTGATTTTTAATCCTGGAATAGAATATTTATGTAACTGTGCCTTTTCCTGTTGATTCATACAAGAGTGTTCCTACTGCTGCCAGAAGCTTAATTCCAATGTTTACAGCTTAAACTTGTGGTTTTTGTGTTTTGGTTGTTTAATCAAACTGTTAGCAACTGCTGCATCTGGTGTCCAGAGGACACCCGCCTTCAATTACTCTCCATGGGGGAACTTTGCTCTTGGACTAAAGATTTCGATAAAAAGTGAAACGAACAATACCATCTGGTGAATAAAAAAAAAAGGATGAGCTGTAATACCATTACATTTCCCAGCAGTGGTTTTTATATAGCTATAGACTTATTTTATAATTCAAGCCATTTTCTTTGCACCTCCTTACTGTGTGCTATGTAAGGGAGAAACTGGAGCACAGCCTCCTGACCTGGAAACGCGAAGTGCAAAGATAATGGTTTTTACACAGCATGCAGTTCCATAGATCTGTCACGATATGGAAGCTCGGCTGGGAGCAACTTGTATTTTCAGAATTCATTCTCTTTTAAAGGTGAACGAACGTTTCTTATTAATAATCTTCCACTTGCTTTTCTATGGTTGCGTAATGGCCTCTGTAAATGTTGCTTTTGTGCTTTAGTTTGAGAGAAGCATCTTCAGTGGATGTCACGTCATGAAGACAGACAGACCAATCTGTCTCTGGCAGGTTTTTCAAACTGAAGCAGGTAAATGCACAAACCCATTTAAGAACCAGAAGGGTGCAAAGTGCATTGTGAAACAATGTACTGCACACCACTCAAGTCCTTAACCCTTTGAGTGCCAGAGAAGTACGCGACGCATTGCTTTGCAATGCATTGCATCCCTCCCTGGCACTCAAAGGGTTAATGGGTTAAATTTGCTGTTGGCGTTGATCAGAGTTTGAGGTCCTGTGGGTGGTAATGCTAGCAGCAGTCATCACTGCCTCTATTGACGACTGATTTGAAGAGGCTATCTTTTGAACCAAAGAGCAAAAGCAAAATGTATGAGGTAATTTAGTTTTTAATGACCGTGATTGAGTTGTTGTTTTTTTTTCTCCTTTAGAGTGCCAGCGGTGTATACAGAGCATTGCAGAGCAGTGTGTGTTGCATACACCTCTGGAATTCAGAGGGTTAAATCTTTGTCACAGAAGTTCTGTGTGCATTAGCTCTACCATCTCTTCAGACTCCCGAGACATCACATGACCTAAATAGCTTGCATTTTCTTGTAATTTGGTGATTGGGCTTACTAATTAGCTTAAACTGCTTTGCAGAAATGCTGTAATTCATCTCACTTGCTCTCGCTATCATTTTCTCAGGGACATTGGGAGACATTTGGAAGTCAGACGCAAAGTGGAGCCCTGCACTGGGATGGCCAATTCTATCCGTTCTTTGGAGCATGTTCAAGCAAGACTGACCTTGTCCTACAACCGCAGGGGAGACCTTGCCATCTACCTTACTAGCCCTATGGGCACCCGCTCCTCCTTGCTTGCACCAAGGTAATCTGAGGGAATCCTTCCTTTCACACAACTCAAACTAAGGGAACTGGTGTCATGTGACTAATCAATCAAGAAGCCTGCTTAGCTTTTGTACCAGTCTGTTAATCCTCTAATGGGATGAGGTTTATTTCTGACACAAGGAAACCTTCATTTATGCATTATGGGTCGTATGTTCCAAAGAAAAGTGGAGGAATTCTGGGGCAAACTATTTGCACTATAGGGGAGAACTAAAAATTCCCACTGATTTTAAATGGGGATTTTAACTCGTTGAATGTTAGAGGTCTCCCACACATTGCATAGCAATGCATTAGAGACCTCTCTAGCATGCAAGGGGTTTAATCCCAATTTAAATCAATGGGAATTTTTGGATCTTTTCACTGGGTTGCCCCACCATTCCTCCACTTTTCTTTGGAACATACTGCCCATAAGCATCTTGCATAAAGGGATAAACGGATCAATTGGAGGAAAAACCAGTGTGACAATAGGGGGTAAATTATCCCCACTAATTTTAAGTGAGGATTTTAACCCCTTAAGTGCAACGCAATGAGTTGGAGACTTTGTGTTCTAGGGGCTCAAAGCCCCATTTAATTGGTTCCTTCTTATGCTGCAGCTGGTTTGCTCCAACATTATGCTTCTTGATTTCTGCATAAGGCCCTTTAACCCTTTGAGGGCCAGAGGAGTAAGCGATGCATTGCAGACCCCTCTGGCACTCAAAGGGTTAAGGGCTGCATGTTCAAAAGAGTAAATCTGGAGCAAAGCAATCCTATAACATAAAGTGGAAGCTTCTCTGTGAATCGTCTGGAGCTCCCCGCTAAGGATCATCGCGTTCCACGAGTCTACTGCGCAGTAGAGACTCGCCTAACGTGCTGATCCGCAGCAGGGAGCTCCGGACTGCTCACCGCCTGTCTCTGCTCCTGGCTTCGGGGCAGGAGCTGCGGCCGCTGGGTGCACTTTAGCCAGTGTATACTAGTTGTATCACAGAGGGGAATTAAAAATTCCTACAATTACCATTGATGTAAATTGGGCTGTTCACCCCTTGAATGCTAAAGGTCTCAAGCAATATTGCCTGTGTGTTCGAGACCAAAGGGTTAAAATTCCCATTTAAATCAAATGGAACTTTTTTTACCTTAAGGTGCAAATGGTTTGCTACAGCGCAGTTTTCTTCTGAACATACAGCCCTTATTGCCAATGTAGATCTCCTGCTAAGGCGTCTGTATTAAGTGCCAGCAGATACAGGAAGTGGAATCCCAACACTAAGGACAAAACAAAGCTATGTGTCATATGCTCAAAAACAAAAGGGGATCAGTACTGGCACAGATTATATGAGCCATAGGAAACAAAATGCCCCATATTACCATTCCATCTCTAGCTAGCATTTACTGTAAATCAATTGAAATTTGTATTTGTTCCTGTTGTGCAGTTGGTATGTCCCGGAAGTTCTTTATTCTTGTCTTTGTGCACGAATCCTTATTAGTGACGTTTCCTGTAAGCTGCTCTCATGACTCTGCCATCAAACCATGTCTAGCACTGGTTCTGTTAGAGAACGTCACACGGTCCTGCAGAGCCAGTAATGACAGGGAAACTTTACCCACCATTAACAGACGAGTTATTTCCTACCAATATTATAAAACTGCTGAAAAGTGGTACTTTTTTTCTGTGCAGAAACTGCCTTCTCTTTTTATGTTGCTCTGTCTTGTGAATGCTGCTCTGCTGAAAGCTTTCATTTTACTTCTACCCTTGTGCTAGGTATGCATTTGTGTTTCTGTGAACACTGCGTGCTTAATTTCCTCAGGGGCTGCAACGGAAATCCTTGCCTGTCCATATATTCAGAATATACCAGGAAGTAGCTGGATCATTTGAAGTATCGGCAAGGACAAAATGAATGGGAATAGTACTGCAGCTTTTATAAATAAATTAAAGGGTTAGTAATGTCCAAAAAAAAAGTTGTGTTTTTTTTGCATTTAGAAGAGCTTAAAAAGCTGTGCTGAATGCAAAAAAGTATCTCTCAAACCGCTATGGTTTGAGAGATACAGACATTTAAAATTTGAGGTCTCCTATGGACAGCTGTAAAGCTGGCAGCAGGGGATCTGTGTCGGTCGACACGGAGGCGCTGCAGCAGAGCCACAATCTCGTTAGGTACAACAAATTCCTTCATTGGAATGTTCTAAAACATGTGCTTGCAAACCAGGCACACATTTTAGACCATTCCAGTGAAGGGATTTGTTGTAACTAACCAGATTGCGGCTCTGCTACAGAGCCTCCGTGTCAGTAGGAGAAATTAAACGTTAAATGCCTGTATCTCTCAAACCATAGCAGTTTGAGGGATACGTTTTTTTGCATTTAGTTCAGCTTTTTAAGCTCTTCTAAATGCAAAAAAGTTTGTTTGGACATTACTAACACTTTAAAAGGGAAATATTCTCTTGGAATAAATGTCGTAACCCTTTGAATTCCAGAGTGGTGCCCAAAACACTGCAAATCAATGCTGTCTGGCATTCAAAGGATTAACTTGTTTAAAAGATGGACTTGCCTGGTTAGGTGCCCTTCACACAGCAGTTATGTGTATGCTGCTTTATTTAGTTGTTTTTGATCTGAAGTGCAGTGTGCTTACAATCTGGGGAAGACGTGTCTGTTACAAGGCATTCTGGCCTGTTGAAGCCCATTGTTTGTTGTGAGGTGTCATCTAGGAGCAGACCTCAATATACTATATGCAGGAAACTGCAAATACACTTTAACCCTTTGAGTGCAAAAGGGGTGCGTAACGCATTGGAAAGCAGAGGGTTAAGGGAATATATAGATATACCTTACTCCTGTATGAAGAACACCTACCAAGTTAAGCAAATTAAGAGGCACTTGTTTCTTGGGGTACAGCTTCCCTTTAAGCAAAAAATAAAGCAGAAATTTTAAGGTGACGCCATCATATGCTTGTTAGAGCAAGAGTACACCGTTCTTACTCCTTTGAGTGCCAGAGAAGTTTCCAGTGCATTGCATTGCGTTGGATACCTTTGGACTGGAAGGGTGCCTTTTTCTTTAAATGATGCATTAGAAGTGTTTCTCAAAACAATCGTCCATGGGCATATGCCAGTTTGTAGCTGTCACCACTGGTCCCCTGGTGTTTAAGTGCCCCTGTGCTCCAAAATACATAAATGACCTTGACACTGAAATCTGACCTCTTGGACATCAATGTAAGCGGTATAGTCACTCCTCTGTGGCTGATCTCTTAGAAATAGTTATTTTAAAGAGGTTGTGTTTTTTTTTTTTTTTTTTTTTTTTTTTTAACCCTTTGTATGCCAGATCAGTATGGATCAAATTACACTGCATTGTGTAGCATACCCCACCTGCGTTCAAAGGGTTAATCAAACTTTGAGTGCTGACTTTCCTGTATTTAAAAGCAATCAGAAATATATTTTCTGCAACTTAGAATTTTTCCCCACTCCTTGATTCACTCTAAATACTGTACCCCTTGATTCACTCTAAATACTGTACCCCTTGATTCACTCTAAATACTGTACCCCTTGCCACAGTGATTGTACTTTTACTATTGAGGAGACAGTTGTAGTGAGAGATTGTCTAATGCAGACAGGAATATCATAACCAAACGTTTTATCTTCCTGTCTGGTGTCTCCATGCAAACTGGGAAGGACCAACCATCTGGCTACACTTTTTTGTTTTTGCTCTGGCAAATACATACACAAATCTACTATTTAATATGTTAGATTGATTTGTTAACCAAATGTAAAAAGACACATTATACATTTGGTTAGCAAATGTTCTCTTTGACCTTTGTCATAGCGACAATACTTTGTGGGTGGATTTGCCCTAGGACTGGGCAACCTGAGTCCATCCAGCTGCTGTGGACTACAACTCCCACAGTCTCTGAACAGATGGGGGTTAGTCTTGAATTTCCCAACTCTGCCTTAGATTGATGTTTTAAAGTGTTTCTTTCTCTCTCTTGTTACTTAATTTAAAAACCATAATTAAAGGGACCTTATGTATAAACAAGCTGATGGTCTATTGAAAAGCTTTCTGTACCATTAGCACTGAGTAAATAATCCCCTTCTTTGTGATTCTTTAGATTTTCAGGTTTTTGAAGTCTGCCTTTTACAGGAGATCTGTCACTAACATTTAGGGCCATACGCACAAAGACAGAGTGATTCTGAGCAAATCAATTGAACCATCATAGAGGTCAAATGAATCCCTAGAATGCTAGATGATTGAGACCTATCATTTCATGGGTTAAAAGCCTCATTTAAATTAACACTTTAAGGACCAGAGGAGAGTGCAACACATTGCTTTGTAATGCATTTCTCCCCCATCTGGTCCTTAACCCCTTGAGTACCATTGCGCTACACAACCCCTCTGGCACTCAGAGGGTTAAAGGTTAATTTGGGATTTTCATTAATTTCACTCCATGGTGCAGTTGGTTTGCTCCAGAATTGATCCTTTATTGTATGCTTTTGGCCTTTATTAGATTGAAACTTTGTTTTGCATCTTGTTTGTCTTAGACTTCGTCTTTTTATAAAACATTTAAACCGCAAACGAAGACGCTAGTATCATTCTATCTTATATGAAAAATCTTGTGTTAACTATAAAAGTGTAATTTGTTTTTAATCATTGTCCCTTTAAAGGGATAGTAACATTTCACAATAAAAGCAGCTCCAATTAATCTTTATAGTATTTCGCCATGGAGTGTTATTTCAGTACTGTCAGTTGTAGTTCAAGAGTAATTGAATGGTAAAGTATCCCTCTCCTGCCCCTTTTACTGATGCAACACTGCTCACCTCAGAGCAGCAAGACTGCATTGATGGATAGCAGTGAGGGACAATCTTCAGTGAGCTTAAGGAAAAACCTGTCAAGAGGACAGAGTTTTCCTTATGCTCGCAGTAAGAAGGTTGCTATGACCTGTCTGGTCAAGGGACTAGATTCCACATCTGAGGGGAGGTGGCTTACACTAGGTAAAAGGGTCTGGAAGGGGATACTTTATCATTGAATTACTCTTGAAATACAACTCTGACAGTATTGAAATAACACTTTCCATGGTCTGAATAGTATGAAGATTAATTGGAGCTGCTATTTTTGTGAAACACTGCTGTCCCTTTAAACTACTTATTTTAAGCTTTGGATATGGTAAGAGGCATGAATCCCATGCTTCTCATGTAATTAAGTCCTTGGAGTTGCTGCCTTTTCTGGAATTCCTTCTGATTACTTGCTGTTGAGTATTGGTACACTTGGAGAATGGAAGAAGCCCCTTAATCAGTGTATCATATAGAAACCAGTTAGCATTTTAGGACCTTATTCATCATGCTTTGAAGATATGCATTCCAACGGCACCATAGGATTGAAATGAAAATTCCCGAAAATCCCATCTGTATAAGCGAGGCTTCTAACCTCTCTAGCCTGCAAGGTTAAAATACCCTTTTTATAGCGATGAGAATTTTTATTTGCTTCAAAATCGCACCTTGTTGGATGAATAAGGTAGGGCCTTAAAGACAAAGGGTTGCAATTCTGTAGTGAGAAATGGACATTAAGAATGGGGAAGCGGTATACACTATATAACATGCTATGGGTATACACACTGTATAACATGCTATGGGTATACACACTGTCAACACCAACATGAAAAACTCTGCATTACCAGTCCACAGTCATACAATGTAATGTTGTTTTTTATTATTGACATTAAGAAAAATCATTATACATTATTCAAAACTGAACATGGAGTGAGTGTTTCATCTAGACAAATACAAATTTCCAAAATACACATTGAATTAGATTGGTCTTTTAAATGCGTGAAAACTAGACAGGTCTCCAACACACTGCTAAATCAATACTTTGGAGACCACTTTAGAATTGACCTTGTTAAAAGTCCCATTTATTTTTGAGTGTTGTCACACCCACCACACATTGGTATAGTCTGTTTGTTCCAGAATTGCACCTCTCTTGCTTTCTTCATAATTCCCTTATACGCAGGTTTATAAAAGTACTGGCTTTGTCAACACATGAGATTTGCATAGTTCGGGGAGGGGGGGGGGGATATAGTTCTTGAGCACTACAATTTCCATCAACACCAACCAGTCTTTGGGAATAATGGGAATTGTCCCCAGTATGCAAAGGATCTCAATTTCCACCCCTGGCATTGTGAGTACTAGACAGACAGAATCTGGCACATTGATTACTAGACTGACGTAATGCACATTAGGTCAATTTTTTTTTATTTATTTTTTTTTAATGGGTGGGGAGGGTTAGTTTTACACAATATTTGCAAGAATACCCAAAGAATAAGTGGGACAGTTCAGGGGAAAACCAGGAGCAGTTTGAAAGTCAGGTTTTGATTGTTAATGGGAATTATTAATCTGTGGTGCAGTTGGTTTACCCGAAAATTCCTCAATTTTTGTGCATAAGGCCCTGAGTGAACAGATCATCTCTTCTTGATTGTGAGTACATTGAAAAATCAGTCGGTCCCTGCGCGTCGTAGTTGCCCTGCATCGTGTCTGTGTTTATCCAGTAATAGCTTTTTTAACTACATTTCTTACTGTTCTGTTTCTGCCTTAGACCCCATGATTACTCTGCTGATGGCTTCAATGACTGGGCTTTTATGACAACACATTCATGGGACGAAGACCCAGCAGGAGAGTGGATACTGGAAATAGAAAATACCAGTGAGAACAATAATTATGGTAAGTTGTCTAATTTGGACCAGAAAATCAATACTCAAAATAAGCCCAGAAAGAAGAATGGAGGGAAAATGGATAATTGCAAATACATTAATGCAATCTACAAAATGTAATTGATACTCTCAGAGCTTATAAATACAATGAGTTTTAACAAACTATTTTGTTCTTTACTTTAATTATAAACCCTTATCTTGTAAGTCTGTGCTTTATATCCTATTATTTACTGTGGATATAAAAAGTCTACACACCCCTGTTAAAATGCCAGGTTCTTGTGATGTTAAAGAATGAGACAAAGATAAATCATGTCAAAACTTTTTCCACCTTTAATGTGACCTATAACGTGAACAATTCAATTACAAAACAAACTGAAATCCTTGAGGGGGAAAAATAAAAAACTCACAATAACCTGGTTACATATGTGTGCACACCCTTAAACTAATACTTTGTTGAAGCACCTTTTGATTTTATTACAACAATCAATATTTTTGGGTAGGAGTTTATTAGCATGGCACATCTTGACGTGGCAATATTTGCCCACTCTTCTTTGCAAAAGTGCTCCAAATCTGTCAGATTGTGAGTACATCTCCTGTGCACAGCCCTCTTCAGATCACCCCACAGATGTTCAGTTGGATTCAGGTCTGGGCTCTGGCTGGGCCATTCCGAAACCTTAATCTTCTTCTGGTGAAGCCATGCTTTTGTGGATTTGGATGTGTGCTTTGGGTCGTTGTCATGCTGAAAGGTGAACTTCATCTTCAGCTTTCTAACGGACGCTGAAGGTTTTGTGCCAAAATTGCCTGGTATTTGGAACTGTTCATAATTCCCTCCACCCTGACTAAGGCCCCGGTTCCAACTGAGGAAAAACAGCCCCAAAGTATGACTCTGCCACCACCATGCTTCACTGTGAGTATGGTGTTCTTTGGGTGATATGCAGTGTTATTGCTCCAAACATACCATTTGGAATTATGGCCAAAAAGTTCAACCTTGGTTTCATCAGATCATAACACATTTTCCCATGTGCTTTTGGGGGACTTGATGTTTGTTATTGCAAACTTCAGCCAGGCTTGGATGTTTTTCTTTGTAAGAAAAGGCTTCCGTCTTGCCACCCTACCCCATAGTCCATTCATATGAAGAATACGGGAGATTGTTGTCACATGTAGCACACAGCCAATACTTTCCAGAAATTCCTGCAGTTCCTTTAATGTTGCAGTAGGCCTCTTGCA
Source organism: Rhinophrynus dorsalis (assembly GCA_037306005.1). Taxonomy (NCBI): domain Eukaryota; kingdom Metazoa; phylum Chordata; class Amphibia; order Anura; family Rhinophrynidae; genus Rhinophrynus; species Rhinophrynus dorsalis. The sequence goes on from CM074721.1 coordinate 417,875,395, forward strand.
AGCCTCCCTGACCAGGTTTTTTTTTTTTTTCTCGTCTTCTCATCAATTTTGGAGGGACCTCCAGTTGGTAATGTCTCTGTTGTGCCATATTTTCTCCACTTGATGATGACTGTTTTCACTGTGTTCCATGGTATATCTAATGCTTTGGAAATTCTTTTGTACCTTCTTTTGACTGATATCTTTCAACAGTGAGATCCCTCTGATGCTTTGGAAGCGGTCTGCGGACCATGGATTTTGCTCTGAGATGCAACTAAGCAAATGTCAGGAAAATTCTACTAGAACGGCTGAACTTTATTTGTGGTTAATCGGAGTCACTTTAAATGATGGCAGGTGTGTAATGACTTCTATTTAACATGAGATTGAATGTGATTGGTTAATTCTGAACACAGCCACATCCCCAGTTATAAGAGGGTGTGCACACCTATGCAACCAGGTTATTGTGAGTTTTTTATTTTTCTCCCTCAACTATTTCAGTTTGTTTTGCAGTTGAATTGTTCACATTATAGGTCACATTAAAGGTGGAAAAAGTTCTGACATGATTTATCTTTGTCTCATTCTTTAACATCACAAGAACCTGGCATTTTAACAGGGGTGTGTAGACTTTTTATATCCACTGTACCTTCTGACAGCAGGAACGGAATATTGTAACATAGTCTAGGAGTTGAGGTAGGAAAGAGATTTGGTCATCAGGTTCAACCTTTGCCTCATCACCCTTGGCTTTTTTGTGTTTTTTATCCTGAGTAAGAAATTATTTTTGCCTAGTTAATCCAAAAGGCAGTTGGATACAGTATCTCTGGGTATGAACATTCTTATCTGCGTTGAAACCATCTGTCATAAAAATAACTTTGTATATAATGTAAAAATCTCTATAAAAATGTGGTGCAGAAGGCAGGCTCAGTAAGGGGACAACGGTAGTGCTGCCTAACCTTGACCTCCACTCTAAAAAGTCAAACAATAAACAGTTGTTATAAAGGTCTAGCACTCAGATCATTGCTTATGATCATATGCACAAACACATGGAAGGGGCACGGAAGATTCGTTGCAGGAATGTATTACATATATTAATGATGATTATAATTTAAAATTCGCAGTTAACTTTAGTAAACACCAGGTGGAGTTTTTTAGATTTATTAGTTTTAATTCTAAGACATTCTTCAAACCTGTTGATTGCAACAGTTATATATCATTAAATAGCTGCCATATACCTTTAAAGGGATAGTAATGTTTCATAATAAAGCAGCTCTAATTAATCATCATAGTATTTGGACTTTGGAGAGTTGTAGTAGAAGAGTAATTCAATGACAAAGTAACCCCCTCCTGCCCCTTTTACTAATGTAACACTGCTCAGCCAGAGCAGAAGGGAGCTGCCCAGGTATATTGTAGAGAGGGACAATCTTCAATTAAGATGAGGGAAAAACCTGAAAAGCTTGTCAAGGGGGTCAGGGCTTTCATTGTTCTCATAGGAATAAGAGTGTCCCCTGCTGTTATCTGTCTGGTCTATGGACTGCATTCCACATCTGAGAAGAGATGGCTTACATTTGGTAAATGGGGCGGGATGGGAAACTTTGCTTGTGAATATCTCTCAAACCATAAAGGGTTGAGAGATAAGACTTATATCGTTCATGTTTTTTTTAATGCCTACAAAATAAAATCATAAAACGAAGTATTGCTATCCCTTTTAAATTGCAATAGGAGAATGTGTCTTTAAGATTAGGAGTTTAAGTACAGGTGCGTATTGCCACAGTTTTTTTTTCTCCCATTGAAGTACATTATTGATTAAACTGAAGATAGATCCGTAGGTGGGTGGCTGCCGCCTAGTTCTGTATCCAGCATAGGGAAGACATAAATGTGTTTAAATGTGAGTTGATTGGCTTGAGATCAGAAGGAAGACTCCAACAGAGTCAGTGGAGCATTCAACCCCATTATTGCACAAATCCTGGAGGCTATCGTGTGGAGTGGAGAATGGTGTGACCGGCTACTAAGTATCCGGATGGTAACCGTCAGTTGTTGTATAAGCTACATTCATCTAAAATGATGGTGGTTGTATGATACGGTATGGAAACAGTTTAACCATTTATGGATAAGGTGTTTTGTTTTCTATCAGCTCACTTTAAGGTCACAGGTACCTGCTAATAAGTAATAAGTGGAGCATACAAGTGGAGTCAAACACACTATATCACTATATATAATGTATTAATACTTGATGAGAGTATTGGAAGATGTGGATGGACTTTCCAATTTTTTTGGATCGATCAAGTGGCTTTTTGTGACTTTTTGCAAGTTGCAGCTGTGTAATTTTGAGTTTTACATTTTTTCAGGTGTTTTATTATATTGTAGTTAGTATTCATTTAGATTTTATATTGAGATCTATGTATAGGTGATTAGGGTAACTTATGTAGGGTTTCTCTCATTTGAAGTGAGTGTGCGTGTTAAAGCATATTCGCCTTTGTGGTAACTGCGGGTGGCCAGGGTCTGTTTCTGTCCGAACTGTTTAAGCTGCCGGTGAGTATCATAAGCTGCGGCCTTTTTGGGTTGCGGTTTGTGTGACACGGGCTGCTGTTGGTTGGATAAGATAGCTGGCCACTAGCTGTGTCCGTATGGACGGAGTCTGTGGTGATACAATCTAAGGCCAATTCAGATCTGTGCTGAATATTGCCATCTGGATATATTATAGATTGGGTGTGTGATACAATCCCCGTTCCGATTTTGGAAGTTGGGAGTGTACACGAATTGGCCCATCAATATTTTAAATATATGCATTTCACAAGTTGAAGTGAAATATTTCAAAAATAATTTTTTGTGTTTGTACATATGATAGTAAGCAATGATCTGAGCGCTAGACCTTTATTTACATTTGTATATAATGTGTTTGTGAAATATGGTCTTTAAGTGGTTAAAACATTAACACCCAAGGGCTTTATTAAACATTCGCGAATTAGAGCAATTTTGTCCATTTTAGTATGTCTGTTCAACCACATAGTCCACAAAAACAAAGAGGCAACGAGCATGTTCTCGAAGTGTAGTATTCTCTTGTTCTTATGACCTTCAACACACACTACTGGTGCCAGGAATGATACTCACTTTTTTCAGAGGCATTAAGGCCTCCACGGTATGAGAGCAGGCACTGGACAATACACCAATGCTGGTGTAGCATTAAATAATGTTACAACCTTGTGCAAATCAAAAATATGCGTGTTTAGGATTTGCACAATATAAGGTTGTACCAATTGCAACTTTTTAATTATTTTAATAATAAAATACAAACTTTTTATACACAGTTATTTATATAATCAAAGTACACACAACAGGAACTCTCCAATTATGTGGCTGATCAAATGAAGAAAATTGGATGTGGGAACCAGTGTGCCTGTGCTACACATGTTCGCTGCCTCTTTCTTTTTGTTTACTGTACAGTGGGAGAAACCAATCCATTTTAAAGGTGTAGCTGAACTGAACTCTGAGATCAATCACTTTGGATTGGTGACTAGAAGTTCAAAATTTTGGCCTTTCACATGTTTCCTTTTTTCATACAGAGTACTTTGTGATATGTACTGATATTGTTCATAAGATACTTGTTCTATAATCTGTTTTATGCTGGTTATAGTAGCACTCCTACTATTTAGAAGTAAAAATAGTTCCTCTAATTCATTTAGTCCACCCACACTTTTGAAGCCACACATATACACATACACAGGCTCATTGCTCTTCCTACCACCTTCATTTGTGCAGCCTTCCTCCTCCAGCATAAGGGTAGTACTATAATTAATGTACATGGTGGTGTGTGCAGGGGTTAATGCAGAGGCAGTTCCATCTCCAAAGGGATAAACATATCTGTTCATGAAACAAGGCTTAACTTGCAGATCCAACAATGCCGAAACCTTCTCGCACACACACTGCACAAAAGGAATTAAAACACTGGTATTAATGCTTGCTGTTCTGTATAATGATCCAGGGTTATTTACCCCCTCGTAATTAAAGGGATAGTAATACCTCTATTAAAGTTTAGCTCATTGTCTTCTGTATAATTTTTTTTTTTAACATGTAGCACTATATTTAATTACTTAGTGTTGCAGTTCACGTGCTGTTAAAGCTGAAGCAATCCCCCTCCCGGCCCTTTCCCTGCGTCACGCTGCTTCTCTGTCTGGTCCAGATAATCTTCAGTAAGCAAAAGGAAAATCCTGCCATCCTTCATCGGGGGGGGGGATGGGTGACGGCAGGGAGGGTTTTCCTTATATTTACTATGTGAAGATTGTCCCTCACTGAATCTGTCCGGTCCCACTACCAGATTACAGATCTGATGGGCGGCAGCCAGAAGGGACAGTAAGGGGATGCTTTGATTAAATGGCATTTGAACTAAAACACTAAGTAATTAAACAGATATATATATATATATATATATATATATATATATATATATATATATATATATATATATGCACCTACTCCCAAAGATGCATCTCAGCCACTATCTTGCTTGGGCTTACTCAATTATTATCATGGTTTCCTGCCAAACATTGCCCAGGTCTTACAACCTTTACATAGACTGCTGCAAACTCGTACCCTTTGGCAGTGGACTGATAAGTTCCAACAGGCCTTTCAAAAGACAGAGGACTTGATTGTTGCTTCTAGTGCATTACAATCTGCACAAACCCCGGACTCTGGTATGTGATGCTTCTCCCTATGGTTTAGGCACTATTCTATCACATGTAATGCTTGATGGTACTGAACAACCCATAGCTTTTGCTTCCCAATCTCTCATCGGCAGACAACTGTTATCAGATAGTCAAGGAGGCATTGGCCATCATGAGGGTGCTTCAGAAGATCATGCTTTGTGTATGGGTACAATGTCAATCTCATTCTTGATCACAAACCTCTTTTGACCTATGGTAATGCCTTTCAGGTTGCAGTGTTGCACCCTGTATTTGGCAGATTTGTATTACTAAATTCGGTATAGCCGTCATGCCCAGCATGGGAATGCAGATGCATTCTCCAGATTGCCACTACAAGACCATTCCCCTACAGCTATGTCAGAGAAGTCTCTGGAGATAATCTCTTTTTGTACCTTGAGCCATATCTTTGCCCATTCAACAGCTCGGGATATTGTCTTGTCTAAAGTGTATGGCTTTATACAGTATGGGTGGTCTCACATTATCACCCCCACAGTGTACTCCATATACTTCAAAACATGTGGAACTGACCAAACAAAATGATTGTCTTAGTGGGGAATCTCATGTTTTTTCACCTGGGTGGACACTAGTAGCACACTTAGGACCTTGCATGAGGGTCATACCCTGGCATTGTGCATATGAAACGGCAAGCTTGAGCTGTGGTCTGGTGGCCATACCTGAAAAGGACATTATTGCTGCTTGAAAGGAGTGCATCCAAAGCAAATGTCAAACCTACAGTTTCATTTGCCATTTGACTTCTTGCTTTTTGGTGCAATCTCAAATCTGTTTCCTTTCAGACTCACTTCACAGCTGTGATATTCTGACAGTTAGATGCTGTGTGGCACAAGCCTATATAGCAAACCTGTGTCCGTATTCTGTGCAGTGTAACGTGGTGGGGTGCAGATTATGTTTATAACTGGTAACAATGGCAGTGGTCCTTAGTAACGCTAGTTGGAGGTTTAATGATTTACTTGGCCATTTTAAAAAACATTTATGAAAATAATGTAATGAGTTTCTCTGTATTTAACCAAGCCAGACATTGGTGACCTGTGGCTCTCCAACTATAGTTCTACAACATCAGTCTTCTTCCTTCAGTCTGAAGAGCCAAAGGGTGCCCACCACTGGTTTAGGTAGCTGAGTCTTCATTCCGCTAGCTTAGTTTTTCTGTGAATGAAGATGCAGTAGTAAACAAAACATTCTGTTTATTATTTGGATGATTATTATTATTAGGCTTATTTAATTTTTGGAAAACCCCTCTGTGGAAAGCCTGGGTTTACCCCATTTATAGCTGATTGGATATAATCGAGGACAGACAATGCTATAAAAAAATATGCATAGTGTGAAATGAGTGTAAATGTTTATTCTTCTGTGTACTAATGCATAACATTTGTAAGATCCCCATACAGTACCATAAACACACATTGCATTCTCTGCTTTATTTTGGCACACATGGAATACATTTCCTGGAACGACTTTTATTAATATTAGCTTTTTTTCTATGTTTTATAAATGTTTCAATTTCATGTGGATTCCAGGGCAACCACATGAACTTTGAAATATAAACAAAGTGTTTCCGAAACAATAGAAAGCTCTCTTCCTAAAAGCCATCGCAGCTTGTGTGCATTAGCAGATGAAATTCAGGACTGATACCTCACATTCTTGTTATGAGCTATTCAGGAACCATAGAATGTCAGATTTAGGGCCCAGTATATTTATTGCTTTTGCAGATAGAGGAGCCTGCAGCTTGATGTGTTGCTGTTACTGGCAGTGGAAGGGTGCATATAATGTTTATAATGAGAACCTTAAAGTTATATGAATCTTTTATAATTAAAAATATATACTGTAACACTGTTCCTTTTGTGAAATTGTAGTTAGGAGAAGCTTCATTCAGAAGTAATTGCAGACATTTTTTCCAGTCTGTTGTAGTATCTATAGCAGTGTTTGGAGTGTTAAAGGGGCAGTACAACATCAAAATAGGTTTTTATATGCGCTAGCAAACATTCGGATGCACTAGGTACTGGAGCAATTATAAAGCTAACCTACTGCACCAATGGGGACAGATGTAAATTTATAGTGATTTCAAAGTTATCCTATAAATGAATATGGAAAAATTAATTGCATGGTTTATCCTGTAAACTAAAACCAAAAATACTCTGCTGGCAGATGATTGTTCAAAAGGTATTAAAGCACAAACTCTGTGTGCAGTAACTCTGTAGCATGAAATTTTGCTGTATTGCTACTGCTGTATATGAACAGCTATTGCCAGTGGCCATAACACTCCATAAGTTGCTGTAGCAACAGTGCTACTGTTTAATTGCAGTAGATGCGGGTAGTGTGCCCAAAAAATGCAAGTTTGAGCTGTGATGACTTTTTTTAATACAACCTCAATAAGGTGCAGGATTTCCAATGTTTTATTCAGCAGGATAAACTCTGCAATATTCATTTTTCCATAGTACATTGTACATCACTTTCAAGGATTTTAAAGCCCCATTTGAATGTTATATATTTTTTTTTTTTGTCTGTCCCCCAGGGTGCAGTGTGTTTGCCCCAGAATTGCTCCACTTGTGAGCGTGCAACACTAATGAGCATGCAGCACTAGTCCCGCTTCGTTTGGTCTATCAGTTGTTTAGTCATTGTTTATAGGAGTCCCATAAAAGTGTGTCCTGGAGGGGTCAAGGAAAAGCTGTATCCTTCTGCACATTTACCATTTGGTTTCAGGAAACCATGTTTGATGCTGTCTCACCCATGGTGCAGCAGTTATGCCATGGACATCACTTGAAAGCTGCTTATAATGTAACTGTCCCATTATCAGGCTAAGAAATGGCTATAAACCTAGTCTTTCAGAACTCTCTCTTCTGGCTGAATGGCTTACATGTGATTTAGTAGCTCCATAATTACAGGACCACAGGACTTGAGCTACACACACGCTGCTTAGATAATGTCTATTCAGGACGATGACCTGAAGCAATCTTCAGGCAGCCTAACTGGCCATATGGGACAAATGATGAGTTTCTCTTATTTAAATGGGTATTTTAACCCTTTGAAACAAGTTATACTACCTTTAGTCTACGTGTAAAGTAAATTCCATGAGATCAGTACAGTGCACAGGTCTGCACCCTAAATAACTCCAGCTGTTGATGACTAAGTCCCAGTCATTTGGAGTTGAATGTCTCAACAGCTGGAGTTCCTCAGGTTTTGCACCCCTAGTGCAGTAAGTACTAGAGAGGTGTAATATACATACAGTGGATATAAAAAGTCTACACACTCCTGTTAAAATGCCAGGTTCTTGTGACGTTAAAGAATGAGACAAAGATAAATCATGTCAGAACTTTTTCCACCTTTAATGTGACCTATAATGTGAACAATTCAATTGCAAAACAAACTGAAATCGTTGCGGGGGAAAAAGAAAATCTCACTATAACCTGGTTGCATAGGTGTGCACACCCTTAAACTAATACTTTGTTGAAGCACCTTTTGATTTTATTACAACAATCAGTCTTTTTTAGTAGGAGTTTATTAGCATGGCACATCTTGACGTGGCAATATTTGCCCACTCTTTGCAAAAGTGCTCCAAATCTGTCAGATTGTGAGTACATCTCCTGTGCACAGCCCTCTTCAGATCACCCCACAGATGTTCAATTGAATTCAGGTCTGGGCTCTGGCTGGGCCATTCCAAAACCTTAATCTTCTTCTGGTGAAGCCATGCTTTTGTGGATTTGGATGTGTGCTTTGGGTCGTTGTCATGCGGAAAGGTAAACTTCATCTTTAGCTTTCTAGCGGATGCCTGAAGGCTTTGTGCCAAAATTGCCTTTTATTTGGAACTTTTCATAATTCCCTCCACCCTGACTAAGGCCCTGGTTCCAGCTGAGGAAAAACAGCCCCAAAGCATGATGCTGCAAACACCATGCTTCACTGTGGGTATGGTGTTCTTTGGGTGATGTGCAGTGTTTTTGTGCCAAACATACCTTTTGGAATTATGGCCAAAAAGTTCAACCTTGGTTTCATCAGATCATAACACATTTTCCCATGTGCTTTTGGGGGACTTGATGTTTGTTACTGCAAACTTCAGCCGGGCTTGGATGTTTTTCTTTGTAAGAAAAGGCTTCCGTCCTGCCACCCTACCTCATAGCCCAGGGCTTATAATTTGAAGTCCTTTGCTGCTAGCCAGACCTGAAAAGTTACTCGCCACTGAAAGCCAAAACATACCCACCAGGGCTGAATTTCTACTTGCCAGGGCTAAATTTTCACTCGCCATTGGTTAGTGGCGAGTGGAAATTTTGAGCCCTGTCATAGCCCATTCATATAACGAATACGGGAGATTGTTGTCACATGTAGCACACAGCCAGTACTTGCCAGAAATTCCTGCAATTCCTTTAATGTTGCAGTAGGCCTCTTGGAAGCCTCCCTGACCAGTTTACTTCTCGTCTTCTCATCAATTTTGGAGGGACGTCCAGTACTTGGTAATGTCTCTGTTGTGCCATATTTTCTCCACTTGTCTTCACTGTGTTCCATGGTATATCTAATGCTTTGTAAATTTTTGTACACTTCTCCTGACTGATATCTTTCAACAGTGAGATCCCTCTGATGCTTTGAAAGCGGTCTGCGGATCATGGCTTTTGCTCTGAGATGCAACTAAGCAAATGTCAGGAAAATCCTACTAGAACGGCTGAACTTTATTTGTGGTTAATCGGAGTCACTTTAAATGATGGCAGATGTGTAATGAGTTCTATTTAACATGAGATTGAATGTGATTGGTTAATTCTGAACACAGCCACATCCCCAGTTTATAAGAGGGTGTGCACACCTATGCAACCAGGTTATTGTGAGTTTTTTTATTTTCCCCCTCAACGATTTGTTTGTTTTGCAGTTGAATTGCTTGTTATAGGTCACATTAAAGGTGGAAAAAGTTCTGACATGATTTATCTTTGTCTCATTCTTTAACATCCTAAGAACCTGGCATTTTAACAGGGGTGTGTAGACTTTTTATATCCACTGTATGTGCATTATCCTAAGCATTTTGGAGGAAAAGTCCTGAACTATGTATAAGCAATAGCCGCTTTTTCATTTAGTTCTTTCACCATGGACCCTACGTAAAAGGGGGGTGATCCTGGGGCAAGCCAACTGCACCGTGGGGGACACATACTTATACCCATTGATTGAAATGGATATTTGAACCCAATGAATGCTAGAGAGTTCTCCAGTATCTTATGAAGCAATTGAAGCTAAAAGCCCAATTTAACTCCATAGGTATTTTGTGCAGCTGGTTTGCTCCAGGATTGCTACTATTTAGCGTCCTTAATTTGCCTTTTAACCCCCAGAGAGCTGTGCAAAGCACTGCTGCAATATATTGCACACACCTCCTTGCACTCAAAGGGTTAAATCTAATTTAGAGGTAAGTGTCTTTCTCTAGCTTGTAAATCGGCTGATTGAGATCTAGAATCTGTTGCTGCCAAGATAAAAACTTATGGCAAGAATAAATGGTGACAGTAATATTACTGCCTGGCCATTCCCAGAATTGCTCCCTTGCTGGGAATAGGTCAGGTATTCATATTATTTTTGCCATGAATTATTGCTATACATTTCTGTCTTGGCATAAAAATTATGGATTTCAGTTGGCTGATTTCACAGCAGCTAAATATAACCCCTTGGATTCCAGAGACTTGTTCAGTGTGCTCTAAAAATTAGATAAATAAAAACGCACTAGAGTTGTCTGGCATCCAGTGGGATACAGGTATAGTAAAGAAGGCAAGGAAGGGGGAGAGTAAAAAAGTAACTTCAGTAGGGCTGCCCATTAGAGTTCAATGAACTCAAATGTTGAACAGCATGTTTTAAAAGCTATTTCATGCATTATTTGTTTAAATAATATTTTTATATAGATCGCATGTTTAATTTTACCCTCCTACCTTTTTTCCTAGATTTCAGCCATTTCTCCAGTGTATGCGCTGACCAGGTGGTTGCTGAGTTCTGTTTCCATGTATCAGACAGACATGTGTTATCAGGTTATCAGTTGTAACACATACGGAGCTCTGACTACAACCCAGCTCTGTGCTCAGGATGCTTTTAAACCACTCACCCACATTTCAGTGTGAATGGGACACACACACTGTCACAGGAAAAATCTCTACTGATTGAACAGATCTGCCCCTTCACTGGAGAATGGCTGTCATCAGGATAATGGGTTAGTGGGAGGATATGAAATTCTTGATATCTTCTAAACTAGTAAGAATTAGAGTGTGCCTGACATCACCATATCAATGTTGTCCCAGGAGAAAGGAAAAAAACAACACAAACCCTTTTGAAACCATTTCCATTTAAGCCCCAAATAGGTAAAAATAAATAAATAAAATTATTTCCTGAATGCAAAGGAAGTCTGATATTTCCCTGGATTAACATCATATCTGCTTGTAAACCAACTATCAGAATTGTCAATATTCTTAGCTACAAAGGTATCCACTGCTTTATGAAAGCATCTACAGTATCTGCAAGCATAGGTTGCCAAGTCAAATAATTCAACAGCCTTACTGGGCAAAAAAAAAAAAAATAAATCCCTGACTTTATTTCAGTGGAAAGCTCCTTTCCTTAGTGGTAATTGACTCCACTTTTTGCTCTGCTTTTTGAGTAAACTTCTCTAAATATGCTTTGGTACCTTCTCTGTCCTTTGAGTGTCAGAGGTATCCAACAGATTGCAACTCTGTGTTGGATCCCACTCTGACATTCAAATGGTTAAATGGTGTTTGGTTCCCTTTTGGTTTCTTACCAGGAAAAATAAATCTCAGAGGCTACATTGCTGAATCTTTGAGCTAAAAATGTCCCTCCAGGACAAAGATGGATAAATGTTTAGCCTTACCAAGGGAGTGCAGAAAATTGGGGCCCAGACAGGGATGTTGTTCAGTACTGGCTGAGGGAATTAAAGCCCCAAGTCTAAAGCCAAGAATCTTGTTGACAGGTTGAGGCATTTAAAGTGGAACTATCCTGATAATATTACCCCACAATACATTACTAACCTAGCGTTATGCAGAGCCATAAGGCACTTAAGCTGAATAAGTCCATGTTGTATAGTAGGATGCTTAAGTCCATCCCTAAAGCTTGATTTGTTATGGTGCCCCTGTACCAGGTTAGGTTCACCAGTATCCGAATATACAATACAATATCAGTCAGAACCTAACCTTTATCTATATATGGTAAAATATCAGACTTTAACCCTTTGAGTGCCAGTGGGGTACGCAACACATTGCAGAGCAATGTGTTGCTTACCCCTCTGGTACTCAAAGGGTTAACATGTCCAAATATGCACTAAAATATCCTTTCAATTTAAGCATGCAAATTATATGATACAAAATATGTTTCACAGTATTTCATGGACCTCTGATCTTCACAGTAAATGACAGCGACAAAGAATATGATGTGGTCAGAGCTGAGATTGGTCAGAAAAGTCTTAATATTTTCTGCCTTTTTGTGCTACTGACCTCTACTCTTTCCTGAAGATACAGACACAGTTGGATTGTCATATTTGTATGGTGCACCACCCAGTGGCTGAACTGTTGTAGATCAAGAAATATGGGGTTGCTGATAGAGGCTGGAGTTAGGTTGTGTTATTAAACAGTCTACTATGACCACTTTTCTGTCTAGGTTTCCTGCACAGACTCTTATATCAGGAATCTTTCCTGTAATCACAACTAATACAGGCTTTCCTTTAGACTGCTCACATTACCCCAGCCCTGTTCTAGGTATCTGTGGGGATATACTTTACTTACTCAGCTCAAGCTGTATCAGCTAGCCAGCTCTAGCTTACTATGATTACTAATTTAATCCTACCTACTTGCATTGTCCTTACCGACTCACAGGGTATGGATCGCTAGCATTCTTCAAAGCTCTTAAAGGCTGACCACCTAAAAAGAATTGGAGAAATTCTGGCTCAACCTAGCTCTACCACAGGGGAGAAAAAAAAACATTAATTTAAAAGGGAATTTTAACTCCATGAATGCTAGACAGGTCTCCAGCGCAATAAACTGGAGCAGTGATGGATTAAGGTTCCATAGGGCCCTAGGATAGGTACCTATTTGGGGCCCCATATGTCTTGTTCCAGGTACTTCTGACAGAGTGCTGCTAACAGGTACTGGTATGTGACTAATGGAAGTTGGAGCAACCGGATGGTGCTGATCTCTCTCAATGAAAAGGGCATCTGACACAACATACTAGCAGCAGAAACAGGAGGGCCTCTGTCTCTGGCTAGTCTCTTGCAGCCAGGGCCCCTCATATTGCCATGGGCCCTAGGCAATATCATAGGTTACCATAATGAATCCTTCATCTCTCCATTGGAGACCTCGCTAGCATTCAAGGAGTTCAAGTTCCCCTTTAAATTAGTAGGACTTAAATAATTTTTATTTGTTCCGTGTGGCGCATTTGGTTGCTTCCAGAATTGTTCACATACTACTTAGAACATCTGCTTTTCATGGACTGGGAAACTTATTGCACCCTATTAAATGTGAAGTGAATCTCCATCACTGAAGTGAAGACCTGTGTAGGTTATTCTCATAACAATGTGGCAGATTAGCCTCTGGACCTGCACTGCAGATGGTGATGAGCATAACTGTAATGGAAAGCCAGCACACACATCTACATAAAAAAATAAAAAAAAATTCTATTAGAAGCACAAAAAGCAACATGGTCATTTTGCTCTCCTCTGGGACTTTACTGAAGTGCTAACATGCTGGAACATGATGTCCAACAGGCCAGCAGGAAATTGAAATTAGGGGATGGATGTAAAATGTTCTGTCATACTGTTGTGTGAAGACAAGGGGTTTGTTACCGGAGTGACCTAAAGAGTGTGTGCACACTGTGATTTATAAGATTCCACAACTGGTTGACATTTAAGGTGTCCTTAACTACACATACCCCTTCCCACATGTCCTTGTCCCCCCACCTTTTCCATTCTTGACTGGCAGAATTAGTTTGCTAGAAAGTTCTCCGGTGCCTTGATTTTCAATGTGTTGGACATCACCTTAGCATCCAAGGGGCTGACTAATGGCCAGGAAAAGGTTATATAAGTCTGTAGATAAACCAGCCAGCATAAAACAGGAGTTGGTATCTGTTGGAGCATAGGGTTTGTTGTGGACATGCCCAAAGCTCAGAATGTGGGTCCAGGAAGCATACCTGCTGATGCTTATTCTGCCTTTTGGGAAATATATTCTTGATCATATACTAGTTTATCTGCAATAACAAACAAAACGGATAAAGATTAAAGTGTGAGAATCTCCCAGGGACAAAAAAAAACCTCTGCTACTATCATAACAGTCCCAAGCTGGGAAAGACCTATTTATTTATAAGGTAGAACTTCCTAGTTCTCACTGACCACTGCAGTATGCTTTCTGGAGAGAGAGGGAGAGAGAGAGAGATCTTGTGTAAGTACTAAGGCCCATTTTCAAGAAGCTAAAAAAGGTGCAATTCTGGAGTAAACCAAATGCACCATACTTGGCAAATGGAAATTTCAGTTAATTTCAGTTGTGCTTTTAAACCTTTGAGTACCAGAGGGGTATGCAACGCATTGCAAAGCAATGCATAGAGTACCTCTGTCACTCCAAGGGTTAATGCCTTGAATGCAAGAGGCCTCCAACACATTATTTTTCCTCAAGTATTTAGAGGGTTAAAAGCCCAATTTAAATCAATAGAATTGTTTCTTGTTAGCTTCCTGAATATGACACTTAGTACTTATACAACATCTGCACATTGTAGGGCACTTTGAGGCAGTTTGTTGCATGCTACCTTGTACCACTGTATAAATAAGCAAATAAGATACGGCTTTGGCCGTAAGAGACACAGAGAAGAAACACTCCTCCAGAGAGTATAAACAGCCGCTAAAGAACCAAAGTGATCACCGAAGGCGAGGCATGTCCCCGTAGCCTAATTGCCTTACTGGCATGGATTGTAACTGAACCCACCAAGGACCCCACCCCCTGACCATGTGCGGTAGAAGTGCTAACAGGAAGGAGTGACTGTTTTGAAATAGTGCAAAGTGAAGGGTGAGTCTGCTAATGAATGTAAGAAGTTTGGAAGAGGGTTATATCTAGTTCGCTGTCCTCCCTGTATTGGGGCAGCATGGGAGTTGAGACCGGTCATATGCAGCGAATCAGAGGCAGTGATTTTCACCCACTCCTGTTAAAAATCTCTGAAGCGAAGCTTGCCGCAGCAGCAGTCCACCTGGTTCCTGACGTGCACGGTGTGCCCAGTCGCACTGGCAAAGCCATGCACCATTTGCTAGTGTGTGTGTATGTATAATAAATATTATCTAACTTTAGAACTTTGCATTGTTTTATTTTATTTATTTTTAACAGTTCTTTTTATTCAGTACTACTTGACCTGAGGAAGAGAATTGATCTTGCCAAATCTGGTCTTAAAAAATGTGCAGCCCACGGGCTAGCTGTGTGAGGCCCTGTATAGAGAGAGACTTTTTAAGTGTCCTGCAGGCCAGCATCAAGGGGTTAAAAGCCCCATTTAGATCAGTGGGATCCTTTGCTCAGTCACTGCTTTGCAATGCCTTGGCCATTTCTCTGGCACTCATGCCCCAGTAAGAGAGAGCAGATGGTGTATGGTTGGTTATGTTAATTCCAGTGGACTATGCATTCCCAACATTCACAGATTTTAATATTCTTAGTTTGCATGTATGTGTAATAAATATATATAATATATGGACCCTAGCTGGAAATGTTGAGATATCCTCCTTAGAGGCAAATTTTGAATATGCGTCCCTCAGCTCTATTGGAGTTTGACATGCCTGTTTTAAGATATAAACTATTAGTCCAAATAAAAAAAGTATTGCCAAAGACCATAGTACTTATATCTTTATAAGAGTGGGATTAGTCTGATCTGCAAATAGCAATTTCTCTTCTGTAATGAGCAGCGTCTAGCCACATAAAAAGCAGTATTAGCTTTTACACCTTCTCCGTGAACTTATCAGGTATTTTTGGCTTTGTTTAAAAAAAAACAAACAAAAAAAAAAACACCTTAGGGAGCCTTACTAAGGGTGAAGGGCAAGCCAGACGTGGACCTCTTACTTTCAGTACCTATAGAGACTAGCTGAATGTCGGTGAGGAGGCCAAAACAAGGCAAAACATATGTCTGGGGTTGGCTGCTATTCCCATGTAGAGGGAACTTGCATGTCATTTTGGAGCTATACTACCTTTTTAGTTAAGATTAGTCTTATAGCACATGGACATTTCATCTATGTAATGGCATTAGAGAGCTAGAATTAATGGTCCTGTGCTGTGACTAGCCTTAGAACAAGCAATATCTACTTTTGTTCATTCTCTGAGCTTACCACAATATTAAAATGACTGTCTATACATTAAGTGAACCCAGCTTGCATTCCCCACACCGTGGACCTCACATAAAATGTTTATCATTCTTTTGCTATCAAAATATCCTAAAGCAAATAAAACGCTTTTAAGTATTTACAGAAAAAAATCCATTTAACTAAATGTGTGTGTAATTTGTAAATGGTGTGGATGCTTTGGTCTGTTATTAATTGTGAGTGCATATGTTCGTGTGTAAATATCATATATAATTTCTGTATTCTAGTTTCCCATGCCTGTTTGATTGCTTTTGTATATTCCTGGTGCATACAGGCATGACCTGGGGAAGATGAGGGGGGATTTATTTACTGTGTTTGGTCAGGCATGTAATGTGTTGAGACCACTTGATTTGGGTTGTTACGTTAAGCATTCAAGTAAGTGTAAACCAGTGTGAACCTGAGAGATGAGCTTGGGGACAGGGAGAGAAGAGTTTATCACTCCAGCGCAGTTGGGTCACAGCAGAATGTTCCAATTTGCTGCTTGGTATTCAAACAGAGGATTCTGTGTACACACAGGACACCTCCCCACACCTGAATGATGATGATAGTGACAGGGAAGACAGTCCACAGCAGATGACTGTTCTGCACAGATTGCCTCCTTGTGCTTTACTCTTTTTTTGTCAGAGAGGCATTACAGAAATGAAGTCTAATGCCTGAGCTGTCTGTTCCTTTATTGTAACCCTTCACTTCCAAACATACTAGTGTTACTGAAATAAATATTAATAAAGGGGTTAACCCACTCCAAGCACCAAAAGATCCCTACTGTGTGCTGGAAAACACTGCCTAAGGAGGATGTAACCCTTTGGGTGGAAGAGGGGTATCAGAGTATATCCCTCTGACTCTGCGTATTAAAAGCAGGGGTGATAGCCTGTCGCTCTTAAGCTGATTTTGGACTACAAATCTCATTGTTCTCAGCCTGTCAACATGGTGCCCAATATTGGGTTAAAGCCACACTACACTTATGAGGATGGATTGGTGTCTCATAGTTTCACTTTATCAATGCTTAAGTGTTGGCTAGACTTAATGTTTTACTGTATTTATCTTGACTAGGGCTTCTCCTGCTTCTGATTGACGAGCCAGTAATCCTGATATTCCATGTACTGGACTGGCCATTGGGATTCTAGATCTGTGTTTTGTTTTCTTGTATGTTCTGACATAAAGATTACCCTGCTTTGTAATTCACTATTTAGGAATAATCTACAGATCTTATGCACAGTAGAAATGTGGATGTTTTCTGGGGCAAACCTAGTGCACCAAAGACTACATGTAAACATCCCATTTGATTTGAATTGTAATTTTAACCTCATGGATGCTAAATGTTTCAAATGCATTGGTCTAGGATTACTCCATTTCTTAAGATTTACAGGCATTGTGCAGCAGTGCTTTGAAGACCTTTAGCCCTCAAGGGGTTAAAAACCCATTTAACTTTGAGTGCCAGAGGGGTATCCAACACGTTGCAAAGGAATGCCTTGGGCATCTCTCTGGCACTCAGTGTTAATTCCACATGGATCTAATGTGTTGACCATCCCTCTAGCAAGGAAAGGGTTATTGTAAGAGAAGAGAGCTGCATGTTAATTATGTCCTATTTAACCATTTGAGTCCTGGAAGGATTGCCAACATGAATATTTACTATTGCAAAGTTGTGTGTCTGTGACTGCTTACATGGCAATTTGGTACCTTTTGTATGTTAAGCCTGTGTGTTGTACATGTGTATTGTGAGGTGGCAATATCTGCACAATGCAGCTCTGTACATTAGACTGTTGTGCTGCAGTATGACTAATATGTGCATGGTAGGTCACTTTGTGGCGGCGTATTGTAGGCTACCCTGTACCACTGTATAAATAAGGTACTGTGTGGGCTGTACGACTCACATCGATGAACAGACACCCACATAGCCAGTGAACAGAGTATAAATAGCACTTAGAGAACTGAAGTGATCTCCCAAGCCTGGTGTGCGAGGTGAGGCATACCCCTGTAGCCTAATTGCCTTACTGGCATGGATTGTAATTGAACCCACCTAGAATCCCGCCCTCTGACCATGTGTGGTAGTACTTTTGGCTAGTAGAGTAAACAGGATAGCCAAAAGGAGCAAATGTTTTGATAGAGGGCAAAGTGGAGGGCCAAACTGCTGAAGAAGGTAAGAAGCTTGATAGAAGCAGGGTATGCTTTACTTGGTGACATAGCAAGTAGATGCACAAATAAAGATTTTGTGGTGTGGTAGTGCCCGTCTGGGGTTGGTATGTTGGCCACTGTAACTGGAGGTAGCTGTGTCAATAAATTCCTCTCCTTCTTGCCGACACTCACAAAAGTGAAAGGCAGGGAGACAGACTCCTTGTGATTTAACCCTTTGAGTGCCGGAGGGGTATGGAATGCATTGCTTCGCTGTTTATGAACTGAAGGACTTTAGAGGAAACCATTGGTCTTTGAGCAGGAGCAAGCAGCTTTTGCTTTCCAGTTGTTGTCTGGTTACAGCTCACATCATCCTCAGCTGGCTAACAGCTGACTGAGGATGATGGGAATTATAGTCCATCTAGACCTGGAAAGCTTCAGGCTTCCCACTCCTGATTTATAGCCTATTGTAATACTCTGTCACTAGGTGTTTGCCTTACAAAGGTACTCTGTGGGCTTCTGCGTCTTGCCTCCCTGCCATGCAGGATATCTGACATTCTAATATAAATAACTCTCTGTGTTTATGGTATATTATTATCCACAAAGAAATATAACCGAGTAATTACGTCCTATTCTTATCACTGACAGCAGGTAGTGAACTGAAAATCCATTGTTTTTGCTTTATTATGCATCTGTTAATACATGGAAAAATACCTTTAATTAAACCACTTATAAAAAACTGAGATCTTTTGGGGGGGGTTTTAATACTTCGAAATAGGCAATGTACACCTCCTTTAGGTTCAGATGAGGGGAATGCAGCTTTAGACATCTTGCAAAGAATTTGCATGTCAAGGTTTGGCAGGAAAGTACAACATAAATTTTAAGACCTCTGGCCCTTTATATGGGACAGACTCAGAGTTAGTGCTTAGTATAAAAATTCAGCTTGCAGATATATGGGTCAGATTGATGTGAAACTGCCAGTCTTGAGAAGTGTTATTTTCTTAGCTCTTTATTGGATGCAGATTTAGTGTTATAGGACATCTAATATGTCTGTGCGTCTGCCTCCCCCCCCCCCCCCCCGCTTTCTTGTTAATGCGATCGCGCTCTCTCTCCAGCACATACACTATTAAAATAAGCATGTGAGGGAGTATGTGTAAGACATACACACAATTTACACAGTCTGGACTCTTCAAGTCCTAAACAGAATCTTACGCAGTAACACACAGGATTAATGTGCACAGACTTATCCTTCCTCTTTCTTTTCATAAAGTATTTGAGTAAGAAAATCCTTCTGCTGGAAGGAAACATTTAAGCAGTAATAAGTCATAAGCCAATTGCAGAGAGCTGTATTCTGGCTTAAAGGGATAGTAATAGATCATTTTTACAAATGTGCATCTTGTAGTTGTTAAAAAAAGAAATTAAATGATCCCATTCACATCTCTCAAGCCTTCATGGTTTGAGAGATAATAATAGTTAAAGTTCCTCCCTCCCCTTTCCCTGACATCAGCTCTCTAGCTAACTGCAGAGGAATCCGGTCCCAGGACCGGCAGAGTCTCTTCAGCAGAGCCGGGAAATTCTTCACTGGAACAGCCTATCAAGTGTGCTTGGTTGCCAGCACACTTTGTAGACCGTTCCAGTGAAGGATTTCTGTTTCAATAACGCAATCTCTGCTCTGTTGAAGAGCCTCCGGTGGTCCGGGGACAGGATTCCGCTGCAGTCAGCTAGAGTGCTGATCAGGGAAAGGGGAGGGAGTGGGGAACTTTAACTACGATTTTATCTCAAACCATAAAGGTTTGAGAGATGGGACTGGGGTAATTTAATTTCTTTTTTTTAATAGCCTCAAGATGCACATTTGTAAAAATGATTTATTGCTATCCCTTTAACTCTTTGAGTGCCAGAGCAGTACGGAAAGCATTGCTTTGCAATGCCTTCTGTACCCATCTGTCACTCAAAGGGTTAAGGATACTGGAGGAGTCATGCTTTTGGGAACTTATAAAGCGTCTCCACCAGTATCAGTGTATAATTTTTGATATAAGATAATGTTATTAAAACCTTATTATTCGTGTAAGTTATATGTTTACCATCCCTTGTTTCCTAAGGGACTTTGACCCAGTTTGTCCTGGTGCTGTATGGAACCTCATCGGATACTCCAGACCCCTCCAACCAGCTTGATGGGGAAGGGTGCAAAACTGTTGCCACTGGCCAGTCCTGTGTTGGTAAGTACTGCCTTCCTCTCTGTCACATAGCTAATACTCTGGCAAACTCGGCCTCTGTATGTAGTGCTCCCTTACAAAAGTACACCATTATGCCCCAGGTTAGGTTAGGTTGGTAGGCCTATTCTAGGTTTCCATTTTAGTGAAACCTCTTTAATCAAGTTACCATTGCAACACTAGAAAGCAGTCTCCTTTAGAGGAACAGTACATTTCCTGAAAGTTCACACTGACATAATAACTCAGCATTTTCTACCACATTCTATGGAGAACTGTCAGTGATTCACCACTCCCAGGGAATGCAACAGAATAAATCATTGGAATCGAACCACTAGAGGCAGTGTTAATGGGGAAGAAACAAGAGTTTAAAATGTATTCACTCTGAACATACGAAACTTTCAGAAGTGGTCCCTACAATACAGTTGTGTGTTTATTTTTGTTTTTTTTGGGGGGGGGGGGGTTCAGAAAATGTTTACAGCTTTAACATCAGCTGACAGAGGAACCAGCCTAATTTCAGTCTGTTTAATGCTTTAAGGACCAGAGGGATGCACTCCCCTCTCTGGTCCTTAACCTTCTGAGTGCCATAGAAAAGCAATGAGTTGTATATAGGGGTGGGCGAAAGTGTGACAAATTTCCTGTGCAAAATTTCACAAAAACGTGCCGCTTTTCTCGCGAAAAATTCAGCCTTTCCACCTATGCAAAAATATCCTTTTTGTCTATTTTAACATATTTTTCACGTATTTCCTATAGGTACTACATTTCCCACTGTAATATTACTTCTTCTGAGGGCTGACGTTTAGAAATAAGTGACTGAAAGTCAATTGTGAGTCCTGCAGCAAAATATGGCTTGAAACATGTGTTAGCATGTAGAATGCATTTGTCCTTTGCTCACAACACTTTCTTGCTTAAGTGACAATGGCACATATTCAGGATGATATCAAGTAATTAAAAAAAAAAAAAAAAAAAAAAAAAAAAAAAGTACAACCTACAATGTGGCAGATATGTATTGTAGTGGTGGTGGTGGTGGGGGACTGACATGGTGTGATTTGTGTGTTTTTTTTACCATTGTCATACTCTATCCTCCTCCTCCTCAGATTATTGATTCATATTACTTATCGGTCATAGCAGTGGTCCCAAGTGGGGTAGATTGTGGCAACCCTTCACATCCGTCCTCCACCTCCTAATCTGTGCTGCTGTTAATATATTTGTCCTGGCTTTGTCCGTCATGTGTGGTTTATGCTACTACTAAAACTACTGGAGCTGGATGTTGATGTAATTCTACTGCCACTACTACTAGGTGTCAAAAGTGCAGCACTTATAGCAGCAGCACCAGAGGCACTCATCGTATCTAACACAACCTGTGCTGCTGAGTACTTATCCCCCTAGAGTGCCCCCAGACTTCCCTAATACAGAGAACAAATGTCCTACCTAAATGACTTCCTAAACTTAGCTTCAGTTCCCCTTTATTTGCTTATCTCCTCTAGCTAAAAAAACATGCTGCTCTCTCCTCTCACAAACACAGAATGGCTGCAGCCTGTTATATGGCTGTAGAAAACTTTTGTGTGGTGTTGAAATATTTCAATGGGTGGAAAAAAGTGAAAAAACTGCATTTTTCGTGGGAAATTTTTCACCGATCTGAAAGTGCCATTATTCTCAGATTTCAGTTTGAGGCGAAAATTTTTGCCCACCCCTAGTTGTATACCCCTCTGGCACTCAGAGTTAAAGTAGACCTGCTGACTACATAGATTTTAGTCTCATTAACCCCTTACCAACCCTTGACAGTCATAGTACGTCAAGGGTCGATCTGACTGAATGACCCATGACATACTATGACCGTCATGACCCCCCACCCCCCGCGGCTGCACGCCGTTCGGGGAGTCCGGAACAGGAAAAAGAAGAAAAAAAAAAGTCCTTAACTCTTGTCGCTGTGCTGATCGGCCGGTCGTTAAGGGGTTAAAAAACATTTTTGTTTTGGTTTGTTTTTTTCAATATCATGAGTAATTTACTCACACGACCAAGAGGCTGAATGAAGTAATATTGAGTAATAATAATACATATTCTCTCAGGATGGATGCTCTCATAGAGGGCCAGAATTGTAAAAGTGAACTGTAGCTTAGGAATGTGGCAGCTTGTTTACAGGATTAATTTACCTAGGTAGATGTCCTTTGTACAAGAGGTGTGTGTTTGTGCCACTGCCACCCGGTCACGTGGCAGTCATGTGCAGTAGAGACTGCCCGTGGCGTTCCAAAGGAGAGTCCAGCTCTGTATCATCTGCAGCGCAGGCAGTCTCTTCTGCATATGACTGCAGCACACGCAGCAGTATCTACTGCGCATGACGCGGCGTTACACACGTTTTAGCGAATTATTATATAGGATAATTTGCTTCCAGGTCACACGTCAAACAAGAAGCTTCAGTAGGCTTGAATTACTCTTAAGGGACACGAGTTTTTAAATTTGTATAGAGGAAACCTATTTCAGGGAAGGATAATCTGTGTCTCTAAGGTAGTTGGATCCATTGGCAGTCTGTAGATAATGACTGTTGTAGTCTAATAACTGGAAAAAACTGGTGGTGACCAGCGTTTTGCAAAGCAATGCGTTGCACTTGTCCCTGGCGCTCAAAGAGTTAACTACACTGGAGTCATTGTTTCAGCAACATATTGCATAGTGATATCTTGTGGGCCATTTTTGGCAAAATATGAGCAATTCTAAAGTGTAAAAACAGCATCAAAGGTGAGACTTAAAGGGGAACATTCTTGTTTTATTGAATAAAACCCATGCTCAAAATGTATTTTTATGTGAATGTTCCCCTTTAAATATCCTTTAGATTTTAACCCTTTAAGTGCATTCCAGAGCAATGCAGTGGGGATATCACTAGCAGTTGGTATGCTCCAGAATTGCTAATAATTTCATTATAAAACATGATTAAGACGATGTGCCCCTTAGCAGTAATACCAATTTTTCTGTCCAAGTTCCACCAGATAGTTCTAAGTTTGATTCCACTGTACAACAGAGCTTTGATATGTACAACTCTCTAGTTGTCAGACTACAAATCCCATCGGCCTCAACCAACCAACATCTAGATTATGAGCATATGGGAGACCTAGTCTGTCAGCAGCTGGTGGTTTGCGGGTTGCCTGCCCTCTTTTAAGTGAACAGGCTGAAAGAGTAATTTCTGTTTTCTGTTCACATGGCGGCAGATTAGAGCTATTTCACTGGAGAGAATCCATAATAAATTACTTCCAACTGAAGAGCTTTCAAATCACCTGAGAGGCCCCATCCTCCTTTGTGCTAATGAGATGCTCAAATCTAATTAAAGAGTAAATGAGGGCTCGATTTCTCGAATTAACTAGTTTTGTGTGGAATGGGTCAGGTAAAGTAACACTGATACACATGATGTTGTACAGATTAATATTCCACTTTGGCAGGTATTACCTTGTTTGTGTCTACACAGAAGCCTTGATGAGCCCTCACATTACTTACTGTTGCATCTAGAGCAACTCTTCTAACCTTGCTCACTGCATTTCATCCATAGAATGTTTCATAGAATCAGAGTCTCACCGTCTGGTGCACTGTATTAAATCCTACGCTAATTGCGGCTGAGGAAATATGCAGAAATCTTTAATCATTGATAACAGATGGCCACACACAATAGCAGAACGTTCTAAATTAGCTAATGTTATGTCTTGCTTTTCCTCCTTTTGTCTCCTCATACCTCCCTGTATTTCTGTTTTCCTTGCTTCTTACAGTACTGGGCCATCTGCATAGTGGCCACATTGGTGCTGTACTATAGGAAAAAGTAAAACTCCCCATATGCCCATTGATTTAAATGGGGCTTTTAACCCCTTAAATTCTAGAGTTAATCATTCATGCATTGGTGACCTCTAGCATTTGTGTATCCAACCTTCTGATTTTACCCCCCTTCACTTGTGTCCTGTGTAGAACATGGGAACCCTGGGGTAAAGTCCCCTTCTCCAGGAGGTAAGGTAATGTATACAAAAAAGGGTCTCCGAGGCAGACTCCCTCCCCTGTCCACTTTACCCCCGTAGAGCATGCTCCATTTTAAAAGTGACCTTGTTACAGGAGCATGATCAAGAGAAAAAGCTCTTGGTTTACTTTTTTTTATTTTCTGCTAATAGGTTATTAGGCTCCTATTCCTGGCCTCCTTTGGAAGGATTGACCAGTGCACCTGATTTAAAGGGATAGTAATGTTTCATAATAAAAGCAGCTCTAATTAATTATCATAGTATTTGGACTTTGGAGAGTGTTTCAATTCTTCAGAGTTGTAATTCAAGAGTAATTCAATGACAGTCTCCCCCTCCCACCCCTTTTACTGATGTAACACTGTTCAGCCAGATCAGAAGGGAGGTGCCCAGGTAGACTGCAGAGAGGGACAATCTTCAGTTAAGATAAGGGAAAAACCTGAAAAGCTTGTCAAGGGGGGCAGGGCTTTCATTGTTCTAATAGGAAGAAGCTTGTCCCCTGCTGTTATCTGTCTGGTCTATGGACTGGATTCCACATCTTTTACACTAGGCAAAAGGGGCGGGAGGGAAAACTTTGCTTGTGAATATCTCTTAAACCATAAAGGTTTGAGAGATAAGACTTGTATCATTCTTCATGTTTTTTAATGCCTACAAAATAAAATAAAGTTAAAACGAAGTATTACTATCCCTTTAAAGACCTGCAACTGTGGAGGATGGCTTGCTCTTTCTTTTCTTCATAGTTTTCTGTGAAGCTTATTTGCAAAGGAGCCAGAAGAATGTAGTAAGCTGCATCGGTGGGGTCTTAACTCCTGCATTACCTGTCTGTGGACATTATTTTCCTTTTTACTTGTTGTATGTTACTTTCCTTCTCATTTCATATCAGTCCTTTATTTGTAGCAAATTTTGCAAATGTATTAGTTTTACTACACACTTATCTTTTTTTGAGTTGTGGTGCCTTCAAGAATGTGCACAAGAGGTGGCCATCTTGGACAGCACATGCAGTTTTTTTCTGGGGCTCCTCTTGCTTTTGCAAACTCATTTCCGGACACCCATGGGAACCGCCCCCCTTCCCCCGCCTCCAACATCAGGGATTGCTTTTTAACAAAGGCTGGCGGCACCATTTTTAAATTGGGGAGCTACATTTCAAGGCAGCTTGTTCTTTCTCAGGATTTTTAGCAAAGGAAGAGGTTTTCTTTTTTGGATTCTGCACATTACACTGGCCACATTAATCCCTTGCAGTTTGGGGCTATTTACTATGCTACTTCACAATTTTGGTACACAGCCCCTTTAAGAATGGGAGCCTGCATGGCGGCCATCTTTGCCTCGTTGACTTCAATGCGAAAAGATGTGTGGGACATATATCTGTACCTGTTTATGCTACAAGGGGTCAATGTGGGCTCTTTCTTCTCCACCGATCTTGCTCTATTGCATGGCCAGCTTACTGAGCTTTCAGGGG
Source organism: Rhinophrynus dorsalis (assembly GCA_037306005.1). Taxonomy (NCBI): domain Eukaryota; kingdom Metazoa; phylum Chordata; class Amphibia; order Anura; family Rhinophrynidae; genus Rhinophrynus; species Rhinophrynus dorsalis. The sequence goes on from CM074721.1 coordinate 417,901,164, forward strand.
AATATTCTGGTATCTTATGCCCATCATGCACTGCAGCCCGTACTGCATCTCCTGGGGCCCTCCAGAATTGATCAAGAGGCAACTTGGGTTAAAACTCTGTCCTCTGTGGCATCCATTTCTTCATCCATTCAGGGGGGTCCTCTACTCTTGATGACCCATGCCCCCCATTAAACAAATTAATCCTGTTTTCACTGGACACACTCAACTAATAGGGCAATCATCTGACTAGGTCATGCTCTGAGGAAGAAGATATGAACTCTTCCCTATAAGATTGTCTCCTCAGCAGAGAGGCTCATCAAATGCTATAGGGGCTTCTAATCAAAGCACCTTTGGAGAACATTTTGTCTGCCCACATACAGAAGTGTGCTTGCATCCTGATCAATCACGTCTGGGTCCACAGGTTCAAGATGTCCTCTCCAATTCCCTCGCAGACCCTGTATATCCTGGAGATGATCAAGACCCTGCAAATGTGAGTAGGGTTACTGGAGGACAGGATCCAGATCCTGTTTCATTATGTGTCCTGAGCCTTGACCTGGCCTTCAGCCACAATAAGGGATTACATGAGGATCTTGGGATGCCTGGTTTCCTCCCTGGAAGAGGGTCCTTATGCATAGATTCACACAAGGGACCTTCAACTGGATATCCTCAGAAGCTGGTCCTAACTGTATTCCCACCTGTCTCACTCCCATACCTGTCCCCACAGATGAGGGAGGATCTACATTGTTGGCTATATTGCCTCATCTGATGCAAGGACAAATGTGTTATACCAGAATGGAATTTGGTCACAAGAGATGCCAGCCTGAGTGGCTGTGGAGCAACGCTAGGTCCCCTGACAGCTCTTTGCTTTTGGACCAGAGGAGAGTCTCCTATCAATCAACATCCTGGAGATTCAAAACATTTGTCTGATAGGGACCAGGAACCAAACAGGACACAAAAAGGTAAAATGCAATACACCTCTATTAGTGCAACAAAAACAGAAGCATGATCCAAGAGCATAAACCAAAAGACACACCAGGGTCAGGAATCAAGACAGGTATTCAGCCGAGCCAAAGTCAGGAAACCAGAAGTCTGCAATGTCCGGAACAAGACAAGGACCAGAAGTCTGGAACAAGCCGTTGGTCTGTAACACAGCAAACAGGAACGCAGGAAAAGTCCACAGCAGCAACAAATCAGCAAAAGTCCACAGCAGCAACAAATCAGCAAAAGTCCACAGCAGCAACAAATCAGCAAACAATCACAAGGACAAGCTGTTATAAATACCCTGAGAGGGTTGGCTGATAAGTCAGATGAGTAATCAGAGATCAGCTGATACAATCAGAAACTCAGAAGACAGCAGCAGTGGATAGCAGAACACTAGATTAGCTCAGACTGCCGAATCAATAGGCATAATGGGAGCAGCTCTGCAAAACCTTGACAGTCTGGCACTCCATCACTGGTCTCAAGTGCTGACAGGAACCCCGGTGTGAATTCAGTCTAATCCAACAGTAGTATACATCAACGGCCAAGGGGGAACACAAAACAAGTCAATCTGGGACGATTTTCGAGAACTTCTTCAAAGGGAGGAAGCTTATATTCCAGCCATCTGTTAACATCCCAGGGGTGGAAAACACGATCACAGGCTTCCTCACTTATCAGGGAAGTGAACTAGGACGTGTACAGTGTCCATCTGTGGGGGTCTTCCACTGGTGAATTTAATGGCATCAGGATGGTACCTGTTCTGCACAAAGGCATAGGGTCCTTGAGCCTTCGCTATGGAATCAATGTCCATCCCATGGAATTTACATCTTGCCAAGGTAATCGGGAAGATTAAGATGGAGAAGGCTCTAGACATCTTAATAGCTTCTTTCTGCTCTTGTCAGTCCTGGTTTGCAGATGTTTTCAATTGTGTCCATCTAGAAACCACGCTGCCTTCCTCTGAGACCTGACCTTCTGACTCCAGGTCCCATCTGGTACGAGCAGATGGAAAGGTTGACCTTGACAACATGACTGAAGCAAACATCCTGGGGAAAAAGGGTTTCTGTGAGGAAGTACTTTCCACCATGACCCAAGCTTAGGAATCCTATTTCAAAGCGTATCATGGGATCTGGTCCATCTTTTTAACAGTGATAAGCATATGCCTGCTCAGACCTTTCACCTTCCAATGGCCTTGGCATTTTTGCAGGATGATGTGAACAAAGGTTTTAGCCTGACCTCTATCAAGGGTCAGGTCTCTGTTCTCAGTCCACTTCCAGAAGTGTATTGCTGTTTTACCAGATGTTAAGACTTTTGTTCAAGGGTTTGCTTATGCTTTCCCTTCCTTTAGGAATCGCACTTTTGGGTCTAGTGCATGCTTCAGAGACCTCTCAGGCCTCTGACTCTAGTTTCCTCTCCAGGCATCTTCCAGAGACTTAAAAAGGAGGCATCTATCATTCTGTCACTCCTTGTACCAGGTTCTGCTGGAAGAACGGAGGATGCCTAATACTGTTTAACAGGTGCATCTCTAATCTCTATCCTTTTCTGGTTAAGGCCTTTATGCCATGGATCTACCTGCAGTGGATCCCCCAATATCTCTTCTAGCCAAGAACACTGTTTTGCCTCCATCAGAAGCCATGGCCTTTAAGGATCAAGCAAATTACAGTTTTGATTCCTTACTAAAGGCAAGTTTTGTGGGCACTGGTGCAGCAATGAGACTCGTCTTTGCTATTGCTTGAGTCTTTAGAGCTATGGCTGTCTGGGGGCAAACATCTGTCAGATGCCATACAAGGAGAAACTGTTGGTGCGGTTTGCCAAAATTCTGGAGGCAAATTCGTACCTTACAGAAGCAGTCTTTGATGCTGCCAGATCTTCTGGAGAAGCGTCAGTTTTTTTGGTAGCTGCACATTGTGGCTCAGAATTTGGTCAGCTGAACAGTCTTCAAAAAAGTTCTTGGTTCTCCTTCCCTTTGTTGGGAAACAAGTTTTCACTGTCGTCCAATACAGGTTACTGGTAACTCTGGGAGGCGAAGCCCTCTAGTGGTAGGCAGGAACGATTCACAAAGTGTATGCAGGGGGTGGAGCCTCCCCTTTCCCTCCTGGCCGCACCAGCCAATGAGCTCCAGATTGAATTGTTCCTCGTTGGAGTAACAGGCTACAGGAACAGCTCTTCAATACTTTTAGAAATGTTATTATTTTTCTGTCTGGATTACCAGGACTGACAATGCTCTCTTCAAAGTGGCTAGCTCAGTGTCCAGGACTTTTTCAGTGAACCTTTAGTCCTGAAGGGGAAAATCTTGGTATCCAAGTGCTTCCCAGAAGTTACCCCTGAGGTAATTTCTTAACCCATGGTAATCTGAAGTCAGAAAATCTACAGGAAAGGAGAGCGACCCTTTGAGTGCTGCAGGTTCACTTGTCCCCCGGTACCCCTCCTCACAGGGGTGGATGTTTGGAGTTCTCATTGGGCACTCCTGCACTCATTGGGTCTATCTGTATGTCTGTCTGGGTATTTGGTGCAAGTTTCTGTGGTAACTTAACCCTTTAGCTGCTGGCTGGCATTTTATTAGGGGGTTTCATGACACTATTCCTACTGGATTGGTGTTTTTATAGTATTCTTACATGTTCTCTTGCTGTTTTACATGTTTTTATGCCTTACTTAAAGTTTTACTTTATTGGAGTACTGCACCTTTAAGGCGCGCTTTACCACATAGACACATTGCTCCATTCACCTCTATGGGACTGCACTGTTTGGGACATATCTCTGCAACCGCTTGTCACAGCGACTTCAGAGATGGCTCATTTTACTTGTCTACCCTTGCTCTTTCATCCGGTTTACAGTTCAAGTGTTTTGGGGGGCTCAGGGGGCTTCGGGCACTGTTTAGGATACTTTTTTGAAAAAAAAAACTACATTTCCCATGAGCACTTGCTTCACGCCTAAATTCTGATTGGCTCCCGTCGCGGCAGCCATTTTGTGGGCTGTTTTGATATAGTATCCTCAACTAGGTCTGGAACTCCCTTCCCCCCCCTTCAAGGATTAACCCTTCGCCTGCCAGATAAGTTCAAATTAATGTCTTCTGGGGTGAAACTTTAATCTTTAACACTGTTTCTTGGGTGATTTATTGTTCAGTATGTGTACTATGTGAATGTCTATACTGCTGGAGCTTGGGGTTAGAACTGTGACTTGGGAGGCTGGGGTCTCTGTATCCCCCATTCCACATTAATCTTCCTGTCACTTAGGGCTACCTAGAGTGTTCTCAGGTCCTATTACCCAGCATGTTCTGATGTTCCTGACAGCAACCCAGGGCCCTCCAGCCATGCTATTGAGCCAGCTTGGATGCAAGAGTTCAAGGCCGCAATTAGGGACCTCTGGTCCACGCTTCAACTCTTCTCATCCCAGACCCAAGGGGTCTTCCAGGCTTGACAGGCCCCCTCTGGTATCAGATCTTCCCTGCTTAATCCACAGGGAGCACCTGATGTCTCTGACTGGGACGAGGTATTGCTCATTGACACTGATGTGGAGGATAGTACTGTTAGAATCTACCTGGGATATTGGGGACCCCCTTGAAGCTGACCCTTACCCCTCTGCTGAGGGCCTAGTCAGAGCTGTACTAACCACTCTTAACATTTAATAGGCCCCTGACGTATGTTCCTCCCTCTCCCTCTCTGGACCGGCTGGTCTCAGAAGAGTGGAAATTCCCTGATGAGACTACTTCTGTAGCCAGAAAGTTTACTAAGATTTATCCATTTTCTGAGGTTGTGCTCGCTAAATGGGTTCATCACCCTAAGGTGGATGCTCCTGTCTCTAGGCTGTCTAATCTGCTGCCTTGCCTGTTTTTGCTGCTTCCTCCTTTAAGGATTGGACTGTCAGGACTCTTGAGGTTACTCTCTAGTCCAGTTTTGCGACTGCTGGCACTGCTATGCAATCTGCCTTTGCTAATACGTGGGTTGACCGGGCTATTGCAGTCTGGACTGAACAACTCACCACGGCTGTCCGCCTGGATGCGTCTACTTTAGGGAAATTGCGCTTGCTAGCTAATATATCTGAGACATTATGTTTCTGCTGCTGCCTTTGGTGCCATACGCATGATGGCTAGGGTTTCCTCCATGTCTGTAATGGCCATATGAGCTCTTTGGCTCAAGATCTGGCCTGCTGACACCGCCTCCAAGAAAGCTCTGTTATCCCTGCCTTTCCAGGGTACCTTTTTGTTTGGGCCTGATCTTAAAGATTTGATCAGTGAGGCCACTTGGGGCAAGAGTACTCCTTGCCTTCAGTGGCTAGGAAGGAAGTACCGCTTCAACGCAACCGGTATTTTCGTCCCTTTCAGGGTGAGACACACCAGGCGAACCGGACGGTTCCCTCAGCTCCGCGTCCCTTCTCCTAGCCCAAACAGCAATGACGCCCAAGGTCTCTGCCACGCCCAAGGTTTCCAAGACTGCTTCGGCATGACTCGTAGAATCTGGGTCTGCACTCACCTGGGGGTGGCCGTCTGCGCCTCCTTCACAGCATTTGGGAGGAGTCTGTGGCGGACCTATGGGTTTTACAGGTGGCTTTGGAAGGGTACAAGTTCCCTTTCTCTTCTCTTCCTCCCTTTCGCCGCCTTCTTCCTACATACATCTCAAAGTGCTTTCAGGCTCTTTTGGACAAGGACGTCCTAGTGCCAGTTCCTGCTCCGGACAGGGGCTCTGGATTCTATTCGAACCTCTTTGTGGTCTCCAACCAGGACGGCGGATGTCGCCCTATTTGGGATCTGAGGGACCTCAACTTCTTTGTGACTCGGAACTCTCTATTGCCAGAAGTCTCTGCGCACAATGATCGTTGCCATGTCCCCGGGGGAGTTTCTTGCCTCTCTGGTTCTTCAGGATACCTATTTTTCCATCTCCATCCATCCAGAGAGTCGGCAATACCTTCGGTTTGCCTACAAGAGGGGACACTTCCAGTTCTCTGCTCTTCCCTTCGGACTGACTACTGCTCCTCAGGTCTTCTAGTGGGTGCTTGGGGCTCTGACTGCTGTCCCATATCAGGAGGGCGTCTGAGTGACTTCCTACATTGACGACTTTTATTGAAGGACACGTCTGCGGACCTACTTCAACAGCTTCAGACCTTTACCCAATCTCTATTTCATCATGGGTGGATAGTCAACCTGGACTAGTCTGACCTGATTCCATCTCAGAGGCTGGTGTTTCTGAGCTTCTCTTCGATACTCAGATGTGCATGGTGTACCTTCCAGAGAAGGTAGCTCACCAGATTGCTCACAGATTTTCTGCAATCCTGTCTTGGGATCCAGTTTCTCTTCTGAAGCTGTCCTTCCTGGTGGGGTAGTTCCCCTCTACGGTGGAGGCAGTTCCCTTGGCTATGCCGCATACCAGGGACTACAGGGATTGTCTTGCAGATGGGAGGGTGTCTGCCTCTACATCAGACGAAGTTGGTGTTCCTTCCTTTTCTTGTGAACTGAGCCTATTTTGATGACTCGTCCTATCCAACCTGCTGAAGGGCAGGTGCTTCCTGATTCCCTTTTGGTTCACGGTGACCATGGACGCCAGCCTGTCCGGCTGGGGTGTGATTCTGGGTCGCCTGAGTGCTCAGGGCCGATGGTCTCCGGGGAATCCTTCTTCCGATCTATGTCTCAGGGCTTCGGGCGATTTTTTCCATGCCCTTTGCCAATGGATGGCCCAGTTAGAGGACTGCCCGCTTTGAGTGGAGTCCGACTACGCCACGGCTGTGGCTTACTTCAACAAGCAAGGCGGTTCAAGAAGTCTTGCTGCTTGGTTAGAGGTCAAGGCTGTTTTGCCTTGGGCAGATAGGCATGTTCTTGCCATATCCGCAGTTCGCATTCCAGGCGTAGACAACGTCATCACGGACTCCCTCATTCGGCACACTGTGGACTGCCGGGAGTGGCAGTTGCATCGGAGGTGTTTCAACTCCTTGTTCAGAGATGGGGATCTCCTTGCACCGATCTGATGACGACAAGACACGACAGGAAGGTTCCTGTTTTCTGCTCTCGAGGGTAGGATACTCTTGCTCTAGCAGTGGACGTTCTGTCCATCACTTGGATGTTCCCACTGGCTTACATATTTCCTCCTCTACCCTTGTTGATCAGGGTCATTCGGAAGCTTCGGCTGGAATTTTGTGCCGTCATCCTCCTTGCACTGTTTTGGCGTCGACATCCTTGGTTTTTGGAGTTTTTGGCTCTGTAGCGGAGTCGTTCGGTTCCCTTCTCGACCGGATCTTCTGCAGGGATACCTGTTGAAGGAGGATGTCCACTGTCTAGCTTTGACTGCTTGGAGGTTGAATCCTCAATTCTACGGAAGACAGGATTCTCCTTGGGGGTGGTGACTGCCATGCTTGGCTCTCGTAAGCCGGTTTTCTCTGAGATCTACCGCCGTGTTTGGTCTACCTTTTCCTCTTGGTGTGCTGACATGGATCTGTCACTTGAGCTTTACCTTCCCAGCGTCCTGGCATTCTTGCAGGACGGGTTTGATAAGGGACTCAGTTTGTTCCTTAAAGGTGCAGACCTCTGCTCCTTCTGTGTTCTTTCAGCAGCACATTGCGGTTCTGTCTGATGTCAAGGTTGCTCGTGTCCGCCCTGTCTTCCGGAGTCCTGCTCCTCAGTGGGACCTCAATTTAGTTCTGGGGGTTCTTCTATTTCCACCCTTTGAGTCTTTGGCAACTCTTCTTTTACGTCTCTTGACGATTGCGTCTGTTCGCCATGTTGCGGAGTTTCGGGCCTTGTTCTGTAAGCCGCCTTATCTGGTGTTTCACTAGGATTCGGAGGTGCTCTGTACCTCCAGGGTGTTCCTTCCTGGGGTGGTCTCAGAGTTTCACATCAATCGAGAGATTGTAGTGCCCTCTTTCTGCCCTAACCCCTCCTCTGTCAAGCAGGGAGGTCTTCACTTGTTGGGTGTGGTGCGCTGCCTCCGGTTTTCTGTGCATCGCACGGACTCTGTCAGGAAGTCTGAAGCGCTGTTCGTCATTCTTGAGGGGCCTAGAGCAGGAAGACCTGCATCTACGGTGTCTATCGCTTTCTGGATAAGTCCACGATTAGTGAGGCATACAAGCTGAGGAATCGGCATGTTCCCTTCAGGGTTACTGTTCCTTCCCTCTGGTCCATTGGGGCCTCTTAGGCCTATAAGAATCAGGCCTCTGGTGATCGGCTGTGCAGGGCGGCCACTTGGTCCTCTGTGCACACCTTTTCCAAGCTTTACCGTGTGGTTGTTCTGGCTTCGGTTGAAGTCAGCTTTGGGTGGAAGGTCCTAGAGGCAGTCTTCCTTGTCGAGGATCTCCTTGGTTCTTAGTGCTTCTTTACCTGTTGAGCCCTGTTGGCTCTTGTTCTGTGTGCTGTGTGATATTACCGGGGTCGTTTACCCCAGTTTGGTGTCGGTTGACACTTCAGTTTGTTGTGCGATCTCTGACCAGTTGGTCTATAGATGTATTTGTGACTTTGGGGGCCATGCGCCTGGTCCTTGCCTCCTTCCCACCTCCGGGAAACTCAATGGTTGGACATCCCAGAGTTACCAGTAACCTGTATTGGACGACCGTGAAAATAGGATTTTAGTCTTACCTGTTAAATCCTTTTTAGTCCATACAGGTTACTGGTCTCCCACCCTGTCAAGAGATCATGCTTGGCTCTCCTGTGGCAGGCCATGGGAGTCCTTCGGGGCATGCTCACAGGAGTCTTTTTCCTTCCCTTAACTAGTCATGGTTCGTGTCTCAATTCAATCTGGAGCTTATTGGCTGGTGCGGCCAGGAGGAAAAGGGGAGGCTCCACCCCCTGCATACACTTTGTGAATCGTTCCTGCCTACCACTAGAGGGCTTTGCCTCCCAAAGTTACCAGTAACCTGTATAGACAAAGTGAAAAAGATTTAACAGGTAAGACTAAAATCCTATTTTGGCCATGACATATGCCCTTTTCCATAAGTGGGCGTGTGGTTTCCATTACCCCTGCCAATATGAGGCACCTAAGGTTCAACCCTCTCTGGCTTTTTAATTCTGTCCCAGCCCAAATCCCAAACTGGTTGGTCAAACAAGAAGATTGATCAGAAGCCTAAGGCTGAAAAGACCACCTCTGCATGACCTGCTGAGACCTGGCCAGTCTCTGATAGTTGGGGGTCCTCAAGGCTCCGTCAGAGGTGATCCAACTATCCTATATTCAGGAGTGCATCCACATACTGGGGTGATACGGTTTGCTACTCAATATTAAGTCCTCTCTGTTGCCTTCTCAGGTTCTGCATTTTTTTAGGTTTGAGATTTGATACCCTCCCACACAGGAGATCTGGTCTTTGTCTTTTCTGGTGTCTCGAGCAATTACCTTGTCGTCAGTGACACTTCTGGAATACATGAGCATTTTACACAGTTTAGTTTTGGCCTTAGAGGTTTGAAAATTAATTAAAGGAACCAACAAGTTGCATTTGGAAATCCTCAGGAAATGGTCCAGACATCCATTCTTACCTGTCTATCTTAGATTTCAGTTTATATAAAAACAAAAAAATCTAACCTGTTGTAATAGCTATAATTTATTTTGAAGACCGTTTTTTCAGTATTTTGATTTATAGCTTATGCTAATTATTGGATGCAGTGCAGACACTTCCTGTCTTAGCACTACATAACCCTCTAAAGGCGAGATGTCCAAAATGGTGGTAACTGAAACTGCCTAATTGGAATTAAAAAAAAAAAAAAAAAAAAAAAAAAAGCAGCCTAACGTGTGACAGTAATTTTTTTGCATCCAATTCACCATCTCTGTCAATGGGAAAAATCAGTCTTGTAAGTGGGCCCAGTTTAATCTACCGTCATATGGTAAGATAGCTTCAGAAAAAAATATTCTTTAAACGGACACTTTTTGTCTGATTAATTTTTTTTTTTTTTTTTCTCCAGCAAAATAAAAGACAAGTGGTCTAAACTTGAAGAAAACAAATTAAAGGGATAGTAATACTTAAGTGTTACTAATCCCTATAGCAAAGTACTACTTAAAAAAAGCATATTGCCCCCAATGTCATCTCTCAAACCTTTATGGTTTGAGAGATGAACACTTCTAAAGTTGCCCTCTCCCTCCCCCTTCCCCGTAGTCAGCATGCTAGCTGACTGAAGGGAAGAGAGTCGTACGACTTTCAGGCAGCTCTCCAGCACAGCCGGATTGCTTTCCTAAAAAAGAAAACTTTCACTGAAATGGTCTTCTACGTGTGCTTGGTTTGCAAGCACATGTAGAAGACCGTTTTAGTGAGGTTTTTTTTTTTTTTTTTTTAAATTAACGCGATCGCGGCTCTGCTGCAGAGCCACCTGATGATCTATGACCGGATTTCCCTTCAGTCAGCTAGCATGCTGACTACGGGGAAGGGGGAGGGAGAGGGCAACTTTAAAAGCGATCATCTCTCAAACCATAAAGGTTTGAGAGATGATACTGGGGGCAATATATATATATTTTTTTTTTAGTAGTACTTTCCTATAGGAATTAGTAATACTTAAGTATTACTATCCCTTTAAAGCACTATTAGTAGGAGTGAAAAGCGGCAGTATGGAGATATCTGGTAAAGTCTTTTTGTTTGAAAACTTGTCATGTTAGACAAATGTCTGTTTCTTTGCTGATTTTCATTTTAGAGTGAAAATTAGACTATTTTAACATCTGATTATTTTAAGGGCAATGTTCATAAAGATCTTCTTACCATTTTTTTTTTAAATCTTTTACACATTTTCATTATGACGACTTTTTGAACATCTCGCCCTAAGTGCTAGGGAAAGTGAAGAAATGCATTGCTGGGCAGTGTCAGTGAGTAGGGGTTGTGATGTAGTGCTAAGGCAGGAAGGATCTGCACGACATGATTATTTTAAGGGCAATGTTCATAAAGATCTTCTTACCATTTTTTTTTTAATCTTTTACACATTTTCATTATGACAACTTTTTGAACATCTCGCGCTAAGTGCTAGGGAAAGTGAAGAAATGCATTGCTGGGCAGTGTCAGTGAGTAGGGGTTGTGATGTAGTGCTAAGGCAGGAAGGATCTGCACGACATGTCTTAATTGTCATAACTTATAAATGTAAATAATTCAAGAGTTTTTTTTAACCCCTTAAGGACCAGATGACGTGCTGACTGTCACGGTCCTTTTAACATAAAGGACTGGTGACTGTCATAGCAGGTCATGTACTTTTTACTTACATAGCTCTACCGGGAGCGCTGTAAGTAAAAATGGGGGCCTAGAATTGATCGCTCCAAGACTGGAGCTCTCTCTGTTAGGCCTCAAAGCTGTGCGCCGGTACGCGTAACAGGTCATGTGTACCAGAGCGTCGGCTAGGATCAAAGCGGTCCTTAAGGGTAGGCAACTGTAAGTGTTCCTCTTACCTGCTGAGACGGCCGCCGGGCATTGTGGGCGGTAGGTCTCTTGTGTGATGCCTCACTGCTCTTTGCCGCATCTGTTCCCCGGTAGCAGGCCTCCTGGATTCCTGGAGGGCAGCCAGCTTCTTGATTCCTGCGTCCGGCAGTGCGGTGTTCAGCCGGCAGAATACGGGCGCGCGTCAAGGGATTCCCCTGTGACATCGTGACCTGGCCCTTAAAGGCATAGGACCCTAATTGCTCCACCTTCTGGAGGTGGAGCAATTGGTACTTAAACTGCCTGGACACCACATCAGTCGCCCTTTTGTGGTGTTTCAGTGCAGTTGTGTTTCCTGAGCTCTGTGTATTACCTGGTTTATCGGACTACCCGATCTGGTGCTGACCTGTGGCTCTGTCCAACTACCTGCTGCGTGTATGATCGTAGGTTTGTCCGACAACCAATCTGGTGCAGACCTGCGGCTCTGGCTGACTACCTGTTCCAGGTATGATCCCTGGCTTGCCAGACTACCCGTTCCGGTGCTGAGCTGTGGCTCTGTCAGACTACCTGCTGCATGTATGACCCTAGGTGTGTCTGACAACCAATCTGGTGCAGACATGCAGCTCTGGTTGACCATCCGTTCCTTGTTAACTTTGGGTTTGTCTGGTGATCCTCTAGGTGCGGACCTAGGCTCAGACATTCCTTACTACTGCTGCCTATCGATTATGTCTGGTTTCCCTACAGGTGATGACCTGGGGTTCAGACCATTATCCTTCCTGATTGCCTTTCCATACAGTATGGTATCCTCCAGGTGCGGACCTGTGGCTCTGAAGACTACACATTAATTTCAGCTTCTGGGCCATACAAATAGTGCCTCTCACGAAGGCAGTCTCTGACTTCCGATAGGTTTACGTTTGCTCAGTTGATTACAAATCCCACCGTTTATTGCTGATACGTGCTTTACTGATGTATTATTTGTGCTTAATAAAGTGATTACCTATAAGTACTTGTCCTGTATACGAACCGTTACAGTAACTTCCCTGGACCGCTGGTCCTTAAGGGGTTAAATAAAAAGTGGCTAATAAAACATAACTAATTTTGAAAGTTGTTTTCGGGGTGATTGTGACCCTTTAATATACCATGCACTCCAAACTAACATCTGTTAAAAAAAAATTAGTTTTTTTGTTTTTTTTTTAATGGGGTGTAGAATTAAATAGATGAACATGCTTTTCTATTAAATTACTGTATATTAATTTATTGAAATTGGCACCAATCCTTTTCTAATCAGAAAACCATATCACTTAGCTCAGACAGTTTCCAGACAGTTCATCTCTTTTGAGATGCTTCTCAGGATTGTTATTCTAACAGTTTTCTGCAGTTCCTGACAAAAGCATGATTGAATAGCCCTTATTAGAGTTTAGGCATCAAATACTAAATATAATTTTTACAAATGCTAACTTTGAGTGTAAATAACCCCATTTCAGATGTTGGGTTAGGTGCTGGTATTCTGATGTTTGGATAAAACCAGAGCTTTTGAGACATGGTCATGTGCAGAATGTTAATAGGCAACCACATTTACTTTACTGATGATTTTCACTTCCCCTTATCTTCATTGTTTCTCTCTAGATTTATTTATTTTCTCTCTCCCCCATTCCTACCTTCTCAATCAGTTCCTTCATTCCTTATGTCTGTCCTGGCCTTTTACTACACTCCTTCTTTCTCTCACATTTGTTCTCACTCTTGTGCAATCTTGCTCCCCCCCCCCCCCCACTTGTAGAAAAAGTTTGTACTTTAAACTCGATAACCATTTAGCTTTGTACTGAAACATTGCTTTTCATGTCTGTTTCTTTGGAACTAGAACTTGTTGCTGACTGTGGTGCATATGCAGCAAACAAAAGAGGAGTAATTCTGGAGCAAACCAACACCATCATAGGAGACAAGTACTTGAATTCTAGAGATTATTGCTTTGCTCTCTAGCATTCAGGGTTTTAAAGACCCATGTATATCAGTGGGGGAATGTGGAAATGTCTGTTGCTACTGGTAGAGTTGATTACTCCAGAATTGCTGTTTTGCCTTTTCTACATATGACCATGTGTGGGAATCTTTCATTTGTATCATTACTGTATAGTTTTTGCTTGGTTAATGTGATGAGAGCTGAAGCGATTCTGGGTCAAACCAACAGCTCCATAAGGGACAATTAAATATTCTGATAATCCCATTTAGCCCACTATAAATTTGTTTGTCCACGTGTGGTGTAGTTTGTTTGGTCCACAATTACTCCAGTTCAAAATCCATTCCTTTTTTCTTTATTTGTTCATAGGGCCCCCCTCATTAAGAGGTTAAGTGCAGCAACTCTTGAGCAAGCCAACTGTAATATAAAAAAAAATCTATTGCATTGAAGACCTCTCACATTCAAGGGATTAAAAAGCCACATTTAAATCAGTGGTACATTTTCCCCTTAATTGCTGTTGGTTTGCCCAAGAATTAGTACACTTTTCTTTTGACTCTAGAGCCCTTAGTTGGAAGGGGCACCTATAGTCACTCATGGACTTCTCAGCATTGTGGGGGGGTTATGGGCTTCTGGCGCAGAGATGCTGAACTACTAAGAAATCTGGGGCAAGCTAACTGCACAATAGGGATCAAATAAAAGTTCATGTTACTTCAAATGGAGCTTCTAACCTCTTGAATGCTACTGAGGTCTCAAATGGATTTCCTCTCTGATAAAAAAAAAAAAAAAAAAAAGCAAAAAAAAAAAAGCTCAGATTTCCTTCTAAATGCATTGGAATTTTGGGAATGTTTTAGTCATGTGTGACCCATGAGTGGGCACCCCCTTTCTTTAGCACATCAGCCTCAGGGTTTTCTTAGTCTTGAAAAGATGTGTTCCTTTCCATTAGGACTATTGGCTACAGTTTTGTTGACATGGGTTTTATTTTGTTCTTCTCTCTCTGCAGTGTGTGAACAAGACTACTTCTTGCACCAGAAGACCTGTGTAAAGAGCTGTCCACCTGGTTTCACTTCCAGTGTCCAGAATATCCACTACACACTGGAGAATAGCATTGAGCCTCTTCTGGCCAATGTCTGTGTGGCGTGCCATCCTTCCTGTGCCACCTGCAAAGGCACCACACATCAGGACTGCATCACATGCCCTGCCCACTCACACTACAACCCTGTAGACTTCACCTGTTCTCACCAAGCTCAGGTGAGCAGAGAATCTCCACCATTGAAAGACTGGGTGCAAGAGACCATTCCTGTCTCTTCTAACTTGCCAGTGGTTGTGGCCAGCCTGATCTGTGTCCTGCTCGTGGTAGTCTTTATCAGTATTTTCAGCTTCCTACAAATGCGCTCTGGAGCCACAATGGGCAGAAAGACTTTATCCCACTGGCCAGGGCGTGTAATCTCATACAAAGGCATCCGCTCAGATATGTGGCAAGAAGAAGGTTTTTCAGAGTCGGACGTAGAGGAGCTTGACCCTCACAGCGAGAGAACTTCTTTCATAAAGCAACAGAGTGCGCTTTGATGACCGTTATGACCCCAATCCCCAAAAAACTGTTTAACAGAAGCCACAGAACCTTTTTTTTTTTTTTTTTTTTTTTTTCTCCTCCCCTGACACTGGAAATGTTGTGGTAGATACCAAGGTAAACATCAATATAGTGGCTCCATCCAGTGCTTTGGGTATTAACTAGGAAATTTCTGAAAATATAAATATTTTTTAATTCTGAACCCCTTTGATTCTGGAGATGTCCCCAACGCATTGAAAAATATCTCTAGCATCCAAGAGGGTAATCGTTGTATATTCCCCCTCCATTTTTTTTGCCCTGCTTTACCTCACTGTGCCTAATAATTATAAATTCTGCTGTTGGCTGGGTATTTATTTTATTTGTGTTTTTTCATAGGCTGGTTAGTGTTGCAGTTGCCAATTTAACCCCTTCAGTGTCAGAACTTTTCAATGCCTCTGGAGCATCAAGATTCTGTTCTATTAAATAAATCAAAATTGCTTCTGATTAAAAGTGATTTTTCAAGATCACAAGATAAACTGGAAGAATGAATTGCTCCTGTGGCTTTGAACTACTTGTAGCTTGTAAACCATTTTCTAAAGATTCCGTGCTCTCGATAGTACAACAAAGTTTGAATGTCTGGTGCTAATCTATGCACGCTAATAGGACAGCCTGCCTTAGGCAGATTGTGGGGATACGGACTAGTCCTACATGACAAGGAAAGGGGTTGTATTGTAAGAAACATACAGGCAAGACCCATACACGTGGTCGCTGTTTAACACCTTAGGTTCTAGAGATGTTTCCAGCACATTGTTTGGAAATTCATTGGAGACTTCTCTAGCATAGGAGTTAACTACATGAGGTAAGTAATGATAAAATAGTTACTTAAAGGAGCAGTAACACCTAACATTTTCTGAGGTTATACACTCTGAAATACATGCTAGCATCTGGAAAAGTTCCATTTGTTTTCTGATGCCTAAAATGTTGTATTACAAATGCTTTCAGGGGCTTCCATTCCTGCATTTTCCATTACTCCCATTATAATGGGAATCTTGATAGGTGTCTTATTGTCTGATAATGGGCCTGAGATAAGATATCAACCTTTCTGGATATAAGAATAGTGTGTACTAATCTCAGAACATTAATTGTGATAGCTCCGCACAAACAGTTTATGAAATTGCCTGTGTAGGACTGTGTACACATGCCTAAAAAATAAGTTTAGGATTAGATTTTTTTTGGATCTAACATAAATAACTAAAATATACACCTGCTAGCTGGACATTCATGATATCTAAAATTCTATAACCTATTTTAATTTTTTGGTGTTAATGCTCCTTTAAGAAGATACACATGGGGAAGCACACATTTGGCCTTAAGGTACCATACACTTGGCGATTTTAGTTGTTGTTGACCAGCAATCTGATCGCTGATCTATTATGCCCACACACATAATCTGTCTGAATAATAAATGGAACTGTGCAATCAGATTTGAATAACCTGATGTCATAACACCATTACGATCTCTGTGGTTATGTCAAACACACAGCACACACACACCACCAGGCAATCAAAATTTTCAAACCAGACCTATCCAGCCAAAAAATCAGATCCGGTTGTTTGGACAACTGTTGACCTTGGCCACACACAGATATGTCTAGTCTGGTCGATAATGTTGGCCAATGAAATTGCACTGTGTATGGGTTACATTTAGTTGGAAAAATAAACTGGTACAAGTCTATGGCAAACCATCTGCATCTTATGGGACAAATAAAAATTGCTGTTGATGTAAATTGGGTTTTATAGCTTCTTGAATGCTAGTGGTCTCAAACACCTTCCCTCTCAATGCATGGCAGTCCTCTCTAGCATTCAAGAGATTAAAAGACCAATTTAAGGAGATAGTAATGCTTAATATGTAGAAAAAAAAAGATATCTTTTGCAGTGTTTATCCCCATGAGTAAAACAAGGGTACTGCCATTGCTGAGAGCTGTTCTATTCAAAAGTTATTGCA
Source organism: Rhinophrynus dorsalis (assembly GCA_037306005.1). Taxonomy (NCBI): domain Eukaryota; kingdom Metazoa; phylum Chordata; class Amphibia; order Anura; family Rhinophrynidae; genus Rhinophrynus; species Rhinophrynus dorsalis. The sequence goes on from CM074721.1 coordinate 417,917,913, forward strand.
GCTCAAATTTGAAATTCTTAGTCGAAATATCACAGTGGCCTGAAATGTTAGTGGCGCTGTTGCTACACAGTCCTATGGACCGCTGTGTTAAGTTGACCATAAATGTCCATAGGATGGTGTAACAACAGTGTCATTAACATTTCAACACACTGTAATATTGCACCTAAGAATTTCAAGTTTGAGCTGCAATAACCTTTGAATAGAACAGCTCTCAGCAGTGAAAGTACCCTTGTTTTTCCCAGGAGGATAAAAACATTTCTGCATATTAACACCCAATGACTTAAAACTTTGGCAGAGGAGAGGTATGCAGTGTAATGCATATCCCCCTCTAGTAGTAATTTGGTTAATAGAGGGTATCACATCAGTTTATTGATCACAAGAAACTAAAATTCGAGGTTTGCTTTTTATTTTTTTATATAGAATACATTTTTTTGTATAAACGATACAATTTGTATGGATAAAACTTTTCTATTGAAGATATAATGAATATAATTTGGTTTTTTTTTTATTACACGCCATTTGCGATCCTAATAGGAGCCGTTCGTTTATATTTTGCTCTTCCATTTGACCATGAAATGGAGGGCCATATGCACAAAACAAAATTGTACAATTTCCTAAAACTTACTTTGATTTAAATGGGAATTTTAACCCTATTAATGCTATAGCGTGTTCCAAAGCATTTCAAGTGGGTTAAAAGATGCATTTAAATCAGTTGGAACTGTAATTTGTTTTCCTTAATGTAGATGGTTTTACTTCAGTTTTTTTGTGCATATTGCTCCAAGTTACATTCATTTGTATGTTCTTCTGAATGATAGTGAATTTGCATGTATTTTGAGCGTACCCTACTCTGTGTGTTTGGGATGAGGATGATGGGAGTTGTAGTGGCGGGAGGTGGGGCTGGATATCCACAGGTTGTCTGCTCCAATAGGCTTTGTGTTATCTCAAATATTAATCACTGGTGTTGCTAGGATACCCATTTTGTACTTTGACATGTAGAAGCTTCTTCATTGTTAAAAGAATAATAATATAGTGAAATCAGTTTAATTTTTTTGTTTTAAATCTTTCATTGCTGTTTGGTACATTTTATGAATATTTGGCAATTACTATATTTAAAGGAACAACAAATGTTTAGTTCTAATAATGAAAAGTATGTATTTTAGGGCCACCAGGTAAAATGATGGCAATTCTGCTGCGCAATATGAATCATTCAGTTGTTACAGCTCAGACTGTTGACAACATCACCATCTAGTATTGTGGACATTTGTTTTTCTGTTGCTCTCTATGGGAGCACTTTGGTCTTTGACTACAACTTTACACAGAAAATGTCAGCAATGTGATCTGATGACAGAAAATGATACTTACATTTAAATTAAAAAAAAAAGTTTGGCCTGTAATATCTGAATGAATAATCTCCCAAAGAAGGGTGTGCCGTTGTTTTTTTTGCACCCAGAAAAACCCCATAAGATGCATATTCTTTTCCTGATATCCAACCACATTTTATCTTGTAAGAAAATGACCCCCAATAAATTCCCAGATTATTTTTATATTAAAATAAAAAACCGAAAACACAGAAAAGTGAATATTACACATGAAGTATCAGTAACGGCACAAAAAAAAATAGATATAGCTATTGAGATATAGATATTAGTTTTAACCCATGAAGTATCAGGGATATCCAAACTGCTGTAAAGCAATGTGTCCGATACCTCTCGAGCATTCACCCGGCCAAGTATCTTCTAACACTAGTGCAGTTGCTATAGTATTTTCCTTTCCCAGGTAGCCAGATCATTAAATGGCACACTGCTGTAGAAGGAAGGGCCCATGTTTTCAGTTGGGAACACTGTAGTAGGATGTTTGTTCCATGTTTCTTATCCTCCAGCATCAGTGATGTACCCTTGATTTAAAAGGGGGTTTTCACTCATTAAATGCTGGAGAGGCCTCTCAAGCATTCAGGGAGTTAAAATCCGCATGTTCATCAAATGGCTTGCCCCAGACCTCCTCCACTTTCCTTTTGAACACGTGGTGGTCATTGTTAATGCAGGTATATGTTATATTCTTCACTTGCAGAGGAAGATGCTCATTGTGGTATACTATTCTTTGTTTCATTGTTTTTACAATAACTTCCCCCCCCCCCCTTCAGATGAGGTTTCCCCTTCATATATACCTTATTCAGAAGCATCTTCGTGGACCTAAACCCACTGATGTAAAAAAAAAAAAAAAAAAAAATATATATATATATATATATATATATATATATATATATATATATAATATATGGCTTACTTGGTAAAACAAGGGTAGTCCACCTGCTGGTAATTTTTAGACAACAATTATCAAAGTTACTGTCAGTGGGGAACTGTCAGTTACTTTCCGTTCCCATAGAATGCAACAGAATAAAGTGGACCTGTGCCTACACTGCCACTGCTTTGTGTACTGCAAAAAGGGGTTTTTACAGAGATTTGACTTCATAGTTAGTCTAATCCCAGCAGAGCTTTACTCTTAGACTTGTATTTTTAATCAAATGTCCAGAAAACAATCTGTCTCCACCTTATTAGACTGCTAGAACCAGAATCTGTTTCTGCCAGAGGACTTGAATACATTAAAGAGGAGGAATAAAATGCAAATAATTTCAACATGGAATCTCCCTCTGAGGTAGAGATTTAAAAAGGGAATAGGTCCTCTTGGCTTCCTGATATCTGACCACTAAAGAGCACTGCTAGTGTTTAAGCTTTTTTTTTTTTTTTTTTTTACTGTAATAAGTTTGAAAAATGCATTTCCCGGCAGCTGGAGTGCCTTTGCTTTAATCCGTAGGAAGAATACTATAATATATATGCAATGAAAGATTTACCTGTAGTGAAAATTGATACTAGTTTAAAGCAAATAACATGTACTACTTGGTGGCTACTTCTTTTTAAGGTGTTACCCCTGTGACCTATTCAGTGACAAATACATTGCAGAGTCCTTTTATCTATACACAAAAGGAAAGCACACACCTAATCGTGAATGTGGGAGAGATGATGCTTTTACATACCTTCTAGTACTATCCAGCATCAGAAAACATTTTTTTATTTATTTTTTTTTTATGTAAGCAATAAACCTTTAGACTTAACCCCAAAAAAGCCTCAGTCACCCCAAAACAATGCATTTGTCATACCTCCAGCATCCAGTGGATTTATAAATTAGCTTTTCTAGTCAGTGTTTATAAATTAGCTTTTCTAGTCAGTGTTTGCAGATCCATTCCTGTACTATAGATCCATTGTTTGCTTACTGTTTTTTCCCTTTCAAAGAGCCCAAATCTAAGGTAAAATTGTGAATTGACATTTGCTTTTTCTATTCAGAGTGGTATTTGCCAAGCGATAAACACAAATTTCTTATTTCCTATGTAGCAGTATTTGTGATGAGGGTCATGTGTGTATTCTGAAATATTCAACTCATATTTGGCTTTTATCTCCATTCCCCACCACCACACACATTATATAATCTTAACTTATGACAGAACATTTCCTCTATTCCAAAATAATTTGCGTAAGATGTTAATTGTATTCCTGCAGCGTACCCAGATTTTTCTTTCATTTGATTATTTTTATCATGTGTTCATGGTTTACAAGAGACCCAGGATTGGGCCATCCTAATAACATTATTAGTATTGTGCCACCCAATTGCACTGTTACTAGTAGGGGGCATAGTGCCATTATATATACCAAGCTGCCTATAACACCCAGTACTTTGGCCTCCTCATAGTATATAGCAGTGCTCCTGCTTATTGAGTTTTTTAAAATATTCTTTTGTTTAAATCCTTGAATGTTAATGAAGGCATTAATGTTCAGTAAGTCTCTGCAACAAATCTACTACTGCAGTGAATATAATGGGTTTGAAATTTACCACTTAGAATAACAGCAGAGCTAATAAGCTGATTCAAGCAGAGGTTGGAATTATATAACCAGTTCACACTTACAAACTATGAGCAGTTGGATTTTCTCAAAAAAAGTTTGTTCTTCCTTTCAGATATTAATGAATGTCATTGACATATTGCCCTAGAAAGAGTCTCCCATGAAACTTGCCTAAGGAGAATGACAGAAATGTGACCTCGAGTGAAATGCTTTAGAGGTCACATCCTGCTACAAAACTTCAGGCTTGATAGTATAACCCAGTCAGCCTAGCACACAGTTATGAATATGCACTAAGATCTTGTGTCGAGAGTAGTGACCCAAGACCGTTCTGTGTTATTGATGTGAATGACTCATAGCTCCAGCTTAGTTCATGAACCTCAAAACTAGATATTAGTGCTTCAACACCTATGTGTCTAAGATTTCCTAGATATCCGTACACCCTCCTAGTTCTCAGTGATTCTCTCCCAGATCTACCTACCACTTCCTGCTTCTGTTCTTAATCAGTTTTGCAGAAAGAAAGTGGGTCCACCCTGGTAGACATGGATCTTAACACACTGCATGCTGTAAGGCTCAGCTTCAAAATGCCCATTTCTTATTAGTTTACTTTTGTTTGTCATGTAAGGATTTTAATCTTTTAAAATCCAGAGGGTTGTCAAACATCTTGCCCCTCAGTGCTTTAGACACATCTGGCACGCAAAGGGTTATATTTTCTTCCCCCTCCCACCCAGAGTTACACTTGCTGATGCAAGCTGATCATGGCCTTAAAGTAGAGGATGTCATGAGAGTATACTTACGGCTTGTGCGCTGGTAAGTTGCATTATGGTTTACCTTAATTGTCGTTTGGGTTTCAACCAAACAGATAATCTGAGCCATGCTGTAAAGAATTCTTTGTTAGGAGATAGGGCCTTGCAAGACACTTACATTACTGTGGCTAGAAAATCCTAATGGCCACTGAATTTTGTCATTGTGCATTTGTTTAAGAGAAGAAATCTTCAGTCTGTACAGAATAGGACATGCAGGTAAACGTGACAGTTGCTGGCAGTTTTTACAATCTGAAGCAGGCAGAATGCATGAGATCCTTAGCCCTTTGAGTGCCAGAGGGGTACAGAAAGCATTGCTTTGCAATACGTTCCTTTTCCCTATGCACTCAAAGGGTTAAAGACAAGTGGTATGCAACATGTAGTGAAGTATGCATTGCATAGCATTCTGGTCCTTAACCGGTTTAGATAACCATATGCAGTGAGCAAAGTTTAAGGTGATGGTCCTGCCTCCATGGACACTACATTCCAGGCTGACAGAAGATTTTTATCTCTTGAAAAAAGGCACAAGCTCAAGTTTCATAGGGACAGTTTTGGTTTTCTGCCAATAGCGGCGATTTCAACTGTTAGCCCACCCACTTTCCCCATCCTTTCAACCTGCTCTTTGTTTCACCCACTTTCCCATCCTTTCAACTCGCTGTCCGTTTCACCCACTTTCCCATCCTTTCAACCTGCTCTCTGTTTCACCCACTTTCCCATCCTTTCAACTCACATTCTCTATTTCACCCAGTTTCTCAAACTTTTCTTGGTGAACTGTAACTATTCACCCACCCACAATATATTGCACAATGCATCATTTGGACATCCCCTTCCTCAGCTCTTCAGTGTTTTCTGGGGGTCTTGTGGTAAAGTTTCATGGAATGACTAGATGGTCCATCTTTGAGAGGATCTGTTCTTCTTTTTACATAAAAAAAAAAAAAAAAAAAAAAAAAAAAAGAGGTTCAGCTCAAACAACAAAGCAAACTGAGGTTAACTTGCCTATAATGAGTTACCTCTGAATGATAGAAAGCTTAGCATACTGTAGCCATATTATGTGACAAAAACCTAACTTTATATGCTGCTTTACAAAGGGTTACAATTTAGTCATTATGGATGTGCATCAATAGTTTGGTTTTGTTTCTAGTTAGCATTTAGGGAAAGTAGCTGTGTTAGGCAACCTCTTGCAATGCTTCTAAACATTCCCTGCTTTATTTCCTAGTACTGTTTACTGCCCACATGCTGTTAATTTGCGGTTTTCTATTATTGCCAACATTGGTACAGTGTATAAATTAATCTCCAGTCACTGTTTCCTGTGGATCATAGGAGACCTGTTAAACACTCACTGTACCATTCTTCATTCCACCTCAAAACTAAATAGTTCTTGAACTATGATAGGATGGCACAGCATTAAGCTGGTTTAAATGCCTCGTAGGACACTTTGTCAAATAACTGCAAGATTCACTGTTTGGTGATCTTTCAAGAGGAGTGGACATTGGTTTAATTTCTAACATATTGGGTATATTTAAAAGAAAAATCAATAATATAGCTTTCAGAACTGTATTTAGCTGTGACCTGATGAGCAAAAATGGGAATCCATATACTAGATTTATTATTGCAATGTAGTATAGGTGCCTTTGGAAGTGTGTAGGCTTTAGTGTATAATAAATACTACTCAACAAATAATTCACAAATTCTGTCCTAATCGTTATTTTATATGGTCAGCAGTGATAAAACCTACCTGACTCTTATGAAAGAGCATGTTTAAACATTCACTGTTACCAGACTAAACCTATATTTATAATACTAATTTAGATAAGGGCCATAAGTAAAAGGTGAAATTGTAGGACGGGGTAGCCACCCATAGTAATTACCCCTGAGTGAGCACAGGTGGATCACTCAGTGACCCTTTGAGTGCCAGAGGGGATGGAACATATTAGTCCAGTTAGATTATTGTGAACACATGCTCTATTGGAAGATCTTGAAAACCAGGATTGACAACCTTTGTTTTACAGCAAGCCAGCTGTGCACCATAGGGGACAATTAACCATCTGAGTGCCAGAGAGGAAGGAATCAAATGCATTCCAGTGCAATGAGATGGATACCTCTCTGGCACTCAAATGATTCTTGGCATATCAGTGGGGTGGCTTCTTAACTCCTTGAATGCTAGAGAAATATGCAATGCATTGCTTTTCAGTGTGTTGGAGACCTTTCTAGCATTCAAGGGGTTAAAATCTCTCATTGACATGGGTCTTTATCTTTTATGATGCAGTGGGTTTGCCTTTGTAAAAATGACCCTACATTTATGATGAATGAAAGCTTTATATTACAAAGCTGTGAATGGTTAAACATTTCCTTTAACTCCTTCAGCACCAAAAGGGATTTAAAATGTATTGCACACCCCTCTGGGCTGTAAAGGGTTAAAATAAGAACAAGCTGCGGTTTTACAGTTGTCATCCCTTTAAAGCTTTAAATGGAAGAGGTAATGCACATAAAGTGTTAACTAAGGACACATCCTTTTAATGTTTGTATGTTTTAAATAATTTAACTGTGTGATCTAAACCAGTCATGAACAACCTGTGGCTCTTCGGCTGTTGGAAAACCACTCCCATCAGTGCATGAAGCATAGTACTCTGAATATTTGCTGGAATTTTGTTTTATAATTTTCTTTTTTAGGTACGTTTTAATATATGTCTACCTTGCTTACAGTGAAACCAATGCTTGGCATAAAGTCACTGCCACTGAAGGGGTTAATTTCTGAATAAATCCAAAAAACAAACAAAAAAAAAACTATATCCTTTTTTAAATGTCTCAAAAAGTCCTATTTTGCTTAGATTATTTGCAAAAATGTGTTTATTTCTAGACGCTGCCGCTGGCCCCCACTACTTCCTAATCACAAAGAAACTTATGAACTAAGAAAGGGTTAAAGGTTTAAAAGAACAATTTGAATAATTGGGGATTTAAAATTGTCACTAATGGTGCAGTTGACTTGCACTACATTTACTTAGTACATCAGCTTCACTATGTTTGATACATATAGACATTTGTTCTGCTAAGGCTGTCATCCTTTCTGTAAAGTACTGAATGAAGGAATCCCAATTTCATGACTTGTGTGCCTTCTCCTGCCACTGCTTGTGTGAACATTTCTGCACAGTCTGCCTGCAATCTGTGGACTTGGACCCATATGTATCAAAGCAAAATGGACTTATTCTAGAGTAAACAAACTGCACCATAGGGGAAAATAAACATTTATTAAATTGAGCTTTTAACCCTTTGAGTGCCAGAGGGGTACGCAATGCAATGCGTTGTCTACTCCTCTGGCACTCAAAGGGTTAACCCGTTCGCTGCTAGAGAGGTCTCTAATGCATTGTCGCAGTGCATTGGAGACCCCTCTGGCAATCAAGGGGTTAAAAAAACTATTCAAGTGCATAGGAATTTAGAAACGTTTGTCCCCTATGGTGCAGTTGGTTAACTCCAGAATAACTCCACTTTTATAAAGATGGGCCAGAGACCCTTATGCAAAGTGGAATTATTCTGGAGAGAACATCTGCACCGGAGGGGACCAATAACCATTCCTGTTAAATTAAATTGGGCTTTTAACCCCTTGAATGCTAGAGAGGTATTCAATGCATTGCAAAGCATTGAAGACCTCTCTAGCGTGCATGGGGTTAAAAAGTTCTGTTTAAAGGGGACCTCTCACCTAAATACATGTAATGCTCATTAGTTAGAGCATTTATCTAAAACACTGAAAATAGTGTTCATTATATTTAAAAAGCAGTTACATGCACAAAAATTAAAGTTTAAAAAGTGTCCGGCAGCCTACTTCCGGCTTGCCGACCAGAGACAGCTCCGTCCCACTACCCATCATCCTCCCATGACAGAGGCTGTCTGTCACTAAAGTGGAGGGTTCGCATTGGCAGAGATCGATATCTAGCCAATGCGATCGCTCCACCTTAGTGACAGACAGCCTCCGTCATCGGAGGATGATGGGTAGTGGGACGGGAGCTGTCTCTGGTCTGCAATGTTCGGCAAGCCGGAAGTAGGCTGCCGGACACTTTTTAAACTTTAATTTTTACGCATGTAACTGCTTTCTAAATATAATGAACACTATTTTCAGTGTTTTAGTTAAATGCTCTAACTAATGAGCATTACATGTATTTAGGTGAGAGATCCCCTTTAAATTTTCTTTATTGCCGATGATACAGTTTATTTACTCCAGAATAACTCCAGTTTGCCTTTATAAATATGAGCCATTTGTCTTCACAAAACGAGCAATAAAAACTACCTATCCTATGTGTTGAGCAGGCCTTTTGGCAAAGTAACCCCAGGGTTGTCACGTACTTTAACTGTTGCAGAGATACCGGTTAACTAACCTCTTTTGGGTACCGCATTGGACACACCTGGTATTAAAAGGAGTAACTGCGGTCTGGGGGCATCTTTAAAACTATTTTTGTAAAGCAATTTGTGGATCAAAGACGTTTCTCTTCTGATCAGGACAAAGAAAAGTGTTCAAGAATCAGAATGGCTAAACATCTGTAGTTACAATTACCGGTAAGATAAAAGACTATATAACGTCCTTTTCTGCAGTTACAGTTACCGGTAAGATAAATGACTATATAACGTCCTTTTCTGCCGTTACAATTACCGGTAAGATAAATGACACTATAACGTCCTTTTCTGCAGAATGGAAATAGAAGAATTTATATCTGTACAAGGAATATTGGGACACGAGAGATAACACGTTCAATGGACAATTTATGGTGCACGGCAAGAAAATACAACTATTTTTGTATAATTTTTGTGCACAGTAATTTTTCTTGTAATTTAACAAGGTTATAAAATGCTTCAGACTATTTTTTTTATTTAATGGATGTGGATATATGGTTAAATAGATTTAAAATTATTAAATATTCAAAACTATGCAACTTAATACTAGTGTCTGAGTTTCCTTTACCACAGTTATGAATGGTTGTATCAGACTGAAATAATGCTTAACCTTGTGAATGCTAGGATTGTCTCTAATGCTGTCTAACATTCAGGGCTTAACCCTTTGAGTGCCAGAGGGGCACACACAACGCATTGCAAAGCACTCAAAGGGTTAAAAATGTATCTGATCAGGACTCCCCTTAACTGGTACCATTTAAATGCATTCTGCAGGGATGTTCTGCTCTCTTTGCAGTCCTGTAATATGCATGTTTCATGTCCTCCAAATAAAGCCGATCTCTTGTCTGCTTGTTAACCCTTTGAGTGCCAAGGGGTAGGAATATCATTGCTGTGCAATGCTTTGCTTACCCCTCTGGTTTAATGCTGGAGGAGTTAATTACTGACCATTAGAAAGAAACTGTGAAAGTTAGTGTTTCTTATTCTTTTCTTGAAATAAATGTCCATTTCAGTATTAAATAAATTACCCTTCTCTTACGTCCAATTTGGAACACAGGATCCATGGTGTTGAGGGGCTGGATTTATATCTCAGGAGCCTGTAGGCACAGAAATCTGAAGCCCCCCCCCCCCCCAAAAAAGTGCAAAAAGTATGACTGACTGTACTGTGGCTGTGCTGTTTGTGGGCTTCTTGCAGCGTTTGTGAGAGGGCGGGGCAGTTTTAGCAAGTGAGGAGGTGGAGTAATGCGCCTTCATGATTCCAGCTTCAGATCTGCTCTTAAAGTTCTGTCACTCATGACTCTCATCCGGCCACGGCGAGCAGACGGGAGACCAGGAGTTCTTCACCTGCCATGCAGTAGCTTGATGCGGGGCTAATTAAAAAAAAAAAAAAATCCCAATGACAGGAGCCCCTCTGTGGGGTGCGCCTGTAGGCAGATGCCTACTCTGCCTTATTATAAATCCGGCCCTGGGTCTTTAGCATTGAAACTTCCTCCAGCTCACCCACCCACCCCCCAGATTCATGTGCTCTGTGTCCAAGAAGTTGAAAGGACAGTGAAACATCGTAGTTTAATTTTGTTTAATCCCCTCCATAGAGATGGATTGCCCAGTTCACAGCAGCTTATGGGCCTATTTCTTTGTGGTTGGCTTTAAGATAATTCTGTTCCTCATGGCTGAATCTCTTGGAGTTTGTGCCCTATTTAGATTGGTGCCTAAAGATGGAAGATGCCCCATTCTGAAATATCCCTCACTCTGTGGGTCACTTAGACACTTTCTCTTCTCTTGCTATCATACATAATAGCAGTGGCAGCATTAGTTCTTTGTTATTTAACCCTGGCTATACTGCAATCAAACACTACTTTTTAGGGTTACTTGGGCTTCTCATCACCCCTATACCACTGTTATACTCTTTTTATCCACGCTTCCCAGTGTTCCCAGGAATTTTTTTTGGACAACCTTTTGCTTTATTTTTTTTAAGGATTGATTTAAGTACTTGTCTCCTTTTAAGAATGGGAGCCCGGCCATCTTTGCTTCATTGGCTTAAACGGGAGAAATTTATTTGGGACAAACAGTGTCTCTGCACCCGTTCATGCTAGAAGTGTCCTAGAGGGCTGGTTCACATGATCAGAGTTGTGAGTTGGAGAGCCACACATTGCTAGGTAACAGAAAAGACCAATAACCAGAATACCCCATTTCCCGGGCTTGTTTCTAATTGGAAGGAGCATTTTTCTCCTCTCTTACTCAACATACGCAGAGCCTGACTCTCCTGCTCTCATCTCTTGTTTCATCCTTTATATATCGAAGGTACCCTTTGGGTCTTACTCTTGGTACACTTTCTCTGGACCCGTCTGACCCTAAGGGGGGTATAGGGGGAAATCCAAGATCAAGGATTCGGGGCTTGTTACCCCCTTCACTGTTCTTCATTTCATGCTGGACTTCCAAAAAAATAATCTGGGTCACTGTCCTTATGTGCTATGTTACTGTGGCTCCTACTACTCTCCTGGAGCTATCCAGCACTGATCAAGAGCCTGCTTGGGTTAAAAACCATGATGACCACTGTGGCAATTAATCCTTTTGTTTTTTCTTTTTTTTTTTTCTTTTTTTTTTTTTTTTTAATTCAATTTTTATTGATATATAATGAAAAGATGGGGATACAGAACACAAGACAATAGAGAGGGTACAAAGCACAATAAAAAAATAACATAGCACATACCATAGTTAACCACTCCAGGGAGCATCTCATGTGATCTTCAAGCGGCTAGATAGCATGGGGGGGGGGGATAAAGACAGGGAAGAGAAGAAGAAAGAAGGGGGAAAAGAAAAAGGACAGAGCGGAGCAACTCCACAACACCGGGAACCAACACGTCAGAGAAGAAGCAATTCTAGATGGAATGAAGGAGAGGCCACAGATGCAATCCATGGGGACCATTCACGGAGATGAGAAGAATTATTACGTAAGTAGGCAGTTAACTTTTCCATAAGAATCAGTCTCCAAATGCGGTTATCTAGCGGGGCATAACACAGAGGAAGGGATTTCCATTAATAATGTGACATCTAGCCATAGAGCACACGTGAAACACCAGTTTATTAGCTACATGGGACAAAGAAGGATCCTAGAGGAGCGGTTAAAGGGTCAAGCTGCAGCACAACCCCCAACGCCATCCCCAGAAGAGCAAAAATATGGGTCCACAGGGCGGATACCAATGGGCAGGATCACCACATATGAAGATAGGTGCCCCACAGCCCTGATAGCAAAGTTGCGAGGTGCACAGATCGGTATGATGCAATCTGGCCTGGCAGTAGTACCACCTGGTCAGTACTTTGTGCGCATTCTTCTTCACCAGCATAAAAGTTGTCAAACTGCTGGAATTCACCACAATGCAGTTCCACTCCTCCGTGCCCAAAGAATCACTCAAATCAGATTCCCTCAAGGCACTGTAGGCAGGTGGTTGGGGAAAGGTAACTCCTATGAAATGGGAGTAGAGTTTGGAAATAATACCTTTCCTGGGAAGAGTGGAGGAGCAGAAATGTTCAAACAAAGTCCTAGGTGGGGCAGGGCCATTTTTAAAGTGAGCATGGGCAAAGTGCCAAACTTGCAGGAAATGAAAAAATTCCCCAGAAGAAGCATGGAATCTCTCACGGAGTTAGTCCCATGAGAGGGGAGTGTTAACAAAGAACAAATTGGACACCTGAGTAACCCACGCCGCTTGCCACCAACCGAATTGATGTGGCGAAAGACTTGGTGGAAAGTTGCAATTGAAAACAGGGGGCACATCTTAGAGGCAGGAGCATGAAGACTATCAGTCACACGAAATCGTCACCAGAGGGCCAAAGTATGAGACAGTCAGTTTGAAATGTCTTGTAATAGGCCGCGCTATACCCATCTGGACCAGGAGCCTTAGAGGGTTTAAAAGTTTTCAGAGCTAGAACCACTTCAACCAAAATGTCAGCGTTCAGGTTATGTAGATCTTCCAGGGATAAACGAGGCAGGTGACAAGAGGCACGAAATGACTGGAGGCGCGAATGCAGAGAACTAGAGTGAGAGACCTTACGGCCGTCATAAAGAGTTTCATAAATCTTAGCAAAGGCAGAGGCAATCTGGGGGGGTTTGCTGGTCACAGTGCTCGATCGCTGCACTATGGCCCGAATAGTGCGGGCCTTAACCTGCTGCCGGAGTTTAGCTGCCAACATAGTGTCCGGCTTCTCACATTTCTCAAAGTACAACTGTTGGGTCCACTGGAGCACTCGCAGGACATCCCTCGATAGCAACAGGTTAAGTTCACCTCTCAGATTAGTGAGCCACTGGAGATTAAGGGCTGAAGGATCCACCTTGTGAGCCTCCACCTCCTTGTGCAGCAGCACCTCCAATCTACCACGTTCCACAGTCCAGGCCTTCTTTAAACGAGAAGCAGTAGCTATGAGTTTACCCCCGCATAAGCACCTTATGGGCCGTCCACAAAAGACCAGCTGAAACGTTCAGTGACGAATTAAGGGCAAAGTATTCATCCAAAGAGGAAGACCAATCAGGCCGAATTGCAGAGTCAAGAAGGAGGGAGTAATTGAAAAGCCAAGAGGAGGACACAGAAGAACCAGACAAGGAACACTCCACTATGGCATGGTCAGACAAGGTCAAATCATGGATCTTAGCCGAACATAAGCAGTCCTTCAGGGACTGGGTGGTGAAATGGTAATCCAGCCTGGAGGTAGTGCCCATGAAGATGTGAGGGAAAAAAAGTGTAATCTCTTGCTCGCAGGTGCAAAAGTTGCCAGCAGTCGAACATCTTATGGGTGTGTACCAATGAGGTAAGAAGTTTAGATTTAGTAGGCAAAGCACACCCTGGGGGGAGGGGCAGAGCGATCCGGGATTGGATCCATTAAGGCTTTGAAATCTCCACCAATCACAAGGGGAAAGGTTTGGCACTGACCCAGAAGAGCCGATAGACCAGGTAAAAAAAATGATTCCTCCTTTCATCCAGGTGGTTCTCTATTCTTGGAAACCCTTACCCACCATTAAACAGGTTAACCCTCTTTTTAGGGTGCATAGGCGGATGATTGGGGTATCGTCTGATAAGGAACTGGACTCAGGAGATTAATACATTGACTTTTCTTTTGGACTCCTGTGAGGTTGGATGTTTTCCAGATACTCTTGAAATATTCCAGTCTTTCCACCAATAACACCCATAATCATGATCCACTTATCCTGGAAGAATGGAAAACTGCAGATAGAGACACTTTTATTAAAGGGATAGTAATGTTTCATAATAAAAGCAGCTCTAATTAATCATCATCGTATTTGGTCCTTGGAGAATGTTATTTCAGTTCTGTCAGTGTTGTAGTTCAAGAGTAATTGAATGATAAAGTATCCCCCTCCCGCCCCTTTTACTGATACCCTGCTGCTCTGAGGTGAGCAGTGTTATATGTCCAGGTAGATTGCAGAGAGGGACAATCTTCAACTAAGCTGAAAAATCTGTCAAGGGGGGCAGGGTTTTCATTGTTCTCACAGTAAGAAGATTGTTCCTTGCTGTGAGCTGTCTGGTCTATGGACCAGATTCCACATCTGAGCAGAGGGGGCTTACACTAGGTAAAAGGGGTGGGAGGGGGATATAATTCAATTACTCTTGAACTACAACTCTGACAGTATTGAAATAACTCTCTCTATGGCTCAAATACTATGGAGATTAATCGGAGCTGCTGTTTTTGTGAAACATTACTGTCCCTTTAAGGAAAAGTATCTTACGTTCTATCCATTAATAGCTGAGGCACTGGAGCAGTGGGCTTCTCCCCCAGAGATTGACATTCCTATTTCACTTTCGGCTAAAAACATGGCCCTTCCTTTTGGCTGATGCTGCGGGACTGAAAGACAAACACCTTGATTCCCTTCTTAAAATCAACTTTGTAGTTGCTGAGGTCTATAATCGATTGGGGAGGACCGCTTTCTAACACACTGCATTCTGAGGCTCCTAGAGAGGACCTTCAAATTATGTTAACATTATGAAAGCTAAAGCCTATATCAATAAAGCTCTTTTTTGATTCAGTTATGTTATAAGGTAAATCCTTAGCTTTCTCTGTTACTGTGTGCTGTACTCTGCAGCTCAAGATTTTGTCTACAGACCAATCTTCAAAGAAGTCATTGGTTTCCTTGTCATTTCAGGGCAAGACTTTATCTGGTCCTGACCTGAAGCGGATAATTAGAGTACTCTCATACTACACACACCCTCAAAATGATCCTTTCTGGCAAGAAAGATGCCTGGATGTAGTTTCCTTCACTAATCTGGGGAGCGGGGGGGGGGCGGCAAATCCCTCGGGTCTCCCAAGTGCTCCCTTCTGCAAATCCCAAACACACTCGGCAGTACAAGAAGTCTTCAAAATCTAAGTCTGTCAAGCCAACCTCCACATGACTCATTGAGTCTTGGTCTGGCATTCCTTGTAGGGTGTTGTCTATGCCTTTTCAAGGAGCCTGGACTTCATCCTTGATGGGCCAGTGGGTTTTGCAGGTGGTTTTGGAAGGGTAACTCATAGATTTGAAATCCCTGCCTCCTTATCACTTCGTAAAAATTCTTAGGGACCCAGAGCAAGAGCGTCTCTTTACAGATGCCTTCTCCTCTTTACTGGGCAAGCAGGCTCTATTTCTGGTCCCAGTCTAAAAGTGTGTTTCAGGTTTCTATACTTTTTTTTGGTTCCCAAAAAGGATTGCGGCTGCCTGCCTATTCTGAACCTGAAATGTCTCGACCAATACATGGTTACTATGCACTTCAAGGTGGAATCTTTGTGCTGTTACCTCACTGATGTGTCCATTGGAATCCCTGGATCTTCAGGATAGCCATCTGCACATCCCATTTCTTCCAGACCACCAAAATTTCCTACATTTTGCTTTTGCATGCAGTCACTGCTTTTTCACTACATTACCCTTTGGCCTGGCATCTGCTCCCAGAAACATCATGAAGATCATAGCAGCCCTGGCTGCATACAAACACTCTGAAAGTTTTTTTTGTTTTTTGTTTTTTTTAACTCTGACTCAATATTTGGACAATCTGCTGTTCAAGACTCCTTCAAAGGACATCTTGGCCCTCCATATAGAAGAGTATGCCCACATTCTAGTATATCATGGTTAGATTCTCATCCTAAAGAAGTCCTCCCCAATTCCGTCCCAGGTTTTGATCTTTCTGGAAATTAAGACACTTGAATGGAGTGTATTAAAAGATTAAACTACTGGCCCAAAGAGTTGCCATGGGTGTTTGAGTGGCCCATGGTAATAATACAATACTACATGAAAGTCCTGGGTCGACTGGTATCTGCGTTGGACGCAGTCCCTCATGCTCCATTCCACACGAGTGATCTTCAACTGGATGTACTCAGGACTTGGTCTTGTGAGCAGATCCATCTCACTCTCAGGACCTTCTCTCCTGGAGTGAGTGAGGACCTACATTGGTGGCTTTATAATCCCCAGCTCACTCAGAGACGCCCATTTGTTATTCCAGAGTGGAATCTAGTCATTACATATGGCACCCTGAGGGCTGGGGTGTGACCCTGGGCCACCTGACAGCTCATGGGAGGAGGGCTTCTTGTCCATCAACATTCTGGAGATCCGTGACATCCACCTGGAACTCCTGCATTGGTCTCAGATACTGACGGGCACCCCAGTGAGGGTACAGATAACTCAATGGCAGTAGCCTGCATCAACCATCAAGGAGTTACTCTAGTAACTCTGCATGGAAGCAAGTGCAAGAGCTTCAATGGGTATAACTCTCATACCAGCCATCTCTGTGGTCTGCATTCCAGGCGTCAAACATGGTCACAGACTTTTTCAGTCAGCAAGATGTGGATCCAGGCAACCAGGCACGGAATTCGGAAGTGTTCTACCAGATAGTTCAACACTTCGGTATCCTGGCTATAGATCTGATGGCCTCTCGAGAGAATGTAAACTTCCCCTGTTTTGCACAAGGACAATGGGTCCCCTGGCCTTTGAGACAGACGCAATGTCCATCGCATGAAACTTCCATCCTATGTGGTTAAGAATTGACAAATGGCTTCAATGCAGATAGGTTGTTGATCCAGGGAACTGACTGCCATCTGGAGTCAGGAAAGATTTTTTTTTTTTTTTTTTTTTTTTTTTTTTTTTCCATTTTTATTTTATTTTTGCCTTCCTCCAGATCAACAGGGGTGTTTTGGCATGGGCTGGACTTGATTGACGCATGTCTTTTTCAGCCTCATCAACTATAGGTTTTCCCCTGATTCCACTTATTCCCAGAGTAATCCAGAAGATGGAGAAGGCTCTAGTCTTACTTGTTTCTCCATTCTGGTCCTGGCGGGCCTGGTTTGTGGACCTCCTCAACCTGTCCATCCAGAAGCTGTTTTGCTTTCCTGCAACACTGTATCTCGTTCTCCAGGGACCCATCTGGTACAAGGACATGAAGATACTTTTTTGACGGCTTAGCTCTAGAGGCCACCATTCTAAGAAGAAAGGTATTCTCAGATGTTGAAGTGGTGGCTCGTGCCTTCCCCTTATTTCGGGATCCCACGGCTCCATGGGTCCTCAACGTGGTCTTAACTATGCTTTAGAGTCCTCCTTTTTAACCTCCTGCGTTTCCTGAAGCTCAAAATGTTTTTTATTTTGGTCATTGTCTCTGTTCGGAAGGGTTGCTGAGTTGCAAGATATGTCTTGCAGTCCTCTTTTCCTGGTTTTTCATCAGGATAATGTTGTACTTCATATCTCCCAGGAGTTTTTACCTAAGGTTGTTTCAGATTTTCACATAAATTAAGAGATTTTTCCTTCCTTTTTGTCCTGACCCCTCATCCAAACAGGAGAAAGATCTCCATTTGTTGGATGTGGTGTGATGACTTAAGTACTGTGTGCACCATGCCAAGCCTTTCCACAAAGTTGATTTCCCTTTTTGTCATCCCTGAGGAACCTTGGGTAGGTCAGGCAGCATCCAAAGTAACCATTGCCTCTTGGATCAAGGCTACCATATGCCATGAGTATGTCATCCTGAAGAGACCTGTTCTGTTCTTTTCAAAGTCACAACACACTCCTTCAGGTCTGTGGGAACCTCCTGGGCCTTAAAAAAAAAAAAAAAAAAAAAAAAAAGCCTCTGCTGAACAGCTGTGCAAAGTGGTTTTCCTTGAACATGTCTACCAGACACTACCATGCCAATGTTCTGGCCTCAGCTGAGACCATTTTTGGCTGGAAGGTCCTTCAGGCAGTATTGTCTAAGGATTCTTTTTAAATCTACTGCTACATTTCAGTAGTTTCAGCCCAGTTTGCTCTTGTTTGATTTGCTGTGCTAGTTTGGTGTCTGACACCTGAGTTTGCAGAGATCCAGTTTAGTATTATATTATTTATATTATATTTATTTTTTTATACAAGTTAGTATATTCATGGGATACTGATATCCTAGGGGAAGAGTGACTTTTTCTTGTTTCCCTCCCTGGAATCTTTGGGTTTCTTTGCTATATCCCCATGATTCTTGTGTTCCATATTGGATGTAAGAGAAAATGGGAATTTTTTTTAAACTTACGGTTAAATAATTTTCTTTTTAGTTCACATGAATACAGGACTCCTACCTAGAGAAAAACCTACCTGTTTCCTTGTGGGGCAGAAGAGTCCTTTTAGGGTCTTAGACTAGGGAGCTTCCTTTTTCTTATTTCACTCTCTGGTTCTTATTCTTTTGTGGTACGTATACACA
Source organism: Rhinophrynus dorsalis (assembly GCA_037306005.1). Classification (NCBI taxonomy): domain Eukaryota; kingdom Metazoa; phylum Chordata; class Amphibia; order Anura; family Rhinophrynidae; genus Rhinophrynus; species Rhinophrynus dorsalis. The sequence goes on from CM074721.1 coordinate 417,936,657, forward strand.
AATCTGGTGGGTGGGGGTTGAGCTGGAGGATAAGCAAGGAGTCTTCACCCCAAAAACCTTGTCTTTTTGAAGTGGCCTGCTCTTGTGGAGGAGGGAGCTCAACACCATGGGACCTGTGTTCTATTTGATCTAAAGAGAAATGCATTTAATGGTAAGGTGACAAAAATCCTATTATCACAAAGCAGTTAGTGAAAATTACAAAGGGCATTCCACATTTTCATTATTTTAAGGGATACATAGTTATCCTATAAAATATTTATTACAACTCTGTTATATTGTGAAACACCCAGAAAATGTAAACATCTTTTAAAAATGTAAAACATCTGTAATCAAAATCATTTCTGTTACAGGTTTATACAAATGTCAGTTTAGCAATTAAAGTATTAAATAGCAATAAATAAAATATTTTATCAAGAAATAAAATTTATATTACAGGTTGTCCTTTAACCCTTTGACAGCCAGCATGATATGCAAAGCAATGTGTCTGATACCCCTCTGAGACTCAAAGGGTTAAGGATCAGTAAAGCTTCATTATGAAATAAAACTATATATTGTCTCTTCCAAGCTGAGCAAAACAAGAGTTAATATCACTTTCTTATCTTATTCATGCTTTGACCATTGACACTATTAGCGTCACATTCTATGGAGAGTTGTAGTCAGTGACTCGGCTATTACTACCATATTCTATGTTAGAACCTGAAGCATACCTCCCAAGTGTCTCTCTTTGAGACCCAAATCCCTCTGTCGTGTGTGTGTATCACATTGCTCCACAGCATTCAAACTCATTTTTTTTTCCAACTTCAGTATGTGTTTATACATCACCTGTAAAATCTCGGGTATAATACACATAATACACATTTTAGGGGAAAACACGTGCCTATGTATAATATGCACCTTTGTTTTTCCTCCCTCTACCTATCAAAAAATGAGTTTCTTGTCTGCTTCCCTTCCTCCACCCACCTCAATATGCTGCCACCAACCCCTCCCTCTACTCGCCCCTTTAAGAGCCATCTGGGACATATGCGCAGTAGACGACATGTATGCATTTGCCTCCCGCATCCCCCTGTAATGACCTGTGTTAATTTAAGATCATTTTAATGCCTAAGGCACTACCTTAGATCCAGTGCAGTGGTTCTCAACCTTTTTTGCTCAAGGCATCCATTGAGTCTATTCTAAAACTTTTGTGGCACACCTAAAAATGATCATATCATTTGACAAGGTTTTTATGAAGAGAAAAATACATAAATATTTGGTTATTCTTAGGCCTCACAATTCAGAATGACAAAAGCAAACATACTGTGCAGTATAATTTCAATAAATATACATCTGAAACTGAACATTCAAGTTTTTTTCTTAGTGCTTTTAGAAAAAAAATGGGGCACACCAAAGTGCCACGACACACTGGTTGAGAACCACTGATCCAATGCATAGACCTCTGCACAATGAGTACAGTATTTCCCTAAGAGGACATCCAGGTCCTCAAAGGGCACTACAATTATCTTAAATTAACACAGGCCCTCACAGAAGGATGCAGGAAGTGGGAGGCAAATGCAAGTGTGGTGCAGACTACTCTGATTCCTCCAGGGGGGTGAGTAGAGGGAGGGGAAGGTGGGAACATATTGAGAGTAAGGAAGCAAGCAGACATGACGAGAGAGATATATATAATTTTTTTTTTTTAATTATTTTTCCTCCCCTCTCGTATATAATATGCACCCCCAGACTTCACATACAGTGAAAAGGGCAAAATTGTGAGTATTTATATGTGAGATTTTACAGTAGTCTGTGGGAATAAAATACTTTGTCTTGCTCTAAATCATTTATTCAGTTACACAAAGGTGTCAATAGGTTATGAATTAACCTAAAAACTCTTCTTAATGCCCTGCCCACCAGCAACACAACGCAAAATAAAAAGTAACACATTCCATTGATTAATATGGCATCTGTCACCACTTGAATGCTAGAGCGGTCTCCAATGCATTGCAAAGCAATGCTATGGAAACGACCTCTAGCCTTCAAGAGTTTAAGAAAAAAAAAGCACAACCACAGATGACTGTCCTAGAACGTCATCGGTCGTTAAGGGGGTAAATAAGTTAAAACTAAAGCACTGTTAATTTTCCCCTATAACATGACTCATTTGGTCCTGAATTACACTGGCTCTTTTAAAAGGATAGTAATGTTCCACAAAAAAAAAAAAAAAAAAAATCTCCAATTACGCTTCATCATAATTGGGCCATGGAGGGTGTTATTTCAATACTGTCAGAGTTGTAGTTCAACTGTAATTGAATAATAAAATATCCCTCTTCAGCCCCTTTCACCTAGTGTAAGCCACCTCCCCATAGATGTGGAATCTGGTCCTGCGACTGGACAGATCAAAGCAAGGGACAATCTTCTTAGTGTGATCATAAGGAAAACCCTGCCCCCCGTGACAGGTTTACCAGGTTTTTCCTTATGCTCACTGAAGATTGTCCCTTTCTGCGATCCATCCGGACCGTCTTGCTGCTCTAAGGTGAGCATTGTTACATCAGTAAAAGGGGTGGCAGAGGGATACTTTATCATTCAATTACTCTTGAACTGCAACTCTGACAGTATTGGAATAACACTCTCAACAGCCCAAATACTATGACGATTAATTGGAGATGACATGAGAAAAAAGAACAGAATATAGGACAGCATTCCTCAACCAGTGTGCTGTGGCACTTTGATGTGCCACAGACATAAACTTAAGGTGCCTCATTTTATCTATAAGGCTTTGACACAAATGTGAATGTAGACTTGCAACTGTATATTTAAGGATAATACTATGCACAATGTTTTTTAGTCGTGAGGTCTAACAATAACTCTATTTATGCATTTGTAACCTTCATTACACCCTTGACAAATTACTTAAAATGATAAGGGTGCCCCTAAAATGCCAGACTGCGTGTTAGGTGTGCCTCGAGTATGTATGTATGTATGTATGTATGTATGTATGTATGTGTGTGTATATATATATATATATATATATATATATATATATATAATATATATATGCAAAATCAAGGACGGTGAACCTCATCAAACCTTATGGACTGCTACCATATCTGCAGCTTGTTCTATACAATATCACAGTCCCAAATACCTTCCTGCTCCATCTACGGGACTTACCGCCACTCACAAGGCACCTCTTGATGCACAAAGGTATGATGCTTTCTCCACGCTAGAACAATGTGGCCACCCTGTAGCTATATGCCATAAACTTTTGTTCAAAGAATGTTGTCATCCGTCCTCATTTCTCCATCCTCCTCACATGATAGAATCTTCCCTGTAACGTAACGTGTTAGCAGTGGTTGGCACTCACTGACACAGGTGTATGTACTGAAATTGATGGTTGACAAGGGGTGGATTAACCCTTTGAGTGCCAGAGGCATTGCGTACCCCTCTGGCACTCAAAGGGTTAATCCACCCCTTGTCAACCATCAATTTCAGTACATACACCTGTGTCAGTGAGTGCCAACCACTGCTAACACGTTACGTCCGCGTTTCCGCTGGCTTTATCAAGGCAATACACATACTCTATCTGGTTCACATCTTTTTAATATACAGCATTATAAATATAAAGTACTGATCCCATCTAAACATTCTTATTCAATTTAATCCAATAATAGTTACTATCCACTTATATAAAAATTGCACTTCATGCTAATCTCCAGTTGTAAAGTGCAAACGTTCCCAGGAGGGGGGTGACCGTGGCACAACTATCCTGTCCAAAGGAACTCAATGATTTTAGTTCAAAAATCCACCTAGATTATTTTTGTAACAATATTTTGTCTGTATCACCACCTCTTAGAGTTTTTGGTGTTTATCAGACTCAAATACCTTCAACTGATCCTCCATTTTTGGACCAAAAATGTCTAGCTATTGAGCTGTAAAATCGTTTATTTAATATATCCCCAACATTTTCAAGTGTTCTCCTCCTCAACTCCCTAATAATTTTTCCCATGTACATCATGTTACTTAGACAAACCAGTTGGTAAATCACTCCCTCTGATTTTACATTTTATAAATTGACAAATCTTATATCTTCTTGAACCATTAAGATTTTCAAATAAGCAATCTTTAATTAATGTACATGCTGTACACCCTCCACATCTATACATCCCATTCCTTTTACTGCATCCCAACCAAGATTCAGTCTTGGTTCTAAAATGTTCCGACTGTACAGATTGATCTGCAAGATATGGAGCTCGTTTGGTAACCACTGATGGATGGTCACCAACAACATTTCTCACCTCATCATTATTTGTTGAGAGATACAAATGTTTAATCAGAGTGGATCTTGGAGTATTCCATTGGTTACCAAAGGATGAACTAAATCTCACATTTTTTTTCCAGTTTGGTAACCACTGATGGATGGTCACCAACAACATTTCTCACCTCATCATTATTTGTTGAGAGATACAAATGTTTAATCAGAGTGGATCTTGGAGTATTCCATTGGTTACCAAAGGATGAACTAAATCTCACATTTTTTTTTCCATTTTTTTATTTTGTTTGGAGTTTAATAAACACCAGTTTTTCACATTCCATTGTAATTGATATTTTTTAACACCTTTTTGGATTTTTTATGGGATATCCACATTCCAAAAATCACTCAGTCAGCTCCCTAGCGTGTATTTTAAAGTCTAACATTTCAGAACAATTTCATCTTAAAGTGTTAGTAATGTCCAAAAATTTATTTTAATAGATTTTTAGAGGCTAAAAAAAGATTGCCACAAACCCAGTCTCTCAAACCGCTATTGTTTGAGAGATATTGGCAATGAAAGTTCCCCCTTCCCTCCTCTTCTCCTGACGTCAGTGTCTAGGTGACAGCAGGAGATCCCAGTCCAGGGATCAGCCGGCAGCTCTGCAGCAGAGCTGAAATCCTGGTATTAGAAAATAATCACTTCTTTGGAAAGGTCTACAAAGTGTGCTTGGTTTGCAAGCACACTTTGTAGACCATTCCCATGAAGTAGTTCTATTCTAATAACGGAATTTCGCCTCTGCTGAAGAGCCTCGTCGTCTGGGCCGACACGGATCCACTTCTGTCCGCTTTACAGCTGACATCAAGAGAAGGGGATGGAAGGGGGAACTTTGATTGCCAATATCTCTCAAACCATAGCGGTTTGAGAGATTGGGTCTGTGGCAATGATCATTTTTTATCCTCTAGACCTCTATTAAAATACAATTTTGGACATTACTTTAATCTCAAATACTGGCCCCATGGAATACTCTTACATTGTGAGAATAGATGGTAACTATCATAATGAAGTAAACTATTGCATACAGTCTTTCCTAAAGATTTTTGTTTTAATCAAACCTCCTTGTTTAAAAATGGTCAAATCCAAAAAATCCACCTGTACATCACTGTCATTATTCTGTCCTCTCCTCAGCCCGGTGCAGTACCTCACAGTGCCACTACCTTTCTGTGGTGCTGTTGTAGGCTGCTGCAATAAGACTAAAGAGATCTGATTATGTTTCCAGCTGGCACCACCTTGCAATCTCCTCCTCCCTATTTAGTTTAGTCTCTCCCCTTCCTCTGGGCCAGATTATACTGATCAGTTCCAGCTTCTTTTCTGTTGGTCCTGGGTCCTCTGTTCCTTGAGCTAGCTCCACCCCTGGGCTCTAGAGCCGGCTGCACCCCTGAGCTCTGGAGCTGGCTGTTTTCTTGTGTTCCTGAACTACCTTTATTCCTGTTGTCAGTAGCCCTGCTCCCTGTGATCAGAGGCCCTGCTCTCTGCTGTTTCATTGAATGTTTTGTTGTACATTACTATTTCATGTTTCTTGTGTGTGTGTGTATGTATATATGTGTATATATGTACATGTATATATAATATGTGTGTGTGTGTGTGTGTATAATATATATATATATATATATATATATATATATATATATATATATATATATATATATATAAATACATTTGTGTTCCCTTTAATTGTGTGTGTGCTGGTTTTCTTGTTCTCTGGGTTCCACTTTATTTATTTACTTTTGCTGTTGTGGTCAGCACCCCTTCCCGACCAGCAGCCCATGATAGAGTAATCTGGCCATTCCTTATGGAACCCACAAAGAAAACTCTTATACACTCGATGTCTTGTTCTGTTGATAACAATGAATCCGAGTTACAACACGAGCGTGTTGCACTTAGTGCCTGCTATAGTCAAGTGTGTAGGTTACTAGAGGTTGTTTCTGGTATGTCAAGAATGTGCTTCTCCACTCTGGAGTCAGTTAGCAAAACCCCTAAACCTTTAATCTTAGTCAGTTTCTCTGATGCATGTGATCTATAAGGAGATGTGTAGTGCTTGGCCTTTGCTTTTTTCTACTATTGAATGTTTTTAGGTAGACTTCCTGTTATGCTTCAGGTGAATTTTACAGTTTCTGTTTCTCTAGGAGACATTCTAGCTGAACATTCTGTGTCTCACATGAAAACTCAGTTGCAAATTATTCTACACATCTGCAGTGGTATATAGGGTTAAATGTATTGGTTCCATTGTTGCCCTTTGTAAAAAAAAAAAAAAAAAAAAAAAAAAACACTTCACCTCTTGCTTCAGTAGATTTCCAGGCGGCAGATTCTGCAGTAAACTCTTACTTACAGAACCACACCTGTGTACCTGTTAACCCTTGTATGGCTAATTCTGATATCTGTTCTTTCAGATTCTACTGTTTCAGCCCTGAGTACTGTTGGAATGAAGCAGCCCCACAGAACCCCAAACTTCAGAGTATCCACACTATAGATTTTACCTCCTGACTCTGACACAGAGGACTGGCTTGTTTATCCTCCTGATTGGGATACTAAACCTTACTCATGCCCAGCAACCTGTACACTGTATTGATTGGGAATCAAAGGATGAATTTGCAAAATAGCATATAGCACTGGGGACAGCAAAATGGATCGCATCTATGGTGCTCAGTATTTAGCCTCCCTGGATGATTACCCCTCAGACTCGGAGGAATGTATAGAACTCCAGACTGCAGTATGGTCTAAATGGCCCCAGGACTGTGCTTCTAATAAGACTCTTGGAAAAAAGACCTGTAAGAAATCTGTTACTGCAAAATGTTCTTTTCAGGCTGACTCTCAATTTAAAGGGGAAGTGATCTCTGCTTCACAGTCACAAGATGATTACCCCTCAGACTCCGAGGAATATATAGAACTCCAGACCACAGTATGGCCTAAAGGGCCCCAGAACTGTTTCTAAAAAGACTCTTGGGGAAATATAGACCTGTAAGAAATCTGTTACTGCAAAATGTTCTTTTCAGGCTGACTCTCAGTTTAAAGGGGAAGTGCTCCCAGCTTCACAGTCACAAGTTCCAGCTGAACACCAGTTCACTTTGTGTTCATACTGTATTCCTGAACAGCAGTCTCTCATGTGCAAAACTTTTTCTCCAGTACCTAGAGTTAAATCACCAGTTTCTGTGAAACCTCATTTGATCCGGTTTCAGGGTCTAAACACCAGAAAAGAATGCCTCTGAAAACTGTCTGCTCATTCCAAGGCTACAGTAAACTTGCACTCCCCTAAGAGTCCAACTCCAGAACTGGTCTCAGATTCTTTGCTTTTGCTACCTGCGGTAAAGGATACTCTACAGGCAGTACCCACAAAGCCAGTGTCGAAGGTGACTCCTCCTCTGTCTATGCCAAGGGTGTCTCCTATTCCAGAGGCATTGTCCATGGTACCAAGTCTGGTTATAATATCTGCCTCTACAGAATTTTCCACGTCCGAAGCATTGGAGGAGGATTTTGCTTTGTAAGCCTTCACTCTCACTCCTGCACAAGCTAATGATTTGCTACCTACAGAGACGGAATCTCTGCAGACAGCACCCATGATGCCAGAGTCAAAGGTGACTCATCCTCTGTCTATGCCAAGGGTGTCTCCTATTCCAGAGGCATTGTTCATGGTGCCAAGTCTGGTGATAATTCCTGCGTTTACAGAATTCTCCACATCAGAAGCATTGGAAGAGTACTATGCTGTAGCAGAATTCACTCACTCCTGCACAAGCTAAGGATCTGCTACCTGTGGTGAAGGAGACCCTGTAGACAGCAGCTACGATGCCAGAGTGAAAGGTGACGCTTCCTCCTGTTCCAGAGGTTTCATCTGTGGTTCCAAGTCTGGTGATAATTCCTGCCTCTACAGAATGTTCCACACCAGAAGTAATGGAGGAAGATTTTGCTGTAGAAGAATTCACTCTCACACAGCAGGGGCTTCAACCTGTCCTTAACTTGTGCAGGAGTGAATCAGAGGGTGTTCATGTCCCTTCACCTGAGACCCCCTGTGTTTCCGATGACCTTATCTTGTCGGTTCTTGCTTCACCTGTATCTCAGTTCCTGTCTGGAGGATCACACATGCCAGTATCTGTCTGACCCAGGACTACGGTATATGGAGTCTATTACCAATAGTACTCATGTGCCGTTTGAGAAACTGCATCATCTCTGTAAGGGTAGTTATAAAACCTCATTTGTTGGTCTGCCATGCATGGTTTTCTCTGCTACCCATCTTTTCTCCAATACTTTCTTGTTACTTCAGTTTGTCCCTTGGTCTGTACCATTTTCTATTCCTCTTGAATCTCCTCTTTCTTTCTGTGGAATGGGCAGCCCATTCCTCCTGGTTCTTGAGGGGGGTGGGGGGAGTACTGTCATGATTCTGTCTTCTCATCAGCCTGGTGCAGTAACTCACAGTGCCACTACGTTTCTGTGGTGCTGTTGTAGTCTGCTGCACTCAGACTAAAGAGATCTGATTCTGTTCCCAGCTGGCCCCACCTTGCAATCACCTCGTCCCTATTTAGTTCAGTCTCTCCCCTTCCTCTGGGCCAGATTATACTGATCAGTTTAGATCAGTTCCAGTTTCTTTTCTGTTGGACCTGGGTACTGAGTTCCTTGAGCTAGCTGCCCCCCTGAGTTCCTTGAGCTAGCTGCCCCCCTGAGTTCCTTGAGCCGGCTGCCCCCCTGAGTTCCTGAGCTACCATTATTCCTGTTCTCAGTAGCCCTGCTCCCTGTTCTCAGTAGCCCTGTGCCCAGAGGCCCTGTTCTCAGTGGCCCTGTGCCCAGAGGCCCTGTTCTCAGTGGCCCTGTGCCCAAAGGCCCTGTTCTCAGTGGCCCTGTGCCCAGAGGCCCTGCTCCCTGTGCCCAGCGGGCCTGCTCCCTTGTGTTTCATTGAATGGTTTGGTGTACATTACTATTTCATGTTCTATATATATATATATATATATATATATATATGTGTGTGTGTGTAATATACATTTGTGTGCCCTTTGATTGTGTGTGTGCTGGATTTCTTGTATTCTCTGGGTTAAACTTTATTTACTTTTGTTGCTGTGGTCAGCACCCCTTCCTGACCAGCAGCCCATGACACTAACCTCATAGATTTTTTGACTGGGTAACTAAATAATAGACCATTGGGGGGGGGGGCAGTAGAAATAGCTTATCTAGATTTCAGTAAAGCATTTGACACTGTCCCTCATAGAAGACTTGTTAATAAATTGCAGTTTTTGGGCCTGGATATAAAAATAGTTAAATGGATAAGGCAATGGCTGAGTGACAGGAGACATAGGGTGGTAGTCAATGGAGAGTATTCGGAAGAAAGGAGTGTTACTAGTGGAGTACCTCAGGGATCTGTACTGGGGCTCATTCTTTTTAAGATTGTTATTAGTGATATTCGAAAAGGTCTTCAAGGTAAGGTATGCCTTTTTGCAAATGATACAAACCTCTGCACCAGGGCAGACATTCCTGGGGGAATAAGCCAAGTGACAAATGATTTAGGTAAATTAGAAGAATGGACAAGTGTGGCAGCTGCAGTTTAAGGTTGATAAACGTAAAATAATGCACTTGGGACATAACAATCCAATGGAAAAATATACTATCAAGGGTACTGTTCTGTCATTGATATTCGAGAAAAAGGATTTGGGAGTAATTATTTCTAATGACTTAAAGGTAGGCAGGCAATGTAATAAAGCGGTGAGGAATGCAAACAGAGTGCTGGGTTGTATAGCTAGGGGCATTAGTAGCAGAAAAAGGGAAGTGGTCATGCCACTGTACATATCTCTAGTTAGACCTCACCTTGAGTATTGTGTACAGTACTGGAGACCCCATCTCCAGAAAGATACTCTAGAGAAAATTCAGAGAAGGGTTACTAAAATGGTGACTGGTTTACAGGAAAAGAAATCCATGTATAGTATGGAGGAGAAAAGAAAGAGAGGGGAGACGATAGAAACATTCAAATACATGAAGGGATTCAACAAAGTGCAGGAGGAAAGTACATTTCAAAGGTGTAAAAATGTTAGGACAAGAGGCCATAGTCTAAAACTAGAGGGATGCACGTAATATAAGGAAGTTTTACTTCATTGAGAGGGTAGTAGATAAGTGGAATAGCCTTCCAGCAGAAGTGGTAGAAGTTAATACAGTGACAGAATTCAAGCATACATGGATAGGCATAAGGCTGTCTTTAACATAAGACAAGACAAAGGATCAAATAGGGTTTGAGGTTTTTTCAGTAGGAAGTGGGCAGACTAGATGGGCCGAATGGTTCTTATCTGCCGTCAACTTCTATGTTTCTATGTACCAAGTTATGTCAATTTATTGTTCAATGAAATTTGATTCAGCTCACCAATGAATCTTCCTAGATCCTCCAAAGAGCCATTCCAAATGCTAAATATATCACTGATATAACGATGGCCTAAATAACAGTTAGGGATGGCAGCACTGAGACATGTAGCCTTGACAAAACCCAATAGTATGGGTGAAACACACAGGTGTATGTTGTACACCGCTCCAGTGTGACAGATTTATGGCTTGGCTGTTACTGTTATCTAATGTGAAGACTGGAGGCTGGAATGAGGAGGTATTCTATCAATAAACTAATGATAGTATTAGTGACTGTAGGAGGAATAAAGGGTGTTTGATCAGAAAAGCAGGAAGGAGGAGTATAACAATGTGAAGACCCTGATGGTGAGTCCTTTACTGTGACGTATCTCTTGGAGAACTGTTTCTACTGTTTCAAGAGCCTAGTAATCACTTGACCGATGCTTGAATGTAGTCTTGCTTTGACTTCCTTAACCCCTTCACTGCTATAGCATATACTTACCCTCTCCCACTGAAGAAATGCTACTAACCTTGCATGAACTCCTTGGATACTTTCTACCATGGATACCTCACTATATAGTGATTGACTCAGCGATTAGAGACCAACTTTATTTTTGTGCCATCAAGTGTCTATATAGATGCCAAGTCATTATATCACTGGTTCTAGTTGGACCTGTTATCTAGGAATTATATGCCTTCCTTTTTCTTTTTGGGGGTAGTGGGAGATGTGGGATTCTGCGATTTGTCCATGATTATTTGTTTTCTATAGTGTTTAATAAATCACTGTATATTTTTGGTACTAGTAGTGATGTTTCATTTTTTGGTACAATAATACAGTTTGTGCTATGTATGTGGTCCAGTACTTGGCTTTTCGAGTGGATATACTGATATGGTCCATTCAGCAACATTCACATGTAATGTGAGGTTTAATGTATATTGTGATTGTATATTGTGATACTTATTTTGAAAGCCTATATCTATATACACATTTTTCTGTATGTTGCACTTTAACATGTTTGTGAGAATATATGTATGAAATTAATCATTTTGCTGCTAAGGGCGTGATGGACCACGTTTTCCACATACCTCTGCCAAGGAAGCAGCCCATCATCTCAGCTGCAGATGGGGGGGGAGAGTTAATTTTGTGGACTGGTGAAAGTCTCCAGTCCCTCAATCACCTCTTCTGTACTGGGCATCAATTCATGTTGGTGTTGCTAAACTCGTGTGGTGATGTCATTAGTACAACTGTGTCCCACTTGACCACCAAGAGATTCAGGTACTTGGAACAGAGAATGAGGAGAGGCAATTTGGATGCCTCTACCTTCCCCTCTCTCACCCATTTCAATATATTTTGGGGGCCCACGTCTGAAAGAGGGGATTTCATTTCTTTCAAATGAGTTGTACATTATTTAGTAGTGTCTGTTGATCGTGAGACATTACGGTTTCACAAATCATGGGCAGAATAAAATGATCTCCAACCTCTTCCACAGATACATGGCTACTCTTTGGAAGTGGGATGTTACCGCTTTCAAACTAGGATAGTCTTCAAACAGTAGAAGTTGGTTGATCACAAGATCACCTCCCATTATTGCAAAATAGGTGGGCTTAGGGAGGTGAGGGAATGGAACTCTTAAAAGAGCCTGTATCCCACCTCCCCTTGCTCTTAAAAAATATGTAACGATGCCCTTGTATAAAAGAGGTTAGACCCATCTTTCATTCACTAGTACACTTCAATGGTGTACATGTTGGGTGGCAATGTGATCCCAACATGATGCATTTAATTTAAGTGAAATCATTTGTTGAAGCTGCTCTTAGAGCCCTATCACACAAGTACTCCAGTATTGGAGTAGTCCATTTCAGCCTCCTGGGATGATCATGACATGCCAGTACTATCACTGGTCCTTAAAGGACCAAAACTCGTGATGGTTCTGACTCATCATTGGCCCTTAAGGGTTTAATAAAAATGTACACTTATAATTCAGTTATAAAACTATATTGTAACAACAAAAAATATACAAAGGCTGACCAGCACACATAAATATTATTCTACATACAATATAAAACTAAAACATCCTAATAGTGCTTACAACTTTGGTATAAAATATATCTCTGCAATGGGAGTACCTAATAAGAGTTTACTATTCCTTAATCAGAATTTTGTGGCACACCACAATTAGGATGTTTTAGTTTTAACGTGTATGTAGATTAAACATTTTTGTTTGTAGCCAGCATAGCGTATTTGTATTTTTTTTATAATATATTTTTGCATTTGAATTAATAGTGTGCTTTTTTTTTTTTTTTTTTTTTTTTTTTTTTTTTTTATATTTACTAATACTAGATCAATCATTTGGGACACTTTGTTTAAACTGTTTTCGCATCTATCAATTTAATTTTTTTTTTTTTTTACTTTTTTTCTCTTGACATTTCTATGTTTGTATAACATTTCTATTGATTGTAGAATATGCTCATTTATATTTTTGTAGTGTTTGTTGCTGTTCATAGGTTGCAGGACTCAATGCCTGACTAACTTCACTCTCCATTTTTTTTTTTATTTTTTTTTTTTTTTTGTGGAACCCAATAATTGGTAGTTTGGTGCACTATATTGGGCGCTGCAAAGTATTTCCACTTGGTGGTGGTACATCATATTAGAGGGATGTAAGCTGATCCCATTTTGGGGCTTTTTATAAATAACTTTGCCTTTAATGGGAGCACAGTTTTATCTTTAAATTCTGCTCCCATTCCTTTTCTTGCGCTATGACCCTTATAGGGCATCCATAGTTTGTGCGTGTAATGGAGAATGTGTGGTTTGTGCTGGCATTGCAGTTCCACTAAGGAACACTAATAGGTTTAACATCAGATAGCTGTAATGATTTTGCTGATTGAGTTAATTAGACTGGATGTGACTATATAATCTTGATGTTCCAATATTATAACTTGCCTATAATTAAGTGATCCATTCACAAAATGCGTAAGGCCTTTCGTGTTTTCCTGTGGTCTCCATGTCCAGTGGAGCATTTTTAAAGATTTCAATACTTGGCTTGCCTGGCTTTCCTGAGATTCGGTGGATCTGTTGAGCACGCCCTTCCAGTGTCTTCCTAGCAGTTGAATTGTTCAGTAGATTAACAGTGGCATGACTGATGTCAGCAAGCAGACAACTTTTTTTTTTTATGCCAAGCTGGTGGGATTCACTGTAGGAGGTTGGAGGACCAATGTGACCCAAGTGAGTGGGAAAAGTAGGCAACCAACTACATCAAATTATGGGTCACTTGACTTTCCAACACTAGGCTGGATTGCATTTCCAGAAAGTGATGGTTCAGGGACCATCAGGTTGTGGAGGTTTGGAAGGAAGGCAATACCTGGGGGGGGGGGGGGGGGGGAATGACAACATTTGATTAATGAAATAAGAAATGGAGATGCAATGGAGAGAGTGCAACCACTTGTGAGGTGCTTGCTTGACCATGCAGATATACATGGCCAAGCCTGTGCATGGTATGTTCTTGTCATTGGTATTTGGTTGCACTCTCCAAACAGAGAACTGCATCAATCACCTCTGTCAAAGGAAGGACTATACACTGTATTAACATATTTGTTGTAAAAACTTTCCATTAAATCTACTAAATGGGAGGAGTTTTGGAGCCTCTCAATAAATTCAGTTGAACTGACAAGATTTTCTTGATAAGTTGTTCCCAAACATTCAAGGTAAATTCAACACTTTTCAGAACTTTAGAAGTGCCTTGGAACATATTATAAATTAACTTTAAAGGGATAGTAATGTTTCACAATAAAAGCAGCGCCAATTAATCTTCATAGTATTTGGGCCATGCAGAGTGTTATTTCAATACTGTCAGAGTTGTAGTTCAAGAGTAATTGAATGATAAAGTATCCCTCTCCTGCCCATTTTACAGATGTAACACTGCTCACCTCAGAGTAGCAAGACTTTCCAGATGGATCGCAGAGGGGTACAATTTTCAGTGAGCATAAGGAAAAACCTGTCAAGGGGGGTAGGGTTTTCCTTATGCTCACAGTAAAAAGATTGTCCCTTGCTGTGAGCTGTCTGGTCCCAGGACCAGATTCCACATCTGAGGGGAGGTGGCTTACACTAGGTAAAAGAGGCAGAAGGGGGATACTTTATCATTCAATTATTCTTGAACTACATCTCTGACAATATTGAAATGACACTCTCGATGGCCCAAATACTATGAAGATTAATTGGCGCTGCTGTTTTTGTGAAACATTACTATCCCTTTAGCTCTGAATATCACCTGGAGTGATCCTATGTTGCTTGAACAGGAGCAAGCTGGCTTATTACTCCCTGCATTCTTTCTGAACACAGGTATGCTTAACCCTGTGAGTACCAGTCCAACACAATATTCTATGATTGTTCTAGCTCTCCTTGTTTTGTAGAACTTTTGTAGAACGTCTGCTGCATTTCTTTTAAAACTAGGTAATAGCTTTGAAGAATTGAATGATAAGGTTGTGTGTGGTACATCTAAACCCTGTTAAAGAAGATAAAGTCAACATTTGGACCTTCAGGGTACCAAGGCTTAGTCCTTTGTGAAAGATCAATCAAAACTGCTGCTGAAGGATTTTCCAGATTGATCTTTGTCTGCTGCCCATTGACAAAAGAAGGTTCATAACTTGTAATTGGAATTAGAGGTTGATTTATTCCTGGCTTTCATTAGGAAAGAGGTTAGAGTCCTTGTCTGGCCAGAACTTGCCAATAAATCTGCAACATGCTAAGTGCAGCTTGTGAACCTTCAGATAAAGGATGGGTACTTGGGACAAGAGACCTCTCCTAGAGGGTAGTCTCCACAACTCCTGGACTGCCAACATTCAAAGGGATGGAAACCATGCTCTCCTGGGCTATATCAGCTATGACCTCTGACTTGTCTCTCCCAGTATCACTGGCACCAGGAGAAAGAGGTATCCCAGCTTATGAGACCAGGAGTGCACCAGAGCATCCTTCCCCCTGGCTTCTGCAAAGAAAGTCCTGGTGTAGATTCTTGACACTTTCTGTTCTGAGAAGATGCCATGAGATCTCTCATTGGGAGACTCAAATGATCTCAAAGTTCAAGGCCCAGCAACCTGGAATCACATATTTCTGCTTCAATGATCAAAACACCCTGAAAGTAAATTGCAGTTAAGTTGGGTGCATGAGTGTTTTCCCAGGCCAAAATTGGTCTTGCCACCAGCAGCAGAACCCTGCTTCTGGTCCACCCTTGCTTCCTGATATAGATTTTGTCCAACTAGATCATCATAGGTTGACCTTCCAGTAGACAGGAGAAAAGGTAAATAGCCTGGCCTATTTCAATGACTTCTAGGATGTTTGAGGGCAGCCACTTGATGTCCTGTGGTTACTGAACAACTTGCTTCTTGCAGGTCGCACCTTGTCTGTCTCCACTGGCAACTGTAGTGAGCACTCTCCTATCTACATCTCCTAGAATTTGCCCTTGATGAGACTCTTGTGCTTCTCCCACCAGACTAGATTTCTCTGCACTAGATGAAATATGTATGACAACCTCCAGTGGATCGGAATGGCTGTTCCTTTCATATGCAAGTTCTTTCTGAAGAGGTTTTAGATTCCACAGGCCCACTTCATTGCAGGAACGGAAGAAGACATGAGTCCTAGGAGCTTTGTGCAGTGTCTTTCAGTGCAGCAATTGTCTTGTCTGAACTTGCTTCCTTGCAGGATGATGTAGAGAATCTTCTCCACTGGCAATGATACTGCAGCTTCTGGGGTGTTGAATAGGGCTCCCAAGAAGGCCTTCTCACTGTAGGTTCCAGCTGACTTCTCGGTACCCATTTATCTGGAATTAACTTGGTCTAAGCCTTCAAAAAGTGTCTGAGTCTGCCAACAAACCCTCAAAACTTGAACCTGGGCACCATCAGAATTTACTTCAAGATTTAGAATCTCCATGAGTACACCCTCTGGCATTTCAAAAGTACTCTGGCTGGCCTCCTTTCCATGCTTGGGATCTATTAGCTTCTCTTTCTTGTCAGCAGGAAGGAACTTTCCCAAAAGATGATCTTTTGTCTTTGAGATTTCCTGGCAGAGACCCAAATTCCTCTTGTATTCCACTTGTATTGGGGAATATACTCTTATAACTAGAAACCTTATTGGTAATCTCCTCTAGTCAATAACCGAACACCATCCCACAATTGTTAACCCTTTGAGTGCCAGAGGGGTACGCAACGCATTGCTTTGCAAGGCGTTGCGTACCCACCCGGCACTCAAAGGGTTAAGGACCAAAGATTGTATATAGACACAATCTGCATTCCAAGGACAAAGCCAACTGACTCTTCTAGCAGCCACTGCTAGTAACATTGCTTTCAACTGAACCTTCACCAGGTTGATGGAAGAATAAATATATTCAATGACTAATTTTTCTTCAGTAATGGCGTATCTGCTCTCCCCTTGGACAACTGAATGCTTGATGGATCTGTAAAGTGAAGTTCGTGTGACTGCAGCTTTACATGAGCAACTGTCAGGCAGGGACAACCATTTAAGATTGTTTTCCAAACATCTGTCAAGGTGGACCATGAACGAAGTAGCATCATCCAAAAGACGAGATATCATCTTGGAAAGTCCAACCATAGAATCATCCACATTCCCAGGAGAGTCACATAGTTTGCAGTTCTTCTCTGGCAGAGGGTTTGAAATTCTTTTCTGATTTTATCCACCTGAAAAGAAAAACACCTTGTAAGCAGATTGAAGGTCTGCCTTCCTGCATTGATGAACACCTCTTCCACTTCTGATGATTCCTCCAGGTCTTTATATGTCAGTTGTTCTTGTTCTGATTCATTTGAAGGGGAAAGAATGTCTTCCTCGTGACAAGATCTTTTTCTTTTGCATGGCTGTAATTGTACAGCATTTTACTGTCACGGAACCACCTCTTTGGTAACAAGAGGCATGTCCAAAGAAATAAATGGAGCTTCAATAGCAATGGCCAGCAAATAGGATCTGCAGATCTTACCATAAGAAGCCAGGAAACTCAGACAGCAGCAGGATAGGAGCAGGAAAGAAAAGATAAAAAGAAATGATCTTACCAGGATATAGAAAAAAAAGTTAAGCCCTGCAGCAGACACCAAACAGCAATGAAAATCAGTCCCAGCAACAACAGCCCGAGAATCAATATGGTCCTGTTCCAACCTATTATGTGCATCATGGTGTGATCCTGGAGTCAAACCTAGAGAGCAAGTGCATACCTGTCAGATTCAGCTCTCTGAACCTTGACCTTGTGGTTTCGGCTTTTGTCTCTGGGTTTTAATATTGAATTTCAGACCTCTATCGTTTGTGCTTATCATCTAAAGTTTAACACGTTTTCAGCTTCTCCATGTTAATATTGTTTATTTGAGTGCCAGAGAGAGATCCAACACATTGTGGTAAAATGGGTTGGATACTGCTTTGGCACTATAAGTGTTAAGTCTTTCTGTTGACATCTTGCTGTGACGTGCTTTAGATCACTTGTGACCCCTTGTAATGTGACTGACCAGGCCAAAAATGTGCCTGGAAATGTTTTTGAAATGCTGACAATTATGGAAGAGCATTCCTTCCAGCTGACTGGGTTTTACCTTCTTGAATAAAAAGTCATCAAAATTACTGTTTGAACAAGGGCAAAAGTCCCATTCAACTCTATGGGAATTTTGATAATTTTTATTTCTTCCCAGTTGCTTTGCTGTACAACTACTCTTTTTTTTTTTTTTTTTTTTTTTTTTTTTTTTTTTTTTCTTTTGATGGGAAAGGCCCACAATCTTGTCTCTACAGCATTGCTGGACAATCCAGCTGTTGAGGACTACTTTTCCCATCATCCCAAGTTAGCACACGGAGGACTATCTGTAGTCCTCAACATCTAGAGAGCCTCATGTTGCTTAAGCCTGCTATTTGGACATTACACATTTTCATACCTGGGAACTTTATTCTGTGGAGCCCCCAGTGGGGGCTCATGGGATTTGACCAGGTGTACTCTAATAATGCAATTTCCATCATAAAGGGGTGGGTCTTAATATGGTGGGTAGGACTTACCATCATTGTGCTGAGTAAGTGGGAGGGAAGGAGAAGAAGTGGATGGGAAATGGGCAGAGATTCATAGGAAACTCACCACCGCCAGAGAATCGGCCTCTATCCCCGGAGACCTGGCAATTAACATTAAAAACCAGAGTCTCTGGGAGAAATCTGGAGAGTCCTAGGTATGCACATTTTGCTTACTGCATATCTTACACAAATACAGCGTGTGAAATCTGCAACTTAGTCACATACAGCACAGTGTCACTAGAACCCTATGTGTTTAGAAACCACTGAAACCTTATGGTGTGTGTCCCTATAAGGAATATATGATTAGTTATGTTAGCAGAGTAGGAAAGGGAATGGTAACTGAAAATAAATCAAGATAGAACCTGGCAGTCAAAAGCAACATTTTATAAAAAATGGGACCATTATTAAGCCCCTTGTATGCTACAGCAGGGGTGCTCAAACCTGCCCTCAAACTCCCTCTAACAGCCTGTTTTCAGCATATCCTCAGTTATACATAAGAGAATATAGTTATTTCAGGCTGGTCCTTCTGATTGATTAACCTCTGTTCATGTTGAGGTGATGTGAAACCCTGCAGTGTTGGAGAGTCCTGAGGACAGATTGAACACCTCTATGCTAGAACAAGTTGCTTTGTAATGTGTTAGAGATCTCTCCAGTGTAAAAGCAGAAGTACGCTGTTTCAAATTGTTGGCATATTTTTGTTTTGTTTTCCTCTAACCATTTGAGAGCGAGGAGAGTGTCTAGTGCATTGCTTTTGTAACTCAGATGGTTATAACCAGTTAATGTTAATTTTCCATAAAGGAATGTAGCTGACGCTACGAATTCCCATTATAATCCTACAGCTCCCTCTTGTGTTTCATATTGATATTAATCTGATTAACAAAATACAGTGACTTCGTAAGTGAAAGCAATATCTTAATAAAAATCTGTAATAATAATAAATTTTATGTAACCGTTTTTAGAGTTGATTTTATTCCAGTCCACTTAATGATGGCCCATCAGTGTCACCTGGATGCTGTACTGGTGTCTACTGCCTGTTCCCTATGTTTTCCTAACCCTTGTCCTTTACACAAAATTGTAAAAGCACACAGTATAGGCGCATTGTAATACTCCTGTTCTGTACACATCTATATATCTTAATTTCTTACTACTTCTAGTTATTGCTTTTAACCAATTGAATGCCAGAGTGGTACCCCAAGCATTGCAAAAGCAATGATTTGCAGACCTCTCTGACACTCAAAAGGTTATATGATTTAATTAGTTCACATTTCAGTACTTACCTCTCTTGACCACTCTGTTCCATTTCAGAGGCAGACTGAGGTCGGGCAAATCAAGGACAGCTCTTTATTTTGGATCTGCCCACCGATAACCAGTACTGCTGTACTATGGGTTGAATTGCGGTGATCAGACACAATCACCACAAGATAGTGCAGGCCAGCAGAGAAAAAAAACAAACCACAAAATTACCCAACTCGTAATGGGCCCATTTCCCAGCTTAAGAAGTTCTGATACCATCACTATCCTTATCCTTATTACCTATATCATCAGAACAGAGCTCTGGTTTATAACTGTCAGTGTGCCACTCTGTCTCACTACTTTTGCTCCATGAGTGACATGCAGCGTTCTATATCTAAATGGTATCATGTGCAGCGCTGGAAGTCACTGTTATGATGTTCTTTGCTGCTGGCCATATTCATAACAGGAGTTCCAGGAATATATGCTGTTAGTGGTCCCTCTGGGCAAGGTTGCAGTTATGACACAAGGATGGGTAAGTGGGTGTGACACGTGGGTTAAGGTAAGGTTTAGTATTCATGTGGGTTTTAAAGTTGGGCTAAAAAAAAAATATACAGTACTGTGCAAAAGTCTTAGGCAGGTGTTTATGCATTTTGTTAATTGATAAGAATAGTCAGTGAACAGAAGAAAAATCTAAATCATATCAATATTTGTTATGACCACCCTTTTCCTTCAAAGCAGCATCAATTCTTTTAGGCACACTTGCACACAGTTTGTTAACCCCTTAGGGACCCTTGACGTACCAGGACCGTCAAGGGTAAATTTGCTCGAACGACCCTTGACGGTCCTGGTACGTCACGTACTTTTTACTTACAGCGCTCTACCGGGAGCGCTGTAAGTAAAAAATAGGGCATGAAATAGACCGCTCCAAGATCGGAGCGATCTGTTTCAAGCCCCATAGTGACGCGCCGATACACGTGACAGGCTCGTCAAAGTGCCCCTATGCGGTCGTTATGGGACGGAAATGTCCCATAACCTCTGGTCCTTAAGGGGTTAAGGAAGTCAGCAGGTAGATTGTTCCAAACATCTTGTAGAACTAACCACAGTTCTTCTGTGGATTTAGGAAGCCTCAGTTGCTTCTCTGTCTTCATATAATCCCAGACAGGCTCGATGATGTTGAGATCAGGGCTCTGTGGGGCCATACCATCACTTCCAGGACTACTTGTTCTTCTTTATGCTAAAGATAGTTTTGAATGACTTTGGCTGTATATTCTGGGTCATTGTCATGCTGCAGAATAAATTTTGGGCCAATCAGATGCCTCCTCGATGGCACTGCATGATGGATAATTGTCTGCCTGTACTTCTCAGCATTGAGGAGACCATTAATTCTGACTAAATCCCCAACTCCATTTGTAGAAATGTAGCCCCAGGCTTGCAATTAACCTCCACCATGCTTTGCTGTTGCCTGCAGGCACTCATTCTTGTACCACTCTACAGCCCTTCGGGGCACAAACTGCCTTCTGCTACAGCCAAATATTTCAAATGTTGACATAAGTCCAGAGCACCCGCTGCCATTTTTCTGCACCCCAGTCCCTTTGTTTTCATGCACAGTGGAGTCGCTTGGCCTTGTTTCCATGTCAGAGGTATGGCTTTTTGCCTGTAAGTCTTCCATGGGTGTAGATGGTTATATCATGATCCCACTGTCTTCTGCCAATTCTGAGCTAATGGCACTGCTGGACATTTTCCTACTGCAGAGGAAAACAAGCATGATTGTCTCATCTGCTGCACTAAGTTTCCTTGGCCGACCACTGCTTCTACGGTCCTCAACATTGCCTCTTTCTTTGTGCTTCTTCAAAAGAGCTTGGACAGCACATCTGGAAACCCCAACTACCTTGAAACTTTTGCCTGGGAGAGACTAGGCTGATGCAGTATGACTATCTTGTGTCTTGTTGCTGTGCTCAGTCTTGCCATGGTATATGACGTTTGGCATTAAACTGTCCTCAGCAACCTCACCTTGTTAGCAGAGTTTGGCTGTTCCTCACCCAGTTTTATTCCTCCTACACATCTGTTTCTATTTCAGTTAACGATTGTGTTTCAACCTACATATTAAATTGATGATCATTAGCACCTGTTTGGTATAATTGTTTAATCATACACCTGACTATATACCTTCAAAATTCCTGAATTTGTGCAAGTGTACCTAGAAGGGAGGAGGGAAAGGTTACAGTAGAAAGTGATGAGTTAAAGATATTAGCCTGGGAACAAGAGTAGCTGCTAGAACTTTGGTAAGGTGTGAGGGCATGGAATCCAGAGGGTGTAGAGGAGGATATTGATAGATATACTTTCTCTTTTGTAACAGGGGTGAATCAGCTGATGGTTGCTTGAGTTGAGCTAGGAATCAGGGGGGGTTGAAGGTGAGGACATGAAGGGCATTGCTTGGTTAGTGGACTGCACCTTATATTAAAGAGATTAAAGAGATAGTAAACTCAAAAAAAAAAAAAGTACAGGTGAAATGATAGGTACAATTAAAATATACTTACTGCCCTCATTCCCGTCTCTCAAACCATTATGGTATGAGAGAGATAATAACATAAAGGTCTCCTCTTCCTCCCACTTTTCATGTGTCCTCTGTATAGCAGACGTCATGAGTTCCTGCTTCCGGGACCAGACGGTGGCTCTTCAGGAGTGCTGTCATTGAGATATATAACTATAATTACTTCATCAGTATGTTCTACAATGTGTGCCTGGCTTGCATTTTCTCTGGAGCATTGTCAATATTTTTCTGTGCTAGATAGGCATCCATTGCTTTTTTGAAAGCAGTTGCATTATCTGCAAGTACAACATACTGAGGCAAAGAATTCCATAGCTTAACTGCCCTTCCTGTAAAGAATCCCTGCCTTTGTTTTAGTTGAAAGTGCCTTTCCTCTAGTCTTAATGGATGACCTCTTGTTCTTAGCTCAGCTTTTTGCATAAATAATTCATTGGCTAGTTCTTTGTATTGACCTTGAATTTATTTGTAAATGGTAATCATATCACCCCTTGGATGTCTCTTCTCTAATGTAAACAAACCCAGATAGGTAGTCTCTCTTTATAACTCAAATCCTCCAATCCCCTTATCAGTTTTGTTGCACGTCTCTGCACCTTTTCCAGTTCAACATTGTCTTTTTTTAAGAACTGGCGACCAAAATTGTACTCCATGTTCTAGATGAGGCCTAACCAAGGATTTATACAGAGGTAGGATAATATTAGCATCCCTTGCATCTACTCCTCTTTTTATGCAGGCTAATACCCTATTTGCTCTTGCAGCAGCTGAGTGACTCTGTACACTGCTGTGATGTCTATCAGTACTCCTAAATCTCTCTCTCTAATGAGGATTCCCCAAGTTGTTTCCCATTTAGAGTATATTTAGCAAGTTTGATTCTACAGCCCACATGCATAACCTTATATTTATCTACATTAAATGACATCTGCCACGTTTCTGCCCATTCACTCAGTTTATTCTGCAGAGAAAAAGCATCCAGCACTGTATGTATTTCGATACTCAGCTTAGTGTCATCAACAAAGACTGAGATGCTACTTTCAATTCCCACTTCTAGATTATTAATAAACAAATGAAAAAGCATTGGGCCCAGGACTGTACCCTGTGGCACCCCATGTATAACTTTAGACCAAGTTGAAAAGGTTCCATTTACAACTCTCTGACATCTATTACTTAACCAGTTCTCAATCCATGTACAGATAACACCTCCAAAACCGAAGCCTTTTAATTTATGCAGTAACCTGTTGTGAGGCACTGTAGCAAAGGTTTTTCCTTTGTATCCGGATCCTGGTTCCCACCATGTCTTGTCATTACGCTGAGACTTTATAGAGTGTCCATGCTCTTCGGCAGGTGCACGATCAAAGCATTCCAGTTTGTGACCTGTAGTTCCAATTTAGTTCCTGTGTGCTCTCCTTGTGTATTGACTTCTGCTGTATGACTTGGCACTGTGTTCTCAGATGTCATGTTACTGACTTTGACTCTGTTTACTTGACTTCCCTTCTGCCTCTCTCCTGTGTACTAGATGGCCCAACTGGTTTCTGATCTTGGCTCTGTTACCTATCAAACTTTGTCTGCTGCTTGATTCTGTGTTGCCCACCCGTTCCTGACTTTGCTTATCTGACTTCCATTTGTCTTGCACCCTTAGTCGATCTTGACTTCCTCGCCCACCATTCGACTATAAACCTCATCGACCACTTATCGAGCATCGACCAACTCAACTTCCAGTTGAACCTTGTCTATTCATTTCCTTGTCCTTTCAGGGTTACTATATAATACTGCTGGTAGGCTGCCATCTCTGTTATTCTCCTCAAGCTCAGTGGGTAATCTCTGTTCTCTGGGGTGTCTTCTGGGAGGTGCAGGCTGGCTCTTCAGGTCAGCACTAATCTGGCCTTGTGCCAGCATCTCTAACTCTGCCCAGGCTGTAGCAAATATATAAGTCCCTATTGTCTAGGTGTTGGGCTTCCAAAATATGGGCCTGTGTAATTACCAGGGCATTTCTCTCTGCCAATTTTTCGGAGAATCCATAAGTGTTTTAGGCTGCACGCCATTTGGGGAGCCCGCAACTGAATTTAAAAAAAAAAAAAAAAAACCTCTGTCCTTAAAGGGATAGTAATACTTTAATATTCCTATTCCCCATATTGTAGATATTTGCAAAATAATTTATTAGCCCTCAGGTTCATCTCTCAAACCTTTATGGTTTGAGCGATAAACGTAGGCAAAGTTCCCCCCTCCCTCCCTCTTCCCTGAAGTCAGCATTGTGCAGACTGCAGGGATATCCAGTCTGACTTTCATCAGGCGACTCTGTAGCAGAGCCGCGATCACGTTAGTGAAAAAGAATTATTTCACTGAAACGGTCTTCTATGTGTGCTTGCAAACCAAACACATGTAGAAGACCATTTCAGTGAAATAATTATTTTTCATTAACGCGATCTCGGCTCAGCTGCAGAGCCGCAAGCATGCATAGACACACATATACATGCATACATACACACATACTGTACATACACACATTACTATCTACATCTGTCAGTGGAGGCCTCATATGAAGGGGGAAGGTGGGAGTACACAGAAGGAATGGAAGCATAACGGTTTTAACCCGTTGAGCACCATAAAGGTAGGAAAGGCATTGCACAGCAATGCATTGCACACTCCTCTGGCGCTGAAAGGGTTATCAAGCTGTTCCAGTCTGTACCTCCACATACCTGGAAGTGGCAGGTATTGGAGGCGGCAGTGATGGCTGTCATCATGGTATTGTCATTAAGGTTCCCAGCAGGGCTGCTGGGTGCAAGTCAGATAGAGATAATGGGAGAGAGGATGACAGCTGGTGCTGGAGAGGAGGCATAGAGAGAGGGATAGGAGGAGACAGGTCAAGCACTGGGAGCAGAGTGGAGGCAGTAGGGAGCAGCTAAAAAAAGGGCAGAGCAAAAAATGCAACACAAGAGGAGCCTTCTCTATTTTGTATCTTCCAGTTCAATAAAATGTCACCGCACCACCACCGATAGAAAACTACTCACAAAACTGATGGCTGGATACACATTTATATATGTACCAGCTAAAAGAACTCAGGGAGTTATTGTAGCTGGTCCTACAATTGGCTTTCTTCAATGTTAGTAAGGCCTAACAGGCTGTGTCTCCTCAAGGGAAGTACGATATGCAAAAGAATCCCATGTGCTTGGATATGTTCTCACACACAAGATGGCTTCCTCCTTCAATTAACCCTTTGAGTGCTTTGCAATGTGTTGCATACCTCTTTGGCATTCAAATGGTTACTCTTTATGAGATCAGTAGTAGTGCGCCTGTGCAGTTAGTAAGCATGGAGGCTGCTGTGTTGTGTGTGAAAAGGAAAAGAGGAATAGACTCTGCAGAGGATCTGATTCAGAGTTGTAAGAGACTCTGAAATGTGGAGGAGACCACAGAGGCTGCCACAGTGACAAAGCAAGTGTTCAAACTCCCAGCCACAGTCAGCTCCCAGGCAAGAGCGAGGTTTCATTTTAGTTCATAACATTTCTATTGTCTGTCATTAGTGGCTTAGCAATAAAGGTGATTTGACACAGAGACTTCAAATCTTTCTTGCAGAGGGACACAGGGGCATGAGCACTTTAAACTGGGAACACTGGCTGCAGTTGGGAAGCAGTTGTCATTATTATTGGCCTCAGTGGGCCCTATGTATACCCATAGCAGACGTTCTTCACATGCTCTGTTTCAGTGGGGTGATCTGGCAACCTGAGACACAAGGTTGGAATGTATGCGAGGGCGAGAATTATAAACCTGTGACTTAGTGAGTGAAAGAGAGTGTGTATTTGTGCCCCAGTGTCAGCCATGTTTTTTTTGTTTTTGGTTTTTTGTTCAGGAAGAGATATGAATATCTCCTCCTTGCTGCTGCCCTGGGGTGTGTCAGGCCCGGCTGTAGAATTTGTGTTCCCATGACCACGTTCTCTTTTTTATACTATAGTTAGGGAGTTAACTAGTTATATACACACAGTGAGAGAATGACAGCTATATAATGGATAAAGAGGATCTTCCTTCCTCTAGGACTGGTACATTGGATCTGCCCCCATTAGGACTGGTGCAGAGGATCTGCCTCCTCCAGAACTGGTTTAAAAAAAAAAAAAAAAAAAAAAAGAATCTGCCTCCGCTAAGACTAGCACAGAGGATCTTCCAGCTCAAGGACTGGTACAGTGTATGTGTAGCCTTTCACCTCTAGCACTGGTACAGGGGATGCACAAACTGGGAATAATAGCACTGTACCTGGTATACTCAGCCTGGGGCATGTAGAACTGGTACAGAGTATACACAGCCTGCCAACTCTAGGATTGGTACAGGAGATATTACAATTATGGGACTGGTACAAGGGATTTGTCATCTATTTATCGGGGGGGGGACACAGCCTTGCACCTATAGGACTATATGTATATTTCTAGATTATTTTTAAAGGAGAACTAAAACCTAGTTATAAACCCCAACTTACCCCTTTTTTTGTGGCCATATAATTCTAGCCTATGAATTTTCTTTGTGATGTTTGAGCAATATCTTTATCCTGTTGTGGATATTAAGTCCATGGAGGCAGACATGACAATTGCTAACAGGACCGTAAGACACAATCTCTGCCCGCAACACACATTGTAATCTTAACCCTTTTGAGCACAAGGGTAAAGGTTATAGTGGCCATAAGGATTCTCTGTGCAAAGTAAGGCAAGTGAGGAGGGGTATTGTTAAGAGGTATTACTTTACTCTGCACCTTATTTAATGGAAAAGTAACACCCAATATCACCTGTAAACTGCAGTTACCCTCCTCTTGACCCAGGTGGTGTTAAAGGGATAGTAATGTTTCACAATAAAAGCAGCTCCAATTAATCTTCATAGTATTTGGGCCATGGAGAATGTTATTACAATACTGTCAGAGTTGTAGTTCAAGAGTAACTGAATCATAAAGTATCCCCCTCCTGCCCCTTTTACTGATGTAACACTGGTCAGCTCAGAGCAGCAGGGTGGTGTCCAGGTGGATTGCAGAGAGGGACAATCTTCAATTACCATAAGGGAAAAAAACCTGAAAAACCTGTCAATGGGGACAGGGCTTTCATTGTTCTCACAGTAAGAAGATTATCCCTTGCTGTGAGTTGTCTGGTTTGTGGACCAGATTTTCTCGATAAGATATTACCAAACATTCAAGGTAAATTCAACACTTTTCTGAACTTTAGAAGTTCCTTGGAATGTATTATAAGCTAACTTTAAAGGGATAGTAATGTTTCACAATAAAAGCAGCTCCAATTAATCTTCATAGTATTTGGGCCATGGAGAATGTTATTACAATACTGTCAGAGTTGTAGTTCAAGAGTAACTGAATCATAAAGTATCCCTCTCCTGCCCCTTTTACTGATGTAACACTGCTCACCTCAGAGCAGCAATACTGTCCGGATGGATTACAGAGAGGGACAATCTTCAGTGATCATAAGGAAAAACCTGTCAAGGGGGACAGGGTTTTCCTTATGCTCACAATAAGAAGATAGACCCTTGCTGTGAGCTTTTTGGGCCCAGGGCCAGATTCCACATCTGAGGGGAGGTGGCTTACACTAGGTAAAAGTGGCAGGAGGGGTATACTTTGTAATTCAATTACCCTTGAACTACAACTCTGACAGTAATGAAATAACACTCTCCATGGCCCAAATACTATGAAGATTAATTGGAGCTGTGTTTTTTGTGAAACATTACTATACCTTTAAGGGATGAATTTTCAGCATATGTAGCTTAGGGAAAGATGTTCAAAAAGTGGTGGTCACTGAAATTATCGGTAATCAGAATAAAAAAAAGTTCTTACGCCATGATCAGCCCCTTAGTGACCGGCCGCGTGCGCACGTGGCCGGCACTTAATGACAATGGGTTTTTTTTTCCCCCCCATTATAGTGAATGACTTCCTGGACTTACCAGGTAAGTCGTCTGTCACTAACTGACATTTTTTCATGACTTACCTGGTAAGTCCTTTGTCACTAAGGGGTTAGTCATTTCTCAGACATATTGCCATCATTTTTAGCATCCAATTCCGCCATCACAGTCAAAGACAAAAAAGCAGTCTTAATCTTCTGTCACAGTGTAAGATATTTAAAAAATATATATAAATATTTAGCCCTCATTTTTTTGTCTGATTAACATAATTTTTTCCTGATAAAATAAAAATGGTCTAAACTTAGAGAAGACAAATTAAAGTACTGTTAGGAGGAGTGAGAAGCAGTAGTACGGAATCTGGTTTAAAAAAAAAAAAAAAAAAAAAAGTCTTTGAAAATTTGTCCTTTTAAAGACAAAAAAAAAAAATATCTTTTTCTTTGAAGATTTTCAGTTCAAAGACCAAATTAAAGACTTTTTAACTTAAGAATCATTAAGGTCAATAGTCTTGCTGATATTTTCAAACGAGACAAATTTACTTCTGAAGATATTGTCCTTCTTTTACCTCCAACTCACAGTCTGACATTTTTTTCCCATTATGATGACTTTTTCATCTCACCCTTAGTGTTAGGCAGGCATAGGGATAGAAAATTGATTCAATCACCTGGTTTGTCACAAAAAATATTTCAATTAGGCACATATTCATTTTTTACTCCAAATGAGAGGCCAACTTTAGCACAAGCCTCAAAAATAATACCCTGTTCTACAAAACCGCTTAATTCTGAGAAGTATGGAAATTGTAGTGCAATAATAACTGAAGATTAACGTCTGACAAATAAATATTCATACTGAGAATGCTGGAGATCTTAGTCCAACAACAGCTGAAGAGTCACAGGCTAGATTAAAACACACGGCTGAGCAGTGTGGAGTAACTTCTAACCCTGAAGCAGTTAAACACAGTAGAAGTGCTCATCAATTCAAAACATAGATATGCAAAGCAAGACCCGCATGAGTTTATACAACAAACAAAGAATTAATAGGAAACTGGAACAGTGATGTCATGGATGGTTGTAACAGGCCTCTGCAACAGATGCCCCTTTGTCCCTGGAGCCAGCAGAGACCACAATAAAACACAGGGTACAAGTGAAAACAAACCTGCTGGACTGGCGTTTGACAGTTGTATCTGTGAGTGGGGGGTTTAACTGCAAAGTACATGACGGGGTGATCACTGACTTGGTAACTTATCTTTCCTATAAAAAAAAAAAAAAAAAAGCACACAAACACTCAGGGGCGGAAGTGAGAAAGAGCAGAAGAGCTGTTATATCTGTTCTTTTGCAACTGCACTTGAGGGAAAATTCAATTAACATCAAACACAAAAGCCAACTGGGGCCCTCAATTGAGCCATTGAGAATCTCTACAAAGGACCTGCCACCAGGCCACAACTATGAAACAACTATGCCAAGGAACATTTCAGCACCTGGAAAGAAGAAAACAGACAGAGGGAAGGAGGGATCACTGTCCTCACACTAGCGATCCCTGCCAAATCCCAACAAATAAATGAGATCACAAACCTCACTCACAATTCCATCAGCACCCACCTGACTCAACCAAACCCCTAGAACCTAAGCTACAGCCCCTAACCACCCAGCTCCCATTAAGCCCCATGTCATGCCCCTTTTTGCCCAGGCTGCACCTAAAGTTCCAGGGGGGTCTATATGAGAGATAAACATTCACAGAAGTCCCACTGATTTAAATGGGCCTGGTTATTTCAATTCGTTGGAGACCTCTCTTGCAATCACGGTATAAAAAGCCATATTTAGATCAATGGGAATTTTTCTTTGCCACCATATGGTGCAGATGGTTTGCCCAAGAATTGCTCCAGTTAGCTTTTGTGCATTAGGTCCAGTGCATTTGAGAAGAAGGGGACAAACACTGAGTGTTGTAGGAAATGATATATAAGGACAAGCAAGACAAAAGGCTTCTGACAAGATAACTGGCCATTGGAAATGATCTTGGCTAAAATTCATGTGGACTATATTTTGCTACCTCTACTTAGATAACATGTAGAATTTATTAATTTTTTATTAGCTTTCCTGATATTGAGTGACCACTTATCAAGTGACCTCTAGATCTGGTTGTGATAAGTCTTATCAGGTTATCAGTTGCCCTCCAATATGCATGACACAGACACATATGTGCACACACTGATGAAACAGAGCTTAGCATTACAAAGCACAAGTTATCGAACGGTGGTAAATCTGTTCTGAAGCTTTACATTTCTGTTTGGCTCTTGTGCAACTGATTCAGATGTATTCAGACATGCTTTTATACACACTATCTCTCTCAATTTCTCATCAAATTTATGCTGTCTCCCACATAGACACAAAAGTACCGGTCAGAGATACTCAATTAGAAATGAACCTGGTATAGAATTTAGCAGGCTCTATAGGAGTAATATCTTACCCAAGGTGCAATCTCTTTTAGCTCATTAGTGCCTTTCACAGAGAAGCAATATCCTAACCCCTTAAGGATGTGGCCAGCACTTAAGTGCCACTGAGCTTTTTTTTTTTCTCTTCTCTTCTCTAGATCAGATTCAGGGTTCCAAGAACGGTGTGTAGCCTCGCGAGGAGCCCTGAAATCCATGATGTGCCAGGACAGTCACTTGTCCTTTAGGGAAGTTTTCCCATGATGGTCCTGATATGTCATAGGTCCTTAAGGGGCTAAAGCACATCATACTTATCCTGCCAAAACAGAAGTCCAGCCACATTTCCTCTCTGAACAAGAGAAGCAGCCAGGCCAAGACATACGTTTCAGCTTTGCTGGGCCTTGTGTTAGGGACCAGGAACCAGACAGACACAAAAATGTAAAATGCAAAACGCCTTTATCGAAATAACAAAAGCAAACAAAGTAAAATCGTGATCCAGATGCGTAAATCAAAAGACAAGCTGGAGTCAGGAACCAAGACAGGTACTCAGCCAAGCCAGGGTCAGGAATACGGAGATCAGTGATGTCAGGAACAAGGCCAGGAGTCAGGAGCCAGAAGGGAAGTCAGAGGAAGCCAGGTCATGCACAGATAATCAGCAACTCAGGAGAACGCGCTTGCAGCCAGAATCAGACACAAGGGCAACCAGGAAGTGAGCCAAGCTACTTTAAATACCCTGGGAGGGTTGGCTGATAACAGTCAGGTGAGCAATCACAGAGATGTCAGCTGATTCAGGATAATCCAGAAAAGGGAAGGCAGCAGCAATGGCTAGTAGAGCACAAGATTAGCTCAGACAGCAGAATCAAGCAGCAGAGTTAGAGCAGCTCAGCCAAACCTTGCCACATTGTCAGTAAGGTGTAGCTGATCTCTCTAGGCACTCTGAGCAAGGGGTCCATGTCTGGATTTCCCTGTTACCTTTGGGGTGACCAAACTCAAGGATAATTTGCATATGCAAAAGTACTGGTTAGAGATTCTCAACTTCGTACAAACCTGTACACAGGCACCGACATTCCATCTGCCACATACTCTCCCTTACATTCTCTCCCTCAGTCACACAAATACACACACACACACACACACACACACTCCTTCCTAACTGCATAGGAATCAGGCAGCTGCATGACATAAATAGCCTCCCATGCTCCTTAAGAGTGCGCTGCAGTCCAGTAGTATCTTTCTAAATTGAAATCCCTCCTTGCTTGTCAGTCATTTTGTGCAGGTTGCATCTCTTTCTCTCACAGGCTGTGCAGCAGAACTGATAAGAAATTAGGGGTTTCAGTTTAGAAAGATGTGATTGGATGGAGATCTCACTGAAGGAGGAAGGGATACCTTTTTTTTTATTCTTTTATACTGCCTAACTGTCAAGGTTTTGCTGAGCTGCTCCCATTCTGCCTATTGATTCTGCTGTCTGAGCTAATCTAGTGTTCTGCTATCCACTGCTGCTGTCTTCTGAGTTTCTGGCTCAGGCTGAATCAGCTGACCTCTCTGATTACTCACCTGACTGTTATCAGCCAACCCTCTCATGGTATTTATAGCAGCTTGGTTCACTTCCCCCATTGTCCTTGTGTTTGTTGCTGCTGGCTGCTGTGGATTTTCCTGCACTCCTGTTTGCTGTGTTCCAGACCCCTTGGCTTGTTCCAGACATTGTGAACTTCTGTGCTTATGACCCTTGGCTTGTTCCTGACTTCGCAGACTTCTGGTTTCCTGACTCTGGCTTGGCTGAATACCTGTCTTGGTTCCTGACTCTGGAGTGTCTTTTGGTTTATGCTCTTGCATCATGCTTCTGTTTTTGTTGCACTAATAAAGGTGTATTGCATTTTACCTTTTTGTGTCCTGTCTGATTCCTGGTCCCTAACAGTACACAAGGTCCATGAACCCAGGAGACGCAGGCAATCCACCAAATTTTTTTTTCAGGCTGGACCAGGTAGACCAGCGCATGGACCAGTTTGCTGCAGTACCCCAGGCTTTGTTGCACTGTATTGAGCATCTGGTTCCACAGCCTCAGCTGTCCTCGGAGCAGGCTGACCCTATAGCTGCTGCCGCTCCCGCTCTGGCTGCCAATGGTATTTCCAATATTGTGAGAGGTATGACAGGGTCTGCCCCGCTTCCCCAGTGTTATGGTGGCGACCCTAATCAATGCAGAGGTTTTCTAACCCAGGTTGACATCTATCTGGATGATGGTACCACAGTCCTTCCCATCTGATAGGAGTAAGGTGGGCCTAATGATTTCCTTACTCTCTGACAGGGGGCTTGGGCTACTCCCCTCTGGGAGATGCAGAAACCTATTGTATACAATTACCCTGAGTTTGTAGCATCCTTTAAAAGGGTATTTGATATACCGAGCCTCTCCACCTCGGCTTCTAAGCATTTAATGTCCATCCAGCAGGGTACTAGGATGGTTTCTGATTATTCCAAAGAGTTTCATACCCTGGCAGCCGAGGTTGGTTGGAATAATGAGGCTCTCGTGGCTGCTTTCTCTAATGGGCTTTCCGATATGATTAAAGATGAGATTGCAGCCCGGGACCTTCCCAGTGATTTAGAGGAATTGGTCTCATATTGTATTTTGATTGACTCCTGAATCCATGAGAGACCTTCCTTTAGAGAGCGCCTGCAGAGGCATCCCATCCATTTAACTCTGAGCCTTTCGTCCCCACCTGTACCTCCCTCTCCTCCCGCACCTCCTAGTCTCGAAACCTCAGGCAATGTAGAACCCATGCAGACTTGGTTCACTCATCTTTCAGTTGCAGGTTCATATGCAAGTCCTCCTCTCCTGCCAGGTCTGGATTCTTCTTTGTAAAAAAAAAAAAAAAAAGAGTGGCGAACTGAGACCCTGTATTGACTACACGGGGCCCAATCAAGTAACGGTTAAAAACGCCTACCCTATTCCACTGGTTACTGAGCTATTCGATCGCTTGAAAGGTTCTTAGGTATTCATTAAGCTCTACCTGCGATGGGTGTATAATTTGGTATGGATAAAGGAGGGCCATAAATGGAAAACCGCATTTAACACTAGGAGCGGGCATTACGAATACCTCCTAATGCCCTTTGGTCTCTGCAATGCTCCTGAAGTTTTCCAAGAATTCTTGAATGATGTCCTCTGGGACACGCTCCAACAGTGCATGGTGGTATACTTAGACAACATTCTGATCCATTCCTCCTCCATGGAAAGCCACCACGCAGATGTAAACTGAATGCTGCAAAGGTTAAGAGAAAATAAGCTATTTTGCAAATTAGAGAAGTGTGAGTTCCACCGCAAACAGTTCACCTTCTTGGGGTATGTAATTTCAGAGGTCGGTTTCTCTATGGACCCTGAAAAACTCTCGGCTGTTCTCGGGTGGCCGCAACCTGTAGGCCTCTGCTCCTTTCAACGTTTCCTCTGGTTTGCAAACTACTATAGGAAATTTATCCACAATTTTTCTTCTGTTGTAAATCCCCTTACCGACATGACCAAAAAAGACGGTAACTCCACTCACTGGTACCTGAAAGCCATCAAAGCATTTGAGTCACTAAAAGCTGCTTTTGCCGCAGCACCTATTTTGGCACACCTGAAACCTGAGCTTCCATTCATACTTGAGGTTGATGTGTTTGAAACAGGAGTAGGCGCCCTCCTGTCTCAACGTCCTACTCCTGAGAGCCAGTTGCACCCGTGTGGGTATTTCTCAAAGAAGCTAAGTCCTGCGGAGTTCTATTATGAGATTGGCGATCAAGAGCTTCTGGCGATAATACTGGCTCTCAAACAATGGAGGCATTTGCTCGAGGGAACTTCCATGCCAGTCCTAATCCTCACAGGTCATAAAAACCTTACCTAATTGTCTGGAGCTAAGCGTTTGTCTCCAGGACAGGCCAGATGGGCCTTATTTCTGTCTTGTTTTTATTATGTGGTCTCGTACCTGCCAGGCACTAAAAATGTCCAGGCTGATGCCCTATCCAGACAGTTCTCAGGCGCTAAAGGGGAGAGTCCTCCTTGTCCTATTATTCCTCAGGAAAAAATAATGGCCACCGTACATACCAGCATAACATCTCCCCTTGGGGAGAAAATACGGGTCGCCCAAGTAGATGCACCTGCTGAGACTCCCTCTGGGCGCTGTTTTGTACCTACTGACCTCTGTACCAAGGTGCTTGCAACCTACCATAATACTAAATCAATAGATCATCCTGGAAAGAACCAGCTCCTCCAGTCGGTTTCCCGTCTCTTCTGGTGGCTAGAACTTAGCAAAGATGTTGCTGCCTTTGTCGCAGCCTGTCCAGTCTGTGCGCAGACCAAATCACCCCGTCACCTTCCAGTGGGCCTTCTCCAACCCATACCCAATGGGGAGAAGCCATGGTCACACCTTGCCATGGACTTCATAGTCGACTTCCCTTTGTCTAATGGTCACACTGTCATCCTCATGGTCGTTGACTGATTTTCTAAGATGATTCATTGCATACCATTCAAAAAACTTCCATCCGCTAAAGAGTTGGCTACAGTCTTTGTCAAAGAGGTGTATCGGCTACACGGGGTTCCCAAAGTCATAGTTTCCGACTGGGGTAGCCAGTTTGTCTCGAGATGCTGGAGGGCCTTCTGTTCGCAACTAGGTATCCAACTTTCTTTCTCCTCGGCCTATCACCCGCAATCGAATGGGGTAGCGGAAAGAGCTAATCAGGCCTTAGAGCAATTCCTGCGGTGTTACATCTCACACCATCTGAACAGTTGGTCGGACCTGCTACCTTGGCCAGAGTTTGCTCATAACAGTGCTGTCTCACTTCTACCTGGCTCTCCCCTTTCATGGTGAATTATGGGTATCAACCCTCCATGATTCCAGATTTGTTCGCTCCCCAGAGGATCCCGGCATTGGAGGATCATCTCCAGTGAATCCGTTCCATATAGGTGCAGGTCCAAGAGTCTTTGCGACGCTCACAACAATCCCAGGAGCTACAGGCTAATCGTAAACGCCTACCCGCACCCTCCTACCAGGTCGGGGTGAGAGTCTGGTTGTCTTCCAGAAATTTTCACCTCCGAGTGTCCTCTCAGAAACTGGCTCCCTGTTTTGTGGGGCCTTTCCGTATCCTCCGGCGTGTGAACCCTGTGGCCTATGCCTTAGACCTTCCTCCCAATATGTGGATACACAATGAGGAGGTCCGATCCATAGTTGACTCTCCTAGGTTCAGAGGGAGTCTTCAATATTTGGTTCATTGGAAGGGTTACGTTCCAGAAGAGCGATCATGGGTTCCAGCTGCAGAATTGCATGCCCCCATCCTCCTCCGTGCTTTCCATGCACACTTTCCCCATAAACCTGGTCCTGCCCCGCGGGGGGGGGGGGTGTTGAGGGGGGGTACTGTCAAGGTTTTGCTGAGCGCTCCCATTCTGTCTATTGATTCTGCTGTCTGAGCTAATCTAGTGCTTTGCTTTCCACTGCTGCTGTCTTCTGAGTTTCTGGCTCAGGCTGAATCAACTGACCTCTCTGATTACTCACCTGACTGTTATCAGCCAACCCTCTCAGGGTATTTATAGCAGCTTGGCTCACTTCCCCATTGTCCTTGTGTTTGTTTGCTGACCTGTTGCTGCTGGCTGCTGTGGATTTTCCTGCGCTCCTGTTTGCTGTGTTCCAGACCCCTTGGCTTGTTCCAGACATCGTGGACTTCTGTGCTTCTGACCCTTGGACTGTTCCTGACTTCTCAGACTTCTGGTTTCCTGACTCTGGCTCATCTGAATACCTGTCTTGGTTCCTGACTCTGGTGTGTCTTTTGGTTTATGCTTTTGGGTAGTCAGCCAGAGCCACAGGTTTGCACCAGAAAGGATATCTGAGCCAAATCGGAACTCCAAGGAGAACAGTCGGACAGAGCCACAGGTCAACACCAGAAAGGATGGACAGACAAGCTGGATCATACACAGGAATCAGGAATACTAGAAAAAAAACTGCTCAGAACAACAACGTAAGGGTGACTGAGTCAGGACTCAGTCTGCCCTTTAAACCCCTCCACAGGAAGTAGGTAGGAGGAGCAACTAGAGGGAGGAAGTAGGTAGGAGGAGACTACTGGAAACAAACACACATAAAACAGAGGTAGGAAGCACAGGAGTGCTAGGCTGCCTAGGGATACTGTGATAGAGATGGGGATCCCATGTTGGATCTCTTCTGCACATTTGGTGGTCTTGCCCTAAAGTTCAGCAGTTCTGGTGGGCTGTGCACAATGATCTTCCTACATTGACTGGGATCTTGTTCCCCCTTGCCCCACATACATTTCTCCTATCCATCCTTCTGTACTCTTCCTCATCTCTCCCCTCACCTGTCCCATGCTCCGTCTATGGGTTCTTGACATCACTACAGCTAGAGCGTGTCAGCCCTCACCAGGTCAGCTTGGCACTCTGTTACCTTAGGGTTGCCGTGGGCGGTCCTCTGACTTCTGAGTCAGGGGTTTGGACTTTGCTCTCCTCCCCAGGGCTGGATTTACATCTCAGGCGCCCCTAGGCACACCACCATCTGGCGCCCCTAGTCCCGCCTTTGCCCCACCCCTTACCATGCCCCTCCCATAGCCACACCCCTCAGTTAACCACACCCTCTTGTAACACCCACAAGGTACGCAGACAGACTCACAGTTGTGAGTAAAGACAGAAAGAAAGATCGCTCCCTGCTGTTTGTGTGGGATACTAATCAGTGTCAGGGGCAGTGAGTCACTTTGCCTCCACTTTCTCCATGGCGGCAGGATTCCCTGTGGGATGGTCTTTTCAAGAATGCTTGGCCTCTCTCGATATACCCTGCCTTCACAGTGCTCTGTGACTTTGCTGCTCCAAGTGCCTGATCCAATGTCATAGAGAGGCTACTTATGCTCCTTGTGACTGGCTACCCTGATATTGCATGTTCACATCCAGGATGTTCAAGACCTGTGGTTCTCTCCACTTATTGCAAGAAATTCTGCTACATAGAAATTGACAATAAAATTGGCTGAAAATTCAAACTTGCTGCCCTGTTGGACCTTTTCTTTGGACACTTTTCCTCAGGAAAAAATATGAGTGGGAAGGAAGTACTGATGCTTTAACCCTCTGAGTGCCAGAAGGGTACCCCTCTGGCACTCAAGGGTTAAAATGTTGAGCCCTATTGAGCCTGCAATCCTTCATGACTTTGTCAATGGGACCCCATTGACTTGTGGGCCAGATGCCTTTAACAGGCTGCATAATCACTCATGGCACTGATCACACAAAGGATATCAGAGTTAATCATCACTTTTTAAAGTCGGTTGTATTCCGTGAGGTTAGATTACAGCATATGAGGAGTTTGTGAATGAGGAGCTAATCGCTATCAGCAGCAATGGAAGGGTTAATGGTGAGCTTGGTTAGGCTTGTTGGTGATGTCACAGTAGTGTGTGTTTATTTTTGATACCAGAGTCAGACAGTTGCTAGTTGTCTGGCATTAAGGGACTTGTGTGAGAGTGGGGACATGTTGAAAAGAAACCCCAAATATTATATAACATAATATTATGGTATTAGGATCCTTAACGATAAAAGATACACACATGCCTGATTCTCCTTGATTCTGCCTCAGGCTCTGCTGCGCTTGACTTCTCTGAGTCCTGGCTATTCTTCCTTGGCTGCCCAAGTAAGTTGCCGGTTGCTGCCCTCGCGCCACTGTCCGAGTTCAGCCAGACTCAGCTACGCACAGTGCAAATCTGCAAACTTTAAGTGCAGACTGTGCATAGCTGATAATGCTGCCGGCCCATCCCCTTAGTGCCTGCACCTTCATTCACAACGTCGACATCACTTGATGTCGCTTCCACCCAGCCACAAAGCCTCATATGCGGCTGGGGACTGGGGAGTAGAAACGCTGGATGACTGTGGCAGGAAGTCTAAAGTGTGACACTCAAAGGGTTAAGCCTCATTCTCTCTCCCCCCCACATCCGTATCCTACCTCCCTGGTGGTCCAGCGGCTGGAGAGATCTGTGCTTGTGCACAGACATGGAGCTGCTGAAGCTCCCGTGTGGCTTTCCCTTTAGTAATGCAGAGCGCTGGGAGATTTCATCTCCCAGCGCTCTGCATTACTAAAGAGCCAGGAGAGTTCACAGCTTACAAGGCGGCCGCTGGCGGCTCGGCGCTGCATTGCAAGCCGCGCCAAGTTAAAAAAAAATAAAAAATAAAAAAAAAATCAATTGTAGTGGCAGGCGCCCCTCTGTAGGGTGCGCCTGTAGGCAGATGCCTACTCTGCCTTACGGGAAATCTGGCCCTGCTCCTCCCCCCTGTGTCCTCATTGGCTGGCGAGCATTCTTAGAGCAGCTAGTCCTAGCTTCTGTGCCCGATTATTGAGCCTCGCTCTGTCCTGTGGCTATCTTCCTGTGTACTGACCTCATATTTTGGCGTGCTTCTTCAGTTTCGTGACCCCTGGCTCCATTTGACGCTGCTTCCTGGTTCTCTCTGTGGTTCCCGTTGCTCCTGTTTTGACCTCTTGGCTCTCACTGACTCTGCTGGTATTTTTTTTCCTGCTGGTGTTTCTGTCTCCCTCTGCAGCCCGTGGTCCGGTGTGCTGACATCCCTGATGATGCTGACCTTCCTGCGGTGGTGTGCGGAGAGCAGCGCCTGTCTTTCGGAGCGTGGAGTTGGGGCTTCCGGGGCTACATGGAGGAACATTTAGGTGAGTGCTCCATGTTCCCGATCCGTCCTGGGCTACTACTTCACAGGGGGCTTGGGATGGGAAGCGGTGGAGCGATTCTGTTGTGCTGTCCCGTGTCGCTCCGCCTTATAGTTCCCTGACCCGTTTCTCAGCCTGTTCGTTGGACGGTCCGCCCGTTCCTAGTTTTAAGCTGGGTTTGCCCCACTGCTGTCGGGCTGTGTTCTCTCCTGTTCCCAGGCTGCTTCTCCATATCCATTAGCTGGGGATCAGGTTCAGTCAGCTGGGCAGGTTGTGGTTGCCCCTCCTGCCTTTCTGTGGGAGCTTCTGCCATTTTAGGGTACAGGCCTGCTGGCCCAGCTATTTGTGTCTGAGTTTCCCCCTCACGTACCCTTGGTTCTTGGTAACCATTCATTAGGGGGTGAGTCCCTGTAGTGAGGAGCCTTGGTCCTAGCAGGAGTTATTCCTCTCCTTCCTCCCGCTTGTTGAGGCTAGGGCTCCATCGGATTTTGGTTCTGGGGGTTCACGTATTGTCCGGGGACCAGTTTCCTAGCTATCCCGGCCCTGCCTGGGTTAGCTGGGCCTGGTGTGGTGTTCGAGCCTCCCAGGTTGGCCATATCCCTTGGTCTATCATTCCGTACTAGCCCTGGTAGTCTTGTCCCCTCCTGCTTAGAGCTCTCTAGCTGGGGGGTCCGCGGGATCTCAGCATTTGTCCGGTGGTCCAGTTCATCTTCTGAATCGAACCTTGTTCCTGTGGGCACTTGGTTATTGGCTCCAATTTGGGGTCCAGAGCTTCTCTCAGCTTGCCCCTACTCTCATCCTGGTTGCACCCCGGCCCAACTGGGGTGGAACAATCTGGCTTTGCGGCCAGCATCTTTACTCAGCCGTAGCTGCAGCAAGGGAGTAGGGAAGTAGGGAGGGGGTTGACTTCTTAACCGAGCTTCGCACTCTAGCTTCGTTCTCTAGCTTCGCTCGTTGGCACCCCCGGGATTGCCGTGACAGAGCGTGCATCCCCAGACTATGGCGATCTACCAGCCCTCCTACACTCTCGACTTGGAGGGGCGTTATGCATTCGGTCTTGGAAATGGAGCAGTTATTCTAAGGGTAGAAGCAGGCAGTTCCCCTGTGACTTTGGACCTTGGTTGTATTTTGTTCGGATCTGAAGCAGGATTTGACAGCCCCCTTGCCGTATGTGAATCCCCAATAACCCTAAGTAAGTGGAACAATTCCCATTTCATTAACCCCTTTTTTGTGGTCCTCTGTCTATGAATCGGTCTTCCCCCACCTGCTCCTTCTCCCCTTCCTTCACATCTTTCACATTTCTTTTTCTCTTCGTCTTCCTGATTTACTATACTACCTTTCAATCATACTTTTCTCTCTCCCCTCGATAACTTTAATAGTAGCTATTGTGTTTAATTGCTCCTTCACACGCTTGAAATGTTGCTTAAGGCTGATGCCCTCTCCTGCCCTAACTGAGGTCCATGGAAGGTTATAGAGGGGATGGTGTCTGTTGATTCTTAGTTTTTTTTTCATCTTTTTATTTTATTATGCAACATTGGCGTAGTATGTCTGAATGTACCAGATAACATTCCAGCACCACTGTAAATGTTCTGAGACTTTCTGATGCTGTATCACTTTCATTAAGGTATATTGACTGGAACATGTTAAATTTGTATCATTTATAACTCAATAAAAATATTTGAGTACAAAAACGAAAAAAAACTGTGGAAAACTGGAGTCTCTGGATTGGTTAAAACAGCAATGAAATACAAAACACCTATTTTTCAAGTGTTTTATGTCTTGAAACGGAATGTTCTTTATGAATTCTAATTTACAGAATATTTTGTTAATTCCTACTGGACAAATTCAACTTCCACCGACTTAAATGGGTTTTTTAAACCTGGAGTGCTGAATAAGTCTTCAATGCATTGTGAGGAGACTTCTCTCACCTTTGTACATCTCCCTTGGATTTACTTACTGACCAGCCAGCCCTAGCAAAGATTATCTATGACTGGGTCATATGCATAACAAACACCCGAAGGACCATATGCACAAAAGAAAAGTGGACTAATGCTGAAGCAAACCAAATGCACTTTAGGGAACAAATATACATTCCCATTGATCTTAACATGGTTGCTAATACATTGTTTGAATTTCATCAGAGACCTCTAGCATTCAGGAGGTTTAGGATTAGATTATAGGGTTTCAGAATTAAATAAACATTTGTTTTCAGATTGTAAATTGTAGTGCAGAATATTTGAAAGCATAAATCTCAATTTTATTTTATGTTAACATTCCTTTAACTCCTTGAATGCTAAAGATGTCTATGGACTGTATTTTCAAAAGAAAAGTGGAATAATTCTAGGACAAACCAATTGCACTATTGGGTTGAACTTAGAATTTCCATTGATTTAAAGGGGGAGGGGGTTTAACCCTGTAAATGCTAGGGAACTCTCCAATGCATTGTTTTGCATACAGGGGGGGTTATATTAACGTTTAAATTCAAAGGGAATTTTTGGTATTTTGACTTTCCCCTATAGTGTGTAATTGGTCTATCCCAAAATTCCTCTACTTTTATTTTGAAAATATGGAAACTAAGTACAGAGTTGCTATTATCTTCCAATAATCCATAGGAATAGAAAATGGCTTCTAGCGTTCATTCCTCAGTTCAATCAGAAATGTTGTGTAGAGCAAAAGAGATTTATTAAGTCTTATACAAACCTTACTTGGCTCAGTAGCATGTATATGTTACCTGTCTTGCAGGTGGAGGGAGGTATCTTACAAATGGTTAACATACTTTACTAAAGGCAACACACATACCAGGAGTCTTTCTTTCCATATCACCTACAAATATGCTGCAGTTATTCCAAATGTGCAAATGTCAGCACAGTAGTATAATGTAGGCCAGAGTAAGACCATCCATCCAATATTAAAGAAAAAAAAAAATCCTGCAAAACATGCGATTACACTTTTTTTTTTACCATAATAAAAAATGTGACCTACTTATTTAACCCTTTCAAGTGTCATATGGGATGAGCATTGCTTCACAATGATTTGCTCACCCCTCTGGCACTCAAAGGGTTAACCTGCTTCTCAAAAGTTTAACCCCTTGGATGGTAGGTATGTCTTGCTTTGGAGATGGCTAGAATTCATGGGGGTAAACTCAAACAGTAGGCACAAATA
Source organism: Rhinophrynus dorsalis (assembly GCA_037306005.1). Taxonomy (NCBI): domain Eukaryota; kingdom Metazoa; phylum Chordata; class Amphibia; order Anura; family Rhinophrynidae; genus Rhinophrynus; species Rhinophrynus dorsalis. The sequence continues at coordinate 417,979,159 of CM074721.1, forward strand.
TAAATGGTATACAAAGAATTATTAGGAAAAACTAACTAGCTAAAAACATACAATACAATACACACACATCTACACATACACACTAGGCCTTATGTACAAAAGAAAAGAGGTGAATCTGGAGCAAACTAACTGCACTATAGCAAATAAATAAAATGTCTAATCTCTCATTGATTTAAATGAGGCTTTTAACCCCTCGAATGCTAGAGATGTCTATAACACATTATGAAGGTCAAGCACCATTTAAATCAGTTGGATTTGTGAATTGTCCTTTATGTGCAGCTGTTTTTCTTCAGAACTGCTCTTTTCTACATATCGTCTACAGAGTGTGGCACTCTACATAGTGCAAATTGCACTACAGTGCCTGAGTATGGGCAGTTGGTTTATAAACAGGACTTTTACACCTTTATTGCTAGAGGTCTTCAGCACATTGTTATACTTGGTGTATTAGTTTATTTCTCATTCGTTCCGCTGCTGTAAGTTACTATTTACACCATTGCAAGTTTACAATGGTAAAAATAACATTTGCTCTATATACAAGACTGGAATATTTTCTATAAGGAAGTTATAGAGCACACAGCACAGCAGTCTTCTGAATTTGTTTTTGACACTTTATTGCTGAAACATCACTAAAGGAAGTTTCCCAACTGAATGTTGCAGAAACAAGGCCCCAAGCAGCAGTGCTAGTTAAAATCTCTGTGAAGCAATTCTGGGGCAAACCAACTGCACAACAAGGGACTAATGAAAATACATAGCCCCCAAGTCTCTCTGTCCTTCCTTTCTACCCAGATATCTGTCTTTTCAGAAGAACAGACTGTCTAGTGTTCGTATATATGTATCACATGCTCTATAACTCATGTTAGTGTTTGGTTAACCCTTTGAGTGCCAGGGGGTGTACAAAACATTGCTTTGCAATGAGTTGCATACCTCTTTGGTTCTCAAAGGGTTAAATGTCCTGAATTGCAGAATCCTTAATTGTCGCTCTGCCCTGTGAATTTCCCCAGCAAAATACCCCCTTGTTTACTTTATAAATAAACACAGATATACAGATATGGGTAAAATAGCCACAGCCTTTTATTTCCAATTCATAAATAAATTAAGAGGCAATTGACAGTACTACATATACTGAGGAATAAATTCCATAACTGACATTCTGTGAAAGTAGCCTACTATGCCATACCGTGCTCCTTTGAATACCTTTACTGCTGCCAACAGGTGAAGGCAGAAGCGTAACTAGAAGCCACGGGGCCCTGGTGCAAGAATTGCCACGGGCCCCCCTCCAACCACATTGGCCCCCCTCAACCACATTGGCCACCTCCACATTGGCCCTTCCACAATGCCCCCATCACAATGCCCCTCATGCTCCACATTTCCCCACAATCTCCACAATGCCCCTCATGCTCCACATTTCCCCCCAATCTCCACAATGCCCCCATCACAATGCCCCTCATGCTCCACATTTCCCCCCAATCTCCACAATGCCCCTCATTCTCCACATTTCCCCCCAATCTCCACAATGCCCCTCATTCTCCACATTTCACCCCAATCTCCACAATGCCCCTCATTCTCCACATTTCCCCCAATCTCCACAATGCCCCTCATTCTCTACATTCCCCCCAATCTCCACAATGCCCCTCATTCTCCACATTTCGCCCCAATCTCCACAATGCCCCTCATTCTCCACATTTCCCCTACTGACCCCCATCCTCCTACCTCCTGGTGGTCTAGCGGTATGTGTGACATGCTCCCGCGCGGTCCTTAGTAATGCAGAGTGCTGGGAGATTATGTCATCTCCCAGCGCTCTGCATTACTCGAGCGCTAGCCGCCAGGATATCAGCTGTGCTGCAGGCTTGTGGCGAGGGGGTCGCAGGGGGTGACGGGCCCGGTCGCAGGTGCGACCCCTGCGACCCCTATTGTTACGCCACTGGGTGAAGGCAGCTCTCATAAGAGGAGATCAAAGCATGCAGTAATCTAGAACAAACAGTAGCATTTCTCCAAATCATTCCATATTTTGTAAGTGGGGATACCCTCCTTCATCAAACTAATCTTACATGTATTTCTCCATCAAGGTCCTCTCACTGCTGTAAGAATAAATTTAAGAGACAGATTAATGACTGCCGTTGGTAGTTTTAAGTCACAGTTAAGTATTCAATGACAAACTACTGACTGGTAAAAATGCACAAAGGGAGCAAAATTACCACCCAATGAGAACAATGAAAAAAGCAGAAGAATTTGCTATTCAGTTACATGCGGTGGCTAGTAACACTCGTTAAGGACTCTCTTTTTTTGCCTTACATTAGTGCCTAGCAAACCTGGGAGTTGAGTCCATAACCACTGACTTGAAATTGAACCATGTAAAAAAAACAAAAAAAAAAACAGTTAGCGACTAGGGATCCCTACACTATTGACCCATGGATGTACTGAAATGGGGCCCAAAGCCCCAAATATATCCAAGGTACCAAATACATGAGTGAAACTTAAAAAAGATTAACCCTTGGAGTGTCAGTGGGGTATGCAACTCATTGCAGAGTGTTGCATACCCCTCTGGCACTAAAATGATTAATAAACCTAAAGCTAATACCATCCCAAACAACGGTAACATTAAACACTTACCTGGAAGTCTAATGTCCAGCAGGGTCTTCTCCACCTGGTCTTCCTCTCTAAGCTTATTTCTTCTTTTTCTTCTTCTTTCCTCTTCTTATTTCTTCTGCTTCTTCAAAGTTTCTTGTGTTCCTATAAAACAAGAGTAATCAGTAAATCCAATGCCCCTGTAAAATCTCACAGCCGCCGGATGTTGCCCGATCCGAACTGAGGGAAATTTGAACAGATCTGAAATTTTAATTTATGGCCAGTCTGTGTTAAAAATTGCTCCCATTGGCTAGGATGTGGGGTTACGCAGGACATGGAATGTGCTCTTCAATAACCACATCATCTCCCAGCCAATCAGCTTCTAGCTGGAGGGGTCACAAATGTGCATTTCATTATACCTTCAGCTATTTAATGATGGGCTAGTTGGAGGGATGACGAAATGCACATTTGTGACCCATCCAGCTTGAAGTTGATTGGCTGGGAGGTGTTATTACTGCAGGGTACATTCCGTGCAGCAATGGGGATTTTTTTCTGATGGCAGAGGCGAGACCTTACGGGGGCATTGGATTTACTGATTACTCTTGCTTTATAGGGGCACAAGAAACTTTCAAGAAGAAGAAAGAAGAAGAAAGATGCTTAGAGAAGACAAATTAAAGAGGAAGACCAGGGTGAAGAAGACCCCTCTGGTTCTCAGAGTTCCAGGTCAGTGTTACAGTTATGGGGTATGGGTCATGGGATAGTGTTAGGGCAAGTATTTGTAATCTTTATAGCTAATGTTAAGTGTAGTGTAGGGCCAGGTGTAGGTTTAGTTTTTGGGAGGATGGGGGAGAGTGATTCTTGTTAGCACACTCTCAATGTTTGACACTGTGTCAAAGATCGAGCGTTAGCTAGTTTCCTGTGATGTTCCTATTATTCACACTAGCGTGCGTTGTGGGAACAAACAGCTACGATAAACGTTGGGCCACAAGTCATGTTCTGGTGGCCAGTGCTGGTTGTAGTTGTATCAGAACCCATTATATGTTAAGTGCATTTTAAGTGGATTTGAGAGATGGTTAAATATGAATCTAGAAACTTAATTTAGTAAACTGGGAGGATGTTGGTAAAATAATTCCTTAGTCTTGTTCATCCACATCTCCCCTTAAGGTCTGTACTTATATTATTACCAGAGAGTACAGACTCCTGGCATAACCCTTTCTTCATGCTATATTCATGAGTACCATGCTTAAGATCTGATTCTGCCAAGTGGCATGCCCCTTATTTTGTATGTAAATAATACATTCTGCAGTAGTTGGTAATCTAATTTAGCAGCAGAATATTAATCACAGAACAAATCTGGCTGTCATTTCAGAGTCTCTCTATCTCTAACTCACTATATATATATATATATATATATATATATATATATATATATATATATATATATATATATATATATATATATATATACATACACACACACACACATTAATCTACCTGCACATAATATACACACACTGCAGTGTGTGGCTGAGAGTAAGGGGGGTGAATTAACATTTTCATATAATCCCAACGGACTTCCTCTTTCATCCCCCTTCTCCTCCTCTTGCCCTATTCTTTCCCCTTTCATTTTCTCCTCCCTTTTACCATTCCTCCTTTCATCTTCTCTATTTTTAATGTTCTTATATTTTATTGCTCTCTCAATGTCCCTTTTTCCCTCTTTTACCCCCCTTTCACCTTCTCAAACGCCTCTCTTCCCTCCTTTCATATTTTTTCCTTCCTTGCTTTGCCTTTTCACCTACTCATTTCTCCTTCTCCCATCTTTGTAACCATACTTTTATCATCTCCTTTTATCCTTTCCGATTTCTCACCCTCTCCCTTCCTTCATACTCTCCCAATTAATGCTCTCCCTCTAAATCCTCCTTCTCCCTCATATTGATCTATGAGTCAGTGTGTATGTATTTGGGTTTTGTACTCTCACATTGAAAATCAGTCATAAGGAAAACACTAAGTATTTTATTATATTTTTATAAAATTAATATGCTAAATATGATATAGTAATGTTAGATATATGTATGTATGTATCAATACGTTTGCAACATCTGAATTGTTCTAAAATCTAGACCTAAAATTATCCTCTGCTCCCATTTAAAAAATCTGTTCAACTTAGTTTATCAGCTGCAGATTCACCCCTAGCTCCAAAGATGTAGAGAAGCCTAGCATGTTGGGTTGCAATTACCATCATCTCAGTTTAAATTAAACAACATCCAGTCTCAAGTCATGAACTCAAACCTAAACTGCCTTCACACCATTTTGTCACTTCCTGCCCTGTCGTTCTGTTGAACTGCAGGGCAGGAACACAGAACTGCAGAATTTTGCTTAGAATCTATACATAACTTCTGCACTGCAGCAGTTTGCTGATTTTTTTTTTTTTTCATGTTTTACATTTTAGCCATAGTAGATGATTTTTACCAAGGGTAAGGGTAGAGTTAAACAATTATCTGTCTCAGGAGACAGTTGTCCACATTTGAAGTTTGCAGCTACTTTCCCACAGTGATTTTGCCCAACTGTCAATGATGGCATGTCTCAGAGAGAGATAATGAAATAAGATCACATGCATAGACGAACACTTACCTTTTATTGTCAACAGCAGTGGCCCTGAAGAGAAGGAGGGTTCAGGAGGAAGGTCGGTCACTGCAACTGGAAAATCAAGTGCATTGTTTGGAGAAAAGACAAGGATAGGGAGATGGAAGTAGATCACCAACATTAGACATTGAGCTGGGTGAGACCTCTGATACTGGTTCCAATGTCTCTGATGAAGAATCAGAAGGTGTAAGCATTGATATGCTGGATGCGCAGTGGACAGAGCCCCAGGTCAACACCAGAGTGGGTAGTCAGACAAGCCAGGTCATACACTGAGCGGGTAGTCAGCCAGAGCCACAGGTTTGCACCAGATAGGATATCCATTGAAGCGTTAGTATGCTGGATGTGCAGTGGACAGAGCCCCAGGTCAACACCAGAGTGGGTAGTCAGACAAGCCAGGTCATACACGGAGTGGGTAGTCAGTCAGATCCACATATTTGCACCGGAAAGGATGTCTAAACCAAATCGGAACACACAAAGAGAATGGTCAGACAGAGCCACAGGTCAACACCAGAATGGATGGACAGACAAGCCGGGTCATTCACAGGAATCAGTAATACCAAATAAATGAACTGCTCAGAACACAAACGTAAGGGTAGGGTAACTGAGTCAGGACTCAGTCTGCCCTTTAACCCCCTCCCCAGGAAGTAGGTAGGAGGAGCAGCTCAGAGGGAGGAAGTAGGTAGGAGGAGACTACAAACACATAAAACAGAGGCCTGCAGCATGCTGAAGCCTCGCGCCTGCAGATGACGCATCTAACATTGATGCGTCCAACCGCTTGTGGAAATGACGCTGGAGCGTCATTGTGAGCATCTCCAGAAGCGGTGGTGCTACAAGGTACTGTGACAGTACCCTCCCTCCAAACACCCCTCCTCTGAGGGACCGGACCAGGTTTGTCAGGGAAATGTGCATGGATCCTGTGCACCAGGAGAGGAGTGTGAACATCAGCAGCAGGGATCTAGGACCATATCCCTTCCAATGGATAAAATACTGTAGAATCTTTGAGGCAGTCAAACAGTTCATTAATCAGTGGTATAGGGTAAGCATTTTTTACCATCAACGTGTTTAAGCCCCGAAAATTGATACATGGTCGCAACTCTCCGTCTTTCTTTTTGACAAAAAAAAATCCCACACCCGCAGGGGAAGGGGATTTCCTAATGATGCCTCTCTCCAGGGCATCGGCAACATACTCCTCCATGACCTTGTTCTCCTCCACAGACAGAGGGTATGTACGGCCCCGCGGAGGGGTAGTACCAGGTAGTAGTTCAATCGTACAATCATATGGTCTATGGGAAGGTAATGCTCCGGCCTGGACTTTGTTAAATATACTAGAAAACTGAGAATAGGCCTCCAATAGGCCATGAGACTCAGCACAGGCCAGTCTGATAGGAAGCGAAAGACACGGCTCATCACAGTGAGTCCCCCAAGACAGAATTTCACAAGTGCTCCAGTCAACTTTAGGGTTATGTTTTTGCAACCATGGGAACCCTAGAACAATGGCATAGTGCGGAGAGTTAATCATCTGGGAGTTCAGGGTTTCTTTATGCAGGGCTCCCACACCTAGGGTAAGTGGGGCAGTCTTGTGAGTAAAATGTGATGGCAGCAGGGGTCTGCCATCAATGGCTTCAACAGCCAAAGGGGAGTCAAGTGTCTGTAAAGGAATGCCATAACGATCAGTGAACGCGGCGATCGATGTCAGGGAGATGAGTGATGATGGTTCAAGAAAAAAGAGGCAAGCACTGTATCAGAAATAGCAGTCTTCCAATAGATCCACCACACTGCCTGAAACTAGGCCTCAGCCCACTGGAGTCTTGTGGTAAAAGGTAACGCCCAGAGGTAGCACTGACTCAGCCTGCAGTCAGCCTAGGAGAGGAGTCTCAATATTGTACGCAACCACGAAGACTACTGACTCACGCTATAACAAAAAAGTACAATATATCTAAAAAACATTTAGCAGAGTATAAGATCAACATTTATCCACTCAGCCCATAAAGTATATTAACGCAAGCAGAAGTCTCCAACACATTGCACAACTTACTTTCAATGACTCTTTTTTACAAACTAGGATACGAGATATATCCTCTACATTCATGAGTATCCGGATACAGCCTCCTAATTAAGGTATCATTGAAATACTTCATAAAAAGAAATCTGTTTATCATAAGGATAAGTTAAAGATTAATGTATTAAACAAAGATGGGTTTGCTTTTTCAGATACACCGAAACATTTTATTACACAAATACAGTTACTACTGATGAAAAGAACTCTACATGACAAGTTGTATTAAAATATAAACTAACATCACAGTTTATTCAAGTTGAAGAACCAAGTCATCTCTCGACCTTTCACCTATGGATTTGATTGGATAATAATCACATAAAAAAGACAGCCGCTAGCTTCGACGCTCTTTTATCACAATTATCCTGAGGAAGGGGTGATAAATACCCCAAAACGCGTAGATATCAAATACTTCTGATATACATATTTGCAACTGTTCTACATAAAAAAATGAAGGTTGCTTTTATTATTGGCAAACATTCTGCTGATTGATTGGAACATCAAAGACTCATCTGGAGATCTGAGCCACATCAGAAGGAGCGCTAACACGAGACCTGCTGGATCAGGGATTGATGCAATGTGGATAAACCTCTTTCTGTTGGGCTATAACATCAAGGGGAAATCTGGTGAGCAGACTGTAAAAACGACTATAAGCTGATTAACAAGTGTTTTCTTGTAAGCGGTCTATACTTCGGGGGTTGGGATTTTTAGGTGCTACCACAGGCACACAATATCCTAATATCCTCCTTCAGCTATAGTGTCTTATCAAGCGTTCGCTTTGCTCTAGCAAAGTAGCATTTCCATCTCACAAAGAGTTCACCTACTCATTATTACTTCACTCCTCCAGATCTATAAGTGGAATTGGTCATTTTATTTTAGTTTTCTTTTTTTTCGTTTCACGTTACTAAGTACATCTCCTTTCAGGATATCGATTTACAGTTTTTAGCTAATATTAGCATACTTCATGTTTTTATATCAATTACAGTATTACATCTCTGATTATTCATATATACATACACATTGCCTTTAGATTGTTTATTTTATGTGTATTTAATAAATTCTGCACTTAGATCTCTTGTGCACAGTTTCTATTTCTCATAACTACACATAGGAGGATCTTACATGTGTAACTATATTTGTGGGCCTCTAGTCGCAGTTCTATCTGGGACCTCAGGGGTTCTTAAAATTACCACTTAGTTCTATACTATATATTTTCCTTTTTTTCCCCAGTTTTAATTAATATTATCTGAAGAGAAATAAAGTTGCCTCTTGCGAAGTGTGATGCAATTTCCAAGTATTGTTTTCAGCTATTCCTTTTTCTGTGTATAGGTCCCTTCATGCTCACAGTTTATACTTCTCATAACTGTCACTGTTAGTAGGGCAATGCACCATGTCACAATGGACAGATTGTTGGGGAATGGTTTCAGGAGCATAAACGTGACTTTACCATAATTCATTAGTCCACATAGTCCAATATCTCAACCTTATAGGGAACTATCACCCAAAAACAGAGCAATCTGTCAGCGATATCTCTTGTATTCAAGGGGTTAAACAGTATATTAGCTCCTTGAAGACCAGAAGAGTCTGCATCGCATTTCTTCACAATGTGTTACTCACCCATCTGATACTCGAAGGGTTAAAATGATTTGGCTCATTCTGCAGAAATAGTGGTGTTATCTTAATGAATTACTTCCTTTTTTTAAAAAAAGGAAAGTGGAACTATGAGTACTTTAATCAGCAAATAGTTATAAAAGATAATGGCAGGCAAAGTTATACACTCTCCAACTGCATCCAGTGGCATAAATACAGGGAGTGCAAAGGGTGCAGCCGGGATGGGACCCTGCATCCAAGGGGGCCCAGCACTTTCCTGGACTCCTTTCAGTTAGATCATTTTCATATTTTGGCTGGCACCCTCAAACTGCTGATAAAAATAGTATCAGTGAGACCCTTCCCTTTTCTTTATTAACCCTTTAAGCACCAGAGAGGTGGCCAATACATTACAAAGGGTTAAGCTGCAGAAGGTGGGCAGGACCAGATTTGTCATTAGGTAGAGTCAGCAAATGCCTCAAGCTCAGTTCTTGATTTGAGGTGAATAATTTATTTCACTACACGGATGCTAGAGAGGTATCCAACACATTGGGAAACAATATGTTGGAGATTTCTCTACCAGACCTGGGTTTAAGATATTTTGTGCTTGTATATATTGCAGGCTAAGTGTATTTTCTGTGCTAGTAGGTGGAGCTGGGGTGGGGTCACATGAGGAGTAGGTTGTGGCCATAGGTGGGGCAAGGATGCCTTGGGTGCCTTGCTTAGGTGCTCCTGAGATGAAAATCCATGTCTGTAGATGCATCATGAATCATAATGCAGCAGCTCCCTGGTTGCTGCAAATATATTTCTTTCCCCTCTGTCTTTCCTCATTGCTCAAATACCTGAGATCATCTGTGGTAAATTGCATTTTGGATTGTTTTGGCACAAATCAGACTTGCTGTGGAACTTAAAATAAGGTCTGTGTCAGTGATTCAAACTTGCTCCAGTCCATGTGGGAGGCCCAGTCTGAGATTTCACCCCAGGGCACAGTAGGTTCTAATTACACAGTTGAAATGCATTTAGTAAACTGAAGCCTAGGTTTCATTGTGGGTGATTAATGTTATAAATGGTTTTATAGCACAGATTCTTATTGAAGTCTACAAGGACATTTTTAGATAAAATCAGTGGTAAAGTTACCATCTGCAGTGTAATACAGACCTAAGTTTGATGTCAAGTGAAAAACAATTAATTCACCTGGAAACATTGCAAACAGTTTAACAAGTCATTCATTTCAACATAAAAACTATTGTTTTCTATCATGAAACCATCAAACCCACTAGGACTCATGTACTAAGCAAGGTTCACTTATATCTGCCTCAGGCCTCCCAGCAGTACAGGTTTTCAGGATCTCATCACATGAACACATGTGAGTCAATCAGTGATCCAGTCATTCTAAGGAACTGTCACTTATGTTTAACTGACAATATCCTGAAACATGTACTGTAGGAAGGATTTGAAGATAGGTCTGAGCTCACCTGTACTAAGAGATTTTGCAGACCCCTCTGTGGCCATCTAATATCTATTTACAATTTCTGCTGCCCTAGGCCCAACCAAGTCCCTGCACCCCCTTATTTAACACCCTTTACAATTGTTTCAATTTATCTGACCCCTTCACACCATCTTTTTCTTACAGACACAGATGCACTCAAAGGGTTAAATCACATAAAGATATGTATTTAATTCTAGTATATCTAGCCAATAACTTGAAGGTATCCAATATAAAAAAAACCTGCAATATTTTCAAATAAAAGTTTTAACCTTTCTACTGCCAGACTATCCTGCAACAGCCCAATATACATACAATATTTCGATTGTTTCAACTGCACAGTGTAAGGGGGGCTGTCTGTGGGCTCCTCCTTGTGATTTTGAGATGTGAAAATGAAATTGCTATATAATAAATAATCTGAATGGGTCAAAGACACACAAAAAATGCCCAACTTGCCCTATGCTCAGCCCTACTTGGTCTAGGCCTAAATACGTAATTGGTTTTCCATGCAATGTATTGCATACTCGCAGGTAACATAGAATGCACATAACATTACATACATTTTCTGTCTCAAATAAACTATTCCCCTGCCCCCCACCTCTATCCGAACCTAACCTCAGACTAGCCCCTTCTTTGTCTAAGGTCCAGGACCTCTTCCTCTTTCCTCATAAGGACAGAGGAATTAAAACATAAAAGATTATTATGGGGACTGGCGCCACCATATTAATATAAGATACACCCAAGGAAGGGGTCTGGGATACATTCTTCTATCTTCTCTTACGGCAGACAACAGAAGAAAATACATAAATATGGGGTCAGAACCCCTATATTCATTATTTTTTTTAAAAAAAAACTCAAGGAAGACATCATTGGGACCCCTTCCAGCCATAATCAGTTAATCTTTTAACCCCTTAACGACCCTTGACGGTCATAGTACGCCAAGGGGCGATTAGACTTAACGACCGATGACGTACTATGACCGTCATCGAATTCCGGGCTCCCCCTGCGGCTGCACGCCATTCGGGAAGTCCAGAACGCAAATGAGCAATAAAAAAAATTGCTCCGTGGTCGTTCAGTCGGGTCACGGCGCGGATTCCCCGGTCCTTAAGGGGTTAAGGACAAGTGCTGGTGTGCAACACACTGCTCTGCAATGCGTTACATATACCTCTGGTCTGTAAAGGCTTAAATTCTCTTTACTTCAATTTTCTATATTCTCATCAGAATTTAACATGCTTTCAGTCCTACAAACATTGTTACATAAAAGATGGATTAACCCCTTAAGGACTGCACTTCCAGGGGTGGGGTGCACTGGAGGACCATGTATTGTTTATTTGATTGACTTGCTCAATGATCACAGAGCTCCATGTAGGAGCACTGTGATCCCGAAACATCATGATGTTCCAGGACTATTGTCGGTCCTTAAATCCGGGACTGTCATGATGGTCCTGGCTTGTTAACTGCCATTAACACTCTCTATAAACCCTTGGAATGTGGAGTAATGGATTGGTGATGTCTCTACAGAGAAGGGTTTGGAGGCGGAGCTACAGTTCTACTTATAATGAAGGCTCTATTTTTAAATGTCAGTGTTCAAATGCATATGATTTTTCATTCATTTGACAGATAAAGCTGAAATTTGAATGTTAACCTTTTGAGCGCCAGAGAGGTATCCAGTGCATTGTAGCACAATGTGTTGTATACATCCCTGGCACTTAAAGGGTTAAGGAGCCAGTACCACTCCCCTGTGACAAACTTGGTCCAAATCTGAATGGCAAAAAAAAAAAAAAAATGCAAGGATGTCCATAAATGTAACAGGAAGGAACCAATGCTAGTCCCCTCAAACAAAACTGGATCTAAATCTGATTGGCAGAAAAAAATGCAAGGCTGTCCATAAATGTAATGGAGTGCTGAATATGAATGTTATTTACTAAGCAAATGAATGTTTGCTTCAGCTGTACAGACTGTCATGGCTTCAACTGTGCAGACTGATATGGCTTAGGTTTCCCTTTATAAGGGCTGTAACCTAGCAGTGTTCAGCTGCTACAGTGTTCCTGCTTTGTAAGTCCTGGCTTCCAAGTCTCCATAAGAGAGTTAGACTGAGTTATTATACCTCAGTTATTAATTTTCAACTACTTACTATTATCTTGGAATAAGATATCTGGCCTATTTGTGGATTGTAACCTTCTGTCTCTCTGTCCAGGTAAATTGCTCTCTTCCTACTGTGCTTATCTCATTGCTCTCTCTCTCTCTGATGTGCTAAATTGCATAAACTGGCTTCAGCTGTACAGACTGATATGGCTTAGGTTTCCCTATATAAAGGCTGTAACCTAGCAGTGTTCAGCTGCTACAGTGTTCCTGCTTTCTAAGTCCTGGTTTCCAAGTCTCCAAAACAGAGTTAGACTGAGTTATTATACCTCAGTTATTCATTTTCAACTACTTACTATTATCTTGGAATAACATCTCTGGCCTGTTTGTGGATTGTAACCTTCTGTCTCTCTGTCCAGGTAAATTGCTCTCTTCCTGCTGTGCTTATCTCATTGCTCTCTCTCTCTCTGATGTGCTAAATTGCATAAACTGGCTTCAGCTGTACAGACTGATATGGCTTAGGTTTCCCTAAATAAGGGCTCTAACCTAGCAGTGTTCAGCTGCTACAGTGTTCCTTCTTTCTAAGTCCTGGTTTCCAAGTCTCCATGAGAGAGTTAGACTGAGTTGGACAGAGGATGGACTGAGGACAGCCTGCTTTCTACAAAAGAACAACTCACACTGGACTCAGAGCAGGGAAACATCTAGCTAAACAAAGCACTACCATTGCACCTTCTGTCAAAACTGCTGAACACATGATGCAAGTACCAGAACTACCAGGACTGACTTTGCAAACAGCTCAGTTAACCACTAAACTGCTGAAGTGGGAAAAAAACTTGTCTCTAATTCTTCTCCAACCACCATTAACCACTACAACATCTATCTCTACAGATCATCAATGGACTACTTTATTTAACCCTGCATTGACTCATAGCCTCATCAAATACTTCACAATTTTGCAACTGACTCTTCTCACTCTCCCTGGAACCTACACCCCTGAACCTTGGATTGACCATTGACTGCCAAGTCACCTGCACTCCCCTGGACTACAATCTGTTACACAAACTCCTCAACCCACACACATTAACCCCACTATGACCAATTTGGCTCCTTGCTTTTTTATTGCCATTCTCACCTGCTTTAGACTCTCCTCCTCCTCCTGTGTCCATATTATGTGTCACTCCATCCACATTGCACCCTCACTTCTTCCCTCACCACTTCAATGTTCCCATGAACTTTTCTCATCCCCCCCAGTCCCTATCACTACCATCTCCTTCAACTGCTGCCAAAAAGCCCCACTGCTTCAGATGTCACTCCCATCTTATGTCCCTGTCCCATCTCCTCCTGCTCGCTGCAGGTGATATCTCACCTAACTCAGGTCCCCCTTCCATTCTCTCCTGTAACGCAACACCCACAATCTAATAACTGTACCATGTCACCTAACCTCCTCCCCCCCCTTTTGTTTTGGCCTCTGGAACGCCCGGTCTGTGTGTAACAAACTAACAGCTGTTCATGACCTGTTTATTTCTCAGTCCCTAAACCTCCTTGCCATCACTAAAACCTGGCTCACATCATCAGACCCTGCCTCCACTGTCGCACTCTCACATGGTGGCCTTCACTTCACCCACACACCTAGTCCTGGCAACAGACAGGGGGGTGGAGTAGGCATACTGTTGTCCCCTAACCATACGGTTCAGGTAATCCCCACTCTTCCCTCTCTCTCCTACCCTACCTTTGAAGCTCACACACTTCACCTCTTCTCTCCCTTCCCCCTGCGTGTTGCTGTCATATACAGACCACCTGGTCTTACTGCACAATTCCTTGATAACTTCACTTCATGGCTCCCTCATTTCATGTCCTCTGACATCCCTACTCTCATTCTGGGAGACTTCAACATCCCTGTTGACAACCATAACACCCCCCGCCATCAAACTCCTCTCATTAACAACCTCCTTTGCCCTATCACAATGGACCTGCTCTCCCACACACAGTGACGGTCACTCCCTTGACTTGGTCTTCACCAACCTCTGCTCAGTCTCTAACTTTTTCTAATGCTCCCTATCCCCTCTCTGACCACCACCTCCTCTCCGGAAACCTCAGCATACCATGCAAATCGACCCCCCCCATGACCAAGAGCATGTGTAGAAATCTGCATTCTCTTGACTTGCAGCAATTTTCCACTTCCCTGCAACCCCTTCTCAACCGCATCCTCACACTTGCTTGTCCAGAACAAACTACCCTCTACAACAGCACTCTCACAACAGCCCTTGACACAGCTGCACCTGCAACTCCACGTCACCCCTGCTCAACCCCATTACAACCCTGGCACACAAGACAAACACTATACCTCCAAAGGTGCTCACGCGCTGCCAAAAGGCACTGGAGGAAATCTCGCTCCACAGCTGACTTCATACACTACAAATTCATTTTCAGTTCCTATAGCTCTGCTCTCTCCCTGGCCAAACAGTCATACTTTTCCTCTCTAATTTCTAATCTTTCCTCCAATCCAAAATGCCTTTTCTCAACCTTCAAGTCACTTCTACGCCCGCCAATGCAAACCCCTTCCACTAACTTCTCCACCAAATGCAAACCCCTTCCACTAACTTCTCCACCCAAGGCCTCAACACCCACTTCAAGGACAAGATTGACTCCATCAGACATGAATTCTCATCACTTTCACTCCCACCTATCCAGCATAGCCCTACCATCTCACTCACATACACACTAAGCTCCTACTCACCCGTCACCGAGGACGAAGTTTCCCTTCTCCTCACTCGCTCAAACCTAACCACATGCCCTCTTGACCCAATACCATCTCAGCTACCCCAAGAACTTTCACCTCTACTAACACCACCTCTTACTCACTTATTCAACCTCTCTCTGTTAACCGGCACCTTCCCATCCTCTTTTAAACATGCACAAATCACACCCATTCTAAAGAAACCCTCCCTGGACCCAAATTCACTGTCAAACTACCGGCCCATTTCTCTACTCCCTTTCGCCTCCAAGCTCCTTGAACGTCTCGTATACAACCAGCTCACTAAATTCCTCTCTTCCCATTCCCTTCTAGATCCCTTGCAATCTGGATTCTGTCCTCATCACTCCACTGAGACTGCCCTCACTAAAGTGGCCAAAGACTTGCTCTCCACAAAGTCAAAAGGTCACTACTCCCTACTCATTCTCCTGGACCTGTCAGCTGCCTTTGACACAGTAGATCACCCACTCCTCCTCCAAGCCCTCCACTCTCAACCGCTCCTTCAGTGTGTCCTACTCTGGCTCCACTTCCCCACCTCTCCCACTTTCTGTCCTAGTGCCTTAGGGTTCAGTCCTGGGCCCCTTGCTCTTCTTAATTTACACTGCTTCCCTTGGCAACCTAATAAACTCCTTTGGGTTTCACCATCATCTCTATGCTGATGACACTCAAATCTATCTTTCTTCCCCAGACCTCTCCCCTTTCCTCCTGTCCCAGGTATCTGTCTGTCTGCTGTGTCTTCCTGGATGTCCTCCCGTCAACTCAACCTTAACCTTGGCAAAACCAAACTAATTATCTTCCCTCCCTCTCCTGTCAGCCCTACCCCAGATATTACCCTCACTGTCAACAACACCACCATCACACCAAACCCTACAGCACGCTGACTGGGGGTCACATTTGACTCCACCCTATCCTTTATCCCCCACATCCACTCAATCTCCAAATCATGCCACCTCCATCTCCGCAACATCTCTTGAATCCGACCCTTCCTCACCCAAGACACTACTAAAATACTAATCCAAACACTCATCATGTCCCGTCTTGACTACTGTAACTCACTACTAACTGGCCTTCCTCTCACCCGACTAACCCTACTACAGTCCATAATGAACTCCGCTGCACGACTCTGCCAATCCCTACACTGGCTCCCACTAGCACATAGAATTAAATTAAAAATTCTGGTGCTAACTTATAGAGCCCTTACTAACACCTCAACCCCCTATATCTCATCTCTCATTTCCAAAAACACTCCCACTCACCATCTTCTTTCTGCACATGACCTTCTCCTCTCCACATATCTCATTAATTCTCCCACTCTTGCCTAGAGGACTTCTCCCATGCTGCACCCGAACTCTGGAATTCCCTCCCCCGCCCCATCAGACTCTCCCCTAGCCTTCAGATGCTCCCAGAAAACTCACCTCTTCAGGGAAGCTTATCAACTGCCTCCATAAATATTATCACCAAGAACCACCCCTTCCCTGGGCCACTGCACTCAGCAGCACTTCTCTCTCCCACCCACTGACCGGCAGTTCATGTGGCAGAAGACAACCTACCTTCCTCTAGAATGTAAGCTCTCACGATCAGGGTCCTCTTATCCTTCTGTTCTTCACATATGATTTACTATTTAATATCCTTGTATGTCTATTCCCTATTGTACAGCGCTGCGGATTAAGTTGGCGCTATTTAAATAAAGAATAATAATAATATTATCAAATGGCTAATGTGCAATTGAATTATAACTTGTCATAAAAATGTATGACAGGCTACAGCAAAATTTGCTGATATCATAGAAATTTGCCTCCAAATTAGGTTTGATGGGGAACTATTTGCTTTCATTTACCACTAGCTAAACAGTGTTCCCGTTTCAAAGATATTGCACTCTGATATTACTTGTTTGCAAATGCACAGCATATTTTTGCAAAAGTGGATGACGTTTTTCAATGTATATGCAGCAGAATTTAAGATTTTTACAGATCAAATTGGAATAAAGTGTTTCTTTGAGCTTAGAAAAGTTATAGAATGAAGTATATGTCAGTGATATGCACAAAGCATGCTTGAACAGGATGTGGACGTGTCTTTCTCACACTAGCCAGGTACACCTATAAAAATGTTTGAGCATTTTCCTTCTCCTGTAGTCCACTGATAGTTGTTTCTAGTAAGAACTTGTGACCCTTATGATTCATTCAGGCCTCTTGAAGCCCATTGTTTGCTGTGTGGAGGTGTGAACTAGAGCAGGGCTGCTCACATCTGTCCCAAATACCCACCTCCAACAGTGAATGCTTACAGGATATCTTCAAAAACAATAAATGTTGTTAACTCAGGCAGATCCTTGATAGATTCACCAGTGTTAAAAATAGGAGATCCAGGAAACGTGCACCACTAGGGGGTCTTAGGTCAGCTTAGTGCACCAACCTAGAGGCAAGCTTGAATAGAGATCACTTTATACAGGAAACTTCAGATATAAGGCAAAAGTATAAATATGTAGGAATTTTAGGGTATAGTTCCCCTTTAAAGCACCAGGTCTTATTGCCAGCTTGGGTCATTTAATGGTGCCATTTGGGGCATTTCGTTGCTTAAAGTGTTAGTAATGTCCAACAAAGTTTTTTGCCTGGTTTGTGCCTGGTTTTCAAGAACACGTTTTAGACCATTCCAATGAAGGGATTCCTTGTAAGGAGATCTCGGCACTTCTCAAGAGCCTCCGTGTCGACCGACACAAATCTCCTGCTGACATCATTACAGCTGTCAGTAGGAAACAGCGAACTTTAAACGCCTGTATCTCTTAAACCATAGCGGTTTGAGAGATACGGCTTTTTGCATATAGCTCAGCTTTTTAAGCTCTTCTAAATGCAAAAAACTTTTTGTTGGACATTACTAACACTTTAAGCCCAGGCTCTTTTGGGGGGAAAGCCTCGTGTCTTTTGGGAACCTAGCAACAGTGCCCTCTACTGGTCAGATTTCTCACAGTTTTTCTGTTGTATTCTATGAGAGAGATGAGCCACAGACTGTTCTCCCTAGAATGCGGCAGTAACTACTGAGTCACTCCCTGTCGGTTTGCTCTTTCAAGAAGTAAGCTTGCAAGATCTCTGTTTCCAGAGAAGATAATAATTGTGAACTATTGTAACTTTTGAATAAAACAGCTTCCAGCTGTGGGAGTCCCATTCTTTCACTTACTAGGAAAAGTCCTAAAACATATTGTCTTTCATAAGAAATTTGACTGTTCCTTTAATACTATGTACTATCTAGGATCATAGGAAAGTGGCATAAATGACTCCCATGTACCTGTGAATGCTATGGAGGAAGAGTCTGGGGCTAACTAGTAATACAATGGGAGAGAGCAATGAGGTAACAAATAATATTCAAATAGTTCATGACACGTAAGTATACAGTAATGTAATAAACTTTGAATATTATTTGTTATCTGTTGCTATTCACTCTTATATTTATATTGCTCTCCCTTTGCTGTTTTGTATAGACATTTTAAATTACCAGTATTATTATCTTTTCATATAGATTCTAAGTAGGTGAGAGCCAAGGTCAACACTAGATTTCTTGGTCTTTCACATAAGTCTTAACAAAGATGGAGGGTCTGTGCCGCTATGTACTGAAATGATCATATGCACATGTACTCACCCCAGAGTGGAGGCATGGGAGTGTTATGTTAATGAATAAGTGCTGGTAAATTAATTCAAAATTTATATTGCATTCTGTATCAACGCCTTAGTTGGTATTTCTCAAAAAAGAAAAAAATGCAAGTAAGATGCGGATAGGATGATTCTGTAAATTGCCCTTGGCAGTATGGATTGAGTATGGTGATCTGCTTAACCCCCTCAATGTCAGAGGTGTTGCCAAAAAGGCTAAGGGTAGAAAAAACCAGGAAGTAACATTAAAATGCAATCACAGACATGTAGGCTGATGTACTAAGAAGAAAAAAAGATAATTTTGGGTTAAATCAGCTGCACCCTGGGACAGAAATAAAACTCTCCCATTGGTTTAACCCTTTGCGTGCCAGAGGGGTGGCAAGTACATTGCAAAGCACTCAAAGGGTTAAATTTATCTGGTAACCCCTATAATGTTAGAGAGGTCTACAATGAATTGCAAAGCAATATGTTGGAAACCTCTATCATTCAAGATGTTAAAAGTCTCATTTAAATCAATGGGAATTCAGCAAATTTTTGTCTCCCAAGGCACAGTTGGCTTGCTCCGGTTTTACTTTGTGTAACAGCTTCATTCTGTAATATCCTTATTGCATTCATTTAAAATTAGTACAAGTAGAGAGTCCAGCAATGTATTTTGTTTCCAGTAAATCTTACAGCTCCTTAGATTCTAAGTTTCTCATCCAGCGTGCCATGGTACTTTGGTGTGCTATGGACACCCACTTAGGGTGCTGCCTTTTATCCATGAAGACTGACAAAAATGTAAATGTTTATTTAAAATTGTCTGTTTACATTCATTATTATGCACAATATGTTCATTTCAGTTATTCTGATTGTGAGAGCTATGAATAACAGTATATTTATGTATTTCTAACCTTCATTACACTTATGACAAGTAACACAAAAATTGAAGTGTGCCCCAAAAATGCCAGACTGTCTTAGGGGTGCTTTGAACAAAAAAGAATGAGAACCACTGGCACCTCCAATGTATTGGATACAAGAGAGATATGCAAAGCAAAAATACATCATGTAAAGGAATTATGTAATATTACATTCATCACAGAGTTTGGATAGAGTTTTTAAAGCCATTAACATCATCTCTGTCAATGCCAGTCTTCCTGATGCCTGCTCTTTAAGCATAGGGTGCACTCAAAGAACAGAGCCTGGGGTGTCTTGAATGCTCTACCCGCTGAGGCTATCAGAGATAGGGGTGTAAAATGAATTGCTTTAGGCTGATGTACAAGGTAGAGATGCAGAAATTCTGGTTCTGACCAAATGCACCAGAGGAGACAAATATAACGTCTCATTGAGTTAAATGTAGCTTTTAACCCCTCTTCATGCTAGAGAGGTCTCCAATGCATTACAAAGCAATCCATTGTAGAACTTTCTATCACTGAAAGGGTATAAAGCATTGGATACCTTTCTGGCACTGAAATGGTTAAAATCAGCATTTAAATCAAAGCTAATTTAGAAATTGTATTTGTTCCCTATTGTCATTCATCGTCATGGTAGGACATTTATTATAGAGTTGCTGGCATCACAAAAACTATATCAGGCCCATGCAAACCCAACAGATCATTTAAGAAGTTTCTCTCTCTTCCCTTTTGTCAAATAGTGGTATTCTAGATCCCTGTGTGATTAGCGTTAGAAGTGTTGTTGTATTGCTGTTGGAGTGAATTAAGGAATATTGTGGAGCAACCCAGCTGCACCATAGGGGACAGACAAAAATTCTGTAATTTTGCACTGATTGATTGATTGATTGATGCTTTCTGACTCACCTAAGCACAAAGAGTAATCCAGAAAAAAATGTCATAAAAATCAGAAATACCAATATAACATGTACAGCAACATTATTTGTGTAAATAAGTTGAAAAAACAATCTGAGACTGATATACTAAGAAAATGATGAAATGTTGGAGCAAACCAACTGCACCATATGGACCAAATAAAAATTCCCAAAATAACCACTAAGTTGGTACATTTCCCAACTACCCTCCCCTTTGTGCAAGAGGAGTACAGAGGACACATTTTGGGGTAAGTAACTTTGTAAGTTAAAATTAGGTTGTGTAGCTTTAAGAATTCAGCTCCAGTGTCTACTTTAGCTTGGAACTGTATTTCTAAATTTGCCCTTTTAGCTTACTGCATATGGCTCTTAATCTTAAACAATAAGAATCACCGCCTAACCACCCACTTATACTTTACTATAGCCAGAAAATCCTAAATGCCCTTATGAACTTTTCCTCTGTGGCTTTTCTCAAGGGAAAAGGATGTGAATGTGCAGCTCTACTGGCAGTAGCCTCTAACACCACTGTCTGTACTAAGGGGAATGCACTACAGTCTCCAACATTGGTAGGTCTTTAATGGCAGCAATACCCTTACTCCAACCCCATGGCATGCACCAGGAAATTACTCTAAATTGTGCCATTTTCTCTACTCCTCGTGTAATATGTTACTTTAAATGAGACATACTGGAAAGGAATACCTAGAACTGTTCCATTACCCTTCCCTAAGTGGAAGCAGCATTAAGAAGAGGATTTTTACATAAGTTAGGGTGTATAAAACAGGGAGATGCACTAAGATATGATGAAGGTGTGATAAAGAGCAATTAATATGTCCTTTGGGATCTCTTCTCAAATTCTAATGTACACTGGAACTGAAGTGGAAAAAATGAGGGGAAAAAAATGACAAGTGGATGTATTGATATGGGGCTCTAAGCCAGAAAAAATGTATGCAATGTCAGAAAAATTAACCCTATGAGTGCCAATGAGGTATGCAATGTACTGCAGAGTGCTGCATGCCCCAATGGAACTCACAGGGTTAATCTCCCTAAAGTTAACAACATGCCCTGAAAATAAACACTTACCTGTAATCCTGATGTCCAGTGGAGTCTTCAGCACCCTGGTCATCCACTGTCAGTCTTCTTCTTTAATCTTTTATCATCCGTCTTCTTCTTTTTTCTGCCAATATAATGTGACTGTATTAAAAAAAATTATACAAATTATAGATACCCCCCAAAGATATGCCAAAAAGATATGCTGGCCTTAACCCTTTGGTACCGGAGAGGTACTCAACGCATTGGGGGGGCAACTATAATTTGGACATTTTCTATTTCATTACAGTGACATTATATTGGCGACAAGGCTGAAGAAGAGAAGACAGAAGATAAGAAGATAGAGGATTAAAGAAGGAGGCTGACAGTGGGGGACAGGTGTTACAGCTCTGGTTTCTGGGTGTTAGGATGGTGTTAGGGCTAGTATTGTTTCACTTTATTGTAAGGGTAATGTAGGGTTAGTGTTTGGAAGGGTGAGTGTTTTAGCTCATGCTTGGTGTTTGAGAGTGTGTCAAACACCGAGCATTAGCTGTTTTCCTTTGATGTTCCCATTTCTCATGCTATTTAGCTTAAGTTTTGGGAACAGAAAACACATCGGAGGTTGGGCAAAAAGTCAGGTTCAGTGGCCGAATATTTGTGGTGATTTCTGTTGAATCGAGGCCTTGTAACCCAATGCATTGCATACGTCTGCCACTAATAGGGTTCAAAACTTAAAAATGGATTTACATGAAGGACTATTTTCCCCTGACATCCAGAATCCAGAAAGGAGACAATGTTTTGAATGACTGGCTTGTTGAATTTTCAGTGCTTAACTCTTTCAGCTCCAAGCGTCCAATTGTTGGAACATTCTTAATACGAAATCCTCGTGGTATTCTTTTTGCACGATAGTAATCAGAAAGAAACATGCCATGCATGTCTAGGTCAGTTTCCTTCTTCCTGAGTCGTAGGATCTCAAAGTTTAAATCTTTTATATTATCAGAGCTCTGTTCATCCTTAAATGAACTTTTCCACAAAACATTGTCGGATGGAAGATATATAGATTCCGTTGGTGGAAGCATAGTAGTGTGAATATCAAATGATTCCGTTCTGTGTACAATCTACCTGGATTTCGGAAGAAACTGGTAAATATTTATTCCAACAGCATCCAGTGTATCCCATATTATATGGACTTCCTAAGATCCACAAATCATTAAAAGAACCACCAATGAGACCAATAGTTTCTGCCCGTAATAGCATCCTACAACCTCTGGGAACAGTTATTGATTTTTATCTCCAGCCTGTTATCCAGGAACTACCAACATATTTGAAAGATACTCTATCTCTTATAAATATCTTACAAACCATTACATTGGATGAAAAAGAGATTTGGCTAGCATCTTTAGATGTTACTAGCCTTTATACGATCATACCACATTCTGAAGGTCTGGAAACAGTCCGCGAAATTTTGTCATCATCATCTAAATATAATGGACCTCCAATCGAATACATATTGTCTATGTTAGAAATATGTCTTAAAAATATTTTTTTTTAATTTGAAGGAGTGTTCTTCATGCAGTTATATGGAATATCAATGGGAGCAAGTATGGCTCCTTCTTATGCAAATTCTTTCATGTATTGTTACGAAAAGAGATTTATTTTGGATCAATATCAACAACATTTGATCTTATATAAACGTTTTATTGACGATGTACTGATTATATGCGAGGCTGCGAAGATTCACTTATGTCATTTGTCTCGTCATTAAATGCAATGGATCATCCAGTGAAATTAACACTATCACATCATCAAAAAGAGATTACGTTCCTGGATCTTAAAATCTTCCGCAACGGTGATCGCTTGGGCTACTCTCTTTTTCGGAAACAAACAGATAGGAACACACTTCTACACACATCTAGCTTCCATCCACCAGCCTTGAAATCTTCTTTGCCGAAATCCCAGTTCCTTAGGGTTATTAGGAACAATTCTAATGAAGAAACTCGCAATATACAATTGGAAGAAATGAAACAAAGATTCATTGCTCGTGGTTATCAAAAGAAACATCTTGATACAATGTGTAGTGAATTAATACAACAGGAGATACATTCAACAGACGATACAAATAAGAAAACTGAAAGATTAGTTATCTCCACTAAATTCTCTACAGCCTCACATAAGATCCGTAAGGCAATAAAAATAATTGGAAAATTTTATCTAAAGATTCTAATCTCCCGGAATGTTTTAGAAACCCTCCAATAATTGGATATCGGAGGGGACCCAATTTACGAGATTTATTGGTATGTACAGATCCGGTAGATAGTTATACCAAGAATAACAAAATGTGGCTCAGAACAACTCCACCAGGATGTTATCGCTGCAAAGGATGTACAACATGCGGCTCAATGCGTTCCAGTAATTACTCATCCCCATAATAATAAAAAATATTTGATTAAGCAACATATTACATGTACTACAGATTATGTAGTATATACGATAACGTGCCCATGTGGACTGGCTTACATCGGTAAGACTAGTTGCACCATCCGAGAGTGAATGGCAGGCCATCGTTCTGCCATTAAGACAGCGTTTCGTGACCAACATATGGAAAAACCAGTGGCCAAACATTATTTACATCAAAAACATGCAGCCACTAACTTTAGTTTTATCGGTATTGAACATGTCCCAGCTGATAGGCGTGGGGGAGATAGAGCTAAAAGATTATTACAGCGGGAGTGTTTCTGGATTCATGAGCTTAATACACTGAACCCATATGGTTTAAATCAGTGATTCTCAACCAGGGTGCCGTGGCACTTTGGTGTGCCATGGACATCATCTTAGGGTGCCCCGCATTTTCTATGAAGACTAACAAAAATGGACTTTTAAATAAAGATTAATAGAAACTGTTCTGCACAATATGTTTAGTTTTGTTATTATGATTGTAAGACCTAATAACTGTATATTTATGTATTGTACCCATCATTATGCCCTGGATAAAGTACATTAAATATGTTAGGGGTGCCCTGAATCTTCTAGATTATGTGTTAGGGGTGCCCCGAACAAAAAAAGATTGAGAACCACTGGTTTAAATGAACAAAATATATATAGCTGTTTCTTAGCAGATTGTTAGATTGTTACTGTAGCTTTATCATGTTTATTGAAACTTTGTAACTTTGTAGCTCTTTTCTTTCTTCAACCACAGGGTGTCACTGTTTTGATTACTCATCTTGGGTGTTAGAACTATTTGGTGTTGGCTATTCTGTCTCTCCGTTCTTCTCTTCGTCATCTATTACGTCATCACTGTGGGCTAACCGGGTAACACGAGGTGAGTCTTTCATGTATTTCTTTGTTGATTTGTTTGTGTCTCAACACGTTTGCTTGATAAAGGTCCCAACGAGGACCGAAACGTCGCTTGATTTTTTGATTTAATAAATTTTAAAACCGAGAGTGCACAGCTTTTTGAGTTCTATTGAAGGTTATCTGTGGCACCCGGTATCTTTATATATTTAAGCGCTGAGTGAAAATCCTATTCTTTGAGATATATATATATTTATTTATACACATACTAGCAATGTGGGGCGGAGTTGCCCTTCAGCATATTTAGCAATGTATAGACAGTTGTGTCATACAGTGGTTTGCAATGTGTTCTACACCTTTTTTTGAGGTGAAATGGCTAAGCAGTGACAATGCAAGATAAGTGTCAGTACGACAGATCGACTTGTTAGGATGATTCATCCACCTGAACTCATTTGAGGAAGTGCCTGAAACAGTCCCTGTTGTTGTTTATCTATATCAATCTGGTAGTTATTCTGCAGTAGTGCGTATGCCAGCACAGGCAGTCTATTACGGCCTCTATACTTGATTAGGCATTATGTTGAAGTGTAAGCACCAAGGGTGAACTAGATGTCCCTTCAAACTCTGCCAGCCACAGCAGTGATGCAGCTAGAGAGACACTGACTGGTTACCCAAAGGATCAAAGGAAATAGCAAATATTAGGTATCCTCCCACCAAGTTGGAAACATAGCAACACAGAAAGAAGGAGTGGAAAAAGACTGTTCCGACAACAAATTCAACATTTTTCTACATAGAGCAGGGGTCTGGTAGAGTAAAAGTGATACCTTTACTGGTATCACATTTACTGTACCAATCTCCTGTTTTTCATACAGATAACACTATATCACTGCAGTGTAAGACAGTCATAGTAGAGTTGAGGTGTGTGTAGTTCAGTGTAGGGAATGAGTCAGCCATGTTTTTTTTTGTAATAAAGAAAGTCAAGGGTGGGCAAACTTCTTGCAGAGATTTTGACAGGAGTGGCCAGGGGGCCTTCAGCCCCCTGGCTACTCCTGTCAAAATTATACCCCCTGTTTGTCTTGGACAGGCAATATAGAAAATATTTTAATATCTCCTCCTTACTGCTGCCCCTGGGTGTTGTAACGTGCAAACCTTTTAGGCAGGTCTGAAAAAAAATACTATAAAGTAACAATGCTTTAAAATCAGCATCCATTCTTCTAGGTACACAAGTCAGGGATTTTGTAGGCATGTAGTCTGGTGTATGATTAAACAATTATACCAAACAGGTGCTAATTATCATCAATTTAATATGTAGGTTGAAACAAAATCATTAATTGAAACATAAACTGTGTAGGAGGAATAAACCTGGATGAGGAACAGCCAAACTCTGCTAACATGGTGAGGCTTTTGAAGACAGTTGAATGTCAAAAGTCATACATCATGGCAAGACAGAGCACAACAACAAGACAAAAGGTAGTTATACTGTATGAGTAAGGTGTCTCCCAGGCAGAAATTTCAAGGCAGACAGGGGTTTCCAAATGTGATGCCCAAGCTCTTTTGAAGTAGCACAAGAAATAGGCAAAGCTGAGGACTGTAGATGCAGTGGTCGGCCAAGGAAACGTAGTGCAGCAGATGAAAGACACATCATGCTTACTTCCCTTAGCAATCGGAAGATGTCCAGCAGTGCCATCAGCTCAGAACTGGCAGAAAACAATGGGACCCTGGCACACCCATCTACTGTCCTGAGAAGTCTGGTCAGAAGTGGCCTTCATGGAACACTTACAGCCAAAAAGCCATTCCTCTGACAAGGAAACAAGGCCAAGCAACTCAACTATGGACGAAAAACACAGGAACTGCGGTGCAGAAAAATTGAAGAAGGTGCTATGGACTGATGAGTTAAAATTTTAAATATTTGGCTGTAGCGGAAGGCAGTTGTTTGCCAAAGGGCTGACAAGTGCTACAAGAATGAGTGTCTGAAGGCAACAGTGAAGAATGGTGGAGGTTCCTTGCAAGTTTGGGGCTCCATTTCTGCAAATGGAGTAGGGGATTTGGTTAGAATGAACGCATCCTCAATGCTGAGAAGTACAGGCAAATAATTATCTGTCATGCAGTACCATAAGGGAGGCATCTAATTGGCCCCAAATTTATTCTGCAACATGACAATGACCCCAAACATACAGCCAAAGTCATTAAGAACTATCTTCAGTGTAAAGAAGAACAAGGAGTCCTGGAAGTGATGGTATGGCCCCCGCAGAGGCCTGATTTCAACATTGAGTCTGTCTGGGATTATATGAAGAGAGAGATAAGCAACTGATGCTGTATAAATCCACAGAAGAACTGTGGTTAGTTCTCCAAGATGTCTGGAACAACCCAATTGCTGAGTTTGTTAAAAACTGTGTGCAAGAACTGATGCTGTTTTGAAGGCATACGGTGGTCACACCAAATACTGATTTGATTTTGATTTTTTTTCTGTTCACTCACTATGCATATTGTTAATTACATAGTAACATAGTTGATGAAGCTGAAAAAAAGACATGCGTCAATCAAGTCCAGCCCATGCCAAAAACACCCCTTCTGATCCAGAGGAAGGCAAAAAAAAAACCTTCTGGAGTAATTTCTAGTTTAGCCCCAAGTAGGTAAAAAAATTCCTCCTGACTCCAAATGGCAGTCAGATATTTCCCTAGATCAACATCCTATCTGCTTTGAAGCCATCAATATAAACTATTAACACGTCTATTTGTAATCACATTCTTATATATATATATATATATATATATATATATATATATATATCTACCACAAACAACAAAAGAAAGCGCTACACCTTCTTTACCAAAGTATTCTCTATTTTATTATAGTTATATAAACCACTCTTCAAATATTATATATCCTCCACATACAATAATAAAATATCTTGAAACAAAATAGGTATACAAGAGGTTAAAAAGTTTCAATATCGACAATAGGAACTAAATCTATAATGTAAAAGATAAACTAAACTAAAATGACACCTATATAAAAACACAATACTTAGTGTGGAAAAAGATATATGTAATAGTCCAACTCTTATAGTCCAACTCTTGAAAATTAATTGAAACACCAATATTGTTTGAGGACTACACTTCCGCTGTAGCGGGCGGGTACCTTTGATGTTCTATTTCTTGTACAGTCGGTGTTGTATCTTCACTGCAGTGTTCGAATTTCCCCTCCAACTTAGTATTATAGTGAATCCTATCAGCGGGCAGGGTAATAGAAATTCTCACCACACTTCCACTCTCTGAACAAATGGTAGTGATACCTCTCCCGTCCTTATGATTCACTGTGCAGTAATTGCTGCTCAATCCACAATGTATCCAGTCGGTACCCCCCGTCCGTCACAAAGCTGTGCAAGTCCGTGTTCCAATTATTGCTCAAGAATAACAGAGTCCTTCCAACGCGTTTCGTACCCCACACGGTACTTCTTCAGGGATATATTATTAGACATAAATGGAGAACTTGCTTGTAAAACTTCTTTATATATCCACACGCCAACTAATTAGTTCACCTCTCCAAGGTACCTCATTGCAAGAAAGTCGTGCCTAATTTATATTGCTACATGGACATTTATATTACCTTGATTGCAAGAGAAAGAGCAAGTAAAACACAAGCCCACACACTATGCCTTTAAAGGGATAGTAATGTTTAATAAAAGCATCTCTAACTAATCATCATAGTATTTGGGCTATGGAGAGTGTTATTTCAATAATGTCAGAGGATTCACTATAATACTAAGTTGGAGGGGAAATTCTAACACTGCAGTGAAGATACAACACCGACTGTACAAGAAATAGAACATCAAAGGTACCCGCCCGCTACAGCGGAAGTGTAGTCCTCAAACAATATTGGTGTTTCAATTAATTTTCAAGAGTTGGACTATAAGAGTTGGACTATTACATATATCTTTTTCCACACTAAGTATTGTGTTTTTATATAGGTGTCATTTTAGTTTAGTTTATCTTTTACATTATAGGTTTAGTTCCTATTGTCGATATTGAAACTTTTTAACCTCTTGTATACCTATTTTGTTTCAAGATACTTTATTATTGTATGTGGAGGATATATAATATTTGAAGAGTGGTTTATATAACTATAATAAAATAGAGAATACTTTGGTAAAGAAGGTGTAGCGCTTTCTTTTGTTGTTTGTGGTAGTTATCTATTGTTAACCCCATGCACTAGGGGTTATTAGGATATAGCGATATACCTTGGTTTGCCTTAGTTATTAGTTTTGTATGGTGGTAAACAGTGGGGGTTATATAGGGCGCCAACCCTTGTGGGTCCGATATTAGTGGATATTTGGTGTCTATATATATATATATATATATATATATATATATATATATATACACACACATAGTCCAGTCTAGTAGAAATTATTCCCACCATCAGAAAAAGTTATCGTTGTCCTAAAACATGTAATGATTGCTATTACCACCTCTGTTAGCTGACCATCATAATAAGTAGCAGTGTGGGCGTTATAGGCTGATACAGGCATATACTCTCTCCCTCATACTCAGAGGCACATATAATTTCTGTATAGAAGCTTTTGTTTCAAATTCACTGATTAAAGAACTGTGGCAGAGTCTTTGTCTACACTGTAAACTCTTTTAGCCAGATCTAGCGACTGCAAGCTCTCAGGTTCAATTACACTGTATATTCTCTGATTAATACAAGACTCAGTCTGGTGTGAGCTATATGACTAACAGTATTTTTCTTCTGTGTTCATAAAGTGAGTGTGGAAAATAGGATGTTTGGGGATGTCTCCAAGGCATTTGACTGGAGGCAGCTCAAGGGGCTTAAAGTTAGTCATATGTTAGATATAAGTATGTATAAAACATTCTGTTTTTAACCCCCCCCCCTTAAAAAAAAGTCTCCTGATTTAATTAAAAAAGATGGTCAGTTTAGCATAGGAGCTAAGTAAACTAACATTAGACAGCCTTAAAGGGATAGTAATACTTCGTTTTAACTTTATTTTATTTTGTAGGCATTAAAAAAACATGAAGAACGATATAAGTCTTATCTCTCAAACCTTTATGGTTTAAGAGATATTCACAAGCAAAGTATCCCCCCCATCTGTTCAGCCACATCAGAAGGGAGGTGCCCAGGTAGACTGCAGAGAGGGACAATCTTCAATTAAGATAAGGGAAAAAGCTGAAAAACTTGTCAAGGGGGGAAGGGCTTTCATTCTTTTCATACAAAGAAGAGAGTCCCTTGCTGTTATCTGTCTGGTCTTACAACCAGATTCACATCTGAGAAGAGATGTCTTACACTAGGAAAAAGAGGCGGGAGGGGGAAACTTTGCTTGTGAATATCTCTTAAACCATAAAGGTTTGAGAGATAAGACTTATATCATTCTTCATGTTTTTTACTGCCTACAAAATAAAATAAAGTTAAAACGAAGTATTACTATCCCTTTAAGGTCTAAAAACCGATTCCAACACCTGATTTAGCCCTGAATGACTGTTGTACAGTCACCCCGATATTTTCATTTAGTATTGAATGCCATATCCATGATGGTGGATATGGTATTTGTTGGCAGCTTGTTCAAACTAAAGGAGGCAGAGTGAATTAGCTTGCTTAACCCTTTCAGAACCAGAGTTTGTGCAACTCTCTGTAAAACAATGCTCTGCACATTCCTTTGGTCACATGGGCTCAAGAGACCCCCTTGTATGTAAAAGAAGTCTCCAACTCATTGCTAGGCAAAACGTTGGGAACCTTTCTGGGATCCATGGGGTTAATGATTGTCAGGGATGCATGGAGATTTTTAGAGAAACTAAAGGGTTCCGCCAAACTCCATACACATTTGTATACTTCCCCAAGTCCAATATATCAAATGGCTGAACAGGTATTATTATTCCAAGGGCATCTATTGTAGTTCCTGTCCAGCTCAGTCAGGGGTTGTGCCTAATGATGTAGGAGGAAGCAACAGAAGAAACATTCCAAGGCTGCAAGGGTTAATAATATGTGCGGGAAGCGCTTGCGTTATATTTCAACTAACCGAGAAAAGCTTCAGTGAGGGAGAAACAACACCACAGAGAAGTAGACACATCAACGCGAGGAAGACACTGAAAGAGACAGACGGGGAGGAGATCTTGAAAGAGGCGGAGAGGAGAGAGACTGAAAGAAACACTCAGAAAGACTAAGAAGGAAACAGACAGAAAGAAACTAACGCCGAGGAAAGAAAGCCCATGGGTGTCAGTGAGTGAGGCTAACTATTTGAGTCTGTGTATGTAAGTGAATATTTAACTTTATTATGGGTTAAAAAACAGTACTCACCCTGTGGTTCACCACCTGTTGTTGGACTACAGCTCTCTTTTTTTTGGTTGAGGATGATGGGAGTTGTAGTTCAACAACTACTGGAAGTCATACATGTTGCTCAGATTGTATAGATTCACTCTGCATGTGGCTCTAAGATTGTCGCTGCTACTTAACGCAAGGTCGGACACCCTGTGCCACTACAGGTTTTGTTTGGCTATAGCTTCTATCATTCTCAGCTGGGGGAATGACAGCTGCGGATGATGGGAGCTCTAGTCCAACAACATCTGTCAGTAGAGGGACGAATCAGGTTCACTCTAGAGTTGGCACTGACTTTGACCTTGCCACTTAGAGCAAGAGTGGTCATCGTGTGACTCTCCGGCTGTTCTTGGACTGCAGTCTGTCTTTGCCTGGTATCGGAAAGTTTGTCCAAAACAACTGGAGAACGAGATGTTGCGCAAACTGTGCAATAGGAAGAGAAGCAGGTAAAAGCTTTCTGAGTCATTGATATTTACGTTGTCTTTTGTAAATGGGCATTTTAATAAGGCTGTTGCACTTAGAGGAACTGGAGCGATTCAGGGGCAAACGATCTTATTGGTTTAAATGTTGGAAAGGTGTGAAATGCAATGCGTGGTTGGAGAACTCTCTAGCATCCAAGCTATTAAAACCCCTATTTACATGAACGTGACTTCTGTAAATATGTTTGTGCCTCATATGCAGTTGACTTACTACATAACTGCTCCAGTTTTTCATAGTGAATCAGCCTCACAGTGACACATATCCGGGAGCCTAATGCTTGACCAGGGAAGAGTCAGAATGAGACAGGCTGAAGACACTCACCGGAGTGATACTGTGAGAGGTTGTCAGCAGTTTGGGGCATTCATCTGTCTTACTTACCCAGAGATTCACCACCATAGTTATCTAGTAAAACGCAGGCACGTGCACACATAGACACAAAGGGGGGCTTGAGCACCTGCCCTTTTTGTCCAAACTGTCCTAGTGCCCCTTAACAAAAAAATAAATGAATAAAATAATTATGAGAAGTGCCCCTTTTTTCATTTGAGCCTTCTCCCCAAAATGTCTGTGCACGTCCCTGGTAAAACGAGTAGGGAAATTCTGGGGAAAAAAGTACTATTTATAGTTAACAAAATAAATAAATAAATAAAGCCGAAACAAAACATTGCTATCATTTGGGGTTTGTGTTTCATAAATATGGAGCAGGTCCAGGGCTGGTGCTAGGATTTTTGCCACCCTAGGCAAAACCTAATTTTGCCGCCCATTTGGCTCTGCCCCTTGTGCCCCATCCCTTTATACCCCGCCTACTTATACCCCACCTCATTTCACGATTGTCCTCTCTCTGCCCCTGGTCTGGAGATGCCTGTAAGAGATGCCCCCTACCAGCTCCACTTTGCCCCCTATCAGCTCCACCTTGCCCCACCAGCTTCAATTTCCCCCCTTAGTGCCAACTTTCCCCCATCTGCTCCACTATGCCCCCATCAGCTCCACTATGCCCCCATCAGCTCCAACTTGCCCCTCATCAGTTCCACTTTACCCCCACCAGCTTCACTTTGCCCAACATCAGCCCCAACTTTGCCCCCCATAAGCTCCAACTTGCCCCCCATCACATACCCGGAGCTCCGCGCAGTATTCTTTTCAGTAATGCAGAGCGCGCCGGGAGATCATGGCTCCCAGCACGCTCTGAATTACTAAACAGTTGAAGACGATGAGGGAGCGTAGTAGAGACTCAGATCTAACTGTGTTGCGTTCCCGGTGCGGTGCGTGCGGGCAGCGGGCACAGCTCTTCTCCGCTGCATGCCCATGCCCCCAGTACCTTTGCGCCCTAGGCCGGCGCCTACTTCGCCTATAGGTGGCGCCGGCCCTGATCAGGTCTGTCCCAGAATTGCTGTACTTTTGCCTTGAAAAGTATGAGACTCAAGAGGAGACAGCAGTGTTAGTCTGATATAGGGTGCCAAAATTAATATTTAACCCCTTAATGACACATGAATTGCTAGGACCGTCACAGCTCTCCAGTGCATGTCATGGAATTTTGCATTGCATTGGTCCTCCAGTACACCCCACCCTCAGACCTTGCGGTCCTTAAGGGGTTAAATTTGCATCTTGATACCTTTACGTAAAAGCCCAGAGGACCAGTTCTGGAGTAAATCAGTTGCACCATGGAGGACAAATATAAATACCCCGATTGTTCATGGGGTTTTAACCCTTTGGATGCTAGAGAGGTCTCCGATCCATTGTCTTGCTTTAGGAACTTCTCTCGTATTCAAGGGGTTAAAAAAAAACCAACTACATCCTCAGATGGTTAAAGGACATGGGATTGTGTGAAAGGGATAGTAATATATGAGAATGAACAGTGCTTCTATGTGCTCTACATATTTTTTCAGTATGTAGAGCACTATGTCAATAGTATGCGATTTGTAATTCAAGGATCCCCTCACCCCTTTTACCTATCCTTAGCCTCCTCTGCTCAGTTGTGGAATCCGGTCACTGGACTGGAAACTTACAGAGAGGGATAATCTCCATGCATTGAGCATAAGGCAAACCCTGCCCCCCTTGACTACGGAGGGCAGATTTTTCCTTATGCTCACTGAAGATTGTCCCTTGCTAGGCCCCATCTAGACTGGCTTGGAGAGTCATACAAGTCATACAAATCTAATGATTGTTTCTTCAGGGCTTGTTCCTCTAATAAGTCTAAGTCCTACAAATCAATGTTTCCTCAGGGCTTGGGCCTCTAACAACAAATCTAACAAATCATTCTCTACAAAATACTCTATCAAGTCAAGTATCAGTCCACCCCAGTGGCAACTTATGTCAGGGGGTTCCTGTCTCCTCTCTATCACTTTACATACACATATCTTATTTTATTTTATTTTTTTAATTAACTGTCCCCTCAATACCAGTCAAGAACCCCCCCAAACAAAATTCCCTGTTCAACTGATTCATTCCCCAGACTCCATCCACTAACACAGGCACCCTCCTCAGACCCCATTTATACCATGTCTTATGGGGTTTTTTAATTGTATTTAGAATTTGTTTTTTTATTAACTGCCCCCAAAAAAACATTCCCTGTTCAACAAATTCTTTCTCCACACCTCACCAACACAGGCACCTTCATGCCCCTTTTATATTATGCCTTTGCGAAATAGAATAATATTTGTTATGTGTTGTGCGTAAATTCAATGTTCCCATTAATTTTAATGGAATGAGCCAGGCGAAAAAACGGAAAATTATTCGCCAAGCGGGAAATGCCATTATTTGCCGATTTCAGTTTGAGGTGAACATTTTCACCCATCCCTAGTCAAGAAACAAGTGGTTTTGAAACAGTAGGGAAGCTTCACCCTTTAATAAAAGAACTGATTGATTGAAATGTCCTGTTTAACAATATAGATAAAAGAAATAAAGCGCTGTTTCACTGTGTGTTGCATACCACCATTGTGCTGTTACTGTTATTTTCCTTTCTAGCACTGCTGCCAACACATTCTATAGTCATCTTAACCCTATGAATGCCAGAGAGGTATCCAAGGCAATTTAACTTGATGCGTTGGATACCTCTCTGGCACTCATATGATCAGGGCCGGATTTATAACAAGGCACAGTAGGCATCTGCCTACAGGCGTACCCCACAGAGGGGCGGCTGTCATTGGTATAGTGTTTTTTTTTTTTTTTTTTTTTATTAAATTTGCCTCCCTGGCTGCGCAGTGGCAATATTAATAACTCCCCCACCTGGCGCCCGCTCCATGTTGCCCTCACGTTGCCCCCCCTTGTCCATTTCCTACCTCCCTGGCAGGAGAGATCTGTGCCTCCTTTGACACAGTACTGTAGTTACTGAGCTCCCTCGTCCGGTCTTTAGTATTGCAGAGTGCTGGGAGACAACATCATCTCCCAGAGCTCTGCATTATTGAACAGAAGACCGCGAGGGAGCTCCAGCAGCTACAGTACTGTGTCAAAGGAGGCACAGATCTCTCCTGCCAGGGAGGTAGGAAAATGACAGCAGGGGTGAGGAAGGCAATATGAGGGCAACATGGAGATGGTGGGAGCAATGTGGAGCTGATGGGGGGCAATGTGAGGACAATATGGAGATGATGGGGGCAATGTAGAGATGATGGGGGGAAAGTTGGAGCTGATGGGGGGCAATGTGAGGGCAATATAGATATGGTGGGGGCAATGTGGAACTGATGGGAGCAATGTGAGGGCAATTTGAAGACGGTGGGGGCAATGTGGAGATGATGGGGGCAGTGTGAGGGAAATATGGAGCTGATGGAGGGCAATGTGGAGATGATGGGGGCAAAGTTGGAGCTGATGGAGGTAATGTGAGGGCAATATGGAGCTGAAGGGGGCAATGTGGAGATGATGGGGGCAAGTTGGAGCTGATGGGGGCAATGTGGAGATGATGGGGGCAATATGAGGGCAATATGGAGATGGGGCAATTTGGAGATGATGGGGGCAATATGTGGGCAATATGGAGATGATGGGGGCAATATGGAGCTGATAGGGCAATGTGGAGATGACGGTGGCAATGTGTGGACAATATGGAGCTGATGGGGGCAATATGGAGCTGATGGGGGGGCAATGTGAGGGCAATAGGGAGATGATGGGGGCAGTGTGGAGATTAGGACATTGTGGAGATGTCCAGTGGAGATGGCCAATGGTGGTGGTGGTGGTGGTGGGGGCGCTTCAGATTTCTGTGCCTACAGGCTCCTGAGATGTAAATCTGGCATACGATTAAACACCTGTTCATAATAAAAAGGTGTTCACTTGTTTACTAGATTATGCTCCTACAAACATGAAATTACTGACAGACTGACACACACAAATTCCTGAAATAACTGGATTTATTTTGTTGTCATCGAAAGACAAAAGATTGTAGCTTACAACAGTCTTTTTTTTTTTTTTTTTTAAACAGTCCATGCTTTCTCTCTGACTGAACAGACGCTGAGTTTTACTTAATTGAAATTAGCTTATGCAGTGTATTGGTCATTAGAAAAGACAAAGGGACATATTTATGAAGTAAATGTGAAAAAACTATAAGGCAAAGCAAATAAAAATCCCTGTGATTTAAATAGTGCTTCTAACCACTTGGATGCTAGAGAGGGGTCCTATACATTTTTTCGTAATACACTGGCGATCCCTCTAGAAGACTTGCGCATCCATTTCAGAACAAACTGAAATTTGATTGAGAATTAATTGTTTTGTGAAATTCCGATTTAAATGACTTACTAAGCGAAAAGGGTACAAAGTGTCAGAACAACGAATGGCAGTTTACTTGTTTTCAGTTAACCCCTTAGAGTCCGGTGACGTACCCGGACCGTCACGCTGGTCCGGCACTTAAGGACCAGTGACGGTCCTAGTAGGTCACGTACTATTACTCACCGCGCTCCTGCAGGAGCACGGTGAGTAATACCGGGGACTGAATTTGATCGCTCCAAGACCGGAGCGATCTCTTTCAGTCCCTCAGTTCGGCGTGCCGCCCCATGTGATCAGTCACGTGGGGCGGCACGCCGACATTCTCTATCTGGTCCTTAAAGGACCACTCACCCCGCGACCGCTGGTCGTTAAGGGGTTAAACTGATTTGTTCATTCATTTGTGCCCTTTCAGTGGGGAAAGTAGGAAGGGACTGAGCGGATGGTAGAGACTAGAAGGGACTGATACCCAGAATAGACAGTACAATCTTGGCAGGAAGTGGAGGGACAGTCACTTTGGTTATGGCTGTGATTGATGGTTGCAACAGCCTATGAATCGCTCTACTTTATCTGTGATGTGCTATATTATTCTAGCCAATCCCAATTTCCAAGGGGATGGCCCCCTCAATCTGGATAAACCACATTTTCCTTACTTGCAATAGCAAAAAGAAAAGAAGCAAAGTGGCTTGTGATCAGTATACAGGACATCTCATCTCTCTGCAGTGCAATGCATTGTTTAAAGAAACAAAACACAATTTTTCTTCTGATTCCTTTATTGCTGGATGTAGTACTAGAGTTGGTTAGGTAACTAAGTAGCTAGGTTAGCATAGAATTA
Organism: Rhinophrynus dorsalis; assembly: GCA_037306005.1. NCBI lineage: Eukaryota > Metazoa > Chordata > Amphibia > Anura > Rhinophrynidae > Rhinophrynus > Rhinophrynus dorsalis. The sequence continues at coordinate 418,016,399 of CM074721.1, forward strand.
GGTTAGTTATTAATTCTCTAGGTAGATTAATTGGCACAGAATTAATAGCTAGGTTAGTTAGTAAATATAATAGGTCAGTAGGCAGGTTAGAGTATGATTTCAGCAACTACACCTATTATTAAAATAATTTAAAACACAGTAAAATTAACTGTTGAATTTGAATTCTAAGTGCACTGCACACGAATAGGCAGGCAGTAATTTGTTTAAACTTAAGTGCACACAAACTGGCAGGCATTATATGTGTGCCCTGCAGCATGCAGTGTTCCATCAATACTTCACTCCTGTCTCTAGACAAAAAGCCTGTTATACTTGTCTGTGTTCATTTAAATCATTTATTTACTGTTTAAAGTTCAGTGCACAACTGCACACACACAAATAGACAGACAGAGCTCCCAGAAGAAATAGTGCAGGGGAGACATGTAAAAGGGGAGGGATTAGGAAGTAGCGTCAGGTTGGGGGGAGGGAGTTGTGGAGAAGTTAGAGGGGAAGCAGGAAGGAAGTGCGCAGGACAGTTGGTAAAGAAGAGCGGGGAAATAAGCATAACAGCATTGGGAGCATTGTTGCTGAGTAATTTGGCATTCCTTGGAGTGAACGCTTTGTGTATTACCTGCCCGCTTCACGATGGCTGGGCTGGAGGAGCTATTTCAAGAGCTGAGGGAGGCTGCTGTGGCAGATGGTGGTCAGTGGCTCCGGTTACAATAGGAGAGGAGAAGGGAGGGTGAAGGCACGTCTGCTGCATCTTCCTCCAATGTACGCGAGGCTGCTGGCAGGCCAGTGAGGAGCACCAGAGCAAGGTCTCCGTTGCGTCTGATCCCTGACGCCTGCAGATCTAGGAGGAGGAGCAGGAGTCCCATGACATTGGGTTCCCGGTCACATGCCCCGTGGCGGTCGCAGACAGGGGCAGGTCGGAAAGCCGCAGTAAGAGGAATCCTGGCTCCAGGTCTGGGTCTACTGCGGTGTCGGCTGTGGAGTAGGCTACTGGTTTCGGCAGGGAGGCTGTAGGTGGCGCTGTGCTGAGGGATACCGGATCCAGATCTGCTGGAGAGTCTGCTGAAAGTTTGTTGCAGCAGATGAGCCTGGAGCAGGGGACTGAGGCTGCTCTGGGGAACGGAAGTGGGTCTGCGCACAGCTCTGCTGGTGCTGTTGCTTTGGCTGATCACAGCGTTTTGCGGCTGGGGGAGGGGTCTCCTCTGCATGCTGGTGCTGGCCCCTGGTGGGTGGTGGTTCTGTGGGACTGGGGGCCCTTTTGGGAGCAGGTGGTGGTGGGCTCCCTGGCAGCTCTAGTGTTGCGCAGGTTCTGGTCCCCCGGCAGGGGTTGCCTGCTGCGGATAGCATTCCTGTTGAGCCACTGGGTGGACTCATGGCTGATCCTTTGAGGTTGTCTTCTGTTGTAGGCCTTGGCGAGGGTCCCTCCCCCTGCTGCTGCTGTTCCTACTGCAACTGGTCTGGAGCTGACGAGGATGACGGCGGCTGAACATGGTCCTGTTGGGGATGCAGCGCTTTTGTGGGAAGGGGTGTGGGGGGGTTTGAGTCAACTGCTTACTGCTCTACAGTGAGTCCAGGGTTCCCCTTCCTTTCTGGCCGGGAGGGCGGCAGGATCCTGGGCGGCTAATTTGGGCAGCCGGGGGGTGGGGGTTCTGTTTTGGGCCTGGCGTCTGCCTCAGCTAGCACCTTAACTCCTCCTGTGGGTTCCTCCCCTTCTTCAGCCCACCCTGTTGGTCCAGGAGAGAGTTTGGGTATTTCCTCCGCGGGACAGGTTGCTATGGGGGCGGTTGGGTTGTTGGCGAATGGGGTTCCGGAGGCGGTCATGGTGCGATCATTATAGGCCATTACAGGCCGGATTTCGGGTCTGGTTTTTGGTTTTAAGTTGATGGGATGGCGGGATATGACTTCTTGGTCCGTATGACCCTGAGGGGGTTACGTAGGGGAGTGAAGGTGCGGGATAGCAGACGGCCTGTTTCCTTTGCACTGTTGCACCAATTAATGCAAGTCCTTCCTGGGGTATGTACCTCGGGGTTCAAGGCCATGTTGTTCCCTTTGGCGTTCAGTCTGGTGTTTTTTGGGACAATGCGCATTGGGGAATTGGTGGGCCGGAGTAGGGCCCAGTCTTGGGGCATTGCGCGGGATGATGTTGTGCTGGGGGTGTCGGACTTCCATTTTCAGATCAGCCGGTCGAAAACGGATGTCTTGGGTAAGGGTGTTTAGGTGTCTCTATTTGCTGTTCCGGTTTATCTTTCTGCCCTGTCACCCTCTTGCGGGACTATTTGGTGGTCTGTTCGGGGGTTGCGGGCCCACTGCTAGTTCATGCCTCCAGGTTGCCCATTACTCACTATCAGTTTGTGCGGGTGTTTAAAATGTGCCTGCAGGTTTTGCGTATGCCTTTAAACAAATTTGGGTTGCACTGTTTCTGAATAGGGTCAGCCACGGAGGTGGCCAGGGTTAGCCTGCCACCTGAGGTGGTCCAGTGCATTGGATGTTGGGAGTCCTCCCGGTTCCAGTTGTATGTTCGCCCTGACAGGGTGCTGCCTGTTTTAAGTTAGTATGGTGGTGTCACTTAAAAAAAAAAAAGAAAAAACAGGGAGGCACTATGTTGGTGCACCTGTGTAATACTGCGGTTCCTTGTTCTCTGGGATATTTTGTTTACACATGCTATATTACTGATACTCAAAAAAAAAAAAAAAAGACACTAAACAAATCTCATGCTATCAGCTAGATCTCTAACGTCTGTGAAAGAGGCAGGAGGGGGGCACTTTAAAAGCTTATATCTCTCAAACTATAAATGTTTGAAAGACAAGACATACATCATTGAATTTATATTTTTAATATCTACACTATTAAAGTTTAACAGCAGGCATTACTATCCCTTTAATACTGTTCAAAGTTCCATACAGAATACATAGCTGTCTCCACTAGCTGAAATGCCTGTACTGGCTTTGTTAATGAAGTTTAAAAAAAAAAAAAAAAAAAAAAAAAAAAAGTCTAATCAGTCTAATCATTTATTTACTATTCAAACTTCAGTGCCCAGACTCCACTGCTACATCCAGCCAAAAAGCTTGTAATTTCTGTCTGCCCATATCTGGTGTTAAAGGCCATTTTCCATTCACCTCCCTCCCTAATACGGATAAGATTGTATGCTCCTGATTTGGAAAAGATTGTGGCACCTTTGAATAATTCAAAAAGTTAAAAAATAAGGGGAATGGGGTATTGGTTCTAGACTTTAATTTTGTTAAGTCCTTTAAAGTCAATACAAGATCAAAGGGAAAGTTCTTTCTTTTTGAGAAAGAAGAATCCAGAGTAAGTCGGAGAAAAAGAAGGTCTAATGAATCCCTTGGCCAAATTCTCCTGTATGTATTCAGTGAGGCTTTGCTGGAGAGAGAAGATAGGACTTAATACCAGGCAATAACTCAATAGGACAGTCCCAAGAACCATGGGGTGGGGAGGACTTCGCCTTAGTCTTAGAGAACACATCCATAAAGTCTAAATACTGTGGGGAAATATTTATGGTTCTGGTCTCAAGATGGTGGGAAGTGACAGTTCCTTCCAAGGTGGTCTTAACAGTAGTTCTTTATGCAACGCTGGAAACAAGATTTGCTCCAGGAGATGATCTGATTCATAGATGCGCATACCAGCTGAAAGCTCCAGGGCGTAAGAGACAGGGTTGATCCTACCCAGTACCCAGTACGGGCCTAGGAACCGAGGAGCCAGCTTCTTACAAGGCACCTGGAGGTTGAGGTTATGAGAGGACAGCCAAATCCTATCCCCCACTTTAAATACCAGAGTCGGCCCGCGCCAACGATTCACATGTCTGTTGTAGCGCTGAGTGGACCTTTGAAGGGATCTTTGAACATGAACCCAAGTGGAGCGGAGCTGCCTAAGATGCTTGTCCAGAGCCGGAATTTCTTGTGCCTCAGGTAGCAGAGCAGGCTGGAAGCCATAATTAATCAAGAACGGGGAATTCTGCGAAGAAGAGTTAATGACACCTTTCCTGGCAAACTCTGCCCATGGTAACAAGAGAGAGGATAATAGCCAGAAACTCTCTATCCCCTATATTGTATACACTCTGAGCCCTGGACAATTTCTTAGAAAAGTAGCCGCATGGCAGTAGGACCTCCCCCGGAGCCGAGCACTGAGACAGGAGGGTGCCTACTCCTGACTCAGACGCATCGACCTCCAGGTTAAAGGGCAGGGCAGGATTGGGATGAGACAGGATGGGAGCCTTAGTGAAGGCAACCTTCAGATCCTCAAATGCTCGGATGGCCTCAGGGGACCAGTAGGACGTGTGTGCCCCCTTGTGTGTCATGTCGGTAAGTGGCTTCACCACTGATGAGAAGTTCTTGATGAACCTTCTATAGTAGTTTGTGAAACCCAGAAACCTTTGAACGGCCTTTAGACACACCAGACAAGGCCACTCCAGCAGAACCCCAGAAATGTGACTTGAGACTTGCGAAACTCGCACTTTTCCAGTTTGCAAAATAGCCTGTTGTCACTCTGGAGTTGCAAGACCTGTACCACATCCACTCGATGTGCCTCTATGGTAGGTGAGTGGATTAGAATGTCATTCAGATATACTACTACACATTTCTGCAGTAGATCTCTCAATACATCATTGATAAATTCTTGAAACACTGCCGGAGCATTGCATAGCCCAAAGGGCATTACCAGATATTCATAATGTCCGCTACGAGTGTTAAAGGCGGATTTCCCCTCATGCCCTTCCTTTATTCTCACCAGATTATAGGCCGCCCTTAAATCGAGTTTGGTGAATACTTTCGAGCCCTTAATTTGATCAAACAACTCGTTGATCAAAGGCATGGGGTATGCATTTTTTTTTACCATCAACTTGTTTAGGCCTCTGTATTCTATACATGGTCTTAACTCCCTATCCTTCTTTTTGATGAAAAAGAAACCAGCACCAGCAGGTGAGGAGGACTTGCGAATGATCCCTCTGGCGAGGGCATCAGACACATACTCCTCCACAGCACGGTTCTCCTCCACAGACAGAGGATAAATATGTCCCCTTGGAGGTATGGCTCCGGGAATCAAATTAATAGTACAGTCGTAGGGTCTGTTGTCTGGCAAAGTACTAGCCTCTACCTTATTGAATACCTCCTTGAACGATTGGTACACTGCGGTAACAAATGAGAGGTACAAAGTATTCTGGTAGGCTGCTGCAAACACGTACCAGTGCAATAAGGGGACCAAGCTACAATATCACAAGTCTGCCAGTCTATCCTGGGATTGAGAGTCTGGAGCCATGGAAACACCAGGATAACTGCATAGTGTGGAGACCTTATGATTTCAAACTGTAGGGTCTCCACATGGAGCTCCCCTACACTCAGGAACAACAGCACAATCTCATGAGTAACATGTGACGGCTGCAACGTCCTACTGTCAATGACTTCAATAGCCAAAGGAGAAGAGCGAGGCAACAATGGAATCTTATGCTGGGCCGCAAAGTCATAATCCATGAAGAAGCCAGCAGCTCCTGAGTCCACCAGGGCCGGAGCCAAGATCGAAGAGGTGGACCAGGACACTACTACTTCGAGAATAGGTTTCCCAAGCAGTGAATCTGGGGACTGTGATACTCCCCCTAGGGTTTGCCCCTTACACAACCCTAGGTGCGAGTGTTTCCTGGACGGGTAGGACAAGAGCGCAATAAATGTCCCGCCTTTCCACAGTAAAGGCACAGGCTCTCTCTCTTTCAAAACGCCCTCTCCTCCCCTGAGAGGCGCATAAATCCCAATTGCATGGGTTCCATCCTACCTGTCTTGGAACCAAGAGGCATGGGAGGCGAGAGTGGACACGGTGGGGATGAAAAGTTAGGTGCTAGTCGACTCATAGTCTTGTGACTTTGACCTCTGAACACAGGCCTCTCTCTGAGTCTGGTATCGATCAGAATTGTGAAGGAGATTACTTAATTCACATCTCCTGGCAACTCATGGTCTGCTATTTCATCCTTCATAGTGTCGCACAAGCCCTGTGAAAATGCTGCCACTAATGCCTCATTATTCCAGCCCACCTCTGCAGCCAGGGTGCGGAATTCAATAGCAAAATCAGCTACAGTGCATGTGCCCTGTCGTATGGTCATTAGTCGTTTTTCTGCAGAGACTGCCCTGGCGGGAACATCAAAGACCCTGCGGAATTCTCCCACAAATTCCGAGAAATTGTCCACAATAGGCTTCCTTGTCTCCCATAATGGATTAGCTCAAATAAGAGCTCTCCCAGATACCAGGGAGATCACAAAACTGACCATCTCCAAGAAAATGCCCACTTGGTTCAAGAACCCTCTGCAGAGTGTAGGCTTCCTCTCGTATCGTTGAAGCAAAGGAGCTTTACCAGACAGTCCTCTATTGGTACTACCTTCAGGGTTTGAAGGTAGGGGACCAAGCTACAGTGTCACAAATCTGCCAGTCTATCCTGGGATTGTGAGTCTGGAGCCATGGAAACCCCAGGATAACTGCATAGTGTGGAGACCTTATGATTTGAAACTGTAGGGTCTCCACATGGAGCGCCCCTACCCTCAGGAACACAGGCACAGTCTCATGAGTAACATGTGACGGCTGCAACATCCTACCGTCAATGACTTCAATAGCCAAAGGAGAAGAGCGAGGCAACAATGGAATCTTATGCTGGGCCGCAAAGTCAGGATCCATGAAGAAGCCAGTAGCTCCTGAGTCCACCAGGGCCGGAGCCAAGATGGAAGAGGTGGACCAGGACACTACTACTTCGAGAATCGGTTTCCCAAGCAGTGAATCTGGGGACTGTGATACTCCCCCTAGGGTTTGCCCCTTACACAACCCTAGGTGTGAGTGTTTCCTGGACGGGTAGGACAAGAGCTCGATAAATGTCCTGCCTTTCCACGGTAAAGGCACAGACCCTCTCTCTTTCAAAATGCCCTCTCCTCCCCTGAGAGGCGTGTAAAGCCCAATTGCATGGGTTCCATCCTACCTGTCTTGGAACCAGGAGACAAGGGAGGCGAGAGTGGACAGGATGGGGATGAAAAGTTAGGTGCTAGTCGTAGTCTTGTTAGGTGCTAGTTGTAGTTTTGTAACTTTGTCCTCTGAACGCAGGCCTCTCTCTAACTCTGGTATTGATCAGAATTGTGAAGGAGATTAATTCATTCACATCTCCTGGCAACTCGCGGGCTGCTATTTCATCCTTCATAGTGTCTCACAAGCCCTGCGAAAATGCTGCCACTAATGCCTCATTATTCCAGCCCACCTCTGCAGCCAAGGTGCGGAATTCAATAGCAAAATCATCTACAGTGCGTGTGCCCTGTCGTATGGTCATTAGCCGTTTTGCTGCAGATACTGCCCTGGCTGGAACATCAAAGACCCTGCGGAATTCTCCCACAAATTCCGAGAAATTGTCCACAGTTGGCTTCCTTGTCTCCCATAATGGATTAGCTCAAGTAAGAGCTCTCCCAGATACCAGGGAGATCAAAAAACTGACCATCTCCAAGAAAATACCCCCTTGGTTCAAGAACCCTCTGCAGAGCGTAGGCTTCCCCTCGTATCGCTGAAGCAAAGGAGCTGTACCAGACAATCCTCTATTGGTACTACCTTCAGGGTTCGAAGATACTGCCGGTGCCAAATCTGTGGAGGCCATCGGTAGCGAGGGGTTTGACCAAGATGTGCGGTTCGGTTCAATAACATTTGCATAGTGAAGGACAACTGATCGATCCGCTGATCATGTGAGTCCATTCTGGCCAGAATACTCTGAACTGGTTCACTTGAACTTTCAGTACTCATGGCCCTTTTGTACTGTCTCAGACTCTCAGTAAAGAAACACATGAAACAGTACAAGTGAATTTAAACCAGTTTATTGAGCAATAGATAATAAAAATACTAGTAGTAATAATGAACACTTCCTCAGCCAGAGGGGAGATAGACGTGAGGACAGTGTCTAGTCCACTACCCAGGAGCTGACACTGAACCACCATAGGTCTATGGTACTGTCTATGAACCAGGCTTGGCTCTACCACAACAGGAAGGAATGATAAGCCTAGTACAGGACCGTACCCAGCTGAGGCACAGAGCGTGAATAGACCACAGATACCAATAGCGTAACTGGTAGCACCACTCGAGGCAGCAGAGTAGGTGCTTAGATAGATGCAGCCAGATAGGAACATACTACTGAGGCAAGGAGCGAGACAAGCTGCACTTACTGAAGGCAACTAGGAGGAACAGAGAGTAGGTAGCACCACAAGTGCTAATCCAGGCCACAGGTAAGAGGCGAGTGCCCAGGAGCAAGACTAAGTTGCACTAGCTACCCGTAGGCAAAAGGAAGGCACCAAGCAGAGGCAACCTGCATTAGACCAGCTGGTGGCTGAGCTACTAGGTAAAGGAGTGCGCCCTGGATCGGCCTAGTGGTAGTCAGACAGGAGCAAGGCACAAACAGCGAGCCAGTCAGACAGGCCACGGTATCACGGTGCCCGTGATTGGTGCTGTTCAGTGTCAGTCACTTGCTGAGTATCATGATTGGCTGTCTGTGATTAGCCCTCCTCACACAGCCTTTTTAAACCCAGGCTGAGCACTTCCAGGTTGCCCTTTCGTGGTGTTTCTGACTTCACTCTGCCTGACCTGCTTGTCAGGCTTCTGGGCCTGTTCCTGCTGTACTTGCTGATCCTGTGTTCCAGTGTTCCTGTATGCTAGTGTTCCAGTGTTCCTGTGTTCCAGCACCTCGCGGGTTAATCTTACTGAGTTCCTGAATCTCCTGCTCCAGCCATCGCTCTGGCGACATTGTTCTTCTCGCTGCTGATCATACTTTGTTGTTCCCAGCGTGCGGACTCTGGTTTACTCCACTAAACCTGGTTGGGATATACATTGTTGGTCCCAGCGTGCGGATGCTGGTTTACTCCACTAACCTGGTTGCGATATACATTGTTGGTCCCAGTGTGCGGACGCTGGTTTACTCCACTAAACTGGTTGCGAGATACATTATTGGCTCCAGCGTGTGGACGCTGGTTTGCTCCACTAAACCTGGTTGCGATATACGTTGTTGGTCCCAGCGTGCGGACGCTGGTTTGCTTCACTAAACCTGGTTGCGATATACTTTGTTGGTCCCGGCGTGCGGACGCTGGTTTACTCCACTAAACCTGGTTGCGATATACATTGTTGGTTCCAGCGTGCGGTCGCTGGTTTGCTCCATTAAACCTGGTGGCGCTATTACCATTAGTCCCAACGTGCGGATGTTGGTTTGCTCCTGAACATCCAGTATTGTGGTCAGTCGCTGTCCACTTACTTGCAGTTGTCTGAGTATCCCTGGCAATAGACTCCTGCTGAGTAAGACCTCTATACTTATGCTCTATGCTGTCTTAGTCACCTGACAGCTGGTCTACTTGCTCAGGCTGCCCTGCCCGGTATTGGTGAGGCCGGTAGAACCTTGACGATACCATCCTGTAGGTTGCCTCACCCGGTATTGGCAGGGCCCGTAGAGCCTACTCCAGTACTCCTTTGGGCTGCCCTGCCCGGTATTGGTAAGGCCGGTAGAACCTTGTTATTCACAATCTTTAAGGTTGCCTTACCCGGTATTGGCAGGGCCGGTAGAGCCTACATTCAGCATTCCGTGGGGGCTGCCTTGCCTGGTATTGGTAAGGCCGGTAGAACCGGTATATGTCATCTCACGGTTGCCTTACCCGGTATAGGCAAGGCTGGTAGAGCCTGTCATTAAAACTGTCACTTGGGTTGCCTTGCCTGGTATTTAGGCAAGGTCGGTAGAACCTATTATATGTTCTATTACTATTGTATTGTTATGTATGTTTACCCTACGGGGACTGCCTTTAACTTTTAATAAAGTTAAGTTATTTTACCAAACCTTAAGTCTGAGAGTCTTCAAAAACCGTGACACACGGTCAGGAACCGGATCAGCAGGGAGTGGGTAGTCTGACAAGCCAGAGTCATACACGGATCAGGAAGTCAGCCACAGCCAAGGTCACAACTGGATCGAGTAGTCAGACGAGCCAAGGATCGAACACCAGGAGACAACGTAAGCCAAGCAAGGTCATAGGAACAAACTAGATGCTCACAGGAACACCACGAAAGGGCAACAAGTCCTAGCCTCAATGAAGTTTATAAAGCAGCAGAAGGAGGTGGGACCCAATTAGGCCCAGCAGAATAGGCCCATAAACAGGCGTCCGTGCCAGTGCCTGAAACATGACTATAGCAATAAGGAAGTGGCCGGCGGCCATACAGAGGTAAGAGCACAGGATAGCTAGGCATCAAAGGGAGACTGTGATACTCGGCGAGCGAGGGGGAGTGTCTTGGACATTACCATCAACTTTTGTCATAGTCCCAGGTACAGGTACCGGCTTAAGGGTAGAGACTTGACCTCTATTCAGGTCTAAGATAGCATCCAGTTTTCTTTCCAGGCTCTGTAGGTAGGCTTCATGAGAGGATAAGACCTGTTCTTGTTGGTCCTGGCAGGTCTGCATTCTCGCCAATTCTGACGGATCCATAGTATCAGGCTTGATTATTCTGCCACGACCCTGTGGTCCAACTCTCAACTCCAGGAGCTATGGCACGAAGCTAGAGGATGAGGCTGGGGTATGCAGCAGGGCAAGGCATCTCCTGAACACGTGGAGATAGGGTTCAAACCCCCCTTGGACAAAGTCGACCTAGACAGGAATCAGAATCCACTTGTAGATGGCTTGTAGGAGATGCTAGTCCGCGATAAGGGAATTCAACCCTAGAGCTTGGTGAGGCAAGAACTGGATGCCACAAAAAATACTGGATGTCCAGGCTGGTGACCCCTGAGCTGAAATCCTGCAGAACAGAGAAAAGGATCCCAGGGAGATGTGGCCCAGTCGTAGACTCTCTAGCTGGGAAGAGGACAGTCAGATGGAACGAAGATCAGGAGGCAAAGTAGTTACAGGCTGGGTTGATGCCAGAAAGTCAATTGGATGTGAAGAGAAGGTTGATCAGGCTGGGTCGAAGCCAGGAGATCAGTTGGATGAGAAGGCAAAGTCGATCAAGCTGGGTCGAAGCCAGGAATTCAGTCGGATGTGAAGACGAGGTCGATCCTGCCGGGTCAATGCCAGGAGATCAGTTGGGTGAGAAGGCAAAGTTGATCAGGCTGGGTCGAAGCCAGGAAGTCAGTTGGATGTGAAGATGAGGTCAATCAGGCTGGGTCAATGCCAGGAGATCAGTCGGATGTGAAGGCAAAGATGATCAGGCCGGGTTGATGCCAGGATGTCAGTCAAATGCGAAGACAAGGTTGATTAGGCCGAGTTGATGTCAGGAGGTCAGTAGATAATCCAAAACTAAATGAAAGGAGCCAAGGTCAACAATCCGAGTCACAATGAAGATGAACAAAACACAGGAACGCTGCTCACCACGAGGAAACAGGCTCAATAATCAAGCGATAAGAGATATTGTCACCAAGACTAAAAAGATTTCTGAACTAATCCTAAGAGAGGAGTGTGACACTGCCTTGATGAACTTCCACTGCTGACTCAGATAAGCTACTGGGACCATAAAACTGTTATATGGTGGAGCAGATGGTCTTCTTAAAAGTCAATCTGCCAAAGCTTGGATACCCAGCTCTAAATTTCCAGTCTGATTTAGGTGATATAAAATATTACAGGTTTACTGTCCCTTTCTGATTTAGTCATATGGCACCTTTGCAAGGTCAGTTGTGATGGGAACATTTATTTATTTGTACACAATTTGCCAGGTAAAAAAATGTAGACTATGTTAGTGTTGGCTCTTTATAAATCAAATATTTTTAAAGTAATTCAAAGTGCAGATCATATATAAGTATAATAGTTGCAGCTAAGTAGTATTACAAATAAATAAAGCACCTAAGAATAAATATAGACACTTAACAGTCCTGCAACAGACAGTTGATAATAGTATGTCACCACTAAGTGTAGTAGCACTATTTAATTATCAGTGCATAAGGGGATCACTATTAACTTATCTGTGGCAGTTAACAATGTTCATAAGTGTAAGAGACCAGCAAGGTCATAGTTTTCAAAGGGAAGTAATCTGTATACCGCCCTCAGAATGTGGAGCATGAAGTGCATGTTGAGGAGTCTGGTGTGTTTGAACCACATTGTTTACTTCACTGTAAATGTATACTTTATTTTGGGGCTGTACAACTAGGATATATACCCTAACAGGCTGTTTCGGCAGGCAAATACAACATCTCATGATGCAGCTTATTGCATTTATATCTTCTAATTCAAACACATCAACATATCTTTCAGCACTGAAAAGGCAGTAACAACATTTACAATATACACATATATGTATTCCTTGAGCCTTTTTGTGAAGTGAATACAAAAGGATGATTAACCCACTGAGTGCCAGAGGTGTGTACAATGCATTTCGGCACTCAAGGGGTTATCAATGTTTATAAAAGGCTGAAAGCTTGCATAAATATGAAGTCCATAAACCAGATATAATAACAAAAGAAAATGGGTAGATTTGCTGGGCCAAGCTTTTATCTGATCTTTAATTCTACATTCACCACCAGTATATTTCACCCTTTGAGGGTGAAATGCACGCAATGCCCTGCATACCCCTCTGGTCCTCAAGGAGTTAATGTTGGTAACAATGAAGTACTGTATTACCTGTAAGAACGTTGGTGCCAGTATTATCTGCAAGAAGCCAGCTGTCAATGTTGTCACAATACTAACCTGCATTATGTTTTTTCCAGTATTACACAACATCAACATTCAGTGAACTCTGTCACCATACAAGGGAAACATATTATAACGATCCAGGCCTAACTGAGATGTTTCTCTCTCTCTGAATATTCATGTATTGAGTAAAGGGGTATACAGAAAAAAAAACAGGATCACAAATTGGAAGTGAGAACAGGCCAATAGCTTTATTTAAATATATACCAATAATAATTTTATTAAGATTAAATCTTGCATAATGAAAATCAAGCATATTCACTCTTCTAAGCAAAGTATTGCCTGGGCCTATGCTCCTGTTGATTATTTCTAAGAACTACTTGTCACCTATTCACAGTATCAAATACCCCACTGGTCCTTGCCCTCTGGCTCCAGTGGATAAGTAACTACCCACTACCGCTCAGATCCAGGGGCATACTTTCATAGGATTTTTACCCTAAAGAATAAATAGTAAACCTTATTTCTTCAAACATGTAACATCCCCTTATAAATCAAGGACAACCACCACAGAACCAACTGCTTAAAACCTTAAGTAGATGCAACAAGAGAGACATGGCCTGTTCATTTTTTTGTTTGTTTTTTTGAGAGACCATACAAGATTACAAACCTGGACTAGTTATACTGAAGAAGGGGGACACTCCCCAAATCCCAAGAATCAACCCTCACACTGGTATGACACTGTCTGTTCTAATGTAAAAGCAAAAACTAATTTTCCAATCCATCTTACAATATCCTCAGGAAAACCCAAACGAGAGGCTTCTGTTGCTGCCCCAATATGGAAAGAATGGCTTCCAAACTATCCTGGCTCAACATCAAGCCACTGAAGAATGGAGTGAAAAACCCTAAAAAATTAAAAACGGGTAAGAGGAACCCCAGATCGATGCATCAGTATCACGGTGCCCAGTGATTGCCTGTGAGTGACATTGCCCTGGAGCAACGTTGTTACTATCTAGTTGTCGCTCTCACTGAATCACTATTCTTATAGGGCACCACGCTGATGAGGTCATTGCTCCACCTACCCGTTAGGGTTTTTAAACCTCAGCCTGTGTCACTTCCAGTGCCCTTTCGTGGTGTACCTGAGCTATTCTGTGTTGGTGCATTACCGTTCCTGTGTATTACCTGGCTACATCTGACTACCCGTTCCGGTTCTGACTCCTGGCTCGTCTGACTACCTGTTCCGGTTCTGACTCCTGGCTCGTCTGACTACCCATTCCGGCTCTGACCTCTGGCTTGACTGACTACCTGTTCCGGTTACGACCATTGGCGACGTCTGACTATCCGATCCGGTTTTGCCCTTTGGCTGCCTCCCGGTTTAACCTCTGTGTTGCGATCCTTAACCATTCAGTTTTCTGGTTTGGTTCCCGTGCTTCCTGTGTCTCCCACTTTGCACCTGTCTCCGTTGAGCGGCGCTTGTCGGGCATGCCCCGTGTCTGACCTCCCGTGGCCGTACCGGACTGTGCTGCCTAGCCTATCTCCATCTGGCAACCGCCTAGTGTATCCCCTGTCGGGATACTGGTCTACTCACTTATTTGCTGACTGTGTTTGGGAGTGCTCTGCACTGCCCTCACATTTACCGTGTAGTCCCAGGGCCATTCCGTTCTGACCACCTCTCCTGTGAAGGGTAAGGAATTGCCTCCATTGTTCCTACCTGGTCTCGTGAAGGTGTGCGATTCCATCTGTGCTTGGGAGTACTCTGCACTGCCCTCACATCTACCGAGTAGTCCCAGGGCCATTCCGTTTCTGACCACCTGTCCTGTGAAGGGTAAGGAATTGCCTCCATTGTTCCTACCTGGTCTCGTGAAGGTGTGCCATTCCATCTGTGCTTGGGAGTGCTTTGCACTACCCTCACATCTACAGAGTAGTCCCAGGGCCTTTCCGTTTCTGCCACCTGTGTCATCAGAAAGTGTGTGACTATCTACTGCCACTTGTGTCATTATCATACCAACTGTGTGTCATTTATTGGCATTTGCCTGTTGCCTTATCTCCTGCCTTTCATATTACTTAATAAAGTTTTATATTAAGTTCATTTGTACTTGTCAGTGTGCAATTCTTAGTCACTCCGTGACAGTGCGAAAGTGCCATGAACACTGACAGTACTGACACCAGTAGTGGGCAGTCACTGAGTATTATGTTCAGGATGGACATGCAGGAACATCGACTTGATCAGTTGTCAGTAGTGTTGCAGACACTGCTAGACCGTACTGTGCATTTGGACAAAGTTGGGCAACCACTGATGGCCTCCTCAGTATCGGCATCAGTGACAACCACTCAGGTGGAGAATTTATGTTACAAGGGCTTGTCTGGGTCCGCTCCTCTGCCGCTAAGATACAATGGGGATCCCACATTATGTCGTGGATTCATTAATCAGCTCAGAATTTTTTTGGAACTGGTCCCTCACACTTTCCAATCCGAGAGAAGCAAAGTGGGCTTTATGATTTCTCTGTTGACCGGCAAAGCCCTGGCTTGGGCCAATCCGTTATGGGAGACGGCAAAACCCATCACTTCAGATTTACCCTAATTTGTTGGTGCGTTCCGAAGGGTCTTTGATGTCCCTGGTAGGCCCAAAAAACTAATGACAATTCAACAGGGCATCCGTACGGTAGCTGAGTATGCTATCGAATTTCGCACATTTGCGGCAGAGGTGGGATGGAATAATGAGGTTCTGGTGGCAGCCTTTTCGCAGGGACTAAACGATACACTCAAAGATGAGATAGCTGCTCGTGATTTACCAAGTGACTTGGACCAACTAATCTCTTTTGTCATCCTAAGTGACAGTCGTATAAGAGAAAGGTCCACATTCAAAAAGAAGAGTTGCGCCCAATACCTAACAGGGAGCTCCCACCCATACCTCCCTCACCTCCATTGCCACCCAGTTCAGAGGCAAGTAGGCCTGAACCCAAGCAGGTTGGCTTCACACGATTATCTCTGGAGGAACGGTCCTTCCGCCGCAGAGAAGGCCTGTGTCTGTATTGTGGGAAGGCTGGCATATGCTACGAGGTTGTCTAAGGGGACAGATCCTAGGTGGAGTCAGTCGGTCCCCAGAGCTTGATGCAAGTAAACCCATCATTCAGGTGACGATTTACTGGGCCAATTCCTCAATAACCACTCCAGTCCTGATTGATTCTGGTGCAGCCGGTTATTTTATTGATAGTGATTTTGTTAACAAAAGCAGTATTCCAGTGACACCTCGTGAGTCTCCATTGGCAGTGGAGGCTATTGACGGTCGTCCTCTTGAGCCCTCCCATGTCACACATGAGACCTGTCCACTGACCCTAAGGGTAGGAGCTCTCCATGTGGAGACTCTACAATTTCAGGTGATCCAATCCTCACACCACTCTGTCATTTTGGGGTTCTCATGGCTTCAGAAACATAATCCCAGAGTGGACTGGGAGAAGTGTAACATAATATCATGGTCGGAATATTGTAAGGGAACTTGTCTGCAGAATCCTATTAAAATTTTGTGTACCTCCCCCTCGTTGCCTTCAGAGCACCAGTCTTTCAGTGAGGTGTTTAGCAAGGGGAAGCTAGCACATTACCGGAGCATAGGCCTAACGCCTGGTTCAATACCTCCCAAAGGCCGAACGTATCCTCTATCAGTAGAGGAGAACTAGGCCATGGAGGAATACATTTCAGACGCATTATCCAGAGGCATTATAAGAAAATCATCCTCGCCTGCGGGGGCTGGATTTTTCTTTGTAAAGAAAAAGAATAGGGAGCTCATGCCCTGTATCAATTATAGAGGGCTAAACAAACTAATGGTAAAAAATGCTTACCCCATCCCTCTTATTACAGAATTGTTTGACAGGTTGAAGGGCTCCTCCGTATTCACAAAACTCGATTTATGTGCGGCATACAACTTGATTAGAATCAAGGAGAGCGATGAGTGGAAGACAGCTTTTAATACTTGTAGTGGCCATTACGAATATTTGGTTATGCCTTTTGGACTGTGCAATGCAACAGCGGTCTACCAGGAGTTCATTAACAGTGTTTTACGAAGCTTGCTACAGTCCTGTGTAGTAGTATACCTAGACGATATTTTGATACACTCTCCTGATATCGAGACACATAGGAAAGATTTCATTTCGGTATTGCAAAAACTGAGAGAAAATAAGCTTTATTGCAAACTTAAAAAAATGCGAATTTCATAAGAACCAGGTACCCTTCCTGGGTTATGTTGTCTCGTCTAATGAAAATGCTATGGATACGGAAAAGCTGTCGACAGTATTGCAATGGCCACATTCTATGGGCCTGAAGGCCATACAAAGATTCCTCGGGTTTGCAAATTATTATAGGAAGTTCATTTGTAATTTCTCATCCTTGGTCAAATCCTTGACTGACATGACACATAAGGGCGCTAACCCATCAGTATGGTCCCCAGAAGCCAACAATGCTTTTGAAGCTCTGAAGTCTGCCATCTCGACAGCTCCTATATTGGTGCATCCTGGATTCTCGTAGGGTGCGGGGGCGCATCCAATATTTCGTCCACTGGAAAGGTTATGATCAGGAGGAGCGTTCATGGGTGGACCAGGGTG
Source organism: Rhinophrynus dorsalis (assembly GCA_037306005.1). Lineage (NCBI taxonomy): Eukaryota > Metazoa > Chordata > Amphibia > Anura > Rhinophrynidae > Rhinophrynus > Rhinophrynus dorsalis. The sequence goes on from CM074721.1 coordinate 418,033,574, forward strand.
ATGTTCCCGCTCCTAGACTATTACGTAGTTTCCACATGAAATTTCCCGATAAGGTATGGGCTCCTCCGCGGGGGGGGGGGATTCATTGAGTGGGGGGTACTATCAGCAAAGGTTCCGGTACCGCAGGGCTCTGCTTAAGGACCAGACAAAACAAACAGTAGGGGATCACATAGAAGGTGACCTACACACCTCTGTCATAAGTGTCCATTTCAGATAAGGACATTTTTAAAGATATCCCACCCCCCACCAACAGGATGTCTTCACTTATTAGTTCCCCTGGTCTGATTTTGCACGAACTTACAGTTTGCAATGCACAAAAAAGTAAGGCTAAAAGCTGCTTAGAAAAGTAACGCCTCATATTGCAACTTGCATACACCCGGCAATATTGACATAAATTGGTGCAAACATGAAAAGGAAATGGTCTGCTACTATCCCTAACCATAAAACACTTACAAATACCCTTCATCTCCATTTTCTGCAGAAATTCTTTTGTGAAATTTCTCCATCCTCTGAGCTTGAAACCAAATACCAGGCCAGCCACCTCGGGACACGCTTCCTGAAACCTCGGCATCTGGAATCTAGAAAGGGCATCAGATGCTGTATTTTACAACTGAGGAATATGCAAGGCTTGACAAGACAAGTTAAGTTGCAAGCATTTTAACACCAGGGGGAAGATTCACTAAGCAGTGATAAAGAGGTGATAAAGTGGAGATGACTTCTGCAGTTTATCACTTCTCTAATTCCTATGTTATTCTATGGAGCCTATGCAATAAGATTTCTTCAACTTTGAAGATCTTACTGAATAGGCTCCATAGAATAACATGAGAACTGGTGAAGTGATAAACTGGAGAAGTCATCTCCACTCTATCACCTCTTTATTACCACTTAGTGAATCTCCACCCTGGTGTCTTTGCAGTCTACAAGAGGCGGGGGAGAAGCAGTCAGATTGTTAACCATCTGGACCACACCCATATTATCACAGTGTCTATCCTGCAGTCTGGATCCCCATAACTTCACAGCCACCTCAAGTAGAATTAGTTTAAAAACAATTGTCAAACTCAATTCCATGCACCACCCTGGTCAATAAGCTGAACACCAACTGGATTCCAGGATAGCACCAAAGCCAAATGTCCCAGCCTCTTTGGTGTGTGGCTGGATGTCCACATTGGATACCGGTAACCCCTGCCAGAGAAATTTTCCATTAAATTCTTCCAAGAAAAGAGCCCATACATGCAAATCCAATTTTACCCCTCCGACAAGTGAATGAAGAGGGAAGAGCAGCGGGCACCCTCTGTGAGTTGGGAGAAATGCCTATCGAACACCAGTCCCATGTACATTATCTTACAGGCAAAGAATGGGCATGCCCCGAAGTACCTTTTTTAGTGCCCAAAAACATTTTACCAAATCCCTTAGCATGTCCGGTGCAAGGAACACTCCATTGCGACATAGTCCAGCTGTATGTCACGGTTTGCAAGCAAGACAAGAGTCAGGCAGTATAGTAAAATTCACCTTTATTAGAATTGTAAAAATGAATAGCAATAACTAAAATAGCAAATCTCCAGATGGAGCAGAGGGTAACCAAAGAGGAAGGTACTCTATCAGAAATAGGAGAATGCCTCCAAGTTCCCAGACTGCAGAGACTAGGCTGAAGCCAATGGTAGTCTCAGAACGCCAAATAGGAATCGCGTAGACCCAGCCCATCTCCCCTAAGGATGGTAACCAGGGAGAAGACTGACTCACGCCTGCAGCCAGGAAGGAGAAGGCAGTCTCCCAAAATGGAAGGCAACAAGGGAGACTACTGACTCACGCCTGCAGTCAGTAAAGGTAGAGTCTGCCAGAGCCACAGGTCTGCTCCAGTTAGGATATCCACTAAACAGGAGGCAACACAGAGGGTAACTGGACAGAGCCCCAGGTCAGCACCAGGTTGGATAGTCAGACAAGCCAGGGTCATACACAGAGCGGGTAGTCAGCCAGAGCCACAGGTTTGCACCAGTTAGGATGTCCACTACTCAGGAGGCAACACAGAGAGTAGCTGGACAGTGCCCCAGGTCAGCACCAGGTTGGATAGTCAGACAAGCCAGAGTCATACACGGAGCGGGTAGTCAGCCAGAGCCATAGGTCTGCACCAGATTGGTTGTCCAAACAGATAGGGAGGGCACAGAGAAGATTCAGACAGAGCCACAGGTCAGCACCAGGATGGATGGTCAGACAAGCTAGGGTCATACACAGGATATCAGGATACAAGCGAAATACATCTGCACTGAACAACAACATAAGCGTAACTGGATAGAAATCCAGTTCCCTTAAATACTAAGAACCAGGAAGTAGATAGAAAGAGACAGACAGATCTTCCTGAATATAGTTGAGGCCTGTGTCAATACTCAGCCTTACGACCTTAATTGATGCATCTAGCGAGATGTCAAACGCCTGCACCCATCCCGCATCATCCAGAGCTGCCGAACCGCCTAGCCAGATGACAAGGGCGGCCACTACAGACGCCAAGCGCACCCAGACCCAACACCCAAAATGATGCTCGGGATGCATATCGAGGTGAGCTGTTACACTCTATCCCCAGGAAACTCAAATCTCAAATGTGGTGTCGGTCCACCGTCTTGTCAGGTGCCAATGGCATCTCAAACACATCCAACACCCACTAAAATTTCTCAGAAGCATGAAGCATGCTGATGATTTTTCTGGTACCAATTCACAAAAAAACATCCAGGTAATACATAACCAAACTGTATCTGGCCTCGCAGATGACAGCATATGACAGATGACAGCCCATAAAAATCAGTCCCAGCCCTTTCTCCCCACTCAGGACAGTCAGGTCCTTTAAGGAGGTGGGGAAACCAAGCATCCCATCTTATGGCTCCGTTATGCAGCAGCTCCGACGCACATTGACCATACCCATGTCTCACCTGCACTGCATCTGACACCAATGTGACTCCTTGCTCGTCTTGCATCTCTAGCCTGTCCAGAGCAGTCCCCCACCAATTCGATTGACAGAAGCCACTCCACTGTGGTGCCTGTGATGGTCTGCTGCTCCATAACTCTGTCCACCTGAAGCCTCAAGCTCCTCAGATCTCTTTCTAAGAGCATTTAGCCTCTTGGGCAGCACAACCTCCTTGATGGAGCCTCTCCTGCTGTTCAGCCATGAGAGATTCCGAGTTGGTCATACTACCACGTAAAACTCCCTGAATCACCCAGATGCAGTCTCTTCATTAATTTATTTGCATTTGAATGCCCAGAACAGCCTCATGCCACCTGGTGGAGACCTTAATGACCCCACTAACCCCTCCCCCAGACATGTTTACCTTCTGAATCCTAGGTCCCCCCTACCTCGCCAATGAAATTCTTTCAGAGGGGTTTACATTTTACACTGCACATTTTAATTATGTTACTTGCTACTAGTAGGAGTGCATGTGGGTTAAATTTTTATTGGGCTGTAGTTGTATGTCCTATTTGTATGTCCTATTTTTGCTGTTAATTGAATTTTGCTTTATAGTAAATGATTTATGTTTTTTAATACCCATATCTTGTGTGAATAGTGTACCCTTTCTTGGTATCTCAGAACCTGATCGGGCAGTATGTTATGTTCTACACTGTTGACATTTTGCAGAACTATCTCTGGGCTAATGTCACCTGTATGAATGTAGGCTTAACCATTTGCATATGTATCAGTAGGCGGAGGACTTTGTCGTACTCTTCATTTACAATAATGAAAAAATATGGGTTGCTACTGTTGCTATAAATAGTAAACTCATCCACTATGGGACATGAACTCACCCGACCACAGATTTCATTGTGATTTATGATTTTATCTACAAACTAGTTGAAGAGCCCGTGTACACGAGCCACAGTGCCACCCAGCAACGGCCATGGTGCAGTCCTGCACAGTAGAGACTGCCCACGCCGCAGCTGATACGGTGCGGGGAGCTCCGAATTCAGACCGTAGTCGAGGACTACAGTCTGAATTCAAAGCCCCGCTCCGTTATCAGCAGCAGTGCAGGCAGACTGTAGTGCACATGACTGCAGCGCACACAGCCGTCTCTACTGCGCATGATGGCTTCTGACAAACAATTTAGCTTATTATTATATAAGATGTTTGCATAGCTTTCACTTGGAATCAAACAGAATGCTAATTCTTATTAACTGCAATTAAACCCTCTGGATCTTCCTATCTCTGATGATCTGAGGTACACAGTACAGCCTGCCCAATGTATGATGTCAGGTGTGAAAATGCAACATTATGTGAAGATGGCTATGAGCTGAGAAGCTACTGTATAGCATTCTGTGAACCTTGTTATGATCCACAACATTCTATGAAGTGAATTTAATGTAAGCTTAAAGTTGCATGAAGCTTCTATAAGCATGAGTCACTTTTAGCAGGAAGTAAAACAAGTGTAGTTATTGTTTAACCCCTTAAGGACCAGGAAAATCTGAGTCAGATTTGACTTAAGGACCGGAGCAATTTTGACTTTTTTGACTATGTCTTTGTTCAACCATATTTTCTCTTTAATTCCCTTTGTACACCCACACAAATTATATAATTTTTTTAAGCACAAGTAGAGCTTTCTTTTGATACCACAATTATATGAATACCTCATCATTTAATTTGATTAAAATAGAAAAAAAGAGCAAAAAAATAAAAAAACCCAACATTTTGCTTATATTTTCCTGTCAGGATTTACATACAATTAGTTTACTGTATGACAAAAAAATACCCCTAAATATATTCATTTGCTTCTCCTGAATATAAGAGTACCCCATATGCCTAGTATTTCAATCCCTTCCTCACATTTACAAGGTAAATATTACAAGATGGCTGCAATTATTTCCAACTTGTAATTTTTCAACAATTGGCATGCGAGCATCATAGCTTAGTTGACGGTGCCAGAACCAAAAATGTCCCACAAACGTAAATGTTTCTGAAAACTAGACAACATAAGGTAAATAATCAGGAGAATTTTGGAGTTTTTTATGCAGCTATTTTTCCAGAAATATTTTTCAAAATTGTGGTAATATTTTGGTTTTTTTGCAGTTTTCACACTTACATTTCAATATTACTGTTGATATCAAGCACAGGATAGTTGAAAATTTACAAATATCCATTGTTTAGTGTTCATCTCCTTCTTCTGAGTACGGCAATACCCCATATTTATAGGTTTCTCAAGGTTTGGGGGAGCTACGGGGCCCAAATTGGAACATGTGCGTTTCCAGTTTCACACTTTGAATTTTCACAGCTTACATCACTGTTGCCATGTCTCATTTGGGGCTGTGTAACAGTGCTCCACTCTAAGATTCCCCCCCAAAAGTGTATATTTTTGTAAAGTAGATACCCTAGGCTTTCATTTTATGTATGTTTTAAAAATTTTTACGCAGCCATTGTACCACGAATCATTCATAAGTCTTGATGTAAGTAAAAAATCCAGCGTTTTTTCACACTTAGACTTCAGTGTTGATGTGAATTTCAGCACAGAATAGGTGAAGATTTCATAAACTGCATTGATTAGTGTTCGGCTCCTTCTTCTGAGTACGGCAATACCCCATATGCATAGCTTTCTCATGGTTTGGGGGAGCTACGGGGCCCAAATTGGAACATGTGCGTTTTCAGGTTCACACTTTGAATCTTCACAGCTTGCGTTACTGGTGCCGTTTCTCATTTGGGCTGTGTAACAGTGCTCTTTTTTAAGATTTCCCCCAAAAGTGTATATTTTTGGAAAGCAGACACCCCAGTCTTTCGTTTTAGGTGTGTTTTCAAATTATGTACAGAACCATTTTACCACCAATCCGTTGTAAACCTTGACGTAAGTAAGTCACTTAGACTTCAGTGTTGATGTGAATTTCAGCACAGAATAGGTGAAGATCTTATAAACTGCATTGATTAGTGTTCGGCTCCTTCATCTAATTACGGCAATGCCCCATATGCATAGGTTTGTCGGGTTTGGGGGAGCTACTGGGCCCAGTTGGAACATGTTAGTTTCCTTTTACAGACATGCCATTTTTACAGCTGGCACCTTGTCTCATTTCGGTCTGTTTGGCAATGCTGCAATTAATTTTACCCCCAAAAGTATATATTGTAGAAGAATAGACAACCCTGGCTTTCATTCTATTTGCATCTTATCCATTTTTTCACTGCCACTCTATCACCAATCCCTCCCAAAATCTGCAGTAAGGCAGATAAACACCATTTTTTCACATTTATATTTTAGTGTTGCTCTGGATTTCAATCAGATGATATTTGCAGATTTTTTAAGTGCTTTACATTAGTGGTGAGTTACATTGTCTGAGTACGGCAATGCCCCATATGCATAGGTTTGTCAGGGTTTGGGGGAGTTACTAGGCCCAGTAGGGAACATGTGTGTTTCCAATTTCAGAGATAAATTTTGATAGTGTTAGATCTAAGGAGGGATGTGTTTTGAAAAATAAAAAACAGGATATTTCAGGGGGAAAAAGAGACCAAATAATAAAAGAACCTTTACAGCATTACTGCATTGTGCCTGAATAGTATTCCTTGAAACAGTCACCAAGGCGGAGGCCAGGTTTGGAAGGGCAATCAGGACAGTAAGTCGTGGTGTCTGTCCGTATTCCATATCTGTAACAAACCCTGCAGCGCTTCTGTGGTTTGTTCTTTTGGGGAGTTGGAGGGGATTTTATAAATAAAATATACTATCCTGGGTCTTGGTGGAATTATTTCTAATGCACCATGAAATAAAAATAGGGAAATAAGTTGTAGCTGATATTGTAAAAAGCTACATTTTTGATTGGGGTTTGCCAGTTTGAAAAGTAAAAAAGAATTATGTACAGCAGTCTGCATCATATAGATGGCAACTTTTTTATACCATGCCCTACGCGTTCTCATTGCGAGATATGGCTGCATTAGTTGATCACACAGATCAAAACCCCCCCCCCATGTTTTTATTATAGTCCCTGATGCAGACTGGCTTTCTCATTACCCCTGTCCTGCCACGAACAGTGACTGCCACAGATCTGTCCTCATGCATGGTGGTCAGCATGTAGACATCTTTTTTGTCCCTAAACTTCACTGCCAGCAGCTCCTGTTGGCACAAAGATAAGGGCGTCCCAGTTTTTCATTTGGTATCTATGAGTATTTTGGGCAACTCCCTGCAATTGCGCCTGACAGTGCCACAGGCCACGGTGTCAAAACAAAAAAGAGACTTAAATAAAAGGGAGCTGGTGTAATAATTATCAAGGAATAACTGATAGCCTTTATTTAATAAGGGGTAAATTAAATCCCAAACAATTTTCCCATTTGTTCCCATAAATTCGGGGTACCCAGGAGGATCAAGTTGGCTGTCCTTGCTCTCATAAATTCTAAAAGCCTGGGTGTAGCCTGTGGCACAATTTATAACATTTTACACCAAATTTGGAACGCTTTGAGGGGATGTACTGCTTGAACCCTAACCTGCCTTTTTATTTCATTAGGGATTCATCTACACTAATTTCTTTTTGGGGCATATACACTTGGGCAAACGTTTTCTGTAAATGGTTTTTAATAGGGGACGAATTTTGTACAGTCTATCATACTGGGAGTGTTCTTTTGGGGGGCACAGGGTATTATCGCTAAAATGCATAAAGTGCAAAATGACTTCAAATCTGGACCTGGTCATAGTCTTGGGGAATATAGGGGTATCACATATGGGGTTTTTGCTCCAGTAGGATCGGATACTTTGGCTTTTTTATTATCCCCATTGCCATTATTAAGGCCCAGAATTGTTTAAATTCTGTGAAGTCTATGGGTTTCCATATTTCTTCCTTAACTACGAAAGCTGTAGGGTTGGCGGCAGCATACTGGGCTGCATACAAATTGGTTTGGGACACAATTTCACCTAAAATGTCTTCCCCCAAAACCAAATCAAAAAAATTATCATGGTTAAATCCTTCCACATCAATTTGAATCCCTGGGTGCCTGTGAATTCTGGGATTTGGTGATACCCATTCATTATGATCAGGAGTGGCAGGTGTTGGGGCATTTCTTTGGGCAGATCTTTTGGCAGGTGCTGGGGAAATTGCCAGGGCAGCTCTTGGGGCATTTCTTTTGGCAGGTATTTTGGCAGGATTTTTGACAGGTGCTGGGGCAGTTGCCAGTGAAGCTCTTGGGGCAGCTATTGGGGCAGTGCTTCTTTTCGTGACAGAAGGCCCAGCGCTAGAGCTGCTCTCACTTTCTGAAAACTGCATTACATCAAAATCTGACGCAGTGTCTGTTGCCTCTGAGTCAGACGCCAAAAAGGCATATGCCTCTTCAACGCTGTACCTGCGCTGCATTTTGCCCACTAAAAAAACTTTTTTTTTTCTTACGCTATCTCTATCCCTAAACCTAACCCTAAAGCTTACTCTAACCTACGTATATCCTGAACCTACCTAACCTAAATGAACTACCTATCTAAAGTATACATATATATATATATATATATATATAATATATTTTATTTTATTTTTTTTCCCTAAACCTAAATCTGTCCCTAAACCTTTCCCTACACTAAACCTACCCACCTACCTACCTAAACTACCTAAACTATATTTTTTATTCAATTTTTATTTAAAAAAAAAAATGTAAAAAAAAAAAAAAATAATACAAGAGGGATGGGGGGGTGTCCCACAGATCAGCAAAAGCTGATCTGCAGTAAATTGATCACTCCAAAAGTGATCAGATGGGGGGGAACTTATTGATCACTGCAAACCAGTGATCAAATCGTTAATTTTATCTTTTTTTCAGACTTTTTTTCACAGGAACACTCTGCAACTCTGGAACAGGATTTGGCACAATCTCTCTCTGTCTCTCTCCACCTCAGCAGTGTGCAAGATGGAGGGAGGCAGAGAGATATGACAGGGACAGTATTTACAAATACTGTCCCTGTCATTCAGCATTTGCAACATGGGATTCGCTCATCATGCGAATCACATGTTGCAACAAAGTTTCTACTGGTTGTTACTAAGTGTTCCGTTACCGGGACACTTAGTAACAAGCAGCCCGCGCTCTCCCATCGCTCCATGCGGCCGCGATGGGAGAGTTTAACCCTTGACGTACCAGGACCGTCAAGGGTCCTTGGAGCAAATGTACCCTTGACATCCCTGGTACGTCAAGGGTCACTAAGGGGTTAACCACATAAATGTAGACAACATTTGGAACTCCAGCTGTTACAGATTAAAGGGGAACTATCACTCCAAATAAAGTCTCCCCTCAACAATTAGCCATCCAGCAATAAACTTAACAGTAGTAGTATTAGCCAGATAATTACGATGTTACTGAGAAATCCTACTTGTGCTGAGACTGACACACCACTCAAAGGATTAACAAATGTTCAATTTATAGTGGTAATTAGTTATACCATTTTGCCGACTATGGCAAGAAATACATGAGTGCTTTAATCATTGCACTGAAACTAGAGTCCAAGTTGTCTCAGTTTATTACTGCGATAGCCACAGTACAAGACCTAACTGAGTCGATTGGAACATATGTCTTTTTATAAAAAAGTGGAACTTTCACCCTCTATAAAGTCGCCCTCCAATAATTAGGCATTTGGCGACTAGCATCATAATACTGCTATTATCTGTCATACCTGGTTCTGAAGTAATTCTTATTCTTCTGAGACCAGAAGCCAGGCTTGCACGCAGACATGTTGGATGTGTGTGTGCCTGCGCTGTCTGTCCTGGTCTCCTCTCTGAGGCATAGCATGGTGTGATCTGTCTGGTCCCAGGACCAGATTCCACATCTGAGGGGAGGTGACTTACACTAGGTAAAAGGGGTGGGAGGGGGATTCTTTAACATTCAATCACTCCTGAACTACAACTCTGACAGTATTAAAATAACACTCTCCATGGCCCAAATACTATGAAGATTAATTGGAGCTGCTTTTATTGTGAAACATTACTCTCACTTTAAATAAAACCATATCTGATACAAGTAATGCAAATATAAGTATATTTCACTGTCGTCCAATACAGGTCACTGGTACTCTGGGAGGCGATTCGCCCCTTTAATAGGCAGGAACAATTATGCAAATGATTGCAGGGGGCGGAGCCTCCCCTCCTACTTAAGCCACCTTCAGGCCAGAGCCACTAGATTGATTTGTTCCTGGGTGCTGTGCACACCAGGTAGAGAACATCTATGCATTCAACTTAGTATTTTGTTATTTTTTTATTCAAATATGGAATACCACCATTAGGAGTGTGACCATGGCTGTGAATTGCCCACTTTAAAGTGGCTGGTGCAGCTTCCAGGGATTTTCTGTGGACCTTATGCCCTGAAGAGGGAACAGCTTGAGTTAAGCAGCTTCCCTACTGGGGAATTTACCTCTGGTCTATTCCCACTTCATCATGGTCACCTGAAGACAGAAGTCCTGCAGGAAAGGTGAGCCACCCATTGAGTGCTGAAGGTCCACTTGTCCCCACAGTGTCCCTTTGCTGGGCTTGTATTTGGGAGTTTGCTTTGCACTCCAGCACTCATAGGGTGTTTCTATTTGCATTCAATGTTTTAATGCAGTTTCTGTGGTATTCTCTGGGTTTGGAGCCTTGAATAGTGTTTATTTATGTGTTTACTGTATGTTTGGGCACTTTTTAATGTTTTGTTAAACTTTATTAAAATTGGTGTTCCGCGCCTTTAAGCGCGGCTTTTCCCGCTTAGACGCTATGGCTCCTTTACTCTCTATGAGATTTCACAGTGTGGGACATATCTCTGGAACCGCTTGTCACAGCAACTCCAGAGAGGGCTCATTTTAATGCTAGGCTCTTGCTCTATCATCTGGTGTGTGTTTTATTAGTGTGGGGTGTTCAGGGGGGCTTCGGGCACTGTTTGGGGTACTTGTATGGGGAAAACTACATTTCCCATGAGCGCCCGGTTCGCGCTCGTTTCTGATTGGCTATCCTGACGGCCGCCATTTTGTGGTGCTCTTCCTCAGCGAGTACACTACGCAGGGACTGAGCCTTCTCTCCCCTCAACAGATTAACCCTTCGCTGGCCAGATAAGTCCAAATTTAGGCATTTCTGGGGTGAAACTTTAATCTTCCACACTTTTACTGGGTGATAGAGTTTAAAGTGGGGTATATTGACGCTGTGAGCATGTCTACTTCACTGGAGCTAGGGGCTAGACCCAAGTCAAAGGAGGATGGGGGGTCTGCTCCCCCCATGGCGTTTTGCTCCTCTTGTCACACTGGGCTATCTAGTGATAATGTGGGGGATCTATGCCCTAACTGCACTGGTCAAGATAGCAACCCTGGGCTTCCCAGCCATGCTATTGAGCCATCTTGGGTGAGGGAGTTTAAAGCTGCCACTAGGGATCTCAGATCCACTCTTCAACTCTTTCCCTCTCAGGTACAGGGGGCTCTCCAGGTCTGGCAGACCCCCTCTACAATCAGGACCTCCCTGCCTAAGCCACAGGGTGCTCCTGATGTGTCTGATTCTTCTGAGGAAGAACTCTTGCAGGATTCTGATGCTGAGGAACGCACTGTTATTGAGTCTAACAGGTCCATTGGGGACCCTTATGAATGTGACCCTGAAGTCTCGGCTGAGGGTTTGATTAGAGCTGTACTGAATACGCTCAACCTTCCTCTGACTCAGGAATCCACTTATGATCCTACTGACGTTTTTCAAAAGAAACCATCTAAGCCTGTTGTTTGTTTTCCAACTAACCCTACCCTTGCCCGTCTAGTCTCTGAGGCGTGGAAGAATCCTGATAGATCCTCCTCTGTCTCCAAAAAGTTTGCTAAACTGTACCCTTTTCCTGAGACTGAGCTGGCAAAATGGGTTCATCCCCCCAAGGTGGATGCTCCTGTTTCCAGGCTATCCAAGTCTACCGCCTTGGCTGTCTCTGATGCCTCTGCCCTGCAGGATTGGACGGATAAAAAGCTAGAGCTTTCTCTTAAGTCTATTTTTGCCTCCATTGGCACTGCCATGCGTCCAACCTTTGCAGTGGCGTGGGTTAATAGAGCCATTGCGGCCTGGACCGAATGACTGACTGACGCAGTTCGCCAGGATGCACCAGTATCTGAACAGTTGCAGCTTCTTGCTAATATCACTGAAGCTCAGAATTATGTTGCTGACGCTGCCTTTGATGCTGTGCGCATGATGGCGAGGGCCTCCACTGCTTCTGTGGTGGCTAGACGTGCCCTTTGGCTGAAAATTTGGTCTGCTGATACAGCCTCTAAGAAAGCCTTGCTTTCCTTGCCCTTTCAGGGGAATTTGCTATTTGGGTCTGAACTCAAAGAAATGATCAGTGAGGCTACTGGCGGTAAAAGTACTCTTCTACCCTCAGTCTTTAAGAAAAAGTTTCCAGCCAAACGCAATTGGTCCTTTCGTTCCTTTCAGACTGAGACACGCTCCTCGGCCCAAATGGGTCCTCCCACTACGCGCTCCTCCTCCAAGCCCAAACAGTCCTGGAAGCCCAAAGTGGCCCCCAAGGCCAAGACCTCCAAGACTGCTTCGGCATGACTCGCCGAACCCGGGTCCGCATCCGGCTGTAGGTGGACGTCTCCGCATCTTTAGCCGGACTTGGGAGGAGTCAGTGGCAGACCCATGGGTTCTTCAGGTGGTGTCAGAGGGATACAGGATCCCTTTCTCCTCCCTTCCTCCTTTTCGGTTCCATTTTACTCGTCCTTCTCAGGAACCTACAAAAAGACGTCTGTTCGACGACGCTATTCAGGATCTCTTGGACAAAGAGGTCCTGGAAGTGGTTCCTCCGGAGGACACAGGTTCAGGATTTTATTCCAACCTGTTTGTGGTGGCCAAAAAGGACGGAGGGGCTCGTCCTATTTTGGATCTCAAAGATCTCAATGCCTATGTGGTGACTTCCCACTTCCGCCAGGAGTCCCTGCGCTCTGTGATTGCCGCTATGTCTCCAGGGGAATTTCTGGCTTCCCTGGACCTTCAGGATGCATATCTTCACATCCCTATCCATCCAGAGAGCAGGCGGTATCTCCGGATTGCCTGCCACAGGGGACACTTTCAGTTTTCAACTCTTCCCTTTGGGCTGACTTCAGCTCCTCAGGTCTTCCAGAGGGTGCTGGGTTCCTTGATAGCTGTGCTTCATCAGGACGGGGTCAGGGTGACCCCCTACATGGACGATCTCCTCCTCAAAGCTTCCTCAGCGGAGCTTCTTCACCAGCAACTGCAGAGGTGTATACACACTCTGACCCGCCATGGCTGGATCCTGAATCTGGACAAGTCGGACTTGGTCCCATCTCAGAGGCTTCTGTTCCTGGGTCTCCTGTTCGACACTCGCCAATGCATGGTGTTTCTGCCGGAGGATGTGGCTCATCAGATAGCCATCCGAGTGGCGGGGATTCTGGAACTGGACTTAGTACCGGTAACGAAGTTGACGTCTCTGGTGGGGAAGTTCATTTCCACGATCGAAGAGGTACCATTTGCCATGGCCCACTCCAGGGAACTTCAGAGATTTGTGATCCAGACGTGCAAGAATCATCCAGATCATCAGCATCTGTCAGTCTCTCTACCCCCTCATGTGGAATCGAGTCTGCACTGGTGGTTGGATCTCTCACATCTCCTGAAAGGGAGATCCTTTCAATTTCCTTGTTGGACCACGATCACAACGGATGCCTGCCTCCGGGGCTGGGGTGCGGTGTTGGGTCGCTTCAGTGCTCAGGGGAAATGGGATCTGGAGGAATCTCTTCTCTCCATCAATGTTCTGGAACTACGTGCCATCCGGCTTGCCCTGAGACACTGGGAATCTCAACTGACCGGTCGTCCGATCAGAGTGGAATCCGACAACGACACTGCGGTGGCTTACATCAACAGGCAAGGCGGCACAAGAAGCGGCACCGCCTGGTTGGAGGTCAAGGATATTTTGTCTTGGGCAGAAGATCACGTGCCTGTCATCTCTGCAGTTCATATTCCAGGCGTGGACAACGTCATGGCGGACTTCCTCAGTCATCATACCGTCGACAGCGGAGAATGGGCTCTTCATCCAGAGGTGTTTCACTTGCTCACCCAGAGGTGGGGGATGCCGGAGGTGGACCTGATGGCCTCCAGACACAACAGGAAGGTTCCGGTGTTTTGCTCCCGGCGGAGGGACTCCCTTGCTCTAGCAGTGGATGCCTTATCGATGCCTTGGGATTTTTCTCTGGCTTACATCTTTCCTCCTCTTCCTCTATTGATCAGAGTCATCCAGAAGTTGAAGCAGGAGCGTTGTCCTGTCATCCTGATCGCTCCAAACTGGCCTCGCCGGTCCTGGTATCCGGAGTTGATGGCCATGTCAGTGGCGGATCCGTTCCCACTTCCTGCCCGTCCGGACCTACTTCTTCAGGGATATCTGTGGAAGGAGGATGTTCACTCTCTCCATTTGATGGCATGGCGGTTGAATCCTCGATTCTAGCAAAGAAAGGATTTTCTCCTTCTGTGGTGTCGACTATGCTCAGTGCTCGTAAGCCTGTGTCCTCCAAGATCTATCATCGCATATGGTCAACCTTCGTTGCATGGTGCTCTGATAAGAAATTATCCCTTGATTTTCATCTTCCCACTGTCCTGGCCTTCTTGCAGGATGGTGTTGATAAGGGGCTCAGTCTGAGTTCCCTCAAAGTTCAGACTTCTGCCTTGTCTGTGTTTTTCCAGGAAAGGATTGCTATCCTTCCTGATGTGAAAGTTTCTTCCAAGGTGTGACTCATGTTCGGCCTGCCTTCAAGAGTCCTGCTCCCCAGTGGGACCTCAATTTGGTGCTGGGAGTTCTCCAGCGACCCCTGTTTGAATCCTTGGCTTCCATTCCATTACGTCTCTTGACCTGGAAGATGGCCTTCCTTTTGGCTATTGTTTCAGTTCGCCGGGTAGCAGAGTTACAAGCTCTGTCTTGTAAACCTCCTTACCTGGTGTTCCACAAGGATAAGGCTGTGCTTCGCACTACCAAGGAATTCTTACCCAAGGTTGTGTCCGAGTTTCACATCAATCAGGAGATTGTGGTTCCCTCTTTCTGCCGTAATCCTTCATCTGACAAGGAACGAGATCTCCATTTGTTGGATGTGGTGCGTTGCCTCAAGTTTTATGTTCATCGCACCGAGTCTATCAGGAAGTCTGACGCTCTATTCGTCATTCCTGAGGGGCCTAGGGCAGGGAGACCGGCTTCCAAAGTTACCATTGCCTCTTGGATTAAGGCTACTATCCGTGAAGCCTATAAGTTGCGGAATAAGCATGTTCCCTTCCGGGTGACTGCCCATTCCACCAGATCTATTGGGGCCTCTTGGGCCTACAAGAATCAGGCTTCTGCTGATCAACTGTGCAGAGCGGCCACTTGGTCCTCTGTGCACACTTTTTCTAAGCACTATCGAGTTGATGTTCTGGCTTCGGCTGATGCCAGTTTTGGAAGGAAGGTCCTGGAGGCAGTTTTGCCTGTGTAGGTCTTCCGCTCTGTGATCCTTAGTGCTTCCTTACTGTTGAGCCCTGTTGGCTCTATTTCAGTGTACTGTGTTAGTTCAGGGGTTGTTCCCTTGGTTGGTGTCCGTTGACACTTACAGTTTGGGCTATGTAATTAACTGGTTCATAGCGGTTTTAGTGACTTGGGCCTTGTTCTGGTCCTTGCCTTATTTCCCGCCTCTGGATCAGCTCAATGTTTGTACATCCCAGAGTACCAGTGACCTGTATTGGACGACAGTGAAAATAGGATTTTGGTCTTACCTGTTAAATCCTTTTCACTTAGTCCATACAGGTCACTGGTCTCCCACCCTGTCAAGGGACCAGACCTGGCTCTCCTGTGGCATTCAGTGGGAGACCTTTGGGGCATGCTCACAGTTTTAGGGTCTCAAATCAATCTAGTGGCTCTGGCCTGAAGGTGGCTTAAGTAGGAGGGGAGGCTCCGCCCCCTGCAATCATTTGCATAATTGTTCCTGCCTATTAAAGGGGCAAATCTCCTCCCAGAGTACCAGTGACCTGTATGGACTAAGTGAAAAGGATTTAACAGGTAAGACTAAAATCTTATTATAACAACCCACTTGGTCTGCTCTCCTTTGATTGCCAGAGAATATGTAATTGTCACTATATATAATTTGAATGTCACAGTAAGTGTAATTGGCCTGGTGTACCAACAATTGTATCAGAGGAAAGGTTACAACATAACATAAATTAAGTATTTGCAATATGTATCTCTTTCAAAACAAAAAAATGTACTGGCAACTTGAATAAGCCTTATCAAACCCACATCCTCCTTTCCCATCCCACTACAAAAACACTACAATTACTGTGGAAAGTACCAAATGCTGAACTAATCTTGACCATGTTCATACCTGCAATTAAGTCCTCATAGAATTGGTTTGCCCCAGAATTACTTCAGTTCATATTAACGCAGCCTCCCTGTGTCCACAAGAGAGCTGCACTTTAAGGGCTCGATTCAGTTAGAGCTGGTAAAACATTTCGTACCCCTCTGGCACTCAAAGGGTTATTTATTGTTTGGTTTCACTTATGTTTTTGGTAACTTGGATGTATTGCTATGGGGCTTAGGGCCCATATCAATACATCCATGAGTCACTAGTGTAGGGATGCCTAATTAATTCAACCACACATCTGTGGTTTTCAATATGCGTTAGGGACTCAACTCCTAGGTTTGTTATACACTAAATTAACACAAAAACACATAATTGAATAGCAAATTTAGGTGCTGTTTCATTGTTTTCAGTCGCTAATTTTGCTCCCGTTGTGCTTTTTTAACAGTTGGTAGGTTGTCACAGCGCAGGTAATAAAATACCAATCTGTGACTTAAAACAACCAACGTTCGTTTTGGTTTTACTACCGGAGATAATTGCATCAAGCCCATAGTTTGCTAAATCCATGGGCTTAAGACATTTATCTTGTGTTCTGCACACAGAGACCAGGAAGTGTGAGGAGGGTATGGTATGGGGTAAAAGAAATATGATATGTGTGTGCGTGTAGGGTAAAAAGTAGGTGTGTGGTTTGTAAGAGTATCATGTTCTATTCTTCCCAGTTTATAAGAGGGAATGATAGGAAGTCATGGGAGAAGACTCATAGGGCCTCATGAACTCCTGCCTTCATAGAAAACCAATTTTCCACCATAGTTATACATTAGTTTTTAACTTTTTGTTTGGGTATGCTTTATCAACTCATTGCACACACGCCCATCAGTAAAAGGATGTTTGTAGACATACATGGTTATATGTATACTAGTTGAAGAGCCCGTTACACAGGCCACAGTGCCACTGCCAGCCAGTCGCGGGGCAGTCATGTGCAGTAGAGACTGCCCGCGGAGTGTCCAGCTCTGTATCAGCCGCGCCGCTGGCAGTCTCTACTGGGCATGACTACAGCACGGGCAGCAGTCTGTACTGCGCATGACTGCGTTGTTACACATGTTTTAGCAAATTATTATATAGGATGTTAGTACTGTGGTTCCCAATCCTATCCTCAATAATCATTAATAGGTCATGTCTTAAGGATTCCTCTGCTTGTGCACAGGTAATCAGAGGCTCTGCACAAGCTGGGAAATCCTAAAGACAAGGGGGAGATTCACTAAGACATGTTAAATCGGTGATAAATTGGAGATGACTTTTCCATCTCTTCTCCAGTGCCTATGTTATTCTACAAAGCCTATGCACTAAGATCGTCAAAGTTGAAGAAATCTTAGTGAATTGGCTCCATAGAATAACACAGGAATTGGAGAAGTGATAAACTGGAGAATTTATCTCTGCTTTATTACCACTTTATCGCCTCTTTATCACCTCTTAGTGAATATCCCCCTGGTGTGTGAAAAGTCCTTCAGGATAAGGTTAGGAACCACTGTTTTACTGTATTTACTTTTAATTTCCTGAGATATTCTGTGTGTAAGGTTGAACTCAATGAATGTATGTAACTATGAATTATTGTTGACACATTCTCTTGTAAATTCCTAACCTTACAGCAATGATGCATAATGAAGATATTGTTCCATGTTGTAGAATATGTGAGGCCCTCTAGCTATTGCGGGACTACAATTCCCACCATCC
Organism: Rhinophrynus dorsalis; assembly: GCA_037306005.1. Taxonomy (NCBI): domain Eukaryota; kingdom Metazoa; phylum Chordata; class Amphibia; order Anura; family Rhinophrynidae; genus Rhinophrynus; species Rhinophrynus dorsalis. The sequence continues at coordinate 418,051,522 of CM074721.1, forward strand.
TCCATCAGCCAATGAGTGACGGAGGTTAATAGGAGTTGTAGTCTAGCAGCAGTTGGAGGGACTCACATTGCACTGTAAAAAAAAAATGTGCTTATTTGTGCTCAATTAGACTGGTGCACTAATAAGAACTGGGGTAATTCTGAGGCTAACCAACTGCAGCATTGGGCAGAAATATAAAATCCTATTTATTTAACTGTGGATTTTTCTTGAATTTCTTCTCTGTATGTTTGAGACTAAAGCATTTGCGGAGTTAAATTCCAATATAATTCAGTGAGAGTCTGAGACATTATTTATCTCCAGTGGGACAAATGCCCCAGTATTACTTTAGTTCTTATTGGTACATCAGCCTCAATGTCTCTTTGTTGTATTATAATGTAAACTATATCTCATAGTTGTCCACTATGCAGCCTGTGGGTTAACTGTGCCAGAGGGGTATGCAATGCATTGTGTACCCCTATGACACTCAAACGGTTAAATGTGGCCCACCTGACACAAGGGTGCAGTCCATCTCATTAGCAAGGACACAAAAACTAGTAAGCCCGAAAGGCCAAACTACTTGCTTGTTACTATAATTGTGTAAATTATCTGTCATGGCTCCCTATTCAGCAGCACATCAATTACAAAGTCCTTCTTCTCACCTTTAACGCTCTCCACACTGCTACCCCTCCTATCATCTCTTCCCTCATCGCCTTTTATGTTCCTGGTCGCCTGCTTCACGTAGCACATAACGCACTTCTTGTTGCACCATCCAGACCCTCTGCCCTCTCCCGTCTCAAAACTTTCTCGCCTTCTGCTCCATACCTATGGAACTCCATATCCCTCTCTCTACGTCTTGAAAAATCCCCCTCTGTCTTTAAGTCTACGCTGATATCTTATCTTCTGGAGCACTAGGACCATGCACTGCCTTTGTCCAAACTCAGCACTTGTAATCTCAGCACGTGACACCCTCTTACCCCATTGTCTGTCTCCTTTTACCCATTTAGACTGTAAGCTCCTTGGGGCAGGGACCTCTCTCCTATTGTTTCTATGAATGTCGCACTTAATTCATCCCCTCTTGTTTATTGTAACATATGTCTATTGTAAAGTGCTGCGTACACTGTGTAGTGCCATATAAATAAAGATATATACATACATAAATGACATCCTGCAGTTCTGAAGAATAGTCTTTTAAATGTCAGTATTCTCATTAACTTGATCAGAATCAGGTATTTCCTGAGGTATTCAGGACTGGCAGCTCCTTTCTCTAAAATAACAACACATAAAATTAAATGTTACTTTTATGCAAAAGTAGAAAAAATAGTTGATTAGTACAGCACCTTTTTTTCCCCTCAGAAAAATAGCTCTGATCAAAATTGATCAACGTCTAGCACTATGCCTGTAACTGTGCACATCTGTGTGAATAAAGCTGGTTTAAAGTTTTTTATTATTGCTAAAAACAAATCCATACTTTTTTTTTTATAGCTAACAGTCTATTGTTATTCACTGTTAATGAATGATAAATTAATGTGGCCTCATACATATGGATTTCTGATCATGTGGCTTACAATTGATAAAACTTGTATTCTCCTTCTGTATCTGAAACGTTGTGAAGAAAGTGACTGTGTTTTTCCAGGATCTTAGTACAATTGGGGAAAGTTTATGATGAAAGACGTTTAGATTCCAGGGTGCCCACTCTTCACCCAGGCTGATACAGTCACTATAGAGTTACACTTATTAAAGTTGGTAATGATAGCATGTTTATTCTACAACACTAGTGCTTTGTGCAATTCTGGGTAATAATGTGTTTATTATATATCCAAATCTGTAAAGGAGCATCAGCCTAAGCACAGGAGAGGCCAGATCTAGAGGCAAGCACCATTATAAAAAGACTAGCCATATATTCATTAGGATTGTTCTTTGTTGGTTCTGTTTGATATGTTAACCCTTTGAATGCCAGAGGGTATCCAGCACATTCCAAGGCAAAGCATTGGTTACCCTTCTGGCACTCAAAGTGTTAATTAAAAATCCAAGGAGAGGGGTATTCAATATGTTAACATTTGGGGATTGAAATATTCTTTGTCCAAAAACTCTGTTATCACTGTTTCAGAGAGATGCCCTATAGATTTGTAAACCCCTATGTTCTGTGCTTGATATTGCTTTATATCTCATTCCACTTTTGTTCCAGCACAGGAAGGAGGATAATGTTTGACACAGACACAGTTTGAGGCATTTCCTAATAAAAATAATTGTCCCCTTTACTCGGTAGCACCAGTTATACCAAAGGCTGATTTCCAGAAAAGAAAGATACAAGGGGGGAGATACAATAAACTGTGATAAAGAGATGATAAAGTGGAGATGACCTCCAGTTTATCACTTCTCCAATTCCTTTGTTGTTTTATGGAGGCTGTGCACTTAAATGTTTTCAACTTTGGAGATCTTAGTGCATAGGCTACACAGAATAACCTCATACCTACCAAGTGTCCCTCTTTTAGCCCCAAATCCCACTGTCCCTCTTTCCCACCCTGGTGTCCCTCTTTTTAGGAGATCAGAATGTGTGATGTGTATATAAGTGTATTGCATTGCTCTACAGCAATAAAACTCACACTGTTTAAATGTCAGTATATGTGTTTATAAATATGTCTGTGTAAATAAAATACTTTGGCCTTGTTATAAGTCAAGTAATACGTTACTCAAGGAGGTGTCAATAGGTCATGAAATAGCCTACAAATTATCGATAATGCCATGCCCCCAGACACACACCCGAAAACACAAGTGTCCCTCTTTGGCAGGTTGAAATGTTGGGAGGTATATAACAAGGGAACTGGAGAAGTGATAAACCAGATGAAGTCATCTCCGCTTTTTCACCTCTTTACCATGGCTCAATGAATCTGCCCCCAGGTGTTCTCATTCTGCAGTAGTGTAATGCTCTGCTTTTGGCACATAATGATATATTGCTCCGCTGATCTCTAACTACCCGCTTGACCTATTTTACACACAGGCATTCAAAGGCACACCCTTATATATCAATTCAAAACAGAATCTATTTTGGGGTAAAGCAACTGTACTTCATTCATCAAATAAACATACACAATGAGCTGTATAGAAAGTTCTTTATTAAATGTACAGAATGCTGCTGATAGAGACTGACACACTCACAGACTATGACTAGAACAGGTGCAGAGACATTTCAGTAGAGATTCCTGAGCAGGTTTAACAGGATTCCTTCTCATCAACTAGTGATCTCTTGGGTATGACATGCTTCCAGGCTGTGTTAAGGCAGGACTTTGCTAGGCAGTTTTTATTTACATAGGATACAGTCAGCATGCAGTCTGTTTAAAGAGGTAGTGCAACTTAGATTTTTAAAAAATACTTTTCTTCTATCCTGTTTGACATTTTCAACACTATCTGAATATCTCTGGGGCATCTAAATTCAAGGGGCTTCTATTAATTCTGATCTTTCTTTCTTTAAAGGGGATGTATCACCTTATACATTTTTTTACAATAGCTTTTGTTAGTAACATAGTAATAGGAAAGCTGTTAAATGTAAGTACTTTCAAGTAAATGAAATGTTCTGTGTTGTGCACTTCTGCATAATGTGCACAGCACAGCTCTTCTTCTCCTCCCACCTCCCTCCCAGCTGCACCAGGAAGCGAATTTACACTTCCCTTTGGTGTTCTATGAATGGCTTCTATCTTTATATCATTATATATTATATGATGTTGTAACCACAGTATAATGCTAACCAGAGCTTGATATAACGATAGAAGCCGTTTACACAGCACACCGATGGGAAGAGTGAACTCGCTCCCTGGGGCAGCTGGGAGGGAGGTGGGAGGAGATTAGCCAGTCAAGAAGAGCTTTGCCGAAGAATCAGCATAGTATATTATGCTGATCGGCAAAGCTTCAACAAGCAATATCCTTTAAAGTACTTACATTTAAAAAAAACAGCTTTCATAATACTACATCAGGGCTCAAAATTTTCACTCGCCTCTTCGCGTTTGGCGAAGAGAAATTGAGTGATGGCAAGTGGAAAGTCAGCAGATTGCATAGACCAGACCAGCTCAGTGACGGTGAACCTATGTCATGCGTGCCACCACTGCCATGAAGAGGCTTTTATGGTGGCCTGTGGCCAGGACAGCATCGGACCAGATAGAGGAGCAGACTAACCTCCCCCTCCCCGTCACAAACTTCCTCTCAGTTGCAGTGCTGTGCTGTCTGAAAATGGGATATGACATATCCTAGCGCACTGCACTTCCAATGTTGCAGAGTGACCACAAGGGAGGTCTTACATGGAGACATGTGCTAGGGGAGGTAAACACAGGCAAACTTGTAAGAGCTCATCTAACAGGATGGGAGGAGACATGGATCATCTGCAGCACTAGAGATGCTCTGAGGAGCTCTGAAAGCAAAAGTAAGAAAGTTGTTCAGGAAGAGAAAGCATGTTGCCCACCACACTTTATTCTTTTTTTTTTTTTTTTTTTGGTGGAGGGAAGGTATTTTTAAATAGAAGCAGAGTGAGTGGCCAGTGGTTGTTCTTGGCCTGCCTGAGCTGTATATTTAACCCATTACGTTGCAGAGGCATGTCATCTGGCACTCAAAGGGTTAAGCAGATAAAAACCAGTCAGCAGCTATGAAATAAAACAAACAAAAAAACTTGGGAGCAATGTAAATGGATGTCCCAACTATAAAAATGTGTCCCTGCTAGAATTAATGACAGCAGAGATATGCGTATACGTGCATCGGAGAGGAGCACCAAGTTCAAATACACAGCAGTCACAGATCATTCTTTAATTTACAGTCCAGCAGTGAACTGAAAATTAACCCTTAAGGGGTCCTGTGGTTGTTCAAAGCATTGCTTTGCAATGCTTTACACACAAATCCGCTCCTCAAAGGGTTAAGCTCCTGCATGCGCTGATATCCTGACAGCAACTGTCTCCCATTAATTACAGCAATCTTCATACTGAGTAGAAGTATCGAGTTAACCATTTGAGTGCCAGAGAGGTATCCAGCAATGTGCTGGATACCCTTCTGGTACTCAAAGGGTTAACCTTGCCCAGAACTGTCACAGAAGGTATTCACAAGGGCTGGGAATCTAGCAGGGTTTTATTGTGCAGCACCCTCAGTGATACAGAATTCAAGTTCTGTGAGTCAGTCTGTATCTACTGTAACACTGTGGAACTGCAATGGGATTCAGTTTGTATATGTACTGTAATCCTGTGAGGTAGTTCTCCAGAACACACATACACTAATACCAGCTAGTGGGCAGTTAGATAAAATCCCCCTGGCTGGTATTCCACTGCATTCTGCCTCTGCTTGTAGCTGAAGATTCCACTCTTGCATGTTTCTTGCAACAGTGACCCTGCATATCTCACAGGTTAACTGATGTTGCGTAGGGTGCAAAACCAGTGACCCATCTTGAGGTTTGGGGGGTGTTAAGGGTGATCACTATGTCCAGCATCATTGCTTCTTTTCTGTTGCACCACCAACTACTCTCTGTCTTGCCTCCAAAGCGACACAGGCATCAGTTACACAAAATAAAATGAAACTGAGACAGAACTGGTGGGCTCTAGTAAAGGGGGATGAGGGTCATGGTGATGGGGAGCATTGAGCTAAGGACTGTGTTAATGTGGGGGCTGTGGTCTGGACTGCTAGTAGCTTTGGCGAGAGGGGACTGAGGGATGTGATGAAAAATGGGGCAGAAGAGTTGTGGGGGCTAATGGTGATGGCAAACTGGAACTAGGCTACTAATGGTATAAAAGTTATGTTGGAAGTGGGGTCTGTAGTTGTGAGCAGCTGGGAGCTATGATGGCAGGCCAAGGACTGATTGTGAGAGAAATGTCTAAAAATAAGTATTAGTTTAACACTAAGTACCAGAGGGGTGTGTAAAGCTTTTAGACATGCCTCTGTAACTCAATGGGTTAATAGGGGCGGAGGAGGAGTTTGAAGCCTAATTGTATTACTTGTTCTTATTTAGCTCATTGATTGCTAGTATTTCAAACATTTTGAACACTCCTCTGGCATCCAAAGGGATAATATGATGGAAGTGTGATGGACTCCTTTCACTCTGCACCCCTTTTTGTTCTCCTCTATTACCTGTCTCTCTTTCCCCTTTCCATTACCCCTGTTTCTCCCCATGTCTCTCTCTTTTCCTTATTGCCACTTTCTTAACCCTGCTTTTCCCCATTGCCTCTTTCCCTTTGTCTCCCCCTTCCTTGCCTTTTTCACTCTCTATATACCCTCTTCCCTTTGCTTCACAGTCCCCCAAGCAGTGTGTGCGGGTGTGTGTGTGTGAGGGGGGAGGTGATTTATGGGCATTTCAGGGTGTTCCAAATCAACATGACAAATGTCCTTTTTCCTGAGCGTGACATAGGGGTTACATTTGTACTTACTCAAATTAAAATCTTAACCCTGGGTGAGTGAGTAATACATACATACATTTATGTGCCAGGGTGTGGGAATGTGTGCGCCAGTATATGCATATGTGCCGGTGTATGCATCTGTGTGCCAGGGAGTGAACGTGTGTGCCAGTGTACGCATCTGTGTGCCAGGGTCTGTATGTGTAGGCCAGTGTGTGCATGTCTGTGCCAGGGTCTGTATGTGTGTGTCAGTGTATGCATATTTATTTAAATGAAGCATTTAACTGCTATAACGCTTAAAGGGATAGTAATACTTTAAAATTACTAATCCCAATATTGTAAGAATAAAAAAACGAAATTATTTGCCCCCAGTGATATCTCTCAAACCTTTATGGTTTGAGAGAGATTCACTCGCAAAGTTCCCCCCTCCCTCCCCTTTCCCTGAAGTCAGCATTGTAACTGACTGCAGGGGAAGTCTGTCGTACAACCGTCTGGCGGCTCTGCAGCTGAGCTGCAATCTTGTTAATAAAAAATAAATCATTCACTTAAAAGGTCTTCTACACACGTAGACTTCCCCTGCAGTCAGTTACAACGATGACTTCTGGGAAAGGGGAGGGAGGGAGAACTTTACGAGTGAATATCTCTCAAACCATAAAGGTTTGAGATATATCACTGGGGGCAAATAATTTCTTTTTTTTTTTTTTACTCCTACAATATTGGGATTAGTAATTTTAAAGTATTACTATCCCTTTAAGAGGCTAATGCGTTGTAGACCTTGCTAGCATTCAGGGGTTAAAACAGTTGGATTTTTGCACAGTTTTTGTTCCCTATGCTGAATAAAAACATAGAACAGTGTCATTTCATTAAAGAGAACTTGAGATGGCTGGGGTTAAAAGGCGGGGGTATGGGTGAGGTTAAAAGGCAGGGATATGGGTGAGGCTAGACGTGGAAACTGGTGGCGAGTAACTTTTCAGGCCTGGCTAGTAGCTCAGGACTTGAAATTTTGAGCTCCGTACTACATTAACAAAAGCTATGGTAAAAAAAATAATTATAAGGTGATACATCCCCTTTAAGCCTCCCACTGATGATCATACCTGGGAACTCTCAGGGTTTGACCCTGACACTCAGGGTTATGACCCATATCTCAGGGTGAAGGGCCAAATTCTCAGGGTGAGAGAGTCCAGTGTTACCTTTTATATGATTTACACAAATCTATTGCTTATTTAATGTCCAGTTTCTACCAGATAGATGGAAGGAGAAGGCCTGATTGTCTTGTGAGAGTTTAAGAAATGCCAACTCAGGACTGTAACATGTTAAAGGTTCATTGAAGACTGAATGGTTAATCTCTGGGTTAGAGCAAACACTGACATAGCATTGAGAATCTACTTTCTTGGGAGTGTTAAGGGTTAATATTTCAAAGCTCTTAGGGTGAGCTCATTTCAGACATTCCCAGGTATGCTGATGATTAAAAAACTAAACCTCAGAAACAGCCTGAGGTAAAAGGGCTAGGTGAGGACTGAAAGAAAAAGAGAAAGGGGGCAGACCTCTATGGGTAAACCTGTTTATAATTTGGTCACTGAACCCCACTATAATAAAAGCTCATGGGATACAAAATGAGATGTGGCATATATGGAGTCAAATGATCTTCTAAATGGATCCTGTATCTTGAAATGGGACACTGTATCCTGATGTTTGGAGGAGGTCCAATTTAGAAGATCATTTGACTCCATATATTCCACATCTGATTGTATATCACATGAGCTTTTATTATAGGGAGCTCAATAACTACATTTTAAACATGTTTACCCTTAGAAAGGTCTGCACCCTTTCTCTTTTTTCTTTTGTTTTACTGTAGTTAGTGCCAATACTGTCCACTGGTATCGTTGAAGGGTGGCGACCTCTATGTGATGAACAAATTTTAAAGAACGTTCTTTGAGCCAAAAAATAGAAATTACCCCCAGCAGAATAAGAAAAGAAAGATGTTTTATGAATTTTTAGTTCTTTTGGATGTTTTTTGGAATTTCCTAAGACTTTCGATAAAGTAATACCTTTTGGTATAAGTGGGTATATACAAATATATTTGTACCACCAATAATTGAGTAACTCTACCTTATTAATTATTTTATTGTTTTTTATATACTGCCACAACCTGTAGCGCCAGAGCACTTTTTTAGTGTAGGTCAGGACTGAGCAGGTGGCTTCCCTAGAGTAGAAGAAACATAGAATTTGACGGCAGATAAGAACCATTTTATTAGCCCTTCTTTGAATTTTCTCTAGAGTATATATATCCTTCTGGAGATGGGGTCTGTAGTACTGTACACAATACTCTAGGGGAGGTCTAACTAGAGATCTGTAGAGTGGCATTACCACTTCCCTTTTTCTGCTACTAATGCCCAGTACCCTGCTTGCATTCCCCACCTATTTATTACATTGTCTGCCTACCTTTAAGTCACTAGAAATAGTTACTCCCAAATCTCTTTCTTCTGTTGTCTCTGACAACACAGTACCCTTAATAGTATATTTTTCCTTTGGATTTTTATGTCCCATTTGCATTATGTTACATTTATCAACGTTAAACTGCATCTGCCACACTCTTGTCCATTCTTCTAATTTACCTAAATCATTTGTCACTTGGCTTATTCCCCCTGAAATGTCTGCCCTATTGCAGATCTTGGTATCATCTGCAAAAAGGCATACCTTTCCTTGAAGACCTTTTGCAATATCACTAATAAAAAGAATGGGCCCCAGTACAGATCCCTGAGGTGCTCCACTAGTAAACTCCTTTCGTCCAAATATTCTCCATTGATTACCACCCTCTGCCTCCTGTCACTCAGCCATTGCCTTATCCATTTAACTATTTTTACATCCACACCCAAACACTGCAGTTTATTAATGAGTCTTCTATGAGGGACAGTGTCAAATGCTTTACTGAAATCTAGATAAGCTATACCTACTGCTCCCCCTTGATCTATTATTTTAGTTACCCAGTCAAAAAAATCTATGAGGTTAGTTTTATAAGATCTCCCTGCTGTAAACCCATGCTGTTTGGTATCCTGCAAGCCATTTAAATTCAGATATTCAACAATTCTTTCCTTTAACATAATCTCCATTAGTTTTCCCAATACTAATGTAAGACTTACTGTTCTGTAGTTACCAGACTCTTCCCTGCTACCTTTTTTGTGAAGCGGTACTACATTTGCTAACTTCCAATCTTCTGGAATTATTCCTGTCATTAGTGACTGATTGAATAATTCTGTTAAAGGTTTTGCCTGAACACATTTAAGTTATTTTAATAACTTTGGGTGTAGCCCATCTGATCCCATTAATTTATCTGTTTATAACTTAGAAAGTTGAAGTAGAACTTCTTCCTCTGTAAAAACATGCTTGTTTCCCATGTCTTGCCATTTCGTTTTTCTAATAGAGGTCCCTTCCCTTCGTCTTCCTCTGTAAAACGTGAACAGAAATATTCATTGAGACAGACAGCTAACCCTTTATGCTCATTTACATAGTTTCCATTTTTTGTTTTCAGTCTAACTATTCCTTGTTTCATTTTCCTCCTTTCGCTTATATATCTAAAAAATGTTTTATCCCCCTTTTTTATTGACTCAGCAGTTTTTTCCTCTGTCTGTGCTTTGGCTGAAAGATAGAATGCAAAGAGTGGTAGTAAATGGCAAGTTCTCCAGTTGGATAAAAGTGATAAGTGGAGTACCTCAGGGATCTGCCCTGGGTCCTCTTCTTTTTAATTTATTTATTAATGACCTCCCAGAGGGCATAGGGAGCCATGTATCAGTGTTTGCCGATGACACAAAATTAAGTAAGGTAATAAAGTCTGAACTGGATGTGTCTTCATTACAAGAGGATTTGGACAAATTGAGTAACTGGGCAGGCAAATGGCAAATGAGATTCAATATAGACAAGTGTAAAGTTATGCATTTTGGGTATAATAATAAAAATGCAACATATAGTTTAGATGGTGTTTCTCTGGGGAAATCTACTAATGAAAAGGATTTGGGAGTAATGGTAGACAATAGACTTAGCAGTAGCATGCAGTGCCAGCTGGCAGGTGCTAAGGCCAATAAGATATTGGCATGTATTAAAAGGGGTATTGACTCAAGAGAGGAAGATATAATTATGCCTCTTTACAGGTCCATGGTAAGACCCCACCTAGAATATGCTGTTCAATTCTGGGCACCCTTTCTGAAAAAGGACATTATGGAACTAGAGAAAGTGCAGAGGAGGGCTACAAAACTAGTAAGGGGAATGGAAAGTTTTAGTTATGAAGAAAGGCTAGAAAAGTTAAACTTGTACACACTAGATAAACGGCATCTTAGAGGGGATATGATAACACTATATAAATATGTTCAAGGCCCATATAAAAGGCTCTCCAAAGAGCTGTTCATTAACAGAACAGTACACAGGACAAGGGGCCACCCGCTTAGACTTGAGGAAAGGAGATTTAATCTACAACAGCGGAAGGGTTTCTTTACAGTAAGGACAATAAAGGTATGGAATTCACTTCCTGAGGAGGTGGTGCTATCAAATACATTAGATGCCTTTAAAAGGGGCCTGGATACTTATTTAAAAGAGCATAACATAGAGGGCTATGTACGTTAGTATTGAGATTAATATTTAGTTAGGGCTTGTTGATCCAGGTAGAAATCTGATTGCCATTTGGAATCAAGAAGGAATTCCCCCCCCCCCCATTCAAGGCAGAATTTTAAATTGCTATATTGAGGGGGTTTTTTGCCTTCTTTTGGATCAACGATGGTAAACATGAATAGGAAAAGGGTTGAACTAGATGGACGTAAGTCTTTTTTCAACCTAAATTACTATGTTACTATGTTACATCTAATAATGCATTTGGCCTCCTTCAGCCTAGTCTTGTACCAGTACCTATCTTCTTCCTTCTGCGTCTGCTTATATTTCTTAAATGCTTCTTTTTCTCCTTTACTATATTTGCCACTTCTGCTGAGTACCACAGTGGTTTTATTTTTCTTTTACCCTTGCTGACATGTCTAATGCAATGCTCTGTTGCTTTTAGTAAAACACATTTCAGATCATCCCATTTCTTCTGGACTCCATCTAAAGATCTCCAAGTTGTTAAAGACTGACATAAAAATGTTTCCATTTTAGAAAATTCAGCCTTTCTAAAGTCTAGAACCTTTGTTTTTGTGTTGCGCAACTCAGCCTCTGTCCTTATATTAAACCACACAGTTTGATGATCACTGGAGCCCAAACACGCTCTTACAGCTACATCTGATACCAAGTCTCCATTACTAAATAATAAATCTAGTGTGGCTTCCTTCCTAGTCAGCTCTTCTACTAAATGACTAAGAGCTAATCCTTGTAAAGAATTTAGGATATCTCTAATCCTGGCTGATTGGTTTTTCCAGTCCACATCAGGAAGATTAAAGTCCCTTTCCTGTCTTTCCTGTCTTTTCTAAATAGAGAGTACCCTGGTATTTCTACATCCCAGACATTTTTTTCATTGTACCAGGTCTTAGTAATTCCCACTAAGTCCACAGCTTCACTAGTTATTATTGCAATGAGTTCAGGGATCTTATTCCCTAAGCTGTGAGCATTTGTCCACATGGCACTAGGTCTGCTGGTTTTTGACCTATGTGCCACAGACATACCTTGATCAAATTCATCTGTGCAATGCTGTGTGGGCAATTAGTTTTATCCTGTATCATCCCATTGCCTCCCTCTACTAGTTTAAATACCTGTTAACAAAACTTCTGAATTGCTTGCTGAAAACCTGTTCCCTTTTGAGAAAGATGCAAACCATCTTTTTTGTACAATTCCTTGTTACACCAAATAGAGTTGGTGTGAGAAACAAAGCCAAATCCATGTTTTTGGCCCCACTTCCCTAGCCATGAGTTAAAATCTCTAATTCGCTGCATTCTACCAGCATCTTCCTTATACACTGGCCAGTGGCATCACCAGGGGGGGCCAGAGGGGGTCAGTGCCCCCCCTACATTCTACTGTGCCCCCCCATGTGCCCCCCTAATTTTTTTCACCTCCCAGTACTGTAGCACTTTTTTTTTTTTTTTTTGCACCTCCTCCTGCTCCCTCAGGCCTCGCTGTGTTTTTCATTCGGGCTCTTGCCTCTATTCATGTGGGCAGCCCGAATGAACAGAGGCAGATAAGCGCCGAGATGCCGGAGCACTGTCAGGCCCGGTGGGGCGGTCCGGCGACCCAGGCTCAGTGGTAGTAATATAGAGCGCTGGGAGATGACATCATCTCCCAGCACTCTGCATTTACTGAGTACCGCGCGCGGGAGATTCAGCTCTGTGCCGAAGGAGGCACAGATCACTTAAATGGACTGCCGCGTTGCCGCTAGATCACCAGGGACTAAGTTGAGGTAGGGGATCAAGGGGCATTGTGGAGATGAACGGACAATGTGGGGAAGGGGCAATGTGATGAAGGGGAGTTGTTGAAGGGGGCGTTGTGGAGATGAAGGGGGCAATGTGGAGATGGAGGGGGCATTGTGGAATGGAAGGGGGCATTGTGGAATGGAAGGGGGCATTGTGGAGAGGAAGGGAGCATTGTGGAAGGGGGCATTGTGGAGATGAAGGGGGCATTGTGTAAGGGGCATTGTGGAGTGGAACGGGGCATTGTGGAGTGGAACGGGGCATTGTGGAAGGGGCATTGTGGAGTGGAAGGGGGCATTGTGGAGATGAAGGGAGCATTGTGGAAGGGGGCAATTCGGAAATGAAGGGGGCATTGTGGAGATGAAGGGTGCAATGTGGAGATGAAGGGTGCAATGTTGAAGGGTGCAATGTGGAGATGAAGGGGGCATTGTGGAAGGGGCATTGTGGAGTGGAAGGGAGCATTGTGGAAGGGGGCATTGTGGAGATGAAGGGGGCATTGTGTAAGGAGCTTTGTGGAGATGAAGGGAGCATTGTGGAAGGGGGCATTGTGGAGATGAAGGGGGCATTGTGGAGATGAAGGGAGCGTTGTGGAAGGGGGCATTGTGGAGTGGAAGGGGGCATTGTTGAGATGAAGGGAGCATTGTGGAAGGGGGCATTGTGGAGTGTAAGGGGACATTGTGGAGTGTAAGGGAGCATTGTGGAGATGAAGGGAGCATTGTGGAGATGAAGGGGGCATTGTGGAGATGAAGGGGCAATGTGGAGTGGAAGGGGGCATTGTGTAAGGGGCATTGTGGGGATGAAGGGAGCATTGTGGAAGGGGGCATTGGGGAGATGAAGGGGGCATTGTGTAAGGGGCATTGTGGAGTGTAAGGGGGCATTGTGGAGATGAAGGGGGCATTGTGGAGATGAAGGGGCAATGTGGAGATGAAGGGGGCATTGTGGAGATGAAGGGAGCATTGTTGAGATGAAGGGGGCATTGTGAAGATGAAGGGGCAATGTGGTCATGAAGGGGGCATTGTGGAGATGAAGGGGGCAATGTGGAGATGAAGGGGGCATTGTGGAAGGGGGCAATGTGGAGATGAAGGGAGCACTGTGGAGATGAAGGGAGCACTGTGGAGATGAAGGGGGCATTGTGGAGATGAAGGGAGCATTGTGGAAGGGGGCATTGTGGAGTGGAAAGGGGCATTGTTGAGAGTAAGGGGGCATTGTGGAGATGAAGGGAGCATTGTGGAGATGATGGGGGCAATGTGGAGATGAAGGGGGCATTGTGGAAGGGGGCAATGTGGAGATGAAGGGGGCATTGTGGAGATGAAGGGAGCATTGTGGAAGAGGGCATTGTGGAGTGGAAGGGGCATTGTTGAGATGAAGGGAGCATTGTGGAACGGGGCATTGTGGAGATGAAGGGGGCATTGTGGAGATGAAGGGAGCATTGTGGAAAGGGGCATTGTGGAGATGAAGGGAGCATTGTGGAAGGGGGCATTGTTGAGATGAAGGGAGCATTGTGGAACGGGGCATTGTGGAGATGAAGGGGGCATTGTGGAGATGAAGGGAGCATTGTGGAAGGGGGCAATGTGGAGATGAAGGAGGCATTGTGGAGATGAAGGGTGCAATGTGGAGATGAAGGGGGCATTGTGGAAGGGGCATTGTGGAGTGGAAGGGGGCATTGTGGAGATGAAGGGGGCATTGTGGAGATGAAGGGAGCATTGTGGAAGGGGGCATTGTGGAGTGGAAGGGGGCACTGTGGAGATGAAGGGGGCATTGTGGAGTGGAAGGGGCATTGTGGAGGTGGGGAGGAGGATGGGGTGGGCCGTGTGGAGGTGAATGTGGGCGGGGCAGGGGAATGTGTCTGGGTCGGAGGGGGGTGGGGGCATCAAAATGCACCTTTGCCCTGTGTATACATAAATCCTTGCACAGGCCCTGGGTCTGGAGGCCAGTCTGGGCGTTAAAAAAAAAAAAAAAAAAAAAAATGAGCGAACGCCCCCCATGGGCTGCTCAAAAAATAGAAATGGGCTGCTCAGCTTTAACTGCCCGGGCCTATTTTTTGTCCCAGTCTGGGCCTGCTGGCCTGGGTCAGCAGCCAGCAGCAGTTTGAGCAGCCAGTGACTAGTCACGGGTGAGGGTCACATTATAATAACATATAGTTATCTATCATTGATCCATGAACCCATGACAGACAATTAGATATATATCTTCAGTGGCAAATCTCATATTCAAAGTATCAGTTTAGACCACTGATAGTCTAACAGTGGGCTAAACTGTTACATTCAATATGAGATTTGAAACTGAAGATAGATATATTTCTAATTGTTTGTCATGGGTTCATGGATTTCATGTATCAATACATATTTGCTAACTAAGCTACTTTAACCAACATCCTATGATGGCATCAAATAAAAAGGACAAAAGAACATAAGAATTCAGAAAAAAGAAAGGGGGAGGGAGGCACCAGGACATGGCTATAAAAAACACCCTATTACTAGGAGGAATGTTTGTAATAAAAATGTTCAAGACCAAAATCATTTTCTTTAGTTAGAAGGTGAGACAACTGAGCCTCTTCTCTAACTTGTTTTACTGGCGCAAGCCAGTAACCAGTCCGCCATAAGTTTTCATGTTGTCTGTCATGGAGGTCTGCTGGTCCAGGGAGTGAGGAATCGGAGGGAGATGGAGTCCTGCATTGCCATCCATGTGCCTAAGGAGGAGAACTCTGAGACGGTTGCCTCAACATAGCCCTGTTCTGCCTGAAAGGACACCACATCACAGGGAGGCACTGCAGGTCTTAAGCAGGACTTCACCAGATTTAGCCCTCCTCACAGAAAGAGGCAAGAGGGGGGAAATGGGGCAAAGGGGGATGGGTCAAGACTAGATGAGGAGACAGAGGTAAAAGGGGGATCAAGACGAGCCAATTGGAGGCAAAAGCAGCAAAAGGGGAGGGGGGAATCAAGAGTCAAAAGGGAGAAAATGAGGCAAAAAGGGGGGGTCAAGAGGCAAAAGGGAAAGACAAGCAGAATGGGTGCACAAGAGTAAAAAATTAGAGAAAAAGGCAAAAGGTGGGCTCAGCAGTCAAAATTAGAGAAAAAGGCATATAACCTTATCGCTGTGCTGGTGACATAACTTTATTCCTCTGGTGGTAGCATCTAACTAATGCTCTGGTGGTAGTGTATTGCTTTGGTGACATATAACTGTATTGCTCTAGTGGTGACATAACTAATACTTTAGTGGTGGCATCTAACTGCAGTGCTGTAGTGGCAGCATGTAAATCTGTATTGCACGGGTGGTGGCATATAACTCTGTATTGCTTTGGTGGTGGCATATCTGAGGTTGATTAAAACAGAAATACAAATGGACCAGTGATGAGATGCATCATGCTAGAGCTTTAACAATTGCTAGGAAAATAAATCAATATTTTACCAGTCTACCAATGTTTTCCATTGCTATGGTGTGCATACACACATACCCAGTGGCCTGAATGTCATTATTTTAGGTGTAAAAACTTTGTTACTGCTCATTAAATTGGCCCCCCATATTTTCTTCTGGCCCCATGTGTGCCCCCCCTAAGTAGAAATCCTAGAGTCGCCACTGACACTGGCAGAACCTCTGAAACATATACAGTGGAAGCAACTTGTTGCAGATGAAGAGAAAAAGACTTTATCTGTTGCCATAACACAAGAAGCTTGATTAATTGTTTCTAATAATTTTACGTGAATAAGAAATGTGAGAAAAAAGTAAAATGCAAATCATTGCATATTCCTGTGGCCCTCAAGAGGTTAACATACAAATTTACACTTGGATACAAGGGACCACATTTAGCAATACACTTTGACGGAACAGGGACATGCAGTGGAGTAATTCTGTGGTAAAATGATTGCATAATGTGTGACAAATAAACATTCCTATTAATTCAAATGGGTCTACAACTGCTCTAGCATCCAAGGTGTTAACCCTTTCAGTGCCAGAGGGGTATGTAATGCATTGCTCTGGCACTGAAAGGGTTAATTAATAATATGGTGACGTTTTTCCCCAAAATATCTCTACTTTTAAAGATTAATGTTCCTTATGTTCATATGTATATGCTGTATGTTCCAGAGCAGTGGTTTTCAACAACGGTACCATGACAGTTTTTAATTAATTGCCTACAACCTGTGTCACATTTTGCTATGGAGATTTTCACAAATGTGAATGTTGAGTTTAAAATGTACATTTATGGAAACTGTTTTTCACTTTAAAAATAACTGTGAATAGATGTGAGAGGTTCTGTGAAAAATTCCAGATCGTCATAGTGGTGCCTTTATGGACCAGAGGTTTGTGTAACACGTTCCTCTACAATACATTCTACACTCCTCTGGTCTTTAAATGGTTAAGAACCACTGATTCAGAACATTAAAAATACTTTTTATTTCAACGATTTTTTTAAGAGAGAAATATTTTCTAGGCCTCATTCTAATGGGGGGTTATTATTGGCACCTTGTTGTTGTCTTTAAACCACACAGTATAGATCAGCATTCCAAAACTGAAGGGGGGGGGGATGCTACCTGGGGAGGGTGGGATTTCCTGACCAACGATATACCCGGAAAATTTTTGTTCTGGAGTCCATGGAGGAAGAGGTGTAACTAGAAGCCACTGGGCCGTAGTGCAGAAACTGCCATGGGCCTCCCGACCACATTGTTCACCCCCTGTTGCCCCCAGTATCCACAATTCCCCCCATTGCACTAATCTCCACATTGTCCCCCAATCTCCACATTGCCTCCACATTGATGTCATTTCCCAGTGCTCTGCATTACTAGAGCACTGGAGATGGAGATCAGCTGTTAGAGGTCCGTGCCAAAGAAGGCACAGACCTACTTGAGGTGGCCACCCATATTGTTATGCCAGTGCATAGGGATATAATTGAGGCGAAGCATTGGAAAAAGGGGTGGGGTTTACTCATGAGTGGCTGTGCGGCTTAATGGGTTCCTCACAAAAGTGGGCAGGAAGTGGGAGAATCTGGGTGGGGAAAGAGGAGAAGTGGGTGGGAGGTGGGAGGAACAGGGTGGGAAAGAGCAGAAGTGGGCAGAACTTCAGAGAAAACTCCACACATCCAGAGAATGAGCCTCTGTTCCCGGAGACCCAGTAATAGTCAATACCAGAGTCTCTGGGGCAAATCCGGAGATTTCCCGGTATGCCAACTGATTGCGTTGCTATTCACATAATAGTATAGCACTATTGAAAAGTGATCACATATAGACATCTAGAAAAGCCTAGTTCAAAGAAGAGTTGGGAACAGCATGTGCATGTTTGTAACTGTGATACATGTATGTTTCTGCAGCAAAGAAAAAAAAGATCTAATAGTGTGTATGTAACGCCCTTTTGGACTAACCTGGGTCCAGGGCTTGGTTGCTTCCATACTGGAGCTAACAGGTAGTCCTGAGCCTGTGTGCTTTCTTCAAAGAATGGGGATCTTAGTGAGGACGATGACACAGTGCCTCCTCTTAGCTGGGATACCATCAGACTTATCTAGCTAAGAAAACATGCGCTATATGCCTCAGTTGAATAAAGAGTGACACAATATGACTTTTCTTAAAGGGGATTGGTACCCTCCGTATATTGTGGCAAGTTATCACTTATGCAATGTTATAATAGCAAAAATTACTTTGAACTATGCAGATAAACACACATAAAATTAAATTTCTTAACCCCTTAACGACCAGCGGTCCTGGGACATTTCTGTCCCATAACGACCGTTTTGATCTTTGCTGACGTGCCGATACACGTGACCTGTTGTGTGTGTAGGCATGCTGCTTTGGGGCCTAAAAGAGATCGCTCTAGTCTTGGAGCGGTCAATTTTAGGCCCCGTTTTTACTTACAGCGCTCCCGGTGGAGCGATGTAAGTAAAAAGTATGTGACGTACTATGACCGTCATCGGTCTTTAAGTATTTAAGGACCGTGACAGTAATAGTACGTCACGTAGTCCTTAAGGGGTTAATGCAAATCGTGTACTTAGTGACTGCACCATTTAGGCAAGGTCCACTCCAGCAATACAACCTCCCCTGTGAACCCAGTCAGTCCCCAGGAGAATGGTGGTTCACTTGGTTGGGGCCCTTAAAGGGATAGTAATACTTAATATGTAACAAATATATACTGTAGTGTTTACCCCCCTGAGTAAAAAAAGGGTACTCTCACTGCTGAAAGGTGTTTTATTCAAAAGTTATTACAGCTCAAAGTTGAATTTTTTAGGTGCAATATCACAGTGGCCTGAAATTGTACAGTGGTGCTGTTGTTACACCATACTATGGACAACTCTGGTCCGTAGACCATAAAACTCCATAGGATGGTGTAGCATCAGCGCCACTGTACAGTTTCAGGCCAATGTGATATTGCCCCTAAATAATTAAAATTTGAGCTGTAATAACTTTAGAACAAAACACCTTTCTGCCGTGGGAGTACTCTTGTTTTACTCAGGGGGATAAACCCTACAACATATATTTTTTTAACATTTCAAGTATTACTATCCCTTTAGCCAGGTGTAATCGTACCTTCTTGCAGTTGCTTGCTATAATCCAAATAAGCTCCATAATCTATCCCCAGCCCAGTGCAGGTCCTTTTCAGTCTGTCAGTGTGCATAGAGATCTTATCCAGGGGTTGTGGCTGGATCTGCTCCCACAGCCTCTTCTGCTGTGTGACAAGTGTTCAATTCAGAAAGCTCGCTGGGGCACACATGGCCAGCAACTGTTCTGCAAATGCAGCACCATGACTATATATAGCAATATGAAGAAAGCACTCACAGGACTTGCTGAAGTGAAATAAAGACTGCCTGTATCAAGATGCTCAAAGTCGGGCCGAACGGTTGATGGAATAAACGGCAGTCTTTTTTTCACTTCAACAAGTCATGTGAGTGCTTTCTTCCTATTGCTATATTTGGATTCAATACTGTTACTAGATTGGCACCCGGGCATATGCTGGTTATAGTTGAGAGAGTCACAACCAAGGACGTTTCTGTATATATATATATATATATATATATAATACATACAGTACTGTGCAAAAGTTTTAGGCAGGTGTGAAAAAATGCCAAGGGTGGTTACACCAAATATTGATTTGATTTTTATTGTGTTCACACACTATGCATTTTGTTAACTGATAAAAAAAAATATACTATTAACGTGTCTATTTTTGAAAGCATTCTTTTGCACAGTATATTTCTTCAAAATATATTATAAAATAACATTTAAATAATAAAGTAAATTTGTGTGTAAAAGGTTACATTTGGTTCAGGGACTGGTGAAAACCAAAAGGGGGGGCATCATGAAAAGAACCACTCGTGTAGATTATCACAGTGATAGATCACTTTGCAGCCAGACATCTGCATGCAGACTGATATGTTCTCTCAGCGGGAGCCACTGCAACCCCCTCCAGGGTCCCACCGCTAGTGCCTGTACCCCATGTTTATTCCTGGAGGGATGCAAGTCTGTCCTTGTACTGTGAACAGTACTTTTGTTAGTTAATTTTACCTATTCTTTGTATAGTCTTGCACATACCATAACTTATGTAACAAAACCTTTTTGAAATTAATACATTCTTCAGCTAGAACTGGCCTTATTTGTAAAGGCAAAGTGGATCATATCTGGGACAAAGGGGGAACAAGTTCCGTGAGTTAAATGAGGGAGGCTTTTAACACATTGAATGATAGAAATGAGGCAATGCTTTGGAGGCCTCTCTAGCATTCAAGGCATCCCCTATTTAAATCAATAATTAAGAATTTTCTTTTGTCCTCTATAGTGCAGTTGGTTTGCGCCGTTATTAATCTAGTTTGCTTTTATAAATAAGGTCCATTGGCTATAAACCTGTTTTATGCAGGTTAGAAAGAATTTTAATTATTTGGAGGTGTTTATAAGAGTTCACTGTCCACTTCAATAAAAAAATGTCTGTCATGCACAGGAGAATTACAGCTAAGGTCAGTGAAGGTCAAATGAGATCAACCTGTCTGCCTGTCTAACTTTGACAGGAAAGTTTAATAGCTTAAAAGAGAACTTTCACCTCTAATACAGTGTCTCATATGATAAATCAACTAAAATGCTATGTAGATTGGCATTTTTTTTTACTTAACTTGATGTAGGCACTTCTGCATTCTGCGGCACAGGATGACATTAGCACAGCTCTGCAGGACTTCCCTCTCCTCAAATGCATCTCCCAGCTCTCTTTGGGAGCATGTCAGTGCTTCCCTACATAGTGATTTTCAGCAAGTATATTGTAACAGCAAGCTCCGTTTAAACCCTTTAAACAAAGGCTGTAAGTCTGATGATAACTTGACTTCTGTGACTAGTCCGTAATCATCAAGTTAAAGAGGTTCTGTTCAGCCTCTGGTTTAAATGGTGTTTTGAATGCTATAGACCTTTCCAATTTATTGCTTCATAGTAGTTTTAGTAGTAGGGGATGTGGGCAGTGCATTGCCGAGCACTGTCCGTGAGTGGGTGAGGTAATTTAGGGATAAGAGAGAGAAAGTGCCTGTATGGTATGCCTTAAGTAATACAATCTAACTCAGGAACTAGGTCTAAATAAAAATGGATAATATAACCTACAGATTGTGAAAGTTGTTTTTAGGTGATAGTGTCCCTTTAACCCCTTAATGCCAGGACAGTCACCGTTTTTTTGCCCTTAAGGACAGGTGATGTTTCTAGCATGTCAGATACTTTGTGCTTACAACTTTCCTGTGCGAGTGCCATAAGCACAAACGGGATCCAAAATTGACCGCTCCAAGATCGGAGCAGTCTCTCAAGTGTGCCGTACACAGACAACAATCAAAGCAGTCCTTAAGGGAAGTTCAGTTCCCTGGAGCACTGGTAGTTAAGAGGCTAAAGTAATTGGAATTTTATTAATTATCATATCTCCCACTATGGTGCAGTCATTTTGCTCAAGAATTGCACCTCTTTAGCTTTATGAATAAGGCCCTTAGTTTCTACTTTTTCTGTTTTATTCCAGATAGTTACAGTCCAGACAGTATTTAAGAGAAGCCCTATCCTACACTCTGTCTTACCATGGGCTTTGGGACAGAGTTCAGCTGTTCCAGTGGGCACACTGCATTAATACGACTGCAAGAGTCTGAGCTGAGATTGATGGAGACCATGAAAAAGTGGCTGCTTCAGCGTTCCAAATCTGACAAGGAGTATTCATCCCTACTTCACCAGATGTCTACACAAGTGGAGAAGCTGGATCAATCACCAGCGCCAGGATTATCTGAATATTCAAGCCAACTCAGCCAGGTAAACACCCTTGATCTGTATTATGCTAAAAAACAGTGAGACAAAGGACAAATAAAAATGTCTATTTATTTAAAAATGTAACCTCTTGACTGCTAGAGAGATCTCTAACTCATTGATGGGATGTATTAATTTGTTTCTGCTCCAGAATATTTGCTGGAATCTATTGTGTCTGTCATGGCTATTTATTAAATCAGGCAGTTTTTTGATGGAGGACTGTAACAAAATGACTATAGTAGGTATCTTTTCATCGCATATTATGCATTTGTAATCACTAGCAATACACAATTGTTACATAGCACTAATAATTTTCTTGTTAACATTTTTATATAGCATCATAAATGTCCCAAGCTAAAGAAGGGGTCTGGTCATCTTCTCTCACACTTTGTTCCCAACATTTCCTCCATCATTTTCTTCCTCCTCATGTCCACCTTCCCCACCAAAGTACAGTTTCTCCCCTCAACACCTTCCATATGATCTCCATCCCCCATAGCAACACCTTGGGGGGGATTCACTAAGTGGTGATAAAGTGGTGATCACTTCTCCAGTTTATCACTCCTCCATTTACTCCAATGTTATTCAATGGAGCCTATGCACTAAGATTTGTTCAACTCTTGATATGTTTGTGAATAGGCTCCATAGAATAACATAGTAACTGGAGAAGTGATGAAATGGAGAAGTCATCTCTGCTTTATCACCTTTTTATCACCACTTAGTGAATCTCCCCCATTCTGTTCCACCCTCATCACTTCCCCACATATCACTTTTGTCACCCACAGCACCACCACCATCTCTTCTTCTCTCATCGCTTCCCCGCATATCACCTTTGTCTCCCACAGCACTACCTTCTCTTCTTCACTCATCACTTCCCAGCATATCATCTTTGTCACCCACAGCACCACCATCTCTTCTTCTCTCACTTCCCCGCATATCACCTTTTTCACCCACAGCACAACCTTCTCTTCCTCACTCATCACTTCCCCACATATCACCTTCATACCCCACAGCACCACCTTCTCTTCTTCCCTCACCCTTCCCCACATATCACCTTCCTCCCCCACAACACCACCTTCTATTCTTCCCTCATTACTTCCCCACATATCACCTTTGTCCGCTACAGCACCCCCTTCTCTTCTTTCCTCATCACTTCCCCACATATCACCTTTGTCCTCCACAGCACCACCTTCTCTTCTTCCCTCATCACTTCCCCACATATCACCTTTGTCCCCCACAGCACCACCATGTCCTCTTCGACCATCATGTCCCTACACATCACCTTCATCCCCCACAGCACCACCTTCTCTCTTTTCCCTCATTACTTCCCCAAATATCACCTTCATCCCCCAGAAGAGAATCAATCCAAAAATGAGATTCTTGCAAAATAAAACAATTATAAAAATAAGTGATAAGTACTCACAAACAGGAAAAGACTAAGAAAATGAAAAACCACCCCTTGAAGCAAACAGACAGGCATAGAGAGGACAATGCAAGGGCTAGTTAGCTTAGGTAAGTAGGTTTTTTTTGGGGGGGGGGGTCATGGGGAAGGGGAGGGTCAGAGTCCTTAGCACCTTAAAAGGGGGCCTGCCATCACTTTCACTTCCTCTATGAAATGGTGGGCCTAAATGGTAGGAACTTCCACTGCCCCTTTAGGTGCCCTATCATTTTTTTGTATCCTTTTCCCTACCATTCTCTTTCTTTGCTCTATCTTTTTTCCACTTTTTTCCTTTTGTCCGCTGCTTTCCTTCCTTTCCTGTCTTTCTCTGGGCATTAGTGGAGTTCTCTGGGTTTTTCATCACCTTCCTGCTCTCCAGTTTTCCACCGCTTTTGCTCTGCTTCTCCCTTTCTTCTTCCCTCTTGCTATCATGGTGCATCCTGAGACTTTTCTTGCCCATATCCAGTCTGAGGCTGAGCTGTGTGGTACAGCCTGGATCTGGGAGCACTTTGGAAAAGCTTTCCATGTCTCTCCTCCCAGAGCGGGGGCTGCTGCAGCATCTTTTCTGCCTTCTCCTTCCTTGGATCCTCCCTAATCCAAGCCTTCTCCCTGCTTGGTTCCTCCTTCTACCCAGGCTCTAGTGGCTCAGCCCCCTCAGGCAACTCTCTGCGAGGTCCTAGTGCCCCAGCCAGAGAGACTACATCTAAATAAACGAAGGCCAGGAGGGCTGTCCCGCCTAAGTGGGAGCTTCACTCCATGTAGAAAGCCCTCCAAGGGCTGTAGAATCAGTCTCAGTCCTGGTTCCAGGTGGCATCCTGGACTATTCTTATCCAAGGGATGTGGAAGAGGTGCAGCAGCAGCTGTGGTCTTCTCTTCTGGGTTCTGGCTTTAGAGGGATGAGGGATCATGGTGGGACCATCTGGCTTTCTTCCTTCCCCATATGGACTTGGGAGATCCAGTTACTCTCAGGCCCTGTCATTCTCCTCCATGGGGAATGGTTCTTTTTGGGATTCTGAGAGGTCTGTTGGAAGGGGTTGAGGAGAGATGGTGGGGTGGAGTGGCTCCACTTTGCAGACTGGGAATTGGTATTGGCGGATGGCCTCTCGCCCCGTAGGGTTAGCGAGGGGGAGGCTTCTCATCATTCTTCTAATTTCCATGTGGGGTCCTACAGGGGTGGGGGCCCTTTATTTCCTATGGGATTGCCGGGGACATCAGCTACTTCCTTCCAGGTGGAGGGCTTTGCTGGGTCCAGTGATGGTGTGCACGACATGTCCCTTGTTTGGTATACTTCTCCTGCCTCCCTAGATTGAGCAGAGTGCTCAACTTCTCTGCATCTGGTGGTTTGGCAACTGGTGGCAGCCTGCTGGGCCAGAGGACTGGTTCCTTCTCTGTGGGACCTTCAACTCAGATCTTCCAGTGTGTAGTGTCTGCAGCTGTCCAACTTCCCAGGTTGAGCAGCTTATGGGTGAGAGGCTATAACATGTTTCCACACAACCACACTGTAAATTTACATGCTAAGGGTACAAGGGATGCACAGAATTTGGATGTGGGGCAAAAGGATTTGGGTTCCCAGGTGCAAAGTTTACTGGCTAGGTGGGGCATCCCAAGCAGTACCAGTAGTACAGGTCTGGCTGGGTTTTGGGGAATCATCGGTCTTATTGAGAATGGAGGGCAGATTGCTCTTGCTGTTGCCTGTTCCTGGTAGTCTGAGCTAGTCAGTTTGTCAGCTTTCTCAAGGGTCTGCTGATTGTTAAGGGTTTTAATAGTGCCTCCCTCATCACCTCGTGACATCAGTGGTCCTGGCAGAGACTCAGATGGTTTCCTCTCCAGTCATAGGGGCAGCGAGGATGGGCAGAGTGGGGCCTGATAAGGTATATATATATATATGTTTTGAGGGCCCCTTGGGTGCTCATCTTAAACAGGAAGTTTGGAAGAATATTTAGAAGCAAGAATATATCAGCATATTTATGGTTCTGCTTTTGGAATGGTTTAATGTGGAGAAGTGTGAAAAGGGGAAGGAGTGGATGAAGGAAGAGTATGACAATTGGTGTTGGTTTAAACTTATCCTTTGCACTTTTGGGAATTGATTGCAGGCCCTTTCCATTATGGCAAGCGTCTTTGGGGAGTGGTGTGTGGAGCACTGCTGAGCCATATTTTGCTATCAGTTTGGGAGGCAAAGACGGTTTATGGGTGCATGGTGTGGTTCAGTTATAATGGGCTGTTTTGTCCACTGATGTAGGCGAGGCCTTCATTGGACTGGGACCATAAGGACATAGGTGGATCAGGGGGATGAATTCCTCTAAGCCGTCCGGTCAGTCCCTTGGGGTCGGCAGCGAATGCCTTTTCAATGGTCATCGACAGGTCTGGTCAGTACAACTCGCCAAAGGGGTCTAATAGAGACTGCTGCTTTGCTTTTAATGATAGGCGTTGAAAATGGGGAGTCTCATAACGTTTCAAGCAGGAGTGTTCCAGTTGTGGTGGAGAACATTTATTTCAGTAATGCTACAAGAATGGAATTCAGTCATCCATCGAAAGGGACGACTCCAGTGATGCTGGAAATTATGGTATCTTAGCTAAGGAATCTATCCTAATCAGGATCACACTAGGCTGTGTGAGGACTTGCCATTGGGGCAACATTTCAGTAGGATACCCTCTCACTCCCCCTTCCCCGCCCACACTGCATGCGTCTTTCACTGTCGCTGAGTAGGAAAATAAATATGAAAATGTTGAAGTTTCTTTAATTTTTTTTTCATGGTTTTTCTTTTTAAGGCTGATGTTTTCACTGTCATCCAATACAGGTCACTGGTACTCTGGGAGGCATAAGTCCCCTTTAATAGGCAGGAACAACTATGCAAATGATTTGCAAGGGGCGGAGCCTCCCCTCTTACTTAAGCCACCTTCTGGCCAGAGCCACTTAGATTGATTTGTTCCTGGAGTGCTTTGCACACCAGGTAGAGAACATCTATGCATCTTAGTGTTTTATTATTTTTTATTCAAATATGGAATACCACCATTAGGAGGGTGACCATGGCTGTGAATTGCCCTCTTTAAAGTGGCTGGTGCAGCTTCCAGGGATTTTCTGTGGACCTTATGCCCTGAAGAGGGGACAGCTTGTGTTAAGCAGCTTCCCTACTGGGGAATTTACCTCTGGTTCTTTCCCATTTCCTCATGGTCACCTGAAGACAGAAGTCCTGCAGGAAAGGTGAGTCACCCATTGAGTGCTGAAGGTCCACTTGTCCCCACAGTGTCCCTTTGATGGGCTTGTATTTGGGAGTTTCAATACACTCCAGCACTCATAGGGTGTTTTTATTGCATTATTACTGTTTTATGCAATTTCTGTGGTATTCTCTGGGTTTTGGAGCTTTGGGTATTCGTTTCTTATGTGTTTCATACTTGTTTGGGCACTTTTTAATGTTTTCTTAAACTTTATTAAAAATGGTGTTCCGCGCCTTTAAGCGCGGCTTTTTCCCGCTCAGACGCAAGGGCTCCTTTACTCTCTATGAGAATTCACAGTGTGGGACATATCTCTGGAACCGCTTGTCACAGCAACTTCAGAGAGGGCTCATTTTAATGCTAGGCTCCTGCTCTATCATCCGGAATGTGTTTTATTTATGTGGGGTGTTCAGGGGGGCTTCGGGCACTGTTTGGGGTACTTGTGAAGGGAAAACTACATTTCCCATGAGCGCCTGGTTCGCGCTCGTTTCTGATTGGCTGTCATGACGGCCACCATTTTGTGGAACTTTTCCTAAGTGAGTACACTACGCAGGGACCGAGCCTTCTCTCTCCTCAACAGATTAACCCTTCGCTGGCCAGATAAGTCCAAATTTAGACATTTCTGGGGTGAAACTTTAATCATTTACACTTTTTCTGGGTGATAGTGTTATTAGTGGGGTATATTGACGCTGTGAGCATGTCTACTTCACTGGAGCTAGGGGCTAGACCCAAGTCTAAGGAGGATGGGGGTCTGCTACCCCCATGGCGTTTTGCTCCTCTTGCCACATTGGGCTGGCTAGCGATAATGTGGGGGATCTATGCCCTAATTGTACTGGTCAAGATAGCAACCCTGGGCTTCCCAGCCATGCTATTGAGCCATCTTGGGTGAGGGAGTTTAAAGCTGCCACTAGGGATCTCAGATCCACGCTTCAACTCTTTCCTTCTCAGATACAGGGGGCTCTCCAGGTCTGGCAGACCCCCTCTACTATCAGGACCTCCCTGCCTAAGCCACAGGGGGCTCCTGATGTAACTGATTCTTCTGAAGAAGAACTCTTGCAGGATTCTGATGCTGAGGAACGTACTGTTATTGAATCTAACAGATCCATTGGGGACCCCTATGAGTGTGACCCTGAAGTTTCGGCTGAGGGTTTGATCAGAGCGGTTCTGAATACGCTCAACCTTCCTCTGACTCAGGAATCTACTTATGATCCTACTGATGTTTTTCAGAAAAAGCAGTCTAAGCCAGTTGTTTGTTTTCCAACTAACCCTACTCTTGCCCGTCTAGTCTCTGAGGCATGGAGGAATCCTGATAGATCCTCCTCTGTCTCTAAAAAGTTTGCTAAACTTTACCCTTTTCCTGAGACTGAGCTGGCAAAATGGGTTCATCCCCCCAAGGTGGATGCTCCTGTTTCCAGGCTATCCAAATCTACCGCCTTGGCTGTCTCTGATGCCTCTGCCCTCCAGGATGCACCGGTATCTGAACAGTTGCAGCTTCTTGCTAATATCTCTGAAGCTCAGAATTATGTTGCTGACGCTGCCTTTGATGCTGTGCGCATGATGGCGAGGGCCTCCACTTCTTCTGTGGTGGCTAGACGCGCCCTTTGGCTGAAAATTTACCAGCCAAACGCAATCGGTCCTTTCGTTCCTTTCAGACTGAGACACGCTCCTCGGCCCAAACGGGTCCTCCCACTACGCGCTCCTCCTCCAAGCCCAAACAGTCCTGGAAGCCCAAAGTTGCCCCCAAGGCCAAGAACTCCAAGACTGCTTCGGCATGACTCGCCGAACCCGGGTCCGCATCCGGCTGTAGGTGGTCGTCTCCGCATCTTTCGCCGGACTTGGGAGGAGTCAGTGGCGGACCCATGGGTTCTTCAGGTGGTGTCAGAGGGATACAGGATCCCTTTCTCCTCCCTTCCTCCTTTTCGGTTCCATTTTACTCATCCTTCTCAGGAACCCACAAAGAGGCGTCTGTTCGACTACGCTATTCAGGATCTCTTGGACAAAGAGGTCCTGGAGGCGGTTCCTCAGGGGGACACAGGTTCAGGATTCTATTCCAACCTGTTTGTGGTAGCCAAAAAGGACGGAGGGGCTCGTCCCATTTTGGATCTCAAAGATCTCAATGCCTATGTGGTGACTTCCCACTTCCGCCAGGAGTCCCTGCGCTCTGTGATTGCAGCAATGTCTCCAGGGGAGTTCCTTGCCTCCCTGGACCTTCAGGATGCTTATCTTCACATCACTATTCATCCAGAGAGCAGGCGGTATCTCAGGATTGCCTGCCACAGGGGACACTTTAAGTTTGCAGCGCTCCCCTTTGGGCTGACTTCAGCCCCTCAGGTCTTCCAGAGGGTGTTAGGCTCCTTGATAGCGGTGCTTCATCAGGATGGGATCAGAGTGACCCCCTACATGGACGATCTCCTACTGAAAGCCTCCTCAGCGGAGCTTCTCCATCAGCAATTACAGAAGTGTATGCACACTCTGAACCGTCATGGCTGGATCCTGAATCTGGACAAGTCGGACTTGGTTCCATCTCAGAGGTTTCTGTTCCTGGGTCTCCTGTTCGACACTCGCCAATGCATGGTGTTTCTTCCAGAGGATGTGGCTCACCAGATAGCCGCCCGAGTAGCTGGGATTCTGGACATGGACGAAATTCCGGTACCGAAGTTGTCGTCTTTAGTGGGGAAGTTCATTTCCACGATCGAAGCAGTACCATTTGCCATGGCCCACTTCAGGGAACTTCAGAGATTTGTGATCCAGACGTGCAGGAATCATCCAGATCATCAACATCTGGCCGTCTCTCTACCTCCTCATGTCGAGTCGAGTCTGCACTGGTGGTTGGATCTTTCTCATCTCCTGAAAGGGAGATCCTTTCTAGTTCCTCGTTGGACCACAGTCACAACGGATGCCAGCCTTCGGGGCTGGGGTGCAGTCTGGGGTCGCTTCAGTGCTCAGGGGAAATGGGGTCTGGAGGAATCCCTTCTCTCCATCAATGTTCTGGAACTTCGAGCTGTCCGGCTTGTCCTGAGGCACTGGGAGTCTCAACTGACCGGTCTTCCGATCAGAGTGGAGTCCGACAACGCCACGGCGGTGGCTTACATCAACAGGCAAGGCGGCACAAGAAGCGGTTCAGCCTGGTGGGAAGTCAAGGATATTTTGTCTTGGGCAGAAGATCACGTGCCTGTCATATCTGCAGTTCATATTCCAGGCGTGGACAACGTCATGGCAGACTTCCTCAGTCGTCACACCATCGACAGCGGAGAATGGGCTCTTCATCCAGAGGTGTTTCACATGCTCGCCCAGCGGTGGGGGGTGCCTGTGGTGGACCTGATGGCTACCAGACACAACAGGAAGGTTCCGGTGTTTTGCTCCCGGTGGAGGGACTCCCTTGCTCTAGCAGTGGATGCCTTGTCGATCCCTTGGGATTTCTCTCTGGCTTACATCTTCCCTCCTCTTCCTCTATTGATCAGAGTTATCCAGAAGTTGAAGCAGGAGCGTTGTCCTGTCATCTTGATCGCTCCAAACTGGCCTCGCCAGTCCTGGTATCCGGAGTTGATGGCCTTGTCAGTGTCGGATCCGATCCCGCTCCCTGCCCGTCCGGATCTACTTCTCCAGGGTTATCTGTGGAAGGAGGATGTTCACTCTCTCCATTTGATGGCATGGCGGTTGAATCCTCGATTTTAGCTAAGAAAGGATTTTCTCCTTCTGTGGTGTCGACTATGCTTAGTGCTCGTAAGCCTGTGTCCTCCAAGATCTATCATCGCATATGGTCAACCTTTGTTGCATGGTGCACTGATAAGCAATTGTCACTTGAATTTCATCTTCCCACTGTCCTGGCCTTCTTGCAGGACGGTGTTGATAAGGGGCTCAGTCTGAGTTCCCTCAAGGTTCAAACCTCTGCCTTGTCTGTGTTTTTCCAGGAAAGGATTGCTATCCTTCCTGATGTGAAAGTTTTCTTCCAAGGTGTGACTCATGTTCGACCTGCCTTCAAGAGTCCTGCTCCCCAGTGGGACCTCAATTTGGTGCTGGGAGTTCTCCAGCGACCACCGTTTGAATCCTTGGCTTCCATTCCATTACGTCTCTTGACTTGGAAGATGGCCTTCCTTTTGGCTATTGTTTCAGTTCGCCGGGTAGCAGAGTTACAGGCTTTGTCTTGTAAACCTCCTTACCTGGTGTTCCACAAGGATAAGGCTGTGCTTCGCACTACCAAGGAATTCTTACCCAAGGTTGTGTCCGAGTTTCACATCAATCAAGAAATTGTGGTTCCCTCTTTCTGTCCTAATCCTTCATCTGACAAGGAACGAGATCTCCATTTGTTGGATGTGGTGCGTTGCCTCAAGTTTTATGTTCATCGCACCGAGTCTATCAGGAAGTCTGACGCTCTATTCGTCATTCCTGAGGGGCCTAGGGCAGGGAGACCGGCTGCCAAGGTTACTATTGCATCTTGGATTAAAGCTACCATCCGTGAAGCTTATACGTTGCGGAATAAGCATGTTCCCTTCAGAGTGACTGCCCATTCCACCAGATCTATTGGGGCCTCTTGGGCCTACAAGAATCAGGCATCTGCTGATCAACTGTGCAGAGCGGCCACTTGGTCCTCTGTGCACACATTTTCTAAGCACTATCGAGTTGATGTACTGGCTTCGGCTGATGCCAGTTTTGGAAGGAAGGTCCTGGAGGCAGTTTTGCCTGTTTAGGTCTTCCGCTCTGTGATCCTTAGTGCTTCCTTGCTGTTGAGCCCGGTTGGCTCTGGTTCCGTGTGCTGTGTTAGTTCAGGGATTGTTTCCCTTGGTTGGTGTCCGTTGACACTTACAGTTTGGGCTATGTAATTAACTGGTTTATAGCAGTTCTAGCGACTTGGGCCTTGCGCCTGGTCCTTGCCTTACTTCCCGCCTCTGGGTCAGCTCAATGTTTGTACATCCCAGAGTACCAGTGACCTGTATTGGACGACAGTGAAAATAGGATTTTAGTCTTACCTGTTAAATCCTTTTCACTTAGTCCATACAGGTCACTGGTCTCCCACCCTGTCAAGGGACCAGTCTTGGCTCTCCTGTGGCATTCAGTGGGAGACCGTTGGGGCATGCTCACAGGAGTCTTTCTTTTTGCTTACCTGAGGTCAGTTTTAGGGTCTCAAATCAATCTAAGTGGCTCTGGCCAGAAGGTGGCTTAAGTAAGAGGGGAGGCTCCGCCCCTTGCAAATCATTTGCATAGTTGTTCCTGCCTATTAAAGGGGACTTACGCCTCCCAGAGTACCAGTGACCTGTATGGACTAAGTGAAAAGGATTTAACAGGTAAGACTAAAATCCTATTTTCTTGTTCTCCCTTCCTTTGCTTCCCTTCACCTCTTCCTTACTCTGGCTCTCAGTCAACTCTCAGGTCCACCTCTCCGGTCCGCCTCTTAGCCTTCTCTCTGGTCTGCTTGTCTTTCTTTGAGAGGAGACTGAGAGGTGGACTTCAGTGTAAGTATTCACTGGTTGTGCCCAATGACACGTGCAGAGGTCTCCGGTTTCCTGTGCATAGTGTGATTGATGTGAGGTTTGAGCTCAGCTTTTTCTCCCTACACACTGAGATGTTTTATGTAATTCCAGTGTTTGGCAGGGTCGTTCCTGTGCTTACTCATGCTCTGCACTAGGAGATGCTGATCTCAGAGTCACAGCATGTGAGGCAAAAAAGAGGGAGTGTTTTTGAAGCAGGGAAAGTTCTATAACATATATATTTTTAATAAAAAAAAGTTACATCTTTTTTAAGGACTAGGCTTTGCAACCCTACTAAACATTGTAGAATACACTTGCCAAATCTAACTTTATTAGTCATAGGTCTCAGGTCTCAGTCTCCTCTCATTGCAAGACAGTCAGACCAGTGAGAAGACTGAGTGAATGAGAGGAAGACCTGAGAGGAGAGTGAGAGCGAGATGGAGAGAGTAGTAAGGAAGAGGTGAAGGGAAGGAAGGGGGCACAAGAAAACATCAGCCTTAAAAAGAAAAACAATGAAAAAAAAAAAATAAAGAAACTTCAACATTTTTATTATTGAAATGTCACCCTCTATTTGAAGACCCTTAACCCCTTAAGGACCGGGAAAATCTGAGGTCGTTTTCCCTTAAGGACCGGAGCAGTTCTGACCTTTTTGACTATATCTTTGTTAGGCAATGTTTTCCCTCTAAGTCTTTTATTCCACCCCCATAAATTATATACTGTTTTTTTAAGCACAAATAGGGCTTTCATTTGATACCCTACTTATATGGATAACCCACCATTTACTTTATTAAAATTAAAAAAAAAAGGTAAAAAAAATGTAAAAAAACCCACCATTTTTGGTTTTTCTCTTTGGATCAATTGGGCACAAAGGGTTAAAATTTTATGGAGACTGCATGAAAGGTATGACCGGTCAGTCATACCTACAAAATGCACAGTTTAAAGAGGCCACTGTCCCCCCTGGGTGAAAAACCCCATGTCCCTTTTTCCCACCCTATTTTGACACTTTTTTTATCCGTGACATTTGGCGGTGTATATAAGTGCATTACATAGCTCCACAACAATCACACTTCCACTTTTGTTTATTTAGATTATTTTTTTTTTTAAATAAAATATTTTTGTAAAAAAAAAAAAAAGTGTGTTGTGTTTTAAAAAAAAAAAAAAAAAAAATTATCATTGCAGGTCAGAAATTGACCTGCATTTAGCAAGCCTTTGGCACCAGCAGGGAAGGGGTTAATACCCCTAGCTGCTGTATTTTCTTTCACCACTAGGTGTCTCCTGTCTACTTCTGTCTCCGTTACTTTCATAGCAACGTTGCCAGAGGCAGACTTGACAGGCAAAGACAGCATGCTTTCTTTGCTGTCTCTGTCTGTCACTTTGCCGGTACATGTGATCGCTGGAACGTCGATCGCATGAACCAGCAAAGGCAAGAAGGGCTGAGACTGAACGCCCCGGTCTCGGAGTGCTCAGTCTCAGCCTGGAATTAATGATAGCAGCGTGCATGGAGGCACGCTGCTATCATTTAAGCCATGACGGTCCTGGACCGTCATGGGTCCTTAAGGGGATTGCAACCCATGACGGTCCAGGACGGTCCAGGGGTTAAGCCTGCGACATCAGAATGTCGCTCTTTGATACCTTTTGATTCGGGTGACATTATGATCTCGCCTTTTTGGTGGTCGTCAAATAGAGTGCTACATTTCAATAGTAAACCCCTTTCTGACACTCAAAGGGTTAATGCATTATAAGGTATTTAATGTATTATTAGTTATGTTTACTACATCTTTTACATGTTAATTTAATAAATATGCTGTGGCCTTTTTTCTGCATGTCACACATATGTGTCAATTATTTCGAGGTTAACTAAGGGGAGAACTCTTCTTTATTCTTTTGAAAAGTTGTCACTTTTAGTTTCTTTCTTATAAGGAAAATATGATTCTTTTGAATCACAAGGATGCAAATCATACAGAGGAGAAGTCAGTTGCACACCCCTCTGGAACTTAAAGGGATAGTAATGTTTCATAATAAAAGCAGCTCTAATTAATCATCATAGTATCTGGACTTTGGAGAGTGTTATTTCAATTCTGTCAGAGATGTAGTTCAAGAGTAATTGAATGATAAAGTATCCCCTTCCCGCCCCTTTTACTGATGTAACACTGTTCAGCCAGAGCAGAAGGGTGGTGCCCAGGTAGATTGCAGAGAGGGACAATCTTCAATTAAGATAAGGAAAAAACCTGAAAAACTTGTCAAGGGGAGCAGGGCTTTCATTGTTCTAATAGGGGCGGGAGGGGAAACTTTGCTTGTGAATATCTCTCAAACCATAAAGGTTTGAGAGATAATACTTATATTGTTCTTCATGTTTTTTTAATACCTACAAAGTAAAATAAAGATAAAACGAAGTATTACTATCCCTTTAAAAGGATACCCTCTCTGGCACTCAAAGGGTTAAAAGGAACTACATGGATTAATCCTTGGAGCGCCAGTGTAGTGTGCAGAGTCTTACTTATGTGTTACACACCCCTCTGGCATGTAAAGGTTTAACAGTCCCCAGTCATGAATATTAAAAGAAAAATCAGTGTTATGGTTAACCCAGTAAGTGCTAGAGGTGTGTACAATATATTACTTATGCATTGCAAACTCCTGATAGACACACAAGTTTGATGCCCCCTCCCTTCCTTGATCGGTGCTAGAAAAACATCAGCCTGCTGGCAATTAAAGATTAACTACCTTCACTGCCTTCTGTTTTACTAGCAAAGGCAGGGAAGGGGTTAAAATATAATGCTGGCATGATGACTTTGCAGGCAGAGAAAGCACTGAGCTCTCACTGCTTTTAAAGTAGAACTGTACCCTAGAAATATGTGGCCCTTAATTTGTTGGCCAGACAACTTAGGTAGGTGTCTTTCAAACAGCAGACGGTTGTATCGATACTCTTTTTTTTAATTTGCATTTGATGTCTTGTAGTCTGCTGCAAATTTTGTAGTTTACTGTCCAATAAAAACAAATGTCCCTTATGAGCCATTCAGGTATACTGAAGCCTATTTTTTGTGGTGCTGAAGTGTGACCTAGAGACAGATTTCTACAGGGATTATTAATTGATATACTGTAAATTGTAGTTACAATGATATATATATATATATATATATACATATATAGTACTTTACTACTGCATGAAGTAACTTTACATACTGTACATAAATTAATCTGTTTAGCAGATTGAGCCATTAATTCCTAAGATGTTATTCCATTTTAAAGACAACTTTTATGAATGGAGACTGTGGGATGCATGGGTATGTGGGGCTCGTAATACATAGCTTTGCTATCTCTAAACACCATGAATGAGTGCTATTCAGTCATCCCACTGGCTATATTCATAATCATCAGCTTAAAAGGCCAATAATGACAACTGTTGAAAGGGGGCTTTGAAGGCAAAGCTTACAGGGAGGGACTTAATCCTGCCAAATGTAGGAGTAAAGAAAGTCATGATCACTTGCACCCTGCATTTACTCCCTAAGACATGTGAACATGGATGTATGCTTTTTTATATATGAAGCTCTTTCCCGTTGATTTTAGAACCTTCCTGATCAAAAATCGACAACATGGTGATGTTTTAATGTTTGTAGGACCATATTTTATGCAGTCATGTGACATGTATCTAATTATTCTTAACGTTTTGAGTGCCAATTAATGTTTACATATGCTGAGTGTGAGTAAATTATATTTAAAGTTATATCAATCCATTTAATTTTTTTTGGCATTACTGTTCCATTTACCCTATGAATGCCAGAGATTAGGTTAAATTCTATTATTTACATCACTCTAATAAAATATACCTTTAGTAATTTCACAGAAAGGGAGAGATAAGAACAAAAGCAAGTTGTTTGTTTACAGGCTTGGGGCAATGTACTAAGGGGTTCAGGAAATTCAGATTTGAGTAACCTGTTTAAATAGAGAAGTTAGATGGGGCTGCTGATAAATAGAGTTCCAGGCTGGTAGAGTGTTCAGGATTTTCTGGCATCGTGGCCAACATGCATAGGGACACCTTTATCTGTTGTATTCTACTTTTACAGAACAGTCACAGCTAGCATGGGATTGGCTAACACAAGAAAAAGTGTTAAAACAGTTGATTGGTGTTAAGGTAGACAAAGCCTCAAGGCCAGATGGTATACACCCACGGGTACTTAAAGAGCTAAGCCAGGTCCTGATATTTTTGATTTTCAGGGATACTTTTGTTTTAGGTATAGTGGCCATGGATTGGCGTAAAGCAGATGTGGTGCCCATATTTAAAAAGGGATCCAAATCCCAGCTGGGAAATTACAGACCTGTAAGCTTGACATCTGTGGTAGGGAAGCTGTTTGAAGGATTGCTAAGGCAATATATTCAAGAATTCAACTTGAACAGGAATATCATTAGCAGGAGCCAACATGGATTTGTGAAAGACAGGTCTTGTCAAACTAACTTGATTGCATTTTATGAAAAAGTGAGTAAAAATATAGATTTGGGAGCGGAGGTTGATGTGATCTGTTTAGACTTTGCCAAGGCATTTGATACAGTTCCACACAAGAGTTTACTGTACAAATTTAATGAAATAGGCTTAGGGGCAAACTTTTGTGCATGGGTTGGAAATTGGCTGAAAGATAGAACGCAAAGAGTGGTAGTAAATGGGAAGTTCTCCAACTGGATAAAAGTGATAAGTGGAGTACTTCAGGGATCTGTCCTGGGTCCTCTTCTTTTTAATTTGTTTATTAATGATCTCCCAGAGGGCATAGGGAGCCATGTATCAGTGTTTGCCGGTGACACAAAATTAAGCAGGGTAATAAAGTCTGAACTGGATGTGTCTTCATTAAAAGAGGATTTGGACAAATTGGGTAACTGGACAGGCAAATGGCAAATGAGATGCAGTATAGACAAGTGTAAAGTTATGCATTTTGGTTGTAATAATAAAAATGCAACATATAGTTTAAATGGTGTTTCTTTGGGGAACTCTATTACTGAAAAGGATTTGGGAGTAATGGTAGGCAACAGACTCAGCAGTAGTGTGCAGTGCCAGCTGGCAGCTGCAAAGGTCAGTAAAGTATTGGCATGTATTAAAAGGGGTATTAACTCAAGGGAGGAAGATATTATCATGCCTCTTTACAGGTCCATGTTAAGACCCCACCTAAAATATGCGGTTCAATTCTGGGCGCCCTTTCTGAAAAAGGACATTATGGAAATAGAGAAAGTGCAGAGGAGGGCTACAAAACTAGTAAGGGGAGTGGAAAGTTTTAGTTATAAAGAAAGGCTAGAAAAGTTAAACTTGTACAACTAGAGAAACGGTGTCTTAAAGGGGATATGATAACATTATATAAATATGTTCAGGGCCCATACAAAGGGCTCTCCAAAGACCAGTTCATTAACAGAACAGTACAAAGAACAAGGGGCCACCCTTTTAGACTTGAGGAAAGGAGATTTCATCCACAACAGCAGAAGGGATTCTTTACGGTAAGGACAATAAAGGTATAGAATTCACTACCTGAGGAGGTGGTGCTATCGAATACATTAGATGCCTTTAAAAAGGGCTATGTATGTTAGTATTGGGATTAATATTTAGTTAGTGCTTGTTGATCCAAGGAGAAATATGATTGCCATTTGGAATCAATAAGGAATATTTTTCCCCCCATTCAAGTCGTAATTTGAAATTGCTGTACTGAGGGTTTTTTTTGCCTTTTTTTGGATCAGCGATGGTAAACAGGAATAGGAAAAGGGTTGAACTAGATGGACTCAAGTCTTTTTTCAACCTAAATTACTATGTTACTATGTATTAACACTAAGGTTTGTTCACATGTAGAAACAGTTGTCTGGCTACACGGCTCAATAGAACTTACATGTCCCAAGAGGTTCTGCAGCAATTTCAAATCATTGTGTCTGGGTTAGGCAGTTTCACACAATAATTCTCTCCACATGGTATTGCTTAACAGTCTCCCACTGCTCTTGCTGCCATACAAATCATCCATCAATTCAATAAGTTAAAGACAAGAGAAGAAAATATGAAGGTAACACTCACCCATTAAAATATCTTCTTTTTTAAGCGCATTGCTGCAGTGTCATGGAAGACCAAGTGGAAGCTGGTGTTTCTACTTTACGAACATGCTGGTAGCTGTTTCACGCTTCTTCAGAGAGGCATTAAACGGCTGTCGGTGTGTTTGTAATGTGGGAACGTCAGCTACGCCCTTGTCTGACATTATACTGCAGCAATGCACTTATCCCTTTCAGTAACAATATTGTACAATGTACGATCTTGGACAGCTGTACCTGTGGTGCCAAGCACGTACATTGTAGGATCAAAATGCGGTCACTGTATAAGCCGGTATTATGACCATTTTCGTTCAGGCAGGTAATTTCAAAAAGAAAAGTAGCAGGTGTAGTTTAGTGACACCCCCATATTGTAACCTACACAAACAGGGTACTATTTCTCTCAGTCTGGTGGCAGATACAGTATGAAATTCTAAGCTTTTCCTTTGGGTTTTGTGTCTCCTTTGTCTTTAAAGGGGAACTCTCACCTCTGTTAAAGTACTTATTATCTTAAAGTTCTATCACAGTTAATCTTTAATCTGTTTTTTATTTAATGTAATGCAATATAGTCTAAAATTTTACCTTTTAAAAATAAGCCAGTGATGTCAGTTAAGGACAGTCTCCCCTCCCCAGTAGAGCCTTGTTCTCACCTCCTACTCTGATGGTGGAATCCACCATGTTAGTTGGAGTGCACTCTTGCCTTTGAGAGTGCTCTAGCTCACATTGAAGCCTCCAAGTTGTACCGCAGCCTTTCCTTAACTATCATCACCAGCTTATTTTTAAAAGGTAAAATCTTGGGCTATACTGCATTGCATTAAAAAAATCCAACAGATTAAACATTAACTGGGATAGCACTAAGAAAATAAGTATGTTAACAAAGGTGAGAGCTCCCCTTTAAGCATGACATCTAACATCTATACATTGTAATAAGGAGGTTGCAAGGAAGATTGAAAGGAAGTTGAGTTAGGCTGTATGGTCAGCCCCTGTGCTAAGTTTCCTTTCCAGAATTTGAGGGTTTCCCCCTTGGGTTTGGTCTCAAAGCAAGATATGGAATTATTTTGGTTGATATGCCATCTTTCATACCCAAAGTGATGGGATCAGTAGGGAGGATTGTAGTATTTGATATACCTTCTTTGATAGGGTCTTGAAACTTTTCAGAGACGTAGGTTAAGGTGTATTACTTGCTAAGATGGATATTGAATCTATCTTTAGCTCATTACCAGTGCATCCTTCATGCCACCATCTACTGGGCTACCATTTCGGTGGGACATTCAAAAACGATAAAGAAAAAGGGAGGACCCTGATGATTTGATCAGGTCTTGGAATGAAAAGCTCACCAGAGAGATCCCTGTATTGATCTCTCATATACTTGTACATTGTGGTAAGATCTCCTGTTAGTCATCTTTTCTCTAGTGTAAATAAACCAAGCTTGTCTAGTTGTTCATCATATGTCAAGGCCTCCATCCCTTAATTAATTTTGTTGCTCTTCACTGCACTCTCTCGATTTCGAGAATATCCTTTTTGAGAACTGGTGCCTAAAACTGCATATTCTAGGTGAGGTCTTACCAGTGATTTGTCCAGTGGCAAAATGATGTTATCCCCTCGCTTCAATAGCCCTTTTTATGCAAGACAGGACTTTGTTTGCTTTTTCTACTGCTATTTGACACTGGTCACTGTTTCAAAGTTTTTACAAGAATTCCCAGGTCTCTCTCTAGCAACAAGTCCCCTAAAATGATTCCATACTTAGCCTTGGGATTCTTTCTTCCAAAATGTATTACTTTACACTTTCCCACATTAAACTTCATATTTCACGTGTTTGCCCAGTCTGCCATTGTATGTAAATCCCTCTGCAGAGAACAAGTTCTGAATTTATTACCCTGCATAATTTAGTGTCATCTGCAAATATTGATATTTTGCTTTCTATATCTAGTTCCAGGTCATTTATAAACAAGTTAAAAAAAGCAGTGGACCAAGTACTGAACCCCGAGGTACTCCACTCTCAACTTTAACTGAACTGGAGAATTTTCCATTTAAAACAACACACTTTTCCTATCCTTCAACCAGTTTTCTATCCAATTGCAAATGTTTTTCCCTATCCCTAATTTCCTTATTTTATTCCCCCAGCATCAGTTGTGGCACTGTATCAAATGTCTGCAAAATCTAGATATACTACATAAACTGCTTTACCATTATCTAGGTTGCTACTTCCTTCTTCATAGAAGCACAAATGATTAGTTTGGCATGATCTATTCCCCATGTTGATTCCTGCTAATAAATAAATCTTATTTTTTGCGGTGTAGTCCTGAATATCATCCCTTATTATCCCTTCTAGCAGTTTTCCCGCTACAGAGGTCAAACTCACAGTTATATAATTGCCAAGTTCTGTTTTAGTTCCCTTCTTAAATAAAGGAACTACAGTGACTTTACTCCAATCTTGTGGCACTGAGCCTGTGGTGAGAGAATCTTTAGAGAGTAAAAAGAGGGGTTTGCTAACACTGCACTGAGTTCCTGAAGAACCCTTGGATGTATATCATCTGGATCCAAACAAAGATACGAAGAGAACGGCACTGATACCTTATTGCAACATCTACCTTAAATGTAACAAACGGCCTTACCCACTTGAATCATCCAACCGGGTCCAAATATTGGATCCTGGTATTTAGAGCATGCAGCATGCTGGTTCTCCCTGCTACGGAACCCAACTAGCAAGCATCCGCTATTCTGTTGACGGTTGTCCAGCCTATAAGTTGATATAAAAATCAATATGTAGCGGGGAAAACCAGCATCACAGTTCACCGCATGCTCTAAAAACCATGATCAAATATTTGGACCTGGTTGGATGATTCAAGTGAGTACTGCCATTTGTTACATTTAAGATAGACGTTGCAATAAGAGGTCAGTACCGCGCTCCTCGTATCCTTGTTTTTTCAAGCCCTATCTGGAGGCTGTGGTTCCTGAGTGATCGAGTGGCCATTTACAAGTTATCTGTGTGGTGGCAGAGTCAATATCCTCCACAAGCTTTATGTGTCTTTGGAATTTTCCCAACGACATATGGTAAATGTGAGTACATTAGCATTTAAACATACAAATCTGTTTCCTGGAAAGTCCAAGCATACTACACTTTCCCCCCTTTTCTGTCTTTTGATCATCAGGACCTGGTGCTTTATCAGTGTTAGTTTTGTCCAGTCTTACCATGACCTCTTCTTGTGTTAACCTAATATCTGATATTGGTATGGTTTTATTTGTTACTTGTTGAGGCTCTTCTACCATTTATTGTTCCCTTGTATGCACTGATGCAAAGAAATTGTTTAGAACATCGGCCTTTTCCTTATCCTCTCTAATCAACTCACCCATCTCATTTTTTAATGGTCCAATGCACTCCCTCTTAAGTTTTTTGCTCTTTATTTATTTTGGATTAGTCTTGTTTTCCTTGAACTTTTAGTTCATTATCTATTTTTGCTAACCTAATTGCCTTTTGTTGCAATCTTTGTTGCACATTTCAAGAAAGAATTCTCTGTTCCTTCTGACTTAAATATTTTAAATGCCTTTTTTGTCTTTGACATTTCTTTGCCTTTACCACACTGGCTGTGATCTACTTCTTTTGCATTTGTATCCCTCATACTGTTGAATATATTTTTGCAGACCTAAATTTTCACAATTTTTCCTCCATATTTTTGCCTTTAAATAATATATCCCAGTTTATGTGTTGCATTGATGCTCTTAACATCTTGAAGTTAGCTTTTTTAAAATTAAGAGTAATTTGGTTGAACCTGAACACTTTTACTTTGCCAAACTGATCTCAAATGTAACCATGTTGTGATTACTGTTGCCCAAATTTTCACCTACCTTAATATGGGTTACCATGTCTATGGTATACCTTATCACTAGGTCCAATATAATGTTATTTCTTTTTGCCACTTTCACCATTTGTGACATGTAGCTATCCTTAACCACTTAACAAGTGGCCACATGGCAACACAGCCGGAAATTAAGGACCCAGGATCTTTCTTTTTTATTTGCGCGTGGATTCAGAGATCCCCGAGCAGCATGCACTCTCCAACTAGAAAATATGCTGCACAGTGCGATGCAGAAGCACCCTCTGCAATCAAAGCTGTGCAGGACTCAGCTGACCTTATGCACAAAGGAAAATGAGGAGCAATTCTGGAACAAAGCAACAGTACCATTGGGGAAAAATACAACTTCCCATTGTTTTCAGTAGGGCTTTTGTCCCTTTGAATGCTAGAGAGACCACAATCACATTGTGAAAGAGTGCACTGCTGACCTCTAGCGTTCAAGGAATTCAATGTCCCAATTAAATCAATGGGAAGGTTTAGTTTCCCTTGTGGTACAATTGATTTTTTCCAGAATTGCTCCATATTTCTTAGGTGCATAAGGCTCAATGAGTTTGCTAGAAAGCTACCACTTAATTAGCAAGTATTTGTGTTGTT
This sequence comes from Rhinophrynus dorsalis, assembly GCA_037306005.1. Lineage (NCBI taxonomy): Eukaryota > Metazoa > Chordata > Amphibia > Anura > Rhinophrynidae > Rhinophrynus > Rhinophrynus dorsalis. The sequence continues at coordinate 418,094,061 of CM074721.1, forward strand.
ATTGTGTTGTGTTGGAACCTCAGACACATGGACACCTTTCCTCCTTGCATTTATTATGTGATTGACAATGAACATGTACTAATAAAATTATAGCGCATAAAGCACCCCAATATACTTTAACACAAATGTAAGCTGTTTATTGCCTCGATTGTGTGGTATCAAAACAGCATGTGATACTGCACTTGATGAAGGTGATTGGCAGACTGAAACACTGACTATTGGCACATCTGGCAAAAAAACATATTAACTTTATTTTTGTGTTGTAGTGTTGACTTTTATAGGAGCGCTTTATGCTCTATCATATGTCTATATGGCATCTTTGGGTATCAGTCTAATAACTACATGTAGCATCCACAGCCCATCTGTACTAACCAAGCACTGCTGACATCATGTCAGAAATGCTGTTCATATTTAATATGGCACAAAGCAGTAGGACACCTACTTATAATTGAATGCAAATTACAGTCTACCAGCATGTTCCTTTAATTACATCCATAAACAGGAACTGGAAAACCAAACATATGTCGGTAGTATAAGTATAGCATTGAGCTGTTTTATTTTGTTTTTCCCAGTCATGTTCAGCTAAACACGTCTCTGTAACCTTCCATGCATTCGCCGGTTGTTTTCACCTGCTAAGTTACTCATTAACTCAGGGGTAGAGTAAAAGTCAGTCTATTGAATTTCATGTTATTTTAAATAATGGGAAACACCAAGGGGCATGCATAGAATAGCATCAGGATCTCATTTTATCATGGTGTAGCAATCTGGGAATTGCCATGAGACTGTAGAATATTACTGTGTAATTCAGTGGTTCCCAACCCTTAACCGTACAAAGGTTGCCTAACAGGCCATGTCCAGAAAACCAGCTTTCCGTTGTATCCTTGCTCAATCACAGATGAGTAATCAGTAACTCAGATATTGTGATTGAGCTGCTTGTGCTTAATTAGGGATATCCTGAAAACTGACCTGTTGCTTGCCTCGAGGACTAGAGCTCAGAATTGCTACTTTAGGATTTGGCTTCCAGTTCACAGGTGCTTTAACCCTTTGAATGTCAGACAGGTACACAGCCCATTGCAAAGCAATGTATTGTAAACCCCTCTGGCACTCATACGTTGAAACAGAGGCTCAGTCATTTAATTCTTACCTGTGTACAAGCAGTAAAATTGTAAAGACATGGACCCATATGTATAAAAGCAAACTGGCATTATTCTGGAGTAACCCAACTGCACTACAGGGAACAAATTCCTGTTAAATTAAACTGCACTTTTAACCCCTTAAATGCTAGAAAGGTCTTCAATGCATTGTAAATCTTTGCACTGGAGATATCTCTGGAATTCAAGGGGTTAAACAGCTCTATTCAGATACATGGGAATTTAGGAATTTGTATTTCTCCCCTATGGTGCAGTTGGTGTATTCCAGAATAACCACAGTTAATACCATAGTTAAGTCAAGAATAAAAAGTTCCCAGGTGTGAGAATAACTGCAGTTTCCTTTTATACGTATGGATCATGGTCTATTAGGGAGCCCTGAGGTAAGGGTGGTTTAATTAAATGGTCTTTATTACTAGTGTTCTCATACTGTTAACTGGATATCAGTAGGGACCTATTACCAACATAATGTTGGGTGTGGTGTAAGTATTTTGTAATCAAATACGTAGAGTGTGTAAGTGTCTAAGGTTTTTAAAGAAACAGTGTTGAGTTAAAACATTAGGCCCTAACTATGGAGCCTGTTCAAACCGTAAGGTTGCATGTTCAAATCCCGGCAGGGTCAACTCAGTCCTTCATCCTTCCAAGGTCGATAAATGAGTACCATTGATTGGGTAATAATAACATCTATTATTCAGCTGCCGATTTGGTTAATTCCGAGAGCGTGCGCTGAAAGCGCTTTGAGTCGCACTGGAAGAAAGGCACTATATAAATACTACTTAATATTTTTATATTATTATTATTATTATATGAAGCGGTTCCCTTTCAAAAGAAAAATCTTACATAACTTTCTCATATTGTTAACAAGTGTAATATAATTGTTACTGTTCAGTACACTCAGAAAAGGAAGGTGTTGGTAAAAACACAATTTTATTTGCACACAAAGAATAACAGTATCCCTTGTGGGTCCAGCTTACAGAGAAACGGTAACTGACACAGGACAGGATACAATGGTATGATTAACCCACACGGGTCCAGTATGTAGAACAAATATACAATACTGATACAGGTCAGGTAAATCACAATTGATACAGTGTAAATATGACAAGAGATACAAGTGGAGCAAATGACTGAGTCGGCCCTGATGTATGGAAGGCCCAATGTGACTCTCTACGCAGAGAATAACAACAGCGACTGACAGTATGCAATATATTAAGCCAGAGGAGGACTGGCAAGGCAACCAGGGAGGAAGGCTGTCTAAATGGATGCCCACCGGAGACTACCAACAATGTGAGTCAGTGCGTAGTGCCGTAGGAAACGTACACCCAACGGAGACTTCAAACTCATGCACATATGCCCAGCACTGCCCCTGAAGGGGTTAACAAATGCTATGGTCTGTAGGTGGAAAGTAACCTGAGGCGCACAACTGAACCCAACCACAGGAACGGCAGACTGAGCGATCGTGGTGCTTATAGGAATGATCTGCGGATAACACTGGCACTATGAGTGAGCGGCTCACGGACTGGACTATAAAGCGGAACCGGAGCACCGGAGCTCTGCAGGACCACTGAAGCGTGAGCAACAGCGAGCGTAGAGAGATCAGCAAGCAGGAACAGCATAGTAACTTCTACCCAGCCAGGTCTGTACACGGAGCAGGAACGTCAGCCAGGCCGGGTCAAAACAGGAAGCAGGAACGTCAGCCAATTCGGGTCGGTACACAGAGCAGGATTGGTAACAGGCAGAGTAGTCCATCAGTCCGGGTCATACACTGGTATCAATAGTAAACGGAACAAGCGCTAGGCAACGGATACACCACGAAAGGGCCACCCATAAGTGACAGCCCAAGGTATATAAAGGCTGTCACTGGGAGGAGCTATACAGCACAGCCAATAAAAAGGCACCAGGAAGTAAACATGTCAAAATGTCGCTGGAATCATGGGCACCGTCATAATAATCCCCCTCTAAATGCCTCCTGTGGATCAGTCATATAAGGATTGAAAAACTTATCCCCTTGAGGTTGATGTACTAAGAAGAACTGGCATAAACCAACTGCTCCATAGCGGACAACTAAATGGTCCCCAAACACCATTATGTGTATATGTGTTTTTGCCACATAGATTTATATTGGATCTGCAGGCTTGAACATGGAAAATAGTAAATGCTAAGTGGTACTCGCTACTGGAAGAATGAGTGAGCAACAAGTATGATCTACGGTACACACATAATAATGTACTATTCCTTTAAGACCTACAACCCCACACCCACACACACCCCCACACACCCGCACCCACACCCCTACACCCCCACACACCCGCAAGGTTTATCTTCCCTGCAGTATTGCAATTGTAATTTATTAGGCTAAAATTTCAGGTAATAATTCCCGATAAATTGTAACAGACACATACATTTTTTTTCCACCTCAGTTTTGTACCCCTGTCCACCATTACAAAATGGTGCAGAACTCCTTTTAATTCTTATGGATAATCTGTTGTTCCACTGAACACAGTTTCAAAACCATTGCACTAATATTTGATGTCACTTTATCTGAGAGGAAGTGTTGTGAATGAATTGGTTTTAGACGTCTTGCACACCAATGTTTCCCAAACTTTTTGACATGACTTCCCTCTCGGTTTTCACCAAATCCTTATTCCCCCCCATTTTTTTTAAATAAAATAATTATAATCCTTTGCTCACATGTTTATATTTTTATGAGTTTGCATGTTATTTACTTTGTAATATAACTGTGGTCACTTTTCAACAGTATAGATTCTAATATGTTGCATAGAAATAGAGGTGGTTACTGCTGAAACAAAGTCTTGCATCCCCCTCCCACAAAGAGCCCCTTATTCCTCCAGGGAGGCATGCCCCCAAATGTAGGAACTGCTGTATTACACAAACCAGTGATCTGTTCATGTGTATATTCTGCTGCACATCAAATTAATGTGGAAAGCTCTGTTACACATTCTGTAATTTACACTTCAGTTAGTGGAAAACTGTCACAAAAGCTTTTTTCTTACCTTAAAACCCTGTATAACTTCAAATAGGACTTTGGAGTGTTGTAATTAAAAAAATTGTTATTTTATACATTCTTCACTTCTCTTCTACAAACTCGAAAGCTAATTATGTGGCATGCCTCCTTCCCACTTCTAAAAGGAGAAAAATAATAAAATTGAAGATAGTGACATAGTTCATGATTTTGCAGAAAAAGCATGTCTCCATCATATTCAACCTTTGCCGCATCACCCTTGTTTTTGGTGATCCAGAGGAAAGCTAAATAAATAAATTAAACAAATAAAGCCATTTTCAATTATGACCCAAGTGGGTAAAAAAGATTTCCTTCCTCACTCCCAAAAAACAGTCAGAAATCTCCATGGATCAACATCCTATCGTCACTAAAATCAACTGTTGCAATTATCTGTATTGTTCTGACCTAAAAGTATTCAATACTTTTAGGGAAGTAGCTACATTATCTGCCAGAACTGACTCCCAAGGGAAGGGGTTCCACATTCTTAATGTTCTTACTGTCAAAAGCACCTTTCCTCTAACCTTAAAAGGTATTTCCTTGTTTTTTGCTGAGCTCATTGCATAAAGAGTTCCCCAGAGAGTGCCTTCAATGCCTTGAATATATTTTTAAATAGTAATCATATCACCCTGTTAGTTGCCTTTTATCTAATGTAAACAAATTAGTTTGACTTGTAAGTCACCAAGATGTAGATCTGGAGGAGTGGGAACTCCATCCGGAAGAGTTCAACCTGATTGTACAACAGTGGGGACTGCCACAGATAGACCTCATGGCCATGAGGAATAACAGGAAGGTTCTGGTATTTTGCTCCTGTTGGGGAATCCTCTGACCTTTGCCATGGATGCGATGGCGATTCCATGGCACTTCCACCTCGCTTATGTCTTTCCTCCAATTTCCTTCTTTCCCAGGGTGCTCTGAAAGATCAGGATGGACGGTACAGCCCTGATTCTGGTTGCCACTTATTGGACCAAGTGGGCATGATTTGCGGAACTGGTGAGCCTTTCCATTCAGGATCCATTTCCATTGACACCCAGACTGGACCCCCTTCTTCGGGGTCACCTTTGGAATGAGGATGTGGAAAAGCTGGCTTTGATGGCATGTCTGTTGAAGCCCACATCTTGAGGGCAAAGTGTTTGCTGAGATCATTTCTATTATGATTCAGGTTAGGAAGCCTGTTTTCTCTAAGGCCTGGTATAGGGTTTGGTCCATTTTTTCATTCCTGTAGTATGGACAGGGACTGTCTTCACAAAACTTTGACCTTCCAGGGGTTCTCTCTTTTCTCCAGGATGGTGTGAACAAAGGCTTCAGCTTGAGTTCCTTGAGGGTTCAAATTTCTGCTCTCTCTCTCTCTCTGTTTTTCCAGTTGCGTATTGCCACTCTTGCTCATGCTTTCCCTGCCTGCAAGGCACCCATGCCTACTTGGGACCTTAATTTGGTTTTGGGTGTTTTGCAGCAAACTCCCTTTGAGTCCCTTGCAACTTTGCTTTACATCTATTGATGTGGAAAATGGCTTTTCTTTTGGCTGTTGTTTCAGTCTGCAGGTTTGCTGAGTTTCAGGCTTTCCTAGACAAGGATGTTCTTCGAACCTCTCAGGAATTTCTTCCTAAGGTGGTCTCTGAGTTACCCATCAATCAGGAGATTGTTGTGTCTTTGTTTTGTCCCGACCGAAAGTCTGACAAGGAAATGGGGAATCATGGGGATAGCGTGAAGACCTTTCTCCTGCTTTCCCCCTCTGCGAGCCTACTGTTGGTATATCCCCATGGTATCTGTGTTCCATATTGGACAATAGAAAAAATAGTATTTTAGTCTTACCTATTAAATCCATTTCTCTTAGTCCATATGGAACACATGTCACCCACTCAGAGAAAGTGACCTCTCTTGGTCTCCCCTGTCTGGTTGTGAGAGTCCTTCTAGGGTCTTTTTCTCACAGGAGCTTTCTTTTTCTCTTGCTGTCCGTCTTTGGTGTAGTTGTCTCACATCATAACTGGAGGCAAGGTTGGCCTGCAGAGGGAGAGGGGAGTCTACACCCACAAGACCATGGCTTTTTGATTGTGTTCTGCCTTCCAATGGAAGAAGCTTGACCCCCATGGTACCTGTGTTCCTTATGGACTAAGAGAAAAAGATTTAACAGGTAAGACTAAAATCCTATTTTTAGTGTTATTTTCCTTTAATCTTAAAGGGATAGTAATACTTCGTTTTAACTTTATTTTATTTTGTAGGCATTAAAAAAACATGAAGAATGATATAAGTCTTATCTCTCAAACCTTTATGGTTTAAGAGATATTCACAAGCAAAGTGTCCCCTCCCCGCCCCTTTTGCCTAGTGTAAGCCATCTCTTCTCAGATGTGGAATGCAGTCCATAGACCAGACAGATAACAGCAGGGGACAGTCTTCTTCCTATGAGAACAATGAAAGCCCTGCCCCCCTTGACAAGCTTTTCAGGTTTTTTCCTTATCTTAATTGAAGATTGTCCCTCTGTGCAATCTACCTGGGCACCTCCCTTCTGCTTTGGCTGAGGAGTGTTACATCAGTAAAAGGGGCGGGAGGGGGATACTTTGTCATTGAATTACTCTTGAACTACAACTCTGACAGAACTGAAATAACACTCTCCAAAGTCCAAATACTATGATGATTAATTAGAGCTGCTTTTATTATGAAACATTACTATCCCTTTAAATCTGCTGTACACTATAACAAATAGGGTGACCACGGGTCCCGGAACGTCCGGGACTGTCCCTTATTTCAGGGACATGTCCCGCGTCCCGGGTCCCCTTCAACCGGGACAATGAAGTGTCCCGGAATGAAGGCAAGCCGCCCTGGATGTCAGCCTGCAAGCGGTGTGTCACATCATGGACGCCGCTCGCGGCGTCCATGATATGACACACCGCTTGCAGGCTGACATCCAGGGCGGCAATGCAGCTTACCTGGAGGCAAGCGCTCTAGTAATACAGAGCGCTGGGAGATGACATCACTCCCAGCGCTCTGCATTACTGGCCATACCGCGCGGGAGCTTCAGCTCTGTGCCGGAGGAGGCACAGAGCACATTCTACGCCGCTAGACCACCAGGGACTTAAGGTATGACGGCTAGGGTGACCACGTCCCGGAATGGCAGAAGGGAAATGTGGTCACCCTAATAACAAAGGCTGTCTTTACGAGACAACTAACATCTCGTAATATTAAAGTTCAACTTACCTTAAGAATGTCAGAAAATTCTGATGGTGTCTTTAAAAGTTGCACTTTTACCTTTGTTCAAGAGATATCTTCAATCAGTCCTGGATGCCATGTTCATGGACACAGACATGACTTTTTGTAGCAGGCCCACAGGACCTAAACTCTGCTCACTGCACATGCTAAACTTAACCCTTTAAGGACAAGAGGGAGTATGCAATGAATTGCAAAGCAATGCATTGCACATCCCTCTGGTACATAAAAGGTTAAATGTGCTCAGGCACTCTGTCTGATTCGGTTTGCCAGCAACTGTCATGTTCTCCTTCATGGACATGCCATCCAGGACCAACTGAAGATTTTGGGGTGCATGTGTAATGTGACCCCATGCTTATTCAGGTGCTAGAATCAAATGTTGCCCCTACACTTGCCTATTTCCAGTTCGCTTAGATTGTAAGCTCTAGGGGGCAGGGACCTTGTATCCTAATGTATACTCACCCGATGTTCCCCTTATGATTGTCTATATAAGCACTTATTCACTGTACTTATTTTACCCCTTCTATGCGAAATGTAAATTGTAAAGTGCCAAGTACACAGGCTGGTGCTATATGAATAAATATACATACATACATACAATTCGCTAAGCTATGTACACCACAGTTCTTTTTCTTAATGGAACTTGCTCCAATGAGAGCACAGTGTGGCAGTCTGTAGTTATTTTGGGAATTCTTTCTTCTACTTCTTGTATATGGCAATATACCAAGCAACACCTAGCTCAAATGGTATGATTTTAAACCATTTCCTTATACATGATATGGCACTCACATAGGCCAGCTGTCAGATACACCCTCCTGTATCTGTAACAGTGGTAGAATGCAGGCAAAGGTGAGAAAAAACGTGTGGGGGGACAGGGAGATGCAATAGTTCGGTGCCCTATGTGAAAGAGCCCAAAGACGAAATGCTGTAAGCAAAATTTTAAAGGGGATCTATCACCCCTATATCAGTTACTCTTAAATGTTAGTTTATATAGTGATTACACTGAGGATTGCATTAATTTCTTATTTTAAAATGTTATATGGACCCTACGCCTGGATAGACTGCGGGTACAGCTCTATACCCGCAGACTGTAACTCTGCCTATGCTTCCCTCCCTCTATCCAGCCTCCTCTGATGACGGAGGCTTTCTGTCTGTAAGCTGGAGTGATCTCATTGGCAGCGATCGATATCTACAATGTGACTACGCCATATCCACAAAATGACTACACCATACCCACAAAATGACTACACCATATCCACAGTGTGACTACACCATATCCACAATGTGTCTACACCATATCCACAATGTGTCTACACCATATCCACAGTGTGACTACACCATATCCATAATGTGACCACAATGTGAATATACCATATCCATAATGTGACTACACCATATCCATAATGTGACTACACCATATCCAGAATGTGACTACACCATATCCACAGTGTGCATAAATGTGACTACACCATATCCACAGTGTGCATACACTATATCCACAATGTGACTATATCATATCCACAATGTGAGTATACCATATAATCACAATGTGACTACACCATATCCACAATGTGACTACACCATATCCACAATGTGACTTCACCATATCCAGAATGCGACTTCACCATATCCAGAATGCGACTACACCATATCCACAGTGTGACTACACTATATCCACAATGTGACCACAATGTGACTATATCATATCCGCAATGTGAGTATACCATATCCACAATGTGACTACACCATATCCACAGTGTGACTCCACCATATCCACAAAGTGACTAAACAAAATTCACAAAATGACCACACATGTCCACAATGTGACTACACCATATCCAAAATGTGATACACAAAATTTACAAAATGACTACACCATATCCACAATGTGATACACAAAATGACTACACCATATCCACAGTGTGACTCCACCATATCCACAAAGTGACTAAACAAAATTCACAAAATGACCACACATGTCCACAATGTGACTACACCATATCCAAAATGTGATACACAAAATTTACAAAATGACTACACCATATCCACAATGTGATACACAAAATGACTACACCATATCCACAGTGTGACTACACCATATTCACAGTGAGACTGCACCATATCCACAATGTGACTACACCATATTCACAGTGAACTGCACCTTATCCACAATGTGACTACTCAAAATTCACAAAATGACTACAGCATGTCCGCAATGTGACTATGCAAAATCACACAAAATCAGAATGTAACTACACAAAATTCACAATGTGGCTACACGTTAGTCACAATTTGATTATGCCATATCCACAGTGTGAATACACAAAACTACACAATATTCAAAATGTAACTACACAGTGTCCACAACATAGCTACACAAAATCCACACTGTGACTGCAAAACACGTTAACTACACAAAATTCACATTTTGACTGTACAAAATCCACAGTGTGACTACACAGAATACAGAATGTGACTGCACAGAACAATGTAATTACACAAAATAAACAAAGTGACTACACATAACAATACAACTGCACAAAATCTGCAATGTGAGTGTACAAAATCCACAACGTGACTACACAGAATACAGAATGTGACTGTTCAAAATCCAGCATGTGACTATACAGAATCTACAATGTGACATATTCACACCGTGGCTGTACAAAATCCACAGTTTGGGAGTGTATGGAAGTTTCTGGGTGTTCAGTTCATCTGCTCCTTGTATAATGCCATGATTTAAACAAGGAGCATAGTAACTTGGTGTAACGTTCTCACAGATTCCTGTGCATACTACAGAGGAGGTGACTGAGAACTGCTCACATTACAGTCTTAAAAAGAGTGTGTGCGCCAGTATACATTGGAGCAGACTAGATGGGCCGAATGGTTCTTCTCTGCCGTCAGATTCAGATTCTATGAGCTTCCATGCATTGTAGTGTATACCACATAGTGCAGCTGAATGATTTGGAGCCTAACGTCATAGCACCGATGGTCTGTACAAACACTCACACACAGAGTCTTACATATGGGCAAAGTGGAGCAGTTCTGGTGCAAACCAGAACTCTCCATATTATCAATGAAGTAACTAAGGCTTTTAACCCACTGAATGCTAGAGTGGACTGCTGTGTGGAGACCTCTGTAGCATTCAAGGGGTTAAAATGACCATTTAAAGCTATGAATAGAATAAAAGGGGAAAAATAGAAATTCCCCACATTTTATTTTATTTAAATGGTGCTTTTAACTGTGTGAGTACTGGAAAGCAATACATAGGAGATTTCACCAGCATTCAGTGGTTTAAAAGTCTCATTTGAATCTATGGAAATATGTATTTCCCCTATAGTGTTTGCTATGCTGTAAATTACTCCACTTGCAAGTCTTATCAGGCTTATCACATGTCTATGCACCTTGTTACAGCTTTATTTGAATAATGCCTCAACCCTTTGAGTGCCAGAGGGGTATGCAATGTATGGGTTGGGAATGCAGTGGAATTGCACAGATAATGCAAGGAGTGGTGTTTTCTGTTAATTTTTAATCTGCTGTTTATATTGAAAACAAGGGATGCCAGGAAAAAAAAACGTGCTACAAATCACATATACATTGCATGCATGCTGTAAAAATTCATAAAAATTGCTATGATCAATCACCCGCATGAATATAGCCTAAAAATAACTCATTTAGGACAGCCAAGGGACTATACAGAACAGAGCAGTAAAGTGGTGAATGTGAGACATGAGCAGTGCTGGATTTACATCCCAAGTACCCCCTTGGCAAGGCACAATTAGCTCCGCCCATGGTCACACCCCCACTCCTCACTTGGTCCCGCCCCCAGTCCTATCTGCTGTTTCCTAGCACAGAAAATACCCTTGGCCTATAACAAGAAAGGAAAAAAATAACCTTAAACCCCTTGGTTGCTTGAGAAATCTCCAGCTCATTGTGTTGCAATGCGTTTTGAGCTCTCTCTAGTACCCAGGTGATTAAATAATACCATGTAAAGGGGCATATAAACTGTTGCACAGAATTAAGATTGCTGTGGCCACACCCACAATTCAGAATGTGGGCGTGGCCTGCATAGCTGAAGCACCAAAAAAAAAAATTGGAGCGCTAGGCAGTTGTCTACTTTGGAAATTTCGGCCCTGGACCTGGTACTAAGTCAACTAATAGTGGGTATGATTCAATACGATATTGGGCTTGATTCCATTAGTTGTGATTATTTGTTTGGTTTTGTGATGTAATCTGTGTAAGTTTATAATTCAATTACAGTGGTTATTGACAATTTTCAACTGATAAAAAAATTAAGTTGCATCTGATACGTTACTACATGTTTTTCAAACACCAAATCGCTATTTCCACCACTGCTACTCATATAGACAACTAGGCCAAAACACCTTGGGTCAAATGTTTGAATTCACTATTGCAGCCCCACTGGTGTTCGCCTCTAATTCCAGTGGCTGCACATCTGAATATGCACTGCAGAGGATGTAATGCAGACCGACAGATAGTCTCCTCCAATGCTGGGAGTTTAAGGCGAGCCAACCCTGCAAACCTGTCCTATAGCATACACAAGGGAATGGCTTACACTTACTCCACTCCATTTGTGATACCTGGGGTGGGGGTCTTTTTGGACCTAATTATTATGGTAAATGCCTATGGGTTGGTGTGTTTTAGAATCCTCTGCACTTTCCCCCCAATTATTAATCTAATTTTTTTTTGCTAGAATTTGCCCAAGGGGAGGGGAATCTAATAATTCCTTCCTTAAAAAGAAAAAACAAAAAAATAAAATTAATAAAGGGTTTTAAGACCACATACCTGTTACCTCTATCCACCTAACCCTTGCAGTGTGGGGTGCCTAGACCTTGTGTAATGGTTAGACCCCTGTGCTGGCTAGGCCAACTGCTTTCCAGGGGAAGTGTAAAAACCCCTCCAAGTACCTGAGTAACATTGTTCTCCAATTGACCACATATTTACCACTGAAAGGGATAAAATATCCATGAAAATAAATATATAAAAAGTATGATATAGTGATCAACACTTATCTAAGATTAGCTAAATAAGCACGGCTTTGCGTGTGCAATAATCCTGCATTTTACGTACCAGTGAGGAATCGATTAGAAGGGGAGAGGGAAGCAATGAGTCAAAGGGGAAATGGTGAGGGGGAGGTGAAGGAGATGCAATGTGGCAAAGGGAGAAAGGAAGCAATGAGGTAAACGGTAGAAGGAGGTTATGAGGTGAAGGGGGGTAGGATTCAATGAGGCAAAGGGGAGTAACATAGTTAATAAGGTTGAGAAAAAAAACATGTCCATCAAGATTAACCCGTGCCATGTCACCCCTATTGATCCAGGGAAAGGCAAAAACCCATTAAAATAATTTCCAATTAAGCTCCAAGTGAGTAACAAAATTATTTCATAAATCAAAATAAATAAACCACTAGGGTAATCCAGCGCTAAGTAACCTAATAGGACCAGTGGAGAACTAGATGAAGTGAATAATTGACTATGGGGTATACATAGTAAAAGTACAAAAATATAAATGACCAAAAAGGTCTAATAAGTTTGGTAATTATTTGTGGCGCTCAGCTTAGTCCTTCTCAAATCCCAATACAGCCAGTCACATGTTGTTGCAGATCCTTGTAACAATGTTCATAGATAAATAAAAAACAGACAGACAGGCAAGAGAGAGAGAGAGAGAAAATATCTCTAGGTGTAGTAAGGTGGATTGCAATGATTAACAGGATTTAATAATAGCATGCATTACAAAGGAACATTAAAACATACAAACTAAAATCTAATATACAATAGTTAATAAGTAGAAGTGATGCACCAATAATAAAGTGAGTCTCAATAAAGCAGATAAGCACTCATATAGTAAATAACATGGTACTAAGGCCCAATGAATAAAAAAGTGGACAATGTCCTAATAGTAATGGATGTACCATTATTTTCATTATAATGTAATTACTGGTATATCTACTGGATCAGAGAAAGATATAATCCAAAACGTGGAATGGTGCAGATGTATATTTACTTTCAGTCAAGTGGAAATCACACTTCTACATCTCTTTTAGTACTCCTACATTTGTCGTACTCAAAATAAGTTAGGCAGCTTAGAAGTATCCCCATCGTCCCAGTGGAGTCTCTCATCTATGGATGTGAAGATAAGTCCACTTATTGATTCTGAAGTAGTCACTAATCAGGTAACACACTGCTTGTGCAGAGTTCTCAGTGTGATGTGGTAAAAATCTCTGCAGTGTATTGGCGCACAAACATGCCCTTCTCGAAATGGAAGTTGGATATTTCCCTGGAGTGAAGCAATGAGGAGGAATTGATGGGTTTAAGGGGAGTGGTAAGTGAAGAGGAGAGTGGAAGGAGGAGATGGCGATGAGGTGATGGGGAGGAGGAATCAGTGAGGCAGAGGGAAAGAGGAGGCAGAGATGAGGTGAAGGGGAGGTGTGAGGAGGGTGAAGTAGAGAGTGCAAGGGTGGGAGGATGGTAAAGTGTAGGGTGGAAGAAGGGTGAATTGCATGGCCCTGACATGGTGGAGGCAATGCGGTGAATGGGACAGAGTGGCCCCTCCTCTCCTCTGCAGACTCGGAGTGTGAGGCTGACTTCTGCAGAGGCCTTGAGTTGCTATTGAGGGAGCAGGCAGCTGGCTGAGGAGTATTTAAGCTTTGCCTTCTCCTCAGCTAATTGCAGTATACATTATGCCCTCAGCCATATCCCATTGGACTCACATAACCCCATCTTTGTAACGCCATAATTTCTGTTTTCGGCAGTGAGGTAAATTTAATTGTTTGGTGATACTTCTATGTGGCTAACCAGCATTTAGAAATTCTTCTTCCAACTAAAGAAATCACCTAAAACAGGAAATGTTATCAGGAGACTTGGGGATCGATACTGTTCCCACCGGTAAAACAGCTGGTAAGGGAAAAAACACAGAACAATTTTAATAGCAGCTGTCCTATAGCTGGCCTGGTACATGGAGCAACAAGCGTTGGTACCCAGAGCCACATTGTGGCCAAACACTTGTTGCAGATTTTTTTCCCACAATGCATGCTAAATAAAGTGAATTGTGGGAACAGCAAAAGAAAATAGCCAACTCTCGTTGTTTGACACAGTATCAAACAATGAGAGTGAGCTCAAAACAGTCACCCTCCACCCCACCTCCCAAACACTAACCCTACACTGTCTCTAACATGTAGGGAATAGTACTGAGCCCCAGATTGTTAATATGTGCTACTTTATTACTTCACATGATAATCGGTGTTTGGGTCTGGTTCTGTGGCCTTAAAACATTTTGAGGGGATACTTCATAGATGTTACCAGGTGGAACTATTGTTATTGTTGTCTATGGAGAACTTCAGTTGATGAATGCAATTTTGTGGTTTGGTGACCAGGTTTGACCTGTATTAACTTTTGAATATACTGTTTCCTAATAAAAGATTGCTGCTTTATTAATCACTTGTGTTGTGTTACACAGTCACTTGGCTGTTATATTTATGTTCCACGTTGCAACTTTTGTGATTTTTTCTTTATTTCTTCCCATGTCTATTTTGGATCAACAGTCCTGGTCTGTATTGGTCACGCAAACTGAAAACCTGAGCCAGATTCTTCGGAAACATTCAGAGGATTTGAATTCAGGACCTCTGCAGAAATTAACCCTTCTTATCAGGGAAAAACAGCAGCTGAAAAAGTCATATAGCGAGCAGTGGCAACTGCTAAACCAGGATTATACCAAGGTGATTATTTTACATAGGCATTTTGTGTGGTACACAGATTGTGGACATTTCTCATTTCAGAATGCAGGATTTAGATGCGATTAAATACTGAGGCTGATGTACAAAGTAAAACTGGAGTAATTCTGGAGTAAACCAAGTGCACCATAGGAGACAAATAAAAAGTCTCAAAATTCCCTTTGATTTAAACAGGGTTTTTAACCCCTTCAATGTGAGAGGGGTCTCTTGCATTGAAAAGGGTTTAAATCCCTTTTTAAATCAATGGGAATTTGTACTTCCTTTCTACGGTGCAGTTGGTTTACGCCACAATTACTTCAGTTCTTCTTAGTACATCAGCCTCACAGACCTTGGTCTGGATTCCAGTGCATGTGATAACTGTATCACTACTTTTAGCTCCAAATGTCTTCATAGACTTCAGTAGGAATCTGTGGGCTAAAATAAAACTAGTGCTAACATTTAACACCTGCAATGCAATCCAGCCCGTTGTTACAGACTGGATTAGTCTGTTGACTTCTTAGTACTTTCACCACCAGGGGGCTTAGGTGGGCATTCCAGACTATCAAATTACTATTTTTTTTAATACCAATTGTTTGTGGGTTGTCTGCATTATGTATTCCTCGGTTTAAAGGGGAAAAAACTTAACTCATTGAATGCTAAAGTTCTAGCATACAGAGGGTTAAAAAATAAAGTAGATTTAATTGAGTAAAATAATGCTTAATAAACACAATTTTTTTATGGAAACTGCAATCCTTTGCTTTTTCTTTGCAAGGTACTAAAGTTAAGCCTCTGCAGGAATTGGGTTTTTTTTCGAGCATGCATAATTAATGAGATGAGTGAAAACGCACTCCCCTATTTCCAGCGATCATGTCAAGCCTCCTTTGTACCCTGGGACTCTCACACACTGTTAGTGATGATCCCCAGCCTCCCCTGCATACAGTGTCAGTGATGATCTCCAGTATCCTCTGCATCCTGATAATATCACACACTGTCAGTGACAATCGCCAGCCTTCTCTGACCCCTGCCCCCTCTTGCACACTGATAATCACCTTCCTCAGTACTCTGCTACTCACACAAGCTGCCATTGATAATCCACAACATGCTCTGCCCCCAGCCACCTTCACACTCTCAGTGATGATCTCTAGCATGTTCTACACCTACTCATTCTCACACTCATGTCCCCAGTGATGATTCCCAGTCTTCTCTGTTTCCTTCCAGTCTCACACACTGTTAGAGATAATCTGCAGCATCTTCTGCCTCCTGTCACTCTCACACACTCTCAGTGATGGTCTCCATTCCCCTCTAAACAATGGCATTCTAACAAAGTGTCAGTGAAAATCCTCTGAATCGTCTATCCTGCTTCTTTCACACACTATCAGTGACAATCCTCAGCGTCCTCCCCACACTGCCACTCTCACAGTATTAGTGATTTTCACTGACACAGTATCAGTGATTATTACAAACCTCCTCTTCAGACATTCAGGGGCAAACTAATTCCACCACAGGAGACAAAAAATAAGATTGTTTACAGGGGTATTTTATCACCTTGAATGTTAGAGGGATCTGCATAGTATTGCTTTGCAATCTGTTAGAGAATTCTGCAGTCAGAGGGTTGAAGGCCCCAATTAAATCAGTGGAATTACGAGAATGTTTATTTGCTCCCTGTGGTGAAATTTGTTTGACTGCAGAATTGACTCACTCTTTATTATTACATCGGTCTCACTATCAACAATTACTTTCAGCCTTCTTTGTGTATAATTCTCAATCACTGTCTGCAATGACCTTCAGTCTCCTCTGCACCTCACTACTGTCACCCATAGTCAGTGATGATCTCCAGAACAATCTACACCTTGCAACTCTCAGCTACAGTCAGTGATGATCTCCTGATCACTCTACTCCTTGCCACACTCACCTGCAGTCAGTGATGATCTCCAGATCACTCTGCACCTTGCCACTCTCACCTAAGTCAGTGATGATCTCCAAATCACTCTACACCTTGCCACTCTCACCTACAGTCAGTGATGATCTCCAGATCACTCTACTCCTTGCCACACTCACCTGCAGTCAGTGATGATCTCCAGATCACTCTGCACCTTGCCACTCTCACCTAAGTCAGTGATGATCTCCAAATCACTCTACTCCTTGCCACTCTCACCTACAGTCAGTGATGATCTCCAGATCACTCTACTCCTTGCCACACTCACCTGCAGTCAGTGATGATCTCCAGATCACTCTGCACCTTGCCACTCTCATCTACAGTCAGTGATAATCTCCAGAACACTCTACTCCTTGCCACTCTCACCTACAGTCAGTGATGATCTCCAGATCACTCTACTCCTTGCCACACTCACCTGCAGTCAGTGATGATCTCCAGATCTCTCTGCACCTTGCCACTGTCACCTACAGTCAGTGATGATCTCCAGAACACTCTACACCTTGCCACTCTCACCTACAGTCTACACCTTGCCACTGTCACCTACAGTCAGTGATGATCTCCAGAATACTCTACACCTTGCCACTGTCACCTACAGTCAGTGATGATCTCCAGAATACTCTACACCTTGCCACTCTCACCTACAATCAGTGATGATCTCCAGATCACTCTGCACCTTACCACTCTCACCTACAGTCAGTGATGAACGTCAGATCATTCTGCACCTTGCCACTCTCACCTACAATCAGTGATGATCTCCAGATCACTCTGCACATTGCTACTATAAGCTATAGCTGATGATTATTCCCAGCAGGCACTGCACCTTGCCACTCTCACCCACAGCCAGTTATTTCCACAGCCCACTCTTCACCTTGCTACTCTAAGCCACCGTCAGTGATGATTTCCATCCCAGTCTGTACCTTGCCACTCTTATGTACAATAAGTGATGTTCCCCAGCCTACTCTGCATCTTTCTACTCTCATGCACAGTCAGTGATGATCCCCAGCCCACCCTGCACCTAGCCACGTTCACTAACAATCAGTGATGATCCCCAGATCACTGTGCACCTTTCCGTTCTATCCTTCAGTCAGCCATTATTCTCAGCCTACTCTGCAAATTGCCTCTCTCACCCATAATCAATGGTTTTCCCCAGCCCACTCTACAGTATTCTACTCTCACCCATAGTCAGTGATGATCCCCAGCTCACTGTGCTCCTTGCCACTCTCACCCACAGTCAGTGCTGATCTCCATTCCATTGTGCACCTTGCCTCTCTCACCCGCAGTCATTGATTATCCCCAGCCCATCTGCACTTTGCCATTCTCATCCACAGTCTCTGAATGTACCCAACCTACTTTGCACTTGGCACTCACATGCACAGTCAGGAATGATCCCCAACCCACTCTGCACCTTACCACACACATGCACAGTCAGGAATGATCCCCAGCCCACTCTGCACCTTACCACTCACATGCACAGTCAGGATTGAACCCCAGCCCACTCTTCACCTTACCACTCACATGCACAGTCAGGAATGATCCCCAGCCCACTCTGCACCTTACCACTAACATGCACAGTCAGGAATGATCCCCAGCCCACTCTGCACCTTACCACTCACACGCACAGTCAGTGATGATCCCCAGCCCACTCTGCCCTTATCACTCACATGCACAGTCAGGATTGATCCCCAACCCACTCCACCTTACCACTCACATGCACAGTCAGGAATGATCCCCAGCCTACTCTTCACCTTACCACTCTCATGCACAGTCAGTGATGATCCCCAGCCCACTCTGCACCTTACCACACACATGCACAGTCAGGAATGATCCCCAGCCCACTCTGCACCTTACCACACACATGCACAGTCAGGAATGATCCCCAACCCACTCTGCACCTTACCACTCACATGCACAGTCAGGACTGATCCCCAGCCTACTCTTCACCTTACCACTAACATGCACAGTCAGTGATGATCCCCAGCCCACTCTGCCCTTATCACTCACCTGCACAGTCAGGAATGATCCCCAACTCACTCTGCACCTTACCACTCACATGCACAGTCAGGAAGGATCCCCAGTCCACTCTGGACTTTGCCACACTCGCTCTCATCCAGGAATGATCCCCAGCCCACTCTGCACCTTACCACTCACATGCACAGTCAGGAATGATCCCCAGCCCACTCTGCACCTTACCACTCACATGAACAGTCAGGTATGATTCCCAGCCCACTCTGGATCTTACCACTCACATGCACAGTCAGGACTGATCCCCAGCCTACTCTTCACCTTACCACTAACATGCACAGTCAGTGATGATCCCCAGCCCACTCTGCCCTTATCACTCACCTGCACAGTCAGGAATGATCCCCAACTCACTCTGCACCTTACCACTCACATGCACAGTCAGGAAGGATCCCCAGTCCACTCTGGACTTTGCCACACTCGCTCTCAGCCAGGAATGATCCCCAGCCCACTCTGCACCTTACCACTCACATGCACAGTCAGGAATGATCCCCAGCCCACTCTGCACCTTACCACTCACATGAACAGTCAGGTATGATTCCCAGCCCACTCTGGATCTTACCACTCACAATCTCAGTCAGGAATGATCCCCAGCCCACTCTGGACCTTGCCACACTCGCTGTCAGTCAGTGATTATTCCCAGCCCACTCTGCATGTTGCAGTGTATGCACATTTTATTTAAAGCTAACAGCTAACTGGCTGCTTGCAAGAGTGGGAACTTTTACTGAGGCTTCTTTGTCTATTGTCTTAGGTTTGGGATTGTGGAAGTTTTGCTTATTTCATTCTGATTATTTTGTGAGAAGCCACATGGCTGCTTTGCTGTATTTTATGTTTAGTAAAGTTATAATGCACTTTGTTACATCTGTCTCCATTTTTATCTTGAAAAGAGATTACATGCGGGTGTTACGTGGTAGAAGGGGAGGGTAAGGGGGGGGGCAGAGAGGATAAGTTCACTATAAGTCACCAGCACCCTGAACAGCGTCAGCCCTCCCTTTATGGATGCCTGATGCTTTGCTTGGTGCTGAATTATTTTCATGTCAAAGGATAAAGAACTGTGACATAGAAAACTGTAATCTCAAGCTGCACAGAAAATGAAGGGAGTTATAGTCCAACAACAGCCAATGCTGGATTAACGTTTGCTGTTAGCTGTTCTCTGAATGAATGAATGAATGAATGAATTAATTAATTAATACGTTTATTTATGAGTCACAATTGTCTATGCTTTTCCATATAAACATGTATCTGTTGGGAACACTTTCACTCGTGATGAACAGTTGGTCGTCTTACTAAACAGTAAAATACATACCAACTATTAATGTCAGTCAGGACTGTGCCCAAACCAGCCACGTTATGGGCTAGATTTCATTGTATGTGATAAGTGTTATCACTGGTTTTTAGTATTGAAATCTATGGAAGAATCTGGAGATAAAACCAGTGAAAAAGGTATCACCTGCAATGGGATTCAGCACTATGTTGGTAAATGCACTTGTCCTTGGTTGACGTGGAACTATATTTTCTGATTTCTCAGACAACTCAACAAGAGATAGAAAAACTGAGGTCTCAGTATCGTAGTCAAGTGAAGGACACACTACAAGCCAAACGGAAATATCAGGAGGCCAGTAGAGGTAAGATTCAAGCAGCACATGTGGCATCACTAAGTGGAACTAACTGCATATTTATTATGTAAATAATTATACAAGAGAATATCAGACTACTTTATTTTACCCCTTATATTGTAGATCTGGTTTCACTTACAAACAGATTTTCTTACAGTGAAGGGATTATATTAGCAATAACTGACTTAATAACTCAGCATCATAATTCCCATTATTTCTCAAATTGCAGTTTCCCATGTCCATCTGATTTACAAAAGTTAATGAGGGTACAGACACTGTCAGTGATACACGGTAAACACTGCTGTACTCTGATTGGTGCCTTCACACCAAAAGAATGCAGCATTGTTATCTGGGTGTCACTGGGAGTCCTCCGCTTCAGGCATTTAGCTGCACAAGGGAAATGCAAAATATATGGAAATTTTTTAAGCAAATTAACTCTTCAAAAAATGGAAGAAGAGCAGTTTGCTTTTAACCCCTTCAGTGCCAGAGGCTTGGGCCATTTCCTGTACCCTGCAGGCCAGACACTTTTTCAGCATTTTTGCTATCCTTCTGTTTATGCTTGATTTCCTCTGGGGATTTTTAGTTAAATATGGAAAACTATATATTGTTTTTTTCAGAACGAATTGAGCTTTCTCGTGGTACCTTACATGAAGAGAATTTTACATCGTGCAAAAAGCTATGATGTCATAATGACAAAAAAAAGTGAAAATTTACTCATTTTCCTAAAATCACATAATATGTATCAAAAACATTTACGTTGATTGAAAAAGTTTCAATTATTTGAAAAAGCCCCAAGTCCCCCGAGTAAAAAAATACAAAATTTGTATAGTTTTACCTACGTCCATGGCTAGCGTAGAGCCCTAATCACCAGCAGCGCAAAATGACATTTTCAACTTTATAAACTAAAATGCGCATTCTAGGGTTTTTGTGGTAAAACTACCCTAAAACAGTGGAATAACTATATAAAACTATATATTTCGGAAAAGTAGACAACCTGCCGCATCTAATGAGGGGTAACTTGCCTTCTTACCCCAAGCCTGGTGTGCACAAATGCCTCCAGAAGATGGCGCTAATGAAAAAAAAGGCATTTTCTTACATTTCTGCCACTTCAAATATACTGAAATTTGTGAAAACCATGGCATTTCCAACTGTATTCATTAGCTAGTGCTCTTAGGAGAAAAATGACACCCCATTGGTATGAGTTTAACTACCTCAGGGGGCGTTAGAAGTGCAAAATGACACCTACTACAACCTCAAATTTTTCTAACATTTTCTCAAACATTACTTGTCTGTACACAAATGGTTATAACAACTACAGAAGTGAAGAAAGGGTACACAAACCATACCATTTTGAAAAGAAGACACCCTGCCGCATCTAATGATGGGTGACTTGCCTTGTTACCTCAAGCCTGGAGTGCACAAATGCCTCCAGAAGGTGGCGCTAATGGAAAAAAAGGCATTTTCTTACATTTCTGCCCCTTCAAATGTACTGAAATTTGTGAAAACCATGGCATTTCCAACTGTATTCATTAGCTAGCGCTCTTAGGCGAAAAATGACACCCCATTGGTATGAGTTCAACTACCTCAGGGGGCGCTAGAAGTGCAAAATGACACCTACTACAACCTCAAATGTTTCTAACATTTTCTCAAACATTACTTGTCTGTTCCCAAATGGTTATAACAACTACAGAAGTGAAGAAAGGGTACACAAACCATACCATTTTGAAAAGAAGACACCCTGCCGCATCTAATGATGGGTGACTTGCCTTGTTACCCCAAGCCTGGAGTGCACAAATGCCTCCAGAAGGTGGCGCTAATGGAAAAAAAAGGCATTTTCTTACATTTCTGCCCCTTCAAATGTACTGAAATTTGTGAAAACCATGGCATTTCCAACTGTATTCATTAGCTAGCGCTCTTAGGAGAAAAATGACACCCCATTGGTATGAGTTCAACTACCTCAGGGGGCGCTAGAAGTGCAAAATGACACCTACTACAACCTCAAATTTTTCTAACATTTTCTCAAATATTACTTGTCTGTACACAACTGGTTAAAATAACTACAGAAGTAAAGAAAGGGTACACAAACCATACCATTTTGAAAAGAAGACACCCTGACGCATCTATTGATGGGTGACTTGCTTTGTTACCCCAAGCCTGGAGTGCACAAATGCCTCCAGAAGGTGGCGCTAATGAAAAAAAAAAAGGCATTTTCTTACATTTCTGCCCCTTCAAATGTACTGAAATTTGTGAAAACCATGGCATTTCCAACTGTATTCATTAGCTAGTGCTCTTAGGAGAAAAATGACACCCCACTGGAATGAGTCGACCTACCTTAGGGGTGCCAGAAGCACATCACTACACCTGCCTGTTTGCTTCTTCGAAAATGGCGGCTTGTACTAAAATGTCCATAACTGTTAGAGACATGAAGGAAAGGTATAAAAGGTATACCATTTTGGAAAGTAGACATTCTCCCGCATCAATTGAGGGGTCACTTGCCTTTCTACCCCCTGGGCTGAAGTGCACAAATATTTCCAAAAGGTGGCGCTATGGGAATAAATACATGTTTTTTTACATTTCCACCACTTCAAAGATACTAAAATCTTTGAAAACCATAACATTTCCTGCTGTATTCAGTACCTGCTACCAACATGAGAAAAATGGTAGCCTATTTGTGTGGGTTAACATACAATATGTGGGTGCTAGGAACACGTATGTAAACCTGACACTTTTGTTTTTGAAATTATCTGCTTGCACTAAAATGGTTATAACCATAATAGATATGCAGAAAAGGTAGAGAAACAATGCCATTTTGGAAAGAAAACATCCTTCCGCATCTAATGAGGGGTCACTTGCCTTCTTACCCAAAGGCTGGTATGCACAAATGCTTCCAGGAGGTGGCGCTAGTGAAAAAAAAGGCATTTTCTTACATTTCTGCCCCTTCAAATGTATGGAACTTTGTAAAAACCATGGAATTTTCAACTGCATTCATTAGCTAGTGCTCTTAGGAGTCAAACGACACCCCATTGATATGAGTTGACCTACCTTAGGGGGTGCTAGAAGTAGAAAACTACACCTACTACAACCTCTGATGTTTCTAACATTTTCTCAAATGTGACTTGCCTGTACAAAAATGGCTATAACACATTCAGAATTGAAGAAAAGGTAGATAAACCATACCATTTTGGAAAGAAGACAACCTGCCGCATCTAATGAGGGGTCACTTGCCTTCTTACCCCAATACTGGTGTGCATAAATGTTTCCAGAAGGAGGCGATATAGGAAAAAAATTGCATTTTTTTACATTTCTGCCCCTTCAAATGTATGGAGCGCTGTGAAAACCATGGAATTTTCAACTGCATTTGTTTGCTAGTGCTCTTAGGAGTCAAATGACACCCCATTGGTATGAGTTGAACTACCTTAGGGGATGCTAGAAGTAGAAAACTACACTTACTACAACCTCTGATGTTTCTAACATTTTCTCAAACCTGACTTGCCTGTACGAAAATGACTATAACACCTTCAGAATTGAAGAAAAGGTAGATAAACCATACCATTTTGGAAAGAAGACAACCTGCTGCATCTAATGAGGGGTCACTTGCCTTTTTACCCCTAAGTTAGTTGGCACAACTATTTCCAGAATGTGGTGCTACAGGAAAAAATAAACTTTTGTTTTACACATCAGTCACTTCAAAGATACTAAAATGGTTCAATGGCGTGGGATTTCCTAGGAGGACTTCTTGCCAGCCTAAGAAAAATGGTACCCCACTGCTGTGGGTTGACATACCAATTTACGCTACAGGAGCGTAGCTACCAGTGAAACAGAAATGGTAAAGCAAACAGTGTATGTGTGATTTTATGGCTAACAGATGAAAGAAGCTAGGGCGTCAGCCGGTGTACGTGCGGACCTGTGACTACAAGTGTAACAAAGTATGTGGGAGGGTGAGGGATTAGGCAGTGTGTGTGGGTATGAGCAGAGGAGCAAGGATGGTGGTGATGGTGGGGCAGTGTTTGATAGTGTGTATGGGAGATCTGTGACTACCAGTGTGCAATGTATGTCCCCTCATACAAAGCACTGCGTTGGACCCCCTCCCTCCTGTGGCATGTGCATTTTTGGGGGCTTTTTCCCACAATATTTTTGTGTAGACCTCGCTGGGGGCATCAGAACCCACACAATGAGGTCTAAATAAAAAATAAAGGGGGTGGTCCAGTGGATTGCAAAGCAATGCATTTGGGCCCCTGTGGCACACAAAGGGTTAAATTTTTTTATCGTTACTTTGTATTCAGATGGCCACCAAACAAGCTCTGATCACAAAGTAATGATAAAAAGTCCTGTGTGTGCCACAGGAAGGGGGTCGGCATTGAACTCCCCTCCTAGTGGCACACACAGGGTTAATTTATGTTTTAATTTTTTTTTTATTATATACCTCATTGAGGGGCATAAGGACCCCCTGATCCCTCCCCAATGAGGTCTTAGTAAAAAAAAAATATATATGTCCACAAACAGAGGGACCCTGAGAGTGCCACAGGGGTCTCCAGCGCATTGCAAAGCAATGCATTGGATCCTTGTGGCAATCACAGGGTTAATTTTTTTTTTTATCATTACTTGGTAATCAGAGCTTGTTGGGGGGCCATCAGGACCAATCATGATGGCCCCCCAACAATCTCTGATAACGAAGTAATGATAAATGCCCTGTGTGTGCGCCGCAGAAGGGGGGCTGCATTGGCCCCCCTTGTGGCACGCACAGGGTTAATTTTTTTTCCTTTACTTTTTTTTATTATGGACCTCATTGGTGGGTATCAGGACCCCTCTGATTCCCCCCAATGAGGTCTTAAAAAAAAAAAAAAAAAAGGAATCAAAATAAATGTCCCTGTGAGTGCCAAAGGGGTCTCCAGCGCATTGCAAAGCAATGCATTGGACCCTTCTGGCACTCAGAGGGTTATTTTTTTTTTTTATCATTACTTGGTAATCAGAGCTTGTTGGGGGGCCATCAGGACTAATCATGATGGCCCCCCAACAATCTCTGATAACGAAGTAATGATAAATGCCCTGTGTGTGCGCCGCAGAAGGGGGGCTGCATTGGCCCCCCTTGTGGCACACACAGGGTTAATTTTTTTTCTTTACTTTTTTTTTTATTATGGACCTCATTGGTGGGTATCAGGACCCCTCTGATTCCCCCCAATGAGGTATTTAAAAAAAAAAAAAAAAAAAAAAAAGGAATCAAAATAAATGTCCCTGTGAGTGCCAAAGGGGTCTCCAGCGCATTGCAAAGCAATGCATTGGACCCTTCTGGCACTCAGAGGGTTAATTTTTTTTTTATTATTACTTTGTAATCAGAGCTTGTTGGGGGGCCATCAGGACCAATCCTGATGGCCCCCCCAACAATCTCTAGTAACAAAGTAATGATAGAAGCCCTGTGTGTGCCACAGGAGGGGGGGGGTGCATTGGACCCCCCCCTGTGGCACACACAGGGTTAAAAAAAAATTTTTTATTTTTTTTTAATAATAGACCTCATTGAGGGGCATCAGAATCCCCCCTGATCCCCCCAATGAGGTCTTTCAAAAAAGAAAAAAAAAAACCAAAGAAATGACCCTGTGAGTGCCACAGGGGTCTCCAGCACATTGCAAAGCAATGTGCTGGGGACCCCTGCGGCACTCACAGGGTTACTAAGGATTTTTTTTTTTTTTTTTTTTTATTTTAATATTTTCAGACCTCGTGGGGGACATCAGGACCCCTCCTGGTGTCTCCCCAGTAATTGATCTCCCAGCCGATAGGCTGGGAGATCAATTTGGCGACTGCAGGAGAGCAGAAGCTCTCCTGCCTTTCACTCCTACCACCGGTAGGAGTGAATCGGGTAAGGGAAATTTCCCTAACGTCATCGGTGATCATGTCACCGATGACGTTTGGAGGTTTCCCCCGGTCCCGCCCACTCCTACCCGGAAGTTCGGGTAGGAGAGACGGAAGAGGAGAAGCTGCGCTTCTGCTGCGCTTCTCCTCTTCTTTTATTGATCTCCCAGCGCGATCGACTGGGAGATCAATAACAGGGGGGACATGAGGAGTGATCCTCATGTCCCCCCATAATTGCCCAGCCTTTTTTTTTTTAAAATGCGGCCACTGCATGCCGGTTATACCGGCTCATGCAGTGACCGCATTTTAGTGGGTACATTGTACGAGCTTGGCACAGCGGGTACAGCTGTCCAAACTCGTACAATGTACCCACTTAGCACTCAAAGGGTTAAGGCTTTTTATGCCTTTAAAAATGTGTAATTAGTCCTATTTTTATTTTCCTAAATTGGTTAATCAGATGAGGAACTTTAACTTTTTGCAGACAGAGACAGATTTCAGGCACTTGTAGACTCCCTTAGCCCCACCCATTGCCCCAGCCCTCTTTTGACATGACCCCATCCCCAGTTTCATCATTTTTTTTTAAATTAAACTGTAAATGCTTTTATTTTCAGTGTAAGTGGTTTTATGATAGTCCAGACCACTCACCATTACCTATCAAGAAGACTGTGAGTGCCTTATAGATGTTACTTTTTGTATAAAAGTGGACCTTTCACCTTGATTCAAGTTTGTATATCTGAAATCTGCATTTAAAACTACCTATGTGTCATGTTAGCCAAAAGACCAGCAAATGTACAGTTAAGGATACATTCATACTTGTTACCATGTGCTAAGTCAGGGCTGTCCAAGTTCAGTCCTCATGGGCCACAAACAGGTCAGGATGTATGGGTTTCCCTGATTAAGCACAGAGTTAATCAGTGGCTCATTCATTTTGACAGACTCACCTGTACTTATTCATGGAAATCCTTACATCCTGGCCTGTTGGGGGCCCTTGAGAACTGGACTTGGACAGCCCTGTGCTAATGTATGCTAACTGCGGTACCTGTGCTGTACCAGTTATGTTTTATATGATAACTAGTGTAAAAGCCCATGTACACGGGTCAAGCATTCGGGCAGTCTCTACTGTGCATAACTGCATCGGGCAGTCTCTACTACTCATGACTGTATCGGACAGAATGCAGTCTCTACTGCATGACTGCATTGGACAAACATACATCTGCTGGATTATAATATAGGGTCACAATTTTCAGTGATGTTTCATATTCAAATTAATCCTTTCAGCGACTTGTCACATGCTAATGAAGGTTTTCAATGATGTTACATATGCTAATAAGGCTATGTGTAGGACCAGGAGATTTTCACTTTCACTTTTTCCAGGAATAAAAGCAAATATTTCCTAAACTATTAATTTGCTGGAATTTTGGTTAATGACATATAGGCAGTTTTTGATTACATTTTCAAATCTGTGAAAGAAATTCAAGGTGATAGGTCCACTTTAGCTCTTTGAGTGAATTTCACAGTCGCCTGGAACTCAAGCAGTTAACTTATACCTGGTATCTCCACACTGACAAATGTAGAGTGGTTAGCTCTATTAAGGTTTCAGTGGGAATTGAACAGGAGGTTTGGGAACTATAATGCATTTGAATTGCTTCAGAACTGCTCTAGTTCACTTTCACTCTTCTACCCCCTCATACAGTTCAGTGTTGATCTCCCACTACTCCCCATCTCGCCCCCTTACGATAAACCAAGGACACTCTCAGCACAGCTCCATTTGTGTCCGCAGCTCTCCTTGTATCAAACCCTTTTCCTTTTTTTGCTCCTCATCCACATTATTACCTCCTAGCCTGTACCATTGCACTTGTCTCACCACCTTCCATTGTCTCTTAAAATCACGTCTCCTCAATGAAGCTTAAGTAAACTAGATGGCACTACCACTCTTCATGCTTCCAAGGCATGTATAATTTATGCTTAATGCTAACCTGCCCAAAAGTCCATAATTGTATTCCACACTTAACCCTTATGTGCTCTGCATTTACCTTATTCACTTTCCATTGTAAGCTCCGGAGCATTGACCCCATTCACATTGTTTCACTCTAAAATATTTGTATAACCCTGTATTGTCTATATAGTTATATTGTAAAGTGCTGCATACACTTGTGGTGCTATATAAATAAACATTCATACATTTGTTTTATAGGGTTTACAGATTGCTGTTTTTCCCTTTACTATACAAAGTTTTGCAGTCTCTCTTTTTTATTATATTATAGCAGGCACGTGGCACGGCTTCCCCATTCAGGGAACCTTCTTTTTTAACCCTTTGAGTGCCAGAGAGGTAACCCTCTGTGGCACTTAAAGGTTTACATTTTATTAAAAGCCCAACTTTGTGTATCGGCATCAGGACCCCTCCTGATGCCCCAAGCTACTGATCTCCCAGACGATTCGGCCAATAGATCAGTAGACATGACACAGGGGAGAAAGAGAACCCCCTGCTTCCATTCTACCCCGAGCCAGGTAGTAGTGGGCAGGATCAGGAAACCCTCTTATGTCAATGATGGAGGCTTTCCCTCATTGATGTTAAAGGGTTTGCCCATCTGGCCTACTTGTAGCCCCTATGGAAGCCATTTCCAGATCCCAGTTTAAGCCCCAGTTGGATATCGGCCTGGTTCAGCAATCTTATCTGTACTGAAACCAACTGCCATAATTCTCAATATTGATCTGAGCTAGAAATGTATCCAATATGTTTTTGAAAACAACTACATTATTTGTAAACAAAGCTTCCTAAGGCTAATAATTCCAAAACGTTACTGCCCTTTCTGTAAAAATCTCTCTGCCTTTGTTTTAGAGTTTCAGTGTACTTGGCAGTGGTGAGCGCCACATGTGTATTCTGCCATCAGCGGCTTTTATGTGACCCTTGGTCTGTTCTCCAGTATAGTGGGAAGAGGAGAACATTTCCTTCAACCACAGCACACACACACAATATATATTTCAACCCAGGTCCTCTGTCTTTTGTCTTAGAGCATATCTCCTTTCACGTTTACAGTTACACGTTAACCTCTTTGGATGCTAGCCTTCAGCATCCAAGGGGTTTGCTTACTTTTCTCAATCACAATTTTGAATTTTAACCATAATGTGTGGCCCTTTAGTGAACCTGGGAATAGATTCTATTACAGGTGCTGATCTTATCACTTCTTTTATCTCCAGGTTTCCCTATAGACTTCAGTAGGAGAATGTTTGCTAAAACGGGTGTTAACATTTATCACCTGCAATAGAATCCAGCCCCTGATTGGTTATAAATGTCAAAAAGTATATTTCCCTTTTAAATGCTGTAAACGTACTTCTCTATTTTCTGCTTTCTTTCTATGTAATATAATTATGTTTGACAGATAAGGACCGTGACAAAGCAAAAGAAAAATATGTGAAGAGCACATGGAAACTGCACGCCCTCCACAACCAATATGTCTTGGCTGTCAAAGCAGCTCAGTTGCACCATGAGTATCATTACCGCTACAGCCTGCCAACCCTTCATGAATCTGTGCAAAATCTTAACGAGGAGATGGTCCTTATTCTGTAAGCACCCAGTGAAACACAGCTAAACCAATTAAAGCCTTCACTGTGCAAACAGGCAGCATATATTTACTAGCCTTATTCATTAAGCTAAAGAAGAATACATTGAGATTTCTCTCTTTTCCAAGTATGTCCTGGAGTGTTTACCGCAACAGTTGTGTATTTATAATATTTGAACTTACCAACTTCACCCTTGAGGGGAAATTAAAACTCTGTAAAGGAACAACAGAGAAAGACCAACCAGCTCACCACACTATAAGGATATCTAAAAAGCAGAGCTTTGGTTCATTTCACATTATGGACCATCTCCTGGTCCAAACTGAACACAGACATGGAGAGCACTATACCTCACAGCTTTTTTTAAACAAATAAACAGTCAATCTGATTTTCAGGCTTAAAAGGCAGTATGTGGAAAAATTAAGACCACATGAGGTGGTCCCACAAAGGTTGCCTTGCATGTTTTGTGCCAGAAAAAAAGACACTTAATCAGATAATTGTTTAGTGTGAGCCATCACCATAGGTTAAATACAAAATGAACCAATCAAAATTATGTTACACATAATGAACCATAACATAATTAACATAACAACTAAACTGAACAAATGTTTCAAACCAACTAACTCGTGATTTTTTCTCCTGACATACAATATATTTTCTGTTAACTGATCTTCAATTGTCTGCTAGTAGGAATAATGTACTATTTTTTGCATGTAAGTGTCACTTGATAAATCCGTTATGGAATTACAATTAATATAACCTGGTAAAAAGAATCCAAGTCAAATGTACACTGAAGATCCATGACTGGATCAGTACTATTATTATAAAACACTAAAATATGTGTACCAATAATATCAACCAATAAATGCAATTTATAGCAAAAATATGAACCATCTGTGACACCTTCAACAGCTGCATAGAGTGCACAGGCCCTAGACGATGGCCAGGGGTTTGCAAGCCACAGGTCTGATGGTGGTTTTGAAACAGCAAAGCCACAGTTGGTGATGGATGCTGTGGTGACATCTTCCGGGAATACAACTTTGGAGGTCATAGTGCTGTTGGTGTCCCTGTGTCTGGATCTTCAGTTCAGCATCTAGCTGCAGAAGTCATGGTGAGTCTGAGGATCTTATTCCAGGGAATGAGGTTCAGGCTAGTTTAGTGGATTTTATGACAGGGCTTCAGCAGCTTTTCTTGTACCTTATACATGTGCCTCTTTTGGTTAATATGATTTGTAGAGGTGCTGCCCTATAATTATCATTCAAGTGATTTTACGCAGTCCTCTTAAAAAAGTTTTGTAATCATAATGCACTGATGCTCAGGATTACATAAGTGATACCTCAGTCATGATGCCTAAGAGTATGTAATCCAGAGGTGTTCTCTGGTGGTGGTTGTACAGTGGATTTGTGGTTTTGTACTAGCCCCGCCCCTTTCTCCTTTTGTTTTCCCGCTAGAGATGTACTATGTAGCATATCAGAGGAACTTTTCGAGGTGATCATGAAAGCGAACATATCACTCCAATGTCAATTTTAGCACAGGGTTTAATAACTAGGCTTTTTTAGGGGAGCTCTACCTTATCAATAGTGTTCAAGTTGTTACATATAGTATAGTTAGGAGAGCTGTTTGTCATTCATTTTATCTTATTTTATTTCTTACATGCAATTCATTCATGAAATAGCAGTTAACTGATTTACAGCTATAAGAGATGGATTTTATTTCAGTACTATGTTAGTAATAAATTAGTGTGTATGTTTAACATAAATTATTGTTTATTTTGTACGTTTAACATCATTTTGCCTGACATTGAAGCTGAAAACATTGTTACAAAGGACTGAAACGTGTTGATTTGTAATGCCTGTGGGAGCAGGCTGTTTGACCAGCGATATGCATCGGGTTTAGTTACATCATAGTTTATCCTATTGTGTATCTGATCTCCTCCCACTCCCCCTGGGGGTATCTCTCGCTACCTGTGGAAACCATTTATTTATGTTGTTCATCTATGGAACGAAGAGCTGAAGTAAAGTTGAGAGAGTCAAAATGGTTCAATATTACTAATGAACGAATGAGATTAGTAATGTAATAACAATAGATGGGATTTTCGAAAGCCAAGAAATAGTTTTGACTCTCAAGGATTAATTATTTGTTTTTTTTATTATCTAACTAAAGGGATTGCAACTCAATCATATACACTGCGGTGATGGATCACATTGTACAAGCCTCTGATAAAGTGCCTTCGCTCTGGTACAATATGTGCGACAGACCTTATGCAACCCCTTCATGTCGTTTTAACTTTTATTTAGACCACCTTTTAAATATAATTAAATACCTCACTTCTAATCAAGAAGATCAACCTGTCTGTACTGTTATTTACTTGTTTAACCCTTTGAGTGCCAGAGGGGTACGCAACACAATTTGCAATGCGTTGCGAACCCCTCTGGCACTCAAAGGGTTAAGAAACTGTGAAAGTAGTGCCTCCAAATGAAAATCCCCATTGTTTTAAATTGTGCTTTTAACCTTCTGAGTACCAAAGGGGTCTCCAATGCATTGTTTCTCAATGCTTTTGGACACCTTTCTTGCATTTTACGTGTTAAGACCACAATTTAAATGAATGGGAATTTGCAGAGTTTTCATTACAAATTTATTGTGCAGTTGGTTTGCTCCAGAATTGCACAACTTAAACTTGGTGAATAAGGACCTTAATTTTCTTTACACTTATTAAAGGAGCAGTAAACTCTTATTAGGAAAAATCATATTGTTAGCTTTTCCTGCTGAATGCAACAAGGGTACTCCCACTGCAGTGGGTTAGATCAAACTTTTCATTTTATATTAAACTGTTAGTATCAGTGCCTTGTTTCTGGACAGTCCACCTGGGGGGGGCATGCGTTAACCCTTTGTGTGCCGGACGGGTGTCCCTCTGGCACTCAAAGGGTTAAATTAAAGTGCAACAATGAGGAGATTACGTCTTCAATGTGATAAACTCTGTAATCTCTATATCAGGGGTCTCCAACAAGTCGATCATGAGCTACTGGTAGATCTTCAGCTACCAGTGAGTATCTCTCCCAACTACAAACATGTTTCAAGCTGTCTGGCCTGCCAGAGACAGGTCCAGTGGCTGAAATCTGCTATCAATTGGCGGCAGTTAATCTGGGCACAGCTTTCATTCTTGATATCCAGCAGTTGTCAGTCAGAGAACTGACTTACTGTAGACAGAATGCCTACAGAATGTTCATGGTAATTTTTCTCTACTGCCTTAATACTGCATACTTGTTAACCCATATACTTTGTCAAGAAGATTTATAAAGTATGTGGTGTCTGAGTGTGTAAGGGCCACAGTGTGATTCAGTTATTCACCATGCATTTAATAAACCACTCTAATAAATGTTAACATGCATAGTAGTATGTGCGTTAGTGTTGTTAAGGATGGTAAGGCAATCAATCAGAAAATGTGTGGCTCAATAGAGCACCATAGGTTTTGTCTTCTATGGTGAATAAGTATTTTTTCTGATAATAACGATACATCTTGTAACAAAATTGTATCTCCTTGAACTATTATGCACAAATACCCCATTTAATTACAGTCGTGTGTCCCCCCAGGTTTCGAATTTTCCATATGCATTACCCGTTGGCAAGAGGGAGAGCAACGCCATCTTAATGAAGTATAAAATTATTAGCATCGCTCTTCCTCTGATGAGCTGCCTACATTTTTCTATATACCTGCCCCTTCACTCTCTGTAGGATGCACCTCAGTGTTGTCTGAATCGAGGCTGCATAGTAGGAAAGCTGGGTAATGGGTGGAGTATTCTTTAACAGGGATGACCTGCAGAGTTGTGCGGTACAGCTTGAACTGCAGCCCATGTCACTTCAGACAACAGGTAGTTTTTAAAAACGCTTTTAGCCCAAAGTTATAAAAGCAAACTGGAGTTACTCTTGACTAAACCAACTGCACCAGAGGGGGCAAATAAAAATTCCAACATTCCCATGCACTTGACTAGAGGTTTTTAACCCCTTGAAAGCTAGAAAAGTCTACAATGCATTGCAAAGCAATACACTGGCAACCTCTCTAGCATTCAAGGGGTTAAAAGCCCAATTTTCTGTAACAGGAATTTATATTTTTCCCTTATGGTGTAGTTGGTTTACTCCACAATAACTCTGGTTTACTTTTAAAAATCTGGTATAAATGTATATATTTTCAATATATGTTTTAGAAGAGCTTAGTATGTTTCATCTATTAAAAGTAGCTCCCATTATAGAAAAGGTTGGAGAACCCTGCTCTGTGTTATTGTTTGGAACCCATGTACTAAGGTCTAGAGTCTAGACAACATAAAATAACATAGAAATTGGGGAGTTTATCACACTGGTGAAGTTATCTCTTCTTTATCACGTTTGTCATTCCTTAGTACATCTCCTCTCTGGTGTCCATACTGTTATTCTATTGCATTATATGGAAGAAGTGAGCCAATGGCTACTGTTCTCTGTAAAATATCACAATAACTACTCCACCATTTGTGTTAGCTATAACATTTGAATGAAGCATTTCAAAGCAGTGAGTGCCACTGAAGTGCTCAGGAGGAAAAGCACTACAATTTTATCATTAAAACCTTACTAATCCTTTAACCCTTTTCTTCACCTTCTTCGATGCCATAATAGTGTATTCATGTTAATCTGAACTTCCTTCCATCTTTTAACCCTTTAAGTGCTAGTGGGTTGGGTATCACATTGTAAAACAATTCACTGCACGCCCCTTTGTTGTTTATGTATAAGCTTGGGCTCTTGTTTTCCTGCAGTCTTTACAGATCTGAGTTTGTTTTGAATATTTTATGTTTAACCCATTAAGGACCAGAAGGATCTGCAATGCATTGCTTTGCAATGCATTGCATACCTCTCTGGTCTTTAAGGAGTTAATTCTGCTTCCAAAATCCATTGCAGTTTCCCCGTGCAGAATCCAGGGGTGCGTAGCCTGTAATCCCCCATCCGTTACTGGACTACAATTCCCAGCAAACACACCCAGATGGGGGACTGCAGGTTGCCTGTCCTTAGAATAGACGTATGTACACGAGAAACTAACATTTCTCATTATTGCAGTGAAAGATCCTTGTCTCTGTGTCTGCCACTCAGAGGATTAAAGGAGAATGACAACCTTGGATTAATAGGCTAATATTTTGTTTAACCCTTTGAGTGCCAGGGAGGTATCCAACGCATTGCAATGTGTTGGATAACTCCCTGGCACTTAAAGGGTTAACAGACTGCTCTACCTGGATAGGTGGCTTTCACACAGCAGTGTTGCATTTCCCTGTAATGTTTGTGTTACTGTTGCTTATGGTATTTCTCCACAGTAAGGATATTATGCAAGAATACTATGAAATCACAAGTCTGATAAAAGAGGAAGTGGCCTCCGTGCACTGGGGAATAGCCAACGCCATTAACAGCATCAACCCCGTGCAGGAATATGACAACTTTATCCAGATGAACAGGTACGCAGTGGGAACAGAGAGAGAGAGGATATTGCATATAGAGGCATAAAAAGGATTAAACATTACAAAAAAATCAACCTAAAATAATTCACCTCCTGGATGCTAGTAATGTCTTGAAATGTGTATAAGGTAAACACTACACTTATGCTAAATTACAAGGTGCTTTTACATGAAATTGTAAGTTCTATTGTTCAAAGACATATGGTTAATGACAGATTCCCTTTTAACTCTCAGAGTTCCAGTCTCTTAGCAGCTATGATTTTAGCCATGTGTATCTGCCATGGCCAAGGCCATAGCAGGTATGGAGTCCACTTTCCCCCTGCTCTGTACTTTTAATTTTGTATTGGTTATTCAGTCCTCCTTGGGAGTACATCAGGATCCCTCCATCCTTGATATTTATTGATATTGTTTAGTGGACAGACCAGGAAGACCCCCTCATGTTACTGCTAACATCAGAGATTATGTAGTGTGTTTCCTGGTCTTCCCACTCAGGTCAGAACTTTGTGAAATACCAGTGTGGATTGTGTAAGCGATCAGTACAAGGGGGGGTCAGTACTGGTCCTTCTTTGCAATTAATTGAAAACAACTCTTGCATACCCACATACACTGCCTGCTTACTCAACCTTGTTCCACTGGTAATCACATAATCATATATATACTTTCTTATACCCCAGCCTTGTTCCTCTAACTATTGTTAGCCACAGTATCATACATATACTGTCTACCACCCCATCCTTTTTCCATTATCCACTGGTAGTTACAGAACCATAAATACAATGTCTGATATTCCAGCCTTGTTCTACTGCTCACTGATAGCTACATAAATACACTTACACTCTCTGCTTCCCCTACTTTGTTCCACTGTCCACTGATAGACATAGAATCATACACTTACTTGGGTTTCCAAGCCTTTTCCACTAACTACTGGTAGTCACAGAGCCACACATGCACCTTCCGGCATCCCAGCCTTGTTGTACTGTCCGTTTGGTCCAGGTTAGAATCACTGCAGTTCCAGAAGTGAGTTGCACATTTCACGAGTGGCTGTATATAAGTGGCTATATATAAGTGGCTATATACTGTGCTTTTTGTTTCCACTTTGTACCAACAAATTTGGTTTTAGATATATATATTTCTTGAGAAAGGTCCATGTTGGGACTGAAACGTTGACAATAAAATTATCCTTTTGCTTTAAAGAAAAGTCCCACTGGTGCTGCCTTCTTCTTTAATGTGTATATATATATATATATATATATATATATATATATATATATATATATACACGCACATACAGCAATGTGCAAATGTTTTAGGCAGTTGTGAAAAAATGCTGTAAAGTAAGAATACTTTATGCATAGTGATTGAACAGAAGAAAAATCTAAATCAAATCAGTATTTGATGTGACCACCCTTTGCCTTTAAAACAGCATCAGTTCTTCTAGGTACACTTGTACAACGTCAGGGATTTTGTAGGCATATAGTTAGATGTATGATTAAACAATTATACCAAACAGGTGCTAATGAACATCAATTTGATATGTAGGTTGAAACACGATCATTAACTGAAACAGAAATAGCTGTGTAGAAGGAATAAAATTGGGTGTGGAACAGCCAAACTCAGCTAACAAGATGAGATTGCTGAAGACAGTTTAAAGGGATAGTAATACTTCGTTTTAACTTTATTTTATTTTGTAGGCATTAAAAAAAACATGAAGAATGATATAAGTCTTATCTCTCAAACCTTTATGGTTTATGAGATATTCACAAGCAAAGTTCCCCTCCCCGCCCCTTTTTCCTAGTGTAAGCCATCTCTTCTCAAATGTGAGTCTGGTTGTATGACAGGACAGATAACAGAAGGGGACAATTTTCTTTGTATGAAAACAATGAAAGCCCTTCCCCCCTTGACAAGTTTTTCAGCTTTTTCCATTATCTTAATTGAAGATTGTCCCTCTCTGCAGTCTACCTGGGCATCTCCCTTCTGATCTGGTTGAACAGGGAAGGGATACTTTGTTTGTGAATATCTCTTAAACCATAAAGGTTTCAGAGATAAGACTTATATCATTCTTCATGTTTTTTTAATGCCTACAAAATAAAATAAAGTTAAAACGAAGTATTACTATCCCTTTAATGTCAAAAGTCATACACCAATGCAAGACTGAGCACAGCAACAAGACACAAGGTAGTTATACTGCATCAGCAAGGTCTTGTCACGGTAACCCAGGTAAATAAAGACACGACACAGGTACGGTATGATTAACATCACTTTATTAAAGACAGATACAGGTAAATAGGCACTTCCACAGTTCTTCCCAATAGACAAGAGTGAGGACAGCGCCACAGTCCACTACCCGGGAGCTGTGCTCTGAGCCAAGGTCTTATACTCACAAAGTGCACAGAAGCAGACTGGTAATGAACCTAGTGTATGGTTCAACATAAAGGAGGACCACAGCCTACCTGAGAGGAGAGAGGGTAGCTGGTGGATGACCACACTGAACCCTAGAGCGCTAGGGCCTCAGCACATACAGAGAGGTAGTATGTCAGTACCATAGGCAAGGAGGTAATTCTCCGGATGGATGAACTAGCCCGGAGGCAGACATGGAGAGGGTAGCCAGCCAGAGCCTAGGTCAGACCAATGTGGGTAGTCAGACAAATGGCAAAGGTCATACACAGAGCAGGTAGTCAGCCAGAGCCACAGGTCAGAACCTATACAGGTAGTAAGACAAGCCAAAGGCTGTACTCGGAGTGGGTAGTCAGCCAGAGCCCAGGTCAGACCAGTGTGGGTAGATAGACAATGCCAAAGGTCATACACGAATAGGTGAGCAGACAATGAAGCTAACGTACAGGTACACCACAAAAATGGCAACTAAGCCCAGTCTCCAGTCCGTTATGTAGTCTAAGGAGTAGGCGGGACACAATAGAGCCAATAGCATAGGAGGCTACAAAAGCAGGAGCTACGTCACTAGCTAACCCAGCATACGCGGGCCTGCATCCACACGGCCAAGGAATGTGGAAGTGATCGACACAGGCCACCACCCGCCAGGAAGGCCAGGACAAGGACATGAAATAGAATAAGGTGCCAGCCAACTCACGGGAACTGATATTTCTCTCCCAGACAGAAATTTCAGACAGGGGTTTCCAGATGTGCTGTCCAAGCTTTCAAGAAGAACCACAAAGAACCGGGCAGCGATGAGGACCGTAGATGCAGTGGTCGGTCAAGTGAAACTTAGTGCAGCAGATGAAAGACACATCATGCTTACTTCCTTTTGCAATCAGCTCAGAATTGGCAGAAAACAGTGGGACCCTGGTTCATCCATCTTTTTTCATAGTTACATAGTAAATTAGGTTGAAAAAAGACACAAGTCCATCAAGTTCAACACTTGCCTCATAAACCAGAGACATGAAAAATATATGGCTTTCCTGCTGCCAAATAATTTAGTCTATCAGACTTTCTGCTTTCCCTACTAATACACAGTATTAGTCCTGAGTATATCCCGAGAAGTCTGGTCAGAAGTGGTCTCCATAGAAGATTTATGGCCAAAAAGCCATACCTCTGAAAAAAGGACAAGTGACTCAACTATGCACGAAAACACAGGGACTGGTTTGCAGAAAAATGGCAGCTGGAACTCTGGACTAATGAGTCAAAATTTGAAATATTTTGCTGTAGCAGAAACCAGTTTGTTTGCCTGGAGAGCAGTACAAGAATGAATGTCTGCTGCAACAGTGAAACATGGTGGAGGTTCCTTGCAAGTATGGGGCTGCTTTTCTGCAAATGGAGTTGGGGATTTGATCAGAATTAATGGTAACCTCAATGCTTAGAAGTACAGGCAGATACTTATCCAACATGCAATACCATCAGGGAGGCATCTAATTGGCCCCAAATCTATTCTGCAGCATGACAATGACCCCAAACATGCAGCCAAAGTCATGAAGCACTATCTTCAGCGTAAAGAAGAACAAGGAGTCCTGGAAGTGATGGTATGGCCCCCAAAGAGCCCTGATCTCAACATCGAGTCTGTCTGGGATTACACGAAGAGAGAGAGAAGCAACTAAGGCTGCTTAAATCCATAGAAGAACTGTGGTTAGTTCTACAAAATATTTGGAACAACCTACCTGCCGAATTTCTTTAAAAACTATGTGCAAGTGTACTTAGAAGAATTGATGCTGTTTTGAATGCAAAGGGTGGTCACACCAAATATTGATTTCATTTAGATTTCTCTTCTGTTTACTCACTATGCATTTTGTTAATTGATAAAAATAAACTATTAACATGTCTATTTTTTACAGTATTTTATCACACACCTGCCTAAAACTTTTGCACATTTACTGTATAAATATATATACTAGCAATGTGGGATGCATTGCCTGTCATGTTATGACTGTTAGGTGTACGTTTGTGAAATGTAGACACAGTGATAAAAGCAGACATATGCAACACACAGGCAGACACATACACACAATGAGCGGCAGAAACATGCAAAAGACATGCACACACCAGAGAGGCACATATGTACACATCATCCACACATGCAGACACACATGCAAGCAACAGACATGCTCACACACAGGTAACAGACATGCACACACACATGCAAAAGACATGCAGACACATGCAACAGACATATGCACACAACAGATATACACGCACACACACGCAACAGTACGAGCACACACGCAACAGTACGCTCTCATACACACACAACAGACACATGCAACGGACATACCCACACAGAGGGGAGACTGACACAGTGATAGACACCCCCCATGTGTGGATGTTCTGGCTTTGATCTGTTGTTCTAAGTGTAGAAGTGTGGGCTGCGGCCACCCTGGGATTCGTGTAAGTGCTTTACAGTGCTGTGTAGGTAATAATCTTGTATTGAAGTGAATATCTCCAATATTCAGAGAGTTAGAAGCCAAATGTAGCCCTCTAAGGACCAGAGGACATTGCTTCACAATGTTTTGCCATCCCCACTGTGGTGGTGAAACCGTGAAATCAATGGTATTTGTTATTTACTTTAGTTTGGGGCAGAATTGCAGTATTATGCCTCTGTGTGTTTGGCTTGTAGGAGTGGAAAGCATAAAATAAAAGATTATGTGAGAGAACCCTATACCAGCACGTTAAGCCATAGAGTGCTATGCAGTATACAGTGGTGTGTCATGTCAGTTAACCCTTTGAGTGCTGGAAAGGCATCCAATGCATTGTGGTACAATGCTTTATTTACCTCTCTTGCACTCAAAGAGTTAAATAGAGTTCTGTTCAATTGACCCAATGACATAAATAATGTAGGTTCAGCACCCCACATTTCTGGCCCTGGTACAGAGGAGATATTCTTCTCCCCACAATGTGCCTCTCAATGTCCAGATCCAGTGCAGGAGGAAGAAGCCGCTGTGGATTATGAGGAAACAGGCTGGAGCCTAACAGCTGGCAGGGGTCCAAAAAACCCCAACATGATCACACCGTAAAAAGTCAAGACTATATAATGTTTTAAAGGGATAGTAATACTTTTATTAGTTACCTAAGCTATACAAACTAGTGTGACCCCTAGTCATGGCTATGACACTGAAAAACAAAAAGGTAACCAGCAAACACCCATTTCTTTGTTTATTTGGGAGAAGCAGCAATTTATTGGATAAAAAAGATACAGAAATAAGGCAAGTAGTAGCAGATGCTGCTGCTGCTCTGTAGCTCTGGGCTAAATAACAAAACCTGACTTGTTAATAACACTTCGAAAATGAAATTTAAATCCGTCAATTACACCATTTTAGACTTTTTACTAGTAAGTGCAACAAATTATGCCTGAGACTTCTTAATATTTGTAGTAACATGTACTGCTATATTTAATTATTTAGTGTTTTAGTTAAAACTGTATTCAAGCCAAAAGGGTCCCCCTCCCGCACCTTCTGGCCGCCTCCCATTACATGTGGAATCCGGTCGTTGTACTGACCGGATGCAGCCAGGGACAATCTTCATTTAGTAACTATAATGAACCCCTTGATGAAGAAGGGCAGGATTTTCCTTTTGCTTGCTGAAGATTG
This sequence comes from Rhinophrynus dorsalis, assembly GCA_037306005.1. Lineage (NCBI taxonomy): Eukaryota > Metazoa > Chordata > Amphibia > Anura > Rhinophrynidae > Rhinophrynus > Rhinophrynus dorsalis. The sequence goes on from CM074721.1 coordinate 418,135,625, forward strand.
TCCCTTGCCGCACTCCATCCGGAACAGACTGAGAGGCTGAGTGATGCAGGGGAAGGGGCAGGGGGTGATTGTTTCTGCTTGAATATCATTTTAAGTGCAACAATGTAAGTAGTTAAATATAGTGGTACATGTTAAAAAAACATAAAGAAGACTCAGCTAAAGTTTAATAGAAGTATTACTATCCCTTTAACCCTTTGAATGGCAGAGGGTTTGAGAATGCATTGCAAAACAATGCGTTGCATACCCCTGTGGCACACCAAGCGCTAACCGTTTGATTAGCAGAGGCTACTCCCTTGTACATTACTTCACTGCGTAAGAGTTTAAACTTATTGACACCTCTTTGTGTAACTGAATAAATTATTTGTAGCAAGACTAAAGTATTTTATTTACACAGACTAATTTAGAAAGACATATATTGAAGATTAACTACACATTTATGTGAGTTTTATTGCTGTGGAGCAATTTGATACACACTACTTATTCTGATCTCCAGAAAAGAGGGACAAAAGGGTCGAAAAGAGGGACAGAGGGATTTGAATGTCAAAAATGGACTGTCCTTCCTAAAGAGGGACACTTGGGAGGTATGAAGCACTAATATATTCTAAAGAGGGAAACTTGGGAGGTATGCGATTTTGTATTTTATTTCTCCTTTACTTTGGGCCAGAATTGCAGTATTATGCAAATGTTTGGGTTGTTCAAATGGAAAGCAGAAAATAAAAGGATAATTATACCAGCATGTTAACCCTTTGAATGTCAGAGGGCATTGCAATGAGTTGTGCACCCGTCTGGTACTCAAAGGGTTAAGGTATAGAGAGGCATGTCAAAGTTAAATAGCACTGGGAAGTGTATTCATTCCTGGGAACTTTGACTTGTGGAGTCCCTGGAGGGGACTCATGTGGTGCTGATGTGGAGAGACCAATGAGGGAATTTGGGTTAAAGTGGGCGGTGCTTAATCATGAGTAGGGGCAGGGCTTAACATAAATTTGGAAAATTGTTAGTAATAGGCTGGGGAAGGAGGAGAAGTGGGAGGGAAATGCAGGTTTACAGTGTGAGAGGTTTGAACACACTCCCTCCTATGATGCTAGTGTGTCATGAGGGCTAAAACTTGATACACAACCCTGTGGCAGTCAGTTGGTTAAGTGTGTACCTGATGGCTGCCTGTCCTCTGTCTTAAATGGCAAATGATGACAGTCAAGAAATAATTGAGCAATGAAGGCCTACCTTAACCCTTTAAGGGCCATTTTGTCCTCTGGTGCTGCAGCTTCCCTTCAGCGACTGTAGTGCTGCTGAAGCCACTGGGAGTCAGAGTGAGTCACCAGAATTATTACCAGATTAAAGAGAATTTGCTGTTCTTCCCGGACTGACAGCAGGACGGAGCGTGGACATCTTGCCATAGTGACATCCGCGCGCCTGTGCTGTCAGTCCCTTTTGGAGCTGAATGGCTCTTAACAACTCCTCCTAGACCCAGCTGGGACTGATGGCACAGACGCGTGGACGTCACTATGGCAAGATGTCCGCACTCCGTCCTGCTTTCAGTCCAGGAAGAATAGCAAATTCTTTGTAATCTGGTAATAATTCTGGTGACTAGCGCTACTGAGCAGCAATTATGTGGGGCAGTGTTCTTGTTGGGTGGTAGTTCCGCTTTAAAAAATTAAAATTGTTAGGTGTAGGTTAGTGCTCCTGGCACCCAATACAGTATCTCGACCCAGACAAATTAGGTACTGATTTTCACGGGCTGGTATCAAGTACCGAATACGGTTGGAAATTCAGTGGTTTTCAAATATTTTACTATTTATGAAATTATGCAAATGTTAAAAGTACCAACTTATGGAAACATTTGTGCTGATAAATCTAGGTATTAAAATGCATTTGACTCCTCATTTGCTGCAGGTGAATGTCAACTTTCCCAAATGGTAAGCCTTGAATACCTTTTCCTTCATGTCTCTAAGAGTTATGACCACTTAGGTGTAGACAGCTAAGTTTCAAAAAAGAAAATGATAGATGGCAGAGAGTTGTTGTAAATGGAAACTTTTCAACTTGTTCTAAAGTTATAAGTGGGGTCCCTCAGGATTCAGTCCCGGGCCCAATACTTTTTAATTTGTTTATTAATGATCTAGAAGATTGAATTGAAAATAGCATCTCAATCTTTGCTGATGACAGTAAGCTGTGCAAGGAAATACATACAGGGCTGTATGTTTTTATCTGCAGAAGGATTTAGATAAACTGAGTGAATGGACAGAAAAGTGGCAGATGACATTTAATGTAGATAAATGTAAGGTTATGCATTTGGGCTGTAAAAACAAACATGCTGCATATACTCTAAATGGGAAACAACATGGGGAAACCTCATATGAAAAATATTTAGGACTACTGATAGATGATAGACTTCTCAGCAGTGTGCAGTCACTCAGATGCTACAAGAGCAAATAGGGTAATAGCCTGCATAAAAAGAGGTATAGATGCATGGGATGCTAATATTATCCTCCCACTATAAATCCTTGTTTAGGCCTCATTTGGAATATGGAGTACAGTTTTGGGCACCAGTTCTTAAAAAATACACTGTTGAACTGGAAAAAGTACAATGATGTGCAATAAAATTGATAAAAGGATTGGAGGATCTGAGTTATAAAGAGAGACTAGCCAAACTAGGTTTGTTTACATTAGAGAAGAGACGTCTAAGGGGTGATATGATTACCATTTACAAATACATTCAAGGTCAATACAAAGAACTATCCAATTAATTATTTACGCCAAGAGCTGACCTAAGAACAAGAGGTCATCCATTAAGACTAGAGGAAAGGCTCTTTTGACTAAAACAAAGTCAGGGATTTTTTCTACAGTGAGGGTGGTAAAACTATGGAATTCTTTGCCTCAGGATGTTGTACTTGCAGATATTATAACTGCTTTAAAAAAAGAGATGGATGCCTAACTAGCACAGAACAATATTGAGAATTATGACAGATGACTTCAATGCAGATAGGTTTTTGATCAAGGGAACTATCTGACTGCCACTTGGAGTCAGGAAGGGATTTTTTTACCCACTTGGGGCTAAATTGGAAATGGCTTCAGTAGTTTTTTTTCCTGTGGATCAACAGGAATATTTTGGCATGGGCAGGACTTGATGGACTCATGTCTTTTTTCAGCCTCTTCAACTATGTTACTATGTAAAACAGGTAGGTATTATTTAGTGCTCCTGGCACCCCTACAGTAAATCAACACATACCAATCAGATACTTTTTTCTCAGACTGGCACTAGCATCTGAATACATGAAAATATTAAACGATGTTGAAAAATTTTAGTATCTTTGTCGTGATTGAAACTTAAAAATTACTTTTTTTTTTTGTTTGTTTTTTTACTAAAGCACTATTTGGTACCGCTATTTGTCTTCATTTCTGTAGTTTTTGTGACCACTTAAGTACAGCAAGTCATATCTTCGAAAAATTTAAGAATTCAAATTTCAAATTGAAATGTTTTATCCCTTGACGTGCCAAGGAAGTATCTAATGCATTGCAATGCAATTTATTGGATACCTCTCTGGCACTCAAAGGGTTAATAGTAAAATGCACCTTCCCCCCCACACATACTTAAAGAGGCATCACACTACTTTACATTAAAACAAGTAAAACAAGGAAGGAAAAGGTAGATCTTACATCGAGCACAGAAGGATGGGAGACTCTGAGTGCCCCTTAGTCCAAGCAGCAGTGAGTTCCAGATAATGGAGCCAGCAGAATAATCTACCACCTGAAGTTGAGTACCTAATTTTTGGAAATTCCCTGAGGACTGTAGATTGTAGTTACCTCTCACTCTGAGCTTAAGCCGAGACTACAAGTGTTGAGGCCTGTTGCTATGCAAAGCCTTATGATCCATAATGGCTAACTTGTACCTCACATCTAAGACTACAGCATGTGGAGGATGGTACTGACATGCCAAATTTGGAGATACCTCTCAAGAGTGTGCTTCTGTCATCTCGTACAGTATGTCAGCTTATACCAGTGAGGTTCTGTTTTTCTCAGAAGAGCAGTAGCTGATAAATACAGCAGGAAATTCTATAGTTTTCAAACATTTCAGTACCTTTGAAGAGGTGGAAAAACGGCTATTTTTTTCTTTTAGAGTCATCTTCTGGAAACAATTATAAATGCCAGGTTAGGGGTAGAAAGGCAAACAACCCTTAACTTGATGTGATGTGTTATCTCCTTTGCAAAATTGCATTTATTGTCTACGTTTTCATAATTTCTGTAGCTGTTAAAACCATTTATTAGAAGTGAAGTCGTGTTTTAAAAAATGGAACACAAATAAGAGATTGTGGATGGCACAGTATTTTGCTTCTGACATCCCTAGAGTATGTTAAAAAAAACTTTTTTTTTGGCTCCACCTTCTGAAAACATTTGTACTTACTAGTTGTGGAATAGAAAGGCAAGTCAACTCTTATTTGATGTATTGTGTTGTTGTTCTTCCAAAATAGTTGCTTTGTATGCCAGTTCTTAAAGCACAACTACCACCTCCACTAAAGTTGCCCTGCAATACTTATGCAGGTGGCGACTAGCTTTGTAATCATTATTTTACCTCTCAAAAGTGCCCACAAATAAAGTTATCCTTAAGCTTCCGTTACCGGAAGCCAGGTAGCACCACGGACATCTTGAATGCACGCCTGCGCTGTCAGTCCTCTTCACCCTTCACAGGCATTGCACTGGCCCGGACGGCTCCGGAAGAGACTGACGACGCAGGCGCACAGGCTGCAGTAACCTGGCCGTCAGCATCCTGGCATCCAAGGGATTAATTGACATTGATACTTAATATAGAATTTTAATATACATACTTTAATAATTTATCATGTTGTGGTTAGCATATAGTGTATAACTATTTGATAGGCAGTATTTTGATAGGAGGAGGGTAAAGGGTGGTGCCATGTTACCTATAGAAAAAGCAGGAGACTGGTAAAGTAAAAAATTATACCTTTATTATCTAACTAGTTGAAGAGCCCGTTACACAGGCCACAGTGCCACTGCCAGCCGGTCGCAGGGCAGTCATGTGCAGTAGAGATTGCCCGCGCCGTGGCTGATACAGAGCTGGACGCACCACCACACATGACTGCATCATTACACACATTTTAGAGAATTATTATATAGGATTGAGTGGCTCTATGATGCAAGTTTTAGAGCCACTAATTTAGCCAATATTGGTATAAATTTTACCAGTCTGCATTCAAGATTGCATGCTTGGAGTTCTTTGAGGGAAAACAGATTGAGAACTACTGTCTTAGAGCATAGAAGTAGCAGTCCTATCTTACAGAGCTGATTACCTTACTAGATATGAAAGCATTATGCCTGACTCTCATACAAATGTAGATAGTTGCATAGGATATGGAGTGTGGAGAAGCTAACTCTATAGAATATCTAGATGCCAGTACATTCATGACATGGTATCTGGCAACTGGCTGTTAAAATATCCTTAAAGGGATAGTAATGTTTCATAATAAAAGCAGCTCTAATTAATCATCATAGTATTTGGGCCTTGGAGAGTGTTATTTCAATTCTGTCAGAGTTGTAGTTCAAGAGTAATTGAATGATAAAGTATCCCCCTCCCGCCCCTTTTACTGATATAACACTGCTCAGCTCAGAGCAGCAGGGAGGTTCCCAGGTAGATTTCATAGAGGGACAATCTTCACTTAAGATAAGGGAAAAAGCTGAAAAACCTGTCAAGGGGGCAGGGTTTTAATTGTTCTCACAGTAAGAAGATTGTCCCTTGCTGTTATCTATCTGGTCAAGCAACCAGATTCCACATCTGAGGTGAAGGTAAAAGGGGCGGGAGGGGGATACTTTATCATTCAAGTACTCTTGAACTACAACTCTGACAGTATTGAAATAAGACTCTCTATGCCTCAAATACTATGAAGATTAATTGGAGCTGCTGTTTTTCAGAAACATTACTATCGCTTTAAAAATAAATAATTAGATCACCCTTAGCACTTCTCTGCAGTAGAGATCAAATTCCTTATTGCTTGTGTATTTTCAATTTGTTTGTTCAGGAGGAAGCAGCTACAGATCACTTGATTACCTTAACCTCTTGAGTAGAGAGGAGTGTGCAATGCTTTTGTACACCTTTCTAACATTCAAGCCATTAAATAAGGTCCTCCTAGAAAGCGGAAAAAGTGCCCATAACTATAAAAATTAACTGTACATGATAGTTTACATTTATAGGAAATTGTTTGTTTTCATTCAGGACAACAACTGATTTGCCACCCATTGTGACCTTTGATAGCAGTTTGCTGGAAGACACAGACAACTTGCAAGAAGATGAACTTCAACTGAATGACCTTACAGTAGAGAGTGTTCAACATACGTATGTATCGGTGGGTTATGTGTAAGCATGGGAAAAAGTGTGGGTAGTATTGGACATGGCATTTAGAAGTAGGAAATATGTATTGGTAAATGTAGGTTTTGCATGCCAGCAGTGCTCCCATCAGGAAACAGGGCACTCCAGATGAAGTAATATAAATAATATGGCTTTATAAAGTATAATATGTAAATTTCATCAGGCTTTTTGCATGATCACTGTTTTTACCTCTTTGAAACATAAAGCCTGCATAGCAACCACTGCAGTCCTAGAACAGCAGCATTTAAGCTTTTGATTCTGAAAATTTTGTTACACTACAACTGCACCTTAATGTGGGCGCCTTTCCTGTTATATGATTAAAAACACAACTGTGTTCCCCTTGCCTCATGGCATGGAGGGGAGTGATCTCACTTCACCAACTGGCTTCCAAGTCTGCATGTCTGTTTGTCTGCTCTGCACAGAGCCAGATTAGCCCATAAGCAATCTAAGCTCTTGCCTAGGTGCCTATGGTAATATGAGGGCCTTGCTGCTGGTCATTGGTTATGGCTGTTGCCACACTGTCTGTGCCTGCCAGCTGTGGAATTATGCCTGCTCATCCTCAGCTGTACAAGCATAGAGTGTGCAGTATGCACATTACAGACAGTTGGACTCTGTCCAAACCAGTACTACTGTTAGATATCCTGAATTTGGCAATTTACGGTCTATGCAAAAATGGCCAAAAAGCATTGCAATCAGCCATTCTGCTATTAAAGACGTTCCCAGGCTTGGCCAATGAATTAAATCAATATGGGATCTAGAGCACACTATTCAGTCATGCACTGGTAAAAAGATTGATATAATTCCAGAACCCCCATACCAGTCTAGAAAAATGGCCTTTCCCCCACCCTCTGGATGGGATTCATAGGAAGGGATTCCTCTGCCCTCCCTAAGGGAATGGATGTGTTAAGGTAAATTAATATGGCCTCTGGGGCCCCCATAATAATTGTTTTTAAAACCTGAGAGGGTTGCATGGTCACTTTTGTGCACTTGAAAAATAATATCCGGTGACTGGACCTCCACTCTCCACCCTGACCCTGTTTATTTTTTATCGGTTTTTAAACACACTGCATAAACCCTCTATTGCCAGTGTGGCTAGGTTTAGCTGCCCTGGCAATGGAGAGATTGTTTTTGGATTGGTTGGTATGATTTTTGTTTTCATCATGATGGATAAAACCTGCATGGCAGTTGACAGATTAACCATTGTGTGTGGGATGGTGGAGAGTTATTTTTGATAAATGGCAGTTAACACCCAAGTTTCAAGTACAGCTAGATTGTTGCGATCTAGCAATGGACTCAAGACTGCATCGCGTGGAGCAGTGAGGTAGCTGCCTCTTAACCCTTTGTGTGCCGCGTTGTGTACCCCTCTGGCACTCAAAGAGTTAACATTACCTGGACCTTGGACCGTGTACACGGGCTTTTACACTAGTATATATAATAAATAGTAAGATGAGGGCTGTTTCACCTGCTAAATAATTTCACTGTAGGTGAAACTTATAGCCAGCATCTTCATCAGAGAAAAGGGAGAGTGCAGCCATGTTTCCTCTATTACAGTGCTCTTTCTGTCATCTGCCTTCCCCTTATCTTCAGCAGCACATCTAACAGCTACCTGCAGGCAGTAACAATATGAACGAGCAAGCTGGGTAATTAATACACTGTAAAAAGCACCATCCTGCTCTGATAAGTACAGGAAGGTGCATTTTACTGTGTATTCATTGCCCATCTTGCCCCTTCATAACGATGCGGCCTGCAGGCAGCTGTTTAGAGGCACTGCTGGAGGATAATGAGAAGGTGCTGGTTGACATATAATGCTGACAGGCTTGCCTGCCGGTGCTACGATAAATAAAAGAGAAATAAAAAAAAAATAAAAAACGGAACAAATTAAAAATAAGTAAACTACTTTTTATTTGCTTTCTTGCTCCCACTTTCAAATGGATGCAAGTTGTACTATTGTGATAGATCCCCTTTAATATTGGAGCATGTGCAGATGCTAACAGAGCATAACTTTATGGCTTTCAAAAATGTTAGATTAGTCCACTTTGTTGCATGCCGCCCCATGAACCATAAATCAACTTTATTTCTGCAACAGTGTACTTTATTGTCGTCTTCTAATTGAGGAGTTATTGGAAATATATAATTTTAATGAGAATAGATTTCATGGTACTTTGTGACCTTTTTAATGGGCAGTAAAATAAGGTTAAGCAAATTAAGCAACGTTTAGTGAATGTGGCTGTATTTTGTTATACAGGTTGACATCTGTTGCAGAGGAACTGACTTCAGTCATAGAAGCTGTAAATACCAAAGAAGACACTGTAAAACAACTCCACTCAGAGATCATGAAGGAGGAAAGGACCACCGATCGCAAGCAACAGTAAGATTCAAATCGTTCAGCAGTTTTTAAACATTTAGAGGCCTATGTTCAAATCATTAACTGGAGTATTCTGTATGTAGCAGTTGCATTGCTAGTTTCTTTTGAATATAGAACTCTACTATGTGTTGGAACCCCTCAGTATCAAATTATTTCCCCATGGAACCAAACTAATAAGACCCTGTAACCCCCTGGATATGAGAGATATCTCCAACACATTGCTTTGCAATCTGTTGGAGACCTCTCTAGCATTCAGTGGATCAATATAATATTAATAATCATATGTATTTGATTGCCATTGAGTACCTGTTTAAAGTGGTCCTGTCACTTTGATTCAAGTTTGCTGTTTAAAATACTTCTTTAGAATCTGCCTGTGTATCATGTTAGCCAAAAGACCAGAAAATGTACAGTTAAGGAGATATACATACTTTATGCTAATTTATGCTAATTGCTGTAACTTTGAGGTACTAGTCTTGTTTCATATGCTAATTAAGCTTTTCAGTGTAATTTCATATGCTAAGGAATCACTGTGCTGCACCAGGAGACTGATCTGAATTTTTTATTTTATAAAGTTTGGTTATAAGCACGATATCTCACCCACCGTTTGAAATATTTCATTTTTTCAACGCATCCACTGGTGGTCTTACAGTCATACATATAGGGTTTGATTCAATTCCCCTGACAAAAAAACCTCAGCCGGCATTTTTTCAAGCAAGGTAAGCAATTCAGTTACCTGAGCTATGAAAAAATACCAACAAAACCCCCCACACCTAGGGCCATACATTTATCTCCCGTTTTACAAAACACATTACAAAATGTTGGAATTTGCAATTCAATTGAATGTGTAGCAGTAAGATGCGTTAAGGGACCCACTTTAACGGGGGAAATCTGCACTCAGTTTTTTTGGGGTGCAGAGTGCCTTAATGTATCTTTAAACAGCCAACGCAGGAATTTGCAAAAAAGCCAAAAAAAAACCTAAGTCACCTGTTGATGTATTGGTTTGGATCCCTAAGCCCCATATCAGTACATCCAAAGCAATCCCAAAATGTGTGAAATGTTAGTAGAATTAACCCTATGCTTACCCCACTGGCTCTCACAGGGTTAATCCAACTGTTTTAATACATCCCCTGAAAAGAAACACTCCTGTAATCCTGATGTCCAGTGAAGTGTTCAGCACCCTGGTCATCTAATGTCCATCTTCTTCAATCTTCTATCTTCCTCCTTCTTTCTCTCCAACTTTGGTCTTCTTCTCTTCCGTCTTCTTCTCTTCTATATTCTTCTCTTCTGTCTTCTTCTCTTCCTTGTTTCACTCATTTGCCTGTAAAAAAAAAAAGAAAATTAGATTTGTGCCACAAACATAACTAGGACATATGTGCATTGTTTAACCCTTTTAGTACCAGAGGGGTACGTACCTCTCTGGTACTCAAAGGGTTAAACAATGCACATGTGTCCAAGTAGAAATAGTAGATTCCCCCAAACAAAAAAACAGATTTCCAATAGATTTCACTAAAAAAGGGATTTCCGATTTCCAGAGAAATATTAGAATTAAAGAGAAATATTAGTGCTGGTGAGAAAAAAAAACTATATGTAGTCTCCGCCACTGTTGCCAGCAATGTCGGCAGGAGGAGGAAAAGACAGACGACCCCCCTTTGGTACCTCACAGGCCGATGCCAGTGGAAATCTGGAAATTTGACAAAGACTGCCTTTTTTATATGGCCAGTCTCTGTTCAAAATGTCTCCCATTCATTGGCTGGTATGTGTGCTTATGCACCTCCCAGCCAATCAGCTTCTAGCAGGTTACGTCAATCCCCCGCTAAAAGCCCCTACTGGAGAAGTGTCTCCTTAGTGCATAATCCCCCTTTTGACTTATGTGTGCAAGTTTTGACCATACTTTGTTATTTTGGTCTTGGGAAATGGATGGCTCACAGGCCTGTTTGGCTCTCAGTTTGAGTAGCCTATGAATAATTAAATTACAGATTAACTTTATACCATTAGTGTGGCAATTGGAGGGGGCAAAGGGCGGGCATATAAAAGGATAGTGTATGGGGGATTCAAAATGAGAGGGATCCCTGGCTTTTTTGACTACATCACTGAAGTATATATCTAGCCACTTCTAACCTGAAGTATTATTCATTCTGGTTATGTGAAGTTGTACTGCTACACAGAAATATAAAAACAAAACAAATAATGAGATTCTACGAATAGAGAATTAAGTGAATAAATTCAGGCAGCTTTTCGGACCGAGTCCACCTGCTGGTGCATTTTAAAGAAAAGGAAATTGCAAAACCTATTCAAAAGTGAACAGCAGTTGAATCCTTGAAAATATTTTATTCAGCAGAAAACCTCAGTGCACTTCTCTCTTTAATTTTTAAATAAAAAATGTATTACAAGTTTAAAATTTATAAAAATAAAACAAAATATGATTAAAAATTTAGCTGCTGAATTAGTTGGCGCTATATAAATAAAGAATAATAATATTAATAGCTTTGAATCTTAATTTGAAAATCATAAATAACTCCTTGTATATTAGCGGGATCTATTTAACATCTAAGGGGTTAAATAGCTCTGCATGAAATACACATCACAAATACAATATTATTATAATATCTGAGACAACACCATCATCCCTAATTAAGAGTGCATGGCCAGTATATTCTAAGCAGCAAAATTAGTTGTACAGTTTAATGTAATGCCTGTGCTCACTAAAACTGCCACATAACAATATCTTTCTTTTTTTTTTTTAAAATGAAAAATTTCTTGAGCATTTCAGACATTGAATATTCAGTTGGATATCAGATATCAACACAAAGGTTGGAGATCCTACCCACAAGGATGATAATAGCCATCTATTGTTGCTTAGACTCCAATGACAAAGCTGAACCTGTCCAAACAGTCAGATGAATGTACAAATAGGATTATGTGCTAAATCAGGTGCCGGGATCCATTTTATATCTGTATACAGGCATAAAGGGATAGTAATGTCTATATTAAAGTTCAGCTCCGAGTCTTCTATATGTTTTTTTATAACATGTAGCATTATGTTTAATTATTTACAGTTCTGTAGTTCAAAAGATATTGAAGCTGAAAGGAACCCCCCCTCTTCTGCTTCTGGCTGCCTCTCCTTAGATCTACAATCCGGTCGTGGGACCAGACTGATGCAGTGAGGGACAATCTTAACACGAAGGAGATGAGGATTTTCTATTTGCTTAACGAAGATTGTTCCTTGCCGCTCTTCATCCAGATCACTTACAGGCAGCGTGATGCAGGGGAAAGGGCGGGAGGGGGATCCTTTCCGCTTGAATAGCTTTTGAACGACAGAACTGTAAGTAATTAAACATATTGCTACGTGTTTTAAACAACATATAGAAGACTCGGAGCTACACTTTAATATAGACATTACTATCCCTTTAATGCCAATTTACTAAGGTGCAGAAAAAAAAATTATTGGCTTGTGCCAAGGGAAGGCAAATGGATAAGCCTATGGATATATGGCCTTATATACATATTGCAAATCTGGAAATGAGTGAACCCTATTAACTCAGTATGTGAAAAGGCATCTTGCCTCTTAGAAAAAGTAGTCAATCAGGAAGTAGAGGCCTTTATCCTTATAGCCTTATTTGTAAAGCAAATGATGAGCAATCATGGAGTATGCCAAATTACCTCTGGAGGAAGATTAATATTCTCCAGATACCTACTGATTTGACTCCTTGAATGCTAGAGTGGGATTGATGACTTTTCTAGAATTCAAATGGTTAAAATCCCCCATTTATTGAATGGAAATGTTAATTTTATTGTTTTCTTCAAGAGTATGACCCATAATATGTTCTTCAGTTGGGAATTTTGTAAACAGAGCAATCCATTTGAGATTTTAAGATGTATCTTATCCACAACAGGATAAATCTTCTGGCCAAACGGCAGGCTCTACGGGAAGCCATCCTTCAGTATCACATCTCTCTGTGTAACAAGAACAAGCTCCATGGCCAGAGAGAAATGTTGAAGAAAAAGATGGACATTGTAGGATCTGGAGATCCTCCTCCTGCCCTCCTGCTTCAGGATGATGGCCAGTCCATCTCATCAATAGTGAGTTCTTTTCACTCTTGTCATATTAAAGGGGAACTATTCCTAAGTGTATAAGTGCCTGGTAATTAAAGAAGCGCTATAGCCTAAGATACAATAGGTGTAAGTTATTATACCTCCAGATATTAGAGACTACCACTCCCATCATCCTCAATCAGGCTTTGGAGGCCCAACAGCTGGAGGTCCAATAATCAACCACCCTTGCCCTAGGACTATAAGGCTTTTAATGTGTATAACAGAATGGTTTAACTAAGTAGGCTCCCTTTGTACAGCAGTCAGGTATGTCTATTTATAAATATTATGGGCTTGATTCAATCAAGTATGATAAAACTGCTGTTAAATTAAAAAAGGCCAATGAACATTAGCTATGTCAGACTTATGTAGTATTCAGTATGTAGGCTATCAGAATAGCCAATGAGCATAAGCCCAAAAAAATTACGTAGCTCCAAAACCTGCTTCAGACATTTTTTCACCTCACCATGCGTCCCAAGCAGCCGATAATTAACATATGTTACTTCTGATGCCAAGGAAAAGAGATAACGGTCGATGTTATCTAGCGACGTTGAACGTTGTCAAGACAAGTTCAAACTCACAGCCAATCATGATACACCAAAGCATCAAATACATTAGAATAACCTATTTATCCCTACTAACGAAGGATAGTGATGGAGCGAGAGAGAGAGGAGCATTCATTGGAGAGAGTTAGAAGGAGTTGAAAGCGGAGAGAGTTAAGCTAATATAATATCTAAACATAATACACCTTTGCACATTTGCCATACACGTATACAAACACACATATCTTTTTTGTTTGCACATTACATGACTGTATCTTTTATTTTGACAGTATGATTCAGTGAGTGTAAGAGAGTGACAGAGTTTGATCTAGTGTGTCTGTGAGGTCCTGTGTGAGTGCTTTCTGCAGTGAGGCGTGTACACTCAATTAGGTAGATTTAACACTCAATGGGATATATACAGTGACATTACTTTTTCAGTATGGGAGTATGACCCGCCTCTGGAATTTAGGTCAAACACTATTAGGGCTTTCAATTGATGATCAGTCCAGCCTATAGCACTGATCTGTAGAAAGAGAAGAACAAAGAGGTGCTTCCTCGTGTGATATCTTCAATACAAATAAACTGGCACCTCACCACCACCCTTTAAATGATACTCACAAACAAGAAAATTGGAAAATCAATTATGTGAAAACCAGCAGATAGATTCAGGGATTAATTAAGCTGTCCCTCATTCAGCTGTAGAACTCGATCCTCAGCTGCTCTCCAGAAATCCTCCACTCATGAAGGAATATATATGGAAAAAACAGAACAAAAGGAGGTGCCAATAGTGCCTTATCAACACTTATAAGGTACAATATGATTTAAGAATGGTAATACACTCACATGTATATGTGACTGTGTGAATACATATGCACAAACACAGCTTCAAAGCACACAGGGAAATCTTAACATCATTGTTCGGTATTCACAGGATCTCTCCAATGGTGTCAATCCTCAATTGTGAAGAAAATAGGTAAAAATCAAAATAAAATAAAAGAACCGCTCCAAAACACGTCCGATAAAAGGATAACAAGTTTAATACGCTGCAAAATGCATATATGTTAGTAGGATTATATTGTTTTTAGAAGTATTAAACTTGTTATCCTTTCATCGGACGTGTTTTGGAGTGGTTCTTTTATTTTATTTCTATTTTAATTTTATTTTGATTTTTACCTATTTTCTTCACCATTGAGGATCAACATCATTGGAGAGATCCTGTGAATACCAAACAGGGACGGTAAGATTTCCGTGTGTGCTTTGAAGCAGTGTTTGGTCAAATGTATTCACACAGCCACGTATACATGTGAGTGTATTACCATTCTTAAATCATATTGTACCCTATAAGTGTTGATAAGGCACTATTGGCGCCTCCTTTGGTTCTGTTTTTTACATAAAGCATGGATCTGTTCATCAATACAGGAGTTTTTAAAGGGACAATAATACTTAAAATGTAAAAAAAAATGTTGTAGGGTTTATCCCCCTGAGTAAAACAAGAGCACTCCCACAGTTGAAAGGTCTTTCATTCAAAAGTTATTAATTTTCAAAGTTGAATTTTTTTACGTGCAATATCACAGTGGCCTGAAATTGTAGTGGCGCTGTTGCTACACCATCCTATGGAGATTTATGGTGCCAGGACCAGAGCTGTCCATAGGATCGTGTAGCAATAGCGCCACTGTACAATTTCAGGCCACTGTGATATTGCACCTAAAAAAATTCAACTTTTAAAATTAATAACTTTTGAATGAAACACCTTTCAGCAGTGGGAGTACCCTTGTTTTACTCAGGGGGATAAACCCTACAACATATATTTTTTTACATTTTAAGTATTACTATCCCTTTAATATGTGATCCGATTGTGTGTATATATATATATATATATATATATATATTTGTTTTTAATTTTTGATATTGTGGAGTACAATGGTTATTAAATAGGACTGGTCCCTTATGTTAGAGGGTACAGTCTTATATCACATTTGAGGAGGTAACCACTTTAGTAGATCATACAATCGGTGGATCTAACATTATTGGTGTGGTCAGTTTGTGGATTGGGCTGCTGATGATGTATCCACCTTATTGTATTGATTGAATATTTGTGTATTGTATGGGTTGTGTTTTCTGTATATAAATTATGTATATATTAGTGCTATAGACACTACATCTGAGGGGTATGTCGGGAGTTTGGTCCCAGTAGGGGGGGGTCCTTATTGGAGGTCCATATGTATATGCACCCTGACTGACACGCTGACCTCTTTAGCATGATTGCTGAATGGTGGATAGAGTGTGAGTCAGGTTGAGTGCACACAGGAGTCCATAGGATGATTCTCATCTGATGGGGAGGGCCTGATCTCCTGCTTGAGAGGTAGTGGATTATATGAAGATTAGTTTATTTAGAGTGGATATATTATTGATTATTTTAAATAAATATATTTTTTATTGTTTAAGTACATCGCTTGTTTCTTTAAAACCGTCCATTTTAGCGCTCCTATTCTCTTATTTTCTATTGTATTTTTCACCTGGTGGGAGACACAGGTATTTTGTAGAGCTTCTTGCGGTATAGTTTAGAGATACTGTACACTCCTTTGCGCTACAATTTGTTTTTTGAGATATCACTGTAAACATGCCATGTCTGAGGAGGGCGAGATGTCCCTTTAAGACAATGGGGGGGGAGTAGGGCTGTTGTCCAGGTGCGGTCTAGAGGTAGGTAGTGACCAATGGGAACGTGTGTGGTGTTTAGGTAAGGTGTGGCTGTTTTTGTTTGTCTGATTAGTTGTACTTGCTTTGTACCTGTTAGGTGTGTATGTGATGTTGTTAGGTGCATGTTGTGTCTCTCTCATTGGTGGTGATGTTGCACAAATGATCTTGGGTTGCTTTGAGATTGACAGGTATGTGTGTTATGTTAACCCCTGTTGTTCCGAGGTATGGTGTGACAGATTGTGTTGTATTGCTTTGTGAACCCCTTGTCCCTGGGGGGCTGATAGGTTTTTGTTGTTTTTCTGGAACTTGTTGTAGGGGCATGGGCATTGTTTGTGTATTTGCTTGATTTTGCAGTGGTTAATGTGGCCAATGGTGTGCTTGTGCTATGTGCTGGGTGTTGTGTGAGCAGTTGTTTCCCTGCTTTTTTTTGTCTGACTGTGTGGGGTTTTATTGTCCGTTGTGTACTGTATGGCCAGTGAAACTGGGTCTAGAATTTCAGCTGTTAAATGTATCAATTTATCGTCCGTTGGCACTACTGCACAGGATTGAATGGCTCCTGGGTATTGCTTTTCCATTGTTTTCAACTGTTATAATCTTAACGTCTGTTGTGATTTTAAAACTGCTGTTAGCTGTTCATAAGATGGTAAATTGTATGGCTTTCCGTGCCTATAAACTGTTGTAGGCTGTTTTTTGGAATCTAGGCCTATATCTGCAGTTTCCTGGGTAAAGTGATCACTGTTGATGTCTGCATTTAGTTCACACTTACTTACAGAAATAATAGACTTCAATAGCTATATTGCCTTTATCAGACTGCGACTTAACTGAACTAGTTAACAGTCTGCTCTGTCCGTCCCCTTCAACTCCACTATTGGTGAGGTGGAAGTCTTTGTGCCGAAAGGCACCGGTAGGGACTGACAGCGCAGGTGCAGAGAGCTCCCACTGCAAGAACCCAGCCTGTGCCTGCCCTATTTTTCTTTAACCCTTTGAGTGCCAGAGGGGTACGCAACGCATTGCAAAGCAATGAGTTGCATACCCCTCTGGCACTCAAAGGGTTAATGCAGTAATTATTATTGAAAATAAAACTAAGTCTAGGCATATCGCTGATGTAATTATGGTTTGGGGCTTTATATTAATCGGATGAAAGTTCCACTTTAAAGGTCATGTTCACCGCTTTGGATCTAAATATCTAAATCTCCCCAAATAAAACCTTAAGGGGTGCTAATCCTACCGTCACCCTAGGATTGTATAGGACACACCAAGTACTGTTACAGTGTAAATATGCTTAATATTATTTCTACATATTAACCCTTTTAGTACTATATGTACCCATTTATATAAGGGATAAATGTATTTACCTATCAAAAAGCATGCCACAAATTTAACACAACTTGCTTTCATCTGTGGTTACCATTCACAATACATCAAACAATGTTACTGTTTATTAACCCCTTTAGTTACGTATATATATATATATATATATATATATATATATATATATATATATATATATATATATATATATATATATATATAATGGTTTATATAGATCAGTGGTTCTCAGCCCGTGCCCTCAGGACCCACTAACAGGTCAGGATTTGATGATTTCCTTGTTAGAGCACAGGTGAGTTAATCAATGTGAATGAGCCTCTAATCACCACACCTTTGCTCTAGCAGAGAAATCCCTCAGTCCTGGCCTGTTAGTGGCCACTGAGGGCACAGGTGAGTTAATCAATGTGAATGAGCCTCTGATCACCACACCTTTGCTCTAGCAGAGAAATCCCTCAGTCCTGGCCTGTTAGTGGCCACTGAGGGCACAGGTGAGTTAATCAATGTGAATGAGCCACTGATCACCACACCTGTGCTCTAGCAGAGAAATCCCTCAGTCCTGGCCTGTTAGCGGCCACTGAGGGCACAGGTGAGTTAATCAATGTGAATGAGCCTCTGATCACCACACCATTGCTCTAGCAGAGAAATCCCTCAGTCCTGGCCTGTTAGCCGCCACTGAGGGCACAGGTGAGTTAATCAATGTGAATGAGCTTCTAATCACCACACCTGTGCTCTAGCAGAGAAATCCCTAAGTCCTGGCCTGTTAGTGGGTCCTGAGGACAGGAGTCGAGAACCACTGATATAGATTAATTTACGGAAAAAAATATCCAATTGCTAACTCAAAACTGAGAACAATACATTAAACAATTCTTGTCTGCATCCTTCCCCCTCCCAGGTCAACAGTAGTAGTTCCACTTCCAAAAACATATACATAAAGCACAAAAAGTATGAATACAATCAATACATAAAACTTACACAATACAAGGCATCCAAGTCTACAAATGACCCTCGAATGTCAACAGGACTCCTGGGACTCCAAAACAACATAGTATACAAAAATAAATATCCAGTGATGCATAAGATATAACACTAATATCTCTATCAGAGGTACCACATCAAGGTATCCAATGTAAGACCTACTATACAATACTGAATATCCAATGGTATACATGATGTTTCACTTTTTCTCTCATGAACGTACCACACTGTAGCTTCCCATCCCACTATCATTCATCCTTTGGTCATCCAACAGTACAATGTCCCACAGACAAAATGAGCAACATAATTAACCTAAAAAGACAATATACAGTACCTAACCTCAATAACTCAATAAGGCACCAATGGCATTCCACAGGACCTGGTGAGCACTCCGCACTCTCATACATGGTGCGCCCTATACCTCCAACATTTCCCTCCAGAACACCATCTTATTAAAAATTTAACAAAGAATATAAAAAAATAAGACAAATCAAAATATTATATCATAAATAATAAGACCTAGTCAAACTAGAAAGAATTGTTTGATGCATTGCGAATGGTAACAACAGCTGCACTATAGGGTTAATATGTAGGAATAATATTGAGCATATTTACACTGTAACGGTACTTGGTGCGTCCTATATGCTCCTAGGGTATTGGTAGGATTAGTGCCCCTTAAGATGATTTTTTTGGGGGGAGATTTAGATATTTGGATCCACAGGGGTTAACATGACCTTTAAGAATTGTTGTATGTTACACTGAAATGTGCATTGTTCAACCAATTGGGATAATGAAGAGGCTATTTTCATGGATTGTTGATAGCAGAGGAGTTCTTTTTTTCTTTTTCATTTTAATAAGTGTTAGCATTAAGCCAGTGTTTTAGACATAAATATTGTTTTAATAACTAATCTTTTTTAAGAAGATTTCAATGCTCCGCCTGTGTGATTTGGATCTACGTTGCAGTAACAGCTGTTTCTAACCAGTAACGGAGAAGGGTTTATAATCTCTGTAAGCCTGTTTGTCAGACGTTTATACATTGATCTGACCATAATATTATGTGAGTACTCCATTTACTTGTACTTCATCAAGACTGAGTTTTATAATAAATTCCTCAGCTGTGATGAGCAGCGCAACCTCCGTGTACTGTCATGTGACGAGTCTGCCATAGGCCTCACCTTCCTTACTGCATCTTTAAGGAAAGCAGTAAAGGTGCAGCATGCTGGATATAAGTGTGCTGACACAAGGCAGTAGCCACCAGTGTGAAAGATACCATAGCCCAGGATAGACCCTTCTCAACAGGAGACATAACCAACACAGCTTTGCTGCATTGGTGTTGCCTCTGTGAAATGAGCCTTAAGGAATTCTCATTTAGACTGCTGAAGTCTATTGCCTGCAGTGAGGAGGAATTATGTAAAAGCAGACTAAAACTGAGCTCAGAAAATACAAAAAACTGTAGGTATAAAATAAATAAAACAAGAGTTATTAATGCATTTAGCTGTGTTTTTCAGTGTTGGTCCTTGTGGCCTTGCTTGATTGCAGTGAGTTAATCACTGGCTCACTCATTGTAATTAACCTACCTGGGCTTAAGTAGGAATAACTTTAAACCTGACCTGTCCTGAAAACTGGAGCTGAGAAACACTGGCACGTGGACGTAGCTCCCCTTTAAAGATGGGTTCATATAATAGATCCTGAGTGCAGGGTACGTATGTACTTTAATATAATAATAATAACTGTAAGGCCTTGTGCATTGCAAAACAATGGCACTGAATAATCAGTAAAATGTTACAAAAAGTATGTTCATAAAAAGTGCATGTTTTAACTAATCATGCTTTTCAAAAACTTTCTTTAACATCTGTTTAGATGAACCCTTTAAAGAGAGGTTGTTTTAACAATGGGGAAAAGTCTCACTCTGCTGAGTGCACACTGAAGGGAGGGTGCCCCCAGACAGAAACCCTGATTCTCATACATCACAGCCTGGAACCCTCTGCACCCCCTCTCTGTAGTGATCATGAATATGCAGTACAATCTGTTCAGTAAATGAAGCCAGGTGTGAAAACTCAGTATTATATGCAGCTAGGTGGAAAATTATTTATTTTGTCAAGCTACAGTGGGTGTAAACATTTAGCATTTTGTGAACCTATGTGTGATCTCAACATTCTTTGATTTAAAGTGGAACTATCATTTTATAATGCCTTGGGTGATTTTGAAATGACTTGTTATTTTACCCATCCTTTATTTAAAACTACAACTTAAGAGCTTTATTTGTTAGTTTATGCACATTAGCCAAGGTTTCCTATTAAGTAGGAAGTGGCAGCTGGGAGAGTGAGTGGATTGTTAGTATCTGACACAGTAGGCTATGACAGAGAGTAATGCCTAATTTGCATAAACTTACAAGTAAATAGAGCTAAATATTTCACAAACTATAGTTTTAAATAAAGAAAAGCTAAAATAAATATAGGTGATGTTGAAAGACCTTTAAAAATCACCCATAATGTAAATTATTAAATGTGCTATTTTATGAATTTACTTTAACAGAAGGAGAGATTATATAGTTATTATGTAACTCTTTGGATGCTTCTAATGCATTTTAGACCTTTCTAGCATCCAAGGGGTTAAGGGGGCCAGTACGTTTTCTTTATCCAGTGCCCAAAGTGACTTAAGGCCGCTTAGTTTTAACCCTTTAAGGATCAGGGAGGTGCTTTACGGACACAATGTATTGCTGTACAATGCACTGCACACACATCTAGTCCTTATTGTGTTAACAATATTTTGTAGCCTTCTCTTGCATGATTCCCCTATAATGCATTTGGTTTGCTCCAGAATATCTCCAATTTTGGCACTTTGATGTGTAAAATAATATGGAGGAATGTCAAGCCTAATAAACTTTTCTTCCTCTACCCAGGAGCGGGAAAGCGGAAAAAAACAAACTTTAGAAAATATAAAAAATCACATTACTGGAATTTTTCGACCAAAATTTTCGGTAAGTAATATCTATCCATTTCACTCTATAACCCTGTTATGCCAATTCACAAATCCAACACACTTCTCTGTAAGCAGCAAACCAGTAACCCTGTAAGGTCCAGAGACATGTACAATGCATTGCATGGCGATGCATTCACATCCCTGTGGTCCTTAAAGGGTTAATTACCAGTGTTGAAAAATAAAGTACTTATGTGATGTCTGATCCCTGAAGCTAAGACTGCTTTGTTTTATTGTCGTTTTGCTTTTTTATTGGATTTTTCAATCAAAGCACATGAACGCAGTAGCTTCTTGTGACATGCCAAGACCATCATGTCGGTCCAGATGCATGCTGCACGGCGATCCCAGTATGGAATGAGCTAAAAAAAAAAGAAAAATGACCAGAATGAATGTTGACTTGACTTAGATTTACAATAACTGTTCATATTCCGTTTTGCTTCTGTAAAGGAAAATTGGAATTGAAATCCTAAATGAAATAAAGCAACATAATTTATATATACATTGAAAAAATACTGAAAGGTTTCAATTTAATTCAGTGAAATTCAGTAGGACATTAATTTATCAACTGCAGTATCATTCATCTTTGTCCATGTGTGCATCTGTCTAGATAGCTGTCCATCCATTCTAAAAGCCTGTGACAGTGTTTCTCAATCAGGGAGCCACAGTTTTCTCTGAAGACTTTGACAAAAATGGGAATATTATGTTTTACATTTAGGAAACTGCAATCCACAGTGCTAGTTTCTGTCATTCTGATTGTGATATATTTACAGTTATGTAGTTCTACCTTCAATAAAATGACCCTTAAAATGTTACCAGAAAATTCCAGAATGTGTGTTATGTGTGCCTTGAGCAAAAACCAATTTCATAACACTGGTCTGTGATAAAGATAATGTACCCTTTTTTTCCATCTCTGGGCCACAGCATATCCTTCAAGGATCAGGAATTGAGTGGAATATCTATTTATACATATATCTATTCACCAGTGGTAATAAAGTGAGTAGGGACACCCCGAGGCTCACGCACTAAAAAGTAAGAGTGCAATTCTGGACTAAACCAACTGAACCATAAGGGATTAATAGACATCTCCAAAATCCCCATTTATTAAAATACAGATTATAACCTACTCAATTCTGTAGTGGTCTAGAATGCATTTGTGTTGGAGACATCTCTAGCATTCAAGGAGAGTTATGCACTGAGGCATACTAAAGAGATGACAGAGCAGAGATAACCTCTCCAGTGATATCACTTCTCCAGTTATTGTGTTATTCTATAGAGCCTAAGCACTAAGATCTCCAAAGTTGGAGAAAGCTTAGTGCATAGGCTCCATAGAATAACATAGGAACTAGAAAGTGATATCACTGGAGAAGTCAGCCTAGATTCACTAAAGGTCGATGCTGTGGCGATATGATCTTGTTGATGTGTTCAAAATACTTCGACATTTCAATTTACACACATATTGAAATTTTCACTAAAATGTTCGGATGCAAGTGGAGGGTTGAAGAAGTGCTGTCGAAGTGGAAGGGATGTCCTCCCTTCACACATCTCCAACACTACAACAATTCTGAAGTTGAACAGCATTCTCTCTCTGCTTCCCTACTTGGCCAGTAGGGAAGTGGAGAGAACAGTTTCAGCACCATGGACAGCATTGAGTGCCATAGGGATGTGCATTGGTCACCCCTTTGGCACTCAAAGGGTTAAAATATAAAAAATAGTACATCAAGCACTACACAATTATCCCCTAACCTATGTATCATATATTATACATGTTGTGCACTTACAGGGGAGCAAGACTATGGGTCATGCAGCATCTATGGAGATTTTTGGCTACCACTTGCCCCCCCAGCCTTCTTCCCTTGCCCAGTAGTAGCCATAGAACCCCATGTGCACTTCTTGCCGCTCACACTTGTTCCCTTGACCACTGGTAACCACATATTCCCATGTACGCTGTATGTCTCCCATTACCACTTTAGATTGTAAGCTTTCGGGCAGGGACCTCTCATCCAATGTTTCGCTCTACAAAGCGCCTGTAACCCAGTATTGTTTAAACCCTTAAATTGTAAAGTGCTGCGTACACTTGTGGCGCTATATAAATAAACATATTTTGATATCCAAAAATCCCCATGGCACTTCCTGGGCAAGGGAAAAAGGCTGGGGGTGTAATGTAACGTACATGGGGCTAACACACAAAGGTGTTGTTCCCCATGCTGCACAACATGTTAGTAAGTCCCCCTTCGACATATTAAACCCTTCCTTAGTAATTCGACATATAGTGCTCTCATTTGACATACTAACTTTCTCCAACTGTATCTGACATACACTGCACTTTATTCGACATACACTGTTAAGTATTGCATGCTTAACTTTTTGAGTACCAGAGAGGTAGCGACTCATTGCTTTGCAATGCGTTTGCTACCCCTCTGGTACGCAAAGAATTAATAGGCAAGGTATGCAGCTGCATACATTGCCTGTATATGTGTACTTAATGTTATTTTACATTTTATTAAAAAAAAAAAAAAAATAGTTCGGACCTCAAGTGGGGCATTGGGACCCCTCCTGATACCCCCATAGTATGGATCACCTATCCAGTAGGATAGATGATCTGTGCGGGAAACAATTCCGGCATTTTTAATAAAGCGCATATGACCTATGTGTAACATAGTCTGAACTATTTTATTTTTTAATAAAATATAAAATAACATTAAGTACACATATACAGGCAAGGTATGCAGCCACATACATGGCCTATTAACCCTTCAAGTACCAGAGGGGTAGCAAACGCATTGCAAAGCAATGCGTTGCTACCTCTCTGGTGCTTAAAGGGTTAAGTATGCAATACTTAACAGTGTATGTCAAATACAGGGCAGTGTATGTTGAATAAAGTCGGAGAAAGTTAGTATGTCGAATGGGAGCACTATACGTCGCATTACTAAGTGGGGGTTTAATATGTTGAAGGGGGCATTCTGCATTCACGCTTCCTTCATAGTGGTTTGAGTCATATCTATTATTACAGAAAGCTCCGTTTGTCAATATACCGAGGTTGCAAGCTCAGTATAATGATAAATGGAACTTGCTGCAACGATAGACGCTACTCACACCACTACGAAGGGAAGCATGAACGCTCACCCTGGGACAGCTGGAAGGGAGGTGGGAAGAGAATTACAGCACTGGAAAGTCCTACAGAGCTGTGCTGAAGATTCAGTGTGCCGCAGAATGCAGAAGTGCACAGACTGAACTCTGCATATCTTAAGACTTAGACATGTTAAATTTAAAAAAAAAAAAAAAAACTAATCCTAATATCATTTTAATAAATTAAGGAACTGGCCAAACGTTTTTTAGATGTGAAAACTCCACTTTAATGCCAACAGTGTGGATCTTGTTGTTACTAATACGATCTTTATCATTTGCTATCAAAACACGACTGCTGTTGTCTGGTGATAAAGTGTATGTGTGTGAGTGTTCATTTTGTGACTTAACCTTAATGAGTGCCAAAACACATTGCTTTTAAATGCGTTAGGTACCTTTCTGGCACTCAGAAGGCTAATACAGAATGTGTGATTATTCTATACTGACTGAAAAATCACAGGAGCAACAAGTAGGAGGAGACAAGAGGTAATGAATAAAATAGGAAGTGGATGGAGTAGAAGAAGAGGGAGAAGGAGAGATGGAGGAGGAGTTGTAAGAGGGATAAAATAAGGAGCTGGGGAGAAAAGGGGGGAGATTTACTAAGCAGTAATACAGAGGTGATAAAGTGGAGATGACATCTCTAGCGTATCTCTTCTCCAATTCCTATGGTATTCTATGGAGCATATGCACTAAGATTTCTTCAACTTTGGAGATCTTAGTGAATAGGCTCCATAGAATAACACAGAAACTGGAGAAGTGATAAACTGGAGAAGTCATCTCCTCTTTATCACCGCTTAGTGAATCTCCCCAGAAGTTTGTGTGAGGGAAATGGGTAAATACGAGGAAATAAGAGGCAGCACAGATTAAGGAGGGTTTGAGGATCAACCAAACTCCATAGTTAATAACCACACCAATCTTTGCAGTGCCTCTAAGCTACAGCTGGTCTGTACTACCATCTGCTGGCAGGTCTTTGGTGGACCTATTACCTACAACCAGGTAGTAGACGGCACTGGGAGCTAACACACATATGTATTGGTGTTGTGTACTGCCCTGTGAAACACACATCCTGAGACGAGATACTGATTCTACAGATGTATGCAAAAGTTCGGGCACCCCTGGCCTGTTGATTTTTCAAGTGAAAAAAGTTAACACAACCTCTACAGATAACACACCTAAAATTTACTTATTTCTGCAAATTGTAATGCACAGTTACTAGTTATTTACTGAATTTAACCTACTGATAAAAATAAAACAGAATATGTGGCACGTGGAAAAGTTTGGGCATCCTATCATTCAGTACTTAGTAACATCCCCTTTGACAGAAATCACAGACTCCTAAAGCTTCTTATAGTCAGCTATCAGTCTTTCTATTCTTGCTTTAGGAATGTTTTCACCCACCGTTCCATGCAGAATGCTTCTAGATTGTAAATATTCTAAGATTGTGTTGTGTATGTTTTGAATGATTGTTTTGTCGTAATATCACAAACTTCTTCAGCTTCAGTTACTTCACTGTGTGACATTAGCTTCCAAGATTTGTTGATATTTAGTAGATATTTGTCCCTCTACCTGCACAATATTTCCTGCGCCACTGGCTGCCACACAACCCCAAAAGCATAATAGATCCACCCCCATGCTTAACAGTTGGCATGGTGTCCTTTTCTTTAAATTATTCTCCTTTTTTCTCTAAATGTAACCTTGATTGTAGCAAAAGATTTCAATTATAACTTCATCAGACCACATCACTTTGGTCCAAAACACGTCTGACCTATCATAAGTGTTGTGTTGCATACTTTAGATGCTGATTTATGTGATGATATCGCATGCAACACTTCCTTCTGATAACTCTTCCATGCACATCATGTTTGTGCAAGCAATGCTGCATGGTGGTCAGTGCCAGATAAACTTTCCTGCAAGTCCATGGCAATGATATGGGGGTTTTGCTTTGCCTTCCTCAACAGTCTATGAGCAGTTCTACTGGAGATTTTTTGGTCTTCCAGATCTTGTCTTGACTTCAAAAGTTCCCCTTAACTTTCATTGCTTAAAGGGACAGTAATGTCCCATAAAAAATGTTTAGAGTTTTGTAGAGATTAAAAAATAAGCTAAATGCCACAAATTCTATAAGCTGACAGCAGGAGTTCCTGGTCCAGGGACTGACAAGCGGCTCTTCGGCAGAGCCGCAATAGCACGATTTAAAAAGAAATGCTTCTTTGGAACGGTCTACAAAATGGGTCTGGTTTGCAAGCACACTTTTTAGACCATTCCAAAGAAATAATTTGTTTTAAATCACGCTATTGCGACTCTGCTGAAGAGACTCCTCGTGTCGGCCGACACGGATCTCCTTCTGGCAGCTTTACAGCTGGCATCAGAAGAAGAAGAAATTTAGTGGAGGATATCTCTCAAACCATAGTGGTTTGAGAGATAGGATTTGTGTCATTTAGCTTATTTTTTAATCTCTACAATACTCTAAACATTTTTTATGGGACATTACTGTCCCTTTAATGACATTTTAATGACATTTGTAAATTGCAAACAGGAAGTTTGTGATCTCCTTCTGTAGCCTTCCCCTGCTTTGAACGAATCAATTATCTTTATTTTCTAATCCTCATTCTATGTCTCAGAAGAGTACCTGGTTGTTGATTATAAGCAGAACACCCCTAGAGGTTGGAAGAGTCAGGGAATTTATTAAAGGGAACTATCACCTGAATTAAAGTTGCCTTTATTTGAATGCTTATTTGCAATGCATCTGTAATCCTTGTATTTTTTTTTTTAAATATAATTCAGTATTTTATGGCTCTACTTCTCATTTCATGTGACTGTTGTGTGCGTATTCACACTCAGTTCTACAGCTGACCTGTTTCTTATACACCCAGGTATATTTTATAGTTGCGAAGTTTTGAAAAAAATCAGCAAAATTATTTCTTAACCCTTAAGCAATGTGATGCACACCCCTCGTGTCCTTAAAGGGTTAATCCCTTGGATGCAAGAGTTGTCTCCGATGCATTAAGAGGTCCCCAATGGATATTAACACCTTAAGGACCAGTGACAGTCCTGGCATTCCGTTCAGGGAGCCCTGAATTGGATGCACAAAAAAAATACTCTGTGGTCCTTAAGTGCCAGCCAGGTGCGCCGGTCCTTAAAGGGTTAAAGCAGTATGTTGGAGACCACGCCATCATTCAAGGGGTTAAATTCCCGATCTAAAGTAGTTAATTTCTCCCCCATGGTAACATTAATTTGCTCTAGTATTGCTCCTCTTTATCTTCCTGCATACAGCCCAAAGTGTTGAGATGCTGAAATAAGAGTCAGTTAACCCCTTGGATGCTAGATATGCTTTTTAATGCATTGGCAAATGAGCTGTCTCTGAGTTTCAATTGGTTAAAGCCTTTCACATCTCAGACACTCCCTACTCTCTATTAACTTGCTTTGCAGTACTCTCTTGCATCCAGTGGGTTAAATTAAACAGAACGAGTACATCTAGTATCTGCAGTATTTACAAACTATTATTATCCTTTTGGACACACAAATGACATGTGATAAGCATCACTGTGATGATGGCTCCTGTAACATTACAGGTCCCAGTGTTTTTAATAATTGCTAAGGCAAATCATATTCCTCCACATTCAATAGGATGTAATATTCAAAGATAAAACTGAGCAAGAAATGCATGTGAAATGGAATTTAAAAAAATGATCTTAGATAAATATATTTGTCAATAAGATCAGTGTGGCTTAATAATGAGGTTTGCAGGGAAATGAGAAATAAGAAGAAGGCTTTTAAACTTTCTAAGTTAGAAGGGTCAAATGCATCACTTAATAAATATTAAGAATGTAATAGAATCTGCAAGAAAGCAATTAGGTTAGCTACAGAAGAAAAATCCTAGACAATTCTACAGATATATAAATGGCAAAACGATTAAGGTTGATATTAATCCTCTTACAACTGAGAGAGGTTAATTAATTAGTGAAGATAAGGCTATGGGTGACATCTTAAATACGACTTTTTTTCTTCAGTATATACAAAGGAAGCAACAATGGCAGGCTGTGGGCTAACTGATACAATCACATAATTTACTATTCATGTACATGGCTTGCTGAGGACAAAGTTCAAAAGAGACTGGAAAAGGTTATGGTGAATAAAGCACCTGGACCTGATGGCAAACACCCAAGGGTATTTAAGTTATTTAGGGCAGAATGCAAGAAATGTGTGAATTCACTATTTCCAGTGTGAAAACCACTAGCAAATATGTTTGTGCATAATTTTGTTGAATTGCACGTGAAAAATCAAGGTTAGCGAACAGCTGTGCATTTTTTTGTGGGCGTGGTCAGGATTAGCTAATCTGAGTGGAATAGCGAGTGAGCCTAATGCTGTTGTGAACAATTATATATGTCTGTGTAGTGTTGTTGTAAAAGCTAATTTTTTATGCACAATTCAAGAAGCGTTCTTTATTCGGCTTCCTGGATTAGAACATGTGTAATATCTATCTGGCAGGAAAAATGCCTTCGGCGAGTGTGCAAGTTTCTTGCATTCAGCCCATAGTTCAGTAATAGAAGGACCCTTATACTTAATAATTATTGATTCACTATTATCAGGCGTGGCGTCCCGTTATTGAAGGAAAGCAGATGTAGTACCATTATTCATAAAAAGGGGCAAGACCTAAACCAGGTAATTATAGACATGTTAGCTTGACTTCTGTAGTGGATAAGGTATTAGAAGGATTACTAGCTGAGAGTATTCAGGGCTAAGTGACGACCAGTATTATTAGTAGGAGCCACCATGGTTTTATGAGGAATAGCTTATGTCAAATAAATGCACTTGTATTGTACTAAAGGGTTAAGTAGTAATTTGGACAAGGTTATTTCTGATGATGTACTCTTGGATTTTGCTTAAGCCTTTGATACAGTACCTTGCAACAGGTTACTGCATAGATTAAAGGACTCCAGTTAGAGTGGATATCTGTGCATGTATAGAGAACTGGTTAAATGATAGATGGCTGAGAGTTGTGGTAAATGGAACTTTTTCAAGTTGGTCTAAAGTTGTAAGTTGGTGCTACAGGGTTCAGACCTGGGCCCAGTGCGATTTAACTTGTAAGTTAATTTTCTAGAATTGGGTATTGAAAGTAGTCTTTAATGATGACACTAATTTGGGTAAGGAAATACATACAGGGCAGAAAAGTGGCAGATTAGGTTTGATATAGATACATTTAAAGCTATGCAATTATGTTACAGGAACACGCTACATATACACTGTATGGGAAACTACTTGGGGAATCCTCATTAGAGAAAGCTTTAGGAGTACTCATAGACAATAGACTTCAAAACAGTGTGCAGTCATTCAGCTGCTGCAAGAGCAAATAGGGTACCATCCTTTATAGAAAGGGGTATAGATGCATGGGATGCAAATATAATTCTGTCTCGGTTAAATCCTTTAGTAGGCCTCAATTGGATTATGGAAAACAGTTTTGGGCTCCAGTTCTTAAAGGGATAATAAGTTGTTGATATTAAGGCAAGGTCAATTATTCAATATTCTTTTTTATAATAAAGTGTGCCATTGTAACTGTCCATAACATTGTAGTCTTTTATTTTAAAGTGTCCCTCATGGCCCTTTTCCATGGACATTTTAAAATAAAATAAAACGAAGACTACAACGTTAGGGACAGTTCGAAAGGTACACTTCACAAAAAAAAATGATGTTGAATAATTGACCTTTCCTTAATATCAACACATTACTACCTGTTTAACCCCTTAACGACCCTTGACAGTCATAGTACGTCAAGGGTCGATTTGACTTAATGACCGATGACGTACTATGACCGTCATCGAGTTCCGGGCTCCCCCCGCGGCTGCACGCCGTTCGGGGAGTCCGGATCGCAACGGAGCAATAAAAAAAAATTGCTCCGTGGTCGTTAAGTCGCTTCCGCGTCTGGATTCCCCGGTCGTTAAGAGGTTAAAGAGAGAGTAGCCAAACTGGGTTTGTTTACATTAGAGAAGAGACGTCTAAGGGGTGATATGATTACCATTTATAAATATATACTGTGAGTACAAATAACTCTCTAAGGAACTATTTATGCAAAGAGCTGAGCAAAAAACTAGAGGTCATCTATTAAGACTAGAGGAAAGGTGCTCTCATTTCATTGGTTACAGTAAGGGCAGTAAAGTTATGGAATTATTTGCTTCGGGATGTTGTGCTTGCAGATACTGTTGTTGCTTTAAAAAATGCAATGGATATTGAGAATTATGACCGTTGGTTTCACACCAGATAAATGTCGATCCAGGGAAATATCGACTGCCATTTGGCAGGAAATGGCATATATATATATTTTTTTTTGTGCCTTCCTCTAGAGCCACAGTGGTGATATGGCATGAGCTGAGCTTGACATATGCATGCCTTTTTCAGCCTCATCAACTATGTTATTATATGCAGGGCTTTGTTATAAACCACAAAACATCCTTTACAGTCTTGGTCTGGATGCTGGGAGATATTTATAACTATAACAGAAACTGAATTACTTTGTCACGAAAGTAGAACACACAGCAAACTTTGCCATCTTTTGAAGATGTACAATTTTACATTACTGCTTCCTTGATAGACCAGGGATGGTGGATCTTTTTCTTTCTAATTAAATCTCTGAGAAACATTCTGATCCAAGGGGTTAACACGGTCTCAGTATTAAATGTATCAGAATGTTAGTTGATACTCGTAACATAAGAGAACAGGGGAGAGATGGACTAAAGTTTGATAAAGGTGCAATAAAGAGTAACTAACATCTCCATTATGATATTCCAGAGTTAGGCTTCTTTCACATAGGTGACATAACAGTTATGGCTCCCTGCAACAGCTCTATCACTCTTGTATTGTCCCTCACCCTTCTGCTGTGTTCCACTTTTGGCTGCAATGCAGGAGAGGAGTGTCTAATATCTGACCCACTTGTGCATTTACTGGCTGATGCCCATGAGGGTATGCCATTCATTGCAACTTGCGATAATGATTGCAACCTCCAATGCATCTTGTTTATCTCATTTGATATAAATGTCTTTATCTACTACTATAACACCCTAGTGGTTTTTCCTCCTAGTAATTGCATAGTTTCGTTATGGTGTAAATCAGGAACAAAACTTCTACCCTGTAAACTGCCATCATAGATGCACCTTCCTTCCCTCTAAATCTACTAAGGTAGTCTCCGCTAGGTTCCAGCTTATTCTTAATATGCTTTTAACCCTTAACCCTTTCAGTTCTAAAGGGCAAGTAGTGTGTCTGCAACCCTATGTATTCATATGATTAAGCATTAATTGTAAAAAGCAGCAAGACTGAGAATGTGGGAGGGGGAGGTCATACATTGGCACTAGGGATGCCACCCAGCCGGTATTTTACTGGCAGGCCGGTAAAAAATTGGCTTCTGTCCAATGTTAAGTCTATGGAGGGAATGCCATGGCCGGTATTTTTTTTGAAGTAAAGGTGGCAACCCTAATTGGCACATAAGTAATCACAATAGCATTTACTGAGTCACATGCTGTGTTTCCAACAGAGTGGTCATCCGTGATGACAGATGTGGGCTGGTCTGGGGTCATATTTAGATTATTAGGGCCAGGAGGGCTGGTTATCTGCAGTGCACCAGTTTGTGAGAGATTCTAAAATAAGGGAAGGCAACCTGAGACCCTCCAGCTGTTGAAAACTACAATTCCCATTATCTGGCTAGGGTATTTGTAGTAAATGTGGCCCACTAGAGCTTTTATAGTAATTCCTAGGCAATCCGAATGCAAATCAGGGGGGAAAATAATTCCTATTGGGTTAAATGAGGTTGTTAAAAGCAAGGGGTTAAAAAGTTCTATTGAAGTGCAGGGGATTCTTTGTATCCTATGGTGCAGTTTATTTTTATAAATATGGGCCACTGAGTCTGAAGAGCTTGGGGGAGATTCACTAAGCGGTGATAAAGTAGAAATGACTTCTCCAGTGATATCACTTCTCCAGTTCCTGTGTTATTCTGTGGAGCCTATTCACTAAGATTACTTCAATTTTGGAGATTTTATTGCATTGGCTCCATAGAATAACATAGAAACTGGAGAACTGATATCACTGTAAGAAGTCATCTCCACTTTATCACCGCTTAGTGAATCTTCTCCCAGGAATAATTTAGAAGCAAACCAAAAGCATTTGATTTCAAGGGGTTTTAAAGCCCCATTTATATATCAAATGGAATTTAAATGTTCTCCGTGTGGTGCATTTGGTTTGCCCCAGAATGATTCTACTTCTACATTACAGAGGCTACAAAGCAGAACTGGGATAATTCTGGTGCAAATCCACTGAACCATAGAAGACACATTCAAAAAAAATGATCATCAATATAAATGGGGCTTTTAACCCCTTGAATGTTAGAGAGGTCTTCGTTGGAGACCTCTCTAGCATTCAAGGGATTAAAACCACATTTAAATCAACGTGACGTTCTATTTATCCCCTATGGTGCAATTGGTTTGCCACAGTCTTATCCCAGTTCTGCTTATTACATCAGCCTCAGAAAGTCAAAGGGAATTTCCCGTAAAACCAGGAAGGCTCTTGTTGTACTCTATAAGCACTAGTGTAGTATTTAAAGTGAACTATTTCTAACAAATAGGTGATTTTGAAAAGAAAGTTCAAAATCACCATATTTATGATAGTCATTTTTAATTTCATAGTATAGTTTCTGAGATACTTGGCTTTATGTATCTGTTAGTTTATGCAGCTGAGCTAGTACTTCCTAGTAGGAAGTGGCAGTTGGTAATGCAGAGCTGTGTGGAATGTTTAAGTTCTCCATACTTTCCTGGAAGCCTTGTACTAACTGACAAGTAGATAAATCTAAATATCTTATAAACTATTGTTTTAAATAAGAAATGTCTACCATAAATATAGCTTGCTTTTGAAAGCTCTTTCAAAATCACCTAGTGGTTACAAAGAGACAGTTCTGCTTTAAATACCTGCACTTCGAGACCTGCCACTTGTGAAACTAGACTCCCACAAACGAGACAGGGCAGTTTCCTCATTTTCTTTTTATTCTCATGAAAGCCATAATATTTTCCTACTTGGGTTTCAGTTAATAGGTAACCCTGCAGTGTCTCAAAAAAAAAAAAAAAAAAAAAGTGGAATAGGTGAGATGCACGCATTGTCACCTACCTACTTGTTATATCTTATCTTTTTCATTTGAATGCAATGCAAAACCATAAACTGAAATACACCTGTACAGCTTTAACCCCTGAAGCGCCATTGTGGTGCACAATGCATTGCATTAGTCTTTAACCCTTTCAGTGCCAGGGGGTGCTCAACACACAATCTGTTGAGCACCCCCTGACACTCAAAGGGTTAATTAAATTAAAGTATTAACTGCTGGCAGCCTTTCTTTGGCAGAACCCAATGCGGAGGGGAACACTTGTATAACTGTCAACCTTAACCCTTTGAATGCCAGAGAGGTATATGATGTATTGCAGTGCAATGCATTGAATACATTTCTGGCACTCAAAGGGTTAAATATCACTGTGTCCTTGAGTCTCCAAAATATAAATGTAAACTGGATTATTGATAAGTTTAGTGAATTGGATGTGTATAAAGCCAAATTATAAACAGAGATTGCCAAGCGGTCTGTCATGGTGCCCATCTTAGAGGCTAATTTAAAGGAACACACATGCTAATAATAATCCCCACTTATCTTCATTGCAATTTTCTAAGGAAGCCTTGAGGTCCTGGAGTTCTGCAACAAAGAATAATGTCTGCCTCCGTGGACATGTTATCAGTTC
This sequence comes from Rhinophrynus dorsalis, assembly GCA_037306005.1. Taxonomy (NCBI): domain Eukaryota; kingdom Metazoa; phylum Chordata; class Amphibia; order Anura; family Rhinophrynidae; genus Rhinophrynus; species Rhinophrynus dorsalis. Next base: position 418,169,852 of record CM074721.1, read on the forward strand.
TGATTAAAGATTAATTTTTCAGAACCAATCCATGTAGAATTGATTCATGATAGCTATTGTGATCAGCTATTATAATAATAATAATCATTATAAAAAGATCTATTTTGCTGGAAAAATGTACAATACAATTTATTTCAAGGAAAGGTATCGGTAGGATAAAGTGTGTGTGTGTGTGTGTGTGTGTGTATATATATATATATATATATATATATATATAATTTATTTATTTATTTATTTTTTTAACTGTGGTGCTGCTACAACCACAAAACATACTAATTATAAATGGCACTTGTTTTGAAGGTACAGAAGGATTAAGAGAAGAATACATGTAGGTTAACCCTTTCTGCAGGAGCATGTAACACATTTGGGGAGATGCACTAAGGTGTGATAAATGAGTGATAAAGAGGTGATAAAGTGGAGATGACTTCTCCAGTGATATCACTCCTCCAGTTCCTATGTTATTCTGTGGAGTTGATACACTAAGATCTCTTCCACTTGAGAAATCTTAGTGAATAGGCTCCATAGAAAAACATAGAAATGGGAGGCGCAATATCACTGTAGATGTCATCTCCACTTTATCACCTCTTTATCACTCCATAGAGCATAACCCCCATGTTTTGTAATTGAGAACTTTTCTAGTGCTTAAATGGTTAAAGGCTATCTCATAGACATCCCTAATATGTATCTCATAATTGGCTATGTGCAGGGGCATAACTACAGGGCTTTCAGTGGGTGCATTTGTGACATGGTCCAGCATCCAAGGTGACTGTTGTCTCTGCACTTTGTTACAGACTTGGGGGGGGAGGCATTAAGGGGTGATAAAGAGGTGATAAAGTGGAGATATATTCTCCAGTTATATGACTTCTCCTGTTCCTATGTTATTCTATGAAATCTATGCACTAAGATCTCTTTATTACTCTTTAGTGCATCTCCCCCAAAGAGGTGAAAAAGTGGAGATGACTAATCCTGTGAGATCACTTCTCCAATCTCTGTGTTATTCCATATAGCCTATGCACTAAGATCTCTCCCACTTGAGACCTTAGTGCATCTCTTCCTGGTTTCCTTTATTGGCTGGCTGCTGCTGACATCAACACATGTGGCTGCTGTTGGCAAACAAATCACATTTTCCTCTCTGTCTTATGAGGTCCTCCGGTGTGTGGGCTACATGATCAGCTTTACACTGTGTTGGAGACCTCTCTAGCATTGAAGAGGTTAAAAATCCCAATTCAATAAATGGGAATTTGGTAAATTTTCACTGCAACCCTATGGTACAGTTTGTTTTCTCCATAATTGGACCTATTTAGCTTACTGAATACTGGTAAGGCCCTCAGTTTCTCTAGCTGCTATGTCTCTCTTCTCCCAACTGTGCGCCTAGCTCTCTTTCCCCACCATGTTGTGATTTTCTCTACTCCAGGGATATAAGAACGCATTCCAAGTATGCCAAACATAGTAGGCTTTACAGAAATCTCTTTCTGCCCCTGAATTGTCTTCAAATAATGAATAAATGGTTGCAGCATCTGTTCAAATACAGTAATAACCTAAAATTCTGCACTGCCTTAACCACTTTTGGGATTCAACTGGTCACTGGCCAAAGATATCCATGTAAATGGTGGTACCGTATTAGCCATGGAAAAAGCAGGACACTGATAGAGTAAATGGGATACCTTTATTTGCTTAGCAGATTTAGAGTGCAAGCTTTCAAGACCACTTAGGTCTCTTCATCAGTCATGTTACCATTGTGATAGTGCCCTGTTGGCAGAGACCAAATTGTGAACACTAGCAGACCAACGGGAGAGCACAATAGGGTCTGGAAAGGGCCCCAAGGGCACCACATTGTTCCGGTGACAGACTGAAATCTTGCAGTTTGGTTTCCTGTACTGTGCATAGATTCTCTGTATTGGAGAGCCACATACTTCTGCCATTTTTATTTCCCCTAAATGGTTCATAAGAGCCATTTTGGAGCTGTACCTTGCCATCCCAGGCTTTTTATGAAGTCTTCTCCCATACTAGCAGACTAAAACAGTATCATTTTGCCTTTTAAACATTTGACTATGTGTGTTCCTTGTGAGCTCTAAAGCAGTGTGCAGTGCATACCTCTACCACTCAGCGTGATAGTAGATGTAATAATAAGTGTCAGACTTTTTATTATTATTTACTTCAATATTTTCCTTTATATCCCACAGCTGCCGCCTCTTTTGCCTATGGTCCCAGAAGTCCAGAAGCCTCTCAGTCAGCAGAACTGGTACCATGGTGCCATCCCTCGCTCTGAAGCCCTAGAGCTGCTGGTGAACACTGGGGATTTCCTTGTCCGAGAGAGCCAAGGCAAACAGGAATATGTGCTGTCTGTACTGTGGGAAGGGCAGCCAAGGCATTTTATCATCCAGTGTGTGGATGTGAGTAACGGGTCAGGCCACTGGCTTCATAGCTATGACAACATACATGTATGTTATATATTCAGACTTTCTGAATGCTGGTGGGGTGTCCTGTGCATTGACAAGCAATGAGTTGGTCTCCCTTCTGGCCCTCAGTGTGTGTTAAGGTTTTTTTTAGTTATCCCTGTTGATAATCTACTGTTTATTTCAATAATATTATGTTTGTGGCATGTGACTGGCTGAGATCAGGATAAGGACAGATGACAAGCACAGCAGACCCAGTCCAATGTATTTGTAAGTATTATACTATCAGGCAGTTATCCATTAGATGCTAGCAAGGTCTTCCACACATAGGGAGTTATGCACTAAGGTGTAATAAAGAGGGGATAAAGCAGAGATAACGTTTTAAAACTAAGTTGGTTTTATTGCAGCACTGTTGCATTTTGCTTATTTTTAAAGGGATAGTAACACTTAATATGTGAAAATATATATTGTAGGGTTTATCCCCTTGGGTAAAACAAGTGCGCTCCCACTCCTGAGAGGTGTTTTAGTCAAAAGTTATTACATAGCATATATTAATTTATTAGGTGCAGTAACACAATGGCCTGAATTTGTACAGTGGAGAGCTGTGGTCAGTTGACCATAAATCTCCATAGGATGATGTAGAAAGAGCGCCACTGTAGAATTTCAGGTCATTGTGATACTGCATCTAAAATATTCATGTTTTTAAAAAATAAATGTTGTGACAAGCACCTGTCGAGAACGAACAAGATAAAGTGTCTTGTTCTTGGGCATAGTGACCCCTCAATGGTGCTACAAGTCACGTTTTTCACTCCCATGTGCCATTGCAGAGAGGAAATTTCCATATTTATATCAGACTGGTACCTCCCTCAGACAGTCCATCTCCAAAATGTCAGGCAAATCCTCCCCGCACGAGAGGATCAGCAAAACCACAGACATACGTTTCAGCCTATGTGGGCCCCATCGGCTGTGGTGCAGCTGATTTCCTTTCGGCACATAGAGAGCAAGGGCCCATGCCTGGGATCCCCTTCCACTTAGGGAGACAAAGAAACAAATGTTGTGACGAGCACCCATCGAGAAAAACAAGATAAAGTGTCTCAATGGTGCTACCCTAAATCTCCATAGGATGGTGTAGCAAGAGCGCCACTGTAGAATTTCAGGTCATTGTGATACTGCATCTAAAATATTCATGTTTGCACTGTAATAACTTTAAAATATAACACCTTTCAACAGTAGGAGTTCCCTTGTTTTACTCAGGGGAAAAAACCCTACAACTTATATTTTTTATATTTTAAGTATTACTGTCCCTTTAACCTCCTGTATACTAGAGAAGTCTCTAACACACTGGAAAACTATGTGGAGATGCACTAAGGCTTGATAAAGAGGTGATAGAGTGGAAATGACTTCTCTAGTGATATCACTTCTCCAATTCCAATGTTATTGTATAGAGCCAATGCACTAAGACATCTTATTGGATAGGCTCCATAGCATAACATAGGACTTGGAAAAGTGACATCACTGGAGAAGTCATTTCCACTCTATCACCTCTTTATCACACCTTAGTGCAGTGCTTTCCAAACTGTGTGTCGCGAGATAAACACTACTACTTAATGGTCGCATTTACACAGTGTGAGATTGCCTCCGTGTACTGCATACAGCTGGAGCACCACAAAAAATTTGTAACAGCTGGAGTGCCTCCGTGTGCTGCATACGTAATATGTATGCAGCAGACAGAGGCACTCCAGCTGTTGCAAATCTTTTGGCACTTCAGCTGTTAAAATCTTTTGAGATGCCACCTCATCTATATCTCTGCCCTCTCTTTGGGCTGCCAGGTTGGAGTGTCCCTGTGTGCCGAGGCTGTCTGTCACAAGGCTGCTGCTTCTGCTTGTGGTGCCGATGAGATAGGAAAGACGGACAGTACTTCTAAAATCTGTTATGCGCTATCTATTTACTAATGCGACATAAGAATCTTGCTCTTATATGTAGCGCAACATTCTCATGTCACCATTTTAAAACCACACGACATGCTTAATGCCTTCGGCAGTATGAATGAAAGGAATTCATGAGATATGTTGTGCTCCCATACATCTTGTTATTACAATTTATGAATGTGTCCATATCTCTTATAAGGGATTATTAGTTTAACCCTTTGAGTGCCAGATGCGCAAAGCAATGCATAGCGTACCCCTCTGGCACTCAAAGGGTTAACCTCCGGTTTGCTAGCAAAACTGAATTACTGTGTCATGAAATGATGCATGCCTAAAAAGTGTATCACTGACATGAAAAGTTTGGAAAGCTCTGCCTTAGTGCATCTCCCCCATAGTTTCCAAGTATGTTAGAGAATTCTCTAGTATACAGGGGTTAACGATAAGCAAAATGCAACAGTGCTACAATAAAACCAACTTAGTTTTAAAAAGTACATATTGAACACCCTTAACCCTTTACAGACCAGAAGGGGTGTGTGTAAATGCGTTTCACAACTCTCTGGTCCTTGAACATTTTATATATGGCTGTCTTCTTTTCCTTAGGAGGCTTGGAAAAGATTTGAGTCATCTCAGTTTATCCTGCTTAAATTAGAAACCACTGGGCTTCTTAAAGAGAAATAATTAAAATAGATCTTTAGATTTATTAACCCTTTGATTGCCAGCAGGGTGCGCAAAGCATTGCTTCGCAATGTATTGTGTACTCCTCTGACACTCAAAGGGTTAAAGGAATACTGACATGTTCTAATAATAAACCTCTGCTTACTTTAACCCCTTTGCGTCTGGTGACGTACCAGGACCGTCACGCTGGTCCGGCACTTAAGGACCAGTGACGGTCCTGGTACGTCACGTACTTTTACTCACCACGCTCCTGCAGGAGCGCAGTGAGTAATACCGGGGACTGAAATTGATCGCTCCAAGACCGGAGCGATCTCTTTCAGTCCCTTGTTCGGCATGCCGCCCCACGTGATCAGTCACGTGGGACGGCACGTCGAACTCGCCTATCTGGTCCTTAAAGGACCAGACACCCCGGGACCGTTGGTCCTTAAGGGGTTAATGTGGTAAAAAAAAAAACAATCTTTGAAACAATTCTGCATGTATTTTTTCACAAAAATGACTCTTTAATCAGTATAGGATATCATGTTTGTGGAGACAGACATAATTACTTTGCTGAAGTCCAAACTCTTCACCCTGAAGGTTTTCTAGGACGACATAAAGGGTATGTTTACCCCCTTCACAACTTTGCCTAAATCGTTTTGTTATATATTATAACTAAAGAAAAGTGTAAATGTTTTTTAAAAAAAAACAACATGCTTGGAGAAATTTAAAGAATAAATACCCGCTTCTGGCCAGACTGCGTTTAACGTATCTGTACCGCAGTCTGACACTTCCATCCAGCCTCCTCTGATAACGGAGGCTTTTGTCTGTAAGCTGAAGCGCTTTCATTGGCCAAAAATCGTTCTCTGCCAATGAGAGCTCTCCAGCTTACAGACAGAAGCCTCTGCCATCTGAGGAGGCTGGATGGAAGCATCAGACTGCGGTACAGATCTGTTAAACATAGTCTACCTTAAAGTGGGTACAGAGCTTCATTTATTCTTTAAATTTCTCCAAGCAAGCTGTTTTTTTAAAAAAAAAAGTTTACACTTTTCATTAGTTATAATATATATCGAAACGATTTAAAGGGATAGTAATACTTTGTTTTAACTTTATTTTATTTTGTAGGCATTAAAAAATATGAAGAATGATATAAGTCTCATCTCTCAAACCTATATGGTTTAAGAGATATTCACAAGCAGAGTTTCCCCTCCCACCCCTTTTACCTAGTGTAAGCCATCTCTTCTCAGATGGGGAATCTGGTTGTAAGACCAGACAGATAACAGCAGGGGACAATCTTCTTACAATGAAAACAATGAAAACCCTGCCCCCCTTGACAAGCTTCTCAGGTTTTTCCCTTATCTTAATTGAAGATTGTCCCTCTCTGCAGTCTACCTGGACACCTCCCTTCTGATCTGACTGAACGGAGGGGGGGGGGATAATTTGCTTGTGAATATCTCTTAAACCATAAAGGTTTGAGAGATAAGACTTATATCGTTCTTCATGTTTTTTTAATGCCTACAAAATAAAATAAAGATAAAAAGAAGTATTACTATCCCTTTAACAGCGGTAACAGAGACAGTCTTAATATAATATATTAAGATTGTCTAATTAAGACTGTTACCATTGTTACGTTTGTTTTCACATTTTCACATGATTATACAATACGGTGAATACAGTTCAATAATACACAATGAATAAAAAATAAAACGTAAGTCGTAAACATTTTATTCATTTGTACCTTATATGTTAAATAGAAATAAATATTTCACAATATATATTACATATGTAATCTCACCCTGTCCGCCTGTCCAGTAAAGATAATCCTGCCTGGGATACAAAGGGCTGATAAGAGCCTGTTGGTGGCTGGGTTCCTGGCTGGGTTGGTGGCAAACTCAGAGGCTGGCTGCTTGTCATTTCCATTTCTCTATCCCACTTCCATTTCTCTATCCCTTGATCTCCAGCCAGCCCCACTTCCCCCCCCCAAATAATAACATATAAAAGGAGCCCCAGGCCAGGACCCCACTCAATTATATATTTTTTTTCTCATGTTGCCCTTTTCAACATGGCAACCAACTTAATGCGGCCCCAAGCAGCGTGCTCTTACAAATGCGCTATTTTAAAAGAACTAAAAAAACTATTGTTGTGCGCTCATGTGGATTCTTTAACCCTTACCCCATTATCACGGTGCCTGTGCTTCCGGTGCTGAGCGGCGTCATTATTATTCTCTGGTGTTTTCTGATTGGCTGGTCTTAATTGCTACCACTAGAGCTTGCCTTTATATACCCTGGGATGTCCTCCCTTAGGGGCCCTTTCGTGGTGTACGAGTTCGTGAGTCTATTCTGCGCTTATGCTTATTCCCGTATGACCTGGCTTTCCTGACCACGAGTTTGTTCCTGAGTTCCTGTTGCTACGCTCCATTGCTGATTTTTCCTGGCTGAGAACCTGCTCCGTTGCTGACTGTATCTGGCTGAAGAACCCGCTCCGTTGCTGACCGTATCCGGCTGAGAACCCGCTTCGTTGCTGACTGCTTCTGGCTGAAGAACCCGCTCCATTGCTGACCAGCTGAGAACCCGCTCCGTTGCTGACTGCTTCTGGTTGAAGAACCCGCTGCATTGCTGACCGCATTTGACTGAGTACCTGCTCCGTTGCTGACTGCATCTGGCTGTAGACCCGCTCCATTGCTGACTGTATCTGGCTGAAGAACCCGCTCCGTTGCTGACAGTATCCGGCTGAGGACCCGCTCCGTTGCTGACTGCTTCTGGCTGAAGAACCCGCTCCGTTGCTGACTGCTTCTGGCTGAAGAACCCGCTCCGTTGCTGACTGCTTCTGGCTGAAGAACTCGCTCCGTTGATGACCGCATCTGACTGAGTACCTGCTCCGTTGCTGACTGCATCTGGCTGTAGAACCGCTCCGCTGCTGACTGTATCTGGCTGAAGAACCCGCTCAGTTGCTGACCGCATCAGGCTGAGAACCCGCTCCGTTGCTGACTGTATCTGGCTATTGGACATGCTCCATTGATGACTGCTGGTGGCACTGTTCCGCTCCGTTGCTGTCTCCTGTTATCAGTTTACCGGCTCCGGTACCGACCGTGTCTGGTTGTGCCCTGGACGACCCCTTGTGGTCATTGTGATACTGGGCCTTGTATTACTTATAGTGGTGCGCCGCGTGGCGCAATTCCTTGTCGACCAAAGGCTATGCTTGGGCTTAAGCTGCTCCTATAACTGCTGCTGGCGGTGTGCACATTCGAAGTACCAGTACAGTGTTCTTACACTGACTGTGTTACTCTGATCTCTCTCTCTGTGGCCTCCCTACGTTTAATGCTGTGCTCACTCCCTCTGGGAGTTTTCAGTAAAGTCTCTGGGCGTTGACCATTAACCCTGTGTGTACCTGGAGAGTGCAGGTAAGGGCTTATACTGTTCACTGCAGTAACCTCAAACTAGAGCCAGCATTGTACGTACCATGCTGTAGGTTGAGTGGCCACTGGTTGCGTTACAGTTTCCTATTGACGCCTCGATCAACCCCTAGCGTTCTAGGGTCTGTCTCTAGCAGCTGCCTTGGTCTCCGTTACCCTTCCATAGGGTAGTGTTGCCATTCCACGGTTGCCCGGTATATGCGGTCTGAGCCTGGGTCAGAGTTGCCTCGTTACCATATCATACAGTCTGGGTCAGAGTTGCCTCTTTACCTTATCATACAGTCTGGGTCAGAGTTGCCTCGTTACTATATCATACAGTCTGGGCCAGTGTTGCCTCACTCCTCCTGGTTCGGTGCCCAGGCGTCTGGGTTGTGCCAGTCCTGTTACACGTGCACCTCCGGTGTACGCTCACCCATGGTCAGCTCTCGAACGGGTTACCTCCAGCCTCTCTGATTCTGCCAGAATCTGCGCTACCAGCTTGTATTCTGTTGTTCCAGTCCACCTATGCTGCGGGCGGCCTCCTATTGTGTATTAATATATGGCTGTTTGATTTGCCTTGTGGGCCCCAGGGCCTAATTCCTTGTATGCTCTTGTTCTAATAAAGTCATTTTAACCTTACCATCCTGTCTGAGTGTTCATCAAAATCCGTGACACCCGTCCCCATCATTTTTGAAACTCATTTTTTGCAGTACACTACAGCATGCAACAACCCATCCCGATTCCCGTAGCATCATTATCAGACTCACTGATTCACTCGTGGCACCCTGTCTCTGCTCCCGCTCACGCTGCTCTCTCTTGCATCTTCTGGCAGCGGTGTGCGGATAGGGTGCATGCGTGCGCCTGACGTCATCATGGCTAATTCAGTGTGAGTCAGTCAGTGAGTGGACTCCTTCTCCAGGTCTCCTGAGCTGCTGCCTGTGGCTCACAGTGGCTGCCTGCCTCAGTCACTGTCACATCATAAGAGAGTGAGACCACCAGTCACTAGCTGCCAGCTCAGGAGACGCCGCTTAAGTCGCGGCAGATATAAAAATTAAATAAGTGAAAAAAAATAATAATTCTCTCTGTTTCAACGCCCCTCCGCTGCGGTGCCCTAAGCAGCCACCTTATGCTAGTGCCGGCCCTAATTCATACTAACTCACACTATAAATGAGACAAGTTAGACATGTTTGAGCTTTATTAAGGTGTAGATTAGACACATTTTTGGTGACCCCTGGAAAATCATCATTCGACCCCCGACAGGGTTGCAACCCACAGGTTGAGAACCGCTGGTTTAAAGGATAAGTGTCTTTGTGCAAAATTAACCTAAGCCATTCATAATTTTTCTGCTAGGCCCACTTAGTGAACAATTAAATTTCTGTGTCGTCCAATACAGGTTACTGGTAACTCTGGGAGGTGACCCGACCCTAAGTAGGCAGGAGAATTTCTCTAAATGTATGCAGGGGGTGGAGCCTCCCTTCCCTCCTTGGCTGCAGCTAGCCAACCAGCTCCAGAATGATTTGTTCCTCGGTGCGACAACACCAGGTGGAGAACAGTTCTGCTATAGTTTAGTTTCTTTTTTATTTTCTGTCAGTTATGGAATACGGCCATTAGGCAGATTACCATGACTGACAAATGCCCTTCAATGTGGCTAGCTCAGTATCCAGGTGCTTTTTTGTGGACCTTAAGCCCTGAGGGGGAAAATCTTGATTCCAAGTGCTTCCCCAGGATTTACCCACTGAGGTAATTCTTGCTGCATGGTAATCTGAAGATCTGCAAGAAAGGTGAGCTACCCTTTGAGTGCTGCAGGTCCACTTGTCCCACAGTGCCCCTCCACACGGGGTTGTGTTCTGGAGTTCCTATTGTACACTCCTGCACTCATTGGGTATATGTGTATGACTGTTGAGTGTTTGGAGCAGGTTTATGTGGTAACTTAACCCTTTCACTGCTGGTTTGGCATTTTATCGGGGGGGGGGTTTATGGCACTTTTCCAACTGGACTAGTGTTTTCTGAGTGTCTACACACGTACCCTTGATGTTTTACACCTCTTCATGTTTTACTTTAATTTTGGTAAAAATTGTGTACTGCGCCTTTAAGGAGCACTTTACCACATAGAGGCCATTGCTTCATTCACTTCTATGGAACTGTACTGTTTGGGACGTATCTCTGCAACTGTTTAACCTAGCGACTTCAAAGCTGGCTCATTTTACTTGTCTACCCTTGCTCTATCATCCGGTTTATAGTTCAAGTGTGTTGGGGGGCTCAGGGGGCTTCGGACACTGTTTAGGATACTTTTTTTGGGAAAGACCAAGTTACCCATGAGTACTTGATTCGCGCCTAAATTCTGATTGGCTTCTGTCACGGCAGCCATTTTGTGAGTGTTTCTAGCGAGTATCCTACGCAGGGCTTGGACTCTCCTTCTCTCCTCTGCAGCCTTCGCCTGCCAGATAAGTCTATATTTAGCATTTCCTGGGTGAAATTTTAATCTTACACACTGTAATTGGGTGATTTACTGTACAGTTGGTTATTTTGACACTGTGAGAATGTCTATACCGCTGGAGCTAGGGTCTAGACCTAAGACTAAGGAGGCTGGGGTCTCAGTATCCCACATTGTGCATTGCTCTTCCTGTCACTCAGGGCTACCTAGAGAGTCCTCTGGTCACTTATGCCCAGCATGTTCTGAGGTTCCTGATAGCAACCCAGGGACCTCCAACCACACTATTGAGCCAGCTTGGGTGCAAGAGTTTAAGGCTGCAACTAGGAACCTTAGGTCCACATTACAACTCTTTCCATCCCAGATACAGGGGGCACTTCAATTGTAGGAGACCCCCTCTACTATCAGATCTTCCCTGCCTAAACCTCAGGGGGCACCTGATGTGTCAGATTCCTCTGAAGAGGAACTGCTGTTGGATTCAGATATTGAGGATTGTTCAGTTCTGGAGTCCTCTTGGGGTCTTGGGGACCCGTTTGAAGCTGATCCTGAACTCTCTGCTGAGGGTCTGATCAGAGCCATATTAACTGCCCTCACCGTTCCATTGGTTCCAGAGGTTCCTTCTGATCCCTCTGATGTTTTTCAGGAGACTGCTAAGCCCCTTACTTAATTTCCTCCTAATCCCACTCTTGACCGTCTGGTTTCTGAAGAGTGGAAATCACCGGACAAGACTGCTTCTGTGTCCAGGAAATTTGCCAAGCTTTACCCCTTTTCTGAAGCTGCGCTTGCTAAGTGGGTTCATCTCCCCGAGGTGGTTCACCTATCTCCATGTTATCTAAGTCTACTGCCTTGCCAGTCTCTGATGCTTCTGCTCTGAAGGACTGGACTGACAAGAAACTTGAGATTTCTCTTAAGTCCATTTTCGCCACTGTTGGTACTGCTATCGCCCAGTGTTTGCTATTGCGTGGGTTAACCGGGCTATTGCAGTCTGGACTGAGCAGCTTACTACGGCTGTCTGTCAGGATGCTCCTACTTCAGAGAAATTGCGTCTTCTTGCCAATATCTCTGAAGCGCAACACTATGTTTCTGCTGCCACCCATGATGCGTCCACATGATGGCTAAGGTTTCTACTATGTCTGTGGTAACCAGGCGAGCCCTTTGGCTCAAGATCTGGCCTGCTGACACTGCTTCCAAGAAAGCCTTGCTTTCTTTGCCTTTTCAGGGTACCTCATTGTTTGGGACTGATCTTAAGGAATTGATCAGCGAGGCCAATGGGGGTAAAAGTACTCTTCTACCCTTGGTTCCTAAGAAGAAAATGCCGCTTAAAGTAATGACTAAAAAAAACTTTTTTGCATTTAGAAGAGCGCAAAAAGCTGATCTAAATGAAAAAAACCGTATCTCTCAAACCGCTATGGTTTAAGAGATACGTGCGTTTGAAGTTTGATTTCTCCTACTGATAGCTGTAAAGCTGTCAGCAGGAGATTCGTGTCGGTCGACACGGAGGCGCTTGAAAAGTGCCGGGATCTCGTTACTTACACAGAATCCCTTCAATGGAATGGTCTAAAACATGTTCAGGCACATGTTTTAGACCATTCCAATAAAGGGATTCTGTGTAAGTAACGAGATCCCGGCACTTCTCAAGTGCCACAGTGTCGACCGACACGAATCTCCTGCTCTTCAAACGCCCGTATCTCTTAAACCATAGCGGTTTGAGAGATACGGTTTTTTGCATTTAGATCAGCTTTTTGAGCTCTTCTAAATGCAAAAAAAGTTTTTTTTAGACATTACTATCACTTTAAGCGTAACTGGTATTTTCGTTCCTTTCAGAATGAGACACGTCCGGCTAACTAGGCGGTTCCCTCAGCTCCGCGTACCTCCTCCAAGCCCAAACAGCAATGGAAGCCCAAGGTCTCCTCCAAGTTCAAGGCTTCCAAGACTGCTTCGGCATGTCTCGCCGATCCCGGGTCCGCACCCTGCTGTGGGTGGTCATCTGCGACTCTTTCACAGCGTTTGGGAGGATTCTGTGTCGGACCCATGGGTTTTACAGGTGGTGAAAGATGGACACAGGATCCCTTTCTATTCTCTTCCTCCCCTTCGTTTTCGTCTTTCTCATACTCCTCAGGGCACCGAGAAACGTTGTCTGTTCAATGGCGCTGTTCAGGCTCTACTGGACAAGGATGTTCTGGAGCAGGTGCCCCTTCCAGACAGGGGTTCGGGGTTCTATTCGAACCTCTTTGTGGTCGCCAAAAAGGACGTCGGATGTCGCCCTATTTTGAATTTGAAGGATCTAAACTCCTTCGTGATCAGGACTCACTATCGCCAGGAATCTCTGCGTACAGTGATTGCTGCCATGTCTCCGGGGGAGTTCCTTTCTTCTCTGGATCTACAGGATGCCTATTTACACATCTCAATTCATCCGGAGAGCAGGCAGTACCTTCGGTTTGCCTGCGACAGAGGGCATTTTCAGTTCTCAGCTTTTCCATTTGGACTGACGACAGCTCCTCAGGTGTTCCAGTGGGTTCTGGGGGCCTTGATATCCGTCCTCCACCGGGACGGCATCAGAGTGACTCCTTACATGGACGAATTGCTCTTGAAGGCCACCTCTGCGGACGTTCTTCATCAGCAGGTTCAGACCTGCATCCAGGCTCTCATCCATCACGGATGGATCATAAACTTGGACAAGTCGGATCTTGTCTCATTGCAGCAACTAGTCTTCCTGGGTCTTCTCTTCGATACTTCGAGGAGCATGGTGCTCCTACCGGATGAGGTGGCTCACCAGATCGCCTACAGGGTTTCAGCGATTCTGTCTCAGGATCCGGTTCCAGTTCAGAGGCTGTCTTCTCTGGTGGGGAAGTTCATATACACGATAGAAGTGGTCCCATTTGCCATGGCGCACACCAGAGAACTCCAGAGGTTTGTGATCCAGGTGTGCAAGACTCGACCAGATCATCAGAGGATGTCAGTTAACCTTCCTCTTCATGTGGAACTGAGCTTTGAGTGGTGGCTGGACCTTTCCAATCTGCTCAAGGGGAGATCCTTTCTGATTCCTTACAGGACCATGGTGACGACAGATGCCAGCCTATCGGGCTGGGGAGCTGTCCTGGGTCAAATCAGCACTCAGGGGAAATGGTCCATGGAGGAGTCCCTCCTTCCGATCAACATCTTGGAACTTCGGGCGATATTTCATGCCCTGCAACATTGGGTGTCTCAGCTGAAGGACTGTCCAGTCTGAGTGGAGTCCGACAACGCCACGGCAGTGGCCTATATCAACAAGCAAGGAGGCACAAGAAGTCTCGCTGCTTGGTTAGAGGTCAAGGCTATTTTGTCGTGGGCAGAAGATCATGTTCCTGCCATATCCGCAGTGCACATTCCAGGCGTAGACAACGTCATGGCAGACTTCCTCAGTCGTCACACAGTGGACAGCGGAGAGTGGGAGTACACCCCGAGGTGTTCCAGCTCATTGTTCAGAGGTGGGGGCTGCCCCACGTGGACCTGATGGGGACGAGACACAACAGGAAAGTTCCGGTGTTCTGCTCTCGGTGGAGAGACTCTCTAGCTCTAGCCATAGATTCGTTGTCCATCCCTTGGATATTCCCTCTGGCCTACATCTTTCCTCCTCTTCCATTGTTGATAAGGGTGTTACAGAAATTGAAGATGGAAGGTTCTCTGATCATCCTGATTGCTCCATATTGGCCTCGTCAATCCTGGTTTCCGGAGTTTCTGGCTCTATCTGTGGCGGAGCCCTTTCCATTCCCCTCCCGTCCAGATCTTCTTCTGCAGGGTTACCTGTGGAAGGAAGATGTCCATCGCTCAGTTTGACGGCCTGGAGGTTGAATCCTCGATTTTAAGGAAGAAAGGTTTTTCTTTTGCTGTGGTGTCTACTATGCTTAGTGCCCGTAAGCCTGTTTCTTCCAAGATCTATCACCGTGTCTGGTCGACCTTTGTGTCTTGGTATGCTGACAGGGATCTGTCCCTTGATTTTGATCTACCTACTCTCCTGGCCTTTTTGCAGGACGGTGTGGATAAGGGACTCAGTTTGAGTTTTCTTAAGGTTCTGCGCTTTCCGTCTTCTTCCAGCAGCAATTTGCTATCCTTCCTGATGTCAAAGTTTTCTTCCAGGGCGTTGCTCATGTTCGTCCTGCCTCCCGGAGTCCCGCTCCTCAGTGGGATCTTAATTTGGTCTTGGGCGTTCTTCAGTGTCCTCCCCTTGAGTCTTTGGCTACTATTCCTCTACGTCTTTTGACGTGGAAAATGGCTTTTCTCCTGTCGATCGTGTCTGTTCGCAGTGTTGCGAAGTTGCAAGCTCTTTCCTGTAAACCACCATGTCTGGTGTTTCATACCTAAGGTAGTCTCTGAATTTCACATCAATCAGGAGATTGTGGTGCCCTCTTTCTGCCCCAACCCTTCCTCTGACAAGGAGAGAGATCTCCACTTGTTGGATGTGGTGCGTTGTCTCAAGTTTTATGTCCATCGCACTGAATCTGTCAGGAAATCAGATGCTCTGTTCCTGGGGGTCCCAGGGCAGGAAGACCAGCGTCCAAAGTGACTATTGCGTCATGGATCAAGTCCACTATTCGTAGGGCCTACGAGTTGAGGAATAAGCATGTTCCCTTTCGGGTCACGGCTCATTCCACCAGGTCTATTGGGGCCTCTTGGGCCTATAAGAATCAAGCTTCTGCTGATCAGCTGTGCAGGGCGGCCACTTGGTCCTCTGTGCACACATTTTCGAAGCACTACCGTGTGGATGTGCTGGCTTCGGCTGATACCAGCTTTGGGAGGAAGGTCCGGGAGGCAGTCTTGCCTGTTTAGGATCTTCTTCTTCTTAGGTTCTTGGTGCTTCCTTACTGTTGAGCCATGTTGGCTCTAGTTCAGTGTGCTGTGTATCAGTTCCTGGGGTGTTTTTACCCCTGTTTAGTGTCTGTTGACACTTCAGTTTTGTTGGGCTATCACTGACCTATTGGTCCATAGCTGCACTGGTGACTTTGGGGGCCTTGCGCCTGGTCCTTGCCTTCTTCCCGCCTCTGGGAAACTCAATGGTTGGACATCCCAGAGTTACCAGTAACCTGTGTTTGATGACAGAGAAAAGAGGATTTTAGTCTTACCTGTTAAATCCTTTTCTCTTAGTCCATACAGGTTACTGGTCTCCCACCCTGTCAAGAGACCATGCTTGGCTCTCCTGTGGCAGACCGTGGGGGTCCTTCGGGGTCATGCTCACAGGAGTCTTCTTCCCTTCTACTATTTAGTCCTAGTTAGTGTCTCAAATCATTCTGGAGCTGGTTGGCTAGCTGCATCCAAGGAGGGAAGTGAGGCTCCACCCCCTGCATACATTTAGAGAAATGTTCCTGCCTACTTAAAGGGGCGGATCACCTCCCAGAGTTACCAGTAACCTGTATGGACTAAGAGAAAAGGATTTAACAGGTAAGACTAAAATCCTCTTTTAATTTGATAGACCCAGAACTCAGAACGAACTGTAAGAAGTCCAGGGGGGTTATGCATTAAGGGGTGATAAAGAGGTGATAAAGCGAAGATGTCTTCTCTAGTGCTATTACTTCTCCTTCTCCTATGTTATTCTGTGGAGCCTATGCACTAAGATCTCCAATGTTGGTGAAATCTTAGTGCATTGGCTCCATAGAATTACATTGGAATTGGAGAAGTGATATCACTGGAGAAGTTATCTCCACCTCATCACCACTTTATCAAGCCTTAGTGCATCTCTATAGAGCCTATGCACTGAAATCCCTCAAGTCTGAGAGATCTTAGTGCATAGGCTCTATAGAATAACCTAGGAACTGGAGAACGGATGTCATGGAAAAGTCATGTCCTCCACTTTATCATCTCTTTAACACGTCTTAATGCATGTCTTTGATGATATCCTGTGTTAGTCTTATGGTAGTTAGGTCTTTTTTGCTTTGGTAGCCCAATAAAATCACAGAACATATTTTGCTGAAAATGGCTTTGTAACAGAAAACATTTTTTTTTTTTTGTTGGTTTTTTTTGTTACCAAAGAGTATGTTGAAGAAATACATTGTTTTATACAGTTAGATATATATTTTACTCATATATTAGAAAAAAACTCCTCAGGTCCCCAAAGGTATTTGTGAGAGTTTCCCTTTAAGAAATGGCACTTAAACCCAAAGGAACTTCAGAAATACCCCAAGACTATAATGAAAAGCCTTTAATTAACTTTTCAATATTATGTTGTAGAACCTTTACAGACTGGAAGGAGAAGCCTTTCCAACCATACCATTACTGATTGACCATTTTCTGAAGACCAAACAAGCTGTTACCAAGAAAAGTGGAGTAATTCTGAATAAAGCTATTGTCAAGGTAACAGTCACATACAATACTAACCCCTACCAGGAATTGGTTTCACCAGTTGACTGTGTGTTTGATCACCATAGAGCATATGAATCATGAAATCTTCAAAGAAGCCACACATTTTTTATGAAACATATATTCTATAGGGGGGTCCTTGTGCTGGGTAATATAATGGTAATTCCAGTGTAGGGATACTATTCATTCAAAGTTATTAGAGCTGAAATTATTTTTTACATTAAGTTGCAGTTCTCTGCTCTGACCACCAGGTGGACTTTCTTATATCACTTACTATGGGATGACATAGTAGGTGACTCAAGCCCTCCCACACAGTGCATATAATTATAAGAAATAAATGAATTAATGCATTATTGATTTTAATTAGCGGCATGCCTTCTGGGAACATACATGTTTTTCTGTTTGTATAACCGTGCTAGAACGCTTCTGTTTTCTTATATGCACGTTCTAATATCCCTAGTTCCTGTGCCCTCTGTTTCCTTCATAACAGGACAAGTGGGTGTTGGACCATGAAGAAGTCATCCTGGGAGATAGGATTGGAAGGGTATGTTTCCCACATTACCATCTTCTCATCAAGCTGAGCTTGTGTTATTCAAAGTGGATATATCAATAGTAGTGAATGATGCTGAGATATGGAAAGGAAAATGTATCTGGCTTTTTAATTAACCCCATGTATGCTAGCGAGGTCTCATCTGTATTAATTTGTTTTGGGGACCTCTCTAGCACCAATAGGTTAACTCAGCTTAATCAATGGAATGCTATATAGGTCTCCAATGCATTGTAAAACATTGCATTGTATCCCCCCCCTCTGGCACCCTTAGTGTTAAATTATAGGAAATACACAAATTAAATACCTATATTTAACCCTTTTTTGTGCCACAAGGGTACGGAACGCACTCAAAGAGTTAAGGTATGTGTTTGCTTCCCGTCCAGACGTCACACCTGTGCCTTCTAGGTCAGGTGATCCAATCTGCATGCCTAAAGGCTGAGGTAGGGCACATTATTGGGATATCCCTGATTTTGCACAGTTGTTTCAGTCATTAGCTTAGACCTTTTAGCTGCTGCACCAATGATATCCCAAGAAACATGCACTATCTCCTCCCTTTAGGAATGCAATTTGATACCCCCCTTTTCTAAGGTACTCTTTACAGACTTCACCTCAGTACTTTTATCAATCACACGGCTCCACCCCTGCATCATTGCCCTCACAGACCAAGCACCTTCATCTCAGCATATTTTTGAATTACGTACCTCCTTGTTTTCATCCTTAGAGACCGCACAGGTAGATATCTGTACCCTTACAAACTATCTGTCTCTATCTAAACACAGCTCCACCACAGCAGTCTTACAAACCACAACCTCTCCCTCAATACCTTTACAGACCACACGTCTCCAACCCATTACTCTAACAGACCTCTTGCCTCCACCACAGCACCTTACATACCTCACATCGGTACTCCAACACCTTTTCATACCACTCATCTCAACCCAACACCCCTACATGCCACCCCCCACTATTTCAGCACCTCACACTTGTACCCTAGCACCCTTACAGACCTTGCACATCTACTTAGCACCCTTACAAACCTCACACCTCCACCCCAGCAACCTTACAGACCTTGCTCGTCCATTCCAGCACCCTTACATACCATAAACCTCTATTTTAGCACCTTTATGGACCTTACATATTCACCCCAGCACCCTCACATACCTCTCACCTCTAATGAAGTACCCTTACAGACCTAACACCTTCACCCCAGTACCCTTTCATACCTCTCACCTCTATTTAAGCCCAAATGCAAACCACACACATCCACCTCTGTACCATTACATACTACTCACCTCTATTTAAATACCCTTACCGACCTCTCACCTTCAACTCGGCACCCTTACAGACCTTACACAACCCCCAGGTACTGTTAGAGACCTCACACCTCTATTTAAGCATCCTTACCAATGCCTCACCTCCACCCCACCACCCTTACATACCACTCAACTCTACTTAATCACTCTTACACCTCCACCCCAGTACCATTACACACTTCTCAAATCTATTTAAGCACCCTTACAGAGGACTTGGCTCCATGCCAGCACCCTTACAGGGAACTCAGCTACATGCCAGCACCCTTACAGACTACTCACCTCTTTTTAACCACCCTCAGAGACAACTCATTTCCACCACAGCACCCTTACAGACCTTACACATACATGCCAGCACCCTTGCTGAGGACTTACCTACATGCCAGCACCCTTTCATACCTCTCACCTTTATTTAAGGACAACTTCAAACCACACACCTCCACCTCTACCATTACGTACTACTCACCTCTATTTAAACACCCTTACAGATCTCTCACCTTCAACTCAGTACCCTTACAGGCCTTACATCTCCACCCCAGTACCGTTAGAGACCTCACACCTCTATTTACTTAACCTTAGCAATGACTCGCCTCCACCCCATCACCCTTACATACCTTAAATGTCCATGCCAGCACTCTTACATACCAATCACTTCTACTTAATCACCCTTACACCTCCACCTCAGTACCATTACATACCTCTCAATTCTATTTAAGCCCTCTTACAGAGGACTCAGCTCCATGCCAGCACCCTTACAGACCTTACACCTCCATGTCAACACCATGCCAGTACCATTTTCAGACCACTCAGCTCTATGTAAGCACCCTCACAGACCACTCATCTTCACCACAGACCTTACAAATTTTACACCTCCACCCAGCACCCTTACAGACCTCTTGTAGATAATGTAACTGCTTTAAAAAAAAAGTAATGTATGCCTATCTAGAACAGAACAATATTGAAAATGATGACAGATGACTTCATTGCAGATAGCAATGGGGCTAAATTGGAATGGCTTCAAGGTTTTGTTTTTCCTTCCTCTGGATCAACAGGGGGTGATATAGCATGGGCTGGACATGATGGACGCATGTCTTTTTTCAGCCTCATCAACTATGTTACTATGTTACCTCTATACAAGCACCATTACAGATCACACCCTTCCACCACAGCACCCTCAGACACAGCTGACCTCTATCTAAGCACCATTACAGACCTATCACCTTCACCTGAACATCCTTACAGACCTTACACCTCCACCCCAGTACCGTTAGACCTCTCACCTCTATTTATGCATCCTTACAGATGGCTGACCTCCACCCCATCACTTATCTTGAATGTCCACTCCAGCATCCTTTACTGACCACTCACCTCTATTTAATCACCCTTACAAATTTTACACCTCCACCCAGCACCCTTACAGACCTCTTACCTCTATTTAAGCACCCTCACAGACAACTCATCTCCACCACATCACTCTTACCATACACCTCCATGCCAGCACCCTTACAGACCTTACACCTCAGCCCCAGCACCCTTTCATACCTCTCACTTCTGTTTAAGCACCATTACAAACCACACATCTCCACCCCAGCACCCTCACAGACATCTCACCTCTATTTAAGCACACTTACAGACCTATCACCTTCACACATTACAGACTTTACACCTCCACCTCGGTACTCTTACAGACCTCTCACTTTAGACCAGTCAGTTCTACCTCATTACCCTTGTAGAGCTCACACTTCCACCCCAGCACCCTTACACACCTCACACCTCAATTTCAGCTCAATTACACACCTCTTATGTCTTTTTCAGCACCGTCAAATTCATCACTCTCCACCCCAGGACTTGTATAGGTCTAACAGCTACAGATTGCCTATCTGGTGGATATTCATTATACAAGCTTTCCTTTATGTGATTCTCTAGTACTATGTTAACTGTGATCTTAGTGCATTCATTTTATATTAAAACAATGCATTGGTGACCTGTAAGGGAGAGAAGCCCATTTATATCAATGGGAAATGTTATTTGTTCCCCATAGCGCTGTTGTTTGCAGAGGGTTGCCTGGTCCATTGGCTATTAATGCAGGATGTAGTACGATGACACAGTCTATCTTCAGCACTGAATGCCCTGTGTGCTATCTTGTTTATATTATTACTTTTTTACATTTGTATATTTGAACTGCTTTCATGTTCACTGACAGAAAGCTCTCTGCAAACAGATACAGGTACCTAATTAACAAGGGCATTGAAGTGTAAAAATAGGTGAGGATGGAAAAAATGATAAAATGGATAGGTAGTTTGACTGTACATATTATATATTTGCAGAATATGTATGGTCAAAATAAAGGGCTACTATTCTTTTATTAGATCCCTAACACTGCACTTTGACCAGAATTAAAGAGTTCATCCTCTTATTTTTCACCCTGTCCAATAGGGTAATTTTGGGGAGGTGTACAGTGGACGTCTCCTTGCTGATAACACACCAGTTGCAGTAAAGACCTGCCGGGACACCCTGCCGCCAGACTTGAAGGATAAGTTCCTGTTGGAGGCCAGGTTAGCACATCAGTCTCTGTCTGTCTGCTATCGATTTGCCTTCCTGTCCACCCTACTTACAGCTTTATGTTTCCAACAAACTGCATTAAAGTCTCCCCTCAACATCTAAAGCATCAACACAAACACAAGCAATCTTATTGATCTGACTCCACATTCTTATGTAGAGTGATCTGTAGCTTCAGTCTGATGGCGTGTTAATCTTTTGAGTGCTAGATGTGTGGATTGCTGTATATTAATCTGCCATGGTTAGCACAAGCCATCTGGTGCTCACAAGGTTATATACACATGAACAGTATCTCAAATTACATGGAGCATGGAGGCAAACCCAGTATCTGCAAAAATACATTTAGTATAGAAAAACAATATCTGTCATTTGGTTTATGTAATTATTCAGCCAAAACTGATTGCATTTGCCTGTGCATAGACAAATGTAGGCAAACTTTAGCCCCCAGCTGTTGTTGGACTACAACTGCCATCCTGACAGAGGATGATGGAAGTTGCAGTTCATTATCAATTGGAGGACTGCAGGCTGCCCACCTCTAGAAAAGACATTTGTATAATAGCAATAAACGTTTATCATTATGGGGGGTGTTCTGGACAAATGGAACCCCCCTGTCAATTTGCATTTGGAGCAGACAGCCTATTATCACTATATCTTACACATATTTCTGCCTGTCTGCATTTTCACAGATGAAGGTGGTTCTGACAGTTAGCTGGACCCATTATCTATACAGCTCACTTTGCCATGATAACTTATAGAAAGACCTCAGCTGCTACAAAATCTCTTGGAAAGCAGAACTTTCAGTCACTGAATGGCATCTTGAAGTGGGCAAGACTGAGTCATGAAAAAGGCATAGGGTATAAGGAATGGCACAACACCAGTTACTGCAGAGGAATAGGCCTCTGTGTATTAAGTGAAATAAAAAAAACATATATCACATCACATTTAAATAGCTATTCCTTGATGAACAATATAATTTGTCCATAATCTGAGATCCCCTTGCATGGTCAAACTTCCATAGGGTTTTCTTCCCTTAGGAACCATCATCAGTTATTTTCTGTTAACATTTAAACATCCCCAAACAACGGTAAGGACCACACCGCCCCTGTGCTACCATACCCAAATCCAAACAACCAGGGAGGTGGGGCGGGAAGCTTGCCCCACCACTTCCAGAGAGATTACTTCCTGTTTCAACTACCTCTTTCTTAAATCCTCTCACCTACCTCCCCACCCAAACCTCATATCCTACCTCTCCCCTTTTCTTGTGTCCGTTACAATAATGTTCCTGGGAGTTGTACACAGGGACTGAAAATTGCTCAGTACGCTGCTGTACCTGCAGGCTTTACAACTCAGGCCCTTGTGGTTATTTAAGTGACAATAATGTTGTTTTATGAAAATATATACAGTACAGGGCTTTTCCTGCTGAATAAAATAAAAGTATCCCTGCTGCTGGGAGATGGATTAATTCAAAATGTATTACAGCTCAAAGTGGAAAAGAATGCATTTTTTGTATTCTTGTCTTTGGAGAACTTCTCTTTCTTCCCAACAGAAACAGTAGATAGGATTCAGTGTAGCAAAAAACATACAAGAGTGGTATAACGGTGATACCATTTAATGGCTAACTGAGGACATAACAAGTGTATGTTTATGTTAATTGACCCCCACTGTGTACTCATATATTTTGGTTCAAATGTACGTCATACTCTGTAAATATAAATGCAGTGTTATTCTAGCTTTGTTTTTTAACCCATGCCTGAAGAAGGGACCTTAGTGTCCTGAAAGCTTGCACTTGTTATGTCCTCAGTTAGCCATTTAAAGGTATCACCTTTATACCACTCTTGTGAGTTTTTTGCTACACTGAATCCTTTCTACTCCACTGGCTAACACAGTAACATCTATTTTTCTGGTTCCCAACAGTAGTTCTCTTTAGAAAATATAGCAACAGCTCCACCTAGTGGCAACTTTTGATTGGATGGCGTTTTTTTTTGCTGTTCTAATTTTCAAGAAGGCATCTCCCAGCAGTGGGCATACATTTGTTTTAGACAACAAGAAAAAGCTCTACAATATATGATTTTTTAAACATCTTTTATTTATGACATTCCATTGTGATTCAAGTAATAGAAATCACACCAGCATTGGGTTGTCTGTTTCTCCACTAATTACCCCCCTTGAGCACTTGAGGGGTGTGCAACACGTTTCTTTGCCTGTAGTCCTCAATGGTTTAATACTCCTATTGCTTTATGAAACAGACACTGCTTGCATGTTATTTTATATCCATTTTTTATGTAGAAATTATTGGTTATTTCTGCTTAAGGGAGAAAATTATGTTTCCCACCAAAGTGTGTCCCACTTCCATCCCTCACATCCACCTCCATCTTCTACCTGCAAAGAGCATAGCAGTGACCCAAAATGGAGTTCTGTGTTTCTTCAGCTTTCTCCATCATTGTTGTCTATGAGACTCAGATCATAATCAGCGCTGGGCTGCATTAGGCCCTCTAGCCAGTCTGCTCGAACAGCAGCTGAAGGGCATGTCCTGTGATCAGTTTTGTGAGACCTGAATGGTTTCTTTGGGTGAGCATCTCTGTGCACAATGCAGTCTTGTATAATACAGGCCCGGATTTCCCAGTAGGCAGAGTAGACAACTGCCTAGAGCTCGAAATTTTGTGGGATGCCTCTGTTGCGCGTGCCACACCCACATTCTATTGTGGGTGTGGCCAGAACAATCAACATTTTTTTGCACCAGTTTTATACCCCTTTATAAACTACTAGTTGAAGAGCCCGTGTACACGGGCCACAGTGCCACCCAGCAACGGCCGCGGTGTAGTCATGCACAGTAGAGACTGCCGCACAGCAGCTGATATGGAGCAGGGTGCTCCAAATTCAGACCGTAGTCTTCTCTGTGCACCTACGGTCTGAATTTGGAGTGCCCCACTCCGTTTTCAGCAGCGGTGCGGGCAGTCTGTACTGCGCATGACTGCAGAGCACGCAGCCGACTGTACTGCGCATGACAGCTTCTGACAAACATACATTTAGCAAATTATTATATAGGATAATTTAACCTCTTAGATGCAAGAAAGATCTCCAGGCATTATGGAGCAATGCATTGGAGATCTCTCTAGCAACCAAGGGGTTAAAGCTTTTTTAATTCCTGATTGTTATAAGCCAAGGGTATTTTCTATGCCAGGTAGGAAACAGTGGATGGGACTGGGGATGGGGTCATGTGAGGAGTGGCCATGGGTGGAGCTAAGGGCACCTAGCATGATTTTCCCTAAGGGAGCCTAGGTTATAAATCCAGAACTGGTTTTCTTTTTTTATACGATATAGGACCTTATATTCATCAAGGTAAAGTGGAGCAGTTCTGCACCAAATCATAGGGTTGAAATGAAAATTCACAAATTCACATTGAATTAAATTGAGCTTTTAATCTACTGAACGCTGGAAAGGTCTTCAATGCATTATACCCCTTTATAAATAATCATTTAACCCTTTGAGTTGGCAATAAAAGGGTTAAACCCATTCAATACCTGAGATATCTCCGCAATGCACTGGAGATCTCTCTACCAACCATGGGGTTAAAGGTTTTTTTTTGTTTTTTTTTCTGTGCCTTTTCTTATTATTGGACAAGGGTATTTTCTGCGCCAGGAAGCAGTGGATGGGACTGGGGATGGGGTTATGTGAGGAGTGTGGGTGTGACCATGGGTGGAGCTAAGGGCACTTAGAGTGCCTAGCCTAGGGATGCCTGAGGTGTAAATCCAGATCTGTCTGGGTAACTGGAACAGTCTCTTCCACAGCAGAGTTTTTCCAAAAGGAAACTATCAGATTATAGGTGTTGAACTAGATGTGGAACTATCCTTCTTATGCTAGTTTATGAAGAGAAAAAAACACATTGGGCCTTATTTGTCAAGCTAAAGAGGATTAATTACCTTACCTGGGAACTTTTTCTTCTTGAGTCCCTGGAGGGAGGATATAAATGATAAACAAAATATCAGGTTGCGCACAGATATAGATTGGAAATCACTCTGCCATTCAGCTGTTAGAATTAGGGATCCCTGCTTATAAATATCCCAATAACCTTCCAAACTTTATAAAATATATATTCAGAGCTTCGAATAGGCAGACTGAGCTTATGAGAAAAGGATAGTCACTCTCCACACAATAAATAACAGACTATAGCAATATGTAAAATAATAATATGCTATACTTTTATTACCATTATATGTACACACTGAGGTGTCTAATGCACAGCATCAGAAAACATTAGTTAAAATTCCTCAATACATACATAATCATAAAAATGATGGGAAAATATCTACACTCATAGATCCTAAATCCACCAATCAGGTTTTAGGATGAAAGAAATTCCCAAATCTTAATCTAGAAATACTCTGATGATATCCGCATCCACAAGATGCAAACAGCCGAGATTTCTGTTTAAGTTAGCACGTCGCTGTCCCGTGATGGTCAGTTACCCACGGGTTAAGACATAGATACAAGTTGAAACCGCTCGTCGATGGTCACAACGAGAGAGCAAAGTTAATATGTAACTAACTCAACCTTAGAAATACACTATCACAAATAAACTAGGCTAATACAAATGCAAATTAAACCCACTCATCTCTCATCACAGCGAGAGGGCAAGAGATAAATGTCCAACACAGATAAAATAGTATTCTATCACTAACCCTGTCTCACCTAAAAAATATAAAAATGTAAATAATGTTATATTTTTTAGGTGAGACAGGGTTAGTGAGGAGAAATGGGCAGTGTTTCATAAGAAACACCCGACCACCGGAGAATCAGCCTCTGTGACCGGAGACCTGGTCATTCATTGCAAAAACCAAAGTCTCCAGGGCAAATCCGGAGAATTCTCAGCTATGGTAATTACTGGTTATACTAACTGAACCATAGGTGACAAATAAAAGTTACCAGTGATTTAAAAGGAACTTTTAAAGCTGAACTTTCACCTATTAATAAGTCACCATGCATTAATTAAGCATATGGTGACTAGCTTGAAAATACATCTCTTACATATTACAAGTGGCAGATTCTAAAGAAATCTTTACCCTTTGGAGAGTGACAGGCAGGTTAGTGCAGTCTGAGCTCCTGTGCCGTCAGTCTCTTCCGGTTACCATGTGGCACACTGCAATGCTTTACAGGAGACCAGGACTGACGGCGCAGGTGCACAGACAAGTAGTAACATAGTAAATTAGGTTGAATAAAGACACAAGTCCATCAAGTTCAGCCTTCTCCTGTTACCTGGCTTCCAGTCTCCAAAGGGTAAAGATTTCTTTAGAATCTGCCACATTTGATAGGTAAGACATGTGTTTTCAAGCTAGTCGCCATATGCTTAATGATTGCATGGCGACTTATTAATAGGTGAAAGTTCCACTTTAACACATTGCTTTGCATTTGTAATGCACTAGAGAAGTCTCTATTATTTTTGTTATGTGCAGTATCACAGTGGCATGAAATTGTACAGTGCCGGTGTTGCTACACCATCCTATGGACAGCTCTGGTCAGTTGACCATATATCTCCATAGGATGGGGCAGCAACAAGCGCCACTGTACAATTTAAGGCCACTGTGATACTTAACTTAAAAATTAAATAAAATATTGTCCCTTGCTGTTATCTGTCTGGTCTATGGACTACATTCCACATCTGGAAAGAGACGGCTTACACTAGGTAAAAGGGACGGGAGGGGGAAACTTTGCTTGTGAATATCTCTCAAACCATACAGGTTTGAGAGATAAGACTTATATCGTTCTTCATGTTTTTTTAATGCCTACAAAATAAAATAAAGGTAAAATGAAGTATTGCTATCCCTTTAAGGGCCATATGTTCAAAGAAGTAGTGAAATAACTTTTGTCGTTTGTAACAACTTTTCAAAATACAGAGTCGTTGGGCTCTAATATTTTCAGAGAATGTCGGTTGTGATTGAAAATGCGTCATTTGCCCTGACTGAAATTGTCATATGTAAAGACAAAAATTGTCTTATCGAACGACAAAAATGTCTTCACTAAAGACAAAAATTCTCACATTCAGAACTTCACATTCCCTCCACTTTTTTTAACGTACAAATTTTGTCTTTTGCAAACATTTTTTTGTTTGTGTTGTTAGACACATTTTCTTTTCCTCTATACGGCACTAGAGAATAGTTTAGCCACTCCCTTGCCCCGCCCCTCTGACTGGCAATTCTGGAGTTGTGTCATACACGACGGACATTACTAGTTTTTTGTCGTATACTGTATAGAAAATATGTTGTTCATGCATACAATTATTTATTTTTGGCGTTCTTACAACATTTTTTGTTGTTATCCCTTTGAACATATGGCCCTAAGTGTTACTATTCCTTTAATGGATTCAAACTCAATTTAAATCAGTGGGACACTGTCACGGTTTTTAGATGAACACTCAGACAGAACGGTAAGGTTAAAATAACTTTATTAGAATAAAGTGCGTACATGAGTGTAGGTCCTAAGACCCACAATACAGAACAGGAAAATATATAGAATGGGTACAGGATACTGGTAACAATATATGTATATATGACAGGATCTGGTAAAACCAGTGAGGTTCGAGGTACAGTCCCAGAACTGATGGGTAGGTGCCAACACAGGAGGTCCACGAATAGGACAGAACAACCCAGAAGCCTGTGTAATGGAACCCATAAGGGCAAACAGAATGGATTGGGAACCAACTGATAGTTAAGGATTCTGGCAGAACCGGCAAGGTAAAGGGTGCACAGTCCAGTACTACAGTGGCATGAAGTCCACAGTGGACGACTGGCACAACCCAGACGCCTGGGTACTGACACAAAAGGAGCGAGGCAACACTGGCCAAGGCCCTAGACCTCTGGCAGGAGGCAACCGTGTATATGCGGACCAACCCTGAAAGGATTACAGGAGACCGAGGCAGCTGCTACTGGAAAACCCTAGAACGCTAGGGGTAGATCGATATATGTTAAGTAATAGGAATGCAACCA
Organism: Rhinophrynus dorsalis; assembly: GCA_037306005.1. Taxonomy (NCBI): domain Eukaryota; kingdom Metazoa; phylum Chordata; class Amphibia; order Anura; family Rhinophrynidae; genus Rhinophrynus; species Rhinophrynus dorsalis. The sequence continues at coordinate 418,198,375 of CM074721.1, forward strand.
GTGTCCCTCAACCTGCAAGGTGGAAATTGCAACGCTGGCTCTTGGGCTCACGGCTCTGCAGTAAGGAACAGTAGTGCTATTACCTGGACGCTCCAGGTACATATAGGGTTAATGGACAACGCCCAGAGAGTAACTGCAACTCCCAGAGGGAGTGACCCCAGCGCTACTAGGGAGGCACAGAGAGTGATCAGAGTAACTCAGTCAGTGTGTAGAATACTGCACCGGAACTTCGATTGTACACATCGCCTAGATGGCAGCACACGGTAATAACGTGGATAGGAATCCACGGTCGGCAACAGCCACAGCATGGAAGACAGCCCAATACGGTCAGCAACAGATAGGTGCAATGGCCAGATCTGATCAGCAACGGAGCGGGTTCTCAGCCAGGATACAGTCAGCAATGGAGCGGGTTCATCAGCCAGATACGGTCAGCAACGGAGTGGGTTCTCAGCCAGGATACAGTCAGCAACGGAGCGGGTTCTTCATCCAGATATAGTCAGCAACGGAGCGGGTTCTCAGCCAGGATAGAGTCAGCAACGGAGCGTGTTCTTCAGCCAGATACGGTCAGTAACTGAGCGGGTTCTCAGCCAGGATACAGTCAGCAACGGAACGGGTTCTACAGCCAGATATGGTCAGCAACGGAGCGGGTTCTCAGCCAGGATACAGTCAGCAACAGAGCGGGTTCTTCAGCCAGATACGGTCAGCAACGGAGCGGGTTCTCAGCCAGGATACAGTCGGCAACGGAGGCAGCAACAGGAACTCAGGAACGTAATCGTAGTCAGGCAGGCCAGGTCATACACAAATCAGCAAAAGCACAAAATAAACTCAGGAACTCATACACCACGAAAGGGCGCCTAAGGGAGGCCTTCCCAGGGTATATAAAGGCAAGCCCTAGTAGGAGCAATTAAGACCAGCCAATCAGAGAACAGCAGTGATAATAATGTCACCTTTAGAACAGGAAGCACGGGCACCGTGATAGTACCCCCCTCTCAATGACCCCCTCCCCTTGGAGGAGGACCAGGCTTAGAGGGAAATTTGGCATGGAACTGACGTAACGATACTGGTGCATGCATGTCAGCATGCTTGACCCATGAACGTTCTTCTGGGCCGTACCCCTTCCAATGAACCAGGTACTGGAGTTGCCCATGCACCCTGCGTGAGTCCACAATACTTTGAACCTCAGACTCATTGTGGTCTTGGATGCAAACCGGTGCCGGCACCACCGGAGCAGAAGTATAGCGGTTACAGACAAGAGGTTTAAGTAGGGATACATGAAAGACATTGTGAATACGCATATTAGCGGGGAGGTCCATAGGAAACTGGATTGATTTGCCATGGGGCAAACTTGTGACAAGGAGTTTGTAAATTCAGGTTTTTTGATGAAAGCCACACACGGTCCCCAACCTGAAACACCAGAGCTGGCAACCTCCTGTTGTTGGCATGACACCTGTAACGTTGAAAGGACTCATGTAGCGTAGTTTGTACTTGTGCCCATGTGGAACGAAGCCGTCTGAGGTGTTCATCAAGGGCTGGCATCTGTTATGCCTGAAAGGCATCCACAAGCAAGGATGGTTGGTACCCATAATTGACAAGAAATGGGGAGCTTCCAAATGAATTATTAATCGCACAGTTTCTCACAAACTCAACCCAAGGTAGCAATTCAGCCCAGTCATCGTGATGATTGGATACAAAGCAGCGGATAAATTGTTCAAGCCCCTGGTTAGAGCGTTCAGCAGCTCCATTAGTCTGTGGATGGTATGCAGACGAATAAGACAACTGGATACCCATTTGGCTGCAGAATGCCTTCCAAAACCTGGAAATAAATTGGCTGCCTCGGTCTGATACCAACACCTGAGGTACTCCGTGGAGTCTGAATACCTCACGAGCGAACACAATTGCCAACTCCGTAGCAGAAGGCAAACCAGGCAAGGGCACGAAATGGGCCATTTTTGAAAATCTGTCTACCACCATCAATATATATGTGTAACCCTTCGAGGTGGGTAATTCACCCAGAAAATCAATAGACACATATGACCATGGATGATCACCGTTAGGAACAGGCTGCAATAGGCCCTCTGGCAGATGCCTAGGTATTTTGGAATGGGCACAAACAGCACAAGCTGCCGTAAAATCAGCTCAATCTGCCCTTAGTGTGGGCCACCAGAAGATACGAGATAATGACCAAATTAATTGACCTCTGCCCACATGGCCAGCTGCTTGTGAAGCATGATATGTTTCAAGGAGTCTCGCCCGAAAAGGTTCAGCTACAAAACATTTGCCCATGGGTTTATCAGGGGGAGATTCAGCTTGCGTTGCCAAGATCTCTTGACCCAAAGGAGACGTGATGCTAGTCCGCAGGGTGGCCAGGATGCGATCTTGAGGAATAATAGGTACTGGCTGTTCCTCAGACTCCAGTTCAGGATCCTGCTGCCTGGACAGCGCATCAGCTCTTACATTCTTAGAGCCAGGTAAATAGGAAACAACAAAGTTAAGAGAGGAAGAGGGCCCATCTGGCCTGTCTTGGAGATAGTCTTTTAGCTTCCGAAAGGTAGAAAAGATTCTAGTGGTCGGTTAATATGAGAATCAGTCCTCTGGTGCCTTCCAACAAGTGACGCCAATCACATAAGGCCAGGATAATTGCCAACAATTCACGGTCACCGATCTCATTAATACCAATTGCGCTTTCGTTAATTTTATAGAAAAGAAGCCACACGGCTTGAGTGGTTGACCCGGACCAGACCTCTGAGAAAGTACAGCCCCTACACCAGTATCAGATGCATCCACTTCAAGGATATACGGTACGCCAACTTTGGGGTGCGACAGGACTTGTGCAGAGGCAAACGCTGCTTTGAGTGTCTCAAAAGCCTCGTCAGCCTCCTTGGACCACTCTGATGCCTTGGCTCCCTTATGTGTTAGGTCTCTGAGGGGTTTGACAATTCTAGAAAAATTATGGATGAATTTACGATAATAATTGGCAAAGCCAAGAAATCTTTGAATAACCTTGAGGCCCTTGGGACGTGGCCAATGCAGCACCACAGACAATTTCTCTTTATCTTTAGAGCCCTGCCAGTCAACAGCGATATCATGAACCCAATCTTGCTTCCTCTCCGTAGGAAAGGCTTGGGGAGCCAGTTCCAAAAAAATTTCTAGCTGGTTGAGGAAACCACTACAGAGGGTAGGTTCCCCATCATATCTTAACGGTAATGGTGCCGTAGCAGATAGCCCTTTATACTGCATGTCTACATTCGGATTTTGGACTGTCGGTGCCTGAACAGGGGTGGCCACCGAAGATGGAACCGGTCTGTCCAATTGTGCGGTCCGCTCCAGCATAGTTTGCACCTCCACAGACAGTTGATCGAGACGTTGCTCATACATATCCATTCTCCAATAGATATTGACCGAACTTCCTTCATCGGTCTTGTCTGAGGTCATTGGCCCTTTTGTACTGTCATGGTTTTTAGATGAACACTCAGACAGAACGGTAAGGTTAAAATAACTTTATTAGAATAAAGTGCGTACATGAGTGTAGGCCCTAAGACCCACAATACAGAACAGGAAAATATATACAATGGGTACAGCGAATAGGACCAGACTAGAGAATCAGGATACTGGTAACAATATATGTATATATGACAGGATCTGGTAAAACCAGTGAGGTTTGAGGTACAGTCCCAGAACTGATGGGGAGGCGCCAACACAGGAGGTCCACGAATAGGACAGAACAACCCAGACGCCTAGGTACTGGAACCCGTAAGGGCAAACGGAATGGACTGGGAACCAACTGACAGTTAAGGCAGAACCAGCAAGGTAAAGGGTTCACAGTCCAGGAACGGCAACAGGACTACAGTGGCATGAAGTCCACAGTGGAGGGCTGGCACAACCCAGACGCCTGGGTACTGACACAAAAGGAGGGAGGCAACACTGGCCAAGGCCCTGGTCCGCTGGTAGGAGGCAACTGTGTATATGCGGACCAACCCTAAAAGGGTTACAGGAGACCGAGGCAGCTGCTACTGGAAAACCCTAGAACGCTAGGGGTGAATCGATTTATGGTAAGTAATAGGAACGCAACCAGTGTCCCTCAACCTGCAAGGTGGAAATTGCAACGCTGGCTCTTGGGCCCACGGCTCTGCAGTAAAGAACGGTAGTGCTATTACCTGTACTCTCCAGGTACATATAGGGTTAATAGACAATGCCCAGAGAGTAACTGCAACTCCCAGAGGGAGTGAGCCCAGCACTACTAGGGAGGCAGACACAGAGAGTGATCAGAGTAACTCAGTCAGTGTGCAGAACACTGCACCGGTACTTCGATTGTACACACCGCCTAGATGGCAGCAGAGCAGCTCGAGCACAATGCTCAGCCTTTGGTCGACAGAAAACAGTGCCCTGCAGCGCACACCGAGATTAAACTGCAAGGCCCTGGAAACCGGTGACCTCACGGGGTCACCAAGCGGCACAGACAACACACGGTAATAATGTGGATAGGAATGCACGGTCGGCAACAGCCACAGCACAGAAGACAGCCCAATACGATCAGCAACGGATAGGTGCAATGGCCAGATCTGATCAGCAATGGAGCGGGTTCTCAGCCAGGATACAGTCAGCAACGGAGCGGGTTCATCAGCCAGATACGGTCAGCAACGGAGCGGGTTCATCAGCCAGATACGGTCAGCAACGGAGCGGGTTCTTCAGCCAGATACGGTCAGCAACGGAGCGGGTTCTCAGCCAGGATACAGTCAGCAACGGTGCGGGTTCTTCAGACAGATACGGTCAGCAACGGAGCGGGTTCTCAGCCAGATACGGTCAGCAACGGAGCGGGTTCTCAGCCAGATACGGTCAGCAACGGAGCGGGTTCTCAGCCAGATACGGTCAGCAACGGAGAGGCTTCTCAGCCAGGATACAGTCAGCAACGGAGAGGGTTCTTCAGCCAGATACAGTCAGCAGCGGAGCGGGTTCTCAGCCAGGATACAGTCAGCAACGGAGGCAGCAACAGGAACTCAGGAACTTAATCATAGTCAGACAGGCAAGGTCATACACGAATCCGCAAAAACACAAAATAAACTCAGGAACTCATACACCACGAAAGGGTGCCTAAGGGAGGCCTTCCCAGGGTATATAAAGGCAACCCTAGTAGGAGCAATTAAGACCAGCCAATCAGAGAACAGCAGTGATAATAATGTCACCATTAGAACAGGAAGCACGGGCACAGTGATAGACATTTCATTACCCTCCCAAGTTGGAGTTGTTTTGCTCCAGAATTGCTCCTCTTTAACCCTTTGAGTGCCTGAGTGATATCCATTGCATTGAGTTGCAATGGGTTGGATACCTTTCTGGAACTAAAAGGGTTAAATGGTTAAATTTGAACTATCACCCAAATTAAAGTTACCCCCAAATAATTATGCACCTAACAATAAGCATATCCATACTAGTATTATCCGGAATAAGTCCAGCATTACTGACAAATCCAACTCGTTCTGAGACGGTCAGGCAAGCAGCTTCCTGTAGAGGCATCTGTGCACCTGCGTCATCAGTCCCTTCCTGTACCTTATGGTACCATGCACCGCCTCCTAGAGGAGACCGGGACGGACAGCACAGGCAAGATGCCTGCAATGGTGCCTGCCTGGCCGTCTCAGAACGAGTTGGGTTTGTCAATAGCGTTGGACTTATCATGGATAATTACAGTATGTATATGCTTATCGTTACGTGCATAATTATTTGGGGGTAACTTTAATGTGGGTGATAGTTCCGCTTTAAGGACATTTATAGTAGTATGTTTCTGGTTTCTGTTTTACTTTTTTTCTTTTTTTTTAAATAGTGGAAGTGCCAGAGGGGGTCTATGACGCATTACCAGCTGGCAGCAGAATTGGTTAATTATACAACTCATTAATAGCACTTCTGTTTCTGTTAGGAAGGCAATTCAAGACTATATTTCACAAGCCAGTAACTAAGCAATCTGAAAAGGTCTTTAGAAATGCACAGTGTGTTAGATGAAAATGTATGGTAATAAAGCTATGTATCATCTCATTTGTTTTACTAACAAGTTTCAGTAGGGCGACACTTCAAAAAAGAAATAATTACATGAATAAAACTAATACTTCAGACAACTGAGGGGAAACATCAAATATTTAACTGTACTGCATTTTAAATGGAGCAGAGAGAATAGGTATAGAACGGTTAGTCAGACATTTATAATACACTCTGAGGGAGACACATCCAAAAATTATTTTATTTCTGTAATGAAAAAAATTAAACCAGCATGCAGTCCATTTATCAGCCCTTTGTATGTTAGAGGGATGAGCATTTCATTGCTTCCTAATGCATTTGATATCCCTATGGCACTCAAAATATTAACCCTACTAGTGTAAAAGCCTGTGTACACGGGCCAAGGTCCGGGTAACGTTAATCCTTTGAGTGCCAGAGTGGTACACAACTCATTGCTTTGCAATTTGTTGCGTACCCCTCTGGCACTCAAAGGGTTAAGCAGCCGCTACCTCACTGCTCCACACAATGCATTCTTGCATCGACTAACCCACGCAATGCAATCATGGGCAGTAGACGGGCAGTCTCTACTGCACATGACTGCATCGTGACAAACATCCAAGTGAATTATTATATATATATATATATATATATATATATATATATATATATATATATAATATATAAGCAATGCGTTTGATACCCTTCTCACACTCAAAGGGTTAAATTGACATAGGCACTTTTAGGGTAAATTTATTTTTATTGACCTTGCCCCACCCCCTGAACATCTTACCTGCATGTAAAGGAAAAGTTATGTTTCTTTTCTATGGAAAAAACATATATTGTCATTATTTCCCTGCTGAGTAAAGCAAGGGTATGACATTGCTTGGATATAATTTGTTCAAAAGTCATTATACTTCAAACTTGTATGATTTCATTTTTTTCTATCAAGTTTGAGATTATGAAAGCTCACCACTAAGTGCGGTTTCCGTTATGTTCAATCGTGACACAGTCTGGGAGAGAAGTCCTCCAAAGACAGGGAAAATATGTGGAATTGGTCTGTTTTGGAATAAAGCTTCTCAGCAGTAGGCATACCCTTTTCTATTCAGTTGAAAAGCACCACAATTAGGGTGACCAGACCTCACCTGTAACCGGGGACACACAGGAAATAGGCATATTTCAGGACTGCACTGAAATCAAAACAGCCCTGCATTATGTATTTTTCATGTGTCCCCAGTTAAAGGTGAGGTCTGGTCAACCTAACTACAATATATGTTTTCTTCAGGGCCAGATTTCCTAAAAGGCAGAGTAGGTATTTGCCTAGGGCTCCAAATTTTGAGGGACGTGTGAGCTGTGACTGCTAGTGGCCACACCCATATTCTGAATTGTGGGTGTGGCCAGAACAATCTCAAATTCACGTACCAGTTTTATACCCCTTTGCAGACTGTAATTTAATCTCTTGGATGCTAGAGAGATCTCCAAAGCATTTCAGAGCAATGCATTTGAGATCTCTCTAGCAACAAAGGGGTTAAAGCTTTTTTAAATTCTTGCTTGTTATAGGCCAAGAGTAGTTTCTTTGCCAGGCAGGAAACAGTGGATGGGAATGGGGTGGGGTCATGTGATGAATGTGGGTGTGGCCATGGGTGGAGCTAAGAGCATCTAGCATGCTTTGCCCTAAGGGAGCCTAGGATATAAATCCAGCCCCAGTTTTCTTTTTTTCCATAAAATAATAGGGCCTTATATTCATCAAGTTAAAGAGGAGCATAGGGTTGAAATGAAAATTACATAAATTCACATTGAATTAAATGAAGCATTTAATCTACTGAATGCTAGAGAGGTCTCCAGCAGTCAGTGTATTAAAAGCCCCTTTTAAGACAATGTGAATTTCCATTCATCCTCCTATGGTGCAGTTGGCCTCTGATTGTTGTTTGTTTTTTTTATTTGTCCTTATGTCCTTGTTGGTTTTCCATAGAATTACTCCACTTTACCCATATACATATGCCTGATTTAGGGGGGATGTATGAATCTGAAAGTGTTGCTCATTTTGTGTGCTGCATTTCTGAACATGCAATAGAACAGGGCTGTCCAAGTTCGATCCTCAGGGGCCACCATTAGGCCAGGATGTAAGGATTTCCCTGATTAAGCGTATGTGAAATAATCAGTAGCTCATCATTTTGATTAGAACACCTGCGCTCAGACAGGGACATCCTTAAAGCAATAGTAATAGTTCCAAATAAGAGGTGCTCCGATTCAACTGTATACTTTGTAGTCCTGTGTATCAGTACTACCGATTTGTGGTTCATAAGTAATTTAATTATGAAATATCCCTCTCCAGCCCCTTTCACGTACGTCATGCTGCCTCTCATGCAGGTCCGGATGGAGTGCGGGGAGAGACAATCTACAGTGAGCACATGGAAAATCCTGCCTCCTTTGTCGGAGTGGCAGGCTTTTCAGTATACTCACTGCGTGAAGACTGTCCCTCGCTGCACTGTCCGGTCCGATGACTGGAATCCACATCTCAGGAGAGGTGACTAAAAGAGGGAAAAGGGTCAGGAGGGGGATACTTTATAATTAAATTACTCATGAACTACAAAATCGGCTAGTGTTAATACACCGATTAATCGGAGTGCCATTTATTTGGAACTATTACTATCCCTTTAAATCCTGGACTGCTGGTAGCTCTTGCGGACTGGACTTGGACACCCCTGAAGCAGAGAGTATAACTGACTTGGTGTATACTGGAGCACACACTCCAAGCCTGTTTTAACTTTATCCTTTTGAGTGCCATTGAGGTTTCCAACACATTTCACTGCAATGCGTTGGATACCTCTCTGGCACTCAAAGGGTTAATGCACTCAAACCTCTAACGCCTCTCTAACAGCAATCACTGGACAAGGGAGGAGATTCACAAAGCAGTGATAAAGAGGTGATAAAGTGGAGATGACTAGTCCAGTTTATCATTTCTTTAATTCCTGTCTATAGAGCCTATGCACTGAGATTTCTCCACCTTTGGCTATCTTAGGGCTCAATCCAAATGTTGGCGTCGCCAGAAAAAACTGGAGACGCTGGTTTTAACGTCAATTGAGCAATGCAAATGTTCTACTAGAAACAAGCGACACCAGTTCTGAAACAGACATCGCCTGTCGCCAGAACAGCAAGATCTCACCCATAGAGGATAATGTACAAAGGACGCCAAAAGCTATTCAAATGTTGGAGTTAGGGCTAACTCGCGTTAAATTGCAACATTTCTCTCCAGAAATCTAACGCCTATTTTTTTTGGAGTACAGCCCACAAGTAATAGTAGAAAACCCACGTCTCCAGTTCTGAACAGCATTCTCTGTGCTTTTCCCTACCCAGCCACTAGGGGAACACAGAGAAGGCTTTCAGCACCATGGACAGCTTTGAATGCCATAGGGATGTGCACTGCTCACCCCTGTGGCATTCAAAGGGTTAAAATCAATAAAACTAGTACACCAAGCACTACACAATGCCCCCTTCCACATCCCCCCCTTAGTATGTCACATATATTGCATATATGGGACATACTAACCCCATCCACATCCACCTCATGGACTTCCATGTAGTGGATAAATCTGCCTTTTATTCCACAATTAACCCTTTGAGTACCAGAGAGGTAGGAAAGCATTGCTTAGCATGTTTCCTACCCCTCTGGTGCCCAAAGGGTTAATAGGCAACGTATGGACTACATACCTTGCCTATATATATATATGTGTGTGTTTGTGTGTGTTTTAACCTTTTTTTAATTAAAATAGTATTATTAGACAGTTTAACTTAGATCTCATTCATTGTTAACCCCCTACCTCCTGTGTCCCATTGCTATTAGTACTTTTGCTCCACTCTTCTTCAAACTGAGAGTGGAGCAAAAGTACTAAAAGCAAAGGGACACAGTAAGTATGGCATCATTAATGGTTGAGATCTAAGTTAACCCTTTGGGTGCCAGAGTGGTTCGCAACGCATTGCAAAGCAATGCGTTGAGTACCACTCTGGCACTCAAAGGGTTAACATACAACTGAGGGAGCAGCCTGCACTGTGAATGCAGGGCTTCCCTCAGTTTTAATTATACATTCGTTAATTTTTAATAATGTATTTATTGTTCATATTTATTTTTTAGATGAATTATTTATTTATTTCCTTGCTGCGGGCGGCTGTGAAGCCCGCAGCATAATAAACCCTTGTGCAGAGAGGCATTGGCGACAGCGGGAGGAGGGGACAGAGACATTGGAGGAAGCGGGTGGTAGGCTTGTACTTGCTGCCCGCTTCCTCCAATACCTCTCCTCTAGCGGTGGCATTGTGCCAGGCTGCCTGATCGCCTTGTGCAATTCGTCCCTTTGCACAAGGCGTTGTACAACGTTGTACAACGCCTTGTGCAAAGGGACGAATTGCACAAGGCGATCAGGCAGCCTGGCACAATGCCACCGCTAGAGGAGAGGTATTGGAGGAAGCGGGCAGCAAGTACAAGCCTACCACCCGCTTCCTCCAATGTCTCTGTCCCCTCCTCCCGCTGTCGCCAATGCCTCTCTGCACAAGGGTTTATTATGCTGCGGGCTTCACAGCCGCCCGCAGCAAGGAAATAAATAAATAATTCATCTAAAAAATAAATATGAACAATAAATACATTATTAAAAATTAACGAATGTATAATTAAAACTGAGGGAAGCCCTGCATTCACAGTGCAGGCTGCTCCCTCAGTTGTATGTTAACCCTTTGAGTGCCAGAGTGGTACTCAACGCATTGCTTTGCAATGCGTTGCGAACCACTCTGGCACCCAAAGGGTTAACTTAGATCTCAACCATTAATGATGCCATACTTACTGTGTCCCTTTGCTTTTAGTACTTTTGCTCCACTCTCAGTTTGAAGAAGAGTGGAGCAAAAGTACTAATAGCAATGGGACACAGGAGGTAGGGGGTTAACAATGAATGAGATCTAAGTTAAACTGTCTAATAATACTATTTTAATTAAAAAAAGGTTAAAACACACACAAACACACACATATATATATATAGGCAAGGTATGTAGTCCATACGTTGCCTATTAACCCTTTGGGTACCAGAGGGGTAGGAAACATGCTAAGCAATGCTTTCCTACCTCTCTGGTACTCAAAGGGTTAATTGTGGAATAAAAGGCAGATTTATCCACTACATGGAAGTCCATGAGGTGGATGTGGATGGGGTTAGTATGTCCCATATATGCAATATATGTGACATACTAAGGGGGGGATGTGGAAGGGGGCATTGTGTAGTGCTTGGTGTACTAGTTTTATTGATTTTAACCCTTTGAATGCCACAGGGGTGAGCAGTGCACATCCCTATGGCATTCAAAGCTGTCCATGGTGCTGAAAGCCTTCTCTGTGTTCCCCTAGTGGCTGGGTAGGGAAGCACAGAGAAAGCTGTTCAGAACTGGAGACGTGGGTTTTGGATTTTCTGACTGAACTTGATACTTTGCAGTGCTGTGATTGGCTGTGGTGCTAGGTAACATTTTTATCGTGTGTTTTTAGGTAAGATTTTCTATGCGACGCAGGTTTAAGATTAACGTGTATTTTGTTGGTTATCGCTCGTTAGGCTTTCTAGGTAAGGAAGATTTGAATCTCACGTTACCTGGTCTTGCTTAACGAGCGAAGGCAGTTTTTTTCTTCATGTTGGTTTTAACGCCAACATTTGAATCGAGCCCTTAGTGCATAGGCTGAATAGAATAACATAGGAACTGGAGAAGTGATATCACTGGAGAAGTCATCTCCTCTCTATCACCTCTTTATCACTGTTTAGTTAATCTCCCCCAATGAGTTAAGTTTCCTCTATGTTTAGCACATGGTGTTAAACAAGTTGCAGAGGAATGGAACTGAAACTCCTATACGCTTTCCCACTAACTTCCCCTTGGCACAAGCGGCATATCTTTGATGCAAGTACTTTAGTAAACTGGCTTTAGGCCAATTTACATAGACATGGCACTAAGAGAGCAGTTTTAACACCTATTTTACCGCAAAATCATATTAGTCCATTCCCCCTTCTTGTGTCTGCAATCAGTAACTAATTTGCTGGTATTTGTTTTCATTCCATGCAGAATCCTGAAACAATACAGCCATCCAAATATTGTCAAACTAATTGGTGTCTGCACCCAGAAGCATCCTATTTATATTGTCATGGAGCTAGTCCAAGGTGAGTGTTATTCAGCACAGAGTTATAACTATCTCAGAAGATTGGTAGAGTAAAAATGTTACCTTTATTGGCTGTTACTCTGCTAGTCTGCTGCTTTCCCTTTGGCTGGCATATACCACACTTTACCCATATAACTATCTCACACAGACTACTAATCACTGTGCATAGCAGACTTCATGCAGTGGTTGACATTACAGGTGTAATCTTTAGCTGGCCTACTATTGCATCATCTAGAACTTGGCATTAGACGTAATTTAACCCCTTGGGTGTTAGAGATGTATGCAATGTTTTGCAAAGCAATGTGTTGGAGATGTCTCTGGCCTCTAAGAGGATAATAGCATGATAATGCAAAAATGCAAGTTTCTGTTGTGTGAAAGTGCATGTTGTAACATTCACAGATATTATTCATAGCTTGATAAGACAAGATAAACGAAATTAAAATATGTATGCATAATTATATTTATATAGCCCCATAGAACTCAGGAACTTACAGAAGGAGACTATACAATAAATAAAATATGTTTCATTAAATGCCATAGTCATAGAAGCAATAGGAAAGCGTTCCTTGCTCCAGTGCGCTTACAGTGTGATTATAGATATTGAGCATGCTGCTTCTCAGGAGGAGGGAGAAGCAATTTTTCTGTGCAATCATTGCTTTCTGGATAGAGGTGGAATTGTATTACTAGCAAATGGAGCACAACATTGCCCGTGTCTTAGCAGAGTCTGGTGTACATTAGTCAAATTGGGCATATTACACATACAGCGTTTCCTCTGAGGTTAATCAGGTTCCCACTTACTCACACCTTTTTGCAATGTAAATTAATGCTGCTTACTTTGCCCCAGCTGCTGGACATGGACTGATTCCTCACACACAGGTGGCCTGGCAGTCCATTGTGCATGTCATAATTACCCATCAAGTAGGGCCATGTATGAAGCGTTGTAGCCACAGGTGGGCTGGGTGGGTTTTACAATGCCTTGGAGACCTCTGTATCAGTCAATCTGTTAAAATCCAATTTAAGTCAATGGGAAATCTTATGCCTCTCCCCCTCTTACCATGGAACAATTGGTTTGCTGCACAATTTCTCATCTTTTCTGCATAAAGCCCTTATTAGGTAAAGAGGTTCTGCAGAAGCTTAGGTCTGTCAGTCCCATATTCTGCTCTGACTTGAGTAGGTTTCTCAGGCTGGCCTGAGTAGAGTGGGGGATGATATTTGTGCCACATGGAAATCCTTGTCACACAGCTAGCAGCCTATGCCATGGTCACCCACCCTTTCTCCTCCAAATGGGCCACAAACACATTCCTCTTCCTAATGTGCACCCCCTGCTCCCAGACACATGGTGGCCAGATATGGCAGGCTCATCCAGGGCTGGATTTCCCAATAGGCAGAGTAGGCAGCTGCATAGATCTCCAAATTGTGAGGGGCTCCTCAGCTGTTCTGGCCACACCCACATTCTGAATTGTGGGTGTGTTCATAGCAATTTCAATATCCCTGCACCAGTTTTGTACCACATTACTGGCTATTATTTAACCCCTTGGATTCTAGAAAGTACTCCAACATATTGCTAAGCAATGTGTGGACAGCTATCTAGCAACCAAGTGGTTAAAGTTTTTTGGGGTTTTTTCCTTCTTCTTCTTGCTTTTTATTATCTAAGGGCATTTTCTTTGCCAGGAAATAGTGGATGGGACTAGGGGTGCAGGATCATGTGAGGTGTGGGGTGTGTGGCCATGGGTGGAGCTAAGGGCACCTACAGTGCCTTGTCTAGAGACACCTGGGATGTAAATCTGGTCCTGGGCTCATCACTGCAGCCAGAAGGATGTGCAGGGCAGAGTGAGGCAGAGTTCTGTTGCTATAGCAATGGCAATGTGGATTGCAACTTTCTAGTAATCACACCCACCATCTTCCATGGCAATCCCCTGGGCCCACCTTCCTTTAGAACACAGGAGTTGAGGATTCCAGTAGAAGGAGCAGCCCTTTAACCCTTTCAGTGCTTCACACTTGCTAAGAAAGTACCTATTAGAGAGCCACACATGTATGGTTACCTATTGTTAAGTGTGTTGATGTCATCTTTTAAAGTTTAATGTGTGATTTCATTTATGTATTTTTTGTTTAAATTAGACATGACACCAGCATGGCGGGTGGAAGGAGAGACATAGGGAGAAAAATATAGGGTGAAGAGGGACATGAGAGCAGGGGTCAAGTCCTGGGAAAAAAGTGTGGGAACTCACCCAAGATTCCCCCCCCTGCCCAAAATAAATATGTAAGGCTCACGTCAAGTGTGTTTCTCTCTTTACATGTGTGTGTGTATCACTGCATGTATGATGGTGTCTATCTCACTCTATGTATGTCAGTGCGTGTGTGTGTGGGAGTTTCTGTGTCTATATGTGTGTATGTCTGTTACAAACATGCACACACATTTCCCCCCATCATCTCCACATTGCCCTTACATTGCCCCCATCATCTCCATATTGCCGTCACATTGCTCCCATCATCTCCATATTGCCTGCCCCCTCCATCAGCTCCATATTACCCTCACATTGCCCCCATCATCTCCACATTGCCCTGACATTGGCCCCCATCATCTCCATATTGCCCTCACATTTCACCTCATCAGCTCCATATTGCCCCCCATCATCTCTACATTGCCCTCATTTCCACATTGCCCTCACATTTCACCTCATCAGCTCCATATTGCCCCCCATCATCTCTACATTGCCCCACCATCTCCACATTGCCCTCACATTTCACCTCATCAGCTCCATATTGCCCCCATCATCTCTACATTGCCCCATTATTTCCACATTGCCCTTACATTGCCCCCATCATCTCCATATTGCCCTCACATTGCTCCCATCATCTCCATATTGCCTCCCCCCTCCATCAGCTCCATATTACCCTCACATTGCCCCCATCATCTCCACATTGCCCTGACATTGCTCCCCATCATCTCCACATTGCCCCCATCATCTCCACATTGCCCTCACATTTCACACCATCAGCTCCATATTGCCCCCATCATCTCTACATTTCCCCATCATCTCCATATTGCCCTCATATTGCCCCCATCAGCTCCAACTTGCCCCATCATCTCCACATTGCCCCCATCATCTCCATATTGCCTGCACATTGCCCCCATCATCTCCATATTGCCCTCCATCATCTCCACATTGCCCCCATCATCTCCATATTGCCCTCACAAGCACACATTGCCCCCCATCAGCTCCATATTGTCTCCCCCCCATCAGCTCCATGTTTCCCTCACATTGCCTTCCCCCGTGTCTGTTTCCTACCTCCCTGGTGGTCCAGCGGCATGGCAGGAGAGGTCTGTGCCTCCTTCTGCACAGTCCTGTAGCTGCTGGAGCTCCTGCACGGTCTTTTCTTCAGTAATGCAGAGCTCTGGGAGTTCTCTGCATTACTAAAGAGCCGACGAGGGAGCTCAGCAACTACAGGTCTGTGCCTAAGAAGGCACAGACCTCACCACTCCTGCTAGCGGGAACGGTGTTCCTGCTGTGTAAAATGTACAGGAACACAGTTGCCATGCGTTCCTGCAGAACTCGAGCCCTGCATGAGAGCAGAGTAATATCCCATCGTATCCAAACTATTTCCAAGCCTCTGTGTACATATCAGAGCATGTAACCTGCTGCAGGCTCTCCATACACTCTCCAAAGCTTCTGCACTGTTCCCTGTGCTTCATGTATTTACCAGGACTTGCATATATTCTGCCATCTGAGCAGATCAATGTTTCTGTTTATGAAATAGTTTAGGACACGTGCAGCTCTACTGAATGCTTGACGTGCTATGGAGAGTGCAGAAGAAGCGGAGAGTGTTTAGAGAGCCTACAGGGGCAGGTTAAATACTTCAATATGTGCAGGGAGGGTTATTTAACAGCCATTACTGTGCATGGAGCTCCTTTGCCTGTGTGTGTTATGTTGGGCATGTGGGCAGTGAAGAAAGTAAGGAGTATATGGTCAGGGTTATTATTAACTGTTTTAGTAGCATAGGCTTAGGGACACCCCCCTATTGCTGGGGGTGCATCAGGAAGTCTGAATTTCAAAATACATTTTAAAAACTAATAATAATAATTTAAATATAATTTTTTTAAATGTATTTTTAAATTCAGACCTCATGAAGGGGCATCGGGACCCTTCCTTATGCCCCACCTCAGCTACTGATTTATTGATTGATAGATCAATAGAGGTGATGCAGTGAAACAGCACGACTCCCCTGATCCCATCCTACCCAGACTACTGGTTAGGAGTGGGTGGAATCAGGGAAAGCCTCCCATATCACAAATGACATGACATGTGACACAGAAGCCTCCATGCCCTGGGCTCCTGGAGGGGCCTGGGGGCCAGTCCCCTCCCTACAGACTATGGGCTCCATTCATGGGGAAGCTCCTTTCTCAGCCTCCAATTCCCCTCTTGGGTCTAAATCACAGGGTAACCAGGAAACCAAGTCTGGTCTGCCCAATCCAGACTTCTATAGACTATCCAGCTATGGAGAGCTGTCACAGGAACAGGGCATTGTGTTTGTTAAGGGAATTATGCTCTTGTCTAGTGTGGTCATTTAATTATGTAGTTGATATAAATATGTATGATGTAATCATGTTGAAATGCCTTTTGCTGTTTACAGTCCTTTGTCCCCCCTGTTGAGGCTCCCATTGTATAACTTGTGTATTGTTCCCATTGTATTATGTGCCCCTTCACCACCGGCCCCATTTTCTTCCCATATGTGGTTTGCAGTAACCTGTGTCCTATTGGATTCTAATATGTGTGGAAAACTCATTTATGTGTGTATATAACCACTGTGTGTTCTACAATAAAGGGCAGTTCTTGTTTTACCCCTACACTGGTGTTGCCTGGTGCTTGGGGTACCTTGCTGTATCCAGAGGCCTTGTTCTACTCCTTCACTGGCCTTGCCTGGTGCTTGGGGTAGATGGTTGTATCCAGAGTACTTTTCACCCTACACTGAGTCTTGCCTAAGTGACTGGGTGAATGGAGCTATGATCCTGGTTCCTCGCTGGTGGAATTCCTGAGTAGTCGGTAACAAGGCCAAGGTCAGTAACAATTCATCACAGCAAGAGGAGGGTAGGAACACAGGAACAGGACTGAGACACTATCTAGAATTCTAAGACTTAGCACCAGTACTGGGAATCTGGAGCTTAATAGAGGCATAAGAACAAGCAGAAACCTGCATCAGGAGTGAAGAATCTGGCATGCCCAAAGAGATAACAAAAAACCCAGACATTGAGAGGGCAAGAAAACCCCAGTAAACAAGATAATGTGACAGAAGGAAATTTTGCTGCACCTGGGGTGTTGCTGGCATGTATGGAGAATTTTGGTCATATGCCAGCTTTCTTTTATTAATATAGTTATAAAATACAACAGGAACAGAAAAATACAAGGAAAATTGCTTCCCTTAGATTGCTGAAAACTAGCACATGCAATCTGATATATATATATATACTTGTTTTATCAAACTATGGAAACATTTATATATTTAGGTTTGGAATTTGCAACATGCCCTTTCACATGATATCAATTTGTATTTTAGTATGTCTTCTATACAACCAATAATCTAAAAAATAAATACATAAATATATATATATATATATATATATATATATATATATATATATATATATATATATATATACAGACCCATGACGATGTCATGTAGGCCTGGGTTCCATTGCATTTGATAACCAAATCAAGAGTTTAATCTATCAATGTCTCCATTTGATGGGAATCTGTTAGGTAGAACCACTGATAACACATTTCAACTTCAAAATAATCTAGGCCTTAGTTTGTAATTATTACTCCTCAAATAAACAGAACTGCAAAATGTGTTAACTTTAAAATAAAAACAATGTAACATAGTAATATAGTTGTTGAGGTTGAAAAAGACACATGTACATCAAGTTCAGCCATTGCCATATAACCAGTGTTCATCCAGACCAGTGTCTCTCAACCAGGAATGTGTTGGGCACCCCTCTGGCACACAAAGGATTAAAGCCAATTGCATTGAAGCCCCAAGTGGGTATAAGAGTTCCTTCCTGACTCCAAAAGTCAGTTGTGTATGTAGAAAAGACACTTCATGACAAGGGGCTTTATATGTAAGATCATAATATGGTGATAAACACAAAGAATGTTTTAAATTATAGTTACTTGTCACCAATGGAGCAGTTGGTTTGAACAAGAATTGCCCTATTTTATTTAAACACATGCCCCAATGTGTAGTCTCAAGACTTATTGGCAGCTTAACTCTTTGAGTTCCAGTGAGGTATCCAATGCATTGTAAAGCAAAGCAATGCATTGGATACCTCTCTGGCATGCAGAGGGTTATGAGTTGAGAAGAGGCCTGAAGCTAAATGCATAGAAACCTGCAGAATGTTTCACTGGTGAAGACAGATTTCTCTCTGGCTGATAAGTGAATTGAATCCAATAAACCAGAATGGATTGATGAAACCTTTCCATGTATCTCTCTAGGTGGAGATTTTCTGACATTCCTGCGGAATGAAGGCGACAGACTGAAGGTGAAAGAGCTCATCAGAATGTCAGAAAATGCCGCAGCTGGAATGGAGTATTTGGAGAGTAAACACTGTATTCACAGGTACAGACCACAGGGATCTCATAATGGAATGGTTACACTGTAATGCACAAAACCCAGACAGGACATGTTTCACACAAACACTGATACTCCTGCGTTCTTGTATTGCCTGCAGATTTTGTTTTGAATCCTCATTCTGCTTCAGGTATTAAGCCTTTGGCTGCCAGTGATGTGAATCACATTGCCTTGCAATGTCTTGCATACTCCTCTGGCAGTCAAACGATTAACCCTTTGGTTGAGAGAATGTATAACACAATCAGAGGACTGTATGAATCTACCACCATAACACATTTCCTGAGCTTATTAGTACAATTGAAAATCCTGCACCTGAACCTTTGCTGGTGCCTTTAGAGCATACTGGCGCGCACAACTTCTGCAACACAAGTCTCTTAACGCCAGGATGGGAAAATATAGCCAGTATGCTGACTGTATCAGACATTTGGGTCTGGCTGACTTTACACATACAGCATAGCTGCTATACTGAGAAAATATCACGTCTGGCTTTCTCTGCAGGAAGAATGATACATTATATGAACATGGAAGGATTTAGAGCTGGTTTTCTCCGCACCTTGTTAGTACACAAAGAAAAACAAGGTGCAGAGGAATGGAAGCAAAAAGCTGCCATTTTTGAAGTAACATTTTTTACATAGGATTTACATATGCACAGCACATCCCATTGCATTTATTTCATTTGTATGTTTCAAATTCCATCTGGTAGCAAAAGGATTCAACAAGAACTACTGCTATTTAACCTTTTAAATGCAATGCATTGGTAGATGGAAAACTGGCTCCCCAAAGCTCTTGGAAAGTTAGGTATTCAGTGAACCAGTTCAGAACCTCTGTTCTTTGTATCTGTTGTGATGTTCACACAAGACCAGACTGAAAGCAACAAAGATCAGTGATATTATGCCCGGCCACTCTGAACACAATGAGCTGGGTATATCAAGGTATACTGACAGCTACAGTGACATAATGGATTCCCCCACACCACATATTTGCCAATTAAAATACATAGGGTCATATAATCAAAGAAAAAGCAGAGCAATTCTGGGGCAAACCAACTGCGCCATAAGGAACAAATAAAATACCCCAAAATCTCTTTGATTAAAATGCGGCCTTTAATTCTTGGAAGCTAGAGACCTCTCTAGTACCCAAGTGGGGAGATGCACTAAGGAGTGATAAAGAGGAGAACAAGTAGAGATGACTTCTGCAGTGATATCACTTCTCCAGTTCCTTTGTTATTCTATGTAGCCAAGACCTCTCCAGCTTTGGACATCTTAGTGCATAGGCTCTATAGAATAACATAGGAACTGGAGAAGTCATCTGCACTTGATCACCTTTTTATCACGCCTTAGTGCATAACCCCCAAGGTGTT
Source organism: Rhinophrynus dorsalis (assembly GCA_037306005.1). Lineage (NCBI taxonomy): Eukaryota > Metazoa > Chordata > Amphibia > Anura > Rhinophrynidae > Rhinophrynus > Rhinophrynus dorsalis. The sequence goes on from CM074721.1 coordinate 418,218,507, forward strand.
AAATGCCCCATTTATATTAATGTGATTTTGGGGCATTTTGTTTTCTATGATGCAGCTGGTTTGCTCTAGAATTGCTTTTTCCATGAGCTATGTGTTATTATAGAAGACACTGACTAGAGTCATTGGCAGAAACAAATATGCTCAGTGTTTTACCTGAGTTATAACACTTCGGTCTCCAACACATTGCTTCACCATGTTGTGAAAGACTTCTGTGGCAACAAAGCGGTTCAGCAAACTCCAGGATTCAGTCAAGGCCATTTTAACAAAGGGCTAAAGTGGGCAGCTGCCTAAAGGCCCACTGAAGGGAGGAGGGGCCCTCAGTCAGGATCCCTGCTACTCATACATCATGGTGTATAACCATACCTGGGAACTTCCAGCTGAGGGCTACCCGGAGGGGAGTCCTCTGTTCAGCAGGGGGTGACAAAAATGACGCTAATCGTGTCAAAAAGGGGCGGGGCTTGACGCGAGCAGGGGGGTGCTTAACCCTTTGAGTTTCAGAGTGGTACGGAATGCATTGCTAAGCAATGCATTCCGTACCACTCTGGCACTCAAAGGGTTACTTTAAACTTTGCGGCTTCAGTTCACACTTCTTTGGCAATTAATGGTTTTGGCATCAAATGTGTATTTCTTTCAGAGATCTTGCAGCTCGTAACTGTCTTGTGACTGAGAAAAATGTCTTGAAGATCAGTGATTTTGGCATGTCCAGAGAAGAGGAGGGTGGTGTGTACGCATCCACTGGGGGAATGAAGCAGGTTCCTGTTAAATGGACAGCACCCGAGGCCCTCAATTACGGTACAAAATGTTCATATTTATTGTTTTCTTTGTGTCTCAAGAGAGGCAAGAAATGAATCTACCACCAGATAAGGTCTTGGCCCTTCCGGTCTTTAGACCCTATTATAAAATAAAATTACCACATTGTTATGATGAGTGATTTTGAAAGATCTATACATGTGCATGTATATATACATGTATGTGTGTGGATATATATCTATATACCTCTTTATTTCAAATTATAGTTTACAAGATATTTCACTTTATTTATTTTTCAGTTTATACATGGTGTTGTGTTATATTCTGTCAAAACATTGAAACCTCTAGACACATGCACACACCTGTAACCACGTATATACACACATGCACACACCTGTAACTACGTATATACACACACATGCATACACATATACACTTATATATAAATATATACACATATGCAAACATAATTATACACAGACACTTACACACACACACATGTACACATGCATACATACACAAACATAAACATATCTATGCATACATACACATAGACACTCACATATACAAAAGCACACACGTATACATACATACATGTACACTCATACACCTATACATACATACATACACACACACACACGTGCAATTATGGTGCTAATCGCTGCCTGTCTGTGGTGGATTTCTGTCTGTCTTGCAGGACGGTACAGTTCAGAGAGTGATGTCTGGAGCTTTGGGATCTTATTATGGGAAGCATTCAGCCTTGGCTCAGTTCCATATACAGCGATGAACAACCAACAAACTAGAGAGTCCATAGAACAGGGTAAGTATGTGAAAACAAAGAGAATGAAGAGAGAGAGAGATTGAGAGTAAGGAGAGAATAAGCAGTGATATATCTGGTTCTGATCTGGCACAGAAAATATAAATTACACACAAGACTGTACTGTTAGGTTACATTATATTCACACCAATGAATACTTGAGCTGCAATATATCTCCATTCAAGCTGATCACTTTACCTGCATTGTCCCTACATTAACTTCATCTATATATTGTTGGCTGGTGTCCATTCAATGAACAAACAAGCCTTACCACAATGTACATGTCATTAATGTGAATAATCTGCTCGGACCCCCATAGGCCACCAGGCAATTGACTCAGCCAAACCTTTGTTGTTAATGTAATTAGTGTTCCTTCCAAAGCTGGTTTAAAGGTGCAGACCATGTGTAACCCTTAGAGTTCCAGAGATGTATCAAAGCGTTGCCTACCCCTCTGGCACTCAAAGAGTTAATGTAACCCAATATTTTATTTGTAGTATCACCATGCAGAACAATACATGGGCCCAGTACTCAATAAACTCAAGACGAGCAATTATGATATGAACCAGCTACGTTATAGTGACAAGTAAACAATATACACACCAAATACACTCCCACTCGCTCTATACATGACCGCCTGCTCTCCACAGCTATTATTACATCCTCCCACTCCCACCAGCAGGACTTCTCCCATACTGCACCTAAGCTCTGGAATTCCCTCCCCCACCCCATCAGACTCTCCCCTAGCCTTCAGATCTACAGACGCTCCCTGAAAACTCACATCTTCAGGGAAGACTATCAACTACCTCCATAAATATTATCACCAAGAACCACCCCTTCCCTGGATCACTGCACTCAACAGCACTTCTCTCTCCCACCCACTGACCGGCAGCTCACGTGACAGGAGACACTTACACCCAATAGCACTTACTCCTTCTGTGTCCAACCTTCCTTCCTCTGTAGCAGGGCCCTCTGATCCTTCTGTTCTCCACATTTGATTTGTACTATTTAATTTCTCTGTATGTCTATTCCCTATTGTACAGCACTGCAGAATTAGTTGGAGCTATATAAATAAAGAATAATAATAATAATATACAAATCGCCAATTATTTAAATAGAGCTTTTAACCTCTTGAATGCTAGAGTGGTTTCCCCTAGCATTTAAGGGATTAAAAGCCCAATTTAAACAAATTAGGTTGTTCATACCCCCTGACAGTGCTCCTCTTTATGTTATTGAATATGGTGCATTATTGTTTGCACATAATACAACAATGTAGCCAGCCCTATTTTCTTGTTCCATATAAGCATGCTGTGCTGCAGGAAAGTTCCAGAGTAACCATTTTCTATGTGATTTACTAGTTTTCTTATTGAATGATCACACTGTACCTTCACAGCCATTTCTTTATTATTGCAGGAAACCGACTGCCAGCCCCAGAAAATTGCCCAGATGAAATTTATAGGCTTATGCTGCGATGCTGGGAATATGATCCGAGAAAGCGGCCCAGCTTCAGCACTGTGCACCAGGATCTCGTTGGTATTCGCAAAAGATATAGATAATTTTTCCCCTGCATAAGAGGCCCTGATCTGCCATGCTTTGTGGGCCCCTTTGCCCCTGAATGGGGCCTATTCATCCTTGAAACTGGAAATTACTGATTACTGTATCTGCAGTAGATAATGGAGACTTCCATTTCAGAAAAGGTTAATGGCATTATTATTGCTGCGTGCCGAAGATGTACTATGAGAACTGGACCAATTCTTTAGCCAACCAACTGCACTCTGGGGGACAGTTAGAACTGTTAATTGATTTTAATTGTCTTTTTAACTACTAGAATGCTAAAAGTGTCTTGAATACCTTGCTGTACAATGCACTGGAGTACTCCATAGCATTTAAGAGGTTAACACTTTGAGTTCCAGAGAGGTATCCACTACATAGTGTTGCAATGCATTGGAGACCTTTTTGGCACTCAAAGGGTTAAAAGCACCATTTAAAACTTTGGCAAGTTTCTTTGTTCCTTATAGTTCCTTCATCGGCTGGACTCGATGGACACATGTCTTGTTTTCAGCCTCATTAACTATGTTACTATAGAGCAGTTGGTAGCCCTATACTAGAAACATGTTCTAGTATCTTTCACATTCCTCAAACGGAAATCTCCTGGAGAATGTTTTAACCCATGGATTGTAAAGAGATCTCCAGCTCATTACTAAGCAATACACTGGAGACATTGCTAGCTTCAAAGGGGTTCATTTTGGAAAGTGAGTGTGATCAGGGCAGCTTTTCATCAAATGAGTACATGGACCACTCTCCAAGTTACAAGGTCCCATGGCTGATCATCGGCTATGGATCAAGTTACAACTGGGACCCCTGGACCAAAAAAAAAAAAAGATCAATATTTGTAGTGGAGGAGAAAATCCCAAGTCAGTGGTCTGGAATCCCCTCCATAAACCTAAAAAACACTGGGAATGTTCTTCAGACATGGCTTTATACATTGCTGCATCTCGGAGACCATCACAACACAGTCAGAGGGAACATCAATCCACAAAAATGCTACTGGGCTGGGTTATAACTTCCCTGCATCAGAATGTATTTCAAACCTGCAACACAGGTTTATATACAGCAAGTATGTACAGTCTGTGTATACGTACACACATACAGTGAAACAAATTGACATGTTTTATTCAAAGCATGTTAGAGAGATTTGTAGGGGATGTGTGTACATTCTATTTTAAGCTCAATTATCATTAACGCCACCTAATTCCAGATGTAGAACTGATTTGTGATAATTAAAGAGCAATTTGTAACAATTATGGATCAAATTGCATCCGCTCCATAGAAGTTTTATCTAATGTGAAAATGTTATGGTCCATACTTACAAATACAAAAGTGGAGCAGTTCTTGCTCAAACCAGCTGCACCATAGTGAAGAAATAAAACATTTCTACTGATTTAAATGACGTGTTTAATCCCTTGTACATTACTTCTCCAGCATTCAAGAGGTTACTACCCCCATTTAAATCAGAGGGAATTTGTATCTGTCCTCTATGGTGCAATTAATTTGAAGAGCAGCAATGGCTTAACATGTGGCTTATATTAGGACTTGATTGTACCCTATTTTACTACATGTACTGAGTGGGATCAGGGTTACACCAAAGCAACTCAATGGGGTGTATATATGTATGTGCCTGTTCAGCCACATGGCATTAGCCTCTAATGCTAGCAGCTGCACTAAAAGGGATAGTAATACTTAAAATGTAAAAAAAATATGTTGTAGGGTTTATCCCACTGAGTAAAACAAGACTACTCCTACTGATGAGGGCTTTTTTTATTTAAAAGTTACTGAAGCTTAAACTTGAATTTTTTAGGTGCAGTATCACAGTGACCTGAAATTGTACAGTGGCGCTGTTGTTACACCATCCTATGGACAGCTCTGGTCAACTGACCATAAATCTCCATAGGATGGTGTAGCAACAGTACCCTGTACAATTTCAGGCCACTGTGATACTTCACCTAAATTTGATCTGTAATAACTTTTGAATAAAACACTTCTCAGCAGTGTGAGTACCCTTGTTTTACTAATTTTAAGTATTGCTATCCCTTTAAGAATATGTACTACTGCATATGTTGCTGTAGTACATACCAACATGCTCACTCCACCATCACAGAACTTTAATTCCAGCAAGCCCCGTACTCAAGTCCCATAACATGCACAAGGAATTTCAGTGTGATTGCTACAAAACTGATTGTGCCATGTTAATACACAATGTAGATTTTGGTACTGAATAAACAAACACCTGAAAATGTCCACAGACTACCTCAACGCCCCTCCTAGTGGTGTAGCAGCATTAAGGGGAGGCTTTTTGGTGTACATAGTTTAGTAAATTTGCTTTAGACAGGTGAAGGGTCTTACTGATTAAGAGCAGAATTGCTCTCATATGTTCACACCAATATCCATTCTTTTTCTTAATGTCTCCTATACAAAGATACTCCATAGGGAATTTACATATCTGCCAGGGCAGCTCCTCTGTCGTTATCTTCCAAAGTCAGCAGCTTCACAGAGTGTGACCAGTCAAATGCAGAAGTTCTCTGCCTGGCTGCCATGGCACTTTTTTGTTCCACAGCCACCCATTTAGCGTGCCACATTTTTTTTTATGAAGAATTACCCAAAAATGTGAATGTTTAGTTTAAAATGTATATTTATATATTATCACAACTCAGACAGAGGCTCATAGTCCGGCATCTAAAGTCTTTTTTAGGATATTTTGGTTTTCATAGGTCCACTCTTGCCATGATATACATGGATTATATAAGTCTGGGTTAATTTTTCATGGATATTCTGTATCTATCACAAGGGTAGGGGTAGGGATGGAAGTATTGCCTATTTCTTTTCATTAAGCCACGGTCCTAGGGGTCAGTCTAAACAGGGTAGGGCATTAAGTAAATTACCACCAGGACATTATTTATTTATTTTTTTACTCAGTTCAAGACCCAGGAGGAAATGGCTACAAGGATCAAGGTATAGTGAAGTTTTAGGCTTGCTTGTCTTTCTTATGGAAGGAATGTCCTTATAGGTAGGCAGATCTGGACTGTGATAGGTTCACGTTTCACCCCTTAGTTCATTGTTATCATATGGGGACTTTGTTATAGGTGGTAGTCATGCAGGTAGTTGGGGTAGGTCTCATATCTTTCTTTTACCTTCCGTTTTATTGTAAATCCTGGGAGATTGTGTTAATTTCGTGTCATATCATATACAGGTATTGGTTGTATTATTCATTCCCTCCTTCCCACACCACTAGCATATTAGGAATTAGCAGTTTATTATTTTTCTGAAGTCTGTCGGTCCCTGCTTATCACTTGAGGCATGGAGGGGTAGGAATTCCCTATTTACCAATCGTACCCCCTCGGGCCAAATCATTGTTAGAATATCTCATCCATTTGTTTTTACTCTTTAGGGTGTCACCATACCCAGCCAATCATTAGTTATTTCTAAGTTTCTGTCGTTAAGAAGTCACCGCCAGCCTCGCGATTGGATCTGCCACATAGGCATTACGCCCCTTGGCCCCCTTTCATAGGTAGTACCTGGCATCGTTGTTCCATAGCAAGGACATCATCTTCACCTTGCAATTTAGAACAGTTAGTGATTATCTTTGCTCTCTTTCTTCATTAGTAAGTAGGTTCAGGTAACCGACAGAAAATAGCTTGGTTGTCATTCTTATATGCATTATCTGTTTCATAGGATAAGAATCTTAAGAAGCATGTCGGTCAGATCCGATCAAGATGAAGTGACTGACATACAGGGAAATCCAGGGCCTGTATCAGAACAATCATCCCCTGCATTGTACCGGTCATGGACAGTGGCAAAAATAATCGAGAGCTTTAATCAAGGTGAACCCCTTATTCAGCTTCAGTGAGTAAAGCTGAACTATACAAACTATTGTTCACCCCTACCAATATTCCCAGGCCTAGTACTAGCTTGAGTCCAGCCCCATCCTTGTCTCAATCTCACTCAGAATTAGTGGACTTACAGGTGTAATTTGCCACATTGGCCGAGTCTGTGGCATCTGTACACACTCAACTGGATGGCATGGGTACATCATTATCAGGTCAGCATATTAGTCAAATGGTTTGTCCAGTCATAGATCACAGTCAGTCGAGTTCTCTTACTACAGGAAGATTAGCTACAGCTATTACTCCAGCACATTATATTCCAGGGCATCTTAAAAAAGAGATCATAGAAGGGAAGGATGTTAATTTAGTAGCTCTGCTCATATCCTCCCAGGATTATGTGGAGAATAAATCCTTTACTTGCGAACAGGTGTCGGTAGTACTGAAGGCCAAGGATCCCAGACTAAGCAAGAAGCTATCCATTATTGAATTCATATTAGCGTTTAGCCTTTACTGAGACGTGGTATATTCAGTGCACCCTCAGTATAGAGAAGAACTAGATCTTTATCTTTATAGAGTAGTCGAACTTGGGTATAAGTATGGTGGTCATACATTTCATGATTACCATCGTTCTTTTTGAGCCAAAGTGGTGGCCACTTTGGTACAGTTTCACATTTTCTTAGATTGGAGTCAGTTGGACATGGAGTTATTTTGCAGGCATTTTGCTGGTTTACGTTCGCCTGTATGCTTCCGTGTGCCAGACGGCCGAACATTCTACCAGCTTGTGCCCTAATTCGACTTGCGTTAATTCCAGTCTTAGTCAGACGGAGTCTCAGTCAGGACCTCAGTCGGTTTCTCCGTCCCCCCATAAGTTTGATTGTATGTGCAGACCGTCGTGTACTTCGGCAAATCACAAATGTGCAATAACTATAACTACAATGGTTGCACTTTTAATGCATGTCGGTTGGGCTTATCCCAGGTCTATTTGCCCGCAAAGACTGTACCCTAAGTCCTGACTAGACGGGGTGCTTATTCCCAAGCTCAACACTTGCCTAAGATCACACCCCTCTCCAGGCTTGGTTGATTTTTTGATTTTAGGTTTCACTGAAGGTTTTTATTCAGGTTTATTCAGGCACAATTGAAAGTCCCAACTTATTATCAGCTAGTCAGGACCCTGGGGAGGTGGATAGGTTGGTCAAGCTAGAGGTAGCTAAGGGGTATGTGATAGGGCCCTTCATTTCACCCCCTTTTTATCACTGGAGAATTAATCCGATTGGATTGGCCCATAGCAAGTTCTCTAATAAAACTTGATTAATATATGATTTGTCAGCGCCTCATTCCATTTCCACCCCAAGTTTAAACTCTATAATTCCGTCAGAAGAATTTTCATTAAAATATTCTTCCGTGGATGATGCAAAGCTGACATAGTGGATGCGTTCAAGCTTTTACCACTACATCCATCCCTATGGAATCTGCATGGTATCAAATGGAGGGAACTTTATTATTTTTCCACACGGTTGACGTTTGGGGCTAAAAGTAGTCCCAAGCTGTTTGACATGTTTGCTGACACATTGTGTTGGATGCTTTTGAATTTACACCATTGTCATCATGTTATCCATTATTTGGATGACTTTCTGATTATTGAACCTCCACACCTTACACCAGTTGGTTTAGGTAAGTTAACACAGCTATTCTCTACACTCAATATTCCAGTAGCACTAGATAAGTCTATAGGGCCAGCTATATAAGATTTGTTTTTTATGTATTCAGCTAGACTCAGTAAGAATGGAAGCTAGTTTACCTTCTGAGAAGCTGTCTCATATCCAAGGTATGGTTACTGAGTTTACCGCAAGGGATTCTTGTCAGAGAGTAGAACTGCAGTCGCTTTTGGGTACTCTGAACTTTGCCACAAGGATCATACCTCAGGGTCGCTCGTTTATTTCGCACCTGCTGTGTCTGCTCTCTGGGAATCCTGATGTGGGTAGCATGGTGCACCTTGATGCTGCTACTAAGGCAGACTTGGATATGTAGACTAGTTTCCTCAGATCATGGAGAGGTCGTTCCCTAGGGCTTCTCCATCGTCACCCATGGTCACCACGGATGCGGCAGCTACCTGAGGTTTTGCAGCCATATATAGCGATCATTGGATGGCCGAGGTATGGCCCCCGGAGGTGCTTAGGCTCTCCAAGTTCAAGCTTACGTCACCCCTTTTTGAGTTGTATCCCATCATGACAGCAGCTATTACATGGGGTCATTTATGGACAGGTAAGACGGTAAGGTTCAGGACGGATAATGAGGCCACTTCACGTATTATCAACAAAGGGAGATCTTCTTCAGCCCTTATAATGCCTTTCATAAGGAAGTTTACGTGGGTATCATTGTATCACAAGTTCTTTTATGAATGTGTACACCTGCCAGGTAGGGTCAGTAACCAAGCTGATGTACTATCCCGTTTAAATTTTTAGGATTTTCATCTACTACACCCCATGGCAGACCCTCTATCTACTCAAGCGCCAGAATTCCAGTCCTTGATGATGGATTAGGTCATCATCTCTGGGGGGCTCAAGTTCTCATGAATCAGGCCTTAGCAGTTAATACCAGGAAGTGTTATGGCAGGGCCTGGTAATTATTTCTGAGTTTTATTGATACTTACAGACCTTGTCAACCTTTCGCTCTTAGTACCTTATTAGCGTTTATTCTTTTTGTCATCTCTAATTACACTTGGCTTATGGTACTCTTAAGATCTACATCGTAGGGATACAACATTATTGCCTCATCTCAGATTGTAATCATAAATCATTGTTGTCTTGTCACCCTGTGAAATTAGCATTAAGGGGCATTCAGAAAGCTTCTCAACACAAGGCTGTTACCCGTTTACCTATAGATGGTAGGTTATTTCAGAACATTTGTCATGTTTTGCATTCTAGACCTTTCGCCATTGGAACCAACAATACCTTGCTGGCCACCATTTTCTTTTTATGGTTTTATGAGACCAGGGGAAGTTACTGCTACCCGTACCATAAGTAATTACTTACGCATAGAGGACCTTAAATGGTTTGATGACCATTTTGCCCTTTCACTACGTACCACTAAAACTAACCAAGTAGGCCCACCTACAGTAGTACGTTATTATCCCTCCTTCAATGCATGGTGCCCGGTAACATACTTAGATGCTTATATGGGAACTCTCCAAGGTCATCCACCTCATACCAAGTTGTTGGTAAGACTTTGATGCTGCAAGCTCCTTAATCCTGCCCTATAGCAGGAAATAGAGTAATATTACACCAAATACCATGCACCTTGTCTTATGAATGGCAAGTAACAAGGAAGAAATGAAAAGCAATTCCCCAAAATGTCCATACAGTCCCACATTACCATCCTCTTGGTAAAAGCTGCAATAAAGGAAGACTTTTCAGCTTATATCGCTTAGTGAATTGTCAGGCGTAAGGTTTGATATTCAATACCAGAGCCTGTTACCAAATGAAGTCTTATTTGAATATCCCACCCAATCCTTCGTAAGGTGAGGCAGGGGGAAGGCTGGGGCATTTTTACCATTTCCTCAGAGGATCGAACGTATGTATTTACATTATCCCTTTAAGAATTAGAGAGACGTGCAATGCATTGCTTTGCAATGTGTTGCACACATCCCTGGTCCTTAAAAGCCTTAAAATGGCTGATCACTCAACAGTGAGCCAGATGCCACAGAAAGGTAACAGGCCTTCAGGCCACAGAAAGATAACAGGCTTCTTCCCTCCTGTTTGTCCAGGCAGCAAGAGAGCAGGGGACAGGTATGGGATCGTATAGTGTGTGCGTGTGTGTGTGTGTGTGTGGAGGTGTGGTTTAAGAGAATAAAAAGATGGCTGTAGAGCTGCCATCATATCCCTGTGAATCTTCCAATCCATGGCAATCCACCAATATTGTCTTGAATCAGCCATGCTTTCGACAGGTTTATGGTTTTGTTCATCAATGTCTCATTTGCATATGGAAATTATGAACCATTGTTATATTCACGTGGGTGTATTTATATGTTAACTAATTTTAAAGCCCGTATAAATGGGCCAACACTGGCGGCGCTCTAGTCATGCGCAGTACTGACTGACAGAACGTGCCGCGGCTGATACGGCTATATATATATATATATATATATATATATATATATATATATATATATATAGTTTCTCTGCCATTCTTTCCTTTTGGAACCCTGTCAGTGCCACAGGGATGTGCAATACACATCCTTATGGCACTGAAAGGGTTAAGAGAATGATGCTGCTTGTGGTGCTGAAGTCGTAGCAGATCCTTTCCACCCCCCAGTAAGCATGTGGGGGAACTGAGAGGAAGAAAACAGACTTCAGGGTTGTCCAGCTGCTGGCGATGTGTAGGGGACCATCCCTTACACATCATCAGCAGTATGACAACCCTGCATGTTAATGATTAAATTTGACCCCTCTTCTCTTTTGTACTTAAAGGGATAGTAATGTTTCAAAGTAAATGCAGCTTTGATTATTCTTTATAGTTTTTGGGCCATGTAGAGCGTTATTATCATTCTCTACGATGTGTAGTTCCAGAGTAATTGAATCATAAAGTGTCCCTCTTCTGCCCTTTTTACTTATGTAAAGCTGCACAGCGAGACCACCTGGATGGATCGCAGCAAGAGACAATTAAATTAATCTGGAACTACACATCATAGAGAGTGATAATACTGCTCTACATTGCCCAAAAACTATAAAGAATAATTGGAGCTGCATTTATTTTGAAACATTACTATCCCTTTAAATGATAGTGCATATGATGATATGTGTCTCCATTACCAAGGTGATGTGCTCACCACACATCTCCAGACACACATAGCCATATCATTGACCCTTTATGCATCTCTCCCACTAGGATCACTGACATTGGGGTGAGTGTCCAATAGAGGTCAAATTCATTTTTTGCCTCTTCTCATGCCTATTATCAATGTACTAAGCTATGTACACCAGAATTCCTCCCCTTAACACCAATTGCACGAAGGTTAGGACACTGGGGCAGTCATGGGGGTTTTGGGGAATGTGTTTCCTCTACACCTTGTGTATGGCTAAGTACTAAATAAGGCATTGAGGAGATGGTGTGAGCATATATGTCATATCCCTGTGCATACATGGCAAAAATGGCAGTCCTAAAGGTGGCAGATGCACTATAGAGATCAGATGCTCTACTGCATATTCTAAATGCAGCCACAGACGTTAGCGGCTAATGCAGGTGGAACTGAACTTGTGAATTCATACATTCACCCCATTGGCTCTATATTTTTCGTGAAAATGTGAGACATTTAGGTCGACTTCACACAGGCAACAATATCCCTGTATTAAAAAAAAACAGGATGTAGTACCATTGATCATTATTCTCACGTAGAAAAAATAATTCAGCAACTTTGGTGATTATAGTACAGAAAGCATCCTAGTTGCAGCATTCCAGACCTGCATGGCGGTCTGTGTATTGCAGTGCAATTGGGCAATACGATAACCAGTGGATCACAGGTAACTGGAGATGAGTAAAAAAATTGGCTTAAAATGTGCTGAATCGTAATTCTGTTTGAGTTGCCTGTGTGAAACCAACCTTAATGAACAATGTTAAAAGTAAACATGTCTAGATGATGCATATGATGATACAAGCACAAATGAGCGTGGATTTAGCTCTTCAGATAAGACCAATGTTGATAAATGCAGCTGTTTTCTCCAACCCTATTCAAAGAAATAAAGCCGATTGATTAACCCGAAATAAATAAAGGTAATTGATTTTCTCATGTGAAACACTAGTGGGTACAATGCCATGTCCTTATCTGTTCCCTTCACTGTGCACAAACACATGAGGAAGCTGTAAAATCCTATCAGCTAGAGTGAGATTGATGAGCTAGCATCCTTGTTTCACCCTGGGGTAATGGACAGACAGCACAATCAACCATTAGTGCACATCAGTTATCATACACTGTGTAGTCATCCCCACTTAGGCAACATGTTTTATAATGGAAGGGTATCATACTTGTAATGTTTTACTGCAATAAAATGAATGTTATCTGTAGATATGAGCCCCCAGCGGGGCAGTTTATGTGCTGAAACCCTTTGATTTCAAAAGGACGTGTCCAAGAAGAAGGATCCTGAGGGAGGCTGAGTTACTAATAATAACTGGGGAAACTATCCCGCAAACCAAATGATTCGACAGTCTGAGAGATCACAGCCCCGAAGAATTTTACACTACATTGTCATTTATTTTACAATGCCATAGAGGTATTCAATTAATTGCTTTGTAATGCTTTGGATACCTCTGTGGCACTGAAAGGATTAAATGTTTGTTTGTTTTTTTAATTCAAGAATTCTAGAGAGGTTTCCTATGAATTGCAAAGCAATACACTGGAGATCTCACTAGCATTCAAAGGGTTAAAAGATCCAGTAGGGGATGCGTAGTATACAAGAGAGGAAAATATATATATATATATATATATATATATATATATATATATATATATATATATATATATATATATATGCACTTCTGCTTCCCATCCTCCACCCACCTCAATATGCTGACACCTTCTCCTCCCTCTACTCACCCCCCATGGTGGTATCTGGGATATCTGCGCAGCGGGAGGCATGCTTCCATTTGCAGCCCACTTCCGGCCTCCCTATGTGAGGACCTGTGTTAATTCAAGATAATGGTAGTGCCCTTTGGGGCCTGAAGGTCCTTACAGACTGAGGTGGGTGGAGGGAGAGAACCAGACAAAAAACAAATTTTCTTGGTGGGTAGAGGGAGGGAAAACAAGAGTGCGCATTACACATAGGTACTTTTGTTTTCTCCTAAAATCTTGGGTTAAATTTACACGTGTATTATACCTGAGATTTTAGGTATTAGTCCGTTTTGGTGCAGTTGGTTTGCCCCAGAATGTCACCAGCCCTTCTTAGTACATTAACCTCACAATGAGGTGAAAAACCCCTCTGGCACTCAAAGGGTTAACCCCTTAAGGACCCTTGACGTACCAGGACCGTCACGGTCCTTGAATTACTCAAGGACCGATGACGGTCATGGTACGTCACATACTTTTTACTTACAGAGCTCTACCAGGAGGCTGTAAGTAAAAATAGGGCCTGAAATAGACCGCTCCAAGATCGGAGCGATCTCTTTCAAGTCCCATAATGACGCACCGATACATGTGACAGGTCACGTGTACCGGCGCGTCCAAGTGCGCCTATGCGGTCATTATGGGACGGAAATGTCCCATGACCGCCGGTCCTTAAGGGGTTAAAGGACATACAAAACCTGAGGAAAAAAATACTGCTGTATACATCATAATAGAATGACGGCAATAAACCAATTAACCAAAATAACAATAATGTCTTAACCCTTTGAGTGACAGAGAGGTACACAACGCATTGATTTGCACTCAAAGGGTTATCCCTTTTGGTTCCAGAGAGTTATCCAACACATTGCTGGCACTCAATAGGTTCTACTGAGTACTCTTGAGATCTAAAGTTAGATGACTGCATTCAGTCTACAGAGTGTGCTGTTGGGAGTGGAGATATATATATTTTTTAAAAAAAGGGATTTGAAAATGAAGCTGTCCACATTTAATAAGCCACTTAATCAGACAGAAAACAAACAAATTCCCCAAAGCATAAAATTAGCTTATTCACAGAGATGGAACTGAGAGAATTTATAGACATACTGATGCACAAAAATGTATGGGAGACTCTAGGATATATGTTACTAAAGAACCCATTCACGCCTGGCCTGATTTACTTATCTCCTTATGACATGAATGGAATTACATTCCTTCAGTATATTTAAAAAATATGAGACACCAACCCAGCTTCCAGTGGAATGCTATTGATTAACCCTCTGCGTACCAGAGAGGCATCCAAGGCAGTGGACTGGATACCTCTCTGGCTCAAATAGAAGAGTTGTAAACACATTTAAACAAGACAGCTAAATGGGCAATTTACCTCTTAACCCCATTACAAGTCAATGCACTGCATATACACCTCTGGTCCTTAACCCTTTGAGTGCCAGACAGGTACAGAACGTACCTCTCTGACACTCAAGGGGTTAAGCGATTAATGTCCGCCAATGGCTTTTGACAATCAGTGGAATTTAGGCTGCCATTGTGTGTTTATGAAGACTAGCGCTGCGTCTCAGAAGATTCATTTTGTTATTGATGTCAGCCAATGGCTCTTGGCAATCAGTGGAATTTAGGCTGTCATGTTGTGTTTATGAAGGCTAGTGCAGGGTGTCAGAGGATTGCATTATACCAGGAACTCCAGCCGGGAGAATTGTTAGAATACAAAAGTCCCGTTGTTTGTGCAAACCTAATCAGTGATTAGTGCATTTGCAACCCAATTGCATAATTACCAGAAGGGCTATTAGTATCACTGCATATCTTATGTTGACTACAAGACCTGGTGGAATTATGAACTAAGGTGTAATAAAGAGGTAACAAAGAGGAGATACATTCTCCAGTGTTAGAAATTCTCCAAGTCCTGTTTTTTTCTATGGAGCCTATGTACCAAGATCACTCAAGCTGGAGAAATGTTACTTCATTGGCTCCATACAGTAGCACAGGAGTCAGAGAGCTTATCGTACTAGAAAGTCTCTTTATCACATTAGTGCATTTCCCCCCGGGACTTTAGGCAAGATATGTGGACCTTTAGCCCCATTAGTAAGTACCTAGCAAAGCCACTGCCTCCTGCTGTTGTTTGACTACAACTCCCATAATACTCACCCTGCCCTTGGATTATGGGAGCTGAAGACCTACAACAACTGAAGAGATGGTTGAGGATTATGGGAGTTGACGTTCTGTAACAACTAGATGGCCACTGTTTCTCACCTCTACTAGATATTGATTATCAAAGGTCAATCCTTATGCACCATATAACATGGTAAGGTCTATGAAAAGCAATCACTTTCAGTGGTAAAGTTATTATTTGTACAAATACCAGCACTGTGTATCATTGGAACAATGCCAGCAGCCCATAATAATACACAGGCAAAGAGTCACATTCTGTTACACTGAGGCTCTATGCTGAACTGATGAAAACAAAGCCAGCCTCATACTGTACTCTGCATTAGCTCCTGGTGACCTAATTTTTCTTGCAACATGTATGTAGACATTGCATTTTAAAATAAATTATTTTATTTAACCTTCATGATTGCGTTTGTTCTTTCTGGCCACATCCTTTGGAAAATGTGAAGAAAATGAAGGAAAAAAAAAATGAAAACCTTTTGTCAGGAGTATCTGAGATCCCAGGAGAGATTGCTTGAACAAAGAACAAACAGGCCTGTGTTTTCAGACTTCCAGTGCTAATCTCACTGTGTGAGCAAGGTGGATTGAACTGCTCCAAGGTCAAACCAGCCCTCCTCCATTGCTCATTTTTCATCTTTCTTTATTTTTTTAACCCTGTATGTGCCAGAGGGGTGTTCAATACATTGCAAATTGGATGCTGGCCAAAATGTAGTAATTCATTAGATACTGGCTGGCATGTAGTTTGCAACAAATTGTTTTGTCCGATCCTTTGGAAGCCTAAATTGTCCGTAGGATAATTTCTATTCGTATGGCAGGAATTACAACCAAACTTAGAAATAAATATATAGTTAGTTACCCTACTGCTTATTATGATACTGTCATACACAATAATTTATCAAACAGAGATAAGATGGCATTTTACATGCGTTTATGGCTAACTCAATGAAAGAGGGGAAATGTACTCTTGGAAAATGTGACTCTTCATTTGTTAAATAGAAGGACTTTGGTCCCTTTCACAAGGGCAATACCAGTACTGTTGTGTTGGTGATGTGGTTCTCTGTGAAAGTTACTATTCTAGACTATAGTGCCTTTCACACGGGTGACTATTGCCTTGCATGAATGCACCAAAATCCACAATGCTGCACCTTTACTGTGTTCCCTGCAGTGAAGATGCAGAAAGGAAAGCCTGAATGGCAAACTGTGGGGCTCCCTGCAGACTTGTCAGGTTTCTTATTGCAACCTCCAATGAATGGCTGAGCCATAATAATATTACCTGGCGTTCTTGCAGTCCAGCCAGCAGACACATCTCTCCTGCATCCAGATCAGTAGCGGAACACAATGAAGATAAGTGAAAGAACATGGGTGACAGAACTGTACCAGTGCTCTACAACAGTTCTCTCACTCATGTAAAAGAATCCTTAGGTAGCTTGATGTCATTCATAAAGCAGCCTGATCTACCCACTGATTTTGGCTTTTGAATATGGCAGAAATCTGTAGCGGGACAGTGACATTTTACTGTCTTGAAAAATGTTTACATAACCCTAAAGGGATATAGGTGTGCCTTTCACTCCATGCATAATCTCATTTTGACTGAAATAAACATAGAATTTGAAAGCAGATAAGAGACAATTGGATCATCTATGGTCATTTCCCTATCTGATTAGCACAGACTTTATTCTTAGAATAGCCTTATATGTATCCCAAGAGTTATTAAAACCATTAGCTGTTTTATCCTCATCCACTTGTACCAGGAGGCTATTCCATTTATCTATTGTCCTTTCAGTAAAGTTGTTTGTTCTTGCATGTCCTCTTATTTAACCACACTTCATTAGGAAACTGTTGTTTTGACCTCTACTACAATACTATACAGTATTGGTAATCAACTTTGTCAGGTTATTTAATCAGTTTTGCTATTCATTCTAATATTTTTATTCAGTTTTAATTATACAATTGTCTTCCGCACCCCCCTCCCCTTTGTACTGCTAGAAAACCTAGTGTAGACGGCTCTTATCTCTTGCTACACTGCTTCCTGGCACCTGCGTTTATCTCAAGTGTTCTTTCTGTCCTCTCCTTACACAACTCAAGCAATCTCTCGGCTGCAATCATTCTTACTGGCTGCCCCTCGACTTTGGAATGTAATCCCTATGCCCATTTGTCAATCATCCATACTCATCATTTTCAAGCATCTCCTAAAAACCCACCTGCTCAAGGAGGCATGTTAGTAACAATACTCTCCTTGAGCGTACTGACAGTCACAAAACCATTCTGCACTTACCTTACAAAATCATTGTATTTGCACTAATTATCCTCCTCCTACTGCCTCTGTGTGTTGTCATAATTATGAATCAGATTGTAAGCTATTTGGGGCCTCTTCCCAATGTATGATTTGTTTGATTGCAGTTATCCTACGCTAATAATGCAATGATCACACTTAAGCCTGATGATCTTATCCCTGTCCTGTATTTTTTCTATGACTGTGTATGAATGACACTACATAAATAAAGATAAATACACGGTGTCGTTTTCTGGTGAACTACTCAATGCTCCCACCTCTACTTTCCCAATAAGAGCTGGGCTCTGCTGTATGTGGGATTAACATACAGAGACAACCTGGAAAGGTAATGATTGTAAGGGAAGGGAAAGTGCTTACTGTAAACTCTTGTCCATAATATGCACATTTTTGCCCTTATTCACCCTATGTAATGTGGGGTGGGGGTGTATTATACACAAGGACAAAAAAGTTAGTTATGCACCCACTGCAAACCACTCCCAGCTTACCCTCCTGCTCCTCACCCCCTCCAGAATCCTCTGTGACAGCTTCACAGTGGGCGGCATATTTGCATTTGCTGCCTTCTTCCAACAATGCCCTGTGAGGACCTTTTCACTTGAGCCAATGGTAATGCCCAGTGAGAACCTCAAAGTTCTCGCAAGGCAATGCCAGAGATCCATTGCATAGATCTCTGCGCATTGGATCTCCTGTATTGCCTTTCGAGGACCTGGCTTTACCATTTGCTTAAGTGAAAAAAAGTCCTCACAGGGCATTGCTGGAAGCGGGTGGCAAATGCAAGAATGATTTTCAATCCTTTGGAGACCTTTCTAGTATCCAAGTGGTTAAAGCTTTTGATTGTTGGGGTTCCATGAGATTTCAATTCAAGTGTAGTCAGGCAATATATGATCCACTTTTTAGGACCAAATAGGCACACCAGAATTCAGTGAAATTATTTATACCTTTTAGGAGAAAATTGCAGCAATTAAGGAACAATGTGAAAAGAGAAGTTACCAAGATGATATATATGGAAAGATGGATATACAAATAAGAATACATCTAGCACTTCATATGTGACCAGTTTTTATATATTTCCTTGGTAGATTCTGGATCATCAAACTGTCCTGATTCCAGTTGTAGGATTGCTTTTGTAGTGCATCTGATAGAATCCATATATCTCAGTAGAAACATATATGATCAAGTGCATTCAACTGTTCAGTAGAAACATATATGATCAAGTACACCCAACTGTTCAATTCCGGCAAAATTCAAAGATATTAGTAGAGACGAGAGACCTCATTCACCACATTTAACAGTTTGAATAACAGAGGGATACCCCTCTGACACTCAAAGGGTTACCTTTTCTTGCTATGCACTGGTTATAGCTTGTGAGTATAATTTACACAAGTTTTTGATTGGGTCTCCACTCTATTACAATCTAAATATCCCAATGTGTTTCCTGACCCTCAAAAGTTGCTTCCTCGGGGGGGTTGAGGGTCAAAGTACAGTGAAATCCCACAAATAAGAAATTGGACATATGTGGATAAAGGGCTGCCTTGAGCTAGAAGGATCCACCACCTGATTTGTAAATCGCTTGTTGGAGCTGATTGACCACCAGATATGTGAGTAGTCATTCAGCAAATGTTAAATTAATTAAGCACTGATCAAAACGTTTCAACAAAGGGGGGCCCCATTTGTTATTTTGCTTTTTATGTCTCATTTACTTTGCGAAGGACATAATAAATCTGTACTATAGCTCATGATTAACACAGGTTTACTTAGGCTAATATTCAGAGAGGAACTGGAACGATACTGAGAGAAACCAACTATACCATAGGGGACACATAACATTACCATTAAATGTTACGAGACATTTAAAGGGACAGTAATGCCCCAGAAAAAATCTTTATCGTTTTGTAGTGCTTAAAAAGTTCAACTATATACAACAAATCTTATCTCTCAAACCCCTATGGTTTAAGAGATATTCGGCACAAAAATACCCCCCTCCCCTTTCCCTGACGTCAGCACTGTGCTGACTGCAGGGGAATCTTGTCCGGGGACCAACTGGTGGCTCTGCAGCAGAGCCACAATCTCGTTATTTAAAAAGAATGACTTCATTGGAAAGCTCTACAAAGTGTGCCTGGTTTGCAAACACACGTTGTAACCATTCCAATGAAGTAATTTGCTTTAAATAACGAGATTGCGGCTCTGCTGAAGAGCCTCCTTGTGTCAGCCGACACGGATCTCCTGCTGTCAGCTTTAAAGCTGACAGGAGGAAATGTCAAAATTTCAATGGGAATATCTCTCAAAGCATAGCAGTTTGAGAGATAGGATTTGTTGTATATAGTTTAACCCTTTGAGTGCCAGAGGGGTATGCAATGTGTTGCGTACCCCTCTGGCACTCAAAGGGTTAACTTTTTAAGCACTACAAAACTATAAAGATTTTTTCTGGGACATTGCTAACACTATAACTCTTTGAGTGCTACCGGTATCCATGCTTTGTGAAGCAATGCATTGGAGACCATTATAGCTTTCAAGGGGGGTGTATGCACTAAACTGTGATAAAGAGGTGATAAAGTAGAGATAACTTCTCCAGTTTAAGTGGAAACAACTCCAGTGATATCACTTCTCCAATTTATATGTTATTCTATGGAGCCAATGCATGAGGATTTCTCCCACTTTGGAGATCTTAGTGAATAGGCTCCATAGAATAAAATAAGAACTGGAGAAGTCATCTGCACTTTATCACCTCTTTATTACAGCTTAGTGCATCGCTGCCCAGGAATTAAAAGTCCTATTTGGATTTATGGTATTTAAAGCAATTTTTATTTGGCCGGCACCTCACTAGAGCGTATGATAGCTGTAGGGTATGCCGACAATGATTGCCATCGTTAGGACTTTAACCCCAGCAAAGCATTGTATCTGAGCCCATTAGCATGAGCAGAGAAGTAGGGTAAAATCACACCATTTCTTCTACTTCTTGTTTAATATATTGTGATAAACAAGGTGCAGATGAAAGTAACATCCCAAAATGCCCATATACGGCTCCTTTCCCCCAGCAGAAGTAAGCAGCAATAAGGGGTGGAATTTTGGTGTAAGTAGCTCAGTAAAATAACACTAGTCAGGTGAAGGTTTCTAAAATCGAATTTGGATGGAATCATTGTGTTACATTCACCACACTGTTTCCATGGGGGAGATTCACTAAGTGGTGATAAGAGGGTGATGAAATGGAGATGACTTCTCCAATGTTGTCACTTCTCCATTTCCTATGTTATTCTATGGAGCCTATTCACTGAGATCTCCAAAGTTGAAGAAATCTTAGTGCACAGGCTCCATAGAATAACACAGGAATTGAAGTAGTCATCTCCACTTTATCACAGTTTAGTGAATCCCCCCTCCTTATATTTAATTTCTGTTGTGCTCTGTCTATATATGCTATTTCTCCCTGCTGTGTACAGGACTAAGGCATGGGTTGGTGCTTTAATTTGTACTGCTTCTCAGTCTGTTGTTCACCTCTCTGGTCATAAAGGGGTTAACCAACAAAGTCTACTATTGTCCAAAAGGTTTGTTTATATATATATATATATATATATATATATATATATATATAAAATATACACTCCCTGGGATAGCTTGAGTCACTGACTATGAATTACCATAGCAATTGACAGGAACAGTATTACCTGGTGGTCACAGTAGAAACTTTAAGTATAATTTTCAAAATACAAATCTTAACTGTTAAAACTTTTAATGAAGAATCCTCCCCTAGTGGTGGTACCCTTATTTCAATCAGCAGGGAAAGTCCTATAGCATATCTTCATTCACCCTTTAGAACCAGAGGGATGTTCAGTGCCTCTGATCCTTAAAGGGTTAAACAGGATCATGGCCCCGTTAATCAGAATAAAGAGTATACTGATTAACCCTTTAAGGACCAGTGAGGTGCACAAGGTATTGCAAAACAATGCGTTGCACACACTTCTGATCCTTGTGAAGGTTTAAATGATCTATCTATCTATCTATGCGATAGATCTCTCCCTAGCATTCAACTGGTTAAAAATCACCTGCATTGTTCTAATACCCTATGGCAGTGGTTTTCAACCTTTTTTTGCCCAAGGCACCTCTAACACTCAATCTGGAACTATCAGGACACCCCTAACATGTTGAATGTAATTTATCAAGGGCATAATAAAGGGTACAATTCATAAATATATACAGATATTATGATGTCTCACAATTATAAAAATAAACATATTGTACATAACAATTTCCATATGCCTACATTTAAAAGGAAATTATTCACATTTTTGTTAGTCTTCATAGAAAACATGGGGCACCCTAATTTAATGTCTGTGGTACACCTAAGTGCCACGGAACCCTGGCTGAGAATCACTGTCCTGTGGAATACTGAAAATGTTAGCGTCTATGCACTGTAAATGTGCCGGTGAAGAGTTAATCACGCTGCAAACATTCCTCCCGTCCACTAGATGCTACCCAATCCTTAGGAGCTGTCACTGGTGCTGAGTGCGGTGATGTCTTTTTCCTTGTCCCTGTCTCTTTAAACAAAGGGATCAAGGACCTTGGAAATCCAGCAAGCTATTAGGGAAGTAAGGAGTCGCTGTACTATTGCAGGGACAACCTTTGGGAGCCATGGCACAACAAGGCACAGATCTATAGCATCCCTGGCAAGGAAGAGGAGCGTAAACCTGCACACTGACTGCCATGGAAAGCCTGCAGCCGTGTATTTAGGAATCTAATGCATTCTCCTTACATACTGTACGGTGTACAGACATCAGAGGGGCTGCATTCATGCACAGATTATATGGGCATGATTTCCAGCATGGCACAGCAGGGCATTTAATACTAAACAACAGTCGGAAATAGGAGCCCTATCCATTAGCTGTTTTACCATCTATGGTCGCTACAAGAAGACCCTGGATTTTGACGTTATATTTGGTTTGCCCTTTTTAATGACATAAATAAATCAGCTGTATGTGATAAAACCTGAGGGGAGAAGAGATTCACACAGCAGGAGAGGACTGAGCTCCACCTCTTAATCCTGGAATTAGAAGCAAGGCAACAAGGCATTTGTGCAGCTGAGAACTTTAAGGGATAAATGAGGAGCAGCACAGGATGGGCAGGTGGCCAGCAAGTGGCATGGGATTCCCTTAGAGTGACTGTCACTGGCCTGGTCTGATCGTCTGTATACAACAAAGTGGAGAATTTCAGGAGATCCAGTCACTTCAGGACCAGGAGGGGACACTACAGGGGTAATCAGGCGATTTCACCTACATTTCATTAGTATCATGCATGTAATAATTGTCTACAACAATTGTGGTCAGCATGGATTTCTCCAGCTGTTTCTGGACTGCAATTCCCATCACCCAACTGTAGCCAATGGCTGCCAGAGCATTATGGGAGTTGTAGTCCTTCAATAACTGGAGAGCCTCACGTTGCCTGCCCCGTTCTACATTGTATCGCAATAATCTAAATAAACAGAAATGTTTACTTTTTTTTGGTAGGTGCTAAAAGCTATGGAAGAGGAAGGACAATGGGTTAACTCTTTGAGTGCCAGAGAGGTATCTAATTGGATACCTTTCTGGCACTCAGAGAGTTAAATAATATTTTGTTATATATGTATCCAAATCAATATGCGCCAGAATGTAGTCCTAAGGTTCTGTTCACCCCTTGGCAATTTAATTTAACCAGAATTGTTTACAAGATAACTCATTAAATGTTCCTTCAGAGAAGGTAGTAGAAACTAGATCTCCACAGAGTACATTTAAATATACAGTGTCACATAAAAATGACTGTTTTACATATGACTAAGGTGACCAGATATATCTTTAAATGCAGCACATTTATGAAAAACACACTATGTAGGGTGCACTGATTTCTGTGCAGTCCTGCATTTAAAGCGAAATCTGGGGGGAGATTGACTAAGAGGTGATAAATAAAGTGGAGATTCCTTCTCCAGTTCCTATATTATTTTTTTGGAGCCTATTCACTAAAATCTCCAAAAGCTGAAGAAATCTTAGTGCACAGGCTCCATAGAATAACATAGGAATTGGAGAAGTGATAAACTGGAGACGTAACCTCCACTTTGTCACCGCTTAGTGAATTTCCCCCCATGTCACCTAACGTAACATATCATAGCCATGATTTGTATGTATTTTTTTTTATTTGGCATATGAAAGTTCTATTCATAAAGATGCGTAGGCAGCTATGCATGATCAACACACCTGTTTTTAATGAGGGATGAGTAATGTATGTTGCAATTAAACAAGCTTGAATGACTTAAAGTTGATGAGTTTCTGGGAAAAGAAAGAGTGATCTTATATGAATATATGCTTTACATTTGATCCCTTTTTACTAAGCTTGGGAATCAACTCTGGCTACTCATTTATGAGAACAGCATACTGAATATTGCATGACTGATACAGAGAATGATTATGCAAATACTGATTAAGCTTATGTTAAAAAAAAATGTGCAACCTTTAAACTTTAAGTGATACTGTCATTTTAACATCTATAGGCCCTAATCTGTATGATTTATTTGTTTTGAAAATATTTTACCAGTAAGATTTCATTTAATTTTTCCCTTGTTTTCAAGGATGTCTTGGAGATAAAAGTTATCTCCTCCCTTGTCGGGGAGGCTTTCAACTCATTTGTTTTGCGTGCTATAGCTTTAAAGCGGAACTTTCAGCGGCTGGGATCTTGCAGTAGGTGCTCTCTGCATCTGCGCTGTCAGTCCGCTTCAACTCCACTATTGGTGAGGTGGAAGTCTTTGTGCCGAAAGGAACTGACACGCAGGCGCAGAGAGCCCCTACTGCAAGATCCCAGCCGGTGCCTGTCTGCATAAGAGGTTTTATTTTTCATTAAGGCAGCAATTATACTTGAAAATAACAATAAGTGTATGCATAGCACTTATATAATCATTTGCTGAACTATGTTAGTGTAGTGAAAGTTCCGCTTTAACACTGAGTGCCAAGGGTTGTGCAATGCATTGCATACTCCTATTGTACTGAAAGGGTTAAAACTGCATCTCATGACGTTTTATATAACGCAGTAAAACTTCACACATTTGGATGTGTGTATGTTTAAAATATATAACAAGCTGTTGTGAATTTTGAGGGGGGAGGAGGAAGGGTTAGCGGCATCATAACACTTTCAGTCTGCCAGCATGGTCTATTTTGTGTGGCCTACAAATCCTGCACCTGCACAGTGTAGTACGTATGAGTGGTTATCATCAGTTCAACACATTCTAGAACCCACTCTTTGCTATCATTAAAATGGAGCTAGCAAATAATAGTCATTTTGAAATTAGCCAGTACTTCCTGGCAGTTGGGAGGGAGAGTGGAATGTTGGGTCTAAAAACACTCAGAAGACAGCGTACATGGCAAGAAGAAATGGATATACGTGTAGTAGTTTGATAATACAAGAAATAAAAACAAAATAACAAAATGCCCTTCTTGGGCTTTTAGCTTATCAAGTGGGTCTCTCTCCCTTATTAGCCTGAATGTTAGTATCTGATGCACCAGGCTGTGCCAGTCAATACTGCCTAATTTGCATAAGCTGACAGATAAAGCTACATATCGCAAGCTATAGTTTTAAATAAAGAACGGCAAACATAAATTTAACTAATTCTGAAAGCTGTATCAAAATCACCAGTCCTTATAAAGTGTTACTTCCACTTTAAGACATTAATACAAGCAAGCACCGAAAGACTCTTATATAACAACATGTCCAGAAAAGTGGAGTCATTTTAAAGAGATTTCCAGTTTGCCTTGGTATTACATAGTGAGAAAATGCACAGAGGGACAGAATGCCTGTTCACTCCCTTATTGCCATTTCTTTAGCATAAACTGTATAAATGGGAGATGGTTCAATACAGGAGTTGGAAACTTGAGGTCCTCCCATCTGATGCGCTACAACTCCCATAATCCCCAGGAACTGTGGTCAACAACAGCTGGAGGGCCTCAAGTTGCCCTCTCTTGGCTTAGTCCATAGGTGACTGGGCAGGTGCAACACAAGAAAATTGGTCTCAGTGCCTGTTTTATAGTGAAATCATATTTATACACCCATCCTACTACAGACATATATGTATATAACAGGGCTCAAAATTTCCACTCGCCTCCTCGCATTTGGCAAGGAGAAATTGAGTGGGGGCGAGTGGAAATTGAAGCCAGCAATGTTAATAATCTGCCACCCGTCCACTTGCCTGCCTGCTGTATGAATGCCAGCAGCGCATGTCAAGTAGTGAGTGACTGTGATAGTGAGTGTCAGCCGGTGCAGCAGTGCGAAACAGAATGGAACAGGCACAGCACTTGACAACGCAACAGCAGAGGCAGACTGGCAGCACAATCAAACTCGTCTCTTCCAGGCAAGTGAGTCCCGCCGGCTGCTGATTCTGAGGGTCAGCTCTGGAATGCTGTTTGTGTGTTGGGTTATAGTGCAGGTAGTGGGTGCTCTGTATGGAAGATACTCTCAATGCCTGTACATGCAGCGTCCACAAGAACTATGGACTGCAGCGTTGTCAGTCGCATTATAAAGTTGATTTATCCTTCTGGACCATAAGGGTGAGTTGCACACCCTCTCTGATCTATAAAGGGTTAACAGTTCGGTTATTTGTATTTAAATATAATGTTAACACTTTGAGTGCCAGAATGGTTGTTTCTGGCATTTTAAGGGTTAATTAGCTGTGCAACCTATGTCGCCCAGATCAGCTCCTTTTCTTTGCGTGGTGTCATGTTCTGTTCTAGTATATCACTCTTCCCACTTGCACTTCAGGGGTTAAGCAACCTATAATAGGTCTCCCAGACCATCCACTGCTGAATTCAAATCTTTCAGTAGTTTTAACTATGTTTAATCTCAGATAGGGTGACCACGGGTCCCGGAACGTCCGGGACTGTCCCTTATTTCAGGGCTATGTCCCGCGTCCCGGGTCATCTTCAACCGGGACAATGAAGTGTCCCGGAATGAAGCCAAGCCGCCCTGGATGTCAGCCTGCAAGCGATGTGTCACATCATGGATGCCGCTCGCGGCATCCATGATATGACACACCGCTTGCAGGCTGACATCCAGGGCGGCAATGCAGCTTACCTGGAGGCAAGCGCTCTAGTAATACAGAGCGCTGGGAGATGACATCATCTCCCAGCGCTCTGCATTACTGAGCACAGCGCGCGGGAGCTTCAGCTCTGTGCCGGAGGAGGCACAAAGCACTTTCCACGCCGCTAGACCACCAGGGACTTAAGGTATGACGGGGCAACTAGGGTGACCACGTCCCGGAATGGCAGAAGGGAAATGTGGTCACCCTAATCTCAGAGGTTAGCCCCCCTTAAATCTAGAGCATCCCCCACCAGTTCATTATTAAAGTGTGTCATCCTTCTGACACTCGGAGTTAACAGCTGTAAACTTGTCAGCAGGAGATTCGTGTCGGTTGACACGGAGACGCTTGAGAAGTGCTGAGATCTCCTTACTTACACGGAATCCCTTCATTGGAATGGTCTAAAACGTGTGCCTAGTGTTCAAACATTCCGTGTAAGTAACGAGATCCCGGCACTTCTCAAGCACCTCCGTGTCGACCGACATGGATCTCCTGCTGACAACTTTACAGCTGTCAGTAGGAGAAATCAAACTTTAAACGCCCGTATCTCTTAAACCATAGCGGTTTGAGAGATACCTTTTTTTGCATTTAGACCAGCTTTTTAAGCTCTTCTAAATGCAAAAAAAAACTTTTTTTAGACATTACTAACACTTTAAAAATAGGCATTTCAGTTTTTGCTAAAACCTGGGGATTGCCCCTGCCACTGGTGTTCAAAGTACCTCTATACTAGCAATGGAAGCATGGTGTTGCCAGTGAGAGACTTGCTTGGGAGGATGGGAGTGAGAGAAGAGGCGAAACCTCAAAAGGGAGAGGAGAGCAGGAGCAGCAAAAAGGAGGGTGGGAGTTAGAGGTGAAGAGCGGGAGCAGCAAAAGGCAGGAGGGACAGGAGAATACCTGTATTTGCGAACCTGAAGGTGTAAGAGAGATGAGAGCAGAATATCCTGAACAGCGAAAGAGATCAGGATAGGAGAGTGAGCTGTGAAAGGGACAGCTAAAAGAAGAATGGCCATTTCCCACAGTGAGTTGGGCAGGGGGACTTTGCTCCACTTCCCAGTCCTGTCCAAATCACAGTCCCAGTGGGCATGTTTCTGCAGTGATTTGGCCATGATTGGGCAGGGGGCTTTGCCTGTCCTGTCCAAATTACCATCCTCAGGCATCTCAGGCACACAGTAACTCTGTGGTATTTACACACAGATATATAGTCATGATCAATGAGTTCTAAATCGAGAACACTGAATTATTCCCATTGGTATATATCATTGCTGCTGAATGCTTTCTGTTGACTTTCTGAGGTGCAATTTTGGAGCAAACCATTTGTATCTTAAGTGAAGATGAAGAAACAAATACCGCAATAAAGTTTCTCTTTGCTGTCTTAAACTTCCTGGCCAAGAAGTGGTACTGTCTGCACATATCAGGAAGTGAGAAGTGTTAGGGATATTGTTTCCCTCAGCCTGCAGAAAAAAACATGTGCAGTTTCACATACCTCAGTTACATAAATATTACCTACTTGTGAATGTTACAGCACAATAGTTTGTATAACAGAAAGTTATATATTACAATTAAAGGGATAGTAATACTTAAAAATGACTGGCCCCCATGTTGTAGCCAGTAAAAAACAGACTTAAATGAGACCAGCGGCACCTCTCAAACTTTTATGGTTTGAGAGATATCCGCTTTCAAAGTTCCCCTTTTTTTTGCCTTTCCCCTGATGTCAGCATTCTAGCTGACAGCAGGGGAATCCTCTCCTGGGATCAGCTGGCGGCTCTGCAGCAGAGCCGAGATCGCGTTATTAAAAAAGAAATCCTTTACTAAAAAGGTCTTCTACGTGTGCTTGGTTTGCAAGCACACGTAGAAGACTTTTTTTAAGTAAAGGATTTCTTTTTTAACGCAATCTCGGCTCTGCTGCAGAGCCTCCGCTGGTCCCGGGACCGGATTCCCTTGCTGTCAGCTAGAATGCTGACGTCAGGGGAGAGGGAATTTTGAAAGCAGATATCTCTCAAACCATAAAGGGTTGAGACCAGCGGCATCTTTCATTTAACTGGCTACAACATGGGGGATAGTCATTTTTAAGTAATACTCAGGTTCTTTTTAGTACTATTTCCATAATAGTCCGATAAGTTTGCACAGATGTGGACACAGAAATGATATTTACAAAACCGCTACACTTCAGGGTATGTACTACTGCAGAAATAGACAACTGTTGGACCTCCAGATGCTGAGGACTACAATCCCCATCATCCCCAAAGAGCCGTTGGCTTTTTGGTGATGATGGGAGTTGCAATCCCCAACAATTGGAGGTCCAACCATTTACTGCTCCTGTACTAAGGCATATGAATGTGGTAGTAATGAGCGGCATGGAGCAGCGCGACGGTGCATGGGGCTGCCTGGGTGCACAGCAGGTAACTCGTGGAGGTAGTGAGAGGGCATGGAGCAGGATGTGGTCATCCATGGGGCAGCGCAGGTTAACCTGGGGCAGCATATAGGAACATGTGACCATAGAAGCACCAGTATTTTAGAAGGTATCCCCAGATTTCCATATAGTCCTGAATCAAGGGCTCTACCTCAAATACTCCACTGTCTTCTTTCCAACTTTCAACTTCTTTCCTGAGATTTAAAGGGATAGTAATACTTCATTTTAACTTTATTTTATTTTGTCGGCATTAAAAAAACATGAAGAATGATATAAGTCTTCTCTCTCAAACCTTTATGGTTTAAGAGATATTCACAAACAAAGTATCCCCCCCCCCCGTTCAACCAGATCAGAAGGGAGGTGCCCAGGTAGACTGCAGAGAGGGACAATCTTCAATTAAGATAAGGGAAAAAGCTGAAAAGGGGGGAAGGGCTTTCATTGTTTTCATACAAAGAAAATTGTCCCCTGCTGTTATCTGTCTGGTCTTACAACCAGATTCACATCTGAGAAGAGATGGCTTACACTAGGTAAAAGGGGCGGGGAGGGGAACTTTATGGTTTATGAGATATTCACAAGCAAAGGATTGAGAGATAAGACTTATATCATTCTTCATGTTTTTTTAATGCCTACAAAATAAAATAAAGTTAAAACGAAGTATTACTATCCCTTTAAGGGCAATGGCCAAGGTTTTCTTTATTCTTGGAGCAGGAGGCAAAAAACCCATGAATTTAGTCATTATTTTGATCTTCAAACATTAGAATCCTGTGACATTTAATTCATATTCATCCATAGTTATACATTGTACTTAAGGTCAAAGAAAGTTAGCTCTAGGTGTAGCCAAATGACTACTCAATTCAGATTACAGACCCTTTACAGACTGTATATTCACTCTACGTTTCCACTTTATGTTCTCAGACAGGACAATATCTAATTAGAAGCAGTACTAAAAACACAGCAAGTACCTCTTCCACACCTGCTTGTAACCTCTTCACGTTGGTTACTTTTGAGTCACAGCATGGCTGTTATAGGGTATGTGCTTATTTATTGGCCTTCTGTATATACATTATACTATGTAGAGTATACCCTCAGTATAAACATATACACATACCCCAATATCAAACATTTGTAGACAGTTTGTTTTGGCCCTGGGAATCAAGCCACTTTGTAGCCAGTGCTATAAGCAGGACTCCAGGAAATAGTCTGGAAGGGCAGCCAGGGGATTAATAACAAATACCTCTTTATTATTCATGGAATTAATAGCCCCATTTAAATCACTGTTATATACAGTGTGATGTAGCGTGTGTGCTGTATACAGAAAATCACAATGTACATAGCCTCTTACATCCAGTGACATCAGCACAGGGGGCATGTGATGTCATTTGACCCCGCCCACACAGTGTCCCTGAATGGCAGATGGGAAATGTGGTCACCCTACATAGGACTTGGAGAAGTGATACCAATGGAGAAGTCATCTCCACTTTATCACCTTTTTTATCACACGTTATGCATCTCCCCCATAGTGTAAAACAAGGTGCACAGGAAAGGCGCACTCGAAATGTCTATACACTTCCACACTGACCTCTCTTTGCTTAGGGTGAACTCATTAATATGTCCTTGTTTTAGGCAGTTATATAAATAGTAGGGCACCATTATCAACATAAAGACTTCTCTGGGTATGTATTTGATAAACTAAAGAAGTGCAAATCGGAACAAACCCGCTGCACCATATGGGATAAATACAAGTTCTCGAAATTCATTTTCATTTAAATTAGCTTTTTAATCCTTTGAGTGCCAGAAGGGTACGCAACGCATTGCAATGCATTGCATACCCCTCTGGCACTGAAAGTGTTACCATCAGATTGCTTCGCTTTGTGAAATTCTCAATTTTTCTCTTATGGTGCAGCTGATTTGCTAGAGAATTGTACTTAGATAATTAACCCTTTGAGTGCCAGAGGGGTACGGACCTCATTGCTTTGCAATGTGTTCCGTACCCCTCTGGCACTCAAAGGGTTAATTTACGATGCCTAGTGATTACCATGGAGCTCCAACTTCAAGGAATGGGAGATAAGTATAGATCACCTGTGAGGATCACCATTCTACTGTCTGCGGTATGAAACACTTTCCTGTGTTAGTATTAAATAATTCTGTCCTTGCAGAGTCAAACTAGAACCTCTATGCACACCATTATTTTTGGTCTGCTGAGCTTCACAGTGATTTTATGTTCAGAGCAAACTCGTGATTATCTGCAATGTACATGGTGTACAGAGATTGCCATGGCATGTGACATGTACAGTACATTATTTCTTCCTTTTTAAGTGGGGCAATAGAATGAATGATATTCCATTCAAAAATTGGATTAGTAGTCCTCATTTTTTTTTTTTTGTAACAAACTGTCTCCAGAGTATTAATTCAGGCACTTACAACTGTCTTGTGAGCGGACTGAATAAATCTCGAGGGGCCAGACACACTGATGTCATAAGCTTTAAATGATAGGCTGACATAATGTGCTTCCATATTGGAAATGGCTGCGATGAATTGCAATGACAAAGACTCTCATGTTGCCCCTTCCACTGCACCGCAGGGGCGAATATCACTAGTATTGGGAAAAGGGGAAGGGGGGAAAAAAGAAAAAGGGAAAAAGAGATTTTTTTTTTTTTTTTTTTTTCTGTTTCACAATAATAAGAGGTTTCTGTCTACCTATATCTGCCCTAGTATCCTCCTCATGCATGCCAACATGAATAGATTAATACTCACTGTTCTAACTATTCCACTAATAATACAGATTTACTCTCATCCTTGCAACCATGCCCAGCACCCTCACCGTAACATAATAATTCATCATGGACTTCTGCATACATGTGCACTACCAACTGAATGCTGGTGGAGAGTACTAAAATCAAGCCCACCCAGCCCCAGCAATTATAGCAACAAACGCACCCTCTCACTATATGATCACCGCAAACAACTCACTAAATTTTTATGCATATTATTACTTGCCTTAGCAAATGATATAGAAACGAACCCTGGCCCTAAAATAGCAATAAATGGCAACCTCCCCTTTAAAAAGGGTCTGTCATTTGTGCACTGCAACATACGCAGTATACTGCCCAAAATGGACAAACTAAAAGCATGGTGTTATGCATACAAACCAAAAATTCTTATTCTTACTGAATCCTCGTTATCCCCAAAAATTCCAGACACTGCTGTTGCCATAGATGGATACTCATGCTTTAGAAAAGACCGTGCAAAGCGAGGAGGAGGTGTAATCATTTACATACAGGAGCCAATAAACTTTACACTTCTAAAGGACTCTCACAACACTGATTCTTATGAATACATAGCTGGCAAAATTTGTCTTCCATACTCAAAACAAATCATAATTGTAGGCATCTACAGACCGCCAAATACCCCAGCACACACCGTATCAGACATAG
Organism: Rhinophrynus dorsalis; assembly: GCA_037306005.1. Lineage (NCBI taxonomy): Eukaryota > Metazoa > Chordata > Amphibia > Anura > Rhinophrynidae > Rhinophrynus > Rhinophrynus dorsalis. Next base: position 418,251,435 of record CM074721.1, read on the forward strand.
CTCAACACCTAAAGGAGATTGCCACACAAAACAAGAAAAGCGAGTTGATGGTTCTTGGAGACTTTAATATTAATTGGCTTGATTCCAGGAATGAAAAATATTGTTCATTGTTTAAAGCACTGAACTTATCACAACAAATATCTTCCCCTACTCGCATAAATCTTAAAACATCCAACCATACCCTGCTAGACTGGATCCTCTCATCCTGCGCAAGCAGAATCCAAGATTCAGGTGTTCTAGCAAACGTGTTTAGTGATCACTCCATAGTTTACTGTGTCCGCAAAATAAAACCAGTCAAATCAAATTTCAAAGTCATACTCACGAGATCATTTAGAAAATTTAACCTTCAGTCCTTCCTAAATGATATAAAAAATTGCTCATGGCATAGATTACATCTAATACCTGACCTTGATTCAGCGATTGACTTTTTTAACTCAGAATTCCTACAGGTCTGTAATACCATGCCCCACTAAGAAGGGTCAGGGGGGCACATCTACCATGGGTCTCAGCTGACTTGATTCAATTATTCAGTTTCAGAGATTCATTATGGACAAAATTTAAACAAACTGGCTCCCCTCATGATCACACTATATATAGGCAAGTACGGAATACATGTACAAAACAAACAAAACTAGCAAAAGCACAATATTTTACTAACAACTTGGACAATAACATTTCAAAGCCAGCCAATTTTGGAAGGTTATAAAAAACATCTACAATCCACCTAACCATTCTCATCCATCAAATATAACAATAGACAATGAAACCATACAGTGCCCCACAGACATAGCCAATGCATTCAACAGCTACTTTGTTGGATGTGCCACCACACTGATTAAATAAAACAAAGGCCACTCTGAAGTTCCACCAAGTTCAGAACAGTCACTGGCACCTGCTGCCTGGTCCAACAGTGCAAATGAATTCAATTTCAGGCCAGTAAATGAAAGTGAAGTATATGATCACCTCCTCAACCCAAAACTGAAATCTCAATCGAGCCCTGACCAACTACCAACAATTTTATTAAAGCTCAGTGCTATGGTCACAGCCCAACCGATAGCAACTCTAATTAATGCCTCTTTGACATCAGGGTATATTCCCAATTCCTGGAAGGTGGCAAGAGTTGTACCTATCCACAAAAGTGGGGATAAAAATGTAGTATCAAATTACAGACCGATATATCTCCTCCTCACTTTATCTAAAATCATAGAGAAATGTGTACATGTGCAACTACAAAAATATTACCAACAGACCAGTTTCTTCACCCCTCTTCAATCAGGGTTTAGACCAAACCACTCAACAGTCACGTCTCTTCTAAAAGTAACCAATGATATCCAGACTGACATGGAAAATGGTGAACTCACTGGAGCTATTTTCCTAGATTTCGCTAAGGCATTTGACACAGTAGACCATAACATTCTTATCAGCAAACTCCATAACTCAGGATTGGGTAATAATTCTCTAAAATGGTTCCGATCCTATTTATCAGACAGAATGCAGTATGTGTCAGTTGCAAACAATGACTCCCGTCCGCTCAAAGTAACAAGTGGAGTTCCCCAAGGCTCCATTCTTGGCCCTCTTCTATTTTCTCTTTTTATATATGATCTGCCCAAGGTTTGCAAATCATCTTCAGTACACATGTATGCAGATGACACCATAATCTATGCTAAAAACTCTAGCCTATCACAACTTGAAACCGAACATGATTTCTACAAAGTGGAAAGATGGATAACACAGAACAAACTTTTCTTAAACACAGATAAAACAGTCACAATGATATTTGGCACAAAGCACAAACTGCGTAATCTCGACAATATCCACCTATCCATTGTGACAGAGTCTAATCGTAAATTGGCCCCAGTAGACTCCTACAAATATCTTGGTATGTGGCTTGACCCTAACCTCAATTTTGGTCACCACATTGACAAATTAACCTCTAAACTTTATCCCAAAATAAGTACACTTTATAGAAACAAATTATGTTTAAGTACCCAGGTGAGAAAACGTATTGTACAACAGATGCTGCTGCCAGTCATAGACTATGGTGACATAGTATATGCTCCAGCGCCAGATATCCACCTCAGTAAACTTGACACTCTATATAATTCATTATGCCGCTTTATCCTCCAATGTGACTACACTTCCCATCATTGTGACATGCTTAAAGAACTAAATTGGCTAACACTCAAATCTAGACGTGACCTTCATCTTTCTTGCTTAGTACACAACCACTTCTCTGGAAAACTACCACAATACCTAAGCAGTATGCTCACTCCAGCTCTCCATACTAACTATAACCTCCGCTCCACTACTAACAACTCACTGCGTATACCACAATACAAGAAAGAAGCAGGAAGATCTGCCTTCTCCTTCAGAGCTCCAAAAATCTGGAACAATCTGCCGGAAATAATCACATCTGCACCCAGTCTAAAATCCTTAAAAGCAAATGTTTCTTTAGATCTAAAAACAGTGTGTAACTGTAAATAATCCCATTATTTAATAAGTATGTATATTTCTGTATGTTTGTATATAATGTCTCACAATTAGTGTAAATATGTAACCTTTTACTGAAAACTATCCAGGACATACTTGAAAACTAGAGGAATCTCAATGTATTCTTCCTGGTAAAACATTTTATAAATAAATAAATAAATAATTGAACTTTGTTGTGGATGATTTACTGACAAACCCACAAACTGGCCTCTGTAACTTTGCCTTAAAGGAACAGTAAAGTTTTTATGTTTTTTTTTTTTTGTTTTTTTTTTTAAACCCTATATGTTATAGAGCTTTTTCTGCCGAGTAAAACTAGGGTACTCCCACCACTGTCAGTTGTTTTATTCAAATTTTATAACAGTTGAAATAACCAGAAAGTGAATTTACTGTGTTTACTTCCTGATTGTTCTGACAGGAAGTGACTCGGCAGTTTCTATCACATTCTGTGGAGAACTGTGACTGACTTTCTTCTCCATTAGAATGTAACAGAATAATTAGAATTTGACCACTAGAGGACACTGTTAATGTAAAAAAAAATCACAGGTTTAAACCGTAATAACTCTTGAAATATGCATGTATGAACAGTGGGAGTATATTTATTTTACTGAACATGAAACACCCTACAATATATATTTTTTCATAAAAAAAAGTTTACTTCTCCTTTTTAATGAGTCAATTGGAAAAAATCCAAGAACCATTCCAGTTTATAATGAATGCCACTGACATCACAAGGGTTATTCTTCACATTTGCAGTGTCAGTATGTTACTTATAAAGTGCCACACAGCACTTTACATATAAATGATCTGAGAATCTGGGTCTGATTTTATCTGCTTTCCATTCTAAACAATTCAATGTGTACTGTACTGTATAACATTCCTGAAGAAGAGACCTAAGAGATCTAGAAAGCGTGCATTCTAAATCGTCTTAGTTAGCCAATAAAGGTATCAACTTGACTATACTTGCCTCATGTATATCTATGGCTAACATGGTACCAACACTCAAAGGAACACTAACAACAAGGCCTGAAATCAGAGCCGATTAAGACTCTGTGGGGCCCTAGGCAGGAACCCAAATTGGGGGCCCCCCTACACCCCGGACCATACTAAAATTATAGTGGCTTCTTTTATTTATACACTATCTAAATAAGGTATCTCTAGTAATTCCAGTTAGAAAAATAATGCACCGCAAGTCTCAAAATTATACACTAGACAAGAAGAAGAAGTCATACAGTATAACTAGGGATACCTTCATTATCCAATCGATTGGAGTGATTGTGTTAATAACTTACTGTATTAGAGACTCCTCCAGGGCCAGGAGATTTACAAGGACACTAAAATTAACTTTTATTTATTAGTAATAGTTAAAAAGAAAAAACGTAAATTATAGAAATCAGGGTGCTTTGTTCTCTAGTAGAGCACCAATATATACACAGGTAATCTAAAATTTGAGTGGTCCGTGTGTTATGTTTTTAAATTTAGGGTTTTTCTTTTTAACTATTACTAATAAATAAAAGTTAATTTTAGTGTCCTTGCAAACCTCCTGGCGCTGAACGAGTCCCTAATACAGTAAGGGATTAACACAGATCGCTCCAATCGATCAGATAATGATAGTATCCCTAGTTTTACTGTATTTCTTCTTTTATACTTAGAATTATATATAATAATATCTCCATTTATATTAGATATATATATATATATATATAATATATTATTTGGACTTAAGACTGTCCTCATTCATGTGTGGCCAGTCTATTGAGACACACCAAGTGAGTTCACTTCTTGCTTTTGCTGCTCCCGCTTCTCAACAACCAAGCAGCACGCCAGAGGGTTGGAACAGTTTTTTTTTTTTTGTCTTTGGGCTGGAGAGCGCACATGCGCATGCTTCCTGTGTGACAGAGAGTATGCCCGGACACACACAAGTTATCTAACTCTGCAAACTTGGCAAGGACTACCCGCCACAAGGACCGACTGTCAAAACCTTGAACAGTCAGGCCCGCCCCACCCAAACCACCATGGCCTGCACCCCAGACAACACACACAGCAACCCAACCAGGGAAACCCCCAGAAACTTCTAAGGCCCCAATCAGTTGACCACCATCCCAGGACCTAAGACTCCCCCCACAGCACTGGACACCAGTGCAAACAGAAAAGGACCCAGGAACCAGCAGAGCACCGCACACAACTACCCAGTGATCCGAACCACACGTGGCTAAAAACACCACATACCCCAGACTACCTCAACACATACAAAGAAACCCACACCCATACCAAACACACTACATATATACCCACAGAAGCAAAACAGACACCCAACACCAAACATTAAGTAGCAGCATCATGACCCAACACCTAGCCAGACGACCAGAGCCGTACCACAAAACAGCATCCCCTACAACAAAACTCCCACAGCCAAAGACATGCAGAGACACAAATACCTCAATACCCCAACTCCCAAACACACCAATACAGCACTAGACATGCAAACCAAGACCCCAGTGAACTGGTGGAAGGAAACAGAACTTCCCAACACCCCACGCATGGCCAAATGGAATCAGGCTCATGCAAAATACCCACCGCAACTGTCACAAAACAGTATAAATCAATTACCCCGCCGTTGCCAGACCGAGCAAGCGCCAGTGGGTAACATAACCACCCACGACCGAAGTCTGGGGCAAACGACCATGCTAATACCCCAACCTCCACCACAGAGCATAACCAAATTACCCTGCTGTCGCCAGACCAAGCCAGCTCCAGTGGGTAATGTAACTACCCGAGACCAGTGCAAACTGCTGCTCAAGTGAACTCTCTCCACCAACCACCACCAAACATAGTAACCAGTTATCGTACACGTGCCAGACCTGCCGGCACCAGCGGGTAATGTAACCAACCGTGACCGAAGTCCAGCATCACCCTCCAGAAAAAACAGCTGAATCCGATACCACATGCATGGCCAAAATTGCACGGGCTCATGCAAAACCACCACCGAACAGGGCAATCAAGGCAGCTCCAGCAGGTAACATAACCACCCGTGACTGAAGTCCAGGACATACCTTCAGAAACCAGCCATAGAACCCCAATGAGACTCCCCTGACTTGAACTGGAGCCACAGGAACAAAGACCAGCCACCAAACTGGAACGCCAACCTTCAACAGTGAAGAACCGGAGTTGAAAGAAACCAAACCACCATGCTGACCATATTAGGTGCCAGGTACCACAACACCATCTTCAGCGAGGCCCTACACATAGTGAGACCCATGGGCATCATCCTCGCAGAGTTGAACAGGAATCACAACTGGACATCACAGGAACCCGCTGTTGTCACCAAACCAGATGTCACCTGGGCCAGGACCCCAATAGTGCACGTGTAGGAACGTCACACCATGAACACTCCCTCCATCACCAATAGCAGTGATCCCCATGTAGCCACCAATCAGTGGACAGAGCATGAGGTGCACCCCAACCAAGCCTGGCCTCCAAGAATGCCAGCCCGGAAACCCAAGCCCCCAGCAGTGACAAAGGCCCCAGCTGCTCACTGCCAGCACAATGCCGGTAGGGAAAAAAACACCCAGCAACCGCACACGCCATCCTGCTCCAGCTGAACGGAAATGGGCACCCCAACCTTTGGCCAAGTCTGCCTCCCAATCCACAGGGAAACAAAGCACCAGGACAACCTGCTCACGACAACAGCACTAACTTCAACCCTGCAGACGACCTACCTGTGGACATTGCCACTGCACTGAACCATAAAAACCCAACCCAACATTAGACACCAAACTCTGACCAGCTCCCCAAAGCCAGTCCCACATCCCTCACTAAGAGGCCAGAGAAAAAACACCCTGGTGGGAGGCCAGGAGAGCTGTCAGCCAGTGACAACCCCATACTGCAACCAAAGCTGGGCATGGCACCAGTCACAACCCCAAAGAACACCAAACCAGAATTAATGGAAAACCATGCCCGGGCATGAGTAGATTGCACAGGACACTAAAAACCAACAAAAGAGCCCAGGAGGGATAGGAATTGACGTGAAACAAGAACACCCTTGACCCAACAGAAACCCACCATGTGGATTACCATGGGGAAGAAGAAGAGAAGCAGACAGGAAAGCAACATCCCATGTACCCCAAAGGCGACCCCAGTGGCCCCCACTCCACCATGTAGTAGATGCAAACAATTTTTTTTTTTTTTTATTTTATATTTCCCCTCTCCCTCTCATCTACTTTTACTCCCCCTGCGAGAGAGGTGAGACAACAGCAAGAACCCCACCTCATAGAAATGCGAAGTTCAACCAAAGCCAGAACGGTCACCCATGCACCGCTCCACAATGCACCAGAGACCACCCAGCACCAAAGAGGAGAAAAGCTTCGCTCAAAGGAGCACCCCAAAGTTGAAACTGAAGCATAGAAGAAACCCAGCATATGTTCTGTTCAGTCCCGAAAAAAAGACTAAACTGCCCCCCTATTGCCTGTGTGGACTGTCCCTAAAGATACCACAAAGTAATTGTACCTGTGGAGTGACAAGAGAGCAAAACAGGTTACCAGGCTGGGTGGCACTCAATGCTGTGAAAAAGCGAAGGGCTGTAGTACCGGTAGAATGAGACAGGGAAGAGTAGCCTAACTAACAGCCCGAGTTGTAACCCCAGTGCAATGCGGCCAGACCTCCTGAAAAGAGCCAGGGAAGAAACAAAGAAAATGGGAAGGAGGAGGACGGGAGAAAAGAAACAAGAGGGAGCGAAACACCCAGACAGAATGAAAGGAAAAGAGAAGAGACAGACAAAAGGTGGAAAAAAAAAGGGCGTATAAAGGAAAGAATGAAAAGAATAGAATACCAAGAAGAAAAGTTAAAACCACCAGGAGGGAAATCAAAACCCACTAAGCAGTGAAAAGAGAGAACCAGGCACAGAAAACAAGGAGATGCAGCGAGAATAACAGAGCAAAGGAGGAGAACCACCAACCGGGGGATGAGGGGGCTGGCATGCACACCTGACGATTAACCACCGGGCGGGCACCGATCGGGATCCTGTCCCACGTGGAAGTCCCAAATGCCGCAGAGACCCAAGTCTGGCAATCCAAATAAACCGTGAACGTGGCCGAACTGGCAACCAAAGGTCCCACAGCATCACGCTGTAACAAGAGGACCAGAGATCAAGCACAGGAAGAGCACCTGACAGTGCCGAGACGTAAAGCAAGAACGAGAAGGGTAGAGAGGAAGGAGCACAAAGAGAAACGGAGAGAAAACGAACCAGGAAACCAAACAAGGAACAGAAAAGAGCAAGGACTACGAAAAAGGTGAGAACGTGCACGACTGGGAAAGCCAAGAAAAGAGGCAGAAAGGCAAACAGGGAAGGCAAAAAGAGGGAGCTAAAGAAAGGGAGGAAAAATGAGAGGAAGGCCCAAAGGCAAAGGATAGCAGGAATAAAGGGAGAAGAACACAAGAAGGGGATGCTTCTCCTTGCCTTCTCTACTGCTAACTGCTTCCAACTTCCTACCATCAACCTTAATATGCCTTCTCCCTACCCAATTCCTGTCTAGATCAACCCTTCCTATGACATGTTTCCCCTTCCTGTACACTGTGTTTCCTGTCCGTGGAAGTCTTGACACAGTTACTGGCAGTCTGAGGTGACACTGGAAGACAGAGGTGGAGGGAGCTGATGCTATGGGCATAGCTGGGAACATGCCGAATTTGCCTCGGAGACTCCAGTTTTTGTAGCTGATTACCTGGTCTCCAGGGACAGTGGCTGATTCTCCGGGAGGTGGGGAGCATTTTATTAAACTCTGCCCACTTCTGCTCCTTCCTAGCCAGTTCCTCCCATGCCCCACCCACTTTGTGACACTCCCACTAACCCCACCCCTTTTTGACACAAATCACTTCATTTTGTGTCCCGCAACGGCATCACAGGAGTCCCCTTCGGGGACTCCAGAATACAAAGTTCCCAATGAGCAGTGTAACCTAGGGTGGAGGTGCTGAGGAGGAAAAACACAGAGAAGACATGGAAATGTGTTTGAGTACATGGGGAAGACTGAGAGTGGAGAGGGAAAACTTTATTAAGCCTTGCAGGACAATGTGATAGACCTTTTTTTTTTTGACACCGAAAGATCTATAAACTTAGAATACATCTTCAGAATTAGGTGTTCTCATGGTGTTAACCCTTTGAGTGCTAAAGGAGTGTTCAGTACATAGCTGTGCAATGTGCTGCCCCCTCCCAGAACTAAAAGTGTTAATAAAGTTACCTTCCTCTCCATTGTGAGTTCCCAATGTATTTGATGTTAAAAATTGGTGAATGGGTGTTAGGGAAGAAGGACAGCTGGATGAAAGGGCAGGTAGCAGGGTGTTATCACAGAGGGGTGGAAGGGAGTGTATAAGGGAGATCAGGTAGAGGACTGGGCTGATAAGGCGGCTGATGTATTCCCTGTCTGTACAATTTTGTAATGATAAACATGTGCAAAAGAATAGAGTAGTAAAATGCAGACAACGTTTATTTTTGTTTGTTTAGGAGCAGGCACATAAAATAGAATGTTACTTTGTAATGCAGTGATTCTTTCTTTGCTCAAGGCACCCCTAACACATAATCTGGAATTTTTGGGGTGCCATATTTTATTTAATATATGTAGGATACATTTCTTATACATACATATAAATATACAGATTCTTAGATCTCACAATCGTAATAACAATAAAAAAAAATTCAGCTCAACAATTTCCATAAAACTACATTTGAAAGTCAACTTTAACATTTTTGTCAATTTTTGAACAGAGAAAGAAAGCACCTTAAGTGGATGTCCTAGGCACACAAACGTGCCATGGCACCCTGGTTGAGAACCACTGGTGTAATGCATCCTATTCATGACTTAGAAGTATGTGATCCATAGTCCATGTACCACAGCATTTAACCTTTTTTGAGTGGCAGAAAGGTATCCAAAGTATTGCAACTCAATGCGTTGGATATCTCTCTGACACTTCGAGGGTTAAAGATAGGAAGAAAAAGCAGAGGCAGGGTTAATGGCAGGGGCAGGTGAAGTAAGGATGTAATAGAAGTGTGGTGATCATGCAAGAAGGGAAAGCAGTGAGGGAGCAAAGTGCTTGTTACTGGCTGTGTGTGTTAATGTAAGCACCCAGTTATAGAGGCACCTCAGCGCTGACTTTTTTTAATTGTGCATTCTTTTATGTCAGATGGTATAAAGTGATTTGGCCATGCTGTTTTTTTGTTTTTGTTTTTTTTGTCTTTTTTTTAATGGTTTTTCCCTGTCAAAAGCATGCCCCCTGTATCTCCTGGAGGGGCAGTATAGAGGATATTTGAATAACTCTTCCTTATTGCAGCCCCTGGGTGTGTGTGCCAGGGCTGCAGAATTTTGGTCACATGACCTCCACTTCTTTTATTAGCATATAAGATAAGATAACCTTAGTTTATTTTAAGGTATGTGTTCCTTTAACTTCTTTCAAAAACTCAGCATTAAAGCAGAACTTTCACCTCAGTATGATTGTCTTTATCCCTTCCTCTGTGTCTCCTGTATGTAGTGTTTTGTTTCATTTAGCTTAAAGGGATAGTAATGTTTCATAATAAAAGCAGCTCTAATTAATCATCATAGTATTTGGACTTTGGAGAGTGTTATTCCAATTCTGTCAGAGTTGTAGTTCCAGAGTAATTCAATGACAGTCTCCCCCTCCCGCCCCTTTTACTGATGTAACACTGTTCAGCCAGAGCAGAAGGGAGGTGCCCAGGTAAACTGCAGAGAGGGACAATATTCAGGGATTTCATTGTTTTCATAGGAATAAGAGTATCCCCTGCTGTTATCTGTCTGGTCTATGGACTGCATTCCACATCTGAGAAGAGATTGCTTACACTAGGTAAAAGGGGAGGGAGGGGAAACTTTGCTTGTGAATATCTCATAAACCATAAAGGTTTGAGAGATAAGACTTATATCATTCTTCATGTTTTTTTTATGCCTACAAAATAAAATAAAGTTAAAACGAAGTATTACTATCCCTTTAAAAACCCGTTTAAGTTCAGCAATAGATAAATTAATTTTCTACCTGATGATGCAACATTCGTCCGAAGCTGTACCGCAGCACACAGTATGGTGCAGAAGACACTCCCACAGGGCTTGTCTCTGAATCATCCGGCCAGCCCCTGAATCCTCTGACAAGCCCATCTAAACCACGTGACCTGGCGTGCTCCAAGCAACTTACACATTCAGGTCTGGCAAGTGCATTCATGTAACACTGTCCTACTATTTAAGCAAGCTATGTAATGCTTGGTATTCACAGAAGCGAATAGATACTCTACAGTGGCAAGGCAGCAGTAACCGTCTCACGTCCATAGCGTTAGCGCTAATTTTGACTTTTGCAATAAAGATTATAAATCTTGGAATAACACAACTGTTTCAATAACAATGAGAAACAACCTAATGTTTTTAACACTGTCTAGTCAAGTAAGACCAGTGAAATGCTTGACATACATTGGGGAATATTGCTGGTTCATAGCGTTAGCACTAATTTGGACTTCTGCAATAATTTGTTAAAAATGGACACTGTTAGGATAATGTTAGGATCACACTGAAAATACACCAAATGTTTTACAGCACAGTCTAATTATGTATGTTCACGCAGTTGGTTGATACATCTTTGGCAATATCGTGGGTCCTTAGCGCTAGTGCCAAGTTGGACTTCAGCACTACTGATTTAAAAACAGCTCGGTGCAGGATGTTGTGCGCGCAGCAGGAGGGCGAGGCGTCACTAATACCAATTTGCATGCACATCATACACTCATGCACGCCACTAGAATAAAAAAAAATGTTACTATGGGTCGGCTATTGTGCTGTGATTGACAGACAAGTGAAACCTAACGCATGCACAGATACTATTCAACAGCAAGATGTCCGCGCTCTCCACGATCCAGAGGCTTAGATTAAAGGTGCTTTTTTTAATACATACATCGATTTATATATTATTTGGTATACATTTTCTGGTACACATTGTGGACATGAAAGTTCCGCTTTAACAAAGTGACAGTTTCACTTTTTCTGTGAATAGCAACTAGAGCAGGGTGGGCAAAGTGAGGCCCTCCCAGTTGTTTCTTGAATAGCAGGGGTTGATGGGAGCTACAGTCTAGAAACAGCTAGAGGGCCTCACGTTGCCGAGACCTGAACTTAGGGATATTTATCAAGTTTAATTTGTTTGATTTAAAAATAAAAAAACAAACCTCAAGAAATACATTTAAACTCTAAACGAGCATAATACAGCCCCTGAAATAAAGCAGCCGGGGTTACCAGATATGTCTGACTCAGTGCTGTCACCACTGAGATCGCGGAGCACTCCTGAAGCTCACTACTGCTGGAAGTGAGTCTGGATACTAGCTTCACAGATGCTGTCATATCAAATGTGCTTGAAAGAGCCATTTTAGTCTTTGAAGCTTTAAGGGGATCTATCATCCCTTTACAAGGTATTATATAGCAAATAAGTGTAATACTGTATTAATTTAGTTGTTAAAATCTCTATTTGGCCAAAACTGAAGTAATAAATGCTGCCCTGCACCTACTTCCGGACAGACTGTGGTTACTTGCTCTGTACCGCAGTCTGTCACGCTGCCTCTGCTCCCCTCCCTCTATCCAGCCTCATCTCATGAGGAGGCTTTCTGCCTGTAAGCTGGAGCAGTCTCACAGGCAGAGATCGATATCTAGCCAATGAGAGAGCTCCAGCTTACAGGCAGAAAGCCTCCGTCATTGGAGGAGGCTGGATAGAGGGAGGGGAGCAGAAGCAGAGTGACAGACTGTGGTTACAGAGCTCTACCTGCAGTCTATCCAGAACTAGGTGCAGGGCAGCATTTATTACTTCAGTTTCAGCCAAATAGAGATTTTAAAAACTAAATTAATACAGTTTTACATTAATTCGATATATACTCTATAAAGGCTAACTTGTATAGGGGTGATAGATCCCCTTTAACGAGAGCCAGTGTGCCATATGCACAAAGAAACTTGAGCAATTCTAGCAGCAAACCAACTGCAACATAGGGGACAGTTACAAATTTGAACATATGGCACAGCCTCTACACCTAGGCGCTGCTCAGGTGCCACTTTCTCCATTATGGCAAAGGATGTGTCCTGCAGGGCTCAAAGAAGCACGTTACAATGCATATTCTGAAACTTTTATTTATATGGATCTTTCCTCTGAGAGGAAAAATGGTGCTCCCATTGCCGGTAGTTGTTTTGTTCAAAAGTTATAACTATTTATACTGTCACAAGTGATAAAGTTGTTACATTCTGTGAGAAGCTAGATGGCATGAATAATGTTTGGCAAAGTACAGTGGGACAAATACTGAGCACTGAATGACAAGAAATGCAAACGGACAGAAGAGTGGGATGTGACACATCCACTTTAATAATAACTACTTACTTACTAACTAATCCTTATGTCTCCTGTGAATTTTTCCCTGACCTCTTCAGTCAGTCGTTGATGTGTTCATGGAGGCGGACATGATAGTTGTGAGCCTGAACACATTACCTCAGACTCTGCTCACTGCATATGTTAATCGTATAGAAGCCCATACCTGCTTCAGTTTTAAGGAAGCAAACTACAACGGTCATATCCACCCTTCTGAACATGACACCCAGGTCTTTAGTTATTAAACAAAGGCAAGATTCATAGATGGCATTAGGATTTATTAGCCGTAGTAAGGTAAATGAGAGGTTATTCTTAGGAGACCTTAATCGTCTTTTAACCTCTTCAGAGCCAGAGGGCTGTGCGCATAAAAAAAAAAAAAAAAAATATCCTGAAAGGATAGATATGAGATTTCATATATATATATATATATATATATATATATATATATATATATATATATATATAGACACATCGTATGGGATGCCACAACCTTCCATTTAAATTAGCCATGGTCGCATAGATATATTAGGTTCAAAGTTATGCGTTCTGTGCATGCTAAGAACAGTGTTACACACCATGAAAAGGTCCAAATTACATGGACAGGATGGAATATGACTTGTGCAACTGAAATGCAAATCACCATGGATTTCCGTGTCAGTTGCACAAGCCAAATTACACAGCAGGAGGGCCTTAGGTTGCTTATCTTCATACTTAGGAATTCTCAGTGAGTTGACTCTGAAATCTTTAGTATATTAACCCTTAGCGCCCCCCATAACACATTATACTCAGTATGTCCCTGCTTGCTCAATTATCCTTTAACCCCTTAAGGACCCTTGATGGTCCTGGCACGTCATGGGTTGGGGAGCCATAAGGACCCATGACATGCCAGGACCGTCATGGAATTCAGGGCTCCCCGTGTGGCTGCATGCCATTTGGGGAGCTCTGAATCAGATTCTAAAAAACAACCAAGTCCATGTTACTTGACCCCTTAAGGACCAGCGGTCCTGGGGTGTGTGGTCCTTTAAGGACCAGATAGGGAAGTTCGATGTGCAGCCCCACGTGACTGACAGAGATTGTTCCGGTCTCGGAGTGATCAACTTAAGTCCCCGGTATTACTCACTGCACTCCTGCAGGAGCGCGGTGAGTAAAAGTACATGATGTGCCAGGACCGTCACTGGTCTTTAAATGCCGGACCAGCGTGACGGTCCGGGTACGTCAGTGGTCCTTAAGGGGTTAAGTGCTGGCTCGGTTCACTATTAACCATTCCTTAAGGGGTTAAAGAGTTAGTAATAGATGAAAACAAACAGAGCTTCAATTGCTCTACATAGTTTTTTGAGCATGTAGAGAGGTATGTGAATAGTATGCGATTTGTAGTCCAATAGTAATTCAGTTATAAAGGATCCCCCTCCTGCCCCTTTTACCAGTGACACGCTGCTCTCCAAGCCAGTCCGGATGGAGAAATGACAGTGTTCAATGAGCATAAGGATAATCCTGCCCTCCTTCATCAAGGGGGCAGGGTTTACAGTATACTCAGTGTATGAAGATTGTCCCTCGCAGTTGTCCGCTCCGATGACTGGATTCCACAGCTGAGGGGCAGGAGAGGGATCCATTATAATTAAATTACTATTGAACTACAAATTGCATACTACTGACACACTGCTCTACATACTGAATGTAGAGCAGTCAGAGTTCCGTTTCTTTTCCTCTATCACTATCCCTTTGAGATGCTATAACTTAGGCGTATCACTACCTGAACGCACATAAGTGGGACTTCCTTTGCTTTTCTGGCATAAAATGCACCAATTTAGAGATTAAAGATGCAGTTAAGTGGTGCAGATGGTGTAGATGGAAACACTGGACTCTTATCACCCTGAAAATTTGGCCCTTCACTCTGAGACCCTGGGATTGAGAGATCTTAGGTATGCATATCTCTTCTCTAAAGCAATATTCTGTATGATCCATTGAACATGCTGTGTATAGTATTCGCTGTGACACAGTACAGCTCTTGTACTCATAGGGTTAACGTGTTTAGATTGATTGCGTGATATGGTCAATCGTTTTTTCGGCACCTTAAATGATTCCTGGAATTTAGTGTATGATTTATCGGGGCACAATTCTGTTCACGGACTCTCGTAGGATTAATGTATTTTGATTGATTGGAAATTGGATTAATCTTGTGGATAATTTAATTTTAAAAATGATTTTGTGGGTTCTGTTGATCACATAAGAGTACATACCTCAGCTACATTTAAAGTTAGTGCTTATGAGGTGGAGGTTATAAGCTTAATTATTCTCGGGCTTTAATTGATCCTGTGCAAATAACTACATTTTTTTCATAAAAAAATGTAATGTAAGCTTCATAGTTAGAGCCAAGGGATTGAGTTTGATCCATAATATGCTACCAGGTTTAATCAGTATTACTAAATAAATGGATGATCATTGTAACTCTACAAAGTTTGATCATTTGAGTGTTCATCATAAAGGTGCTCATGGATCTTTTTTTTTTTTTTGTATCGGCAAGTATTAATTTTATTCTTTAACACCAGTACAGGGTACTTTAACTCCTTTGGGGTTATGCACTAAAGCATGATAAAGCGGTGATGAAGTAGATATCCCTTCTCCTGTCCATATGCTATTCTATGGAGCCAATGCACTAATATCCCCTAAGCTGGATATGTCTTAGTGCATATGCTCTATAGAATAACATAGGAACTGGAGAAGTGATATCCCTGGGGAAGTCATCTCCACTTTATCACCTCATTATCATGCCTTAGTGCATAACCCCTATTGCATGCTGGAGAGGTCTCCACTATTACAGAGGTTAACCCCTTGAATACCAGAATGATGCACAATGCAATGCGTTATGCACCATAATCACCAAAAAGAATTGCTCTTCTCTGCGTGGTCTTTGGACTTCATTGGGTTAAGAAATACAGATGACAAATATTGTCCATTTTTCATTAGGAGGTTAAACAGACTTATACACTTGAAAATAAAAATGACAGCTAGGCACTCTAGATCTGATAAATACCACAATTATGTGTCAAGTACCTTCACTGTGTAGCCATCTCTTATAGTGATTACTTATGCATGCTGGGATAACTCCATGTTAAACCTTGAATAATAGACACTAGGAGGTATAACCCACTCTTTTAATTCCTGCTTAGTGCCAGTATTACCAATCTGGGACATTGGTAATCGTCACATTGAGGCTAGTGAGCTTTATGTATTGCGAACATCTGCAGTTCTAACTACTGATTAAAATTCTATTATTGCTCAGAGAGACGTATCGGAGAAACAGTGCACGGTTTATCTGTTCTGCCTGTGAATGCTCTGTGCTGGGGCATGCCTGAACAACTCTATAAAACCCCATTGCCTTTCATAGCCCCCCGGAAAACAAAATAACAAACATGATTTTACAGGATTTTAACCCCACAAGCTGTTT
This sequence comes from Rhinophrynus dorsalis, assembly GCA_037306005.1. NCBI lineage: Eukaryota > Metazoa > Chordata > Amphibia > Anura > Rhinophrynidae > Rhinophrynus > Rhinophrynus dorsalis. The sequence continues at coordinate 418,267,744 of CM074721.1, forward strand.
ATAATTTGAAAGTGGACCTGTCACCTCAAGACAAATTATTTAGTTTGTTTAACAGATGTTTAAAACCTTCCAGTAGTACCAACCATTTTTTATTAAAATAAATAGCTTCTCAGAAATTAACCTTTTATGTTTTGACATCAGTTTATTCTAATTCCCTTCACAGTATGCTAATTAGTTATGTCTGAGGTCAGACTTACCACTTGCTGTTCTATTAGAAATACCCCAGTGTGTGGGTTCTTCCTACATTCTGGAACACTTTGAATGCCACTCAAAGGGTTAATAACACAATGGGGCTTATGCACTAAGGTATAATAAAGAGGTGATGACTTCAACAGTGATATCACTTCTCCAGTTCCTGTTATTTTACACACAATGTTAGAGAAATCTTAGTGCATTGGCTCCATAGAATAACATAGCTAGGGCTGCAACAACTAATTGATAAAATCGATAAAAATCGATAATGAGAATCGTTGCCAACGATTCTCATTATCGATTAGTTGTGCCACCCAGCAGCCCCCCCAGCCGCCGTATGTTTTGAAAGGATGAGCGCCTTAACCCTTTGAGTGCCAGAGGGGTAAGGAAACATTGATTTGCAATGCGTTCCTTACCCCTCTGGCACTCAAAGGGTTAATGTCTGCCGGATGCTGCTGTCTTTTCCCACTGCCCGCACTGATGACATCCGGGGCGGAACCACGTCAAATGCAGAGATGCAGCGTGAAGCATGCTAGTATTTTCTTTCTCTGTTCTGAGGCAAGTTTAAAACTGGCGCCCAGACTGAGGAAAAAAATCCCAGCATGCACCACGCGGCGTCTCAGCGTTTGACGTGGTTCCGCCCCGGATGTACGGGGGGGGGGGGTGGAGAGAAGTACATGGGGGGAGAAAGTGAGGTGCAAGGGTAAGAAAGAATTAAAAGGGGGAGAGAGAGGTATATGGGGGAAAAAGAGAGGTACATGGGGAGAATGAGGTACAAGGGGTGAGAAAGAAGTACATGGGGGAGAGAGGCACAAGGGGGGAGAAAGAAGTACATGGGGGGGAGAAGAAGAGGTACAAGGGGGGAGAAAGAGGTATAAGGGGGGGGAGAAAGAGAGGCACAAGGGGGGAGAAATAGAGGTGCAAGGGGGAGAAAGAGAGGTGCATAGACCCCATAGTAAAATAATAACAATGACGCATGTTAACGTGTAAAGTTTTTTTATTCTGCTGTTTGTTTTTAACACTGTTTGTTCATTGAATCATTTTAAAAAAATGAAAAATTAGCATATTGTTTTTTTTTATCCGATTAATCGAAAAAATAATCGGCCAACTAATCGATTATCAAAATAATCGTTAGTTGCAGCCCTAAACATAGCACTTGGAGAAGTGATATCACTGGAGAAATTTTCTCCACTTTATCACTCCTTGGTGCATCTCACCCGTGTGTTTGTGTGATAATATTGTCCCATCACATAAGTGAATTAGCATAAAGTGCCTCCAATAAAAAGAGTTAATTTCTCAAAACATTTTCTATTACACACTAATGGTAGCACAGAATATAGGCAGTTTTTAATTCTTTTTAAAATTCACTAAACTTAAAGGGATAATAATTTTTACTGTGGTAAAAAATAAATAAATATATGTATAATAGTAGGGTTTATCCTCCTGAGAAAATAATAGCACTTCCGCAGCTGAAAGTTGTTTTACTCAAAAGTTATTGCATCTTAAACTTTATCATTATTATTTTTTTTTTTGTAGATGCAATATCTCAATGACTTGAAATGTTAGAGTGGTGCTGTTGCTACATCACCCTATGGATGTTTATGGTTAACCGACCAGAGCTGTCCATAGGATGATGTATCAACAGCACCACTGTAAATTTTCAGGCCATTGAGATATTGCACCTAAAACAAACCACGACTGAGCAGCAATAACTTTTGAATATCATACCTCTGGATGGGGGGGTACCTTTCTATCAGGAGGATCAACGCTAAAAAAAATATATAATTTTGTTTTTAATAAATGTTACTGTCCCTTTACATTAAGGTAAGAGGTCCACGTTCAGATTTCATTATTCAGATTTCACCTTTTCAGTGTCTGAGTGGTGTTCAACACGGTGGGACGCATGTTTAAAAGAAAATTGGAGGCGCTCAGGGGCAAACCATTTGCACAATAGGGGAAAACTAAAAATTCCCCAAATTCCCATTGATTTAAATGGGGATTTTAACCTAGTGAATGGTAGAGAGGTCTCCAACGCATTGCTTTACGTGTTGGAGACCTCTAACATTAAAGGGTTTAAAATCCCCATTTAAATCAAAGAGGATTTTTTGTTCTCCCCTATACTGCAGGTGGTTTGCCATAGAACACCTCCACCTTCTTTTAAACATACGACCCATAATACCTTTCACAGTCATCATGTACTCAATGAGATAACTCCATATTCACTGGGCCAGAAGCAGTGTTCCCACTAAGGCGAGTACAGGAGAATGGTCCAGAACTGAAAGAGTTAAATAGTTGTGTTTATGCGGGGCTTCAGTGGAATAACATATGCACCTGTTTTAACTGTGTCAGTGCTGGGTCGCTCACCTTTGAGGGAACAGCAGCCAGATGTAAAACTGGAGCAATTTCAGGGCAAACCAACTACACTATAGCAGATAAACAGAACATCCCCCTCCCATTCCCCTTAATTGAATGGGGGCTTTTAACCCTCCTAACCTTTTGAGTGTCAGGAAGGTATCCAACGTATTGCTTTGCAGTGTGTTGGATACCTCTCTGGCACTCAAAGAGTTAAATGCTAGAAAGGTCTCCAAAGCATTGCTTCTAGTATTCAAGAAGTTTAAAGGGATGGTAATGTCCAAAAATAACTTTATGCTGTGTTGTAGATTAAAAAAAAATAAAAAATTATGTGACACAAATCCCATCTCTCAAACATTTATGGTTTGAGAGATATTTACTGCTAAAGTCCCCCCCCTTTCCTGACGTCAGTGCAGGAGATCCCGGTCCTGAGACCAGCCGGCAGCTCTGCAGCAGAGCCGAAATAGCGATATTTCAAAAGAATTACTTCATTGGAACGGTCTACAAAGTGTGCCTGGTTTGCAAGCAAACTTTGTAGACCTTCCCAATGAAGTACAGTAGTTATTTTTACATATTGCAATTTCAGCTCTGCTGAAGAGCCTCCTCAAGTCGGCCAACTTGAATCTCCTGCTGTCAGCTTTACTGCTGACATCAGGAGAGGGGGAACTTTAGATGCAAATATCTCTCAAACCATAAAGTTTTGAGAGATGGGATTTGCACCACATAATTTATTTTTTAATCTAAAACACTGAATAAAATTATTATTGGACATTAGTGTCCCTTTAATGTCCCATTTGTATGTGAGGGAATTTTTATTTGTCCTCTGTGGTAAAGTTGGTTTGCCCAGAATTACTCCACTTTCATTGTGTATGCGGTCCAGGAAAGATAATTTTAACCCTTACAGTGCCAAGGGCATGGAGTTGCATGTCCCTCCATGGTCAGACTTGCATATGGCTCCCTGCCCCAACAGATGTATAAAACTCAGTTCCTTATTTGACCCTTGACCTTTTTTATATTTAGAAGAGCTTTATGCCAGTGCCAAGGGTTTTTGAATAAGTGTTTCGTTTGACACCCTTGCTGAATGGCGGCTTAGTGTGGTGTGAGGTTTTCTCTGCACATTTACAGTACCTGCTACAGTGTTTTCTGTCAGAGATCCAGGACTGCAGGCTAAAAATATCCTTTCCACTCCGCCTGTCATTAACATAGGATTAAACGAACTAGGACACAACAGTGTTTTTTTTAAACTGACGCTGCAAGGCTGAGATGGGTTTCTGGGCTCTTTGCAAATATTTGTTGTTGTTGTTTTATTTTTAATAATATCATGCATAAAAAAAGTTTTAACCCTTTAAGGACCAGAGAGGTGATCAATGCATTACTTTATACATCCCTATGGTCTTTAAAGGGTTAATTAGTACATGTAACCATTGTGCAGCATCAAGTAAAGTATTTAGTGTTAGAGTAAAGGGTTTTAGTTTATTTTTCTTTAAAGAAAATGTAACATATGCTAATAATAATCCCCACTTACTTTACTACCACCAGAAAAAAATGTGAATGGGCCCTATTATTCTTTCCCATGTGGCTTTGTTTACCAGATAATGGGGGGGATGCACTAAGGTGTGATAAAGCGGAGCTGACTCCAGTGATAACTCTTCTCCAGTTCCTTTGTTACTCTATGGTGACAATGCACTAAGACTTCTCAAGTGGGAGAGATCTTAGTGCATTGGATCCATAGAATAACATAGGAACTATAGAAGTGATATCACTGGAGAAGTCATCTCCACTTTATCACACCTTAGTTCATAACTCCCCATGTCCCCAATCATTCCTGGATGCCTTGTCCATAAAGGCAGACATGAGTTGCTAGCAGGACCAACAAGGATAAAACTCATGAGGGCAATTGGCATTCTCTGGCCATATTAAAGGAGATGTCACCTCAAGACAAATTATTTAGTTTGTTTAACTGATGTTTAAAACCTTCCAATAGTACCAACCATTTTTTATTAAAATAAATAGCTTCTCAGAAATTAACCTTTTATGTTTTGATGAGAGTTTATTCTAATTCCCTTCACAGTATGCTAATTAGTTCTGTCTGAGGTCATACTTACCACTTGCTGTTCTACTAGAAACTAGCAGTGTGGGACGGTGTTGCCCGTCTGTTTTTTGTTTATGAAAGTTCTGTAAAATGCATGTGATCACGTTCTGTTTTAGCTGTCTGCCCCCCCAGCTGACTTGAACTTCCATGGTGTCTCCATAGTGAGAGACACACACATCCCATACCGAGACACACATACACCTGTAGTGAGACACACACACACATCCCATAGTGAGACACACACATCCCATAGTGAGACACACATGCCATAGTGACACACATATACACATCCCGTAGTGAGACACACACATCCCATACCGAGACACACATACACCTGTAGTGAGACACACACACACATCCCATAGTGAGATACACACATCCCATAGTGAGACACACATGCCATAGTGACACACACATATACACATCCCGTAGTGAGACACACACATGCCATGGTGAGACACACATATACACATCCCATACATAGACACACACACACATACATATGCCATAAAGAGACATACACACACGCCATAGTGAGACACACACACACATCCCATACAGAGACACACACACACACACATATACACATCCCATACAGATACACACACATGCACATCCCATAGTGAGACACACAGACACATCCCATACAGAGACAGACACACACATCCCATACAGAGACACACACACACACTCCATAGTGAGCACACACATACACAGCCCATACAGAGACACACACACATGCCTATGTGAGACACACACATATACACATCCCATACAGACACACAGCCCCACCATAGTGAGACACACACACATCCCATACACAGACACACACATCCCATAGTGAGAGACACACATGAACACCCTATAGTGAGACAGAGAGATACACATCCCATGCAGAGACACACACCCATACACATGGCATAGTGATACACACACACATCCCATAGTGAGATAAACACATGTATACATCTCATAGTGAGGCATACACACACATATAACCATCCATAAGTGTACATTTGTTATTAATTTGTAATGCATTGCCTACCCCTGTGGCAGTGTACTCTTTTTTTCCCCCACTGTGCTTCAAGGGTTAATATCAGATCTGTGAGTGATGGTATTTCAAAGGTTCCCAGCTATGGCCATAGTGAGAGAGACACACACAGCCACACACACATACATACATACAGATCTCATAGTGAGACACACACACATATTCCATACTGAGACACACATACAGATGTCATAATGAGACACGCATACACATCATACTTAGACACACATACACAACCTATAGTGACACACGCATACACATTCCATACTGAGAGTTACACAGTGTCCCCACAGTGTGAGACATACATACACAACAGTGGTCTTGAGTCCTATGTGATGATACACAGAGCAGGTCAGGGTATTTCTTCCATCAGCAAAAACAGGTTTTGGTTCCTCCCAACTTCCTGTATAGTGGAGGAGGTGGGGTAGTTGCTAGGCAACCAGCAGATAAGGCTCTGTGCAGGTAGGAAAGTTTGTAGGGAGGGGAATCAAGTGAAGTAAGTTATTTGGCTGTTATTTTGTTGGAGGAGATCACACTGTGTGGTGTAAACCTGTAGTCATTAGTAGGAGTGCAGCTGTGTGTCAGTAGGGAAGCAGAAACACAGTGACAGCCTTAACCCTTTGACTGCCAGAAAGGAATCCCATGCATTGGGTTGCAATGTATGAGATCCCTTTATGGCACTGTGTGTTTGATGCTGTGTGTGTGTTTGATGCTGTGTGTGTGCTTGAAGCTGTGTGTGTTTGGGGTGTGTGTTTGATGCTGTGTGTGTTTGGTGGTATGTGTATTTGTTTGGTGCTGTGTGAGTGGAGCATGTGTGTATTAGTGTGGTGTAGGAGCAAGTGGCAGCCATTTTGTTTTTGTCCTCCGTTGAATAGTGGTGGGCGAACAAAAAAAGAAAAGAAACAAATTGGGATCTTATATGAAGCACTCAAAAACCTCTTATTAGTATCAACAAATTGTAATAAACATTCAGATTATAATATCCAAAAATATAAAATTTATTATTAGAATAACTAATATTAATATATATCCAAATGTAGGTACATCAATGCGTGACACACATTCCCTCCCATAATCCCACAAAACCCAACAATACAATTAAAATCACAACACATAAAAATGAAAGCATAGCCTAAGAATCTTCAAAGCACATAACCTTAACGATATAATATGTACTCCTATACCCTAAAACTGAATATGTGAGTATTCCATAAGCTCTCTCACTAACATAAATATCCAACTGATATATAGACTCTAGTCAACAAAAAAATGTCCCTCTATGATTGAACTCCCATGCCAAAACGTACACAGGATAAAGGATAATGATGACATCTTGTTAGTAAAGATGTAAATGTCACAAGTGAGATGAGGATTAGTTCACAAATGATTCATATATTTCATGAAATGATAGTGAGGAACAAATAATCATGCTGTAAATAGCGTATATGTTCGTTAGTGGTTATGAGCGTGAATGATTTCCACTTCACATTGGATGATAGTCCTTACTTGTAAGTGGATAGTTGAACAACACAATGGTAGTCATGTATCTCAAATTCACATATTTCCTTCTGGTGCGTGTAGAGCAGCCGTTAATTGATCTCATGCATCCATATAAAGGAAAGATCTCACCGTAATAGATATGCTTCGGCTCTCTCAACTTAAACACGCTTCCATCCGACACATTGTTGCCAAACAATCATGTATGTAAACCACTTCGTTCAGTACGGGACATTGTCCCTTCATGCTCTCATCCCTGTGTTCCATATGTTCCTCCGTTCCAGGCTAACTTTGCATAACTTCCAAGTCAAGTTATAATTCAAGGGCCAAATCCAACCTACACATCAACGCGTTTTGCCCTCTTGTTACAGGCTTTTTCAAGATGACTGTCCAGAGTCCAATGTGCCCCTATTTCTAAACTTAATTACTTTCCCACGTGATATGGTTGCAACCTATTGACGCTGGATCTCTAGTTTGAAAATGTAGGCATATATCTTCAACCGTTACTCAGACTGATCCACCTTATTAACCCCCTTGATCCCAAAAAGAACCAAAGAGCCCAATCTCCATATACAGAAAATATAGCTCTAATAATATCAGTAAAATTACCAACCTGTGAAGAGCGTTAAATGGTATAAATAAAATATACACTTATGCCAAGAGATCCTTTCAAAAAAACACATTTAAACAAATGCGTTCAATTATATATACACGTGCACCCCGGCGTATGCATGTTTGCACCTCGGCTGGTGGGAGCAGCAGGAGGTGTTTTGTGGTGATGAGTTTGAGGCGCACGTGGCCCTATGGCTGCGATTTGTAGATTATATTTTTTTAATTTGGAATGGTACAATCCAGCAATTGGAAAAGTTTGTTGTGCTACTAAATCAGAAAGTTCTCAATATAACACTTACCATGAGTTACAGTATGAAGGAGGTAGAATTTCTAAATCTATATATATTCAAGGAGGATGACATTCTAAAAACTAGAACATATAGAAAGGGTACTTCCTGCAATACGCTTCTTCACTTTGATAGTTTTCATTTAGTGTCTCAGAAGAAAGGGATACCCTGGGGTCAATTTTTAAGATTATGTTGCAACTGTTCAAATTTGAGAGAATTTAAAATACAAGCTCCGGATTTAATAAAAAGATTCATGGAACGAGGCTATTCAAAGAAAAGATTGTTGAGAGGATATAGAAAGGCACTACACTGTAATCGTGATGAACTATTGTTTAGTCAAATTAAGAACAGAAAATTTGAGAAATTCCGACAATGTGAGATTCATCTCGACATTTGGTAATCAGTGGCAGTGCCTGCGACATATTCTACAAAGACATTGGCATGTCTTGACAAATAATGAGACCTTAAAAGAGATTGTTGGAGAAAAACCATCAATGGTAGCAAGGAGAGCCTCAAATCTTAGGGATCATTTAGTTAAATCTGAATATAAAAAATCAGTGAAAAAGAATTGGTTAACTCAGATGTCAATTAAAGGTATGTACAGATGTGGAGGATGTAAAGCTTGTAGATATGTATATGTAGGTAATAAATTTTATAATTTTGATCAATCCAGAGAGTTTCATATCAAACAATATATGAATTATAGGTCTGAGGCGGTTGTATATCAGATCACATGTCCATGTGGTTTGATATACATCAGGAAGACATTGAGACAATTGAGAGTATGTACTTTGGAACACGTCGGAGACATCGAGCATAAAAGTATGGATAGTCCTATAGCGAGACATTTTTGTGATAAACATAAAGGTACATCGGAGGGATTATTAATAAGGGGTATATTTGGGCTACAAAAAACATTGCGGAGAGGTGATAGGGATAAGATCCTGTTACAAAAGGAATCTCAATGGATATATGTATTAGGTGCTATGAGCCCTAGAGGTTTAAATGAGGAAATGCAATGTAATATGTTTCTTTAAGTGGCATTGGTCCCTTTAAGAATAAAAAGATGGGTTTGAGAGAACATTCCGAAAGGCTATTTGCTCGATGTTTCCTTATGTGTGTATATATAATTGAACGTATTTGTTTAAATGCGTTTTTTTGAAAGGATCTCTTTGGGTGATTGGGATAAGAGTATATATTATTTTATACCATTTAAATCTCTTCACAGGTTGGTAATTTTACTGATTTTATTAGAGCTATATTTTCTGTATATCAAGGGGGTTAATAAGGTGGATCAGTCTGAGTAACGGTTGAAGATATATGCCTACATTTTCAAACTAGAGATCCAGCGTCAATAGGTTGCAACCATATCACGTGGGAAAGTAATTAAGTTTAGAAATAGGGGCACATTGGACTCAGTCATCTTGAAAAAGCCTGTAACAAGAGGGCGAAACGCGTTGATGTGTATGTTGGATTTGGCCCTTGAATTATAACTTGACTTGGAAGTTATGAAAAGTTAGCCTGGAATGGAGGAACATACAGAACACATGGATGAGAGCATGCAGGGACAATGTCCCATACTGAACGAAGTGGTTTACATACATGATTGTTTGGCAACAATGTGTCTGATGGAAGCGTGTTTAAGTTGAGAGAGCCGAAGCATATCTATTATGGTGAGATCTTTCCTTTATATGGATGCATGAGATCAATTAACGGCTGCTCTACACTCACCAGAAGGAAATATGTGAATTTGAGATACATGACTACCGTTGTGTTGTTCAACTATCCACTTACAAGTAAGGACTATCATCCAATGTGAAGTGGAAATCATTCATGCTCATAACCACTAACGAACACATACGCTATTTACAGCATGATTATTTGTTCCTCACTAGCATTTCATGAAATATATGTATCATTTGTGAACTAATCCTCATCTCACTTGTGACATTTACATCTTTACTAACAAGACGTCATCATTATCCTTTATCCTGTGTATGTTATGGCATGGGAGTTCAATCATAGAGGGACATTTTTTTGTTGACTAGAGTCTATATATCAGTTGGATATTTATGTTAGTGAGAGAGCTGATGGAATACTCACATATTCAGTTTTAGGGTATAGGAGTACATATTATATCGTTAAGGTTATGTGCTTTGAAGATTCTTAGGCTATGCTTTCATTTTTATGTGTTGTGATTTTAATTGTATTGTTGGGTTTTGTGGGATTATGGGAGGGAATGTGTGTCATGCATTGATGTATCTACATTTGGATATATATTAATATTAGTTATTCTAATAATACATTTTATGTTTTTGGATATTATAATCTGAATGTTTATTACAATTTATTGATACTAATAAGAGGTTTTTGAGTGCGTCATATAAGATCCCAATTTGTTTCTTTTCTTTTTTTGTTTGTACATTTTATATGGGGATCTGACAGCACCACATGTATGATATACGTGGTTTTATACCCAAGATTTCACTTATAGTGTGCTATAATCTACATATATACAATTTTTGCTGAATAGTGGTGGGCGGGCTGGAGAGTGGGGACGGGCCAACTCTCTGCACTACTGCAACTCCTTTGAAAATCACACCCGCATTGAATTACCCAGTGGGAGCTGTAACTCCTCCTTATTGCCACCCCTGGGGGTGTGTCTCCTAAGGAGACATAAATTATGCAATGAGCCTTTCTCTTTTATATATATAGAAAGATACCCCAGTGTGTGGGTTCTTCCTACATTCTGTAACACTTTGAATGCCACTCAAAGGGTTAATAACACAATGGGGCTTATGCACTAAGGTATAATAAAGAGGTGATGACTTATCCAGTGATATCACTTCGCCACTTCCTGTTATTTTATACACAAAGTTAGATAAATCTTAGTGCATTGGCTCCATAGACTAACATAGCACTTGGAGACGTGATATCACTGGAGAAATTATCTCCACTTTATCACTCCTTGGTGCGTCTCCCCCATGTGCGTGTGTGATAATATTGTCCCATCACTTAAGCGAATTAGCAGAAAGTGCCTCCAATAAAAAGAGTTCATTTCTCAAAAAACATTTTCTATTACACACTAATGGTAGCACAGAATATAGGCAGTTTTTAATTCTTTTTAAAATTCACTAAACTTAAAGGGATAATCATTTTTACCAATATATAAACGTAGGGTTTATACTCCGGAGAAAACAAGGTATCTAACCAATGAGAGCACTCCAGCTTACAGACAGAAAGCTTCAGTCATTGGAGGAGACTGGATAGAGGGAGGGAAGCAGAGGCAGAGTGACTGACTGTGGTTACAGAGCAGGTAACCACAATCTATGCGGAAGTAGCTGCAGGGCAGAGGTTATAACTTCAATTTAGACCAAATAAAGCTTAAAAAAATTAAAACAATTTTGGTCATATTCGATATATAACCTAACTATTTACGCTAAGTTATATGGAGGTGACACATCCCCTTTAATATGGCCAGAGAATGCCAACTGCCCTCATGACTTTTATCCTTGTTGGTCCTGCTAGCAACTGTCATGTCTGCCTTTATGGACAAGGCATCCAGGAATGATTGAAGACATGGGGAGTTATGACCAATTGAGGGGAGCAGACGCAGAGTGACTGACTGTGGTTACAGAACAGGTAACCGCAGTCTATGCGGAAGTAGCTGCAGAGCTGAGTTTATAACTTCAATTTATACCAAATAAAGCTTAAAAAAATTAAGACAATTTTAGTCATATTCAATATATAACCTAACTTTTTTAGGCTAAGTTTTATATAGAGGTGATACATCCCCTTTAAGGTTAGTGTATGTTTGTGTGAGGGCAGTGTATTAGGTATTTTTTCTTTTCCTTTACCCCTTTGAGTGCCAGAGGGGCAAAGTGTTCCATACCCCTCTGGCACACATAGGGTTAAATATTGTCTTTTGTAATTGAGGAATATCTGCCTAGTCCTGATTAAAAATAAAACAGCAGTGGGGTGATATTTTATGGCCAAGCTTTTTTGTATGAAGTTTCCTGATTCCTCGCTGTAGGACAATATAAGACAAACTTGTTCTGAGTCTTCTGGATCAACAGGGGTGTTTTGTCATGGGCTGGACTTGATGGACGCATGTTTTTTTTCAGCCTCATCAACTATGTTTCAATGTAATTGTGGGGCAAATCAATTGCACCATAAGGGTCTAATAAACATTCCCACAGTCCCTGGTGATTTAACCCCTTGAATGCTAATGAGATAGCTAACGCATTGCTCTGAATTCAAGAGGTTAAAGTCGCATTTAACCCTTTGAGTGTCCAAGGGGAATGCAACTCATTGAGTACCCCCTCTGGTACTCAAACCAACAGAGATGTTTAGTTGTCCCCTATGATGTAGATGGTTTGCCCTAGAAGTTCTTAGTGAGGGCTTCATAGTGAATCTGATAACATGTATTATTAGTTGTGATTCCCATTCATGGATTTGGGACCATATGCACAAAGATGAAAGTGGAGCAATTGTGGGGCAAACTGAACAAATATGGAGTGCCCAGTCCACCCATGTGACGCACATTGCTCCCTATAGTGCTACTCACACAGGCACTGTCTAGGGCAGTGTTGCTCAGTCTTTCATTTGTCCAAGGCATCCCAACACACAATCTAAATTCTTCAGGGCTCATTTTAAGTGTAATTTGTATTTTCTAAGAGTTTAAATGTCAACCTATTTATAGTTATTCTTAGATCTCACAATCAAAATAGCCCAAAAATATTGTGCATAAAAATTTCCATAAATATGCAGTTGAAAGTCAACATTCACATTTTTATCAAAGCCTTTATAGAAAACAAGGGCACCCTAAGTGGGTGTTCGAGGCACACCAAAGTGCCATGGCACCCTGTTTGAGAATCATTGGCCTAGAGTAACGTGGCACTTTGCAACTTGGATGCATATGAGTTTAATGGGGAACTATTATCCCAAATAAAGTCCCTACACAATGATTAGCCATACAGTGATAAGCTTACCAATAGTCATATTATCCAGCATAATTTACAAGTTAGTCTGAAATCCTACTTCTGCGGAGACTGACTGCCAGGCTTCTTCCTTTAGAGGCATCTATACGCCTGTGCCTTCAGTCCCTTTTGGTACCTAAAGGTACCATGCAACACCTCCTAGAGGAGACCGGGACTGACAGGGCAGGCGCGCAGATGTCTGTAAGCAAAGCTGTCTGCACAGTTGCTGGCCGTCAGTCTCTGCAGAAGTAGTATTTCTGACTAACGCGTTAATTATGCTGGATAATATGACTATTGGTAAGCTTATCGATATATGGCTAATCATTGTGTGGGGACTTTATTAGGGCTGATGGTTCCCCTTTAACCCTTTGAGTGCCAGAGTGGTATGCAACACATTGCTTTGCAATGCTTTGCGTACCACTCTGGCACTCAAAGGGTTAAGTATGTTTCAACTTCCTGGTAGCGTATGGTGCCTCAGAGCACAAGCAGCATTACAAGTTGTATTGCCATTTACAACCTCCACTGACTAGCTGACCCATGTGGGCATTAGCCAAAAAAATACAACAGAGTCCTACATGAGCCACCCATCACTTATGCCATGACCCCCCCCCATGTGATGGTGCAGCCAGGGTAAACCAGGAGATGGAGGCACTTGAACAAAATCAGTGGGAATTTGTGTGTGTTCCCTATGCTCTACTTTTGACTCTGTTCAAATGACCCCTTGTTCCCCATCTTGACCAAACTTTAGGCACATTTGATCTGGATTACAAGTTCCTCTTTAATAGAGACCTTTCTAGGCTTCCAATGACCTGCTGTTAGGCCAGTTTTACACTGGTGACATCAACGCAGCAATGCTTCATTGGACTTGTTTCCGTGATGAGAGGTAACCTGTTGGACTGTGTTGCATTTAACATGGGCTACTATTGCCTTTTGTGATCAGGCCAAAGTCCAGCATGCTGCAACATTACTGCATTCCTGAGGTAATGCAGCAAAGTTGCTGTAAGAAAGGTCTGCACAACTGCCTTAGGGCATCCTATAGGCATCCAGCAGACCTTTCACACTAGCAGTTTTGGAGATTGCAATCCTCATCAATGAATGGCCAAATCATGCAGATGCCATCCAGTAATATTTCATGACAGTCAGTGGTGGAAGGCAGAAGAAAGGTGAGGGCATATACATAGCGACATCTGTCACAGGATGTGCAACAACAGTTCTGTCACTTGTGGTTTCATGTGATACCAGCTTAATCACAGGTGAACAGTTAGTAAATCCATCATTGTTATTGATCCACTTGTGCATAATTGTCACAGCTTAGCTTGGTTTCAGCGGCTGTTCATGCCACACGGATGATGCAGGACGATGGCAGCGGTTGGACGCATCAGAGCAAGATGTATCATCTGCAGGCGCGAGGCTTCAGAGTGTAGCAGGCCTCTGTTTTATGCCATGCTTCCTGTAGTCTCCTCCTACCTACTTCCTATCCTCTGAGCCTGCTCCTCCTACCTACTTCCTGAGCAGGGGTTTAAAAGGCAGTCTGAGTCCTAACTCAGTTGCCCTTGCGTTGTTGTACAAAGCAGTTCTGTGTCCTTGGGCTCTGTGTATGACCTGGCTTGTCTGACCATCCAATCTGGTTCTGACCTGTGGCTCTGTCTAACTATTCTCCTGCCTTATCCCAATAGTGGACACCCAATCTGGTGCAGACCTGTGGCTCTGGCTGACTACCTGAACTGTTTATAACCCAGCTTGTCTGACTACCCTCTCTGGTGCTGATCTGTGTCTCTGTCTGACTATTCTCTTGTTTGGGTGTCTGATAGGTACAGGGAACAATCTGGTGCGGACCTGGGGCTCTGGTAGACTAGCACTATACTGACTGCAGGCGTGAGTCAGGTTTCTGCTTTCGCTATACTGACTGCAGGCGTGAGTCGGGTATATGCTTTCGCTATACTGACTGCAGGCATGAGTCAGGAGTATTCCTCATTCATCGGATCAAGATTCTTGTTCCTGCTCTGGTTCCAGCTCCTGTTTCCAGCTGAGACTACCAGTGGCTTCGGCCTAGTCTCCAGCAGTGTGATCAGTCTTGGCAGCCTACTATTCCTGATAGTACGCTTGCTGGCTGTGACCATCTGCTTGTTCCTGTTATATTACTATTGTGTACTACCTTACTTATATTTTAATAAATTGCATTTAACTATTCCGATCTGACTCCTGAACATCTCTGGGGTACTGTGACAATAATAGTGATATCTTCAAAACATTGGTGTGCCGAAATGATCAGAGCTGAGAATCACTGCCTTACAGAATTGCCTTCTATACACAGCTTCGTAGTTGTGTATCAGATTGTAGACTGAAACAATTAGAAGTACCCTACAACAGAGATAAAATGAAGCCTATAGTTCTAATCAGGGCTGAAAAAATATCATTGACATTCATAAGTCAAGGAAAAAAAGGTTTTGAGCGAGGAGATGAACTTGCTTGTCTACCCAGTGTTAAACATAAAAAACAGTATCATTTCGTAACCATCTGCTGCTTTTATTTATGTATGAATGCACGTGTATGTATTTATTTTACTAATCACATACTCGTGAACTAGTGGAAATTTCGAGCCCTGGTTATAATTGACTGTAGTTGTAAGGCTCCTATAAAGATAAGTGCTTCTGTTAAACAAATTTAAAGCCATTATTCATAGATTAAAATTCCTCTATTATATTTATTTTAAAATGCATACACATTTATAGAAAAATGTTTTGCATTATAAGAAAGATTTTATATGAACATTCTGCCATTATTATGATGAGCTTTTGCTATCCATATTAGTCTATAATCAGCAAATGGATATAAAATACTTGTGGTCAAAAGAAAAATTGTGTGATCCAGGGGACAACTAATTGCAAGGCCAACCATCTGGGACATTGCACAGCCCCTGACATTGACAAACCAGGAATTCGCCTCTGGGTCCTTCACAGCACCGAACTCTGGATATTACTGGGCCAGTCCCAAGGGGCTGCTACTTTGGCATAGGAGTAAATGGGTCTTTTGTGCGAGCGGTGTTTCCCTGGTTTGAATAGGACCAGTGGATGCAAGGTTTGTGAGGTACTCATGCTTTTATTTCTGTATGGGTATCTTCAGAACGTGACTCCATCTTTTAATGTATGAGTGTTTTTTCAGTGAGGTACAGAGCTTAATGGGGCATACTGTGGTGCTTGGGCATATCTCACTCTCATTTCTACGATTTATAAGTGCCGGTATCCCTTGATCCTTTGAGTGTCGGAGAGGTATCCGACACATTGCTTCTCTGGGACTCAAGGGGCTAACCAATGCTGGTTTGTTGACATCCCCCTTTCTCAACACCCTTGGCCCTCTCACCCTGCCCCCTTATATACCTTTCTCTTCCCTCTGTTCGTTCAAATACCCTGATTCTCTGCATCTTAGCTTTGTTTTCTCCCCCTCCTCCTCTCACTATCTGACCCTCCCCCGCCAGCCTTCCTCTGCCTGATTCTCCATCTCAGTTTTTCGAGGACGGTTCCTGCACTCAGCATCTCGTTTCTCACCCGGTCACTCGTGATGTTCTGTTTTCCTCTTATCCTTTTTCCCTTATATCTGATCCTTCCCCTCATGTTATCTACTTGTCTGTTTGTGTAGGGCTTATTATGCTGTGACATTTTGTTTGGTGCTGGGTTTCTGTTAATTTTCAGTGTTGAGCTGGGTGTGGATAAGGTTCAGTTGTACTGGTTTGTGTTTCTTTGTAGGTGTTGCATGTGGCTGTGGTGTGTTGAGGTTGGATTGAGTCCTGTATTCTAGGGAGGTGTTTTGTTGTGCCCTTTCTGAACTGTCTGGTGTGCCTGTTGGTTGTTTGTCGTGGTGTGAGTGGTTCCTGGTATTAGTCTCGGTTTGTCTGGGTAAGCTGTGTCACGGTCTGTTCTCTCAGTGTTTTTGCAAGGGTGAGCTGTTGGTTGTAGTTGACCTTCGTAGGTTTTTTACCTTGGTTGTGGGAAACTTTGGTTTGCATGGATGTTGTATGTGTTGGAATGTCCAGTTTGGTCAGGGTGCATGGGTTCTGGGTTCGTGGTTGTTTTCTGGCGACCATAGTTTAATTTGGGTCTCCACTGGGGGAGGGTTGCTGTGTGTGGTAGTTGGAGTTTGGTGTGTGTGTGTGGGGGGGCCCGACTGTTCAAAGCAGTGATTCTCAACCAGGGTGCCGTGGCACGGACTTTGACTTAGAGTGCCCCTTGTTTTCCATAAAGATTTTGACAAAAGGTGAATGTTGAGTTTTTAATGTACATTTATGGAAATGTTTATGCATAATATGTTTTATTTTTGTTATTCTGATTGTGAGACTTAAGTATAACTATATATTATATGTACCCTTCATAACGCCCTTGACAAATAGCCCATAAATTGTCAGGGGTGCCCAGAAGTATCTAAATTACATTTTAAGGGTGCCCTGAACAAAAAAGGTTGAGAACCACTGGTTCAAGGTATTGACAGTCAGGCCTTGTGGCAGATAGTCTTTGCATGGTTTACAGAGATCGTTAACTGATGTGGCAAAGCGATGTGGATTTTATCCTCGGGGTTAAGCCCTTTAGGAGTTTGTCTTGGGCTTAAGTGGCGGTTGATGACATTACCCATTGAAGCTAAAGTGGATAGGCAGAGGGGTAATTCCTGTGGAGTCAGCTGTAGGTGCTGAGGAGTGGTGGGAGTCAGCTGTAGGTGCTGAGGAGAGGTGGGAGTCAGCTGTAGGTGCTGAGGAGTGGTGGGAGTCCGCTGTAGGTGCTGAGGAGTGGTGGGAGTCAGCTGTAGGTGCTGAGGAGAGGTGGGAGTCAGCTGTAGGTGCTGAGGAGTGGTGGGAGTCAGCTGTAGGTGCTGAGGAGTGGTGGGAGTCAGCTGTAGGTGCTGAAGAATGTGGTGATTCTAGCATGTACCCATGCAATTTGGCCATGCTTGGTTTCAAGGAATGTAGATAGACGAGGACTGTGACTTGTTATCTCCAAAATGTATGTTTATTTTGGGATCATACCCTCTATTTATGACATGGTTTATAAGTCCTAGAATGCTAGAGATATCTGCTTTTACAAGTTGTTGAAGACTTCTTTAGGATCCAGGGGATTAAAAGTCTAACTTAAATTAATGACAATTAGAAGTTGTTCCCTATCAAGCAATTGGATTGTCCTAGAACTGCCACACATTTTCTTTGTGGCACATATAACTTCATGCACTGTTTAACATGTTCCTATGGAAATGGGGTAGAGGCCTTGCTTCTGTTTTCTGGAGATGTCAGTTGTTAAAATTCCATCCAACAGTCTTGGTTCATGCAGCTAATTTACATTTTTTATCTGGACTTCCTGTGAAGGGCAAACTGCTGGGCTGGCCCTCTGTGGGTGCAAAAATCTTGCTGGGGGTCTTGTCTGTTAGAGCCTACAGACTTCCCTAAGTAATAATCTGTGTATAGTGCATATAAGGTTTTGACAATAAAGCAGACTCAGTCTTAAGGATTTGACCATCTGTGGTCTGGAGCAATGGAATTTACTGGGCCCCAGAAAAATTAAGAGAACGGTTAACATATCAAAATTAGTGTTTTAACCCCTTAACGACCCTTGATGTGTGAGGACAGTCATGATTGTACCAGCACTTATGGACCAGTGACGGTCCTGGCACATCATGGAATTCCGGGGTCTCTGTGCGGCTGCATTATGCCACTCGGGCACCCCGGAATTGAAATGCAAAAAAAAAAAGAAAAAAGTCCCATGGTCCTTATGTGCGGGCCGTGTGGCTGGTCCTAAAGGGGCTATATAACTATATAAATTTTTAGTTAAAGGCGCTGCCCTTGATATGCTGTTTGAAAATGTAAATAGGATTATTGTTTAACCCCTTAATGACCCTTGACGGCCATAGTACGTCATGGGTAGATCTGCCTTAACGACCCATGACTTACTATGACCGTCATGGAAGTCCAGAACCGGAAACAAAAACAAAAAAAACAAAAAAAATGCTCAATGGTCCTTAAGTGACCGCCGCGTGTGTGGGCGGCCGGTCCTTAAGGGGTTAAAAATCACATATTAAAAATATTCTAGTAATCCTGGGCGATAGTCAGAAATGTGATTATTTTTTTTCAAATGTTCCCTTTTTAGAAGGGAGATTATTAAGTAATATATGCATAATATAAAACATTCTAAATTGTTTCCGGTTCTCTGTCTGCTCCGCCCTGGGGCAGTGTGGCGGCAGTGAATTAGGAGTGGAGATTTTCACTCCTGTGAAAATCAATGCAGCGAGACTCGCTGCTGCAGGTCCACTGGGTTCCTGAAGTGCATGGTGTGCCCAATCATACTGGCAACACTGTGTACAATTCACTAGTAAACAGTAGTTCGTGAATTGACAGAAAATTTGGTCCCAAGATGGTCATCGGATTGGCTGTGCTTTAAATTGAAGAAACAAATTTGCAACATCCTGTCTAGAATTCTATCTTATTCACAAGGGTCTAAGAGGGAGATTTATAAAAACCGTTCTTCCGAACGCTTAAAGAACTGTCCGTAAAGCAAGTGAAGGAAAGGTAACACCAGGTTTGATTTATAAGTTGTTTAAACAATTTTTTATAAATATGGCGTTACTATGAATATTTTAATGCCTGAAATGCTTAAGAACAACCCACACATGGTGTTAAAATTCTAGCGATAATAATGTCGCAAATCTATCGCAAACTGTGACAAGTCTTTATAAATTCGCTGCGCCAATATTTTTCCATATCCTAACGCCAATTTTCCTCAACCTCTACTAGTTGGCGTTACATGCAAGAAAATTGCCGTTACACGGTTTATAAATAACAAAATGAATTATAACTCTTTAAAGACAATTTACACAGTAACTCCATTTTTATAAATCTATCCCTAAGGGTCTTATGTTACAAAATAAAACGGAGAGGAGGAGTTCTGCTTCACAATGCGTTGGAGACCTCATTGGCATTCAAGGGGTTAAAATTCCCATTTAAATCAATGGAAATTTTTAATTTGCTCCCCCTATAGTGCGAATGGTTTGCCCCAGAACTTCTCCACTTTTCTTTTGAGCATACGGCCCTCATTCTCCAGATTTTTGTATATTATTTAAAGCGAACTTTCACCTATTAAGTCACCATTCAGTCATTAAAGTGGAACTTTCATCCGCTATAAAGTCGCCCTGCTATAATTAAGCAGGTAGCGACTAGCTTTAGAATATTTATTTTACCTTTGAAATGTAGGCCATTCTACAGAAATCAATCATTGTAGGAAACCAGAACCCAGGCTACACCGCAGACATCTTGTCTGCATGCCTTCTCTGTCAGTCCCTTCTCTTTTAAGAATCATTGCAGTGTGCCACATGGTAACCGGAATGACTGACAGCGCAGGCGTACAGACTGCGCTAACCCGGCTGTCAGTCACCTGCAATGATGGATTTCTTTAGAACGGCCTATATTTCAAAGGTAAAATATATATTCTGAAGCTAGTCGCTACCTGCTTAATTATAGCAGGGCGACTTTATAGTTCTGCTTTAAAGGGATAGTAATGTCAGAAAAAAGTATTAGCTATATGGTAGATACAATTAAAAGAGAGTACTTGCACTTATTCGTATCTCTCAAACCATTATGGTTTGAGAGATATAGGAAAATAAAGTTCTCTGGTCCCTCCCCTTTCTGATTGACGAGCTGTAAAGCTGTCAGAAGCAGATTCAGGTCGCTTGACCAGATGTGGCTCTTCAACAGCTCCAATACAATGATATCTAAAGATAAATACTTCATTAGAATGGTCTACAACATGTGTTTGTAAACCAGGCACGCCTTGTAGACCGTTCTGATTAAGTATTAATTTTTAGGTATTGCTATGTCGGCGCTGCTGAAGAGCCGCATCTGGTCAAGTGACCTGAATATGCTTTTTATAGCTCGAATAAGTGCAAGTACTCTCTTTTAATTGTATCTACCATATAGTTAATACTTTTTTCTGACATTATTATCCCTTTAATCATATGAGGACTAGCTTGAAAATACGTGTCTTACCTATCACAAGTAGCAGATGCTAAAGAAATCTTTACTCTTTGGAGACTGACGGGCAGGTTAGTGCTGCCTGTGTGTCTGCGCCGTCAGTCCCTTCTGGTTACCATGTGGCACATTGCAATGCTTTACAGGAGACCAGGACTGCCGGTGCAGGCGTGCAGACAAGATGTCTGCACTGTTACCTGTCTCCAAAGGGTAAAGATTTCTTTAGAATCTAACACTTTTGATAGGTAAGAGACGTATTTTCAAGCTAGTCGCCATATGCTTAATGATTGAATGGCGAATTATTAATATGTGAAAGTTCCGCTTTAAAGAGATCTTTGTATTCTTTATTAAAATTTTGAAAGAAGGCTTATAAAATGTGTTTTTTAAATCTTTGGTTTAACTATAATACGTTAACAATATGTATGCAAGAATAGTCTCCAACACATTGTTTGCGATGACCTGGAAACCTGTCTAAGGTGTTACATTTACAAATGTTGCCGGTAACACAAATGAACAGCATTTATGTTGCAAAGCAGCCTCACTAAAAGGAACACCTAACAGTTCCCTTTGATGTAAATGGGGCTTTTACCCCTTAGAATGCAAGTCCAGTTTAAATCAATGGGAATGTTTTTCTGTTCCCTATGGTGCAGTTATTCCATTCAGTGTTTGACCTACTTTTGACTTTATTATACATATTTCCCATTGTGATCTAATTATTAATACATGTAAAAAGTGCAGGTAATTATATACCCCAACATCTAATAATATTCACTAATTATCCTCTTACTTAGACTGGGTTTCCTTTGTGGTTGGTTTTCTTATTCTGTCTCACATGTGCAGTGCATATAGTCCATTAACAGGTCTTGGGTGTAATATAGTTAACCCTTTAAAGACCAGGGGGCGAGCAATGCATTTTTGAAGCAATGCATTGTACAACCCACCATTCTAGGTATGCAACAAATTGCAATGCAATGCGTTGCATACCTCTCTGGCACTCAGAGTATTAAAGAGCTAAGGCCCTGTTCATATGGTTAACTATAGCATAGCTTTATGAATGCTTTAATAATGCTTTCAACCCAGTGTTTTTGCCTTCTTGCTTCCCCTTCCATTTAATTCTGACTTCTCCACACCAATTCCATCGTCTCACTTGTCCACCATCCCCACTCTCTCAATACCTCCCTGTCCCAACTCTAACTTCTCAGTCGCAGTGCTAATACTTTCCCATTCCTACTCCCTTATTTATCCACACTCTCACTTCAAACCCCCCATTTGTCCTCTCCCATCTCTCTCGCTCCTTCTACTTTTCCCTTTAACTTCTCTCTCTCCAAATTCTCTATCTGGCCTCTCTTTTCTCTTTGCCTTTTTTCACCTGCTACACCCCTCTCTGCTTTGTCTTTCTTACTTCCCTTTGCCTCACAGTCTCTATAAGATATGTAGAATCACTAGTGTGGCTACATTTCAATTGCAAGATCAGTGATATCACTGTTGTAGCACCATTTCAGTTGTAAGCTCAGTTGTATCACTGTTGTAGCACCAGTAAATCTGTAAGCTGTTTATCACTATTTTAGATCCATTTCATTTGTATCCGTTCATTTAAATTGTTAGTTCAATTAAAATTTGAATGATATTTTCAGCAAATTTTTACAAGTGGAATTGTAAGGGGGAGGACACAAGAAGCATCAGTGTGTGTGTGTGTGTGTGTGTGTGTGTGTGTGTGTGTGTTGGTATTCACTCAGTTGATCAGAAACATTGCTTAAGTCAAAGTGCAGAAAATTAGCTGCACTGTCTGATTTGTATAATACAAGCCATAATTATAAAGGTAGATGAATAAGGTAGTGACTGAATCATTTATTTACTAAATTAAAGTGGACCTCTAGATCAGAGGGAAGTACATGCTTTCCAAAATGTAAAAACATTTTAGAGGGACAGTTTTCACCTGGGAGGTCACATTACATAGCATCACTAGAGGTCAATAGTACCGTGTAACATTGATATCTTTACCCTTTCTACTCCCCCTCCCTCCTTCTCCCCTTCCTCCCCCCCCCCACTTGTGATCGCATATATTCAGCAGGATATCTGGGTTTCCCCGCTTTTAAAGAGGGACACTTGGGAGGTATGCTACATTAAATCCAGGAGCATACTGCTTTTAAAATTCTGTGAAAAACAGATTAATCTGATATCAAACTTTGTTGTCCTGCAGTGAGTAGATACTAGCCCAAGAAGACTGTGGATCCAGCAGCCCTCTTTATAGACCTGTTGTTTCCATCCCCACAGGCCACATGGGGTTTGAATATGACTTTAACTGCAAACAGACATGGTGTGTGCAGGCCAAGACAGGCCAATATTCATGCCTTTAAAAACCTCTAAAATGAAAGATGGTGATAGTGCCAGTAAGTGATCGTGTATTTTATTAATGGTTGTGAACTGAAATAGAATAAGTAAGAAGTAGCTAAAATGAGCAAAGGAGAAGAGCAAAAGCAGAAACAAAGGGAAAAAAGCTCACAGAGCCTTATATTGGGGTACAATGACGTGGTGGGCAAGCTTAAACATACTTTGGCTAAATTATGGAACAAAATCCTCATATTTATTAAAGAGAACTACCATCCCACCTAAACTTGTCCCTAAAGAATTACCCATCTGGCGACTAGCTGCTCAGTAGTGCTAGTCGCCAGTATTATTACCTTCTTTTAGAGAATTCCTACTGCTCCCGGGACTGACAGCCAGGAAACAGAGCAGGCCTCTTTGCATAGTGACGCCTGCACGCAGACATCACTATGCAAAGATGTCTGCTCTGTTTCATTGGCTGTCAGTCCCGGTAGTAGTAGGAATTCTCTAAAAGGACGTAATAATTCTGGCGACTAGCACTATTGAGCAGCTAATCTTCAGATGGGTAATTCATTAGGGGCAAGTTTAGGTGGGGTGGTAGTTCCGCTTTAATACAGTGGTATAATATATACCTTATACACACACATTTGCAAAATTTGCATGGAGGAGCTCAGGTTAGTTTTTTTTGTTTTGCATTTGCACTTTAGTTTTCGGCCTAATATCGGGGGTCTGGAGAACCCTCTTATTACTTTATTTACTAGGTTTCTTACTTTTTTCCCTTATTTCCACTTTGCTAATTAGTTTTTGGTGGGTCAGTATTACAGCCCACTGTGCTATGAATGAATCTAGGCAGAGCCCACACATTGAGGTTATTTCTAATAGCACAGTGCGCAATAACTTTGTAATTATATACTGTGCAGGAATCGACGTAAACTTTCACAATGTGCTATCAAACTATTAAGGGAAGCTTATCAAAAGCTATTTATTATATAGAAGAATGTTTAATAATAAATATATAATATTCAGGTACATCAACATGTGTTGTATACATGTGATACAATGCTCTGAACATGAAACTGGGTGTTACATTGGAGAAACAGACCTACACAGTAATCTGAGAATGAATACATATAGTAATTTGTTGCGAAATACGATAAGAAACTAACTAAACCCCAGTTAGTCATCATTTCACCCAGAGAAACCACTCCATCCATAACATTAACATCAAAATATGTGGGAGAGAGACATTTGAAATAAAGATGATTTCTCTGTTGTCCAATACAGGTTACTGGTAACTCTGGGTAGGCGATCCACCCCTTTAAGTAGGCAGGAACAATTCTAGAATTGTATGCAGGGGGTGGAGCCTACCTTCCCTCCTTGGCAGCAGCTAGCCAACCAGCTCCTTGCTGAAGATAACACAGGCAAGAAAACAGTTCTGCTATAGCTTTAGAAGTTTTTTTATTTTTCTGTTAGAAATGGGAAAACTACCATTAGGCAGATTACTATAACTGACAATACCTTTAGATGTGGCTAGCTCAGTGACCAGGTGCTTTTTGTGGACATTATGCCCTGGGGAGAAAATCTTGGCTACAAGTTCTTTCCTCAGGAGTTGCCCACCAAGGCATCTTCTTTAAACATGGTTATCTGAAGACAGAAGATCTGCAGGAAAGGTGAGCAACCCTTTGAGTGCTCCAGGTCCACATGTCCCAAAGTGCCACTCCGCACAGGGGTTTTTCATTTGGATTTCCTATTGCACTCATTGGGTCTCTCTGTATGTCTGTTGGGTGTTTGTAGCAGGTTTATGTGATATTTAACCCTTTAGCTACTGGTTTGGCATTCATTTGGGAGGGTTCTGACACTTTTCCTACTGGTTCAGTGTTTTTTGGATATCCTAACATTTTGGGGTACTTTTCTGGGAAAACTACATTTCCCATGAGCGCTTGCTTTGCACGCTCGTTTCTGATTGGCTCCTGCCGAGGCAGCCATTTTGTGGTCTTTCCAGAACAAGTATCCTACACAGGGCTTGGACTCTCATTCTCTCCTCTGTTTATTAACCCTTCGACTTCCAGATAAGTCTATTTTAGCGATTTCTGGGGTGAAAATTTAATCCTACACTCTGTAATTGGGTGATTTCTTATACAGTAAGGTTATTTGAAACTGTGAGAATGTCTATACTGTTGGAGCTCGGGGCCAGACCTAAGACTAAGGATGCTGGGGTCTCTGTACCCCCTATTGCGCATTGCTCTTCCTGTCATTCGGGGTTACCTAGAGAATTCCCAGGTCATTTATGCCCAGCATGTTCTGATTTCCCTGAGAGTCTCCCAGGGACCTCCAGCCATGCATAAGAGCCAGTCTGGGTGCAAGAGTTCAAGGCTGCTACGAGGGACCTTAGGTTCACTTTGCAACTCTTTCCATCCCAGTTACAGCGGGTCTTTCACTCATGGCAGACCTCCTCCTTCGGCAAGTCTTCCCTGCCAAAGCCTCAGGGTGTACCTGATGTGTCAGATTTCTCTGAGGAGGAACTGTTGGTGGATTCAGATGTTGAGGAATGTTCTGCGGTGGGCTCCTCTCAGTTTTTTGGGGACCCTTTTGAGGCTGATCCTGAGCCCTCGGCTGAGGGCCTGATAGGGCTGTTTTAAATAACCTAAACATTCCCTTAGTGCAGGAGGTTCCTTCTGATATATTTCAGGAGCCTAAAAAAGCCCCTTACTTGCTTTCCACCTAACCCCACTCTTGACCACCTTGTGTCTGAAGAGTGGAAGTCTCTGGACAGGAAATCTTCTGTCTTGAAGAAATTTGCTCAGCTTTATCCCTTTTCTCAGGCAGCGCTTGCTTAGTGGGTTCATCCTCCTAAAGTGGATGCTCCTATCTCCAGGCTATCCAAGTCTACTGCTTTGCCAGTGTCTGATGCGTCTGCTCTAAAGAACTGGACTGACAAGAAACTTGAGGTCTCCCTCAAGTCCATCTTTGCCACTTCTGGTTCTGCCATGCATCCAGCATTCGCAGCAGCATGGGTGAACCGGGCCATTGCGGTCTGGACTGAACAGCTCACTCTTGCTGTCCATCAGGATGCTTTGGATAAGTTGCACCTACTTGTCAACATTTCTGAGGCACAGCACTATGTTTCTGCTGCCCTATTTGATGCCATCCATTTGGTGGCTAGGGTTTCCACCATGTCTGTGGTTGCCAGACGGGCTTTTTGGCTCAAGATCTGGTCTGCTGATACTGCTTCTAAGAAAGCTTTGCTCTCCTTGCCTTTTCAAGGCACTTCTTTGTTTGGGCCAGATATCAAGGATCTGATCAGTGAGGCTACAGGGGCAACAGTACACTTCTACCCTTAGTTCGTAGAAAGAAAACACCACTTAAGCTTAACCGGTATTTTCATTCCTTTCAAAATGAAACATGTCCGGCGAACCAGACGGTTCCCTCAGCTCCGCGTACCTCCTCCAAGCCCAAACAGCAATGGAAGCCCAAGGTCTCCTCCAAGCCCAAGGCTTCCAAACCTTCTTCGGCATGACTTACCAAACCCGGGTCCACACTCTGCTGTGGATGGTCGTCTGCGTCACTATCACAGCATTTGGGAGGATTCAGTGACAGACCCATGAGTTTTGCAGGTAGTGACGGAAGGGTACAGTATCCCTTTCATCTCTCTTCCTCCCTTTCGCTTTCTTCCTTCTCATACGCCTCAGGGCGCAGAGAAACACCTTCTGTTCGGAGCTGTTCAGGCTCTTCTGGACAGAGATGTTCTAGAGCTGGTTCCAGTTCTGGACAGAGGTATGGGTTTTTACTCAAACCTCTTTGTGGTCTCCAAGAAGGACAGCGGTTGTCGTCCCATTTTAGACATGAAGGATCTCAATTCCTTTGTGACCCGGACTCATTATCACCAGGAGCCTCTACGGATGGTGATTGCTTCCATGTTCTCGGGGGAATTCCTAGCATCTTTGGAATTTCAGGACGCATACTTACACATTGACCTACATCTTTCCTCCCCTCCCATTGTTGCACAGGGTGTTACAGAAATTACGACTGGAGCGTTGTCCAGTCATTCTGATTGCTCCGTACTGGACTCGCCAGGCTTGGTTTCCAGAGCTTCAGGATCTGTCAGTGGCAGAGCCATTCCAGCTCCCTTGCCGTCCGGATCTTCTTCTACAGGGTTACCTGTGGAAGGAGGATATTCATCGTCTAGCCTTGATGGCTCAGAAATTAAATTTTCAATATTGAGGAAGAAAGGGTTTTCTTCTGGTGTGGTGGCTACTATGCTTAGTGCCAGCAAACCTGTTTCTTGCAAGATCTACCATCTTGTCTGGTCGACCTTCTTGTCTTGGTGTTCTGACAAGGACCTGTCTCAGGAATTTGATCTGCCTACGGTCCTGGCTTTTTTGCATGACGGTGTGGATAAGGGCCTCCGTTTGAGTTCCCTTAAGGTTTATACGTCTGCTCTCTCTGTTTTCTTTTAGAGGCGCATTGCCATCCTTCTTGATGTCAAGGTTTTCTTCCAGGGTGTTGCTCATACTCGTCCTGCATTCAAGATTCCTGCTCCTCCATGGGATCTTAACTTAGTTTTGGGCATTCTTCAACACCCTCCATTTGAGTCTTCCTCTACGCCTGTTGACGTGGAAAATGGCTTTTCTCCTGGCGTTTCTGTCTGTCCGCCATGTTGCGGACTTACATGCTCTGTCCTGTAGACCACCCTATTTGGTGTTTCAGAAGGACAAGGCGGTGCTTCACACCTCTCAGGAGTTTCTCCCGAAGATGGTTTTGGAGTTCCACATCAATCAGGAGATTGTGGTACCCTCTTTCTGCCTTGACCCCACCTCTGACAAGGAGAGGGATCTCCACTTGTTAGACTGGTGCATTGTCTCAGACTCAGTGCGATGCACATAAAACTTATCAGGCAATCAGACGAGTTGTTTGTCATTTTTGAGGGCCCTAGGGCAGGAAGACCTGCATCCAAGGTGACTGTTGCTTCTTGGATCAAGTCCACTATTCGTAAGGCTTTTGAGCTGAGGATGCAGCCTGTCCCTTTCAGGGTCATGGCTCATTCTACTCGATCTATTGGGGCCTCTTGTGCTTACAAGAATCAGGCCTCTGCTGATCAGTTGTGCAAGGCTTCCACCTGGTCGTCTGTGAACACCTTTTCGAAGCATTACCGTGTTGATGTACTAGCATCAGCTGACGCCAGCTTTAGGAGGAAAATCCTGGAGGCAGTCTTGCCTGTCTAGGATTTTCTTCGGTTTTTGGTGCTTCCTTCACTTTTGAGCCCTGTTGGCTCTAGTACAGTGTGCTGTGTAACAGTTGGGGTGTTGTTAACCCTGTTCAGTGTCCATTGACACTTCATTGTTTGTTGGGCTATCTCTGATCTGATGGTTCATATCTGCTCTGGTGACTTTGGGGGCCTTGCGCTTGGTCCTGGATTTTAGTCTTACCTGTCAAATCCTTTTCTCTTAGTCCGTGCAGGTTACTGGTCTCCCACCCTGTTTGGCTCTCCTGTGGCAGAATGTGGGGGTCCTCCGGGGTCATGCTCACAGGAGTCTTATTTCCCTTCTACTATCTAGTCAATAGTTAGTGTTTCAAATCTTTCTGGAGCTGGTTGGCTAGCTGCAGCCAAGGAGGGAAGGTAGGCTCCACCCCCTGCATACAATTCCACAATTGTTCCTGCCTACTTAAAGGAGCAGATTGCCTACCCAGAGTTACCGGTAACCTGTATGGGATAAGAGAAAAGGATTTAACAGGTACTGTAATATCTCAGGTATAATACGCACCTGTGTATAACACGCAGGTTTATATTATGCCCAAGATTTTAGGGGAAAACAAGAGTCCCTATTTATAATACGCACCCTTGTTTTCCCCTTTACTTAAAAAAAAAAAAATAATTGCTGCTGGCTACCTTCCCTCCATCCCCACCAGCGTGACCTGATGTCAAAAGAAGCCTTACTTTCTTTTGCTGCACTTGAATACAGTGATCTGTGTTAAGCTCTGTGTCCCATCTTCCCTGCGGGCAGGTGGCAGGCTTGCATTTGCCGCCCGCTTCCTTCAATGGACTTTCTGGACCTTCCGCCTCCAGCCAATGGTAATGCAAGTGCAAAAGAAAGTAAGGCTTCTTTTGACATCGGATTGTACTGGGGGGTTGAAAGGGAAGGTAGCCGGCAGTAATAAAAAAAAAATTTAAGTCATCAAAAAAAACTCTCGGGTATAATACGCACCCCCCACTTCACATAAGGTAAAGAGGGGTACAATTGTGCATATTATACCCAAGATTTTACAGTAAGACTAAAATCCTCTTTTCTTTTTTCAATACCACATTGGACTAAATAAGGACTTGGGATTCCTCTCACTTTAACAAAACTTTATATAACATTTACTTCAAATTATTTTCTTTTAGTTCATGTTTACCTGTTTTCTTCATATGATTTTTCCTAAGAATTGAATGTTGGTCCAATAAAAAAGGTATTATTAAATGATGTGATAGTTTATTGTAATTCTCAAACTAACAATGTCTTAGGGTTACAGGCCCTCTTTAAAAACTTAGGGGTTGTCTTACGAAGTGTGAAAAAAAAAAAAAAAAAAAAAGTTGCCAATGTAGGAGTTCTACAGTGTGAATGTATAAAGGTGACTGCGACATTTTTAT
This sequence comes from Rhinophrynus dorsalis, assembly GCA_037306005.1. NCBI lineage: Eukaryota > Metazoa > Chordata > Amphibia > Anura > Rhinophrynidae > Rhinophrynus > Rhinophrynus dorsalis. The sequence goes on from CM074721.1 coordinate 418,297,755, forward strand.
ACAAAAGATGTATTGCTCCAAACTTTAGATGATGTTACTCTCTCGCAATTTATGGAGCAATTAATGGTGTTTTTTGATTTTGTTTTTCACCTTCTTAAAATGCCCTCTTTATTAAAATTTTACTTTGTCGCAGATGGTGTAAAAGAGGTTATATGTTGCATGGCTTGCATTTGGACAATTTTTTGCTGTGACTTTGTCCTACAACCACTTTTATGCATCCCTGCCTTAGGGATTTATCAATGAGTGGTTAAGGAATAAGATGTCTCTGTTGCTATCTGGTACCTATGCAGTAATTCATAATCACCTGTTGAGTTTCTATGAATGAATGAGCAAATTTCCCTGACTCCCATTCATTACCCAGGAAGATACTATAGAAATAAGCTGACTGGAAATTTGTACTTGTGCTCACAGATATGCATATGACAGGGTTGTTTTAAAGGGATAGTAATGTTTCACAAAAAACAGCAGTTCAAATTAATCTTCATAGTATTTGGGCCATGGAGAGTGTTATTTCAATACTGTCAGAGTTGTAGTTCAAGAGTAATTGAATGATAAAGTATCCCCCTCCTTTTACCTAGTGTAAGCCACCTTCCCTCAGATGTGGAATCTGGTCCCTAGACCAGACCCATCACAGCAAGGGGCAATCTTCTTACTGTGATCATAAGGAAAACTCTGCCCGCCCGCCCGACAGGTTTTTCAGCTTTTTCCTTATGCTCCTTGAAGATTGTCCCTCTCATCCGGAGAGTCCTGCTGCTCTGCAGTGAGCAGTGTTAAATCCGTAAAAGGGGCGGGAGGGGGATATTTTATCATTCAATTACTCTTGAACTACAGCTCTGACAGTATTGAATAACACACACCATGGCCAAAATACTATGAAGATTAATTGGAGCTGCTTTTATTGTGAAACATTACTATCCCTTTAAGCCATATTGGTCCTCCTGCACTAGACACCTCTCTAGAATCCATGTGGCTAAGTAATAAATATGCATGTTTTCCTCTCCTGCTAAAAGTGATTACTGAAGTATATAGTAGCTTCAAACAATGTTGAGCTTATACTAAATGAACATCAGTTTTGTGTACTCACACCCGGATTCACCTAGAGTTTCATATTATAAAAGTGAAACAAATTCTGGAGCAAACAAACTGCTCTATCGAGAATATAAAAAAATCCCCAAATTCCCATTAACTTAAAGTGGAACTACCACCTTTAACAAAGATGACCCCAAATAATTCCTCATCTGGCAACTAACTGTTCAGTCTCTGTTAAGCCTGTCAGTCCCGGAGCAGTGGATAATTTGCATTAACGAGGTAATAATTCTGGCGACTAGCACTACTGAGCAGCTAGTTGTCAGATGAGGAATTATTTGGGGCCATCTTTGTTAAAGGGATAGTAATACTTTTTTTTATCTTTATTTTATTTTGTAGGCACTAAAAAAACATGAAGAACGATATAAGTCTTGTCTCTCAAACCTTTATGGTTTGAGAGAGATTCACGAGCAAAGTTTCCCCTCCCGCCCCTTTTACCTAGTGTAAGCCATCTCTTCTCAGATGTGGATCTGGTTGTAAGACCAGACAGATAACAGCAGGGGACACTCTTCTTCCTATGAAAACAATGAAAACCCTGTCCCCCTTGACAAGTTTTTCAGGTTTTTCCCTTATCTTAATTGAAGATTGTCCCACTCTGCAGTCTGCCTGGGCACCTCCCTTCTGTTCTGAGGTGAACAGTGTGACATCAGTAAAAGGGGCGGGAGGGGGATACTTTGTCATTGAATTACTCTTGAACTACAACTCTGACAGAACTGAAATAACACTCTCCAAAGTCCAAATACTATGATGATTAACTAGAGCTGCTTTTATTATGAAACATTACTATCCCTTTAAAGGTGGTAGTTCTGCTTTAAATGGGGCCTTTTACCTTTTGATTGCAACAGATGTCTCCAGGCCATTGCTTTCCTATGCACTAGAGAATTCTCTCTCATTAAGGGGGTTACAAATTAGTGGGGTTTAAATCAATGGGAACTTTCATTTGTCCCCTGTGGTTCAGTTGATTTGTCCCAGAAGGTCTTATTTTTGCTTTTGTGCATATGAACCTGTGTTGGGTGAGTGCATGTACTAAAGCTTGACACAATACTGAGTTTTCAAACCAGGCAAGTTTTCGCACTTGGCTTCACACAGTGTACAGGCTGCATTCTGTGGTCCAGATCATTGGGGAGAGGAAGATCCATGGAGCTCCAAACTGAGATGCATGATAGAATGAAGGTGACAGCGAAGGGAAGTCCTGTCTGTAACGGCTCTACTCCTGAGGTGCAAATTCAATTCCTGTGATCAGCGAGAATTTTTACTGACACCTCGGAGTTGACTCACTCTGCTCAGCTGTGAATATTTATCAGGCAGCTGCTTTGGTAAATATTCAAGGGGGGGAAGTATTGTATTGAAGGAAAATGCATACTTTAATAGCATTTCAAGAGATTATGTGACACCCCCCAATTTGTTTATTTTCGAATGCCGGGGCATACCTAGTAAACCATAACAGTAGCTAGAATTTGATTGTTTAATTCTGCATCTAAAAGCCATTGAATTTGTCTGCTCGTAGATAAAAGGTGGGCAACCCTTTTCTCTCTAGCTGTTTTTGGACTACAACTCCATCCTCAGATGGCCAACAGCTGTCTGAGAATGATGAGAATCGTAGTCCAACAGCAGCTGAATGGCTAAAGAATGCCGATCTCTGCCATAATCATAGACACAACCTTCATATCTTCTTTTGCATTAATTCTTTGCAGTTGAGCTATACAGTATCCCCTCCTCTTTGACCTTGACATGTGCTGCTGTGTTTCAGGTCGACTCCTTCAGCTCCCAGGGATGAAACTGAAGAAGCAGGTGACTGTGTGTGGAGCAGCCATCTTTTGTGTGGCTGTCTTCTCCCTGTATCTCATGCTGGACAAAGTGCAACACGACCCTCCCAGGAGACAGAACGGAGGCAACTTCCCTAGGGTATGAGGAAAGGCAGAAAAAAATGCTTTATACAGCAAAGCTTAAGCCATCTGTGCTGTAGGAAGAGTGGGACAGACAATGTCAAACAGAGGAGTGTCTATTACATATTGAACCAGTGCAAAGTTATTACACCAGCACTGATAGTTATGTCCCTATAGGTAGAACTTGGTAGGTGTCTGCATCACCTTGGTCCTTGTCTGTTAAAGGGACACTAAACCTTAAAAATAAATTCCTCCAATATGAAAGGGCAGGTGGGAACATTGACAATTAAATATGTAAAATGTTATCTATATTAATAGATCTTGAAAGTGTCAGTGCTGTTTATCAGTAAGTTGAAGGAACTGTATTATCTTCAATACCTTATTTGTGCAGTGTCATGGGCACAGTGAGACTGATAAACTAAGTGGAAATTGAGATAAAGAGGAGATAAATAAACATTCCCGTTAATTTAAAAGAGGTTTTTAACCCCTTAAATACTAGCTAGGTCTTCATAATATTACTTCACTATAATTTGAAGACCTCTTCAACTGGTTAAAAGCCCTGTTTAAATTAATGGAAATGTTTTCAGAATTGTCACCTATGATGTAGTTGGTTGGTTACGATATTACTCAGCTGCATCTTAGTTCATCAGCCTCACTATAGTGAATGTTACACAGAGTAAATGATATAACACTGGTTAGGCATGAGCACTGTGCCCTCATAAGACCAAAATACCTCTTTCCTTTTTTTTTCCACTCTGGTGTCCCTCTTTTTACCCCTTTGAGTGCCAGAGGGGCATATCTGGGAACTTGCTAGTTTTCACCCTGAAACTCCGGTTTTAGAGCTGTGTCTCTGGGTCTCTGGATGAAACCTTCAAATCTCCGGGTAGACCCATCAACGCCGACTCGTGGCATTTGCGATGCTTAAGGAAATAAAATAGTATTATGTACTGCTGCAGCTTGCCTGCACACTTTGCCCAGTGCATCCATCCCACCATCTGCCTCCGCTTGCCATGTGACCCCCTCACTGCCACCTGACTTAGTGACGTACATTGCGAGCCATCCAATTGTTGCTGGGGGAAATTGTTGACTTGATGACCAGCAGAGATTAAGCCCTGCCCATTTTCTAACACGAATCGCGTCATATATTTGCCCCCGAGGCATCAGAGGACTCCCCTCCAGGTAGTCCACATAGTTGCCAGGTATGCAGAGGGGTATGCAACACGTTGCTTTGCAATGCGTTGCGAACCCCTCTGGCACTCAAACGGTTAAGAGATCAGACTGTGCGGTTTGTATATAGATGTGTATCACATTTCTTCACAGCAACAAAAGCTCACATTAACCCTTTAAGGACTTGTAAAATCTGAGGTGGATGGCACTTAAGGACCGGAGCAATTCTGACCTTTTTTGTTCAACAGTGTTTTCCCTCTAAGGCTTTGATTTCAGCCACACCAATAATATACCATTTTTTTCTACACACAATTAGGGCTTTCTTTTGATACCACACTTATATGGATAACCCTTAATTTATTTTATTAAAATTAAAGAAAACCGTAAAAATGAAAAAAACACCATTTTTTTTCTCTTGTTATCATTTGGGAGCAATGGGTTAAATTTTTATGGAGACTGCATGAAAGGTATGACCGGTCAGTCATACCTACAAAATGGGCAGTTTTAAGTGGGCACTGCCCCCTGGGTGAAAATCCCCATGTACCTCTTTCCCATTTTTTTATTGCTAAGATTTTGTGGTGTGTATAAGTATATTGTATTGCTCCACAACAATAAAACTCCCATTATTTTTTGTTTAACCCCATAAGGACCAGCACTTGAGGACCACAGACCATTTTTTTTTTTTTTTTTCCGGTTCCAGGGAGCCCGGAATTCCATGTCAGTCCTGGCACGTCATGGGTCATTAACATAAAACAACCCATGTTGTGCCATGACAACTCCCACTCAGTCTTCTCTTCAGTAATGCTGAGCGCGCAGGGAGATCATGACTCCCAGCGCACTCTGCATTACTAAACAGCCGATCGTGATGAGGAAGCACAGTAGCGACACAGACCTGACTGTGTTGCGGTTCCCGGTGTGGGCACAGCTCTTCTCTGCTGCATGCCCGCTCCCCCAGTACATGTGCGCCCTAGGCCGGCGCCTACCTTGCCCATAGGTGGTGCCGGCCCTGGTTGGGAGGTATGGGCTTAATATATAAACTGAGTGTAGCCATACTGGAACAAAGCATCTGTGTTGTAGGAGACAATGTTTTCTAAAATATCCATTGATTTAAATGGGTCCTTTAACCCACTGAATGATAGAGAGGCCTCCATTGCATTGTGAAGCAATATGTTGGAGGGCTTTCTAAAATTCAAGGGGTAAATCATCCCATATAAATCAACAGAAACGTGTACTTGTCCCCATGTTGCAGTTAATTTGCATAGTAGACGAAAACCGGAGAGTGCTCAAATATTATAGTAATGTACTATATTTAAAGTGGAACTAACACCCCTACAAGATGTAGCCCCAATTAGAGGGCTACAATACGTGATAACTCGCTGTGTAATTATTTATTCATTTTTTTTAAAGTGTTATTAAAGAGTAATCCATTAATAGGTACCTGGTGATGTCTTCCCCCCCGGAAAAGTGCATTGCGCATGTCAGCACGGAGCCAATCGGCTCTCTTGTAACTCCCCCCGGCTACACGAAAACACCTACGTCATCAGCTTTAGATTCTCGGATCAGCTGGAGACTCTAAAGCTGATGATATAGGTGTTTTCGTGTAGCCTGGAGGAGTTACAAGAGAGCCGATCGGCTACGTGCAGACATGCGCAATGCGGGGGGGGAGACGTCACCAGGTACTTTTGGGAATTAACGGATTACTCTTTAATAACAGTTTTTTTAAAAAAAAAATAATAATAATTACACAGCGAGTTATCACGGATTGTAGCCCTCTAATGGAGGGTACATCTTGCAGGGGTGTTAGTTCCGCTTTAATAAAAATATTCAGATGTATTACAAGTATATAAATACAATATAAAACAGTTATGGCACCATAATATAAAAATAAATACAATTAGATGGACATAAAAATGTATATTGTAAATTCACCAATTAATCAATAAGAGGATGGTCCCACAAAATGACTGCAATAAGTATTTCAGATATAATGACAATGTTATCCATTTGAAGGTGTAAATTATCCGTCTCAAGGTGCAAATACAAAGGTGTACATATAGTATGGAGCTCTGCTGTGTCCCAATTAGTGTAATAACGGTATTATCTGTCTTAAAGTGCAAATTGTCCGTCTCAAGGTGCAAATACAAAGGTGTACATATTGGTGCAGATAAATGTCACTGTTCTATAAGGTCTCTCGTCTCTTGATGTATATTTGCGGGCAAAGCATCAGTTCATAAAATTTGACCAATGTTGGAAATCATATAGCTGTGCCACGTAGCTCCGCTTTCTTCACTCCACCCAACCCCCCATCTCCTGTTCAGTTTCTCGCGGGCGGAGAGAGGTACTCCACTGTAGTCAGCCGCTTGTTTGATCCAGCACCTTAGATCACACGTTTTTTCAATCCAGCACCTTGTATCACACATTTCCTTATGCACCGGTGTTTAATCCTATACACCTTTAATTTCTCTGCAGTCTCTTGTAAGCGATAAAATACCTCACAGTAAAGGCTTTATTTTGGTGAATATAACAATAAAATAGATCTTTTATTTTCTCCAACGCGTTTCGTACTGCTAAGAATACTTCCTCAGGGAGAAACTGAATAGGAGACTGGGGAGTGAAGAAAGCGGAGGGACGTGGCACAGCTATATGATTTCCAACATCGGTCAAATTTTATGAACTGATGCTCTGCCTGCAAATACACATCTTCTGTCTAGATCTAGGGCCTTAGTCAGGAACCTAAAATCTATACTGGAGCAAACCAACTGCACCATGGGGGCGGGGTCAAGTACAATTGTCCGTTATTTCCAATTTAAATTACTCTTTTAATCCCATGCTTCAAAATGTGTCAAATATGTCTCTAGTATTAAGGGGTTTAAAAGTTTCATCAAAATCATTGTTAATTTATCCCCTAATCAGCAGTTGGTTTTCTCCAGAATTAGCCAGTGGTCCGGTTCATAGAAACAAACAAGAAGTCTGTACATCAAACCCTTTCTACAGATAATAAATAAATAGTGGGGTTTAGTTACATGTTAGCATACCTCTAAACATTTCAATCGACAAAAGAGGGACACTTTTGTTTTAGGTGGTGTTGCTGGTGGTGGGGGCATTACTGAGAATTTTTAGGTAATTTCATGACCTAGTGACACCTCCTTTGTATAAATGAATATATGATTTAGAACAAGGCCATATTTTATATACACAGACCAATTTATAAACACACATAATGAAGTTTAAAAAACATTAAAGCGAGTTTTATAACTGTGGAGCAAATTGATACACTTATATACACATCACACAGTCTGATCTCCAAGAAAAGAGGGGCACAAGGGTGTAAAAGAGGAACAGAGGGATTTGGGTCTCAAAGAGGGACTGTCCCTCCTAAGGAGGGACATTTAGGAGGTATGTGTTTGTGGCCATAACCATGTTAATCTTGCTGCCTCACCAAGGCAAGTCTCTATCTGCCTCAAATCTTTGTAAGCTCATTCTCTCCAGTCTTTTCAGGTAGCAAGGATTGTGGTGCATTGTATCACTATCCCTGTTTTTCAAGGTGAGAACATGGGAGAAACCTGGTGTTGTAGGAAGAAGAGTTAAAACAAATAAATGAATAAAAATGATAGGCAATTTACTTTATTTATTATTCTGTGGCAGGAAAAATAAAGTAAAAAATAAAGTGTTACCATGAAAAGTGCAGCTTATTTAGCTGTTGTAGTTCCCCTTTAAGGCTCATGTCCTGTTTTTCCTTCCCTCCAGAGTCAGATATCTGTCCTGCAGAACCGGATAGAACAGCTTGAGCAGCTCTTAGAAGAGAACCACGAGATAATCAGTCACATCAAGGACTCTGTACTAGAGCTGACAGCCAACGCCGAGGGACAGCCCATCGTGCTTCCATACCACACCGCCAATGGGACCTGGATCATGCCACCTGACCCCAGGCCCAGCTTCTACTCCATCTCACCGCAGGACTGCCAGTTTGCTGTGGCAAACAAGGGGCAGAAGACAGATCTGCAGGTGAGACCCTCAATGGTGCTGTCTTATTAATCCTCTCTATTACCCAGAATGGATCCATAGTATGTTTATTTATTTATCTGCTAGGGAGGTCAGGACCAGAAGGCAAATCTGATGACAAATATCTTTTTGTCTTCACTATATATACAACACTGAGCAGTTCTATTGCATTGTTATGAAACGCAATAGTAGCTCAGTAGCGCTAGTCGCCAGAATTATTACCCTTTTAAATAGATTTCTCCATTCTTCCTGGGCTGACAGGCAGGACGGAGCACAGACATCTTGCCATAGTGACATCTGCATACCTGCACTGTTAGTCCCAGCCTGCTCTAGGAGGCATTGCTAGGAGCCGTTCGGCTCCAAAAGGGACTGACAGCGCAGGTGTACAGACGTCACTATGGAAAGATGTGTGCACCCTGTCCTGCCTGTCAGTCCGGGAAGAATGGAGAATTCTATATAACAAGGTAATAATTCTGGCGAATTATTGAGCAGCTAGTCGCCAGATGGGGAATTATTGGAGATCAAGTGTTTTAGCTGTGCTAGTTCCGCTTTAACCGAGTAGTACACCTTTACTGTGGAAAAAAACATATTGTAGGGCTTTTCCTGCTGATGAAAATAAAAGTACTCCCACTTCTGGGAGATGCTGTGTTCCAAAGTTATTGCTGTTTTACACTAACGGTGACAGCTGTTATCCAGACATCTCATAGACAGTTCACCTGGTATTATTCTATTCCATTCCATGGCAGAGGCAAGTCACTGACTACAGCTCTCCATAAAGTGACAGCTCAACCACTTAATGATAATTTAAACTGTTACAATGTTTGAATAAAGCAGCTGTCAGCAGTGTAAGAGTTTTATTTTTTTATTTAGTTTTTTAGTTGGCAAAAAAAGCCATACAATATGCATTTGCTTTGGGGGGGTTTCCATATAAATTGTTATTGATTCTTTAACTCCTTGGCTGCTAGCGTCATCTCCAAGACTTTCCTCTGCAGTGCATTGGAGACATATTAAACAGTCAAGGGGTTAAATAGCAAGTCAGCATTCTATAGCCTCTTCCTGTATTCTGATTTTAACCTGTCATTGCTGTCTGGCAGATGCTTGATGTTTACACGCAGTTGCCTTTTGACAATGTTGATGGAGGAGTTTGGAAACAAGGCTTTGACATCACATATGACGCTAAAGAATGGGAGTCTGAGCCACTGCAGGTTTTTGTGGTGCCGCACTCGCACAATGATCCTGGTAAGAGGCAAAATAGTGTGTATTTTTTTTTTTTTAAGTGACCAACGTTTGTAATGCACCAATCTGCTACTTCAATTTATTAGATACTTATTTTTCATTTAAATGTCTTTGCAAATATCAAAGGCAAACCCCGCCAAACACGTGCAGGCTTTTGAAACCATAGGGAATTGAATGGGCAGTCTCCATATTCTTTAAAGGGAAAGTAACATGAAAAATAGGCTAAAGCTCCATCTTTAAATAGTTAATACATGCTGCATCCCTGCGATACTACTATTTAGTAGCAAAAGACAATTTGTATGAATGCTGATTGTCCTCTACCCTTGCCAGGGGGCTGTGTAACATATTGTGTAGTGCTGAAATACATTGCTGTGCTGTACAGTGGGGTTCAATAAAAAGTAAAACATATGGGGCTGTATTTATGAAGGGTCAGATCACTGTTTTTCTATTCTGTTTACTACGGAGATTTTTCACCTAGCAATGAGCTTTTTTACATCTTTTCTTGACACGTAATCTCATTTTATCCTAAAGGAAATTTTTGTATACAAACCCCAGCATAAACAAAGGACATACACATGAAAAGTAGCTTTTCACATATTTTACTCCCTTTTATGCCGTGTTTCACATTAGTTTCTGTACAATCATATCACATTTTTTATCCACATATCACTAAAACACCAGGGCTTAAAATTTGAAGTCCTTTGCTACTAGCCAGACCTGAAAAGTTACTCGCCACTGCAAGCTATAACATTCCCACCAGGGCTGAATTTCTACTCGCCAGGGCTAAATTTTCACTCGCCATTTGCTAGTGGCTAGTGGAAATTTTGAGCCCTGAAAACACTATACAATAACAATAAAATGATGCACTCACATTCAACGGTGGTCAGAAAGCTGATAGTTAATCTGACATACATGCTTGTGGAGAGAGTCTCCACTTGGAGGACTGGCAATCAGCTGGACTTCAGCACCAAACGGACCAAAAATGCACACAAACAAGTGGTTCCAGTATGTTACACATCTTCTTTCTCTCCGATTTTGTTGGGTTGCATCCTCGCAATTTCACGTTCGTTTTATGTCGTTATGACATATCTAACTGTGTTAGCGACCTGTTATTGGTTTTTCCTTGTTTGCATGCAACCAATCACAACCGGTGAGATTTTATTTAACTGTTCAGTGTTTGACGGCTTCCTTTCCTTTCCTTGGCGTTTTGTTGCTTTGAGAAAGCAGCAGTTGTACTGCGAAACGCGTTAGCATTGAAAGCCAGTACTTTTATTGGTTTTATCCAGTTTGGAATAGATTTTATATTTTTGGAGATAGCCGTCTGTGCATTTTTGGTCCGTTTGGTGCTGAAGTCCAGCTGATTGTCAGTCCTCCGAGTAGAGACGGAGACTCTCTCCACAAGCGTGTATGTCAGATTAGCTGATATCAGCTTTCTGACGACCGTTGAATATGAGTGCAACATTTTATTGTTATTGTATAGTGTTTTAATGATCACATTACACTATAGGGCGCTTTCTTTTTTCTTTTTATGTCCTGTTTGGTTTTCAAATTTGTGTTTTACACTGATTTGTGGTGTGCTGAGATTTGGAGAATGTTTGGTCATTTTTTATACTTAAATTTTTAAAGAATACATGACCCATGGGTATGCATATCTGGAGGAGGGGTGTTTTATTCCAGTAACAACTAGGGAGCCTCATATTGTCCACGTGAAAAGATGTCTCCAAGGATTACAGTGGGTTTAGAAATCTGAGAAAATAAAAAGGTGAATATTTCTACTTTTGGACACCTAACTCCTCTAGTAACGTATTACTTTTATAGCTAAAGAGTAAAGCTTTTTATCCCGTATAATGCCTATAGAAGAGCATAGCTTATGTCTGATGTGTTCACAGATGTACCAAGTAGAAGTGGAGTAACTCTGACTCAAATCATTTGCAAGATAAGGGCAAAAAAAATCTCATTGATATTAACCTTTTGAGTGCCAGAGAGGTACGCCACGCATTGCAAAGCAATGCATGGCGTACCCCTCTGGCATTCAAAGAGTTTAATGAGTTTTTCATCCCTTGAATGCTAGAGAGGTCTCCAGTGCATTGCGAAGCCTGAGGGAGCACACATTCATACCTGTTCCAGGGCTCACATTCATCTTCCAGAATTATTTGTTAATGGGCCGAGATAAGATTACCGCCTTTTTGTTAATGAGCACTAATTACAATCGATTAACTGACATTTGCTCTTCTCTCAATACAGGCAACACAAAGAACATTAAATAAATGATCCAAGTACAGGACACTATGAACGCATTCAAAAGCAAGTTTAGGATTATTTTTTAGGGGTGTAACATATGTATAATTTTTATATATGCTGCCTGTAAATGCATAATGTTTAACCGTGTTTTGTTTTTGTAAGCATTCAAAAGGTCCCTGGTCCACAGAGTGTGTGCATGGCCGGTCCGGTCCTTATGGGGTTAAACTCACTTGTTCCCATTGACTGCCGTCACAGAAATTGATGAGTGTGGTGTGCTACAAGATAATGTACATCACTCCCAAAGTCTTAGACTAGCATTACACTACAACAAAATTGTACTCCAGCCCCTGATTGATGTCAAGATTAAGTCTCACTTCTGGCTCTAGTGTTTAGAGCTCTGTCTGGAAGCCATTTTGATATAACCCAGCAGATACATCACTTCCTGACACTGTAGGCAATGGACAGTTCTCTTTCTAGTGTTTAGAACTCTGTGCTCTGGAAATCTTAATTCTGGGACTTTATATTGTTCCAGAAGGGAGCTGCCCGGGACATGGGACACACATTTAAAATCCGGGACTGTCCCGTGCCAACATGTGGTCACCCTATAAGCAGTAGAGGTGTGAGCAGCCAACCTCATTGCTGTTTCTTGCTTTTAATTTCTTCAGGCTGGATAAAAACTTTTGACAAGTACTACTATGATCAAACCCAGCACATCCTGAACAACATGGTAGTGAAACTTCAAGAGGATCCACGCAGGAGGTTCATCTGGTCAGAGATCTCCTTTTTCTCTAAGTGGTGGGACAACATCAATTCTCAGAAGCGTGCAGCAGTGCGCAGGTATTCAATCACGTGCCATGCTTTCACTAATTTAGCTTTCTCCACAAGACATTTCCAAAATAATTTTCTCTGCTTAATTGGCTGTGGATGAGTATGACATGTCTTAGCCACAAGTGAGATTGACCATTATAGGACGTTTGGGGTGCACAACACAAATTCAAAATTATGTGTTGAATACCCCTTTGGTCCTCGCAGGATTAACAAACATCAATGTTTTTGTTTTAACTTTTATTAATTTAGTAGTATATATTGGTATACTTGTCCTGGTGATATTATTTTTATTTTCTTTGTTCTTACATTGAATCTGCTATTTTATTTTGTTTCTCTTCTGTCCCCTTTCAGAAGTGTGATCACTCCCCTACCTGCAGTCTGTAAAAATAATCTGAGATGCAGTATTAACTGCACAGGATTGTAAGCCATCTGCCTGTGTACTTCACACATGATATTTTTTACTTACTGGTGATTAATTAAATAGAATGTGTATGTAATTAGAAATAGAGAAAAATAAAAATAAAATGGCTAATTCAAGGTGAAGACACAGAAACAGAGACTGCAGGTAAAACACATATATATGAATACAAGTAGCGTTAAAGGAAAGCATTGCTGTTCCTTTATTATTTATTGGCATTCAGTAGGTTCTACCATGCATTATTACTGTCTGAATATGAACAAGGTTTAACCCCGGGAAAATCTGAGGTGGATTTCACTTCAGGACTGGAGCAATTCTGACCTTTTTGACTATGTCTTTGTTCAACAGTGTTTTCCCTCTAAGTACTTTATTTTACCCATGAAAATTATATACTGTTTTTTTACGCACAAATAGGGCTTTCTTTTGATACCACACTTATATGGATAGCCCAGCATTTATTTTAGTACAATTAAAGAAAACGGTAAAAAAAATAACGCCATTTTTTTTTCTCTTGGGATCATTTGTGCGCAATGAGTTAAATTTTTATGGAGACTACATGAAAGGTATGACTGGTCAGTCATGCCTACAAAATGGGCAGTTTTAAGTGGGCACTGTCTCCCTGGGTGAAAATCCCCATGTCCCTTTTTCCCACACTATTTTCCCACTTTTATTATTGATTACATTTGGTGGTGTATATAAATGTACTGCATGGCTCCACAACAATCACATTTCCACTTTTGGTAACTGACATATTGTTTTTTTTAAATACATTTTTTTTTGCAAAAAAAAAAAAAAAAAGTTGATTTTAGCAGGTCAAACATTTACCTGCTAACAGCCAGCCTCCAGCACAGCAGTGAAGGGGTTAATACCCCCAGCTGCTACATTTTTTAGACTAATAGGTGTCTCCTCTCTGCTTCTCTGTCCCTTATTTTGCTGGTAAGGGACAGATGGGTTGAGGAGAGACTCAGAGACAGTGTGTGATTACATGACCCGGCACAACTGAGAAGGGCTGAGACTGAGCGCTCCGGAGCGTTCAGTCTCAGCCTAGAATAAATTATAGCAGCGTGCACGGAGGCACTCTGCTATCATTTATCCCAATACGGTCCAGGACTGTCATGGGTCCTTAAAGGGATAGTAATACTTAATTTTAACTTTATTTTATTTTGTAGGCATTAAAAAAACAAGAATGATATAAGTCTCATCTCTCAAACCTTTATGGTTTAAGAGATATTCACAAGCAAAGTTTCCCCTCCCGCCCCTTTTTCCTAGTGTAAGCCATCTCTTCTCAGATGTGAATCTGGTTGCAAGACCAGACAGATAACAGCAGGGGACAATCTTCTTTGTATGAAAAGAATGAAAGCCCTTCCCCCCTTGACAAGTTTTTCAGCTTTTTCCCCTATCTTAATTGAAGATTGTCCCTCTCTGCAGTCTACCTGGGCACCTCCCTTCTGATGTGGCTGAACGGGGGGGGGGATACTTTGTTTGTGAATATCTCTTAAACCATAAAGGTTTGAGAGATAAGACTTATATCGTTCTTCATGTTTTTTAATGCCTACAAAATAAAATAAAGATAAAACAAAGTATTACTATCCCTTTAAGTGGAATCTACCCATGATGGTCCTGGACTGTCATGGATCCTTAACAGCTTAATAATAATCATTTGAAAACACCCAGTTGTACAATTAATATTGACTATATTGTGCACTAGAATATTCTCACATCTGTTGACCTTTGTGTTTGATTTTTTTAGGTTAGTTGCTAACGGTCAGCTGGAGATGACAACAGGTGGTTGGGTGATGCCTGACGAAGCCAATACTCACTACTTTGCTGTGATAGACCAAATGATCGAGGGTCATCAGTGGCTTAAGAAAAATATTGGTAGGGAAGTTTTTGGTGTGAACCTGTAGTATGTTGGATTTCAATTAAACTATGTAGTTGAGCATTTTAGTGAACGCTTGGGCCACATATGGCACCCTAGCTATTGTTAGAGCTTTTGGAATGATATCCCCAAAGTAAAGGTATGAGGTAACCTTAACAAACACATACAAGCTAGAAGATCCCAGAGTACTGTATAAAATCAGCAGACATTACATGTGGCCATCATAGCAATGCACCATTATTGTTGCCCTCCTGGTGGTCGGTAATGGTGTATTGCCTGCTGCTCTCATGGTATGCCAGGTAAAAATGTACTGGGACATCAGCCTGGGTGAACATCCGGTATGACAACTCCCAGTATTCTCAGCTGTTCTCTAGCTGTTGTTGCACTGCAGTTCCTATCATCCACAGATGTCTTCTCATTGTTGTTGTTGGACTTTTGGCTATCTGAGGATGATGGAAGTTTCTCGCAGGACAATAGCTGGAGATTCAAATGTTGTTCACCACTGTTTTCATGTAACAGATTGTTATTAATAATTATTAAAACTGTAATGTATAGATGGATCTAGATATAGGTCTACAGATATATTATACAGTGTCTTGCATAAGTATTTACTCCTTTTGACTTTTCCACATTTTGTCGTTACAACCTGGAATTAAATTGGATTTAATGGAGATTTTTACCATTTCATTTACCCAACATACTTAACATCTTGGAGGTACACACTATTTTATTGTGACACAAATCTATCTATATATATATATATATATATATATATATATGAGAAAGCCTCGTTACATAATTTATGTCTCCTCAGGAGACACACACATAAATTATATAATGAGCCATTCTCCTCTGTCTCCTCAGGAGACACACACACCCAGGAGTGACAGTAAGGAGGAGTTACTGCTTCCATTGGGTGATTCAGTGGGGGGGTGATTTTCACAGGACTATCCAGTCTGCCCACCACTATCCAACTGAGGAAAAAAACAAAATGGCTGCCACTTGCTCCTACACCACAGACACACACTCACATGCCCCACTCACACAGCACCAAACAAACACACACACACAGCACCAAATACACACACAAAACCAGAAAGAAATATGGCTGGCACACGCACACACACATACACACACACACACAGTCACTCACTCTTGACTCCCAGTGGCCTCAGCAGGACCTATAGTACACCCACTGAAGGGAAGCTTCAGCACCAGGGGAACAAAATGGCATTCAAAGGGTTAAGGTAAGCCCTCACTGCTGAGTTATTTCTTGACTGTCATCATTTGCCATGCAAGACAGAGGACAGGCAGCCATCAGATTCACACTTCACCCACTGACTGCCACAGGGTTGTGTATCAGGCTTTACCCCTCAGGGAGTGTGTTCACACCCCTCACACTGTAAACTTGCATTTCCCTCCCACTTCTCCTCCTTCCCCAGCCTATTACTAACACTTTTTCCACATATATGTTAAGCCCCGCCACTACTCGTGCTTAAGCGCCGCCCACTTTTAACCCAAATTCTCTCATTGCTCTCTCCACATCAGCACCACATGAGCTACTCCAGAACCACTGCCCAGCCTGCCCACCACTATCCAACTGAGGAAAAAAACAAAATGGCTGCCACTTGCTTCTACACTACAGACACACACACACACACACACACACATGCCCCACTCAAACACACACAGCACCAAACACATACACACACACAAAACCAGAAATATGGCTGCCACATACACACAGTCACTCACTCTGACTCCCAGTGGCCTCAGCAGGACCTGTAGTACACCCACTGAAGGAAAGCTGCAGCACCAGGGGAACAAAATTGCACGCAGAGGGTTAAGGAAGGCCCTCATTGCTGAATTATTTCTTGACTGTCATCATTTGCCATGCAACACAGTATCACGGTGCCCGTGCGCCCCTTGCTGTTTTCTGTCAGTCTGCTCTGTGCTTTACTCCCATTGGATACTCTGTGTTTGTCCCGCCCAGTATAGCCTTTATATACTGGGCTCTGGCACCCCTCCGGTGCCCTTTCGTGGTGTTCCTGTACCAGTGCTTGTTTCTGGTCAGTGATTCCCAGTGTACCGACTTGGCCTGCCTGACTACTCTGCATTTTGTCTCTTGCCTGTGTAACAACCCGGATTGCCTGACTATTCTTCTGCACCTGGTCCTGTGTACCGACCCGGCTTGGCTGACGTTCCTGCTCCTGTGTACCGACACGGCTTGGCTGACGTTCATGCTCCTGTGTACCGACCCGGCTCGGCTGACGTTCCTGCTCCTTTGTACTGCTAACCTGGTTCTGGGCGTTACGTATCCTTAAGCTCTCTATATGCAGAGAGCTCCATCACAGACCTCTCTGCTCATGGGACTGTTAACACTCATTGAAGACCATTAACCCATGCAGTGCCTTTCTCCTGGGAATCCAACATATTCTGCCTGACCTGTGTCTGTATAGACTGTTATGGACTTTATGGTTATACTGGACCTGTGTAGGCATATGTAAATGTAACCTGTCGTGTGTCTGTATTATTCTGCTTAAATACTACAGGACCTGTGAGGGTATTATATTACTGTGATGTCAATAAAACTGTGTTTTATCCTAAACCACTGTGTCTGTGTGTCGAACAAACCGTTACACACAGAGGACAGGCAGCCATCAGATTCACACTTAACCCACTGACTGCCACAGGGTTGTGTATCAAGTTTTACCCCTCAGGCTGTGTGTTCAAACCCCTCACACTGTAAACTTGTGTTTCCCTCCCACTTCTCCTCCTTCCCCAGCCTATTACTAACACTTTTCCACATTCTCTTAAGCCCTGCACTCTGCTCACAATTAAGCCCCACCCACTTTTAAGCAGAATTGCCCCATTGGCCTCTCCACATCAGCACCACATCAGTCCCCTCAAGGGACTCCAGAAGTCAAAGTTCCCAGGTATGAATACACTTCCCACTGCTACTTAACGCTGAAATGCCTCTCTATACCTTAACCCTTTGAGTGCCAGAGGGGTGCACAACTCATGCGTGCGTGTGTTTCTGTGCATATATGTTGTGTGTGTGTGTACATCTCTTTTACATATATGTGTGCATCTCCACTGTGTCTGTGTGTGTGCATGTCTTTTGCATGTTTCTGCCGCTCACTGTGTGTATGTGTCTGCCTGTGTGTTGCATATGTTTGTGTTTATCAGTGTGTCTACATTTCACACATGTACACCCAACGGTCATAACATGACTGGCAACGCCGTCCCACATTGCTAGTATTAATTAAAACAGACATTTATTGGTCGCATATGCATTTACTCCCCCTGAGTCAGTAATTAGCAGAAACACCTTTGGCAGCAGTTAAAGCTGTGTCTTTTTGGGGAACTCTCTATCTGCTTTGCACATCTGGATCCTTCAATTTTTTTGCCTATTCTAATTGGCACAATTGCTTATAATATCTCTGTCATGTTGGATGGGACTGAACGGCAATTTTCAAGTCAGATTGAGATCTGGGTTTTAATTAGGCCATTATTAGATATTTGGGTTCTTCTTTTAAACCACTTTAGTGAAACTTTGGCTGTGTGTTTAGGTTTATTATCCTACTCGAGGGTGAACCTGTAATGATTCAGTAACCTCAAAGCACCGACTCTTCAGAGAAGCCAGGGAGCAAAGAATTGAGAGCAACTCTGGTGAATGGTGCCGGTTCCAGGGTGTCCTTGCTGCGACCAAAGCTGGGTTAAAGATGGTGTCCATGTAGCTAGATGTCTGACCCCAGTTGAACCGGGACTGGAACCAGCAAGAGCACACCTGTAGCCAGGGAACTGTGGAGTATTGGCTCAAAAGTCTCTGATAATCTTAAGAGAGGACAATCACTAGAAGGTGCAATCGATAAATGGGTGCAGGAAGAAGGCATGGTATCTGAGCAAGCAGAAGTGGCAGATGATAGGAACTGAAGAGGGAATCCAACTCTATGCTAGCTCAAACAGAAGCACACTGGCACACAGGAACTGAGGAGAAGGTCTTCTAAGTCAGAGAGAAGTTGTGGACTGGGTCACAGGGCAGATAGGTTTCCACTGGTAACTGGCAACAAAAGCACTAGTTGTTCATGGAGGTCCTAAGGTAGACTGCCGATAATCTTAATGAGGCTGAACAATAGGCATCTAGGATGCATGCAAGTTCATTAACAAGAGACTGTGCTTGCAGCAGGAAGGCATGGACAGCTGGACAGAGACGGCGAGCTTGCAGGGAAATCCAGCCACAACAAGCTGGGAAGCGGGAGACAGAGAACCCAGCAGGTAGAGAGATACCGTAAAAGGGAACACCTCCTTAATCAACTTGCTGGTAGGCAGACACAGGAACAATGCACAGAAGCAGGCAAAGGATCTTCCTTGCTGAGACTGCAACAGTTAGCAAGGGGATTGAGGTACCAGATAGGATGTCACACGGATAGTCTGTTACAAGCTAAGGGGTCAACAGCCAGACAGCAGATAAACAGAATCGGAAGCCAAGGTGAAGTCAAACAACAAGCCAGAGGTCAGGAATGGAGAAGTCAACAGAAACTGAGTATCAAGCCTGGAACCACCCAAGAAGCACAAACTAAGCAACTGCTAGCAATACAGGAACCAAGATTCGGCAAGTAGGAAGCAAGTAGACTGGGTTTTAATGGTTCATGATATAATAAGAAGAAACAGGAGTAGCTGCAGGTACAAGTGATTGATAGGCATACAGCAGGTGAGAGGAGGAAAAAGAGCAGCTAAATGAGAGGTGACAGAAACTCATCTCCAATCCCATGGCCCTCCCAAACTGAAACAGATTTTCCTCTTGAATTGTCCTATATACATCTTGCTATCAATCCTGACCAGTTTTGGCAAAATCGGAAGGGGGTTCCAGCAATGGCTTATTTCTTGCCACTCTCCCATAAAGCCCAGCTTTGTGGAGCGTCAGTGTGATGGTTGATCCATGGATGGTTTGTCATATCTCAGATTTGAATCTCTACAGCTTCTTCAGAGTTACCACTTGGTTGTTTCACTGACTAATGCCCTCTTTACCTGGTCTCTGAGTTTTAGTTTACGACCTTCTTATTCTTTACATTTATGTAATAAAGTTTTTATTGAGGACACAGAAGGGTCAATGATACAGACTTTAGTTACAAGATTAACTAACATTACACAGTATAGATAAGATTGAGAGAATTAAAGTAAGTAGCACAAAATAGTGGTTACCAAAAAAAATATTCAGTTGCCCAGCTGCATCCTCTGAAGTCTTCTATTCAGAAGAGCCTTCAGATGTTTCCGGTACATAGTTAACAGTGTCACAGGTCATGTTAAACGCCCAGATTGAGATTTAGTTAGACAACAACACTCCAGAATCAGCAGCAAGCCACGGTTCCCAAATATCATTACATTTTTTTGGGGAACCCCTATGCGCATGGATGAGTTTATAATGCGGAATGTTTTTATGAACTAAAGCTATCCAACTTCGAGGTGAGGGGGAAGACATCCAGGTCATAGCCACCACCTTCTTGGCCATAACCAAAAGTTCCCTGAGTAGCCCGTCTGTCAGACTACAGTGTAGGTCATCTGGTAGTATAGATAAAATACAGATTTTTGGAATGAGAGGGACAGGTCATAAGAGATTTTTGCAATATTACTTCTATTACTTTGGCCCAAAAGTATACTACTTTCCCACAGCAAGTGCCAAAATGTTCCCTCTGCTACCCGGCAGCGACCACATATGTCATCTTCCCTTAGACCCATCAAGTATAGTGATTGTGGTGTATAGTATACTCTGTGAACTATCTTTAGTTGAATAAGACAATGTCTAGTTGTAGTAGCTACCTCCTGTGGACTCCTCCTAGCCCGATCCCACTCCCAGTCTTCTAACGGTCCCAAGTCTGTCCCCCATTTCTGTTTTATATGGACATTGTCTGTGTAGGTCATTTTTTCAAGCCATGTATAATAAAAAATGAAATGGGTTTTCTAGTAGGTTTAACTAAGATCGCAAAATGTTGAGAAAATCGACTGATTGATAGAGGCCGCTGAGGCCATTGAGCTTGAATGACATGTCGCAGTTGGAGATAAGAATAAAAGAGATTACGGGGGATTCCTAATTCCTTCTGTAGCTGTTGAAAAGATTTGAGTACTCCATCAGAGAATAATTGAACCATGTAGTTTACACCAAAACCACTCCATATATGACCAAAGTTCCTAAAGTGTTGCAATGCAGCTGTCCCCCACAGAAATACTTCCGGATCAACCACAACATAACCCTCAGCCTGTTGCAAACTAGACCATGAGTTGCAAATTGCTCTAATCGCCGGAGCCGAGCCACGACAGACCTCGGGAACTATATTTATCAAATGTATTAGACCATAACCTGGATGAAGCCGCAGTTAGTCGATCAATTGAAAGGTGTATGTAGTTTCAGTATTGATGTAGGGGATCGCAAATTGAGCTTAGCATGCAACATAGTAATTGTAAAAGTCCAGAAGGGCGATTCCTTCCTCCTCCCACGGTCTCTTAAGAGTGGACAATTTTTTTCTGGCTCTGCCTCCCAACCAAAGAAAAGGAGATGGAATTCTTTTGATCCTCCTAAAGTATGACTTAGGAATAGGGAGCAGAGCTCCCTGAAAAATATATAGGGAATTCGGGAGAAAAAACAATTTTATCAGATTGGCTCTACCAAACAAATTAATAGACAATCCACTCCAAGTGATTAGTTTGTCCCATAAGGAAATCAAGAGGGGTTCTAAATTGTCAGGAAGGTATCAGTTCGGGTCAGTCACTACTGTAAGACCTAAGTATTTAATTGTTTCGGTGCATTGCATCGGCGTGTTCACCAGCCTCTGCTCCTTTAGCAAGGGGTCCACCAACAATGTAGAGTATTTGTCCCAGTTAATTCTGAGGCCAGAATATTCCCCAAACAGTTGCACCCCCTCTCAGTATTGATATCAGAGATGCGTTAGTGTCGCCCAGAAAAAAAGTATATTGTCTGCGTATAAAGCCAGCTTCTCCTCCTTATGGCCAAGAACAAAGCCCCTAACAGTAACATCCTTTCTTATTTTAGCAGGTAATGGTTCCAAAGCAAGAGCTAATAAGCCTGGCAAGAGAGGATACCCCTGCCTAATGCCCCTCCCAGGGAAGAAAAAGTCAGACAAATACCTGCCCGTAAGTACTCTGGCCTTAGGAGCCGAGTACAGTAGTTGGATCCAGCGAATGTATGTATCCAAACCTTCTGAGGACACACCATAAGTAGTCCCACTCGACCGAGTCAAACGCCTTGGCCGCTTCTAGCGAGATCACTGTCTGACCACCCACATTATCATGAGCAGTCTGAAGATGATGAAAAAGATGCCTCAGATTATGAAAAGTCGTTTTTCCCGGCGTAAATCCCGCCTGATCCGTATGCACGAGTATAGAAATGACCTGACAAAGTCTATTGGCTAGTATTTTTGCTAAAATTTTTGAGTCTACTGTCAACAAGGAAATCGGGTGGTACAAATCACATCTCGTAGGGTCCTTTCCGGGCTTGGGTATGACAACTATCAGAGCCTCACTCGAGGAGGGGGGCATAGTTGCCTTGTCAGCAGCTTCATAATAGGTGTTAAGGAGCTGAGGGGCCAAGATATCAACATATTTGCGATACCATTCACTCGGGAGTCCATCACAACCCAGGGACTTCCCCAGAGGAATATCCCAGATAGCTTCCACAACCTCTCTCAGCAGTACGGGTGAATCTAGCATTTCTCTTGTCTCAGCAGAAAGGGTGGGGACATCACAGTCAGCAAATATTGCTCTATTTGTGAGGTAGATTTGGTGAGCCTAGAAGTACACAGATGGGAATAGAATGAAGCAAAGATTTTGATAATCTGTAAGCTATCAGTCTGACTATCCTGTGCGTCGTGGACCATAGAAATCAAATGAGTCTCTCGAGCCCTTAACTAATTGTGCAAGGAGTTTCCCAGCTTTATCCCCGTTCGCAAACAAGGAATGATTCCTATAGGAACAGCTTGCTTGCATTATTTTCCGCTATGTGGGTCTCACATGTAGCAAAGGACTTGAGAAAAAGGCTATAAGAGCGTGGATCACCTACCGACACATATTCCGCTTCTACTGCATTAACCTGTTTTTCCAACTCTTCCAACCGTTCTCTCAGCTTTCTCCTATGACCAGCAATCAATGAAATAAAGGAATCCCTTGCTGATTCATGGCCACCTCCCAAACAATGTCTTGTGATGTAGATGTAACATTTATGTCAAAGTAGGAGTCCAAATCTGCACCATCTCTTTCTGAAAGAGATTGGTTAGTCAGCCAAAATGCATTAAGCCGCCAATTAGTAAAGGCGAATGGTCAGAGGCAACACGGGGCAAAAAGCGCCAGTCTACAACCCTATCCCAAACTTCCCTCGACACAAATGCATAGTCTAAACGTGAAAGCAATCTATAAGAGGCAGAGTGGCAAGAGTATCCCCTCTGACCAGGATGTAGTTACCACCGGGAGTCAATCAGAGACATGTCACTGATAACATCAAGGAAACCCTGTCTGCCCAATAGTGTCTCCCTGTGTCCCACCCATTCTATCCAATTCAGCATCAATAGTCATATTAAAGTCCCCCATACATACAACGGAGTGCCCAGGTCTGGCTGACATGTAAATCAAAGTCTGGTGTAACACCGGTTGCAAGAAAGGTGGTGGTATATAGATGGCCATAAGGATAAACGGTATAGATTGAATCTTACAATTTAAGAAAAATGAATCTCCCCTCAAGGTCTAAGTGTATGTCTTTGAATTCAAAGTCAAGTCCCCGACATATAAGAAGTGAGACTCCCCGGGCATAGTTACTGAAGGTGGACTGGTAATGTTTGTCAATCCAGGGTTTTTTCAAAGACCGTATTTACCTCCTACCAAATGCAATTCCTGCAACAATATCTGGCCTTTGTTTGCTTAAATAGGTACGTATCAGGGACCTCTTGATTGGATCGTTTGCACCTCTGACATTCCATGTTATAAATCGAAGTAGATTATTCATCACACCGATTTAACACGTAATGAAACCCAACTCCCAGAGTACAGGAGGAAGCCGAAGGGGAAGAGGGGAAAAAAACAAAACAAAAAAAAAACTATTCTTTACATTTTTTTAATAATGGATTTAAATCTTATCCGGAGATGTTTATAGTTGGGATTTTTTTTTTTTTTTTTTTATGAACTAAACCTGATTGGTGCTTCTCCAGAACTTTATTCCAGACTTTTTACAACTCCTTCATCTTTATGATGCAGTTTGTTTTGATAAAACCTCTAACAAACTCTGAGGCCTTCAGACACAAGTGTATTTAAACTGAGATCATCTGACACTTTAATTGCACACAGGTGGACTCTGTTGAACTAATTATGTGACATCTGACGGCAGCTGGCTGCACCAAAGATTATTTAGGGGTGCCATAGCAGAGGGGCTATACACATAATCAAGAGTTTTCAGTTTTTTATTTGTAAATCATTTTGTACTATTTTGTGTAGATCAGTGACAGACAATAAAATCCATTTTAAATTCAGGTTGCGATACAACAAAATGTGGAAAAGTCACAGGGGGAGAATATATATATGCATCTCCCAGCGCTTTGCATTACTAAGAGGACTGCGCGGGAGCTCCAGGTAGGAGGTGGGAGATGGGGGCATTGTGGAGATTGAGGGGCATTGTTGGGGGGGGCGTGGCACTTCTTGTACCAGGGCGCGGAGGCTTCTAGTTACACCTCTGATGTGTATAAATGAATATAATATGCATGTGTAAATAAAGGTATTTTTACTATAATAATGCATTTACAGACAACTGAATTTTTGTTCTTGAGCTAAAAAAAAACCCGAAATGTATATAAATACACGCAGCTTTACATGCCTTGAAATATGTTATTAGCATTGCTAACTTATCTTGGAAGCAATGAAAATTGTTATTAGCATTTCTAACTTATGTTTGACAGAATTACTTTTTTTTATCAGCATTGCTAAATTTTAGAAGGAATGAAATACAAATGTTTCTATGAACAGTTAATTTTGTATGGTGTGTGATTTTTGTTTTTTAATAAGAAAAATTACTTTCTATTAGTGTTAAATATCACAAAGACAATATTAAAGACTATTTGTTTAGCTCTGCATTGTTACAGTAGAACTGTAGTAAGCAATGTTGATCTAAATTGATTTTCTTGTTCTAGGTGTCATCCCAAGGTCCGGTTGGGCAGTTGACCCTTTTGGACACAGTTCCACCATGCCCTATCTTCTGAAACTTTCCAACATTACCAGCATGCTGATCCAGAGAGTGCATTACTCTATCAAGAAGCACTTTGCAGCTACACAGAGCCTGGAGTTCATGTGGAGACAGACATGGGGTATGATGCTGCTTTTGGCACCTGTTCTAAATATTTTGGCTTGAAAATTTCTGCTACTGTCAGCCTCATAGCTGCCAGAACGTTATTCAACTCCTGTACATCAGCAGCCTCATTTACACAACTGCAAATTGGCAACTAAAATTTACTAAGCCAATTTCTTTTCACATTACTATTCTGTAGAAGGCTGAAGCTGTGATTTGTCACTTATATTTTGTGCTACAATAGGAACAGTGGGTTTGCTGGCAATCCGTCTTCAAGAAATAGCAGTTTTTAACTGCAGTCTTATTTGACTTTTAAATTTACTTTAGCTCATTGACTTCCAGTGAAGTGTATGGTGTGTGTATATGTGTGTATGTATGTATGTATGTATGTGTATATATATATGTGTGTGTGTGTGTGTGTGTGTGTGTGTGTGTGTGTGTTTGTGTATGTAAAAGAAGACTTCTGTGTGCCTGGCAAACACACCCAGGGGCGGCAAGAAGGTGGAGTTACTGCTTCCATTGGCTGATTCAATGGGGGCGTGATTTTCATAGGACTTGCAGTGGCCGAAGGACACTGATAGTCGTATGAAAATCATGCAGGGATTTGGCCCGCCTCCACTATCCAAGTAAGGAAAAAAACAACATGGCTGCCATTCGCTCCTGCACCACAGACACACACTCAGCACCAAACACACACACTAGCCCCACATACACACACAAGCCCCACACACACAAAAAAAAAACAAAAAAATTGTCTGCACAGGCCCCACACCCTTGTAAGTACTGGGTTAATCGTAGCTGCCCATCCACACGTCATCCTGCCAGACCCTGCTCCTGCCGCAGCACTCATGAGGTACAAGAGTACGGAGCACACCTCTATATTCACTACCTCTGATGGTGTGTGTGCATCAGAGCACCTTAAATCCATATTTCAGAAGGGACTCCATAGGACTCCATAAGCAGTAACACCAGAGCACGCATGCTTGACTGCACTACATGTCCCATAATCCTCACACATGTTGAGTGCGCGCAATGAAAACGGCGATTTTAGGACAGTTCATTATCTTCTTTACTTCATGCATGTCACGCCATCTGTGGGATTACACTTCACACCAAACACAGTCTCATCCCACACATGGCGTGACAAGCATGAAGTAATGAAGATAATGAACTGTCCTAAAATCGCCATTTTCATTGCGCGCACTCAACATGTGAGGATTATGGGAGATGTAGTGCAATCAATCAAGCATGCATGCTCTGCTGTTACTGCTGAAGGAGTCCCTACTCAAATACCCTGCGCTCTACACTTCCATATCATGGCCACACAACAAAGGGCAGCACCGGGGGAACACTTACACAATCGGTCTCATCAAATGTAAGGTTATGGTGTGCACTCTTGCTGCTGTTTGTTGTGTGTGTGAACGCTGATAGCCTATAGCGGATGCTTCCCCCGATAGTGACTCTCTCTCCTGCACGGCTGTTTCTGACCTTTCGGTTCCAGCTGCAACAGGATCCCCATTTGCAATGCAGTCGACTAAGATCAAGCGTCGGCCTTCCAGCTGCTCTTACAATGTGCTGCTTAGGACTGAAAAGAAACACACAATCCCCTAAGGATAACATACAGTGTTACCCTTAGAAGATTGTGTGTTTCTTTTCACTCATAACCAGCACATTCCAAGAACTCCAGGGCACAAACGACCAGCGATCTGGGGACATTGCGAGCCACAGGTACTGCGGAGTAACGTTTATGCACATTACTTTATACTATGCCTCTCTCCACTCTTCCTTTCAGTGAATATCAATACAGCTTCAATGGGACATCAGTTCAGTTCTCTGGACTCACGCCTAGGATTCAACTGATCTTCCACTGAAGCTGTATTGATGTTCACTGTCAAAGGAACAGTGGAGAGAGTCTTACTATAACGTCCTAAACATTACTTATTTAGGACTATATCTCACATATTGGAGCACTCCGCCGTGTAAGCTACAACTGTAAAAAAGCTACACCATATAATAGCTTCACATATTATATCTGAGCGCTGCTCCACACTGGGGATGATGGGAGTTGTAGTCAGCTGTCATTCTGCACACAGAAAAGGGGAGACACAGACCGACCCCATATCTGACCACTGCGCCGGGCTCTATCTCTCCCCTTCTCTGCATCCAGAATGAGCACCTACTATGACTCCCATCATCCCCACTCTGGCGCACCGCTCACATAATATCATATGATAGCAGCGCAGTGCTATTTAAAGACGCCACATGGTATGTCTTCTTTCTGCATGTTATACATTGCATGTATTTATGTATGCATATATGTCTCTTTATGTAGTGCCTATGTGCAAGTTTGCCTGTCTCTGTGTGTACATGTGTTGCATTCGTATGTGTGTGCTTTAATTCCCTACATAATAACATGACGGGCAACGCCGTCCCACATTGCTAGTATATATATATATATTATAATATACAGGGCTCAAAATTTCAAGTCCTGAGCTACTAGCCAGGCCTGAAAAGTTACTTGCCACCAGTTTCCACGCCTAGCCCCACCCATATCCCCGCCTCTAACCACACCCATATCCCACCTTTAACCCCACCCATCTCAAGTTCTCTTTCATGAAACGACACTGTTGTTCTGTGTTATTCAGCATATCAACTGAATGCAAGAGATCTCCTGCAGATTGCTGTACAATGCATTCATTACTTCACCAACATCCAATCTGTTAACATAAATGCAAATTAAAAAAAATTTGCATATATAACATTAACCTTTTGAGTGCCAGAGGGTGTGCAACACATTGAAAGAGTTAAAGCAAGAACAGATTTTCTTATATGACGAGGCTTGTTGAATAATCCATATGTTTAGATCTATTCCAAAACAAAATATTTAAAGACACATGACGTGTGTGGATTTTGGAGGAAGCTGTGCACTCCAAACTTCCTGCAATGCTCGGATCCCAATATCAATACATTGATCTAGCATTACTAGTTAGGTATCTGCATTTCAGTCAGCAATACACCAGCAAGTTCAAATAAATAGTAGATCAAGATATGCAAACATGTGTCTCTCATGTTGATGTTGGAGTACAACTCCAATAATTATAGCAGGGATACTTCAAGTTGCTTTGAAGAGCGCCTGGAAAGCCAGTGTTTGCTAAGGCCTGCGAAAGGACATCCGCATCTTCTCTAACAAGATGAGGCCGCAGGACTCACAGTGCTATCTGCTGGTCAGATAAGAAGCAAAAAAAACAAAGCGAAAAAACAAAAGGCAGCATAACACGAAAGCAGGACACAATCAGCTCAGCATCCTGACACATCCCGAATATGGGGGCCCAATCGATGTGTAGCCCCAGCAAGGCTGCTGATAGACACAGATTCGCTGTTTCTAGACCAGAGGTTCTCAATCGGTTCCCTCAGTGGCCACTAACAGGCCAGGACTTAGGAATCTCCCTGCTAGAACACAAGTGTGTTGATCAGAGGCTCATTCACATTGATTAACTCACCTGTGCTCTTAAAAGGAAATTCTCAAATCCTAGCCTGTTAGTAGCTACTGAGGGCATGGGTTGAGAACCACTGCTCTAGACCACCTCCACACACAGACCACGCTATTATTGTCAACCTCCACACTGTACGCATTGTTCTCCTCCACATTGCCCCCCCCCCCATTGTCCATCTCCACATTGGCCCCCAATTTTCCATCTTCCATCTCCACATTGGCCCCCCACTGTCCATCTCCAGACTGGCCACTTCCACATTGCCCATCTCCACATTGGCCCCCTGTCCATTTCCACATTGGACCCCACTGTCCATTTCCACAGTGGCCCCCCACTGTCCATTTCCACACTGGCCCCCCACTGTCCTTTTCCACACTGGCCCCCCACTATCCATCTCCACATTGGCCACTTCCACATTGCCCATCTCCACATTGGCCCCCCACTGTCCATCTCCACTGTCCCAAACTGTCCATCTCCTCAAATTGGCCCCCAATGTCCATCTCCACAATACACTCAATGAAGAGAAGCTTACTGTCAGTGCCATGGTGGGCACACGGGGTGGGGGGGGGGGCAGGCATTCTCGTGTCCCAGCCCCGCAACGCTACCGGAGCATAAATCAGCGCTCCCTCGTAAATGGGGAAAAAAAATTCTCAAAAAAAAAAAAAAAAAATCCCCTCCCCTGTGGCACCCTTATGCTAGCGCTGGCCCTGTGCCTCTGTGTGTGTCATTCATTGAAACGAAAGCTGCCCGATAAAACAAATGCATATTAACCATTTTGGCACAGAAAGGGTTAATATGCATTTGTTTTATCGGGCAGCTTTACTTTCAATGAATGACACATCACAGCAAATAACGTTGATTCTGCAGGCTTGGGCTGAATGCTGTGGGGTTGTCAAACTTCTTTCACGATAGGCCTGCCCTGCATCATGCCTGCTTTCCGCTTAACCCTTTGAATGCCAGAGTGGTACGGAATGCTTTGCAAAGCAATGCATTCCGTACCACTCTGGCGCTCAAAGGGTTAACCACTCCCCCACCACCTACATCCATCAATTATGTCTGGCATTGTGTCTAACTCCCAGAACATTACCTATTTCTTTATCATCCCACCCTGTAATGACACTTCCTCCCCGTGCTCTCACCTCTCTCCGATCACCAGCTGTCCCTCTCCATCAGCTTCCTGCTCAGGTTAGGACTCTAACCAAGGTACCCGCAGCTTAAGAGTAGCCTGCTCCGGGCATAGGACAATTGTCACGCACCGCACAGGCAGCCAATAGGTAGCGCCAGCCTTGCATACAGGGCTTCAATTTCCATTCGCCCTTACTCAATTTCTACTCGCCAAATGCAAGGAGGCGAGTGGGAATTTTGAGCCCTGTATATATATATATGTGTGTATATATGTGTATATATATATATATATATATATATATATATATATATATATATATAATATTTAACAGGGCTTAAAATTGGAAGTCCTTTGCTACTAGCCAGCCCTGAAAAGTTACTCGCCACTGCAAGCCATAACATACCAACCAGGGCTGAATTTCTACTCTCCAGGGCTAAATTTTCACTCGCCATTGGCTAGTGGCAAGTGGAAATTTTGAGATATATATACACAAAACAAAATAGTGGACAGCACTCTCTCTGGTTTTCCTTTTCCTTTGCCCAGGTGCACAATCCCTATATGTAATGTGTAAAGTTAAAGAATTGGGCAGCACCTGTGGGTCTTCTTCTGCAAAATTTTTATTAATCATACATTGCAAAAACTGAAACGCTGACCATGGATTTTGCAATGTATGATTAATAAAAATTTTGCAGAAGACGACCCACAGGTGCTGCCCATTGGGCGTACGTGTGTGAAATGTAGACACACTGATAAACACAAACATATGCAACTCACAGGCAGACACATGCACACAGTGAGCAGCAGAAACATGCAAAAGACATGCGCACACACACACACACACACACCGGAGATGCACACATGGACACACATATGTAACAGAGATGTACACACACACGCAGCATATATGCGCAGAAACACATGCGCGCATGACTTGTGCACCCCTCTGGGACTCAAAGGGTTAAGGTATAGAGAGGCATGTCAGCGTTAAGTAGCAGTGGAAAGTGTATTCATACTTGGGAACTTTGACTTGTGGAGTCCTCGGAGGGGATTGATGTGGTACTGATGTGGAGAGGCCAATGGGGCACTTTGGTTTAAAAGTGGTCGGGGCTTAATTGTGAGCAGGGGTGGGGCTTAAGAGAAATGTGGAAAAGTGTTAGTAATAGGCTGAGGAAGGAGGAGAAGTGGGAGGGAAACACAAGTTTACAGTATGAGGGGTTTGAACACACTCCCTGAGGGGGTAAACCTTGATACACAACCCTGTGGCAGTCAGTGGGTTAAGTATGAATCTGATGGCTGCCTGTCCACTGTGTTGCATGGCAAATGATGACAGTCAAGTAATAATTCAGCAATGAGGGCCTACCTTAACCCTTTGAGTGCCATTTTGTTCCCCTAGTGCTGCAGCTTCCCTTCAGTGGCTGTACTACAGGTCCTGCTGAGGCCACTGTGAGTCAGAGTGAGTGACTGTGTGTATGTGTGTGTCAGCCATATTTATTTCTGGTTTTGTGTGTGTGTGTGTATGTGTATGTGTTTGGTGCTATGTGTGTGTGTGTCTGTGGTGTAGAAGAAAGTGGCAGCTATTTTGTTTTTTTCCTCAGTTGGATAGTGGTGGGCAGGCTGGGCAGTGGGAAGTGTATTCATACCTGGGAACTTTTAGTTGTGGAGTCCCTCATGTGGTGCTGATGTGGAGAGAGCATTGAGAGAATTTGGGTTAAAAGTGGCTGGGACTTAATCACGAGTAGGGGGAGGGGCTTAACATAAATGGGGATAAAGTGTTAGTAGGAGGCTGGGGAAGGAGGAGACGTTGGAGGGAAATGCAGGTTTACAGTGTGAGGGGTTTGAACATACTCCCTGAGGGGTAAACCTTGATACATAACTCTGTGGCAGTCAGTGGGTTAAGTGTGAATCTGATGGCTGCCTGTCCTCTGTCTTGCATGGTAAATGATGAAAGTCAACAAATAATTCAGCAATGAGGGCTTGCCTTAACCCTTTGAGTGCCATTTTGTTCCCCTGGTGCTGCAGCTTCCATTCAGTGGGTGTACTACAGGTCCTGCTGAGGCCACTGGGAGTCAAAGTGAGTGACTGTGTGTGTGTATGTGTGTGTGTGGTGTGTCAGCCATACTTCTTTCTGGTTTTGTGTGTGTATGTGGTGCTGTGTGTGTGTTTGTTTGGTGCAGTGTGAGTGGGTCGTGTATATGTGTCTGTGGTGTAGGTGCAAGTGGCAGCCATTTAGTTTTTTCCTCAGTTGGATAGTGGTGTGCAGGCTGGATAGTCCTGTGAAAATCACACCCCCATTGAATCGCCCAGTGGGAGCAGTAACTCCTCCTTACTGCCACCCCTGGGTGTGTGTGTCTCCTGAGGAGACATAAATTATATAATGAGCCATTCTCTTCTGTGTGTGTCTCCTGAGGAGACATACATTATGTAACGAGGCTTTCTCTTTTATAGATAGATAGCTATACAAACACACTATATATATATATATTTGTGTGTGTATGTATGTGTATAGAAATATAGATATATACAATATAGACATAGACACACACAAACAAACAAAATATTATTGTTTGGTGTTTTGTTTACAAGTAGTTTATTTTATATATAAGGGACAGTATCTATATTTTACCATTGCTGTCTTGATAAAGGCCAATTGGTGGGTCGAAACGTCAACGTTTTTCTTGAATAATTTTTTTTTTTATAATTAAAATGAGTGCCTGCTATAGGTATCATACGCTTATGATACAACTCTTATATAATAATCATTTTGCTATACAGTTTAAAGCTGTATAAAATTCCTAGTTTTTTTCCCCAGTTTTGCACATTAACGCCAGCAAGTGCCGCACTCCAGCCCCATAACATGCCCAGGCAAATAACATACCCTAAAGCCTTTTCCTCTGACCTTTCTCAGTGAGTGGGCATGAGCAAGGCACAGAGGAAACAAGCAGCATTAACCATTTGATTGCCAGAGAGGGGTATGCAATGCATTGTTTTTCAATGTGTTGTGTACCCCTCTGGCAATCAAAGGGTTAAGGGGAGGAATCTGTGAGTACATAGCTTAGCACATTGATGTTAGGCTGTTGTAGGGACTCAATCTGAATTCCAGGGCTTGATATAGCTTGGAATCTGCTCTTTACATTCACCCTACTGAGACTAGAACCAATGAAAATAAAGGTGCTTAGGGCTGTATTTAGGACGATGGAGATGTGCAGTTCTGGAGCAAATCACAACTGAATCACAGAAGACAAATTACATTTCCAGTTGATTTAAATAGGGCCTTTAACCCCTTGATTGCTAGAGAGGTCTCCAACGCACTGGTTTGCAATGCATTGATAACCTTTCTAGCATTTAAGTTGTTATAGAGGTCCCTTTAAATCCTCAAGAATGTGTGTACTTTGTATTTGTCATTCCTCAGAAATGCACTTCTTTATCCTTTACATCAATTTTGCCCTGAATTTTAACTTGGCATTTGTACAAAGGGCACATTGCAGGACATAATAACAATACCATAAACAGAGAAATCAAAGTCTTGGACAGTCAGAGGAAGCAGAGCTGACAACATACAGTTGGATTATATAGCAGGTGGCAGTTTTCCCTCCAAATTTCCCCATAGACTTAAACCGGAATATGTAAGCTAAAATCCAGTAGCCTGCAATAGAATCCTGTACTATATTTGATTTTATGGAGACAATTGGAGGAATATATAGTAACATTTGATATCCATTTTCATTTCTACTGGGGAAAATTGTATTAAAATATTTAACCATTTGAGTGCCAAATGGATATGCAATGCATTGCATACCCCTCAGGCACTCAAAGGGTTAATGGGGCAGTCTGCTATTATTATAAAATATATTGTATGGATTTTTCTGCAAGGATGATGCGCCAGTCAGTTATAACAGAAGAAACACATTTTTGTACACTTTGAGTTTGAGGGATAGTAATGTTTCATATTACACATAGCTCAGAACATTGAACATGTGTAATAGTACTGCTATCTAATGTCCATAGGATTCAAAACATGCTCATTACAGTGTAATGATATGATGAAGATGATCCCTTTCACCCCTTTCCCCGATGTAAGCATATTTGTCCTAGATCCGACAGTTGATCACAACGAGGGACAATCTTTACACAGTATTAGGAAAAACCTGCCCTCCATCAAGAAGGGCAGTTTTTTCCTTATACTGAACGCAGGAAGATTGTCCCTCATTGTGATCTGTCCGGTCAAGAGACCAGACTTCAGATCTGAGGGGAAGCAGCTTCTGAACAGGGAAAGCGGCAGGAGGAATCATCGTCAACATATTATTACTCTGTAACTAGCACGTTTTGAAGCCTATGTACACTGAGCAGCAGTACTATTACACATGTTCAATGTTCTGAGCTATGTGTAATATGAAACATTAATATCCCTTTAAACCTTGTTTGCAGCCAGGTCACACTGTTACAGTTATTGCAACAGCGCCACCTGGCTGCAAAATATCTTGAAATCAAACTATCAGAAAAATGTCAAGTTAACTGTGTAAGAACTTTTGAAGCATCTCTCTGCGTTGGTGGTGTACTTGTTTCACTTAACAGAAAAGCCTTACATTAGACATATTGAAGCAAGAGCAGATAACTTAATTTTGTCATTGTATAAATTGTTATTAAGACTTCACCTCGAATATTCTAGATATTCGGATATTCTAGAACTGGAGAGAGTACAGAGAAGAAAATTAATTAAGGGAATGGAGGATTTGCAGAATGTGAAGTTATACTTGGTTTATTTACTCTAGAGAACTAACGCCTAAGTGGGAAATATATTGTACAAGGATCCCAATAGTGAGCATTTCATTCCAAGACCTGATCAAATAACTATGGGCCAACCCTTACAATTAGGAAAGGAGGCTTAAACTTCAGCAGTGGAAGTTTTTTTTGTTTTCTTTACAGTAAGGTCTGTTATATCGTTGAATGCTTTGCCCAGTAAGTTCTGATAAATAGACTAATACCCATCTTGGAGTCAGGAAGGCTTACATAATACCAATTTGGGTTATAAAGAGGCAAAGGATGAACTTGCTAGACTTCTGTATTTTCCTAACCTAACTTACTATATAAATATATTTTTGATATGTTTAAAGGGGCATTAGACCCTAATTATTTTAACCATTTGGATGATAGAGGGATCTTCAACTCACTGTGAAGCATCTAGTGGATTAAAGGAACTTCCTTAAGAAAAAAAATCTGATTTCTGCATGAATACTTGTTGCAACCTTGAGTATAGTAGTGCAGTTTTTAGTTTCACCACTGCACTCGCTGCTTCACAATACACAAGACATAACGCCATGGATAAGCATTTTTCTCAATGTAGGGTCTTTTTTTATTAGATGAGTTAAAGGGTAATAAATGGATGAGCAAGACATACTTTATTCCTTCTTTAACAAAACAAAACATCAAAACTGTTTGTTTTTAACAATCCAGAATTGTTCACTGGGTCCCCATGACTTCCACATTACAATGGGGTTTTCTGTCTTTGAAGAGCACCACTCCTCCCTAAGGACAGCCATTAGCTAGGCTAGTGTTACTTATCTTTAGTCTCTGGGGCACACTAACACTGCACACCAACATATGCCTACTTAATCACAAGTGAGTGATCAGTGGCTCAGTCACTGTGCTCAAGATGACTGTGCATAAACCTATCCTGTTGATGTGCCACGAGAACCGGACCTAAGAATCTCTGATCTCTAGACTATCTACCTGGTTTATTTCTGGATTGTAATAGTGCCAGCATTATTTTTTATGATCCAATTTTTCAGATCCAGACTCCAGCACCGATATCTTCTGTCACATGATGCCCTTTTATAGTTATGACGTGCCACACACCTGTGGACCAGACCCCAAAATCTGCTGCCAGTTTGATTTTAGGCGTCTTCCTGGAGGGAGAATAAATTGTCCATGGAAAGTGCCACCAAGGGCTATCACTGAAACTAACGTGGCTGAGAGGTGAATTAAGTTTCTCTTTATACAAGATGCATTGATAGAACTTGCCTTGTATATGGACAACACTGGCTTAAACCTTTGAATGTCTGAGTGGTGTCCATTTCATTGTGATGGGAATTCCTATTAACTCTTTGAGTGTCAGAGGGTTATTCAACGCATTGTGAAGCAATGAGTTGGATACCCATCTGGCACTCAAAGGGTTAATCAGATGGGGCTTTTAACCTCTTAAAGGCTATAGATGTCTCCAGCACATGGCAAAGCAATGCTTTGGAGATTTGTCTAGCATTCAAGTTGTTAAAACTAATATTTAACAAACTGGGTTTGATGTGGAATTGCTCCACTATATCCAGATGAATATGGCCCAGCAGCCCATATGTGTAAAAGCAAACTGGAGTTATTCCGGAGTAAACCAATAGGGAACACATAAAACTTCATTTTAAATTAAATTGGGCTTTTTTCTTGTTGAATGCTAGAGAGCATTGGAGACCTTTCTAACATTCAAGGGGTTAAAAAGCTCTATTCGAGTGCATGGGAATTTAGGAATTTTTGTTTGTACTCATGGTGCTATTGGTTTACTCCAGAATAACTCCAGAATAGCATATGGGCCAAAATCCCGTACATCTCCTTATTTCTTCTTGTTCACAGGGCGAACCTTTTGCTAGATCAGTATCGGAAAAAGTCAAAGTTGTACCGCAGCAAAGTGGTCCTCGTTCCCTTGGGAGATGACTTCCGTTATGACAAAATCCAGGAGTGGGACTCCCAGTTCTTAAATTACCAAAAGCTCTTTGATTACATGAATTCTCACCCAGAGCTTCACGTCCAGGTGAGGACTGAACAACCCAGTGTTATAAGGCATGATTGTGGGAGATGTGTACTGCAGACTACTGCCCTGGTACTGAAGAGGTTAAACCACTGGATGCTGGAGATTTCTCCCATGACATGCTTTGTAATGGTGTTGATGTCTCTCTAGCACCCAAGGGGTTAAAAAAGCATTACATCCTAATAAATGGGAAACACATATAGTTACCACACCGGTAACTAAAGCATTTTTAAAGGGTTTATGGTGTACGTTCAGTTTATTTATCTTTCTCTTTAACCCTTTGAGTGTCAGAGAGCTATACAAAGCATGGCTTTGTAGTACATATGATACATCTCTGTCACTAAGAGTTACTGCAGAGGCATTCAAGTATTTTCAATAGATCTGAAATCTATATGTATGCAGGCCACACAGGAGAGCAGCAGGGCAGTACACATGACAATAGCAATTTATTATTGCATGAAACCAACAGGGCAATTTACAATTAGAAGAGAGCATAGGGAGTATAGAATGAAGCCAGTAGGGCAATATGCCATAACATGGGGATGAAAGGGTGAGTGACATGTGGAGGTTTACCAGAGAAGCACAGGGCAGCAACAGAGGGGCAGCAGATGGCTGGTACAAGAGAGGGTTGCAACATCGCAAAACATTGGAATTGGACATTGGAGTTTCAGGGAAGCTAATGTGCGGCAGTGGGAAGCAACACAGTCTTGCATGGAACAGAAGTGTAGTACAGAGGAAGACGACAAACAGTGGAACAGGGAAGCAAGATTGGGGCACAGTGGAGCACGTGGGGTACAGAGGAGCAAAACAATGGTGCAAGGGAACACTAGCAGGCAGGGACACAATAGAGAGAAAAAAGGGACATAAACAGCATAAGGGTATAGTGAAGCAAGACTGGGAAAAGAAAGGGACACATAAAGGCAACAGAAAGAAGGGAGAGGAAGGAGAATTGTAAGCATAGAGCAGGAACTGCCATAATTCCCTACTTGTAAAGCCCCACAGTGCAGGTAGCCTAGCACCATGACACAATCTGGTCATGCTCCTTGCATTCCAACCAATCATGTCGTCTGCCCCACTAGCCAAGCACACATCCAGTTATTTGCTTCTGGCTCTGTGGTTTTTAAAGGGATAGTAATGTTTCACAATTAAAGCAGCTCCAATTAATCTGCATAGTATTTGGACCAAAGAGAGTGTTATTTCAATACTGTCAGAGTTGTAGTTCAAGGGTAATTGAATGATAAAGTATCCCCCTCCTGCCCCTTTTACTGATATAACATTGCTCAGCTCAGAGCAGCAAGACTGTCCGGATGGATCACAGAGGGGGACAATCTTCAGTGAGCATAAGGAAAAACCTGTCAAAGGGGGCAGGGTTTCCTTTATGCTCACAGTAAGAAGATTGTCCCTTGCTGTGAGCTGTCTGGTCCCAGGACCAGATTCTACATCTGAGGGGAGGTAACTTACACTAGGTAAAAGGGTGGGAGAGGGATATCATTCAGTTACTGTTGAACTACACCTCTGACAGTATTGAGAGTATTGAGTATTGGGAGGCTGTTTGTTGACTCTTTATAGCAGGCAGGTCCATGAAAAATTAGACCCAAAACCCACCTTTACTTTTCTGCCATTCACAGACTGTAAGACAAGATCTTGTGGTCTGATGGTTGAAAAACCTGGTGCTTGCTAAAAGGGAAACCATCATCCAGCTGAAGATGATGGGAGTTTGAGTCCAGCATCAGCAGGGAGAGCTGCAGGTTGTACACCCTTTGTAGTACAAGGATGTTTTCCTCATTATTTACTTTGTTTATTAAAGGGATAGTGCCTCCTAGCTGAAAGAGAAAAATAATCTTCAGTATAATTATAGCATAATTCTGTACAATTATAACGGGGGGGGGCAATTCCTAACGCACATAAGTTATCTCACAATCTTTATAAATGTACAATTAGTTTTTGATATTTTCACCATTATCTGAATTTCTCTGGCCCCAGTAAATTAACCCCTTAAGCTCAAGAGTGCTGTGCAACGCATTGCTTAGCATTGTGTTGCACACCAATCTGGTCCTTAAGGGGTTAAGGTGGTTTCCTCTTTCTACTGACCCTTTTTCCTGCAGAACTCCCTGTGATGATCAAGGTCAGGTGCAATAGAGGAGGAATGAGGGCAGTGTGAACTGAGTGCGCTGATATCCGCACAGTGGGAGGAATTGGGGATCAAATACTATTTGTATATTTTATGTGAATAAGACCTATAAGGACAATAATAAAAACACAGATCTGATTTATTTTCTTCTGTAAAATATGCTGACAAAGTTCCCAGTTTTGTCTAGAGAGGCACTGCATCACTCCTTTAATAACCTTTCGAGTGCCAGAGAGGAGGCAGTACAATGCATTGGATACCTCTCTGGTGCTCAAGCAGAAGAGAAACAACACTGGGCTAAACCAACTGCACCATAGAGGACATATAAACATTCCCATTGATTTTAAATGGGGCGTGTAACCACGTGAGTGTTAGACAGATCTCCAGCACATTGAAAGCAATGTAATCGCTGGCATAACCTGAGCTGTTTTATCCCTTAATGATAAGAAGCCACTTCCATGATTAGACAACCTCTCTAGTAGTCATGGGGTTAAAAGCTCCATTTAAACCAATGAGAAATGTCATGTTGCCTGTAGTGCAGACAGTTTGCCTCAGAACTGCCCTTCTTTATCTCTGTGCATATGTCTTATGATGTAGTCATTGCAGGTATGACTCTGTCTCTGTACACAGGCTCAGTTTGGAACGCTGTCAGATTACTTTAACACCCTGTACAAGAAGATGGGAGTCACCCCTGGGACGAAGCCCCCTGACTTTCCTGTGGTGAGTGGAGACTTTTTCGCCTATGCTGACCGGGAGGATCACTACTGGACAGGATACTACACATCCAGGCCCTTCTACAAGAGCATGGACAGAGTCCTAGAGTCCCACCTTCGGTAAGGGCGCAG
Organism: Rhinophrynus dorsalis; assembly: GCA_037306005.1. NCBI lineage: Eukaryota > Metazoa > Chordata > Amphibia > Anura > Rhinophrynidae > Rhinophrynus > Rhinophrynus dorsalis. The sequence continues at coordinate 418,337,217 of CM074721.1, forward strand.
AGGCTAGAAATGGTTTATTGCAAAACACTTGCTCACGTCTAGTGAGGACATAGGCCCGGATTTCATCAAAATGCGGGAAGAACAGTGAATGTCGTATGCTGCTCTTTGCTACTTTCCTACCAACAACTGGCTAAGGATGCTGGAAGTTGAAGTCCAAAAGCAGCTGGGGGCCACATGTTACCCAATTCCTATATTAGACCTTAAAGGGATAGTAATGTTTCATAATAAAAGCAGCTCTAATTAATCATCATAGTATTTGGACTTTGGAGAGTGTTATTTCAATTCTGTCAGAGTTGTAGTTCAAGAGTAATTCAATGACAAAGTATCCCCCTCCCCCCCTTTTACTGATGTAACACTTCTCAGCCAGAGCAGAAGGGAGGTGCCCAGGTAGACTGCAGAGAGGGACAATCTTCATTTAAGATAAGGGAAAAACCTGAAAAACTTGTCAAGGGGGGCAGGGCCTTCATTGTTCTCATAGCAAGAAGATTGTCCCCTGCTGTTATCGGTCTTGTCTATGGACTGGATTCCACATCTGACAAGAGATGGCTTACACTAGGAAAAAGGGGCGGGAGGGGGAAACTTTGCTTGTGAATATCTCTTAAACCATAAAGGTTTGAGAGATAAGACTTATATCATTCTTCATATTTTTTTAATGCCTACAAAATAAAATAAAGATAAAACGAAGTATCACTATCCCTTTAAGCAGTATAATAAAAACCTACAGATAAAACTGGGATAATTGCTGTTAATATTTAATCCTTTGAGTGCCAGAGAGTTGCACAGCACATTGCAGTGCACGTTTCTCTGCAATGTTCTGTGCATCTCTCTGGCACTCAAAGGATTAAATATTAACAGCAATTATCCCAGTTCTGTCCGTATATGGTTGTTATAAAAAAAAGTAGGTGAATATGAAACTAAAAAAGTAAAGGCAATTTAACTTAACATGTTATGCACTTGCAGAATATGTAAAATCAAAAAGAAAGTTGACTGTCACTTTAAGGAAGTCCTTAACCCTTTGAGTGCCAGAAGGGCATGCAACGCATTGTTGCATACCCTGCTGACACTCAAAAGTGACAGTCAACTTTCTTTTTGATTTTACATATTCTGCAAGTGCATAGCATGTTAAGTTAAATTGCCTTTACTTTTTTATTTTTATATTCACCTATTTTTTTAGACTTTTATATCCTTGACAGGAACCTACCTTAATTTGTTTTCAGAAAGTTTGTTTCTCTGACTATGAAAATAGAGAGAGAGCAACAATTTAAAAAATATACACAGTGGAAAAAATATAGAAAAGCCTGCCACTACAGCAGATGTGTCAAACATGCGGCCACAGCATGTTGAACTGCAATCCCATATTGCTTCCTTTCTCAAAAGGCAGTGCGGTTCCTCCTTTGAGGATATGCAGACGGGAAGCAAAATATGGTGCCAGTAGCATAATAGTTACCTCTAGATTCACCTTAATAGCACTTGGGCACTGTATGGGAGCAGGGCACATTGCCAGAAGATGTGCTGTAGACCCTATGGTGCAGTTCTTTTTGTGCATAAGCTCTACTGTATTTTCTCAGTCAGCCATTAGTTTCATATTGACTTTATATAATATGTGCAATATATCTAATTGTTAAATTGAATATCATTTTTAGGGAGTTGTGGGTTGGGGATAATGGGAGATGATGAAAGTTGTAGTCCTCAACTGTTGACTACTCCTGGTTTAGGAAATATTGATACTTTTACATTTGGAAAGTGGTCTGAGTTTGGCACCATATCCTAATTGAGGTCTAATCTGCACTGTGAACTGAACACATTGCACACCCTTCTGGCACCCAAAGGGTTAATTAGACTGTGCTAATCACTTTTCAGAAATGCGTTAATATTTCCTAAACTGTGTACCTGTTGAGCTTGTGGCTTATATGTTACTTAGCCAGTTTTTATTGACGTTTGCAAATACGTGAACTTTAGTCAAGGTGACAAGTAGGCTTTACTGGGAAATTCAGACATATATGACAACAGATATCTTTTGTATCCTTCCATTTACAAGAATGAATTTAGGAATTTGCATTTGCATACTTTTGTCCCTTTCAACAAAGTGATAGTATTGCCCAAGCTTCCCCACGGTTCTATGTGCTCTTAAAACAGACTTTTTGCCTTGATTTATCTTTGTATATCTGAAAACTGTATTAAAAATTGCCTATGTGTTGTGTTAGCCAAATAACAAGCTAATATATAGTTTAGGAGATATTCATACTCCGTATCATATGTATGATAATGAAGCTTTCCATTCAGTTTCATATGCCAATTAACCTTTTCTCTGCGGTTTTGTATGCTAATTAAGCTTTTCAGTAATGTTTCATTTGCTAATTAAGCTCTGTGTTGTACTGTGAGACTTTCACTTTCACTTGTCCCAAAAATAAGTGTAAACCTTTGGCTAACATGACACTTAGCCAGTTTTGAATTAAGTTTCAAATATGGCAAAAAATTCAAGGTGACAGGCCCACTTTAACCACCAGGTGAAAAATAAACAGAATGGAGGAGGACCAAAAAGCTGTACATGATTGATCACATACTTCTGATCGGTGCTTGATTAGAAGCGACCGTAATTAAAGCTGTACATGATTGATCTCATACTTCAGTACTAGATTAGAAATGACAGTAATTAGTGAATTGCCTGTGTTGTTTTTCCTTCAGAGGTGCAGAGATTCTGTATAGCTTGGCAATTAATCACGCCAGGAAAGCTGGTATGGAAAGCAAGTATCCTCTCTCAGATTATGCTTTGCTGACTGATGCCAGACGCAACCTTGGCTTATTTCAGCACCACGATGCTATCACCGGCACATCGAAAGAAGCTGTGGTGATTGACTATGGTGTACGGTAAGTGCTCAGCCTTGAGATCTAATCAGTATGCACATTTTAATGGAGAAACACAAACACTGACTGAGAGATTTACTAATTGTAAATAATAAAAAGCTAAAGAAACAAGAACCCTGCATAATAATTAAAAAAAAAAAAAACAATTTTCCTTTACCCTTTGAGTGCCAGAGGGGTGCAAAATACATTATAAAGCAACGCGTTGGGCTTAAATCCCTAATGGTCACTCTAACTAGATTCTGAGTTGTCTGGTTTTCCAAAATGAATCTTTTATTAGAAGTTTATATCATGTTCATGGAGACAGACATGATGATATGTTGCCAGACTCTAGGACCTAAAACTCCTCCTTCTAAAGTCTCCTTTCCTTCAAAAACATTGCTGGGTGCAAAAGGATCAGTGGAGTCTGGCACTAAAGGGCCAATGGCCCCTCCATGGACACGGTATGCAGTGCTAATTAAATATTAATTTTGGAGAACCTTCCACAAATTGATTCATATGGGCCATTGGGATTTAATGTCCAGATCAAAGTAAGTGAAAGTTTATTATTATGAGGTGTGTGTAGAAATGTGTTGCCTACCACTCTTATCACTCAAAGGGGTTAAACATGCTGTTTAACCCCTTCGATGCTAGAAACATCTACAACATATTGGAATGCAATGTTTTTCAGCTCCCTAATGATGGTTAAAAAAAAACCAAAAAAAAACATATTTGTAATCTTTTGAGTGCCAGAGTGGTGCATATCCCTCTGGCACTCAAAGGGTTAATATTGAATAAAATCCTCCCCACAATCTGTAATTCATGCTTTAAGAGCATCAGGTAGCTCCCTCTTTCTTGCTCTCTTGTGTCTATGATAACGTCTCTTCTCCTCCTCCTGGTACTAATGTCTGTTCATCCTCCTCTGTCTGCATGTCCATGTTCTGTGCATTTCCTCTCTCTGTCTTACTCAGGTTGCTGCATTCCCTGATGAATCTCAAGCGCATATTAATTAACGCAGCTCACTACCTCGTTGTGGCAGACAAGGACAAATATCACTATGATCACTCTGTGCCATTCTTCAGCACGGTAATTGTTTTCATGGCCATGACAAGATGGCACTTTTTTGTATGGGAACTATAGAGGTTTGTGACGTATTTGTATGCTTGAGACCTCTCCAACACACAAGGGGTGCAAGCAATGTATAAACCCTTTGAATGTCAGGGAAGTGAGCATCAGATTGTGCTCCCCTTCGCCACTCAAATGGTTAAAGTGGTGGAATACCCTTATTATGAAAAATATATGTTTCCTGTGGTCTTGTTCAGTAAAACAAGGGTAATGCCATTTGGGGTAGGTGCTTCATTCAAAGGGTTTTTCTATGAAGTCTTTTTTTATTATTTTTTTTATTTTTTTTTATAATTAGCATTGTTATATAATGCTGTTGCTATTGTTCTTTATGAAACACAAATCCTATATAATAATTTGCTAAATCGTGTGTAACGCCACAACATGAGCAGTAGACACTGTTGCGCGTGCTGCAGTCATGTGCAGTAGAGACTGCCCGCACCGCAGCTGATACAGAGCTGGGCGCTCCAAAGGAGCGTCCAGCTCTGTATCAGCCGTGGCGCGGGCAGTCTCTACTGAGCGTGACTGGCCCGCTACCGGGTTGCAGTGGCACTGTGGCCCGTGTAACGGGCTGTTCAACTAGTTCCCTATAAACAGCAATGACAACCTTCACCTGGCCACATAAAAAATATTGAACTCAAACTTTAAAAAAGTGCACTTTTATAACTTTTAGGTAGGAATCTCATTGGTGAATAGTCACTGAGAATAAACAGAAACGCAATGTTTGCTTCCTCTACGGCTAGTGACTGCTCAGAAATACAGCTGTTTAGCTTTCTCTGTTGCCATTACAGAGGCTGGCTGCACCCAGCCTAGCCCCACCCATATGGGCATCCCAGCCCAAGAGCACAAGGCAAATATCCCTGAAGAAGAATACTAGATAAATGCAAACATTCATTTGACATTCTGCAGCCCAACATCGATGGGGTAAAAACCTCATTTAGATTGGGAATTTTTTCTCTCAGTCGTTTTAACCCTTTGAGCGCCAGAGGGGTGTGCAGTGCATTGCTCCTCAATCCTTTGTGTACTCCTCTGCCTCTCAAAGGGTTAACCCTCTGAATGCCTGAGTGGTGCATGTATAGATATGCAAATGTAACACCCCTTTGGTTATGCAATGTACAATTAACATTTGCATATGTGTACTGGTGGGGTGTTACCTAGCCCCCCATCGGCCACAGGTAAGTAGACTGCGGACACTTTGCATTTTTAGATGTTCTATGCACTAATTTGCGTTTATATTTCCTAATGTTTATTGTTATTTTTTACTTTCTGTTAACACTTTTGGTGTGTTTTTCTTCTCTACTAAGTTACAATGGGTATTTAAGGGGGTGGTGTGTTCTCTGACATTTGTCTTGATAAAGATCCCAATGAGAACTGAAAGGTTGACCTTTGCTAAATAAAGAGCAATTGAATAAAACTTAGACTGTAGAATCAACACTAAGAATTTTTCTTTCTCCCAGTCTCTCGCTCTAGAACCAGAAAATCCCAATGCCCCATGAAGGAGAAATGCATTGAACACCTCTTCTTAAAGGGATAGTAACACTTAAAATGTAAAAAAAATATTTGTTGTAGGGTTTATCCCCCTGAGTAAAACAAGGGTACTGCCACTGCTGAAAGGTATTTTATTCAAACGTTATTACAAATCAAAGTTGAATTTTTTAGGTGCAATATCACAGTGTCCTGAAATTGTAGGGTGGCGCTGTTGCTACACCATACTATGGAGATTTATGGTCTATGGACCAGAGCTGTCCATAGAATGGTGTAGCAACAGAGCCACTGTACAATTTCAGGCCACTGTGATATTGCACCTAAAAAATAACTTTTGAATAAAACACCTTTCAGCAGTGAGAGCACCCTTTTTTTTACTCCTGTGGCTAAACACTACAATATATATATTTTTTACATATTAAGTATTACTATCCCTTTAAACATTTAAATTTACAATGTACAGTGAGCATTGTTTGAGGTCCTGTGGTCCTGCTAGTAACTATCATGTCTGCTTCCATTTGACATGACATCCAGGACATGCTGGAGAGGTTATCTTTTGAACCAGTGATTCTCCACCAGGGTTCCGTGGCTCTATAGTATTCCACGGACATCCACTTAGGGTGGCCCTTGTTTTCCATAAACACCGTGACAAAAAAGTCATTCTCTAGTTTCAGTTGTAAATTTATGGAAATCTTTATGCACAATATATTTGTTTTGGTTATTCTGATATCGAAATATATGAATAACCGTAGGTTACTTATTTATACCCTTCATAATGCCCTTGACAATGACACATAAAATGATAGGGGTGCCCTAAGGAATCTAGACTGAATGTTGGGGGTGCCCTAAACTGAAAAAGATTGAGAACCACTGTTTTGAACAAAGGTGCAAGGGTTGTCTGTCCATAGTAAAGCAAAAGTATTGTTCAGCAATGCATTGGACACCTCTCTGTCACCCAGAGAGTTAAGGATGAAGGTGCAGTTTTGTATGCTTATGAAAGCGTCACTTTTTGCTGGTTCGTGGGTATCAGACATTAACATTATTCTGGAAACAGTCAGCAATGCTGTGCCCAGGAAAGGGCATTTATTTATGTTGTAACATAGCAGTCACCAGAGATTCTACCTGGTTCAACTCCACAAAGTACTTAAAAAAAGTGTTACAAATATCTTACAGACCGAGTTTGTACTTTAATTTCTCTGTGTTTATATCTAGGATGACAGTCGTTTAACCCAGGAAACATTGCCAGAAAAAACCATCATCAAGCTGGGCACATCTCCTCGGTAAGTGATCTGATTTTCCCATTGTGCCCCTGCAGATCACTCCCATGAGTAAAACATTAAAAAAAATTCCTAATGACTCGCTAGTATTCAGAAGACTAAAATATCCATTTAGGAATTTGTATTTGTTCCCAGTGGTTCAGTTGGTTTGTCCCAGAGTTGCACTACTTTTACTTAGTACAGGGGCGTCCAGTGTGCAGCCCGTGGGCTCAATGCAGCCTGCCTAAGATTTAAAAAAAAACAATTTTTATACCTAATTAACTAGCACACATGAACAAGTAGGCCAGTAAGACATAACCCCATGCTTGCCAGTACTGTACGGTACAAGAATAGATGTCTGTTAAATATCCGTATTGTCACTGAGTTGATCATGTTTCTCACAAGATAAAAAACATGGATGCCCCTGACTTAGTACATGGAAACTCTCCAGCTGTTGGCACCTACAACTCTCATAATCCCAATTAGCCATTTACTGTAGATATATGGATACCAGCTATGGATGCACATGTGTATGTTACTCACATGGGCCCCAAACTGGTGAATGCTAAAAACAGTATTTAAAAATGGAAAACCTAACCGCATTAAACTTGTTCTCTAATTAAGGTATAAAAACCAGCAGAGCTTACAATTATTTGTCATTTTGTTATACTTTCAGTCTCTCCTTGTTTGATGTCAGCTGCTGAAATCCCACCCAGCCCTTGCAGCCCATATTTCCCTAAGGTGGCCACATCTCCATTCTAGCATAAAGGGACACTGCTTAGATTAGAGCACTTGTCCTTGTCTTGAATATGGCAGCATGGGTGGAGTCAAATGACATCACGTGATCCCACACCATCATCGGAGGACATGAGAGTGCAGACTTCTTTGGAGCACCACAGTTCTTCTTGTAGCTCTGCACTGGCATCAATTTCTATCTCTGCAGTAAATGGACAGTTCTTTCTCTACTATGTTGCAGAGGCCATTTTTTTTGAAGCCCAGCACAACTTCCTTTTCTGTGAAGCCAGTCAATGGGCAGTTCTGCTACTTCAGCTGTAGAGTCTTCATTCCAGGACTGTGTATTGCACCAGAAAGGGGGTGCCTGGGACACAGGATACACATTTAAAATATAGTAATATCCAGGTCAATCGAAGACACATAGTCACCCTCAATTTCTCTTGGTGCATTCCTGTTTGATTATCCAGGGCAGATGTAAAGGAAAAACCTGGTGGAAATAGTGTGAGCAAGTGGGACATTGAAACATGTTTGTTCACTGGCCCTTCCAAGACTACTTATTCTCAAGCCCTACTCCTCTGATAATGCCTGCTGTAGTAATCCCACTCATGCTGTTGCATTATATTTGGAATATTTTGATCTTCAGTGGGAGATTTAGAGGAAGAAAAGGGCAGAGCAGGACAGGCTATCTGAATTTACTAGACCCAGATAAATTCAAAGAAGGGAGAAAATCTGTTCATTTTTATTTTTGGGGGAGTTATTTAGGAGTGTCAGTTATAAGCTACACAATACTATATTTATTACAAAAAGTATTTTTTTCTGCTACAAGGTACTGGCTGTTTAAAAATCAGGAACCATGTTTTATCTGGAATTTACACCTCAGAAAAGTATGTAAATCTCTAATGAATCTTGCTACTATTAACACCTTTCTTTTGTTCTAGGTTTGTGCTGGTGTTCAACCCAGTGGAGCAGAACCGTCTGTGTATGGTCTCACTGTTGGTGAACACACCTCATGTCCGAGTGCTCACAGAGGAAGGACAACCCATGGCAGCCCAGATCAGCCCTCTGTGGCAGTCTGTTACTGACATAAACCCGGATGTCTACCAGGTCAGAGAAACAAAAAGTATACCCTAAGGCAAAGGGAATAAATTCTGAGGAAAAATAGCTCTCCATACAGAACAAATAAAAATCCACTAAATTCCCACTCAATGAATTTTAGATAGGTCTCCGGTGCATTGCCTTGCAATTGACGTTGATTTAAATTGGTATTTTAACCCTTGGAGTGCCAGAAGGGTGTCCAACACATTGTACCGCAATGTGTTGTATATCTCTCTGACAGTCAAAGAGTTACCCCATTGAATATCAGAGCCATCCTCATTGCATTGTACTCAACATTTTTGTTGTTCTGTGTAATCTTATTGTCTCTTGTGATGTGATTCATTTAGATGTGCACAGGGGAAACCTTCTGAATTGTATAACCACATTTAATGACACAAGGTAGAGTATAGGACAGGGATGGGCAACCTGAGGCCCACCAGCTGAGGAGGACTCCCATTCCCATCAGTCAGTGCTGACTGGGGATGATGGGAAATGTAGTCCTCAACAGATGGAGGGCCTCAGGTTGATCATCCTTGGTGTTGTTTACTAATACACTTAATGGTCAATTACCATGTTTTACTAAGTCTGCTGCTATGTGTAGCCCCAAAATGGCTGCTGACAATTGATTGGAGGGTCAGAAACGGATCCCTTTGGCTGTCAGTGAACTGGAATGCCCATAAGGCGCAATTCATTATGCATAGAAGGTACAATTCTGGAGCAAACCAGCTGTACTATATGGAGGAAATAAAAGGTCTCTATAATATAATGGGGGTTTTAACAGAGAGGTTATCCAAAGCACTGGAGACCCCCTAGGATTCAAGAAGTAAACCTTTTTGTTCACTTTACATGTTCTCCAAGAGCATAATGTATAAAGTCAAATTGATTATACTTTTATTCTTTTCTTTTTTTGTATGGTCACCTATTTTGTGTTTTTTTACTCTTATGTCTCTGTTATTGTGGTCCCTGAATCTGTTTGCAGAGACCTTTCTGACAGGGCCTGAGAACGAACGTATAGTGAAACAATGTAAAAAATGATAGTGATGCAGCATACTGATCCATGCTGCAGATATATTGTATCACTCTCCTGCTTTTATGATTGCTGATCCAGGTAGCTTACTGTCAGGGACATAAGAGTGTAAAAAAGAAATTGGTAAAGATGAAAAGACAGCTAACAAATATAGTTAATTTGATGTAACATATTATACACTTGCAGAATATTGATAAATACATTGAAAACAAAGGTTATCTGTCCCTATAAAACCCATAGACTGCTGTGGTTTTGTTAGAAAACACATCTATAGCGGTATGTGGAGACTGCTGAGTAAGGTACCATGTACCCTGGCCTGTGAGACTTCAAATCTAGTATTCACAGTCTATCACAAGATCAGCGGGAGAGACTGAGAGCTGTTCTAGAATCCCCTTCTGGTCTGCTGATCTTCTGGACTCACCATGCAGCCTCAGCTCACAAGGGAACAGGCCTGCCAGTGGAACGCTAACCACGTTATCGTTTCCTTTTAATGAGTTTGCTTACTACTAAAACTACTCAAAGACAAAGTTATATAAGCAATCTGCCTGGATATAAAATGGTTTACAAGCACTTTCCTCACAAAAAGATGATTGTTTTATTGCTCATCTGTGATAGTATGGCTTTGCATTCACACAACCCATTTAACTCCAAGGTGCTTTATAAAAAGCCAATGGAATTTAACAAAAGGTATCTGGGTCATATTCAGGACACGAAAGAGCAATTAAAGGTCAACCAACTGTAGCATAAGGGATATATAAAATTCTGAAAATTCCCATTGATTGCTTGAGCAGTCTCTCTGTCATTCAGAATGGTAAAAAGCCCAGTAGAAATGAATGTGAATTTTCATTTGTCCCCTGTGGTACATTTGGCTTGCCCCAGAATTGCTCTTCTTTAGCTTGCGGCCTTTTATGTCTATTTGCCAGTTAAAGCGGAACTACCACCCCACATAAAGTTTCCCCTGAAGAATTTCCCATCTGGCGACTAGCTGCTCAATAGTACCAGTCGCCAGAATTATTTTCTCCTTATAGAGAAATTCTGCTGCTCCCAGGACTGACAGCCAGGAAAAAGCGCAGACGTCTTTGCATAGTGACGTCTGCCCATCTGCATTGTCAGTCCCAGTCTGCTCTAGGAGGTGCTGCTAGGGACCATATAGTACCAGCAGGGACTGACAGAGCAGACGTGCAGATGTCACTATGCAAAGATGTCTGCTCCTGTTTCCTGGCTGTCAGTCCCGGGAGCAGCAAAATTCCTCTATAAGGAGGTAATAATTCTGGTGACTAGTACTGTTGAGCAGCTAGTCGCCAGATGGGTAATTCTTTGGGAGAAACTTTTCTTGGGGTGGTAATTCCGCTTTAATAAAAGAACATTGTAATTTTGTATGACAAAAATAATCTCACAAAAGACTACACATTTGTATTACTATTATATAGACTACTGACACCACTTCAGTGTATCCTGAATGCTGCTGCCAGACTCCTTCATCTCACTAATAGCTCTTCTGTTGCTGCTTCAAGCGGAACTTTCATGTTGTATAAAGTCGCCTTACAATAATTAATTATATGTCGACTAGCTTCAGAATAGTTATATTACATCTCAGAAGTACCCGATTCAAAAGTTATCCTTAATCTTCGGAGACTGATGGCCAGTTTAGTGCCATCTGCTCCCCTGTGCCTTCAGTCCCTTCTGGCTACCTTGTAGCCCACTGCAGTGCTTCTTAGAGGAGACCAGGACTGACAGCGCAGGTGTTCAGACAAGATGTCTGCACTGATGCCTGGCTTCCAGTCTCCTAAGATTAAGGTTTACTTTACAATTGGCTACTTTTAAGAGGTAATAGACATATATTAAAGCTAGTCGCTACTGCTTAATTATTGTAGGACGACTTTATACAATGTGAAAGTTCCGCTTTCACTCTGCCAAGCCCTACACTATCTCCTAACATCCTCTAGGATCGAACAAAAGACTAACAAATCTGCTCTCCCCCACATATCAAATTCCATTTCCTAGTATTTTCAGAATCTTCCCTCATGCTTTGCCAACAGTTTCCTACTCTCCTCCCTCAGAACCTCCTCTCACACCTCCAAGATGTCTCAAGAGCTGCCCCCATCTCTGGAATATATTGCCTTGTTCTGTCAGACTGTCACCCAGCTTCTCCACCATCAAGCACTCTCTAAAGACTCATCTCTTTAGAGAAGCCTTTCTCTACACCAAATAAAATTTCCTTACTCTTTTTCTCAATTATGTCCCCCCAAATACTCTGTCCTATGTACCCCTTTCAGTGTGACAATCTGTTCCTCTGTATAACACTACCACCTACCTTCACTTCATGTTTCTGTTGCCCCTCCTCATTCTATACTGTAAGCTTGTAAGCTCACGGGCCCTCTCTCCACTTGTTTCGTTTTGCATATGTATATTATATTGTTTTGTTTCTGTAGTCTCCCTTATGTACAGCATCAAGGAATATGCTGCAGCTTTATAAATACAATAATATTTATAATAATCAGTGCTATAGCAGTAGTTCAGGGCTGAGCAAGCTGATGAGTGCTACACTTCCCATCACCCACAGCCAGCCAATGGCTTGCCGGTAATGATGCGAGGGCCTCGGCTTGCCCACTTCTGCTGTAGTTGATGATACCTTTTAACACTTAAAGGATGCGTCAGGTGTGCAACACATTGCTTTGCACACCACTTTGGTCCTTTAAATGTTTAATGGGTTAAAAGTTCTTCATAATGTACAGAGCTTTGAAAACCACAGAGGGTATCTTCTATGGGTGTGCCCGGAACACTTAGAAGAAATTCTGGTGTTTTGAAGACTCTGTACTTTATGAAGAATTATTAAGTTGGTCCATTAAAATGTATCACCAACTTCACCAAACTTTATTCTCTTCAGGACCAATAAGGCTGTCAACAATTTGACTTGCAATGTCCATTTTGGAATATTAAACATTGGATGAATACATTCTGCCATTTTTCTAGGTATCCTTTACAGCCCGACTGCCATCACTTGGTCTCAGCATCTTTCAGCTGCACATGTCATTTGATGCACACACTACCTTGAAATCTAGTGTCCGGGTGTATCTGCATGGGCGGGAACTGACCTTAAAAAAACAGGACGTCTTCCCTGTGAAGATTCTGGAGACCAGCACAGACGACTTTTACCTTGAAAATCAATATATGCAGGTTTGGTTCTCTGGCACCACTGGTCTTCTGAAGGTAAGAGAGATATGAGAAATCTGCTGCTCGTTAATGTTCAACTAACCAAAAACTACTGTGCTATTAACCCTTTGGATGCAGGAGACTTATTGCTATTAACCACTTGGTTGTTAGAGAGATATGGATGTCTCTAGCATCCAAAAGGATAAACTGTGAAGCATACAGTGCTTATATCAAGGCTGATCTCACCCAAGGTGACCTGTTCTTAATTGTTTTCTTGGTATAGGCACTAAATATAATGTAACCTGCAAATGAGCAATAGAACCAATACTTCCTGGAGGTCTTTGTTATAAACCTACTTTTTTACATGCATCATAACATGTTCACTTCATGTTCTAATAACTCCTCTTAAAAATATGACTTCCACAGAGCAGAAGCTAAGGAACATATTCATCAAGCTAAACAGGTGCCATTCTAGAGCAAACTAACTGTACAATAGGGAACAAATGAAAATTCACATACATTTAAATGGGGCATTTTATGTCTTGAATGCTAGAAAGAGGTCTGTGATGCATTGTGAAGCCCCAGAATTGCACCCTTATTAACTTGATGAATATGGCCCTAATTCTTCTGTAATTGTAGCAATCCACTAATACAGGATGTGGTAGTGCTGGTTGCAGTGTTTAACACACACATATATATGCACTATAGGGGAATTAAATGGGTATTTTAACTCCTCGAGTGGTAGAGAGGTCTCTAGTATTTAAGGGATTCAAACATCCATTTAAGTCAGTGGGGATTTTGGGGAATTTTTTGTTCTACCCTATAGTGCGCTTGGTTTGACCCAGAATTCATCCACTTTTCTCTGTCGTCCAATACAGGTTACTGGTAACTTTGGGTAGGCGATCAGCCCCTTTAAGTAGGCAGGAACAATTCTGAGAAGTGAATGCTGGTTGGAGCCTACCTCAACTCCTTAGCTAGCAGCTAGCCAATCCCCATCCAGTAAGATTTGTTCCTTGGTGAAGACACAAGGCAAGAGAACAGTTCTGCTATAGTTTTAGCTTCTTTTTTATTTTTCTGTTAGATATGAGATGCCACCATTAGGCGGATTACCATCACTGACAATTCCCATCACCCAAATGTGGATAGCTCAGTTTACCAGGTGCTTTTGTGGACCTAAGCCTTGGGGGGAAAATCTTGGTTGCAAGTTCTTTCCCCAGGAGTTGCCCAGTGAGGCTTCTTCTTGACATATGGAAATCTGAAAACAGAAGACCAGCTAAAAAGTTGAGCAACCCTTTGAGTGCTGAGGTCCACATGTCCCATGCTTCCCCTCCGCACAGGGGTCTCCTTGGAGTTCCTATCACATACTCATGCACTCACTGGGTTTATCTGTATGTCTGTTAGGTGTTTGGAGTCAGATTCCTCTGAGGAGGAATTATTGGTGGACTCTGATGATGAAGACTGTTCTGTTGTCCCTTCCTCTCACTTTTTTGGGGACCCCTTTAAGGCTGATCCTGTTCCCTCAGCTGAGAGCCTGATCAGGGCTCTGTTGAACACCATGAACATTCCCTTGGTACAAGAGGTTTCCTCTGACCCCTCTGATGTGTTTCAGGAGCCTGTTCGGCCCCATACTTGTCCACCTAACCCCACTCTTGACTGCTTGGGTCTGGGGAGTGGAAGTTTCCAGACAGGAAGCCTTCTGCCTCTAGGAAATTTGCTAGACTTTACCCGTTCTCTGAAGTGGCCCTAGCTCAGTGGGTTCATCCTCCCAAGGTTGATGCCCCTGTTTCCAGGCTTTCTAAGTCCACTGCCTTACCTGTGGCTGATGCATCTGCTCTGAAAGACTGGACTGACAAAAAGCTTGAAACCTCTCTTAAGGCCGTGGCTGTTTGGACTGAACAGCTCACCTTAGCTGTCCGTCAGGGAGCTCCCACTACTGAGATGTTGCGGCTTCTCGCCATCATCTCTGAGGCCCAGCATTATGTTTTGTTTGCCCTGTTTGACGCCATTTGTATGGTGGCCAGGGCCTCCACTATGTCTGTGGTGGACAGGCATGCTCCTTGGATCAAGATCTGGTCTGCTGACACTGCCTCCAAGAGGGCTGTCCTGTCTTTGCCCTTTCAGGGCACCTCCCTGTTTGGGCCTGATTTCAAGGATCTGATCAGTGAAGCCACTGTGGGCAAGAGTACTCACCTGCCAGTGGTCCATAGGAAGAAAACACCTGTCAAGCAGAATAGTTTTTTTCGCCCCTTCCAGGCTGAATTGCGTCCGGCAACCCAGGCGGTTCCTCCAGCTCTGCATACCTCATCCAAGCCCAAGCAGCAATGGATGCCCAAGTCCCCCACTAAGCCCAAGGCTTCCAAACATTCTTCTGCATGACTTGCCGAATCCGGGGCCTCACCCGCAGGTGGGTGGCCGCTTGCGCCACTACCTCTCGGCTTGGGAAGCCTCTGTGGTGGACCCATGGGTTTTGCAGGTGGTGGCTGTGTGGTACAAGATTCCCTTCTCCTCTCTCCCTCCCTCCCGGACCTTCTATTCTCGCTTTCCTCTGGGCGCAGAAAAACACTGCCTTTTCGAGGGAGCCATCCAGGCCCTTCTGGACAAGGCGGTCTTGGAACCAGTTCCTCCTCAGGAATGGGGTTCTACTCCAAACTCTTTGGTTTCCAAGACAGACAGCAGCTGTTGTAACATTTTGGATTTAAAGGATCTCAACGCCTTTGTGGTCAGGTCCCAGTATTGCCAGGAGTCACTACATACGGTGATCGCTGCCATGCCCCCTGGGGAATTTCTGGCTTCTCTGGATCTTCAGGATGCATACTTGCACATTACCATTCATCCAGAGAGCCGGCAGTATCTCCGCTTTGCCTGCAACCGAGGGTATTTCCAGTTTTCTGCCTCTTTGGCCTGACCACGGCTCCTTAAGTCTTCAACAGAGTCCTAGGAGTCTTGATTTCTGTCCTCCCATCGGGATGGCATCAGAGTCACCCCATATATGGACGACCTCCTTCTGAAGGCATCTTCTCCAGAACTCCTTCGTCACCAGGTTTTTTGTTTTTTTTTGTGAAAGTATTTTACCAGGAAGAATACATTGAGATTGTCTCTCATTTTCAAGTATGTCCTGGACTCATTTTATCTACCTTAGAAAGGAGAAAGGCTGAGCTGACCTTGCCGGGTCTAGAACCTGCAACCTCACGGTCTGAGCAGATTCTACAGCTGGTGCCTTAACCAACTGAGCCATCTCTCCGGCTACTGAGCCATCTCTCCTGCTGCATTCAGGCTCTGTCCTGCCGCTGGTGGATCATCAATCTGGACCTTGTTCCTTCACAGAGGATGGTTTTTCTGGGCATCCTCTTCGACACTCAGAGAGGGATGGTGTTTCTCATGGATAGCACTGAAGGTCCATGCTGTCCTGAATCAAGATCCAGTTCCAGCCAAGAAGTTGTCATCCTTGGTGGGGAAGTTCATTTCCACCATAGAAGCGGTTCTGTTTTGCCATGGCTCAAACCAGGGAACTCCAGAGGTTTCTCATCCTGGAATGCAAGGGTCGACCGGATTTCCTGGAGAGGTCTCTATCTCTCCCTCTTCATGTGGAACTGAGCCTCTCGTGGTGGCTCAACCTGGACAATCTGCTGAAAGGCAGGCCCTTCCTGGTGCCATTCTGGACAACCGTGACAACGAATGCCAGCCTCTCCGGATGGGGAGCAGTCTTGGGGCCGGTGGTCCCAGGAGGAATCTCTCCTTCCCATCAATGTCTTGGAGCTTCAGGTGATATTTCATGCCCTGCTCCACTGGACACGCCAACTGGAAGATTGCCCGGTCAGAGTCGGACAACGCAACGCGGTAACCTACATCAACAAGCAAGGCGGCACAAGAAGTCTCGCAGCTTGGTTAGAGGTCAAGGCCATTTTGTCCTGGGCAGAGGAGCATGTCTCTACCATTTCCGCAGTTCATATCCCTGGCCTAGACAACGTTCTCGCAGACTTCCTCAGTTGACACACAGTGGACAGCGGAGAGTGGGAACTACGTTGAGGTGTTCGACCTCATTGTTCAGCAGTGGGGTCTTCCATGCATCGACCTGGTGGCAACAAGACACAACAGTAAGGTCCCAATGTTCTGCTCTCGCTGAGAGGACCCCCTGGCTCTGGCAGTGGATGCCTTGTCGATCCCATTTAATTTTCCTCTGGCATACCTCTTTCCTCCCATTCCCCTGTTGCACAGGGTATTAAGGAAACTGAGACTGGAGCGCTGCCCAGTCATTCTGATTGCTCCGTACTGACCTTGACAGGCTTGGTTTCAGGAGCTCCTGGATCTCTCAGTGGCGGGGGCCTCTTTGGCTCCTCTCCTGTCCGGATCTTCTTCTACAGGGTTACTTGTGGAAGGAGGATGCTCATTGTCTTTGCAGAAGATAGGTTTTACTTCTGGTGTGGTGGCTACTATGCTTAGTGCACATTGGCTTAAGATCGAGTTTGGTCTGCCTTTCTATCTTGGTGTGCCGATAGGGACATGTCTCAGGATTTTGATCTTCCTACAGTCCTTTCCTTCCTCCAGGATGGTGTGGATAAAGGTCGCAGTTTGAGCTCTCTTAAGGTTCAAGCTTCTGCTCTCTCTGTTTTCTTTCACAGGTGCATTGCTATTGTTCCTGATGTCAAGGTTTTCTTCCAGGGTGTTGATCATACTTATCCAGTGTTTAAGGCTCACACTCCTCAGTGGGACCTTAACTTGGTTTTGGGTGTCCTTCAACACCCTCCCTTTGAGTCCTTGGCCACTATTCCTCTATGCCAGCTGACATGGAAGATAGCTTTTCTCCTGGTGATCGTGTCTCTTCTCTGTGTTGCGGAGCTACAGAAATCAGCCTCAGCTGATCAGTTGTGCAGGGCGGCCACTTGGTCATCTGTGCATACCTTTTCAAAACACTACCATGTGGATGTGATAGCACTGGATGATGCCAATTTTGGGAGGAAGATCCTGGAGGCAGCCTTGCCTGTCTAGGATCTCCTTAGTCTCTTTAATACTCTTTCACTTTTGAGCCCCATTGGCTCTAGTACGATGTGCTATGTAACATTCATGGGGTCTGTTTTACCCCTGTTCAGTGTCTGTTGACACTTTGTTGCTATTGTTGGGCTCTTCATGATCTGTTAGTTCATTGGTGCTCTGGTGACTTTGGGGCCCTGCGCCTGGTCCTTGCCTTTTTTCCTGCCCTGGGAAACGTAATGGTTGGACATCCCAAAGTTACCAGTAACCTGTATTGGAAGACAGAGAAAAGAGGATTTTAATCTTACCTGTTAAATCCTTTTCTCTTAGTCCATACAGGTTGCTGGTCTCCCACCCTATCAAGGGACCATGCTTGGCTCTCCTGTGGCAGACCGTGGGGGTCCTTTCAGGTTCATGCTCACAGGAGTCTT
The DNA here is from genome assembly GCA_037306005.1 of Rhinophrynus dorsalis. Taxonomy (NCBI): domain Eukaryota; kingdom Metazoa; phylum Chordata; class Amphibia; order Anura; family Rhinophrynidae; genus Rhinophrynus; species Rhinophrynus dorsalis. The sequence continues at coordinate 418,355,330 of CM074721.1, forward strand.
CCTTTACCTTCTTACTACCTAGTCAATAGTTCGTTTTCAAATCTTACTGGATGGGGATTGGCTAGCTGCTAGCTAAGGAGAGGAGTAGGCTACACCCAGCATTCACTTCTCAGAATTGTCCCTGCCTACTGAAAGGGGCTGATCGCCTACCCTAAGTTCCCAGTAACCTTTATGGTCTAAGAGAAAAGTGTTTAACAGGTAAGGCTAAAATCCTATTTTCTTTTGAACATGCGACTCTTTGAGTGGAATTACCTGTAATCTAACAGTAGTTGGTGGGCTGGAGGCAGATTTTAAGCTCTTGAGGGAAGTGCTTTACTAATTCATTCTGTCTGCCGAAGTGATATTTACAGTCTCCAAGCTCCATGGTTTGTTTGTAAATTGCTATTCCATTGTGCAGTGCTGGAGAATTTGTTAGATTATTTTGCAGTTATAAATAATATTCAGCTCATCCTTTATGAATAACGTAGATCAACAGAAATTATTATTTGCAATTTGAATGAATTTTGAAAGGAAGTTTTGTGTTTTAAGTTTTTATATACTTATTGATTATACAGGGTATTAAACGAGCAGGAGAAGAGCAGGAGCAGAAGATCAACATGGAGTTTCTAATCTATGGAACGCGGACATCCAAGGACAAAAGTGGGGCTTATCTCTTCCTTCCTGAAGGAGAAGCAAAGGTATTGGCTGAACAACCAAAGATTCCATCAGTGTGCTCCTTGCCATAAAGAGCTAGTAACTCTTTAATTTGACTTTACACTATGCACTTTACAGAATATGTAATGTCAAATTGCCTATACTTTTTATATATATGTTTTTCTTCATCTTCACTTATTTTTTTACTCTTATGTTCCTGACATTGAGCTTCCTGGATTTGAGCTTTCTGTCAGGGACTGTGTAAGCAGGAATAGTGATGCAATGTAAAAAAGATACAACATAAAAAAATGGGGGATGTTTGTGTACTTACGGATAAATCGTTTTCTCTTATTCCATAGCGACACAGGGGAACCAAGGGGGATAAGCTCTTCCATTAAAAGACAGGGCACCTACTCTCATTCAACCTTACTTTAATGACCCCCTTCTTTAACTCTGCTACTCTTTAGCAAAGCCAAACCAAGGTCAAAGGCCGAGCGCAAAGATAAAAAAATGAATGGTAGATAAGAAGTCATCCATCCATAGAAGCTGAATATGTCAAACAACCCCGTCATGGAAAATAAAACACATTTTTCTCTGGGAGGGATGCCCTGTTTCCTCTATGGACTAAGAGAAAAAACCCTTTTGTGTTTCATCCTATGGGGAACACAGAGGAACCATGGTGACACACCAGCTCTTTCCCAACCACTGGAGGGGACTCCTGACTAAAATTATGTTCAAGAGCAACTAATGCAAGCACAGCAGGACTATGAACTGCTCATGAAACATACCAGAACAGAACATACCATCCTGCAAACTAGGAAGGGGACAGAGTGGGAAACAAAACACTGCAAGGACCACGCTGATAGCCCTTGACTCACCATGGCTCACCTCTGCCGAGGCAAAATATAGGTTCCACATAGAAGAATCACGTGGAGAGGCTCCACATATATAGCCTTAACCATTTACCACAAACTTTGGGCATTGATACCCAAGGTCCAATAAAAAGGGGAAGTCCAAATCCAAAATAGGATCACCCATGTAGAGCACATGTAGGCCACATAGGCCTCAATCGTTAGGGGCAACATGACCATGTCTGGAGCTCTCTGTTAAAACAATGAAAGGCTGTTTGGCCCATTCCTTTTCCTCAAAATACAGAACAAAGGCAAAGAGAACCAAAAACAAAAGTGCACATACAATAAATTTGGCTCCAGTTCTGTCCTATTTGAAATTTAGGACAAGAGAAGACAAGAATGAAAAAGTCCTGAATCAGAAAAATAAGCAACACCTTTGGCCAGAAAAACGCAAGTTCAACAACAGGAGTTTGAAAAATGAGAGACACCTCCACAGCCAAGATCATCGCCAAAAGGAAAGTAGGGTGTCTAGAAGGAGATACCAACCATGTTTCCCTGTGCAAAAGGGAAGCAAAGCTCCGGGATCTCCACAACCTAATGCTATTTCAAAAAGGATGAACAGCAATCTAAAAACCTGAGAACAGAGGAGGAGACCTTGGTGGAGTTGGTAAAGTAAAGGGGACAAAATGAAAAGAGACTTGATTCAGTTGTCCTTGTTAGGCCAAAAAAACCCCACTGGCATTTTTTCAAGCACTGTAAGCTATTAATTTCCTGTGCTATGAAAAAATGCCAGCAAAAAAAAAAAAACCCTGCCGGGCGATAAAGTAAGATGCATTTTAGCCCATTGAAGATAAAACAAACGCCACAAGATACAATTCAATTGACTGCTTTAGCCATAAAGAGCCGATAAGGCATTCACTTTATCGCTGAAAATTTAAGACACAGTTTTTTTACTAGCGTGTCTTATCCAGGGAGCCTGTAGGCACAGAACTGTGAAGCGCCCCCCCACACACACACACGACTTGCCAACTCCACTGGACACCTCTACAATGCTCATCAGCTCCATATTGCCCCTCATCAACTCCATATTGCCCCTCACCTTGCCCCCCATCATCTCCATATTGCCCCCCCATCAGCTCCATATTGCCCCTCACTTTGACCCCATCATCTCAAAATTGCCCCCAACCCCATCAGCTCCAACTTGCCCTCCATTAGCTCCACATTGCCCCCACCATCTCCATGTTGCCCTGACATTGTCCGTTTCCTACCTACCTGGTAGGAGATCTCTCATCTGTGCCTCCTTTGGCACAGTCTTGTAGCTGATGGAGCTCCCGCACGGTCTCCTATTCAGGAATGCAGAGCGCTGGGAGATGTCATCTCCCAGCGCTCTGCATTCCTAAAGATGCGACGAGGGAGCTTACCACCTACAGGACTGTGCCAAAGGAGGCACAGACCTGTCCTGGCGGGGAGGTAGGAAATAGGGAATGGGGGGCGCCAGCGAGGTGGCTACTTTTTTTTTTTTTTTCCATTAAAAAAATAAGAAATCTCAATGACAGGCGCCCCTCTGTGGCATGTGCCTGTAGGCAGTTGCCTACTTTGCCTATTGGCAAATCCGGCCCTGGTCTTATCTGATCTCAAAACAGCTGATGGAGCAAATGAAAAAAAAAAGTGTAAAAAAAACCCTAAGTCCCCAGTGGATGTATTGATACGGGGCCCTAAGCCCCATATCAATACACCCAAAGTACACCCAAACTGTGTCCAGTGTTAGTAGAATTAACCCTATGGGTGTCAAGTAGGGTAAAATAACCCCGCTAGCACTCATAGAGTTAACCCAAATAAGGTACAAAGCAGCAGCACCTGCAAAGTAACACTGTTTATCCAGATGTCCAGTGGGGTCTTCAGCACCTTGGTCAGCAACTGTCCTTGTTCTTTCTTCTCTTTTCCTTCTTTCTTCTTCTCTCTTCTTTCCTTAGTTCTTCTTCTCTCTTCTTTCTTTCTCTGTCTTCTATCTTCTTTTCTTGTAGCTGTAAAAAGATCCATAAATAAATGCTCCATGAAAATAACCCACACATTTATGCATAGCTTAACCCCTTGAGGGCCAGAGGGGTATGCAACACATTGCTCTGCTCTCTGGGACTCAAAGGCTTTAAAGAATGCTTAGATGTTCGGTTATGTCGCTCATAAAATGCCTCAAGTGCATATAAATTCTTATAGTGCCCAACATTTTTAATAAAAATATAATCATTTCTATTAAACATTAGGTTAGTTAGAAGCTATATGTAACCCTGAGTGAGTCAATGCTGAGGAAATGGAGTTTGTTAAATCCCACCAATGAGAGTCCCACTAGAAGAGAATACAGTGTTCTTGGTGAGGAATCTCTAATGAAAAATAAATAAGAGAACTATTTTCCCTTCTCAGTTCAGCAATGTCCCAGGCCTCTATGAAACTGTGGAAAAAAGAAGCAATAGACATCAGTGTCCTCACTGTTTCCATGTAATCCTGAATATGAGGTTTTCAAGGGGAAATAGGGAAACCAGAAATACAGGTTCAGACACAGCAGCACAACAGCTGTGAATCAGGAGAAATTTGGCCAGCCATAACCTCCAAGAACCTGCTTCGTCAGTGTCAGAAATGCATTCCTGACAGTGAAGCCGTCAACATGAAAGGATAGTTGATCACCTGTGGTCTTAAGCATTCAGCCAGTGGAGCTAAGTCTCTATTGAGCAGCCTGGAAAAGATATCAAATGCAGAGGAAAAAGGAATCACCAACTGATTAAGCCATTTGCAAAATACAAACATGAGGAAACATGAGCAATTCGTTGTTCTGAGATGCATAAATATATATGTGTCTTTCTTCACTCAAAGAGAGAGTACTGTTGAACGTATGGCAGTTAGGACAGCCTTGATGGGTTTCTGATCTGCATCTTGGAAAGTGTAGCATGCTAGACGTGGGCTGCAAAAAGCTATCCTAATCGGGAACCCAAAGAGAAAGGAAAAGAAACTCTAAAATACTTGGAAGACCAACAGACAGAATAAAACACCAGGTAGGAAAGTCTGGTACTCATATCCCCACATCAAAGATTCTTCAGATAACTATAAAAGAAGCATAACCTCCTGTAGACATTCAAACACCATCAAGCATAGGTTCACTACAAAAGCAAGAAACATTATACTAAGTAAGGTAAGGACATGAAAGGATGCAGCTCATCATGGGTCTTGGTGACTCCATTGATAGAATAAGTACCCCTATTGTCTGAAGAAGAACACCTGTATGATAGAATGAGTACAAGAAAGTATAATATAGCTTGAGTACAAGCAAGTATAATATAGCTGTTTATAAGAATAAGTACACACACAGAGGCATCTGAAAAGAATTGGCACAGATTAATAACCCAATATTCAGCTGCATAGGAAATGTGCACTTACGTGGTGAGAGACCACATAAAAAGATACACTTCGGAAATACATCTAAAAGCATAAAATCCCTAGAAAGAATGAGATCCACGTTACACTATATACAATAATGAGTGATCTCTGATAGAAGGACTGAAAATTAACCCAAATGTGGTAGAAACATGGAATCTATCCATAGAGTGCAAAATATCATGTGAAAGACCTAATGCCATAAGAAAACGGATCACATGCTTAATACAGCACAAGGACGTCTATGTAAAACATATCAAATTGTGAGAGAAAGCAGTCCTCCCAATAGACTATAATATGGTCATCTGAAGGATATGACCATTATTGTATGAACATAGAACCATAGCAGAAAAAAATCTCACTGAAGAGGAAAAAGTGTCTTAGTGACCTGAAAGTGTCAGACAAGAGTAGGGCACAAGCAGAACACCAACATAACAGACAGTACCAGACAGATATATAACACAACAGAGTTACCTGTATATGAAAGAATATGCTGTATGTCATAAAATGTCATAAAAACACTCATTTTAAACATATGTGACACAGAGACATTCAGGATGATGAGACACATGACAGACATTGCAGTGTGAACTATAAATATAATTGCCTGGCAGTGATATACAGAGCAATCCATAAGCATATACCAGTCCTTACCTGATGTGGATATAGGTATACATAACTCAGCAGTGACTGAGAAACGCTGATCCATCAGGGGTTAATTTGGATACACGTGATTAGGGGTAGAAAGCCAAATGGTTAGGGTTAGTAAGTGGGTAGAAAGTCAAATTAACCCTGATTAGATGCAGTGGGTTATCTTCTTTCAATGATGGCATGCTTTGCCTACTTTTTCTTTTCTTCTGTTGTTTTGTGCTTCTGACACCCCCTACAGTATGTCAGACCAAACCAGTGATGTCCCATTTTTTACATAAGATCAGTAGTAGTCCTTAAATTGTTGTCATTTCTACCAGCCAGACAGAGGACATCCTGTTTCTATCTTGTATGATCAGGCAGTGAAAACCCTTTGTAACAGTATGTTAAGGATTCCTTGAGGATAAATAAGACCACCTCCCGGTTAGAACAAACTGATTTATCACCTGAAATTTATGTTGTAAGAAAGTTTAAGGCTTAATATTTCAAGGAGATCAGGGTGGGCTAATTTTTAAAGTTCCCAGGTATGAAGATCACTATCAAATTAATATTATAGGAAAATCCATAGTTTTCAGATATATTTCATTAGAGTTGAAAGGATGGGAAAAAATGTAAGATAAATAAATAAAATTCTACTTTTTCCTTTAGTGCCACCTTCTGGAAGTATTTGTGCACACCAGGTTAGGATAGAAAGGCAAGTGAACATTCATTTAGTGCAGTGGGATATCTACTTTCAGCAGATTATTACTTTATGGTTGTTATTTTGATTTTATGGGGTAACTATGCCTTCAAACTATATATATATATATATATATATATATATATACATATATATATATATATATATATATATATACATATATATATATATATATATATATATATATATATAATATAGTGCATTTTGGTTTTCATGAAAATGTCAGTTGAAATTCTGTTATGTGTGGTTACCAATATTCACCCCAGGAAAGTACATAGATCTATAGACCTATACACATTGATTTATCCGTATACTCAGCAGACACGTGACATTCATATTTCATACTTTGTTACTCTGTGCTTGCTTGAGATGTACAGTAAATTATGGCTTTATTGTAAATTTCTGAACCCCCCTATTTTTTTAAAAAAATTATTTGCTTCATCATTTCGTGTAGGAAGAATCTTCAGCCATTTGCTGATTCATAAGTTAGTTTACTTTCAGGTAATACATACTATTATATAGTTAATGGTGTGTTTTAGGATAATTTTACCATGTAACCAATAAACTGTGCATTTTTAATTCATAAAGCTGAAAATACCATTTTTCGCTCCTGTTAATTAGGGGTCTGTGCAGGCCACGCATGCAGATAAAACTATTGATATTTGGGATTCAGGACCTTTAAAAGTAATTGATATTTTAAAAACCAACATAAATGTTTCAAGATATAGTATATATTAGCAAAATAAGTAATATTTTTATATTTTTTCATAGCTTATCACAATATGCATAATTAATTTACGTGAGGCACCATAAAAAAGCTTAAAGGGATAGCAATACTTCGTTTTATCTTTATTTTATTTTGTAGGCATTAAAAAAACATGAAGAATGATACAAGTCTTATCTCTCAAACCTTTATGGTTTAAGAGATATTCACAAGCAAAGTATCCCCCCACTGTTCAGCCAGATCAGAAGGGAGGTGCCCAGGTAGACTGCAGAGAGGGACAATCTTCAATTAAGATAAGGGAAAAACCTGAAAAACTTGTCAAGGGGGGAAGGGCTTTCATTGTTTTCATACAAAGAAGATTGTCCCCTGCTGTTATCTGTCTGGTCTATGGACTGCATTCCACATCTGAGAAGAGATTGCTTACACTAGGAAAAAGGGGCAGGAGGGGGAAACTTTGCTTGTGAATATCTCTTAAACCATAAAGGTTTGAGAGATAAGGCTTATATAGTTCTTCATGTTTTTTTAATGCCTACAAAATAAAATAAAGTTAAAATGAAGTATTACTATCCCTTTAATGTCTTCTGAAGAAAAGCACTCACTGTTTAGGTTTCATCCAAAAACAGATAACAGAAATGCTGAAAATGTGTCCAGTCTCCAGGGTACAAAACTTTCAACCAGGACTCTGGCACTCAAATGGTTAAGGCAATATACCTAACAAGATGTAGGAGAAAGGGAGTAGTTTTATGCTATTTGGCTTTGCATGCTATGGTGCTGGTATATGGGGCTTGCTGGCATTAAATTCCTGACAATGCAGAGATTTCCTGACAGTATACTCTACAGCAATAAAACGTGAGTTGCTCTGGCAAATTTGTACATTTGTTCTATTAAGAGCCACTTATTCCTAGGGTATAGCTTACCTTTGTATAATACCTTGAGACCAGAGGGATGTGGACACCTCTTTGGCTCTTTGGTCTTCAAGGGGTTACATTCATATATCATGTGTCAGGTCCTTGTGTGTGTATGTATGTGGAGATGTCAAGGTGGATCATTTATAAAACTGGGGGGGGTATTCACTAAAATGTGATAAAGAGGTGATAAAGTGGTAATAAAGTGGAGATGACTTCTCTAATTTATCACTCCTCCAATTCCTGTGTTATTCTATGGAGTCTATGCACTATGATTTAATCAACTTTGGAGATCTTAGTGAATAGGCTCCATAGAATAGCATGGGAACCGGAGAAGTCTTCTCTATTTTATCATCTCTTTATCACTGCTTAGTGAATCTCCCCCTTGTTGTGCTTTTACTAGGGGTGTATCATTTGTCCTAGGTAGTCCCCTTCAAGGACAGTACATAGTTTCAGAATGAATACTTTGGAATTCTTACTGCTGTGCCAGAAAGTGATGTCTGGGCTGATCTACAAGAAAGTGGCAACCAGCTTTAGCATGACCTGACTACAAGAAAATGATGCTGCAGTTCCTGTTTGTCAGTCTGTGGGCAGTTTGTTCTCTAGTGCAGTGGTGGAGCAAGCATTAATTGCACACTGCTGTTAAGTGACCCATCCATGCAGCCACACTAGAGCCTAGGATAAATTCTCTGTTGTTGTCTTTTCAGCAGTGTGTCTGAATGGCAGAAGAGAAATGTGGTCATGCTATTTGGTTTGTGTCCTTATTGATGATTATATTTTTAATGCTCAATTTAAAAATATAATCATCAATAAGTACACAAACCAAATAGCATGACCACTATTTGGTTTGTGTCCTTATTGATGATTATATTATTAAATTGAGCATTTACCATCTTAGTTATCTAGTGCGCTATTATGTATGCATTAATAGTGTTGCATTACTTAACACCTTCCTTTAGACTTGTTTCAGGGAAGCATGGCCATTTATGATTATTACTAGTATTTATTTATCATAAAATGGTTTTATATAAGGGTTATTACATATTATCTGTACAAACCTTTGTAAAATTAATTTTTTTTCATACCTAAAATGTTATGTCAATTGGGTCAGTTGATTACCAGAAAGGTCACTGAGATTGTAGAAATTACAACTTCAGCTGCTGGACATCTCTGCAGTGTAACCTTTGTAACATAGACCGATGGGAAATTACATAGTAGGTAGGTAACCTCTTGAATGTTAGATAGGTCTCCAACTCGCTGCTTACTTTGGAAGGTAAATGCACCTTTTACACATATAATCAGTGTAAATGTACAGTGCTAATATGACAGTAAAATTCCAGTGTGACTTACAGACCTAGACCAAGCTAAGCAATGAATATATTACACAGTTGACTGCTTTCCTGTTGCAGCCGTATACTCCTAAAGACCCATCGGTGGTGCGAGTGACAGAAGGTCCATTCTTCTCCGAGGTGACTTGCCACTTTCAGCACATTCAGCAGGTGATGAGACTCTACAATTTACCAGGTAAGTGCCAAGCTTTGTGTTCTTCTGTAGTAAAGGAATAATAACCCTTTATTTTGACTTTACATACCCTGTAAGTAAATAATATATACAGTCAGTGCCTTTGCTGTTTATTTTTTTTACCAGCTTCACCTGTTTTGTTTTACACGATACAATAATGTACCTGGATCTGTTTGCAGTGAGCTTTATGTCCAAGAACATGAAAGCAGGTCTAATGAAAAAGATATAATGTAAAAAAGAAAGCACACAGAGCATTCAGTGCTGCAGAGAAACTGTAACATTGTATTACATCCTGCTTCTATCAAACAGAAAACCCCCTGGAAACAGATCCAGGTAGCTCCCTCTTAAGGATGTAAAATAAAAAAAAAAAATACTGTAAGTGAAGATGAGAAAATGTAAGTATTCAGCAATCTGACTGCGCAAATTATGCATTTGCAGAGAATGTAAAGTCAAAATAAAGGGTTTCTATACCTTTAACTTGCACATAATGTTTTTATGGATTGTTTGTTACTTGTAAGGGTATGGGACAGCAAGTTTTCACCCCTTGAATTCTTAATGCACAGTGCATCCAAGGGGTTAAAGAAGAATTAACCCTGGAAGTCTTTTTCTTAGGACTATATTATTGTGCGTACCATTTAGCAGCAGTCCTCTGGCCATTGTTCGTCCTGTGTACCTGGATTATGAGTACTGTTTGGTGTTTACTCCTTATTCATTATGTTCCTGTTCTCCTGAAAGGGACAGAGGGACTCTCTTTGGACGTCAGCTCAATCATAGATATCCGGGACCACGTCAACAAGGAGATAGCCATGCGGCTCAGCTCAGACATACAGAGTGGAGACACCTTCTTCACAGACCTCAATGGATTTCAGGTTCCTGATTAATATCATCGATAATGGATATAGCAGCCAGAAGTTTACTTACATAAATAGGTTATTTTTGTGGTGTATCCTTAAACATGTCCACTGGTTGATGAGTAGAAGGAAGCTATCAGTCCTCCTGCAGGTGATTTAGTTAGGGCATCAGAAACATGCAACCTTTCCTCTTAGTAGCCATTTTCATTCTCTTTCACATAGTAATGAATAGAGACTGTCAGCATCTGTTTGACCTTTAGGCTGGGACCTTTTCGATTTTCTACGATGGGCTTAGAGTATCTCTTAAAAGGCATGATGTTATCTGTATGGAAAATGCCTCCCTTTAAAGATGGAGGATGAAAGCTCTAGCCTTTTAAAATGGAATTAAGGTCTGTGTTTTTATGGTAAAAACTGGTACATAATCCATGGTCTATGTAATATAGGAAATGCCTTTCATGTGCGGGAAATATGATGACTTTCTTACTTTGTCATATAGATATTTGAAGATCAGGGCCACATCTGTTCTCATGTTTATACCAGCAGTTTATAATATGACTTCTCAAATTTAGAGTATTACATCCCTAACACAAATTCAAGCAGCTTGATTAGCCATTCAGTACCTGGACATATGGATTCAGGGAAAACTGTAAGAAATTCTGAAGAAGGACATAGTGCTAGTATAGATAGTAGCTTTAATTCCAGTAACCTACTGGTATATCCCCATAGTTTCTGTGTCACACAATGGATGAAAGAGGGAAGGTGATTTATGTAATTACTGATAAATCCTCATAACTCATATGGAACACAGGACTTGCCTCCTGGAGAAAAACAAGTTGTTTGAGTTCTAGGCAGGGGGTCCTTTGGGTTCCTGGTTCAGATGGCCCCCTTCCTGCCTCACTTCTATTTTTGAAAAGTGGAATAAAGTGGAATAAGGAGAGAGTCTCTGCCTCCAGAGATCTTTTTATGAAAGTACTTTGCCCTCCTGTAGCATGATACTTTACCCCATGGTTTCTGTGTTTTACTTAGAGAAAAAGATTTATCGGTAAGTACACAAAATACCCTTTTTAATGCCTTGAATGCTAGAGACCTTTCCAATGCATGGAGAAACCATTCTTTGGAGACTTCTCTAGCATTCAGTAGGATAAAATCTCCATGTAAATTAATTGGAATTTTGGCAATTGTTTTGTCCTCTGTGGTGCAGTTGATGTACCCTGGCACTTTTGCCTAGTGATTCAGTGTCAGCCTGAGATATACATCTACCTGTTGGAGGACATTATTTAACCATAAGTGTGCCAGTTGCAATGAGTTGGATACACTTGTGGCACTCAAAGGGTTAAGTAATGATATAAGTGGTATATGCTTTGCTCTGATGAACAAACAACAGTGTGGAGATGCTTTACGGCACAACATTCCCCACAGAGCCCCATTATCGCCCACTGTCTATGGACCTCTGTAGGGAAGATCCAGGCATTTTTGTGTTTACATCAGTGAAGTAAGATAAATCCACATGAGAAAAAAGCAGAAGCAAATAGAAAATACTTTCAACAGCCAGAAACAATATTTTATACAAAGTGGCACAGTTCTGAAGCTGAAAACTAAGGAGGATAATTCAGGAGGTGTTTAACCCTTTTGATGGTAGAAGAGACAGAATTCAATTGTACTTAAAGAAAATACTTCTTACTTTTGCTGTCATCTCATTGCTTTTTAATTGTAATCCAGATTCAACCTAGGAGGTTTTTCAAAAAGCTACCACTGCAAGCTAATTTTTACCCAATGCCAGTGATGGCCTATATTCAGGATGAACAGAATAGATTGACTCTACACACTGCGCAGGCACTGGGCGTGTCCAGCCTTAAAAGCGGTGAGTGACAATGTTATAGTATTTCATTTGATTAGTGACACACTCTCTTTAGATCGCAACAGTTTCTATTCTTGTCTAGTATTAACACACACACTGAGCTATGAACGAATTGACCCTACGCACTAGGGTCATTTCTAATAGCAGAAAAGAGAAGAAAGCTCACAGTTCTTACTCACCATAAAATATCCTTATTATATTATAAATTAAATATAAGAATGAAGTTGGAAATATAGATAGCAGCAAGGAATGAGAGGGTTCTCCAGTCCCCCTAACATTAGGCCTAAACCCAAAAGTGAAAACACATACAAAAAAGACAGTCCTGCGCTCCTCTATATACTGTGAACATAAGTGCCCTGTATTTAGCATATGTGATAACTCTTAGTAAATCTAAGTGAAAATAAGTCACTTAGTCACTTAGAAAAGAAAGCACAGTAAACACACAATGAAAGTCCACACAATGACAGAAGTTATTAGATACTTTAACATTCATGGTAACTTAATCCTCTTTTTTGGTGTGTAGGACAGTTGGAGGTCATTCTCGACCGTCGATTAATGCAAGATGATAATCGAGGACTTGGTCAAGGGTTGAAGGACAACAAACGCATCTGTAGCAGATTCCGTGTCCTGCTGGAGAAGAGATCAGCAGGAAACAAGGTAAAACTCTTCTTCTTTGTTCTGTGCCTTCAGGCTTACCAGTTTTGTACAAGGACCTGAGATAAGTGTAGAAAAAGAGTAGTCAATTATTGGACTTACAGCTGCTGGGGACTACAGCTGCCATCATCCCTAACCAGCTATTGGTCCAACATTTGACTCCCCCCGGTGTATAGTAGCTGCTGTAGAACATAAGCCAGAGTGAAAGCACAATCAGTACTGATCTTTTGCAGGAAGCACATCCTCTAACTGCCCAGATCATCATATGGATATTTTCCCACCCTCATTTTCTTATTCTTTTTCTAATATGGCTGTAAAAATCATACGTACGTGTCTCCATACATATCTTACACCATATTTCAGAGTTTGATACTTTTGGATCTTCTGCTCTTTTTTTCAGAACAGTTTGTTTTATTTCTAAATTAGTCCCTACAGTCCCAGTTTATAATCCATGGGTCTAACTTGCTTAAGTTAACAGCGTGCCAAGTACAGGAATGCTATATATGGTAGATCATGTGGTCTTTGGCTCATTCTTTCTTCACTGGCTTGCACTGATATACACTGGACAAGATTCAGACTCATTCATACATTAAATCAATTATTGACTAGCTCCTGCATCTCCTTTTTGTCTTCTACTGCAATAGATCTAACACATATCGATTTAGTCTCATCCCACTGGCTTACGTGTGTTGACCTATCAGTCTAGGCACCTTGCTCAGTCATTGGCTTATATTGTTTATATACTTGGCGAGCTCTTGCTTGAGGACCTCCCCATTGTCCTGCATTGCTGTACACCTAACATGCCCCTGAATGTCTCTTCATTTATTTGCAATGCTCTACACTCAACCATCTCCTGCCTTGTTTTGTCCTCATTCTCTTGCATTGCTGTAAACTTAACAAACTCTGAGGCAGTCTCTTAGAAGAATCTCATTGAAGTTCATCAATAATCGTCACTTTGTTCTTCTGCCTCCAAACCATTGTCTGTATACTTCCAGTTACACAGTGGCACAGTCTCATCAATGCTGCCTTTCTATTATATAATCTCTCACACTTAATACTCAGCCCTGTTTCACTCAGAGTGTAGCCCCCAAACAGCATTTCCACGTGGGCCCTGACTTGTCCAGATCCAGAGATTTGTTGTGCTGGGAGTGGGTAAATGGCTACCAGGGAAGAGACAGTCTGGAACCTAATATATATTTGCGTGATCAGGGCATTTTTTTTTACTGGAATAAAAGGTTCCGGTACTATATATTTTTTGTTTTTGTTTTATTATGGAGAAAATTACTATATAGGATGATTTATTTTTATATTTTTGGTAAAAGATGACAATACTGGATTCCCCTGAGCAGCCACATAAAAAAGCCCTGTATTTGATAAGTAATGTGAGGATAGGCAGAGAATGGGTTATGTTTACCAGACAAGTTGCTGGGCTACTTGTCTGCTACATCCCCTGCTAACCTGCTATATTGATTCCTTTGAAGTCACCCCTGCCCTATCATTTCCCTCCTTGTGCTTGTCATTATCTATTGATCTTTGAAACATCATTGACTTTGCATATCAACTCCTTCCCATCCACTTACCTCCTCTCCTGTTTCATTATTTCCCTGTGTACCATTAACCCCCTGCCCAGCCCTCCAGCTTCCTTTCTAAATTGGCTTCCAGGTTTAGAGAGCTGGCATGTTCCATCCTAAGGAGATACTACAAAGAGGTAATGTTTATGTAGGGAGTGACTTCGGCTTGGTAGATGTGTGTGCTGTAGAATGTGGCTTAGTAGATGCTTTCTAGTGCAGTGTGTTACTTTGGATTAGACATAAAATTAACACCATTTTCACAAATCAAACGTGGAGGAATTCTGGGGCAAACTATACCATAGGAGACAATAAAAAATTCCCATTGGTTTACATGGGGATGTTAACCCTTTGAATGCTAGCGAGGTCTCCAAAGCATTAACATTGGAGACCTCTGTAGCATTCAGCAGAAAAAAAATTTAGATCAATGGGAATTTTGAGAACTATTATTTATTCCCTTTCATTCGGTTTGTTTGTGCCGGAATTGCTTCATTTTTTTTGTGCATATGGCCATAAATTATCAGATTTTATGGGGGAGAAATACATGAAATGTAGAACCACATTGGGGGTTGGCATTAAATTGTATAAAAACAAATGTCTTGTGTACTCAGTACAAAGTCCTGGTATTGTATCCAGTGTAAGTGATGCCTTAACAAACTACCAGTAATACATTTATTACCTAATATAATACTTTTACATGTCCCTTTTCATTGTTAGAGTGGCAGTAACACTTTTGTTTTAACCGTTTGAGTGCCTTAGGGATACTCAACGCATTGTTTTGCAATGTGTTGCATACCCCTCTAGCACTCAAAAGGTTAATAAATTGTGTATACTAATACCTCTAGTATATCCCAAACACCTGTTACCATGTGTGTTATTACAGGAAGCATTAGGTTGCTGCCTGTAATGAAACTGCTGGATTTGAAGGGAAGGGGATAAACAGACAATAGATTTTCATAATCATATGTGCCAGTCCAGATGTGGTGATAATAACATATTTTATATGGTGCTTTTCTCCACACAGGGACTCAAAGTGATTCATACATATCCTTGGAATTAACCAACTGGCAGCAAGTGTTAAAGAGGAACTAACACTTTATGATATCTTTGATGATTTTGAAAGGGCTTTCAAAATCATCTATAGTTATGTTAGTGTTTCCTTATTTGAAAGTGTAGCATGAGATAGCTATAGTAATTTGTCAGTTTATTCAAATTACTGGTAGCCAATTCTTCCTTGTAGGAAGTGGTAGTTGGGATAGAGAGTGTAATGTTAGTATCTGACACACCAGGCTGCCTACTTTGCATAAATAAACACAACTAAATATCTCTTAAAAAATACAATTATAACTCATTTGAATGCCAGAAAGGTATCCACCTCAATGCGTTGGATACCTCTCTGGCATTCAAAGGGTTAAATAGAGAATGGCTAACATAAACATAGGTGATTTTGAAAACGCTTTCAAAATCACCCGTGTCGTTATAAAGTGCTAGTTCCACTTTAACCATCTGAGCACCCGAGTGGTATCTGATACATTGCTTTGTAATGCTTTGTTTATCCGTCTAACACTCAGCAGTTTAAAAAGGGTTAAATAGTTGTTACTAATACCAAACTCAAGAGTACTTACTTTATCAATCTCAGAGGCATGAAAGGTTAAATTGGCAGTGCCAGGGCTAGACCTTGTGACCCTGAGGTTTGAGCACATACTACAACTGGTATATTAGCCCAGGGGATAACAAACTGTGGGGCTGTCCCCCTGTGGGTGAGCCTAAAAGACTGGCAAGGTGGATTACAATCTGATACAGCATACAGATTGCGTAAAGATTTTGACAATAAAAGGGTGGGGGGCTTGGTATTTAAAGTCTGATCACCACTGTGTAAACCAACTGAGCTATCTAACCAGCTACCACCCTAAAACTGCAAATTTCACTTTGTAGCAAAAATGTGATATTTATGTTTGCTTTATTTCAGACAATAGTAAATGAAATATTTAGCTTCATTTATTTGTTAGTTTATGGAAATTATCCAGTAATATCTGGCAAGAAGTGGCATTTGGGATGGGAAGTAGCGTAAAATGTTAGTAGGATGAATGTATGAATTTACCAGTCCAGTCCCAGTGGTGTTAGACTGTAAAGCCAGTGACTGCACTTCAGGGTAACCACTGCTGTGTATGACTACTATGCGTACGGCTGACAAGCTCTGTCATCATTTGGACATTAATGTCAGCAATCCTCATACACCAACCCCATAGCATGCACAGTGGAATGGCGTACACACTCACTCTTTGCCTTGATTACTGCTTAGCAGCAAACTAGGCACAGAGTAAAGGAAGGTCCCAAAATGCCCACAAACAGTACCATAGTCCTCATTTTGGTGTAAGTGGTGTTAAGGGGAGGAATTATGGTGTACGCTGCTTATTAAATTGACTTTAGGTAAACTTTGTGACAAAGAATGCCAGCGCCCAATTGAGCACAGAATTGCCATTGTACAGTAAGTCTCTGAATGCCAGAGAGTTATCCAATGCATAACACATATTTTCTATAAATGACCGTTCCGTTTTAAGCCCTGCTTTCTTCATCTCACTGTACGATCACACCCTGCATTGAGGTAAATGATACTGAGGCTGGACAGGCTTTGATATGTATGAATAAATATAAAAAAATATATGCCAGTGTCTGATTGAGAGCAGAATTCCCATTGTACAGTCACCCGTACAGTATAGTTCGCATTAACTGACTGACAAATAAAGCTAAATATCACATGAGGTATGGTTCTAATCCTTTTGAGGTATGGTTTTAGCCCTTTGAATTACAGAGCAGTGCTCATGTCTTGTAGCTTTTTATTTTTACATATCCCACTACCTTCCAAATTACTGTATTTTACCCATTCTTTTTTTCAGTTGTTTACTCCAGTGCAAGCAAAACAGAGGCAGTTTGAGTTAGGCCTGGATTCCATTGAAGATGATAAAGTTATCACTGTTGTTAACTGCAGATTTCCTCATAGACTTCAATACAGGATTCTATTGCAGATAATAATGTTATATACATATTTCCGCATAGACTTCAGTACTGGATTCCATTGCAGATGATAATGTTTATATACAGAGTTCCTCATAGACTTCAGTACTGGATTCCACTGCAGATGATAATGTTATATACAGATTTCCTCATAGGCTTCAGTACTGAATTTTTTTCCCCCCATTCAAGGCAGAATTTGAAATTGCTATATTGAGGGGGGGGGTTTTGCCTTCTTTTGGCTCAACGATGATAAACTGGAATAGGAAAAAGGTTGAACTAGTCTTTTTTCAACCTAAATTACTATGTTACTATGTAGTACTGGATTCCATTGCAGATGATAATGTTATCACTGCTGTTAACTGCAGATTTCCTCACAGACTTCAATATGAATCTGTAAGATAAAACTAGTGATAACGTGTACGACCTGCAATATAATTGAGGCCTTAATTAGAAGAACTGGAGCATTTCGAAGAACTGGAGCATTTCTGAAGACCAACCCCATCGTAGGCGACAAATTACAATTTCCAAAATTCCCATTGAATTATCCCTTTGAGTGTGAGAGAGGTTTCCAAAATGTTGGATACCTCCCTGGCACCCAGAGGTTAAATGGAGATTGTTAAACCCATTGGATGCTCAAGAGGTCTACAACGCATTGCTTCGCTGTGAACTGGAGACTTCTTAAGCATTTAAGGGATTAAAAATCCCAATTTAAACCAAAGTGTGTTTTGGTTTGCCTGGTTGGTTTGCTGCAGAATTACTCCAGTTTTTCTTATCAAACCAACCTTGTGCCTGCTCCCATCTCCCATCTCATCCTTTGATTGTGTCCCAAGGGGATTCAGATGCAAGAGGTTTATATGTGAAACTCCTATGATATCTCTAGAGCATGGTCTGATGCCTAGTTACCATCCCCAATCAGGTTTCTTTTTATCTAGAGTAAGACAAGGAGGTCTACAGACACGAAGGTGGAGAAACTTTACTGTTACTCAATACAGAACAAGTTAAAGGGATAGTAATGTTTCATAATAAAAGCAGCTCTAATTAATCATAATAATATTTGGGCCCTGGAGAGTGTTATTTCAATTCTGTCAGAGTTGTAGTTCAAGAGTAATTGAATGATAAAGTATCCCCCTCCCACCCCTTTTACTGATGTAACACTGCTCAGCTCAGAGCAGCAGGGAGCTGCCAAGGTAGATTGCAGAGAGGGACAATCTTCAGTTAAGATAAGGGAAAACCTGAAAAAAATGTCAAAGGGGCAGGGTTTTCATTGTTCTCACAGAAAGAAGATTGTCCCTTGCTGTTATCTGTCTGGTCAAGCAACCAGATTCCACATCTGAGGTAAGCAGTGTTACACTAGGTAAAAGGGGCGGGAGGGGGGAACTTTATCATTCAATTACTCTTGAACTACAACTCTGACAGTATTGAAATAACACTCTCTATGGCTCAAATACTATGAAGATTATTTGGGGCTGCTGTTTTTGTGAAACATTACTATCCCTTTAAAGAAGCTGATGTATTAAAATAAAACAGGAATTCTGGGGCAAACCAACTGCAGCACAGGAAATAAAAAAAAAAAAACCTTGATTTTATCCCCTGTGCTTCACCATCCATTTGAAGAGCTCTCAAGCACTGAAGGGTTAAAGTCCTACTTTAATCAATGTGAATTTTAATTTGTCTCAGATTTGTGTTGTTTACTCAAGAATGTTTCCCCTGCTCTTTAGTGCCTCAGCGTGGTTAATTCTGGTTGATCTAAATCAAAGTAAGAAAGGCAAGGCCTCCTTTGTCTAGTCCATTCCAGATGTTGCAAATAAACTAAAAAAACATTTTTAATTCAAATGGCAACCATCTATATTAAAGTATAAAACACAATTTCACTGTCGTCCAATACAGGTCCCTGGTACTTCTGGGAGGCGATTCGCCCCTTTAGTAGGCAGGAACAATTATGCAAATGATTGCAGGGGGCGGAGCCTCCCCTCCTACTTAAGCCACCTTCAGGCCAGAGCCACTAGATTGATTTGTTCCTGGGTGCTGTGCACACCAGGTAGAGAACATCTATGCATTCAACTTAGTCTTTTGTTATTTTTTATTCAAATATGGAATACCACCATTAGGAGGGTGACCATGGCTGTGAATTGCCCTCTTTAAAGTGGCTGGTGCAGCTTCCAGGGATTTTCTGTGGACCTTATGCCCTGAAGAGGGAACAGCTTGAGTCAAGCAGCTTCCCTACTGGGGAATTTTCCTCTGGTCTATTCCCACTTCATCATGGTCACCTGAAGACAGAAGTCCTTGCAGGAAAGGTGAGCCACCCTTTGAGTGCTGAAGGTCCACTTGTCCCCACAGTGTCCCTTTGCTGGGCTTGTATTTGGGAGTTTGCTTTGCACTCCAGCACTCATAGGGTGTATTTATTTGCATTTAATGTATTTAATGCAGTTTCTGTGGTATTCTCTGAGTTTGGAGCCTTGTATTGTATTTCTTTATGTGTTTTATGTATGTTTGGGCACTTTTTAATGTTTTCTTAAACTTTATTGAAAATGGTGTTCCGCGCCTTTAAGCGCGGCTTTTCCCACTTAGACGCTATGGCTCCTTTACTCTCTATGAGATTTCACAGTCTGGGACTTATCTCTGGAACCGCTTGTCACAGCAACTCCAGAGAGGGCTCATTTTAATGCTAAGCTCCTGCTCTATCATCCGTTGTGTGTTTTATTAGTGTGGGGTGTTCAGGGGGGCTTCGGGCACTGTTTGGGGTACTTGTATGGGGAAAACTACATTTCCCATGAGCGCCCGGTTCGCGCTCGTTTCTGATTGGCTATCCTGACGGCCGCCATTTTGTGGAGCTCTTCCTCAGCGAGTACACTATGCAGGGACCGAGCCTTCTCTCCCCTCATCAGATTAACCCTTCGCTGGCCAGATAAGTCCAATATTAGGCATTTCTGGGGTGAAACTTTAATCTTCCACACTATTACTGGGTGATAGAGTTTAAAGTGGGGTATATTGACGCTGTGAGCATGTCTACTTCACTGGAGCTAGGGGCTAGACCCAAGTCTAAGGAGGATGGGGGGTCTGCTCCCCCATGGCGTTTTGCTCCTCTTGTCACACTGGGCTATCTAGCGATAATGTGGGGGATCTATGCCCTAACTGCACTGGTCAAGATAGCAACCCTGGGCTTTCCAGCCACGCTATTGAGCCATCTTGGGTGAGGGAGTTTAAAGCTGCCACTAGGGATCTCAGATCCACTCTTCAACTTTTTCCCTCTCAGGTACAGGGGGCTCTCCAGGTCTGGCAGACCCCCACTACAATCAGGACTTCCCTGCCTAAGCCACAGGGTGCTCCTAATGTGTCTGATTCTTCTGAGGAAGAACTCTTGCAGGATTCTGATGCTGAGGAACGCACTGTTATTGAGTCTAACAGGTCCATTGGGGACCCTTATGAATGTGACCCTGAAGTTTCGGCTGAGGGTCTGATTAGAGCTGTACTGAATACGCTCAACCTTCCTCTGACTCAGGAATCCACGTATGATCCTACTGATGTTTTTCAAAAGAAACCATCTAAGCCTGTTGTTTGTTTTCCAACTAATCCTACTCTTGCCCGTCTAGTCTCTGAGGCATGGAAGAATCCTGATAGATCCTCCTCTGTCTCTAAAAAGTTTGCTAAACTGTACCCTTTTCCTGAGACTGAGCTGGCAAAATGGGTTCATCCCCCCAAGGTGGATGCTCCTGTTTCTAGGCTATCCAAGTCTACCGCTTTGGCTGTCTCTGATGCCTCTGCCCTGCAGGATTGGACGGATAAAAAGCTAGAGCTTTCTCTTAAATCTATATTTGCCTCCATTGGCACTGCCATGCGTCCAACCTTTGCAGTGGCTTGGGTTAATAGAGCCATTGCGGCCTGGACTGAACGACTGACTGAAGCAGTTCGCCAGGATGCACCAGTATCTGAACAGTTGCAGCTTCTTGCTAATATCACTGAAGCTCAGAACTATGTTGCTGACGCTGCTTTTGATGCTGTGCGCATGATGGCGAGGGCCTCCACTGCCTCTGTGGTGGCTAGACGTGCCCTTTGGCTGAAAATTTGGTCTGCTGATACAGCCTCTAAGAAAGCCTTGCTTTCCTTGCCCTTTCAGGGGACTTTGCTATTTGGATCTGAGCTCAAAGAAATGATCAGTGAGGCTACTGGTGGTAAAAGTACTCTTCTACCCTCAGTCTTTAAGAAAAAGTTTCCAGCCAAACGCAATCGGTCCTTTCGTTCCTTTCAGACTGAGACACGCTCCTCGGCCCAGACGGGTCCTCCCGCTACGCGCTCCTCCTCCAAGCCCAAACAGTCCTGGAAGCCCAAAGTGGCCCCCAAGGCCAAGACCTCCAAGACTGCTTCGGCATGACTCGCCGAACCCGGGTCCGCATCCGGCTGTAGGTGGACGTCTCCGCATCTTTCGCCGGACTTGGGAGGAGTCAGTGGCGGACCCATGGGTTCTTCAGGTGGTGTCAGAGGGATACAGAATACCTTTCTCCTCCCTTCCTCCTTTTCGGTTCCATTTTACTCGTCCTTCTCAGGAACCCACAAAAAGACGTCTGTTCGACAACGCTATTCAGGATCTCTTGGACAAAGAGGTTCTGGAAGTGGTTCCTCAGGAGGACACAGGTTCAGGATTTTATTCCAACCTGTTTGTGGTGGCCAAAAAGGACGGAGGGGCTCGTCCTATTTTGGATCTCAAAGATCTCAATGCCTATGTGGTGACTTCCCACTTCCGCCAGGAGTCCCTGCGCTCTGTGATTGCAGCAATGTCTCCAGGGGAGTTCCTTGCCTCCCTGGACCTTCAGGATGCTTATCTTCACATCCCTATTCATCCAGAGAGCAGGCGGTACCTCAGGATTGCCTGCCACAGGGGACACTTTCAGTTTTCTGCTCTTCCCTTTTGGCTGACATCAGCTCCTCAGGTCTTCCAGAGAGTGTTGGGCTCCCTGATAGCGGTGCTTCATCAGGACGGGGTCAGGGTGACTCCCTACATGGACGATCTCCTCATCAAAGCTTCTTCGGTGGAGCTTCTTCACCAGCAATTGCAGAAGTGTATCCACACTCTGAACCGCCATGGCTGGATCCTGAATCTGGACAAGTCGGACTTGGTCCCATCTCAGAGGCTTCTGTTCCTGGGTCTCCTGTTCGACACTCGCCAATGCATGGTGTTCCTGCCGGAGGATGTGGCTCATCAGATAGCTATCAGAGTGGCGGGGATTCTGGAACTGGACTTAGTGCCGGTAACGAAGTTGTCATCCCTGGTGGGGAAGTTCATTTCCACGATCGAAGCGGTTCCTTTTGCCATGGCCCACTCCAGGGAACTTCAGAGATTTGTGATCCAGACGTGCAAGAATCATCCAGATCATCAGCATCTGTCAGTCTCTCTACCTCCTCATGTGGAATCGAGTCTGCACTGGTGGTTGGATCTCTCCCATCTCCTGAAAGGGAGATCCTTTCTAGTTCCTTGTTGGACCACGATCACAACGGATGCCAGCCTTCGGGGCTGGGGTGCTGTGTTGGGTCACTTCAGTGCTCAGGGGAAATGGGGTCTGGAGGAATCTCTTCTCTCCATCAATGTTCTGGAGCTACGTGCCATCCGGCTTGCCCTGAGACACTGGGAATCTCAACTGACCGGTCTTCCGATCAGAGTGGAATCCAACAACGCCACTGCGGTGGCTTACATCAACAGGCAAGGCGGCACAAGAAGCGGCACCGCCTGGTTGGAGGTCAAGGATATTTTGTCTTGGGCAGAAGATCACGTGCCTGTCATCTCTGCAGTTCATATTCCAGGCGTGGACAACGTCATGGCAGATTTCCTCAGTCGTCATACCGTCGACAGCGGAGAATGGGCTCTTCATCCAGAGGTGTTTCACTTGCTCACCCAGAGGTGGGGGATGCCGGAGGTGGACCTGATGGCCTCCAGACACAACAGGAAGGTTCCGGTGTTTTGCTCCCGGCGGTGGGACTCCCTTGCTCTAGCAGAGGATGCCTTGTCGATCCCTTGGGATTTTTCTCTGGCTTACATCTTTCCTCGTCTTCCTCTATTGCTCAGAGTCATCCAGAAACTGAAGCGGGAGCGTTTTCCTGTTATCCTGATCGCTCCAAACTGGCCTCGCCAGTCCTGGTATCCGGAGTTGATGGCCATGTCAGTGGCGGATCCGTTCCCACTTCCTGCCCGTCCGGACCTACTTCTTCAGGGATATCTGTGGAAGGAGGATGTTCACTCTCTCCATTTGATGGCATGGCAGTTGAATCCTCGATTCTAGCAAAGAAAGGATTTTCTCCTTCTGTGGTGTCGACTATGCTCAGTGCTCGTAAGCCTGTGTCTTCCAAGATCTATCATCGTATATGGTCAACCTTTGGCATGGTGCTCTGATAAGAAATTATCCCTTGAGTTTCATCTTCCCACTGTCCTGGCCTTCTTGCAGGACGGTGTTGATAAGGGGCTCAGTCTGAGTTCCCTCAAAGTTCAGACTTCTGCCTTGTCTGTGTTTTTTCCAGGAAAGGATTGCTATCCTTCCTGATGTGAAAGTTTTCTTCCAAGGTGTGACTCATGTTCGACCTGCCTTCAAGAGTCCTGCTCCCCAGTGGGACCTCAATTTGGTGCTGGGAGTTCTCCAGCGACCGCCGTTTGAATCCTTGGCTTCCATTCCATTACGTCTCTTGACTTGGAAGATGGCCTTCCTTTTGGCTATTGTTTCAGTTCGCCAGGTAGCAGAGTTACAGGCTTTGTCTTGTAAACCTCCTTACCTGGTGTTCCACAAGGATAAGGCTGTGCTTCGCACTACCAAGGAATTCTTACCCAAGGTTGTGTCCGAGTTTCACATCAATCAGGAGATTGTGGTTCCCTCTTTCTGCCCTAATCCTTCATCTGACAAGGAACGTGATCTCCATTTGTTGGATGTGGTGCGTTGCCTCAAGTTTTATGTGCATCGCACCGAGTCTATCAGGAAGTCTGACGCTCTATTCGTCATTCCTGAGGGGCCTAGGGCAGGGAGACCGGCCTCCAAAGTTACCATTGCCTCTTGGATTAAGGCTACTATCCGTGAAGCCTACAAGTTGCGGAATAAGCATGTTCCCTTCCGGGTGACTGCCCATTCCACCAGATCTATTGGGGCCTCTTGGGCCTACAAGAATCAGGCTTCCGCTGATCAACTGTGCAGAGCAGCTACTTGGTCCTCTGTGCACACCTTTTCCAAGCACTACCGTGTTGATGTGCTGGCCTCGGCTGATGCCAGTTTTGGAAGGAAAGTCCTGGAGGCAGTTTTGCCTGTGTAGGTCTTCCACTCTGTGATCCTTAGTGCTTCCTTACTGTTGAGCCCAGTTGGCTCTAGTTCCGTGTGCTGTGTTAGTTCAGGGATTGTTCCCTTGATTGGTGTCCGTTGACACTTACAGTTTGGGCTATGTAATTAACTAGTTCATAGCAGTTTTTCTGACTTGGGCCTTGTTCCGGTCCTTGCCTTATTCCCACCTCTGGATCAGCTCAATGTTTGTACATCCCAGAAGTACCAGTGACCTGTATGGACTAAGTGAAAAGGATTTAACAGGTAAGACTAAAATCCTATTTTATCATTGGCAAGCAATCATTGTTTGTGTTTAACTTCTTCAGTGCAATTTTATTTTGAGCCTCCGGGGTTCATATTAGAGTACAATAAGCTGCGCTCCACTTTTGGAGCTTAACCCTTTGAGTGCAAGAGGGGTACGCAATGCATTGCGTACCCCCTCTGGCTCTCAAAGGGTTGAAGATTTATTGCACAGCCCTGAATGAAGCAGTGGATTTGATGGGGAGGGCAATAGGAAGCAATAAACAACTGCACCTCAAGGGAAAAAATCACAGTGAATTTGGATTTTTAACACCTTGTATATGAGAGAATTCCATAGTATACTGCAAAGAGGTCTTAAAGGGATAGTAATGCTTCACAAAAAGCAGCTCCAATTAATCTTCATAGTATGTGGGTCATGGAGAGTGTTATTTCAATACTGTCAGAATTGTAGTTCAAGAGTAATTGATGAAGTATCCCCCCCTCCTGCCCCTTTTACTGACATAACAACACTCAACTCAGAGCAGCAAGACTGTCCGGATGGATCGCAGAGAGGAACAATCTTCAGTGAGTATAAGGAAAAAACTGAAAAACCTTATTCTCACAGTAAGAAGATTGTTCCTTGCTGTGAGCTGTCCGTTCAAGTGACTAGATTCCACATCTGAGCGGAGGTGGCTTACACTAGGTAACTGGAGCTGCTGTTTTGTGAAACATTACTATCCCTTTAAATGCATTACTTCAGAATTATTTGGAGACATCTTCAGCATCCAAGGGGTAAATCAGTGGGCATTTCTATTTGTTCTATAGGATGCAGATTTGTTTGTTCCAGGATTGCTTATATTTTGGCTTTATGTACATGGCCCAGGGAGACTGTGATGGATTTATTCAGGCTGTATACAGGAAGCTGGAACAAACCAATAGCATCATGGTGGGGGGATACAAATTCCCATTGAATTAAATGGAGCTTGTTATCCCCTGGAATGTTAGAGAGGTATCTAGCATTCAAGGGGTTAACAGCACAATTTAATTCAAATAATGAAATTGTATTTGTCCTCTCTGATATTTCTTTGCTCTAGAATTGCCCCTCTTTCTCCTAAGGACCCTATTCAGAAAACTCCACAACTTCAGATCTGGAGCAAACTAACTGCACCGTAGGGGTCAAACAAAAATTCTCCAAATTCTTTTCCATTCAAACTGGGCTTTTTACCCATTGAATGCTACAGAGGTCTCCAACACATTGCTTCACAGAAAACATTTGTTCTTAAAAAACTATAACATAGACCTGGAATAAGAGAATTGATGTCTCTGTACATGGAGGATAGGCAAGTGGTGACACAATCATTTTTTTCTTTCAGAGCCAGGGATCCCAGCCAGTCAGTTTCCCATCTCTTCTCAGTCACATGACGTCCATGCATTTGAATCATGAGCTTCTAGTGATGCCGGTAACCAATGAAAAAGCCCCAGCACTGAAATCCTTCCAGCCTCTCTCTGCCACAATCCCTTGTGACTTCCATATTCTGAACCTAAGGACGCTACAGGCTGAGGTGGGATTACCGCCACTTGTTGCTTTGCCATTTACTGCACTTATTTTGCTTGGATACAAAATTATGTTTATGTTTTTAGTACAGGTGACTGTTTATCACTGCATAATTCTATGAAGAAAGAGCATTATGCACAAAAAAAGAGTAACAATTCTGGAGGAAACTAACTACAACGTAGGGGAGAGAACAATTCACAAAACTTTCCATTGATTAAAATGGGACATTTTATTCCTTTGAATACTGCCTCCAATGCATATCAAGGGGCTAAACGCCCTATTTAAAATAATGGGAAGTTTTATTTCCCCTGCTCCCTGTGGTTTAGCTGGTTTGCTCCATTGTTGCTCCTCTTTCTCTTGTACATAAAGCTTGATGTGTGCTGTGTTTATAGAGCTAAGGTTCTGTGTTCTTGTCCTGTAGGACGATGGGATACCATCACCAGACACCGCGTTCATTTTACACAGGAAGGGCTTTGACTGTGGCCTTGAGGCAAAGAATCTGGGGTTCAACTGCACTACAAGTCAGGGAAAGGTATTGGTATTCAGCACTTAGCAATGACAAATATGCATGACTAACACTCCTGGGGCTTTGCATGACATTTTGTCCCCTGGGACTAATTTCCAATCTGGGGCCATGGAAACAACCTAGAGCCTTGCTTATAGCTAAAGAGGTGTGATTCTGTAGCAAACCAACTGCACCACAGGGTGGAAATAATAACTGCACGCTGCCTTCTAATTACACATTACCTGCTAATCCCACACTACCCTCTAATCACACTCACACACTGCCTTCTAATCACACACCTACCCACTAATCACACACACTGGCTTCTAATCCTAGACTACCCACCAATCACACACCTACCCGCCAATAACACGCTGCCTTCTAATCAAACACTGCCTGCAAATCACACATTGTCTTCTAATCACACAATGCCCACCAATCACACACTGCCTTCTAATCACACACTACCCACCAATCATACATTGCCTACTAATCACATATTACCCACCAATCATTCATTGCCCTTTAGTCACACAATGCCCACCAATCACCCATTGCCTTCTAATCACACACAACCCACCAATCATACCTTGCCTTCTAATCGCACACACTGCCCACCAATTACACACAGTCTTATAATCACATACTGCCCGCTAATCACATACTGCCTGCTAATCACACATTACCTGATAATCACATTGTCCGCAATCACATACTACCCTCTAATCACACACTGCCTTCTAATCCCATATTATCTGCTAATTACACACTACCCTCTAATCACACAAACTAACCGCTGATTGTACACTGCCTTCTAATCACACACTACCTTCTAATCACACACTGCCTTCTAATTACACACTACCCACTAATCACACACACTGTCTTTTAATCCCACACTACCCGTTAATCGCACACACTGCCTTCTAATCCCATATTATCTGCTAATTACACACTACCCTCTACTCACACACACACACTAACCGCTGATTGCACACTGCCTTCTAATCACACACTGCCTTCTAATTCCACACTACCCGCCAATCACACACACTGCCTTCTAATCCCACACTACCCGCCAATCACAAACTGTCCAACACTAACACACTGCCTTCTAATCACACACTGCCCACCAATCCTACATTGCCTTCTAATCACACACTGCCTGCAAATCACACATTGTCTTCTACTCACACACACACACTATCCGCCAATCACACATTGCCTTCTAATCACGCAGTGCCCACCAATCACACACTACCCACCATACATTGCCTTTTAATAACACAATTTCCTTTTCCTCCTAATCACATACTGCCCACCAATTACACACTGCATTCTAAACACACTGTCTTTTAAACACATACTGCCCTCTAATCACACAATGCCCGCTAATTACACACTGCCTTATAATCACAAACTGTCTCTTAATCGCACACTGCCCGCTAATAACACACTATCGCAGTCTACCTTTGAGGCCTAGTTAGCCTGTGCTTCCTTCCTCTGTGGTGTGTCGGCCAGCATTCTTACGGCCACCTCTGCATTACTATGTCCGTTACAGGCACTGGCTCGGACACCTGTTTATGTTCCTATTCTGGGTGGCCTAATTGGGTCTCGCCTCCTTCTGCTCCTTTATAATCCTCCTTGGGGCTAAAAGTCATTGTCCTTACATGGTGTTTCTGATAGCTTCTGCTTGCTCCGTTGTGATCCGTGCCTGTCTGAGAACTCGCTCCATGTATGACTCTGGCTTGTCTGACTACCCACATTGGTCCTGACCTGTGGCTCTGGCTGACTACTCGCTCTGTGTATGACCCCGGCTTGTCTGACTACCCACATTGGTTCTGACCTGTGGCTCTGGCTGACTACTCGCTCTGTGTATGACAGCGGCTTGCCTGATCAGTGGCCCTGGCTACTAACTGTTCAGTGTAGCCTCCTGTTGCCTTTCCTGAGGGCCTGGTTACTTTTGCTCCTTGTAGTCCTCGGTTTACTTGACCCCAGTGGTCCTGGCTCCTACTTGCTCAGCATAGTCTCAGGTTGCCTGACCAGTGGCCTGGTTACTCTCGCTCCGTGTATTCCCCGGCTTGTCTGACCTTTGACTCTGGCTGCCTACTCGCTCCCTACACTACCTGCTTGCCTGATCTGTAGTCTCGTTGCCTCCTGGCTTTGGTCTGCTCTCGCTCTCTGTTGCCTCCGTTCGCAGACCAAGATTTTGAGTAGTGTAGTGCACAGCACAGTGTGCAGCTCTGGAGGGACCTTGGGTCCTATTTACATATGTCTGGGGTTCTGTGTGGGCTCTACCATTATTGTTGTTATAATAAATAAAGGTGGTTATATTTTATCTTTGTGTCTGTCCTTATTTGCCTGATTACCATTACACACTGCCAGCTAATAACACACTGCTAGCGAATAACACACTGCCCACTAATAAGACACTGCCTTCTAATCACACACTACCTGCTAATCACACACTAATCACACACTGCCTTCTAATTACATACTACACGCTAATCTCACACACATTGCTACTAATCTCACATTACCTGATAATCACACACTAATCACACACTGCCTTCTAATTACACACTACATGCTAATCTCTCTCTCTCTCTCACACACACACACACACACACACACACACACACACACACACACACTGCTACTAATCTCACATTACCTGCTAATCACACACTAATCGCACACTGCCTTCTAATAACACACTACAAGCTAATCTCACACACACACACTGCTAATAATCTCACACTACCCATTAATCACACAGTTCCTTCTAATACCACATTATCTGCTGATTGCACACTACCCTTTAATCACACATTTCCTGCTAATCACACTGCCCACTAATTATACACACACTGCCTTCGAATCACACACTGCCTGTCAATCACACACTGCCTTTTAATTGCATACTACCCACTAATTACACACTACCCGCTAATCACACACACTGCCTTCTAGTCCCACACTACCCGACAATCATACACTGTCTGTCAATCACGCACTGCCTTCTAATCACAAACACTGCCTGCCAATCACACACTGCATTCTAATCACACACTGCCCACCACATGCTGCCTTGTAATCACACCCTTCCTGCAAATCACACATTGCCTTCTAATCACACACTGCCCTCCAATCATACATTACCTTCTAATCCCACACTGCCGCCAGTCCCACACTGCCTGTCAATTCCACACTGCCTTCTAATCACACACTGCCGTCTAATCCCACACTACTCGCTAATTGTGCACTACCCACCAATCACACACTGCCTTCAAATCACACACACACTGCCTTCAAATCACACATTGTCTTCTAATCACACACTGCCCGCCAATCATACATTGCCTTCTAATAACCCACTGCCTTCAAATCACACATTGTCTTCTAATCACACACTGCCCGCCAATCATACATTGCCTTCTAATAACACACTGCCTTCAAAACACACATTGTCTTCTAATCACACAGTGCCCGCCAATCATACATTGCCTTCTAATCACACACTGCCCGCCAATCATACATTGTCTTCTAATAACACACTGCCTTCAAAACACACATTGTCTTCTAATCACACACTGCCCGCCAATAAGACATTGCCTTCTAATCGCACACTCTCCGCCAATCATACATTGCCTTCTAATCACACACTGCCTGCCATTCGAACTTTGCCTTCTAATCACACACTACCCCCCAATCATATTTTGCATTCTAATCAAATGATGCCCACCAATCACACATTTCCTTCTAATCACACACTACCCAACAATCATGCACTGTCAGTCAATCACACACTGCCTTATAATCTAATCACACACTGCCTGCCAATCATACTACCTGCTAATCACACACTGCCTGCTGATGCTTACTTATTGGACAGGGCTCTTCCCTCATCTGTGCAACTATTTTGTACAATGCACCCTAACAGTTTAAGATAATGCCTATGCGTCTGAGAATCAGAATGGGTTCTGGAGTAGTATGTGTTTGTGTGGGGGTATTTGTCTGCCTCTCCTATTATAATGTTCAAATATCAGTATATTAACTATAAAGCTTTTCATGCCTGGTAAAAAAAAAAAAGACCGAAATTAACTGGAATGATTCACAAAGCATTAAAAATATGTGAACTGACCAGACATTGTCTACCCCAGGGTTGAGAAAGGCATCAGAGCAATGTAGCCTGGGATTTGTAGTTCTGCTTTACCAAACAGCACTCTGTTACCCGGCATAGCTATTATGTAAGTTTATAAGTCCCAGCAAACTGAAATATATTATTTGTCACAGCGCTAAGTCCAAAACCATATAAAGTATAAAAAAACAGAAACATCCCAGACTGTTAGAAGAACATCTACAGCTACAGTGTACAGAGAATAAAACTGGACAAGCTCTTGTTTTAAAGCTGTTGTAGGACTTTGATTCCCAACATCCAAAGCCAATCAATGGCTGATTGAAGTTGCTTGGAGTTGTAGTACAACAGAGAGGGTACCAGTGATTGTATCACTGATTTGCTTAGCACTCACAATGCCATGTCATTTACCAGAGTGATAAGAGATTAATTGCATTCTTAAATAGAAAATAACATGTTTTGCCTAGTCTGCTGTTATGGGAGCAGACGGTAAAAAGCCTGGGACTGAACTGTGCAACCCTAATATGGTTCTTCTAAACAATTTGGATATTAGAAATCTGACCCACTGGGCTACCGAACCTGCTAATAGTGTGACTAATAGTCAGAACTTTACAAAGTTGAGTTGACAGTAGCTCTTCATAGCCTCCTAGGGTAGGAAAACAAATCCCATCCCTATCAGTGTGAAGGGGCTGCTGGGTCTTGCCCCACATGACTGTGTACTGCGTGAATAGTCTTGCAGATCTGAGTCTTATGGGATTAACAGGAGAGCACTGAGGATCGTTCTTTTTGATCTCTGTTCACTTTCCTGCTGATAGGCAGGAACTCATAATGCAGCCCCAGCTTTCTCCAAGGGTGTTCTCCCAGATAAGCACACCTGATGATGGGGAACTACATGATAGTCTCCTTTTAGTACACATTTCAGCACCTACATCAGGATAAACCAACATCCCACACATTCACCTACAGAAACACTGACCATTACAGGTTCTTCTAATTTACTAGGTCAAGAACAAGGCCTTCAGTGATATAATTCTGGTTGACTGCTCAAGCTGTATATAAACTGTAATGAAAAAAAAGTGTTTGATTAAAAACAAAATAAAACCACAGCATAACAGACAATACTCTGCATCTTTACATCTTGGATGCTGGAGATGTCTCCAAGGGGTTAAAGAAAACATTTTATCTTAAAACATACTGGCTTGGTACAAATAATTATTCCACTTAATAGTCTTTAGAGTCTTAAATATAAAGGTTATTGTTTAAAATGATCAAAATTTGTAGGGTAACCTGAGTGTATTGGCAGCAACTGGTATAGTTTTAATATATATAATATTGTGTATCACCCTTTTCCTTCAATATGCTTCTTATCTTACACGCTGATGTCCATGATTTTATTCACAGATGTCTCTCGGAGGTTTATTTCTGGGTCTAGAAGTCGGAATCCTGCAACCAACCTCATTGACATTGATGTATTCCTTAGCTTCCCCTTCAAACTACAGCAACCCTACTGTCAGT
The DNA here is from genome assembly GCA_037306005.1 of Rhinophrynus dorsalis. Classification (NCBI taxonomy): domain Eukaryota; kingdom Metazoa; phylum Chordata; class Amphibia; order Anura; family Rhinophrynidae; genus Rhinophrynus; species Rhinophrynus dorsalis. The sequence continues at coordinate 418,387,920 of CM074721.1, forward strand.
ATGGATCCAATGGAGATTTCAACCTATCGCTTGCGCTTCAGCTAACATAACCAGAGGGAGTGAGAGATCCCAGCGCACAAGAGCCATGGACTAGAAACTGGGCATTCTCTCAACCAGTTCATGTTCTCATGGAGAGTGAATGGTGTAGCCTGTATGCAAGAACAAGTCTAACACTGGACAAGGTTCTAACCTCTGTGCAAGCCACTTAAACTAAAGGGGCACCCTTATCTCAGAAAGGTTTGAACATGCAGATGGAGCACCTACGAATAAGCAGAAGCTGTATATGATTTTTTAAATTATTTATTTGTTGCCTATTTAAAAACCTTAACATAACTTGATCAGTGCTGCAATTTCAGACAGATCCTGTTACAGTGTTTATCACTCACAGTAATTCACACTGTGCCATTATATGCTGCAAACATGTCAGCAGTAGGATGGTGTTATGCCACCAGTATGGTATTAATAATTCTTAGATCAAAGCTAGGTAGATAGAGTCTACAATTGTGATATTTCTGTATATATATATTATGGGTGAGAGTAAGGAAATTCTCACAAATCCAATGCCAGTATTCCACCAGATCTTTTCTGTCTTTTGGATTCAATGACTCTGTTACCTTTTTCTATTGTTACAACACAGCCTCGGGCTATGGGAATATAATTCACATTGTAATAGCATCAGGAAAACACCATATGACAAATGCATAACTCATACAGTGTACATATTATTCTACCATTAAGCCCTAAATACAGTTTGTCACCACAGTTGATGAATTAATAACCCACTTTTTACCAGATCATGCTGACTCTGAATAGACATATGTTATAAAATGATTTGTCGCTTAAGGAAAATAGATATTATTGGCTATAGCTGTAGTTGTGTTTTATTTCCGTTAACAGTTGTAAGCTTAAACTCCTGTTTTATCAATGACAGGAGTTTCCATTAGTCAAGAACATTCATTTTTGGGTGTTCCATAGCTGTAGCCAATCATAAGCAATGTTCCAGTTTGCTTCCTATCAGTGGTAGATTTTACTGGTTAATTGGATCCTCTGTATATGGTTTGTTGATGGTCTTCCTTTGTGGATTAGGTTTTCCACATGAATACATATATTCTTGTTTTGAGTTGAACTCCTGTTGGCATGCAGAAAATAGGGATATATATATATTATACCTTTCCAAATACACACAAAGTCCTTGCTGCAGATTAATCCCACCTTGACTAAGTCTTCATGTTACCTGCAACTCAGCCCAATTTTATGTAAATGCTATCTAAAATGTCATGCTATCTAAAACTGTTCTTCAGTTAGAAGTAAGGGTACTTTCCTATTATACGGACCCATTTGCAAAACTAATTCCTGTTATTGTTACTTCCTGTCAGAATCTGAAAAATATTATGATAAAGATTTTGTTTAAAAATGTTTGAACAATATTATAATAAAGATTTTGTTTAAAAATGTTTGAAAAATGTTTTGAAAATGGTTTCCGGATAACAGGAAAGTACCGAAGCAGAGGCGTAACTAGAAGCCACGGGGACCTGCTGCAAGAATTGCCATGGGCCCCTCCCGACCACATTGGCCCCCCTCAACTACATTGGCCACCTCCATATTGCCCCTTCCACATTGCCCCTTCCACAATGTCTCCATCTCCACATTGTCCCTTCCACAGTGCCCCTTCAACAATGCCTCCATCACAATGCCCCTCTTTCTCCACAATGCCCCTTCCACAATTCCCCTGTTTCTCCACAATGCCACCTATCACAATGCCCCTCATTCTCCACAATGCCCCTTCCACATTGCCCCTTCCACAATGCCCCCATCACAATGCCCCTCATTCTCCACAATGCCTCTTCCACAGTGCCCCTCATTCTCCACATTGACCCTTCCACAATGCCTCTACTGACCACCCCCCTCCTCCTACCGCGAGTCCCTTGTGGTCTGTCGGTGTGAGATAGCAGATCTGTGCCTCATTCGGCACAGACCTCTGTCTGAAATGCAAGCCCCCCCGGTTCTTAGTAATGGAGATGTCATCTCCCAGTGATCTGCTTTACTAGAGCGCCGGCTGCCGGGAGATCAGCTGTGCTGCGGGTGCGTGGTGAGGGTGTCGCAGGGGGCGGCCAGGCCCCTGAGAGTAACGGGCCCGGTCGCAGGTGCGACCCCTATTGTTACGCCACTGCACTGAAGTAAGTCATCTTGAGAAACAATACAGAGTTCTGTCAGTATAATTCAAGGGTAGGCAGTCTGCTTGCTCTCAGCAGTTGCTGGGCTACAACTCCCATTGTCTTCAGCTTGTCAATGGCCATAAATCTTTGTAGGTAAAGAGGTAGCCCATTGAAAACATAGGGTCTTGTACACATAAAGAAAAGAGGTGCCATTCTTGAGCAAACCAACTGCACCATGACGATAAATAAAAATTGCCAGACCTCCACTTGATTTACATTGAGACCACTGTGTCATTCAAGGCATTAAAAGCCCCAGTTAAATCACTGGCACATTTTTGTCCCCTATGGTGCAGTTGCTGTGCTCCAGATTTGCTTTTGTTTGCAGAAGCCCATAGCCCGCCTTTAGCCCTTTAAGGGCACAAGCAGTTTGTAACATAGTGCAAAGTAATGTGTTGCACACCGCACAAGTCCTTAAAGGGTTATGTTCTGGTAACTGCATATACATGTTGCCCTGTGGGCTGGATTCCATTGCAGATGGTAAATATCACTGGTTTTAGCTCATGGATTCCTACTGAAGTCTATAGGGACACTGGAGATAAAACCAGTGATTCCAGACACTTTGCATGAACTGCAATGCAGTCAATGTCAGATTTCATGGGTGTATGTTTCACTTTGACCTAATGCCCATCTTGATTTAAAATCTGTGCCACTATGAGTCTGTGGTGATGTCAGAGAGCTTCAAGGCGGTAAGATAATTATCTCCTAATTTTGGTTTTGCTAAATATTTTATAGATAGCATATTTATTTTTAAATCAACATACAGCTGGGCCTTACCTTATTTACAAATTATGTAATATGATGAAAGTTATAGTTTTCAGGTATGCCACACACTAATACCCCATGTAGACCATGCTACCAGATGTGCAGCCCTGTCCTAATCTTTATACCACAGTATGTGTAATGTGAGTGTGTTGCATGTGTGTCTAATGTGTGTGTGATGCATGTGTGATATATATATATATATATATATATATATATATATATATATATAGATATATATATCCAAAACATCCTAATGGCCGCTTCAAATGTTGTACTTGTGCCTTTATTCAGGATATACCATCTTTCGTTAGTCATGGATCAGTCCAAAACACATTTTTTTATAATGCCCTCTATGGAATTCATTGACTATGGATCTCCATGGTAAGTAATAGGGACAGCACCACTTGGTGACAATAAAAAATTGCAGCGTGATATAAAAGAAAAATATATTTGAGTTGATATAACTTTTGAATAAAAAGTCTCTTAGCAAAAGGCGTTATATTGGTTTTTATCAACATGAAAAGTCCCATACTATTTTTTTCTTATTCTGCTCCTTTAAGACTTAGTCATTTTGCCATTTAGAAAAACAAATGTAGATTTACAAACACATGCGGAGGCTAGTGTACTAAGAAACTTAGTGCATAGGCTCCATAGAATAACATAGGAATTGGAGAAGTGATATATCACTGGAGAAGTCATCTCTACTATATCACCTCTTTATCAAGTCTTAGTGTATCTCCCCCTGGAGTCATTCTGGAGCTAAGCAGTTGCACCGTAGGGGGCAAATAAAAAAAACCCCATCAATTTTAAAGTTTATTTTAACCCTTTAAATGCTAGAAAGGCTTCCAATGCATTGCATAGCACTGCGCTGGAGACCTCTCTAGCATTCAGGAGTTTAAAATCCTCTTTTAAATCACCGGGGAGTTGAGGATATTTTATTTGGTCCCTGTGGGGCTGTTGGTTTACTCCAAAAATATTCTCGTTCTTGGTACATCAGACACCCTATCCACTGTTTACTGGTAATTTTACCTAGAGTCCATTGCAGGGGATAATGTTATCACTGGTGTACAAATTTCTCTATAGACTTCAATAGGAACCAGTGAGATGAAACACGTGATGACATTCATCACCTGCAACAAAATCTAGTCCTTTCATTTTACTTCATCTGTAAAAGCATCATGCGACAGGGCCAAGTAAGACTATTTGGTTAATATTTGGGTTCCTTTAAAGTGAAATGAACACCTCATGACAATTAGAGTTCATTTGAAAGCTCTCAAAATCAGTCATTTGTTATGTTAGCCATTTTTATTTAACACCTTAAGGACCACAGCCAGCACTTAAGGACCACAGACCTTTTTTTCTGTCACCTGATTCAGGGATCCCATAGTTTAGTTGTTCTTGATCATCTCTCACAAGCAAGTCCCTCACTAATATTTGTTTCCGGCAGGTTCTGTATACATTGCATGTTCTCACCCCTAATTTGTACAACGCTGAGGAATATGTTGGTGCTCAGTAAATACAGGATAATAATAATCTCTCTTGTAATCCACGGCTAATGATTTGTATAAAGTCTGATAACATCTTTGGGGAGATTCACTAAGTGGTGAAAGTGGATGACTTCTCTACTTTATCACTTATCCACTTTCTATGTTATTCTATGGAGCAAATGCACTAAGAGATCTTAGTGCAGAGACTCCATAGAATAACATAGAAACTGGAGACGTGATAAAGTAGAGAAGATGACTTCTCCAGTTTATCACCTCTTTATCACCACTAAGTGAATCAACCCCCTTGTATCTCTTATCATCCATTCAAGCTTATGGTGGCCTATGGTTTGTTGTAAGGAGGTGTAACCTACAGCTGAGCTTAAACAGAGATAACTATATACAGGAACCTGCAGACATAATGTGGAAAATAGATAAATACACTATACCTGACAGCTATACTCAGGGCAACTAGTATGAAAATGGGGTTATTCACTAAAGAGTGATAAAGAGGTGATCACGTGGAGATAAAGTATCCGGTGATATCACTTCTCCAATTGCCATGTTATTCTATGAAGCCTCTATGCCGATCGGGGAGCCCTGAATCGGAATCACAAAAAAAAAAAAAAAAGCTCCATGGTCCTTAAGTGCCGGATGCGCATGTGTGTGCCGGTCCTTAAGGGGTTAAAGTCACATTGCTTACTTATTTTCTTATTTTTTTTGTCATTTTCAACTTTTTGTTGTTGTTTTTTTTTGTTTGTTTTTTACACTTATGTTTCAGACATGAAGCTCCCTGGATATCGGTTTGAGGGAACATTCAGTCAGCAACTGTGAAATCAGAGATATTTAGACAATGTTGCAGTTTTCCTGCAGTTCTGCTGTAATGACAGTTGCATAGGCATTTTGGTTTCTATGTATAAAAGCAAACTGGAGTTATTCTGGGGTAAATCTTATGCACCTTAGGGGACAACTAAAAAAAAATATCCTACATTTCCATGCACGTGAATACAGCTTTTTAACTCGCTGAATGATAGAGAGGTCTGAACAAGACAGTATGGGAAGTCCCAGACCAGTATCAGCAGCTCACACTGGTTGGCTCTGGCTGCAGCCTATTAGAGTAAGGTGCAAGCGTGTGCTTCAGTCTGGTGTAATTGTGTTAAAGGGATAGTAATGTCCTCTTATAAGTTGCTGCTGTATTGTAGATTTTAAAAAAAAATGTATTTTGAGCAAGCCCCATCACTCAAACCTTTATGGTTTGAGAGAGATTCACAGCTAAATTTCTCCTCTCCCTCCCCTTTCCCTGATGTCAGTTGTAAAGCTGACAGAAGGAGATCCGTATTGGTTGACTGAAGGCGTTTCTTCAGCAGAGCCGAAATAGCGATATTTAAAAAGAACTACTTCATTGGATCGGTCTACAAAATGTGCTTGCAAACCAGGCATACTTTGTAGACTGTTCCAAAGAAGTATTTATTTTTAAATATCGCTATTTCAGCTCTGCTGAAGAGCCGCCAGTTGGTCCCAGGACCGGGATTTCCTGCTGTCAGTAGAGCTCTGACGTCAGGAGAAAGGGAGGGAGGGGGGAACATTAACTATGAATATCTCTCAAACAATAAAGGTCTGAGAGATGGGGCTTGCTCAAGATACTTTATTTTTTTTAAATCTACAAATATAGCAGCAACTTCTAAGTGGGCATTACTAACCCTTTAACCCCTGGCCGGCACTTAACGACTGTGGGTTTTGTTTTTTTTTTGGCATTCTGCCGAATTACTTCCTGGACGTACATGTACGTCCTCTGTCACTAAGTGACAGTTTCTGTGGGACGTACATGTACGTCCATTGTCAGCATGGGGTTAAATGATATTCTTGTCCACCCAGCAAACACAGACTAGAGCAGTGTGTAGAGGAGAGGAAGAGGGAAGGAAGACTGGATCTGAGAGTCATGTGGAAGGATGGGGGGAGAGAAGAGACTGTGAGTTACTCATATATAGTAGTGAAAGAGGGCATCTTAACCCTTTGCGTACCAGAGGAGTCTGCATTGCTTTGCTTTACAATGCGCTGCGGACCTCTCTGGCACTGAAAGGGTTAAGGCACAGAAGGAAAAGGTACAACTTTCTGTTTTGTCCACTTTGTTATTATACATTCACGGAACATTTATTTCATCCATCATCTGTTAGTCTATAGAGTTATCTTATTGAAATGTCTATTTGGTGACCTTTAAGCGTGCAACATTTGAATGTTGTCCTTTTGATTCAGGCGACATTTTTAACTCGCCATTTTGATGGTTGCCAAATAGAGGGCCCCCCAAAATTCAGTCTTTGCCATTCACAACAACAGAGATAACTGCTGGAGCTGTAATAACTGATTTAAAAACAAATGTATGCTGTAAAATACTTGAATCCAGCATCTCCTAGCAGCAGGAGGGAGTTTTACTTAGTACAAAACCCCCTATAATATATATTTTTCATAATTAAAGTTTACTGCTTCTTTACAGTTGTACAGCGTTAACCCTTTGAATGCCAAAGATGTATCCAACACCTCTCTGGCACTCAAATGGTTAATGGCAAAAAAAAAACAAAAAAAAAACCCAGACTGATCAATCCTATTGAAGTCACTCCCTGATGGGACTTCTAACCCTGGGCTTACTTGGTATCAGTAGTTGAAAACTTCTCTTCCATTACTTTTATACATATTGCTGATTTGCTTCTGACCGCTTCCCTTTGAAAACTTGGTAGTAAATCTGAGGGACAGATCTTGCACATGGGACAAGTGTTGCCTTTATCTCTCTAAAGGCTAGAATTATGTGTCCCACTCTCAGATTACTGTGGGACTATTATCAAGAAAAATGTTTTAGCAGACAGGGCTCGTCTTTTGCATAGTTATCATTTTTAGACATTAAATGCTACTTAAGTAATTATTCAGCATCTTTATTTCTTTATCTACTACTGCTATGCAGACACTGAAAAACTATTATTTTTCTCCACAAAGGTCCTCTTTTCATTATTTATTGTACAATGATGTAAAAGTTGCAGTGCTGAAGGCACCACCCATTTTGTCCTTAGAACTACCTCAAACAAAGGAATGGGGAGCATGGCTTGCTATGCTCCATGCAAGCTTCTTGTCTGAGAAGTCAAGAAACATCACTTCTGGTTTATGCTTGTGTGCTATTCAATATAAAGCTAGATTTAGGGCTAGATTCTGTTGCAGGTGGTAACTTTATCACTAATGGGCCACTTAGCTTCTTCTCCATTTTAGTGCAAGCTAACTACCCAGATTGACTTGCCTCTTAATTACTGAATTCCTAAGTGATACTTTCACATGGAGACGCAGATGTGTTTGGGAAGGCTGGCCCACATGGGAGTCACTTATGTATGACTGGTTGACACTCACATGGTTCTGACCATTTTAGTTCAATTTGATGAACATCACGGTCTCCAATATCACTTGTGAAGGACCTGCACGGCAATCTATAGACCACAGTGCATGTATGCTGCAACTGTGATTTGCCCATTGCAGAGTGCATTTAAGTTGCTGCATTCAGACAAACTCAGAGAGACAAGACTCTCCAGTATGAATGACACCATTGGGTACAAGCTGTTTCATTTTTGATACATTTAGCACTGTGTTCTAACCATTGGTATTGTCCATGTTAATTTACCCACAGACTTCACTAGGAAAAAACTGTGAAAAATGAATATGAAACAATGCATTGGAGATATTTTCTGCATCCAAAGGGTGAACTGATCCTGGTACCCTATGTTTTGTTAATTTTATAGAGAATGAAAAACTGCCTTATGTGGTTTTTGCCATTTGTTTGTATTATAAATATTTTTGAGACATGAACGTTTTATTTGTTGGTAAATTGTGGCACTTTATGCTAATTAGTATATGTACTTGGCTAATATTACCAAACATTGTGCTATGAATGAATTTAAACAGAGCCCACATACTGGGGCATATCTAGCACAGCGAGCGGTAAGTTTGGTGTAGAACAGAACTATTTACCATACTGTATAGTGAAATAACATAATGGGTTACACTTTGTCACCAAAATATACAGCTTAACTTCTCCAAAACTGTTTATATTATAGGAAAATGGCTATTACAACATATAGGCAGTCTTTAAAATAAACTATACTTGTCTTAAGGTGACATGTACACTTTAAGGATAAAATGAGCAGTTTTTTTTTAATTTTGCTTATGACACTTAAACATTTCAGTTTTCAAATACCTTTAAAGGGATAGCAACACTTAATATATATTAAAATGTATATTGTAAGGTTTATCCTCCTGAGTACAACAAAGGTACTCCCACAGCTTATAGGTGTTTTATTAAAAAGTTACAGCAGCTAAGTTATTTTCTCTGTCGTCCAATATAGGTTACTGGTAACTTTGGGTAGGTGATCCACCCCTTTAAATAGGCAGGAACAATTCTAGAAGTCATGGGCGTTTCTAGATTCCAAAAAGTTCTGGGGCTAGAGCCCATGGCAAAGTTCAACAGGCCACCAGCCACCGTGATGATAATGCTGTAGTGAGGAGGCGTGGGTTATCCTTACACACAAACATATAAACACTCACTGACACACATGCGCATGCAAACACACAAGCACATAGACATACACTCTCTCTCTCACACACACACAAACTTACCTTCTACTGAAGCCAATTAACACCAAGTAGTGCAGGCAACAGAGCATCATTAATCACAGATACTCATATGGGTTTGGGGGTTACAACAGCTTCAAAAGCATGGTAAATGAACCCCTTGAGTGCTAGGGAGGCTTCCAAGACTATGAGCTCCTTTCCATCTCTTCTGAACAGTTATTGCTATCAAGTTACAATTTTAGCTGTAACTCCATATGCTTCTAAAGCTATTTTCCCAATCAACAAAATAATATTGAAAAATTACTGCTTTGACCTTATTGCTGATTTACTCAATATTAGTGAATCTAACAATATCCAGTTTTCAGTAAGATGAGGTGTGAAGAAAATGAGAGATACGAAGGTAACATTTTCTGACATTTCCTGAAAACAGCCCATTATTTCTTTCATTCTTGGAAGTAACATTGTTGAGCATGCTACCCCTTTTAGATAGCTTCCGAATGGCTTGTGCCTATGATATTGATGGGAGGATTACCCCTTTTCCACTAATAAAGTCTTCAAAATACACTGCAAAGAAAAAAAGTAACCAAAAAAAAAATGAATCAAAAGAGAGGGAAGAGGAGTGGGCCAATCAAGAAATATTTAACTCCTTGAGAACCAGAATGTTGTGCAACGCAATTTGCTGTATACACCTCTGGTCCTCAAAGGGTTAATATGCAAATCATGTCCAAGCCATTTTCCATTCCTCAGTACTCCAAAAGTTTAAGAAACTATAGAGCAACAGAATTTCACATTAACCCTTTGAGTGCCAGTAGGGTGTGAAACACTTGTAACTTGTTGCATAACCCCCTGGCACTCAGAGAGTTAACCCCTAGGATGTTAACTATTTTGTGGCAGGCTGTTAAAATTCAACTGGAAGCCTTTAACATTATAATATGACACCAATAAGTTGACTGGTAACCAGATTCCTGCAAACATCTCAAACATATCTATAGGGGAACTCTCACCAGAGCTAATTTTCAACCAGTTTAGCGGCCCGTACCTTCTGTTTGTGACACAGTACTTTCTCTCTGCTTCATCAACAATGATCATGCTAGCCGCAAAAGCTGGTGACACACACTTGACCATGTTGTCCATCTCCAATGCTCCTGCTTCTCCCTCTCCTCAGACCTTATCAGTATGACAGACCAACACAGCAATGTCATTACCCATCACCATCGCTCTTCCTTCTCTTCCCACTATGTGTGTAATGAGTCACATTGTTGACGTCCAATGAAACTCCGCAAGGGACAGTGGCTCATTGGACAGTCTCACACCCGCACCGCTATTGTGACACCATCACTATCTCGGAGAATTATTTATTTTGCTCTCAAGGAGCCTGGAGAACTTACGTTCCGTATAGGTCACCTGCTCTCACAATAGTTTGGATTCACCATAGTTTCCATGCTACAGTTTATATTAAGGGCTGCCTGCCTATACACTCGGGGCTTTAGCCCCCCAGTGATGCACCTGCTAGAAGTGAATGCTGGGTGGAGCCTACCTTACCTCCTTGGCTGCAGCTAGCCAATCACCTCCAGTAAGATTTGTTCCTTGAATGAAGATACAGGCAATGGAACAGTTCTGCTATAGTTTTAGCTATTTTTTATTTTTCTGTTAGATATGGAATACCACCATTAGGCGGATTACCATCACTGACAATTCCCTTAAATGTGGATAGCTTAGTTTCCAGGTGGTTTGGTGGACCTCAAGCCCTGGGGGGAAATCTTGGTTCCAAGTTCTTTCCTCAGGAGTTGCCCACTGAGGCTTCTTCTTAATACATGGTAATCTGAAGACAGAAGATCTGCTGAAAAGGTGAGCAACACTTTGAGTGCCAAGGTCCACATATCCCATGCTTCCCTTCCGCACAGAGGTCTCCTTTGGAATTCTTATTGCATACTCCTACACTCATTGGGTTTATATTTATGTCTGTTGGGTGTTTTGGAGAAAGTTTCTGTGGTAACTTAACCCTTTGGTTGCTGGCTTAACATATTTTGCTGGGTTGTTGGCACTTTCCTTACTGGGTTCATTGTTATTGGGTCTGTTGACATGTTCTAGTGATGTTTGATGTAATTTTAATTCATAGTTACAACTTTGCAAATTTTGTGTTCCAGCGAGCTGTTACCACATAGACGCCATTGCTCCATTCACTTCTATGGGACTTTACAGTTTGGGACATATCTCTGCAACCTCTCAACGTAGCGACTTCAGAGATGGCTCATTTTGTTTGTCTGCCCTTGCTCTACTATCTGGTCAATGTTTGGTGTGTGTTGGGGGGGCTCAGGGGGCTTCGGGCACTGTTGGGGTACTTTTTCTGGGAAAACTACAATTCCCATGAGCGCTTGCATCGCACGCTCATTTCTGATTGGCTCCCGCCGCAGGAGCCATTTTGTGCTTTCCCTGAAGGAGTATCCTATGCAGGGCTTGGACTCTTCTCTTCTCAGTAGTTTAACCCTTCGCCTGTCAGATAAGTGTATTTTAGCGATTTCTGGGGTGAAATTTTAATCATACACACTGTATTTGGGTAATTCCTTATACTTTAAGAGTTTTGACACTGTGAGAATGTCTATTCCGTTGGAGCTTGGGGCTAGACCTAAGACTAAGGAATCTGGGGTGCCTGTGTCCTCCATTGCGCATTGCTCCTCATGTCAAACAGGGTTGCCTAGAGAATTCTCAGCTCATTTATGCCCACCATGCAGTGCTGTCCCTGAGACTCCCCCAGGGACTTCCAGCCATGCACAAGAGCCATTTTGGGTGCAAGAGTTTAAGGCTGCTACCAGAGACATCCGGTCTACACTACAACTCTCCCCTTCCCAATTACAGGGGGTCTTCCACTTCTGGCAGACCCCTACTTCTGTTAGGTCTTACCTACCAAAACCGCAGTGAGTACCTGATGTGTCAGATTTCTCTGAAGAGGAACTGTTGGTGGATTCTGATGATAAGGAATGTTCTGCGGTGGCTCCTCATAGTTCTTTAGGGACCCCTTTGAGGCTGATCCTGATCCCTCTGTGGAGGGCCTGATCAGAGCCGTGTTAAACGCACTAAACATTCCCTTGGTTCAAGCGGTATCTTCGGACCCCTCTGATGTGTTTCAGGAGCCTAAGAGCCCAATACTTGTATTCCATGTAACCCCACTCTTGACCGTTTAGTGTGTGATGAATGAAAAGCTCCGGACAGGAAACCACCTGTCTCCAAGAAATTTGCAAAGCTTTACCCCTTCTATGATGATGTGCTAGCTCAGTGGATTCATAATGCCAAGGTGGATGCCCCTGTTTCTAGGCTATCTAAGTCCACTGCCTTGCCGGTAGCTGACGCTTCTGCTCTCAAAGACTGGACTGACAAAAAGCTTGAGACCTCCCTCAAATCTATTTTTGCCACTGCTAGTACTTCCCTACACCCAGTGTTCGCTGCGGCCTGGGTAAATAGAGCCATCTTGGTTTGGACAGAACAGCTTACATTCGTCAGGGAGCTCCTACTCCTGAAATGTTGTAGCTCCTCGCCAACATTTCTGAAGCCCAGTACTATGTATCTTCTGCCTTGTTTGGTGGCCAGGGTTTCCACCATGTCTGTGGTTGCCAGACGGGCCCTTTGGCTCAAGATCTGGTCTCCTGACACTGCTTCTAAGAAAGCATTCCTCTCTTTGCCTTTTTAGGGCACTTCTCTGTTTGGGCCAGACCTTAAGGATCTGATTAGTGAGGTCACAGGGGGCAAGAGTACACTCCTGCCTATGGTCCCCAGGAAGAAGACGTCTACCAAGCGTAATTGGCTTTTTCGTTCCTTTCAGACTGAGACACGCCTGGAGTGTCTGGGAGGACTCCGTGGTACACCCATGGGTTTTGAAGGTGGTGGTGGAGGGGTACAGGATCCTTTCACCTCTGTTCCTCCCTCCCTGTTTTTCCCTTCTCACACTCCTCAGGGTGTAAAGAAATGCCATCTGTTCAACAGCACCATCCAGGCCCTTCTGGACAAGTTGGTCCTGGGACTGGTTCCCGTTCAGGACAGGGGTTTGGGTTTTTACTCAAACCTGTTTGTGGTTTCCAAAAAGGACAGTGGCTGTTGTCCAATTTTGGACCTGAAAGACCTCAATTCCTTTGTGGTCAAGACTCATTATCATCAGGAGTCCCTAAGGACGGTGATTGCTGCCATGTCCCCTGGGGAATTCCTTGCTTCTCTGGATCTTCAGGACATGTATCTACACATAGCCATTCATGCAGGGAGCCGGCAATATCTCAGATTTGCCTGCGACCAAGGGCATTTTCAGTTTTCTGCTCTTCACTTTGGTCTGACTACAGCTCCAAGTCTTCATTCATGTCCTGGGAGCATTAGTGTCCGTCCTCCATTGGAACGGCATCAGAGTCATTCCATATATGGACGACCTGCTTCTGAAAGCACCGTCTCCGGAACTCCTTCATCAGCAGGTTCAGGACTTCAGGACTGCATTCATGCTCTCACCCATCACGGGTGGTTCATCAACACGAACAAGTCAGATCTCATGCCATCTCAGAGGCTGGTCTTCCTGGGCCTTCTCTTCAACACTCAGAGTATGGTGTTTCTCACGGACGAGGTGGCTCACCAGATCGCTAACAGGGTGTCCACTGTTCTGGCTCACAATCCAGTTCCAGCCCAAAAATTGTCCTCTCTGGTGGGGAAGTTCAGTTCCAACATAGAAGCTGTCCCGTTTGCCATGGCTCACACCAGGGAACTCCAGAGGTTTGTGATCCGGGTGTACAGGGGTCAGCCGGATCTTCTGAAGATTAACTGCAAAAAAAATTCTGCTGCACTCACTAAAAATCAAAGGACACAAGTATCAAGTAAATACTGTTGGTGCACTCATAATTTTTCACTATAATGAAAAACAAAAGGGAAGTACATCAGGAAAAAGAATTCCAGAGACCACCCAAATATTAATAAGAGGCACTCAAATATGTATCCAAAAAATATGCAAAACAAGCTTTATTACAAAAATATCACAGTAATATATACAAAAGACAGTTTAAAAACAATTAAAATAAAAAATAAAGATACAGACAGATACAAAGAATCAAGATGAGCTATACCCTCTCAATAAGAAAATATAAGAGATAAGATATACCATGCACAGTGCAAGCTGTGTATGGGCTTCAAACATAAAAAGTCAATCTAAGAAATACAAATATATACAGTGCATCAAAATGGCAAGAAAATTAGTAATGCCAAAAATGTAGCAGAAAATGCTTATCTCCAAATGTAAAGAAGCATATATATTGAGGAAATAGCACGAGTGAAGGACCACCTGTATCACAACCCAACGCACATCGCTGTATGAATGGCTTTGTCAGGGGTTATGGGAGCAACAAAACCAATATAATTTAAAGTTTAAATGGACCAATGGCCAACTATCACCGTGCCCGTGATCTGTTTCTGTCACTCTCGCTTGTGGTGCGTTCCTATTGGCTGAGCCTGTTTGGCCTGCCCATTGTGACCTTTTTATGCCTGGCCTTTGGCACCTGTCAGGTGCCCTTTCGTGGTGTTCCTGAGCCAGTGTTGCTGATTCCTGTGTACCGATTTGGCCTGTTTTGACTACGTTCCTGAGTTCCTGCTCCGTGATCTGACCCGGCTTGGCTGACATTCCTGCTTGTGACCTGATCTGGCTTGTCTGAGAATCCTGCTCCGTGATCTGACCCGGCCTGGCTGACTTCCTGCTCCGTGACCTGAACCGGCTTGCTACTGACCCTGCCATCGTTCCTGCTTCCGCTGTGCTTGTGGCAGGGCTGATCGTGGATTGCTTCCATTAACACTTGCAAAGCCGTGTCTCCATTGCTGAGTCTCCATTAACACTTGCAGAGCTGTGCTTCTGTTTGCTGAGTCTCCCTTAGCACTTGCAGAGCGGTGCCCACGTTTGTTGAGCCTCCGGTTGTACTTGCAGAGCTGTGTGTCCGTTCCTTGAGCTTTCATTAACACTTGCAGAGCTGCTGTCTCCATTACCTGAGCCTCCTTTAACACTTGCAGATCCGTTGCTGATCATCCGCTACATCTGCTGAGCCGGTCACGTTTAGAGCCTTGTTTACGCGGCGGCTCATCTTGTCATCTTGCAGTGTAGTCGGTCTCCGTTACCGCGCCTGCGGGAGGCGCTATTGGCGCTAGCTCATTCAGTGTTAACTCTCCGTTACACGCCTGGTGGGGCTATTGGCTCAAGCTCTTGCAGCACAGGTTGTGTCCGTTACTACGCCCGTGGGGGCTATCGGCTCAAGCTCTTGCAGTACCATAAATCTGCGTTACTACACCCGTGGGGGCTATTGGCTCAAGCTCTTGCAGTGCAGTTTGTCTCCGGTACTATACCCGTGGGGGCTATTGGCTCAAGCTATTGCATTATAGTTTGTCTCCGTTACTACGCCCGTGGGGCCTATTGGCTCAAGCTCTTGCAGTGTAATCTATCTCCGTTACTACGCCCGTGGGGGCTATTGGCTCAAACTACTCTGCAGTATTCTGGCCTCAGTTCCTGTTCTGCCTAAGCAGCTATCCAAGCCTTATGGACTTAAGGTGTTGTATCATCTAACACCACTTGCTGCCTCATTACCACCTTGGGCATGCCAAGCACCACAACAGAGACTGATTGATTACTTGTACTTAACTATTGAGTACCCTTGCTATTCTGTGCCTGTCCTGTGACAGTATATGTATTGTTCTTGCATCTGTATACTGGGCCTGAGAAGGCACCTGTAAGCCAATTTCTCGCTATTATTCTGTGTTGCCTATAGAGGGCGATCTTTCTTATTTATTTTTTTAATAAAACTGTGTTTTATTGTAACCTGCTGGTCTGAGTGTCTTGAAAAACCGTTACACCAATATCAGTATAAACATGTGATGCAAATGGTCCGCAATCAACTAAGAAACACGGATCACTCAAAGACACCCCTGCCCACAAGCCCAATCAAATATACACGCACTGAATGCCTATCATCGTGTGATGTGTAATATAGGTGCAGAGAAAAAGATACATAGAGGAGAATATTAGTAAAGTCGTCCGGCTAGAAAAAATATGAAGATAATCATAATAGAAAAAAGAGAATATTAGGAATACTTAAGTCCCACTGTCAACACTAAAGCGACCCAAGTGGGAAAACTCCTTACTACAAATATAAATAACAGGCGGAGCATCGGTTACTGGATTATCATATGTGAAAATGTAAACATCACAAGTAAGCATAAAAATAATGATATGAAATGTAGAAAAAGATCTACCCAATATTGTGTAACTTACAAGATATTAATAGAACAAGACACAATATAACAATTTTATACATATAAACATTAACACTGAAAAATTATATAAAGTGGCGTTTTATGACAATTAAATTGTGCATAAAAATAACCTATTTGGTTTCATGCACCAATAATGTCAAGTACAAATATACGAATATGTGGGTATTGAATCTCTAAAGAGTCAATGGTGAGAGATATATAACCACAAAATAAAGTACCAGTTATAAATATGGTGCATGAAAGTTGTCATATATACCAAAAAATGATACTATAGTAAATAATGAATCCATCTGGAAGCATAAAAGTCTTTTGATGTCTTCCAAACAGGAAATCACTCTATGCGAGCTCCAAATCCCCTACACATAAGAGGATCCAATGGAAATGCTGTCGAGCCAAGATGAAATGACAAATTGGTGTCCATAGTATATGCCCCATACTTCTTTACAGGATGAAAAATTCTTCTGTGTTAATGAAGTAGTCTCCGCAGACAACTCATAATACACCAAAAGGGACCCAAGTGAAGATCAATTGATTCCACTTCATCCAAAAGAGAAAGGAGCAAAAGACAGTGCCAAGTACAGATCGAAGCAAAAATCCAGATGTATGTCCCTAAGAGCTGAATCACATAAAGAATAGAGATGGTAAAGCACATCCTTCTCTTGTCGATAGAATGGACTCACATTGATCCTTAATAATCAGGGGAATCCCACTTAAGACCAGACATTACAATCTATGTGAAGCCTAGGGATACAAAAAGATACACAATAATTAATTGAAAAATCAAAAAGATATAATCACCAATTCAAGTATCTAAAACACAAGAAAATATCTACTCATTCAGACCTCCAGGTTGGCAAGTCTGTAGCATGAATATCCACCAGGTTTCACGTTGTGATAATTGTTTGGTCAAATTTCCCTTCCTAATGCCCATTCTAATTCTATCTAGGCCCATTACCTCCAAATCTGCAGGTACGCCTCCATGAAATAACAATAAATGTTGTGCTACGGACATCAGTCACTCCCCTTGAGCTCGATCTCTCCGCATTCCTAATCAGAGAAAAATGTTTTAATATCCTATTTTTTAATATTTGGGTTGTCTGCCCGGCATAGTATTTGTCACGAGCATTTTATTGCATTAATGCAATTTTTAGTGCGACAATTAATAAGATTTCGGAGAGACAACCGTTTATTGGACACTGGGCTAAAAATCTCTTTGGATTTAGAGATGAATTGACAGATCAAACAACTACTACAAGGAAATGTTCCCACAATATTGTTACCCATGGTCTTGGTTCTTGATGAAGTGAAATTACTACGTACCAATAAATCAGAAGGGTTATTATTCCATCTGGCCGTAATCAAAGGGGAGCTCGACAAATGTTGCTGAAGGACATCATCTGTTAATAAAATATGCCAATGGTGAGATAGAATACCACAAATCTGTGACCACTGGGCATTATAACGAGTGATAATTCTAATTGCTTAGTCTTTTTTAACACTTGTAGTGTGACTCACTTCGTTAAGAAGGTTATTGCATGAAGTCCCAGCTGCTCTTTGGTATCCCTTCTTCAAACAGGATTGCAGATAGCCCCTCTATTTTAATCGAACTTGTAATTCCTTAGGTCTTTCATTGAATACATTATCAATTGAGCAATTACGCTGGACTCTCAGATATTGACCTGTGGGAATACCTCTCTTGCAGCTTAATGGATGTGCGCTAGAATAGTGTAAAAGCGCATTCACTGCAGTCTCTTTGCGAAATAGATCAGTCTCAATAATTCCAGAAGAATCCGTTGAAATCGAAAGGTCCAAGAAGTCAACTGATCTATCTGAGAAAGAAACAGTGAGATGGATGTTAAAGTTATCATTCAATTTCCTAATACATTCCCTACAAAGATCTTCTGTGCCAAACCATAAGAAAAATATGTAATCAATAAACTCAAAATATGTGCTGAGTAATGTTCCATAGTTTCACTAAAGACAGTCTCCCTCTCCCACCAGCCTAAAAATAGGTTGTCATAAGAAGGAGCACATTTGGCCCCCATTGCTTTCCCTGAGACCTGCAGGAAGAACTGAGATTCAAAAACAAAATAATTATGCCTTAGCACAAATTCCAACATTTCTGTAAAAAAAAATCACAAAACTGCACATCGATTGATAATTTAGATTGTTGTGGAAAGTATGTTTCTGCCCTGATTCCATATTCATGTGGTATGCTCGAATAGAGGGCTTCTACATCACAAGTAACTAGTAAAGTTCCTGGTTCCACTGATATTTCTTGCAGTTTAGTGATTAAATCAGAAGAATCCCTGAGGTAAGAATCCAATTCCAAAACAATGGGTTGCAAAAATTAGTCCAAAAACATACAGACCTTTTCACACAAACTATCACGGTTCCCAGGAATAAACCAGGAGACAGTACGGTAAAGTAAAACAATCTTTTATTCGAAAAATCACAGTAATGCATGTAAACAGATAACACACAGAGGGTGATCAAAGAGGCAAGCACTGTATCAGAAATATCAGTCTGCCAATAGATCCACCACACTGTCTGAGACTAGGCTTCAGCCCACTGGAGCCTCGAGTAATTCAGAACGCCCAAAGGACTAGCACTGACTCAGTCTGATAGAGCCCCAGGTCCGCACTAGGATGGGTGTCTGTGGAGCGGGGACCAACTCACGGAGGAAACAGACACAGCCCCCTAGTCAGCACCAGAAAGGATAGTCAGACAAGCCAGGTCATACACGGAGCAGGTAATCAGCCAGAGTCACAGGTTTGCACCAGATAGGATATCCACTGAAGCGTTGGTATGCTGGATGCGCAATGGACAGAGCCCCAGGTCAACACCAGAGTGGGTAGTCAGACAAACCAGGTCATACACAAAGCGGGTAGTCAGCCAGAGCCACAGGTTTGCACCAGAAAGGATGTCTAAGCCAAATCAGAACGCACAATGAGAATGGTCAGACAGAGCCACAGGTCAACACCAGAATGGATGGACAGATAGGCCGGGTCATACACAGTTCAGGTAATCAGCCAGACCCACAGGTCCTCACCAGACTGGGTGTCCACTACACAATGGGAGCAGGCAAAAGAGTAGTCAGACAGAGCCACAGGTCAGTACCAGAATGGACGGTCAAACTAGCCAGGTCATACACCGAGCACAAGGGAAATAGAACTGTATTGTACAACAACGCAAGGGCAACTGAGTCAGAACTCAGTCTGCCCTTTAAACCCCTCCTCAGGAAGTATGTAGGAGGAGCAGCTCAGAGGGAAGAAGTAGGTAGGAGGAGACTACAGGAAGCAAACACATAAAACAGAAGCCTGCTGCATGCTTGAAGCCTCGCGTCTGCAGATGACGCATCTAGCTTTGATGCGTCCAACCATGTGCCTGAAGCTGTGGAGCTGGAACCAAGTTAATCTGTAACAGTACCCCCCTCAAAGCCCCCCCCTCCGTGGAGCCAGCCGGGGTTTGTCAGGGAATCGAGCATGAAACCTGCGTACCAATACAGGAGCATGGATGTCACTGGCAGGTATCCAGGAGCGCTCCTCGGGACCATAGCCCTTTAAATGAATAAAATACTGTAAGCACCCTCTACTCACACTGGAGTCCAGAATGTTCTGTACCTCATATTCCTCGTGATCTGCAACTCTCACGGGAGCTGGATGAACAGGAGCAGAGGTATACTGATTGCAGACCAAAGGCTTCAACAATGACACTTGAAATACGTTGTGGATACGTATATTGGCAGGAAGATCAAGAGCATAAGCCACAGGGTTAATCTTGCGTATCACTCGGAACGGACCAACAAAACGAGGATCCAGCTTATTACATGGAACCTGGAGGTGCAAGTTTCGGGAAGACAGCCATACTCTATCTCTCACCTGGAAAGTAGGTGCCTACAGTCGCCTACGGTCAGCCTGCTGTTTCTGCCACTGCGCAGAACCACGTAGGGTATGCTGTACCTGTGCCCACGAGGAATGGAGTGCCCTCAAATGCTCATCCAGAGCTGGAATCTCTTGTGCTTGGAATACCTCAGGCAGAACAGAGGGTTGAGATATAACAGTGGTGAAATTGTTCTAAGGCCTGGTTGGACCTTTCTGCACCATTTGACTGAGGGTGGTAAGCGGAAGAGAATGCCAGCTGAATTCCCATCTGAGCGCAAAAGCACCTCCAAAACCTGGACACAAATTGGCTTCCTCTATCGGATATAATAACCCTTGGTATGCCGTGTAACCGAAAGACCTCCTTAGCAAATATCACTGCCAACTCCTGCGTGGAAGGCAAGCCCTTGAGAAGTACGAAATGTGCCATTTTCGAGAATTTGTCCACCATCATAAGTATGACCGTAAAGCCCATAGAACTAGGAAGTTTGACCATGAAATCAATTGATAAATGGGACCATGGACGGTCCCCATTATCCACAGTCCACAGCAAGCCGACTGGCAAATGCCAAGGAGTCTTACTCTGCACACAGGTCATACAAGCAGCAGTAAAAGCCGCACAATCTGATCTGAGACTTGGCCACCAGAAGACTCTCGACAATGACCAGATCAATTGGTCCCAACCAACATGTCCTACAATTTTGGAAGCATGGTAAATTTCTAACAGCTTAATACGTAATTGTGCAGGGACAAAACACTTTCTGTCCGGCTTCTCGGCCAGAGCCGAAGCCTGGGCAGCCAAGATCTCCTTTCCCAGGGGAGAAGTGATGCAAGTCTGTATGGTTGCAAGGATCCGATCAGCCGGAATAATCGGGGTCGGTGGAACCTCTTCTCTGGAGAGGCTGCAGAACTGGCGGGACAACGCGTCTGCCTTCACATTTTTGGAGCCCGGGAGGTAGGAGACCACGAAATTAAATTGGGACAGGAATAGAGCCCATCTGGCTTGCCTAGCAGACAAGCTTTTCGCCCCTGATAGGTAAATCAAATTTTTGTGATCCATAAGGATCAGGATTAGAGACTATCACGGTGCCCGTGATTGTTGACTTCTGCTGTCAGTCAGGTGTGTCTACTCTCCATTGGCCGCCTGTCTTTTGCCCGCCCAGTATTGCCTATATAGACTGGGCTGAGGCACACTTTGGTTGCCCTTTCGTGGTGTCTCTATGTCAGCAGTCACCTGCCTGTACCTGTACCTGTTCCTTGGGCCTGTTTCGCTCTGCTACCAGTGTCAGCATTCTCCAGTAGTCAGTGCCTCTCCTGCGTGGTTCCTGCCTCCGTTCCAGATCCGGTTGGGCTGCCGTTCCTGCTTCCGTTCCTGGTCCCGTGTTGCTGTTGTTCCTGCTCCGTTCCTGACCTGGTTGGCAGTCCTGTCGTTCCAGTGGTCATCCTGGCTTGTCTGCTGTTCCTGCTGCTGTATCCTCACTGTCATCATCTGGCTGCTGAGTCGCCTGGGCAACATTCTGATCACTGGTTTGCTCCACATTCACTGGTTGCTGATTCCGCTGCATAGAACCGGTTGGGCTTCACAGTTGTCCAGTATGCGGTACTGGTTTACTCCACATTCATCGGTTGCTAAGCTGGCTGTATAGAACCAGTTGGGCTTCTCTGTTGTCCAGTATGCGGTACTGGTTTACTCCACATTCACCGGTTGCTAATCTCGCTGTATAGAACTGGTTGGGCGTCCCTGTAGTCTAGTACGTGGTACTGGTTTTATCCACATTAACCGGTTGCTGATTCCGCTGTATAGAACCGGTTGGGCATTCCTGTTGTCCTATACACAATTCTGGTTTACTCGACTTTCACCGGTTGCTAATCTCGCTGTATAGAACCAGTTGGGCGTCCCTGTACTCCAGTACACGGTACTGGTTTATCCTCATCTACCGGTTGCTGATTCCGCTTATAGAACCGGTTGGGCGTTTCTGTCATAGTACTGGTTTACTCCACATTCACCGGTTGCTGATTCGCTAGTATAGAACCGGTTAGACGTTATTGTTGTCCTATACTCCATACTGGTTGCTGATTCCGCTTATAGAACCGGTTGGGCATTCTTGTCTTCCAGTACGTGGTACTGGTTTACTTCTCATTCACCGGTTGCTGATTCGCTAGTATAGAACCGGTTTGACGCTATTGTTGTCCTATACACATTACTGGTTTACTCCACATTACCGGTTGCTGATCCATCTATATAGAACCGGTTTGCTATACTGTTGTCCAGTGCGGTACTGGTTAATCCTTCAGTCACCGGTTGCTGCTGCCTCCATTATTGAACCGGTTTGGTTTCCCTGGTTGTGAGACTGGTTTGCTCCACTGTTCCATCTTATGCTTCTGTTCCATCTATTCAGCATTTGTGGAGCTGTCCTTCTGTTCTCCTGGCTGCCTTGCCCGGTATATTGGCAAGACCGGTAGAGCCATATTCAGATTGATTGTTACCCTCCAGGCTGCCTTGCCCGGTATATTGGCAAGGCCGGTAGAGCCTGTCTCCATTCCACAGTGCCATCTTCCAGGCTGCCTTGCCCGGTATATTGGCAAGGCCGGTAGAGCCACATTCAGATTGTCGTGTTGCCCTCTAGGCTGCCTTGCCCGGTATATTGGCAAGGCCGGTAGAGCCTGCCATGCTGTATCTTGCAAATACTACTGTTTGAATCCATTATGTACATGTGATATATATGTATGTTCAGGACCCGTGAGGGTTCCCATTAAACTTTTCAATAAAGTTTGATTTTTATCTTACTCGGTGTTTGACAGTCAAAACAAACTGTGACAGAGATGTAGTACGTTCTGGGAGATGCCGCCACTCCTTCATGGCCAAAATAATGGCCAACAATTCTCTGTCCCCGATTTGGTACACCATCTCAGTTTTGGACAATTTTTGGGAGAAATAGCCACATGGACATAGGGCTTCCCCAGGAGCTAAGCGTTTAGATAATAAAGCGCCCACTGTGTCAGGTAGTGCTGGGAAAGAGACCGACCTGTCCTCCCAAGAGATGCACACCCACAGCATGGGCTTATCAGAAAACTTTTCTGGGGACTGTGAAATGCCACCCATGATCTGTCCCTGGTAAGATCTTAGGTGCGGGCATCTCAGACGTATTGGGCAGGACCTCAGCATATGTCCTGGTTTGCCACAGTACAGACACAGTCCTTCCCTCCTCCTGAAGGCCCTCTCCTCCTTTGAAAGCCGAGGAGCACCAACCTGCATCGGTTCGCTCCCCCCATAGACCAGCTCAGGAGGAATGGGAGGTGGGGGAGGATAGGGTGGGCCAGTATTATGAGGAGGTTGTCTACCCAGAGCCCACCGCAGGCGCTCCTTAAACAAAGGTCGCTCTCTGAGCCTGATATCTATCAGGATACAGAATAAAATTAAGTCATCCAGTATGTTATGTAAATCACAGGCCGCGATTTCATCCTTCATGGTATCGCTAAGCCCCTGGAAGAAGATGGCTACCAGGGCCTCGTTATTCCAGCCTACCACGGCTGCCTGAGTGTGAAACTCAATGGCATACTCCGCCACAGTACGAGTGCCCTGGTGACTAGTCAAAAAGTTTTTTGAAGCCAAGACCATGTGGCCTGGCAAGTCAAAGACACATCTAAATGACTTAAACTTTGTGAAGTTATGCACAATAGGTTTATCCTTTTCCCACAACAGATTGGCCCAGGCCAATGCCTTGCCATAAGGAGAGAGATAAGGAAGCCTACCTTACTGCGCTCAGTTGGAAAGGCATGCGGCACCATTTCCAAATATATGCCAGTTTGGTTGAGGAACCCACGACCCAATTCTGGGTCTCCCCCATACCACTGTGGGGGCTGAGCAGAACCAGACAACCTCTTGATTGTGCCTGCATCAGGAGAGGTAGGAACCAACAGTGCCAAGGGTGGAGGGCGGGAGGCCACCGTTTGTGGGTTATTCGTTCGAGATGCTCAGTGCTCTACAACAAGGTTTGTAAGGCAAAAGACAATTGACCAATACGTTGATCTTGTGTCTCCATCCTATCCAGGATGCTTTGAAAAGCTGAATTACTATTACCGTATGTATTCATGGCCCTTGCGTACTGTCACGGTTCCCAGGGATAGACCAGGAGTCAGTACGGTGAAGTAAAACAATCTTTTATTCGAAAAATCATAGTAATGCACGTAAACAGATAACACACAGAGGGTGATCAAAGAGGCAAGCACTGTATCAGAAATAGCAATCCGCCAATAAATCCACCACACTGTCCGAGACTAGGCCTCAGCCCACTGGAGCCTCGAGTAATTCAGAACGCCCAAAGGACTAGCACTGACTCAGCCAGCAGTCAGTAAGCTAGGAGTCTGATAGAGCCCTAGGTCTGCACGATGGGTGTCTGTGGAACAGGGACCAACACACGGAGGAAACAGACAGAGCCCCCTAGTCAGCACCAGAAAGGATAGTCAGACAAGCCGAGTCACACACAGAGCGGGTAGTCAGCCAGGGCCACAGGTTTACACCAGATAGGATATCCACTGAAGAGTTGATGTGCTGGACGCGCAGTGGACAGAGCCCCAGGTCAACACCAGAGTGGGTAGTCAGACAAGCCAGGTTAAACACTGAGCGTGTAGTCAGCCAGACCCACAGGTTTGCACCAGAAAGGATGTCTAAGTGAAATCAGAACGCACAAGAAGAATGGTCAGACAGAGCCACAGGTCAACACCAGAATGGATGGAAAGACAGGCCGGGTCATACGCAGTTTAGGTTGTCAGCCAGAGCCACAGGTCCGCACCAGATTGGGTGTCCACTACACAATGGGAGCAGGCAAAAGAGTAGTCAGACAGAGCCACTGGTCAGCACCAGAATGGATGGTCAAACTGGCCAGGGCATATATAGAGCCCAAGGGAAACAGAACTGTATTGTACAACAACGCAAAGGCAACTGAATCTGCCCTTTAAACCCCTCCTCAGGAAGTATGTAGGAGGAGCAGCTCAGAGGGAGGAAGTAGGTAGGAGGAGACTACAGGAAGCAAACACATAAAACAGAGGCCTGCTGCATGCTTGAAGCCTCGCGCCTGCAGATGACGCATCTAGCTTTGATGCGTCCAACCATGTATCACTGTGCCCGTGATTTGTGCTGTTCTGTGTCTGTCACTTGCTGAGTATTCCTGATTGGCTGTCTGCTATCAGCCCTCCTCACACTGCTTTTTTAAACCCAGGTTGAGCACTTCCAGGTTGCCCTTTCGTGTTGTTTCTGACTTCACCTGGCCTGATCTGCTTGTCAGTTTTATGGGCCTGCTGTTCCTGCTGATCCTGCATTCCAGTGTTCCAATGTTCCTGTATACTAGTGTTACGGTGTTCCTGCGTTCCAGCACCTAGCGGGTTAATCTTACCGAGTTCCTGAGTCTCCTGCCTGCTGCTTCTCCAGCCGGTTCGCTCAGCACCGGCGGTTCCAGTCATCTGTCAGTGCATCAGTCTCGCCCCCGGTGGACTCCCCGTTGCAGTGTGGGGCTCCTGCTCTAGTCCGTCGCTCCGGCGACATTGTTCTATTCGCTGTTGCTTTTACACTGTTGGTTCCAGCGTGCGGACGCTGGTTTTCTCCATTGAGCCTGGTGGCGACACTTACTGTTGGTTCCAGCGTGAGGATGCTGGTTTACTCCATTAAACCTGGTTGCGATATCCACTGTTGGTTCCAGCGTGCGGACGCTGGTTTACTCCATTAAACCTGGTTGCGATATACCCTGTTGGTTCCAGCGTGTGGACGCTGGTTAACTCCATTAAAACCTGGTGGCGACATTTACTGTTGGTCTCAGCGTGAGGACGCTGGTTTACTCCATTTAACCTGGTTGCGATATACACTGTTGGTTCCAGCATGCGGACGCTAGTTTACTCCATTAACCTGGTGGCAATATTTATTGTTGGTCCCAACGTGCGGACGTTGGTTTGCTCCTGATCTATCAGTACTGAGGCTAAGTCGCTGTCCACTCCTATGCAGTCGTCTGATTTCCCTGGCAACAGACCTCTGCTGAGTAAGACCTTAGTTCCTATTCCTCGCTGCTGTTATTATCATCTGGCAGCCGGTCTACTCGCTTAGGCTGCCCTGCCCGGTATTGGTAAGGTCGGTAGAACCTTTGTCGTTACCATCCTTAAGGTTGCCTTACCCAAAATTGGCAGGGCCGGTAGAGCCTACTACCGTGTTCCTCAGGCTGCCCTGCCCGGTATTGGTAAGGCAGGTAGAACCTTGTACATTACCATCTTAAAGGTTGCCTTACCCGGTATTGGCAGGGCCGGTAGAGCCTACACTCAGTACTCCTTTGGGCTGCCTTGCCGGTATTGGTAAGGCCGGTAGAACAGGTACATGTCATCCCATGGTTGCCTTACCCGGTATAGGCGAGGCCGGTAGAGCCTGTTATCGCTACTGTCACTTGGGTTGCCTTGCCCGGTATTTTAGACAAGGCCGGTAGAACCTATTGTATGGACTATTATTGTTGAATTGTTATGTATGTTTCCCTATCGGGATTGCCTTTTCAATAAAGTTACATTTTTACCAAACCTTACGTCTGAGAGTCTTCAAAACCGTGACAACATGCGCCTGAGGTTGAGGCGCTAGAACCAAGGTAATCTGTAACACAAGCTTCCTATTCCTGCAACAATTGGCTGTCCTGGCGGTATGGTGTTATGTTTGTGAATCTTGGGTAATGCATAAAAAGGAAAGCACAACTGGAAAGACGACTGTAAGGAAGCCTAATTCTCGTTTCGTAATAATTCCTTGAGAAAAGGACGAATTAAATTTTTGGTCCAATTTGTGCTTAAAGATCTCTGTAGGATCGAAAGATAACAATTTATATGTCAAATGATTATTAAGTGTCACGGAGTGACTAAGAAATAACAATACTGACAAGCAGAGGCATAACTAGAAGCCACCGGGCCCTGGTGCAAGAATTGCCATGGGCCTCCCAGACCACATTGGCCCCCTCATCCACATTGGCCGCCTCCGCATTGCCCCCCAATCTCCACGTTGCCCCCTTCATCTCCACAATGCCCCCTTCATCTCCACATTGCCCCTTCCTCAATGCCCCCGTCATCTCCACAATGCCCCTTCCATATTGCCCCCATCTCCACTTCATCTCCAGATTGCCCCTTCATCTCCACATTGCCCCTTCCACAATGCCCCCTTCATCTCCACAATGCCCCCATCTCCAATTCATCTCCACATTTCCCCTTCCACAATGCCCCCATCTCCACATTGCCCTTTCCACAATACCCCTGGCCCTACCTCCAGTCCCTGGTGGTCTATTGGCGTGGCTTGACAGATCTGTGCCTCCTTCGGCACAGATCTCTAGAACTGAAGCTCCCGTGCGCCGCTCTAGTAATGCAGAGGCTGGGAGATGATGTCATCTCTGAGCGCTCTGTATTACTAGAGTGACGCGCCGAGTGGGAGATCAACTAAGCAACTGCTGCGGGCGAGGGGGTTGTAGGGGGCGGCTGGGCCCCTGAAGTGACAGGCCCGGTCGCAGGTGCGACCCCTATTGTTACGCCACTGCTGACAAGTACAGATGAACTTAAAATATAACTTTATTTTAAATACAATAGTGGTAGCAATGAATGACACAACAGTAGTAGCAATGAGTGACACATTATTTGGCAGCAATGAGTAACACACTTTCACAAGGACAGGGAGGAACAGTGAACTCACTTTGCACACCTAGTGCGATAGGCCCACGTCTGTACCCAGACGACAGAGTAACTCAGACAACAGGAGCGAGTAGCTCCAAACACTGGAGCACACAGTACTGACTCTAACTCGACCACCTCCATGAGGCCAGGTGAGGACAGTGCAAGACACTTCCTCAACCCTTCACTAGGCAGGTGTAGCTAGTATCCGAATGGCCCTAGGAACCTTCACAGACAGATGGGAGGACAGTGCATAGCACTTCCACAATCTGAGTCGGCAGGAGAATGAAGCGCAACTATACCCTAACGCTAGGGTATACCGAATGCAAGGTAAACAGCACTTGAGGACTAGGTGAGGCAACACACAAACCGGAATGAACACGGGAGGTCAGAATCACGGACTGACCGACAAGGCAACACACCGGAACAACCATGGGAGGTCAGTACACAGACTGACCGACAAGCGCCGCTAGTCATAGCGAGCATTGAAATGAGTAGGCACAGGCAGCAAGGATCCCAATAGCCGGAGCTGGGTAGCCGAGGCTGGTAAACGCAACAGGAGCGCAACAGAGTGAGAGTAACTGAAGGCAGCCAGGGGTCACAGCCAGAACGGGTAGTCAGACAAGCCAGAGGTCAGAGCCGGATCGGGTAGTCAGACGTCGCCAGTGGTCGGAGCCATTTTGGGTAGTCAGACGTAGCCAGGAGTCAGAGCCGGAACGGGTCGTCAGACGGAGCAGTAATACACAGGAACAGCAATGGACCAACACAGCACTAGGCTCAGGTACACCACAAAAGGGCAAAGGTAATAGGACATGCTGAGGTTTACAAGGCCTGGCAGGTGGGCGGAGAGATGACATCACAAGCACAGTGACCTATAAGAACAGCGACTTGCATAGAGCAAAAGCCAGGAAGTAGCAATGTCGCTGTTACAATAATTACCCACTGGAGACAATCATGGGCACCATGATATTAAGTTGTCGCAGAACTTCCACTTTAGAAATATCTACAGGCCATAAAACTACATTACCACCCTTATCCGCTTCCTTGATTATAACGTCATCCCATTTCTTAATTAGTGAAAGGGCTAGTTGTTCTTGAGCAGAAAGATTCTGATAGGGAGTAGATGTTAAAGGCAATCACAAAATCTCCTCTTGCACCAATTGGAAGAATATCCTTACCTGAGGACAAATGTTAGAAGATGGAGTAAATTCAGTAGACGGTTTGAAAGGAGTCCTACGACATGACACATATGGTTCAGTAGTGGATTCACCATCCCGTATCAGGTCCATAAGATCACTAAAAAGTGTTCTATCCATATTTGCAGATGGAACAGAGTCAGTAGGCGAAGCAAAATATTTTTTTAATAAAAGCTTCCTGCAAAAAAGAGAGAGATCTTTAATGAATTCAAATTTATCAAGAGAGAGATAGGGAGAAAAATAGAGTCCCTTAGACAATACTGACCTTTGTGTATCGGTCAAGGTATGCAAATATGGATAGAACACTTTTTAGTGATCTTATGGACCTGATGTACCTCCCTGTATCTTTTTTTTATTTTAATTTTTTTAAACTGTCTTTTGTATATATTACTGTGATATTTTTGTAATAAAGCTTGTTTTGCATATTTTTTGCATATTTTTTGGACCTTCTCAAGATGTCAGTGTACCTCCCTCTTCATGTGGAACTGAGTCTGTCGTGGTGGCTCGACCTCTCCAATCTGCTGAAGGGCAAGTGTTTCCTGGTGTCCTTCTGGACCACGGTGACGACGGATGCCAGCCTGTCCAGCTGGGGAGCGGTTCTGGGTCACCTGCTCAGGGACGGTGGTCTCTGGAAGAATCTCTCCTTCCCATCAACGTGTTGGAGCTTCGGGTGATATTTTATGCCCTTTACCACTGGACCTGCCAGCTGGAGGACTGTCCGGTCAGGATCCAGTCCAACAACGCCACGGCCGTCATTTACAACTAGCAAGGCGGAAAAAGAAATCTCGCAGTTTGGTTGGAGGTCAAGGCTTTTTTGTCCTGGGCAGAGGAACATATTCCTGCCATATCCGCAGTTCATATTCCTGGCGTAGACAACGTCCTGGCAGACTTCCTCAGTTGGCACACAGTGCACAGTGGAGAGTGGGAACTGCATCAAGAGGTCTTCAACCTCATTGTTCAGAGGTGGGGTCTTCCGTGCATTGACCTGATTGCGACAAGACACAACCGGAAGGTTACGAAGTTCTGCTCTCGTTGGAGGGACCCTCTGGCCCTAGCAGTGGATGCCATGTCCATTCCTTGGCAATTTCCTCTGGCTTACATCTTTTCTCCCATCCCCATGTTGCACAGGGTGATACAGAAACTGCGACTGGAGCACTGGCCGGTCATTCTGATTGCTCCGTACTGGCCTCGGCAGGTTTGGTTTCCAGAGCTTCTGGATCTGTCTGTGGTGGAGCCCTTCTAGCTCCCTTGCCATCTGGATCTTCTTCTACAGGGTTAACTGTGGAAGGAAGATGTCCATCGTCTGGCTTTGACAGCTTGGAAATTGAATCCTCAATACTGAAGAAGAATGGTTTCTCCTCTGGTGTGGTGGCTACTATTCTTAGTGCACGCAAACCTGTTTCTTCTAAGGCCTACCATAGAGTCTGGTCTACCTTTCTCTCTTGGTGTGCTGATAAGGACCTATCCCAGGATTCTGATCTTCCTACGGTCCTGGCCTTTCTACAGGTGGGTGTAGATAAGGGTCTCAGTTTGAGTTCCCTTAAGGTTCAGACATCTGCTCTCTCTGTTTTCTTTCAGAGGTGCATTGCTATTCTTCCTAATGTCAAGGTTTTCTTCCAGGGCATTGCTCATACTTGTTCTGTCTTTAAGACTGCCGCTCCTCTGTGGGATCTTAACTTAGTTGTGTTCTTCAGCACCCTCCTTTTGAGTCCTTGGCTACTATTACTCTACGCCTGCTGATGTGGAAAATGGCTTTTCTCCTGGTGATCATGTCTGTTCATCGTGTCACAGAGTTGCATGCTCTGTCTTGTAAACCACCCTTCTTGGTGTTTCACAGGGACAAGGCGGTGCTTCGCACTTCGCAGGAGTTTCTCCCTAAGGTGGTTTTTGAGTTCCACATTAATCAGGAGATTGTGGTGCCTTCTTTCTGCCCTGACCCTACTTCTGACATGGAATGGGATCTCCATTTGTTAGATGTGGTGCTCTGTCTCAAGTTCTGTGTGCACCGCACTAAGTCTATTCACCAGTCTGACGCACTATTCGTAAGGCTTACGAAGTAAGGAAGAAGCCTGTTCCCTTTCAGGTCACGGCTCATTCTACGAGATCCATTGGGGCATCTTGGGCTTACAAGAATCAAGCCTCAGCTGATCAGTTGTGCAAGGCTGCCACTTGGTTGCCTGTGCATACCTTTTCAAAACACTACCATGTGGATGTGATGGCATCAAATGATGCCAGTTTTGGGAGGAAGATCCTGGAGGCAGTCTTGCCTGTCTAGGATCTCCTTCGTCTCTTCAGTACTCTTTCACTTTTGAGCCCATTTGGCTCTAGTTCAGTGTGCTGTGTAACAGTTTCTGGGGTGTTTTTACCCTGTTTAGTGTCTGTTGACACTTCATTTGTTATTGTTGGGCTATCTCTGATCTGATGGTTCATATATGCTCTGGTAACTTTGGGGGCCTGCGTCTGTCCTTGCCTTAATTCCCACCTCTGGGAAACTCAATGGTTGGACATCCCAAAGTTACCAGTAACCTATATTGGACGACAGAGAAAAGAGTATTTTAGTCCTTTCGGGTTCATGCTCACAGGAGTCTTCTTTCCCTTTTTACTACCTATTCAATAGTTAGTGTCTCAAATTACTGGATATTAGCTAGCTGCAGCCAAGGAGGGAATGTAGGCGCCATCCAGCATTCACTTCTAGAATTGTTCCTGCCCACTTAAAGGGGTGGATCGCCTACCCAAAGTTACCAGTAACCTATATGGACTAAGAGAAAAGGATGTAACAGGTAAGACTAAAATCCTTTTTTTTAGGTGCAGTATCACAATGGCCTGAAATATTACAGTGCCGCTGTTGCTATACCATCCTATGGAAACTTCTGGACAATTGACCAGAAACATCCATAGGATGGTGTAGCAACAGTGCCACTTTACAATTTTAGGCCATTGAGATATTACACCTAAAGATTTCAAGTTTGAGCTGCAGTAACTTTTGAATAAGACACAATATAAATGTTACTATATATTAAGTGTTACTCTGCCTTTAAATGTTATTACATGTACTTGAGGAATTGAGGAAGAAGATATGATGGGAACTTTCATATGTATGGGAGGATTTTAGTCAAAGTGTTGCTCTCTCCTTACTTCTTAAGGAGCAGTAAAGTGTTTATGAAAACCTGTATTTTGTAGAACTTTTCCTGCTGAATAAAAGAAGAGCACCCCGCTGCTGTCAGTTGTTTTAGTCAAAAATAATAACAGTTCAAATAATCAGGAAGTGAATCTACTGTGTGTTTACTTCCTGAAAGAAGTTCTGACTGACAGCCATACCTGGGAACTTTGCTATGGTGCCGCTGCGGGAGATAGATGATGCATGTCTCGAAAAAAAAAAAAAAAGTGGGGGGCAGGAGGGGTCACGAGGGGTGGGGTTTCATAAACAGAAAAAGTAGGAGGAGTAGACTGGGGAAAAAGAAGAAGTGGGCAGGGAGTGGGAGGAATAGACTGGCAAGACACATTAGTGGGCAGAGTTTTATTAAAAACTCCCCACATCCAGAGAATCATCCTCTGCCCAGGAGCCCCAGTAATTTATTTTCCTATATCTCTCAAACCATAACGGTTTGAGAGCTACAAATAAGTGCAATTACTCTGGTTTGAGAGCTAGGAATAAGTGCAATTACTCTCTTTTAATTGTCTCTACCTTATAGTTAATACTTTTTTTTCTGACATTACTAACCCTTTAAGGTATCAAACCTCTTACTTGTCTCATAAGATGTTAGCTATTCTCCAAGAGTACAAAAGACTTCATGGCTACATATAATAAGTTAAAAACCAACTGTAGAGGACAAACACAAATTCCCCAAATTCACGTTGATTTTAATGGGGCTCTTATCCCCTTGAATTCTAGAATGATGACCAAGGCGTTGTGAAGAAATGCACTGGAGGTTTGTCTAACATTCAAATCCCAATTTAAATCATTTTGAATTTGTTGTTTCCCCTCCCCCCGTGTTCCAGTTGGTTTGCTCCAGAGTTGGTCATATGTAGCATATTGAATCCAGCTTTAATGTGCTGATTGAATTTCCAAATCTTCTGACAGACAAAAGACTGTATATAGCAAATAGACAAGATTAGTAATACAACCTGGTTACAGGTCTCACAGTGGAAATAACTAAAGGTAAAGAGGAAACTATGGATGCATGAGGAACAGAAAGATGTGCAATTCTGGAACAAACTAACAATACCGCAGGAGACAAAAATTCGCAAATCCCTAGCAATATAAATGGTGCTTGTAATTTGCAATGAGCTGGGCACCCCTCTAGCACTGAAGGTGTAAAAGTCCCATTTAAATCAATAGCAATGTTGTTCTCTGGTGCAGTGCTCCAGAATAACACATTTGTTTATAGAATACAGCCATAAGGACTTTATTCAGGAATAGGAGTTCTAGAGCAAACCAACTACACCATGGGGGACAAGTAAAAATGCCCGAAATCCCCAATGGTCTAAATGGGGCTTTAACCCCTTCAGTGCTAGTGGTTTCCAACGCATTCGAAAGCTATGCTTTAGAGATTAATCTAGCATTCAATGGGTTAAAAGCTCCATATCAATCAATAAGATTTTCATTGGTCCCCTTTGTTGCAGTTAGTTGGCCCCAGAATTTGTCCTCTTTTACTTGCTGTACACTCCCCTAAGAGCCAAAGCTGCTGTTGTGCAGATCAAAGCTATTTGTATCAAGTTTCCATTCAGTAAGAACAATGCAGACGGAACGTTGCTGGGGAAATGGCCGTCTCTTGTTACATACTGCTGTGTGTTATAGTCCACCTGCTGTCACCTCTACTGTAAACACTGGCTAGGCATTGTCAGCTTGTTCTCGGGAATATCACACATTGTCACCACAATGAACTGTGAAAATAATGTTTATTGGATCAAATAATATTTCTTGTCTGCCAGGAACGTGTGGCCCATATTTATAAAAGCAAACTGGTGTGATTCTGGGGGGAACTAACCGCACCATAGGGGACAAATAAAAACTCCCAAATTCCTGTAACATAAATAAAGATTTTAACTCCTTGAATGCCAAAGAGATCTCTAACACATTTTGCAATGTGTTTGAGACCCCTCTAGCATTCAAGGGGTTAAAGCCCAATTTGATTTAACCCCTTAAGGACCCATGACGTACATATATGTCGGAGGAAAATTTACGTTAAGGACCCATGATGTATATGTACGTTGTGTAATTCAGGGGTCCCCGTGTGGCTGCATGCCATTCAGGGACCCCTGATTCTGTTTCAGGGAAAAAAAATGGCCAGTGGTCCTTAAGTGCCGGACATGTGGCCGCACGACTGGTCCTTAAGAGGTTATGAGGAATTTTAATTTGTGCCTTGTGGTTCACGTGGTTTGCTTCAGAATTACTCCACTCTTTAGACATATGACACTATAGGCTCTATGTATTAAGACAAAGAGCAATTTTGAAGCAAACTAACTGTGCCACAGGGGACAAAATCAACTTTCCATTTATTTAAATGGTGCTTTTAACTCTTTGAATGCGAGAGGTTTACAACACAGTGCATTCCAATGCACTGGAGAACTTTCTAGAATTAAAGCGGAACTGTCCCCATATATACCTTTGGCCTAAAAGTAACTTTATAGAGCAAATAGCCGGAATATAATTGTCAATTTAAAAAAAAAATTGTTTCGCCGAAATTAAAAGTTCTGACGTGATCCTGTGCCTTCCTTCCGGACAGAGTATGTGTACAGCTCTGTGCCTCAGTCCGTCACTCTTCCTGACAGGTGAATTGATTAGAGAGAATAAGGCTATGACTGACACCCTAAATACATTATTTGCTTCAGTATATACAAAGGAAGCAACAATGGCCAAATAGACAAAACCACAGAATTTCCTCCATCATGTACATGGCATACTGAGGACAAATTCCAGAAAAGATTGGACAATGTTATGGTGAATAAAGCACCTGGACCTGATGATATTATACACCTAAGGAACTTAATAGTAAGACCATTATTCTTAATATGTATTGATACACTTTTCTTCAGGTATAGTGCCCTGTGATTGGAGGAAAGCTGATGTAGTTCCATTGTTCAAAAAGGGGGCACAATCAAAACCAGGAAATTATAGACATGTGAGTTTGATTTTCATAGTGGGTCAGATATTAGAAGGGTTACTAACTGGCAATATTCAGAACTATGTGAAGACAAACAATATTATTAGTAAGAGTCAGCATGGTTTTATTCAGAATAGATCATGTCAGACTAATTTAGTTGCATTTTACAAAAGGGTAAGTAGAAATATGGACAATTAAATAGATTTTGATATAGTATACTTGGATTTTGCAAAAACCTTTGATAACAGTGCCTCACAACAGGTTACTGCATACATTAAAAGGCTGCAGTTTGGGCTGTGATATCTGTACATGGATTGAGAACTAGTTACACGATAGATGGCAGAGAGTTGTTGAAAATGGAATTTTTTCAAGTTGGTCTAAAGTTATAAGTGGTGTGGCAGAGGGTTCAGTCCTGGACCCATTGCTTTTGAATTTGTTTATTAATGATCTAGATAAGGGAACTGAAAGTAACGTCTCAATCTTTGCTGATGACAGCAAGATGTGAAAGGAAATACATATAGGACTGGAGGCTTTTTCTCTGAAGAAGGGTTTATATAAACTGAGAAAATGGGTAGAAAAGTGGTAGATGACATTTAATAAAGGTAAATACAAGGTTATACATTTGGGCTGTAGAAACAAGCATGCTACATGTACACTGAATGGGTAACAACTTGGGGAATCCTCATTAGAGAAAGATTTAGGAGTACCGATAGATGATAGGCTTCACATCAGTATGCAGAGTCACTCATCTGCTGCAAGAGCAAATAGGGTACTAGCCTGCATAAACAGAGGTGTAGGTGCGCGGGATGTTAAAGGGTTAGTAATGTCCTCTTATAAGTTTATGCTATATTGTAGATGAAAAAAAAATAATAATAATTGTGTGGAGCAAGTCCCATTTCTTAAACCTTTATGGTTTGAGAGATTTAAAGTTCCTCTCTCCCTTCCCTTTCCCTGATGTCAGCTGTACAGCTGACAGAAGGAGATCCGTGTCAGCCGACTCGAGGCAGCTCTTCAGCAGAGTCGAAATAGAGATCTACTGCATTGGAATGGTCTACAAAATGTGCTTGCAAACCAGGCACACTATGTAGACTGTTCCAGTGAAGTAGTTCTTCTTAAATATCGCTATTTCGACTCTGCTTAAGAGCCACCGGCTGGTCCCAGGATAGGGATCTCCTGCTGTCAGTAAAGCTGATGTCAGTGCAAGGGGAGGGCGGGGGAACTTTAGCTGCAAATATCTCTCAAACCATAAAGGTTTGAGAGATGGGATTTGCTCCACATCATTTTTGTTTTTTTAAATCTACAATATAGCATAAACTTATAAGAGGGCATTACTAATCCTTTAATATTATTCTACCTCTATAAAATCCTTGGTTATGCTTCATTTAGAATACACAGAACCGTTTTGGGCACCAGTTCTTAAAAAAGACATTCTTGAGCTAGAAAAAGTGCAGAGATATATAAACTGATAAAGGGATTGGAGGATCTGAGTTATAAAGAGAGACTAGCCAACCTAGGTTTGTTTACATTAAAGCAGAGATGTCTAAGGGATGATATGATTACCATGTACAAATATATTCCAGGTCAATACAAAAAAACTATCCAATGAATTCTTTATGCAAAGAACTGAGCTAAGAACGAGCGGTCATCCATTAAGACTAGAGGAAAGGTGATTTCAACTAAAACAAAGGCAGACCAGAGCTGTCCATAGGATCGTGTAGCAACAGCGCCACTGTACAATTTCAGGCCACTGTGATATTGCACCTAAAAATTTCAACTTTGAAAATTAATAGCTTTTGAATGAAACACCTTTCAGCATTGGGAGTACCCTTGTTTTACTCAGGGGGATAAACCCTACAACATATTTTTTTTTTACATTTTAAGTATTACTATCCCTTTAACAGACAATTATATTCTAATATGTCTGCTTCTTGCTCACTTGCTGTTCAGTGTCTTCTGGTGTGACCAGTGGGGGAACCATGTTTTTTTTGGGGGGTTTTTTTTCCAGATCCACGTTAGTTTGCCAACATTCACAAGGTAGTCCTGGCTTCATAGGCAGGTCTGGTCCAAATGGAGTTGATCTGCTGATAGTCACTACATACAAGGTAGTCACCCTTTAACCTTACTAACAGTAGCTTCTGGCTTTTCCACATAGAGATGGATTCAGTTGCTTCATTGTATCTCAGAAATGTCCTGTTGTAGCTTATGGGGAAATTTGGAGATAAAAACTGCAACAAATGTATTTCCTGCAACTGAATACAGCCCGTAATGTGGATTGGTCTCACTCACCACCTGCACACATTTTTTTTCTTTTCGGCCTTGCATAAATCTAATTAAAACGTTAAGAACCAGAGGGTTACACAACATACTGCAATGCACTGCATATACATTTGATCCTTAAAAGGTTAATTGGGAGCAGAGGCGTATCTAGAAGCCACCGTGCTCTGGTGCAAATATTGCCATGGGCCCCCCCCCGACCACATTGCCCCCTCATTTGCCACCTCCACTGGCCACCTCCATACAGCCTCCACATTGCCCCCAATCTCCACATTGCTTCCACATTGCAACCAATCTCCACAATACCTCTACATTGCCCCCAGTCTCCACCTCCACATTTCCCCTAGTGACCCCCCAGTGTTCATCTCCTACCTCCCTGGTGGTCCAGCAGTGTGGCAAGAGAGGTCTGTGCCTTCTTCTGCACAGACCTCAGAACCTGCAGCTCCCTCGCAGTCCTCTCTTCAGTAATGCAGAACGCTGGGAGATGATGTAATCTCCAGCACTCTGCATTACTAGAGTGCCAATGAGGGAGAGCTCAGCTGCTAGAGGTCTGTGCCAAAGAAGATGCGACCTCTGTGACCCCTATTGTTACGCCACTGATTGGGAGATCTGTAAATTGCAAGTGACATGAGTGGGTACTGTATGTGTGAAAAGCACCCATTCACCTTGTTTCTAACAATATTTATTCAAACTTGATAGACTTGTAACATTTTCCATGCAACTTTTTGTATAGGAGAATGTTACTTTGCTATTTTATTTTGTGACATTGAGAAGTATGCTATAGTAAATGTTTGCTATCAACATCAGTGGGATTTGTTTTCTTTCATAGATAAAATTTAATTGTTTTTGCTCTGGATTTACTAAACCTTTCTCTTGATAAATATGCCTTGATATCTGGTGGCAACACTGGATAAAATCAATTTGATGGGCAGGAAATGCATTGCTTTATAATGGTGTGTTTGTTTTTGGGGAAATGTTTTTTTGGTTGTTTTTGTCAGATTCTTTTAACCCATTGAGTGCCAGAGGGCTACATTGTGTATCCCACTGATACTGAAAGGGTTAAGACTAACCCTGCCTGAACATGGGCGAATCATGCAATTCACCAGTTGAGATTTACATACCAGTGTTCCAGCAAAAATATTCATAAAAACCTGGCCTGTGACCCTAGGATGAGTGTCCTAAGATAAGAAAAACATCTCCAATTTGTGTTATTCTACAGAACCTACACGCTAAACACTATTTCTAAATGTTAGTACTTGGGATGCACCAACAGCATATCCCTTCACAGAGTAACCTAGGAACTGAAGTAACTTTCATCACATCCTCCCCACCCCCACAAAGTATGTGGCACTGCTTTTGAGAATTAAAGAGCAAAACAATAGGGGAGATTCACTAAGCGGTGATAAATAGGTGATAAAAGCAGACATGACTTCTCCAGTGATATCACTTCTCCAGTTCCTTTGGTATTCTATAGAGACTATGCACGAACATCTCCAAAGCTGAAGAAATCTTGGTGCATTTGGTCTATATAATAACAAAGGAATCAGAGGAGTGATAAACTGGAGAAGTCATCTCCACGTCACCTCCACTTTATCACCTTTTTATCCCTGCTTAGTGAATCTCCCCCAATGTTTATTTAATATAGATTTTCAGACCTCACATCTTCTTTTACAGATTTCCTGACCTTAAAGTGAAATGCACTGAAGTTTGAGTTTAATACATTTAGGATTAAATCTGGGCTACTATTTTCAGGCACCTGTGGGATTAACTCTGAGTCTCAGAAGGGTATTTTGTGTATTGCACACTATTCTTGTGCTTGAAGGATTTAACATGATTGAGATTTGTATGTCTTGATGATGAAATATCTCTTATTTCTTCCATTACTTTATAGTCCATTCATTGAACTGACACGTTCAGATGTCTCTTATTATGTCTACCTCAAACCATTCTCCCAAAAACATGCCTAAGTACAGCATCAGGGCCAGCCAGACTTTGGAAAACCCTCTCCGTTGCCATGGAGAGCAAGTATTCTTGTACTGATGGAAACCTGTACTGCATTTACAGTTACCTACATTTCTCCCAGAGGAGTAATTACCAAGGGCTGCAAGCCTGCAAGTGGAAACAAACCATCAATTACATCACTTAGCCAGATCCATTTTAAAATGCACTTATTGAATTAGGAGGAACACACAGACAAACACACACAAAAACTTATCCCTTGTGCCTGCATTAGCTGTGTAACAGAGAGTACACATATCCATAGAAACTAAAGACGAAATGAGACAGGAGGCTGAATTCAGGTCCCCACAGTCACTCAGTTTGTGCAAAACACTAAGCTCTGTACCCTAGAGAAACAAGAAAAGGAGCTGTATTCAGCTTATATGCAGATTCAAGTATTGGCTTCCTTCATATTAAAGGGTTTTTTTACATTATGACAGATGCTTAAAATCTGTGTCATATAATCGAGGTCAATATCTTTTTGGCTCTCTGCACACAAACACCTTTGAAGTAACTTTACGGATAATAGGATGGTAACCGGTGACAACCTCTTCCTAACAAAGCTCTAGAAATCCCCTGGAAGGCATCTTCACAAAGAACAAACAGCAGTGTTAGATACTACATGAAGGGAGACAGGACACAGATCTCTGTTCGCAGGCAGAAGGCAAGTGGATCTGCTGTCCCAGTGATAAGGAAGGGCCTGATAATGAACTCTTGTGCACAAGGTAAGTGACTTCAATTCCATAGATGCTCGTTCTCTAAGACAAACTAGAACAATTAAGGGGCACACCAACTGTACTATAAGGTACATATGTATATATATATATATATATATATATATATATATATATATATATATATATATATATCCACATTGATTTAAAAGGGCTTTTTAATCATTTTAATGTTTGAGAGGTCTCCAGCACATGAGGTCCTCTCTAGAATTCAAGGGGTTATGAGACTCCTTTAAATCAATGAGAATTTGAGGAAATTTTATTTATCCCTTTTAGTGCAGTTGGTTTGCTCCAGTTTTTTGTACAGATGCCTCTTTATGTTCATATGAAACTTAACGGAGAACTATGTTGTAGGAATAAGTGACTCTTAACTGTTGCGTACCCCTCTGGCACTCAAAGGATTAAGCTTTTAAATGCCAGAGATTTGTACAATGCAATTCTTGCTAATCCACATGGGTTACATTAACTTATTTCTTTTTACCAGACATGCCCATACAGCAATTGCGTAAATCTACTTACATATATTTTTGCATTGCATATGTAGTTTTCTATGTTTAACCCCTCCACAACAAGGGCATTCTTTTACAGTAATGCCCAGACAGATGAACACTATGATTGTTCATCATATCGATTACCACTGGAATTCTGGGAAGACTACCTCATTGTGTGGCATTCCCTGCACCAGGAACTGGTGATTAGCACCACACAACTCAATGTATAATGCAGGATGTTCCATTCAATCTTACTTCTGTGTCACAGGGATAATTATCATCCTTTTTTTATTCTGCATTTAGAAGGGCCATATGTTCCAAAGAAAAGTGGAGGAGTTCTGGGGCAAACCACTTCACTATAGGTGGAACTCAAAATTCCCATTGATTTAAATATGGATTTTAACCCTTTGAATGCTATAGAGACTTCTGCTTTGCAATGCTTTGGAGCATTCAAGGGGTTCATTTCTCCATTTTTAGTTTTACCCTATGGTGCAAATGGTTTGCCCCAGAACTCCTCCACTTTTCTTTTGCGCATACGGCTCTTAAGTGTATAAATCCTTACAAGAGTTAATAGAGTTCAATACAGTGAGCCTGATGTACTAATGAAGTGGAACAATTATGGAACAAAGTTACTTCAGCATGAGTACAAATAGATTCTCCAAATAATTTAAATAGAACTTTTAACCCTTTGAGTGCTAGAGTGCTCTACAATGCATTGCTCAGTTATTAAGAGGTTAAAAAATTAAATCAGTTCTAATTTTTGTGTCCAATGTAGAAGCAGATTTGACCCAGCCTTGTTCCTTTTCTTCTTAGCATATCAGCTCCTGTGTGATGATAAAACTAAGAAAAGCCACATCAAGGCTGTGTGAGAGGAATAGGTTGGGGAATGAAAGTTAGTTATAATATACAGATATACCTGACTGCTGTGTGGAGGGCACCTGCCTAAGGAAGCCCTCCTGTTCAATTATAATACAAGGTTTTTTCCTATAGATATAGGTCCTCTTCCATTAGAAAAATAGAAACTGCATATTTGTCTTGGACATTAGCGGTGTTCTTTTTGATTTCCATAGTGATTTGGTTACACTGTTTGGTACTTTCCTGTTATCTGGAACCATTTTCAAAACTAATTCCTATTGTTATTTCCTGTCAGAATCTGAAAAATACTATGATAAAGATTTTGTTTAAAAATGTTTGAAAAATATTATAATAAAGATTTTGTTTAAAAATGTTTCAATTTTTTTTTGAAAATTGTTCCTGATAACAGGAAAGTGCCCCCTGTTTTTTTTTTTTAACCCTTGGAGTGCAAGGGGGTATCCAATGCAATAGATACCCATGTGGCACTCATAGGGTTAAGAGCCCTAGTTTTACTGTCCTACTTTATTTTTATATTTTTGGAAGTCAATTATCCTTTGAGGAACAGAGGGCTGTGTAATGCATTGCTTTACAATATGTTGCATATCCCTCTGTCCTCATAAGGTTAATGTGGACCTGTCACCTTAAGTCTAATTGATTTTGAAGAGAATTAAAACGGTCTATATATTGCATAAGCTATTTATTTGTAATACAAATAGTTTCTGGGAAACCTTTATTTGTTGATTGCACAGTATGGGACATTGTGCTTATTAGTTTCTGTACTGGGCCAATGTTACTGCACACTACAAAGAATGACTCTAAGGAGAGCCCACACACTGAGAGCATTTATACTAGCACAGGGAACAGGGCGTTTGGCTTGCAACAGAATTGATTAGCATACTGTGTGCAGTGAATTAGAATAAAGTGCCACACTGTTCCACTGACACAGAAACAAAACAAGAAAGATAATGCCAATAATGCCTTATCATAAAAAATAAATAATATATGTACTTACATCTAATCATTGCAAGGCGGGCATATACCTCCTAACAACAAAATAAAGCATGCAGAGATACTTTACCAGTTTCTATTTTAAATCAGAGATATACTTGATAAAGTAGCTGTGAAACGCGTTGTATCATTATGGCTTTTTAAATGAGTGTTTCTGCAATAACAATCATTTTTAACATGAATATTTGGAGAATCAGCTTTTTATTCGGAGAAGACGCTTTTGGAGAAGTCCCAATCAGAGACCAGTAAAGTATCTCTGCATGCTTTATTGTGTTGTTAGAAGGTGTATTCATGCCTTGCAATAATTTGCTGATGTGAGTACATATATTATTTAA
The DNA here is from genome assembly GCA_037306005.1 of Rhinophrynus dorsalis. Lineage (NCBI taxonomy): Eukaryota > Metazoa > Chordata > Amphibia > Anura > Rhinophrynidae > Rhinophrynus > Rhinophrynus dorsalis. Next base: position 418,430,809 of record CM074721.1, read on the forward strand.
TTACATATGTTTTCTTTTTGTATGAAAAGGCACGATTAGTGTCCTCTTTCTTGTTTTGTTTCTGTGTATTACGTTCCTTCCATGGTGGATGTCTTTTGGAGAGGACCTGCTCCATTAGAATATTGAATTCCTGCTTATCCCTGGATACAGTGTTTCAAGGGGTCAGTTTAAATATTCCCCCTGCTTTTATGCTGATCAACATTAATGTGCTGTTCCGTCTGATTTACTTGTGAGTACAGTCCTTAGGGGTTATGCACTAAGGCGTGATGAAGAGGAGATGACTTCTCCAGTAATATCCGTTCTCCGTTTCCTATGTTATTCTATAGAGCCTATGCACTAAGATAACCAAAGTTGGAGATGGAGTTGCATTGGCTCCATAGGAGCTGGAGAAGGGATATCAATAGAGACGTCATCTCCACTTTATCATCTCTTTATCATACTTTAGTGCATCCCCCCTTTATATTGGTGATGGTGTGGTGATCTGAACTGTGGATTTATTGCAACAGAAGCTCCCCTCTTCTCTTTTCTTGTTTTGCTTCACTGTGCCACTGAAACATAAAGGTTAATTTCTCAGAAAAACACTTATTATATGGGGAAATGGTTTGAACAAAATATAGGTAAAGGTCACATCTCTGTAAAACAAACTAATGAGATAGTAATAATTAATATGAAAAAATATATGGTGTAGGGTTTATCCCCTTGAGTAAAACAAGGGAACTCACACCACTGAAAGGTGTTTTATTCAAAAGTTATTACAGATCAAACTTGAATTTTTTAGGTGCAGTATCACAGTGACCAGAAATTGTACAGTAGTGCTGTTGCTACATCATCCTATGGAGATTTATGGTTAACTGACCAGAGCTGTCCATAGGATGGTGTAGCAACAGTGCCACTGTACAATTTCAGGTCACTGTGATACTGCACCTAAAAAATTCAAGTTTGATCTGAATTAATTTTTGAATAAAACACCTTTCAGCAGTAGGAGTACCCTTTTTTTACTCAGAGGGATAAACACTACAGCATTTTTTTTATATTTTAAGTATTACTATCCCTTTAATCTTGTCTTAGCGTGACAGACCCACTTTAATTACAATGTTTTGTTTTAACCCTTTAAATGCCAGAGGGATACACAATGCGTTGCAAAGCACTGTGTTGTGTATCCCTCTGACACTCAAAGGGTTAAGGTACATGCTTGGAAGATAAAGCAATGCAGATAACTTAACCCTTTGAGTGTCAGAAAGGTATCTCTCTGCCACTCAAAGGGTTAAGCAAGGACAGAGCCCACAAGACCTTCACACTACTGATACACATGCATTATGGGACCTGACTGTTGGGGTTGACTGTCTTATACACACAAGAAATGCTGCTGCAGAAATTCTCCTGAAGGCAATGAGAATTATGTTCTTAAAAGAGTAATTTAAAGCAAGCCAACTGCACCACAGGGAACAAATGAATATTCTGAAAAATTCCAATTGATTTAAATGGAGCTTTTAACCCCTTGTGCCCTATACCTCAGTTGTTTTTCACATAACACTATTCCAGCTCTTAATACAGCTGCCTCATTTAGTTTTCCAACTGGGAGAAAACTTGCAAAATCCGATTTGGCTTTTTCATAATTATGACAATGAATTCCTGCATTAATGTGCCCACAATCTGATTTCCAAGAAATAAAGTGACTTGTCTAATATCTCAAGTAGTGGACGCTGTGAATTTAAGCAGGTTTTTGCAGTGACGTCCCCACTGATCTATTTCTTCAGTCCCTCTTTAATTAGAGCCGTGAGTTTCAGACCTCTCTTGAATACATTTTAATATATTATCTTCCACGAGCTGCAAGGCATTCACAGACTTTGATTTTATTTCTTTTTTTCTCTTTTGGCTTTGTGTGGGAGAAGATGGGGCAAAGGTCTGTATCACAGTGAGCAAACACACATCCCTGGGCTGAGCACTGTCACACACAGCTAACACCTTATCTTGCTTTGTGATAGTCTGCTATCTCCCAGTCTCCAAGAGGAGCTGCCCTAACAGAATGGAGTTACAGCTACTGACCACCTTCACTGCAACAGGTAAGGACCCATCTGTCAGCACTTTATACCTGCCTGATCCCACACAGCTGCTCTTGGACATTCTACCCACATATCCCATTAATAAGCGATCTTAAAGGACCACTAACACCTAAAATCAACTAGGGTTATATACACACTTAAATACCTAATAATTCTAGCCTCTGTAAAAATTCCTTATTTGTTGTCCTAAAATCTAATCTTACAAATGACCAGACATTTCTGTCTTTACCAGTGCTCCCATTGGTTGTCCAGGATAGAATAAGAATAGAATAGCGGAAAATAATTACAATCAGTTCACCAACTTTAGCTTTTATCTTAATACAAACAGAACAAACAGCATTAAATAAATGCTTTCTTAATAGGACATTTTGCACATTCTTTAAATATCAGGTTTAGGTTTATATTTTAGGGGAGTAATATATGAATAATGTTTATGTATACCAGCTGTAACTGTGTGATATTTAAAGTTACATCAACCTATTTCATTTTTGGTGTTAGTGTTTCTTTAATACAGGTGAAATATGGGACAGTGTTAGCCGTGAATAAAGCAGGAAAAACGCAGAGTAAATATTGTAAATTTTTTGGCTAAATGAGCTACTCAGACAATACTTTCCTTGTTTGCTGAAAGATTCCAGGATAGGGGTAGTGAGTGGTTGGACCTACAGCTGATGAAGAGTACAATTCTTATCATCCCTAACTAGCTGTTGGCTGGTTGAAATTATGGGAATTGTCGTCTTCAACAGCTGGAGGTCCAACAATTGACTACTCTTGCTTTTGGCAGTGTTCCTTTAGCCTTTTGAGAGCCAGATGAGCATTGCATTTCCTTCTGGTGAACAAATGGTTAAATGCCTTAACTCCTATAGTGTCAGATTGATGATCTATATGTTTTAATACATTGGTGAGAATGCCAAAGGCTATATTTACATGGACTACTTGGCTGTGCTCGGTTTTAGCTCAGGTTAAGTTTGCTATCTCCTGACTACCCTCAGTGATCTCAAGGCATGGGAGCAATGGGGAGGTGTGGTGGATGGCTGCTACCACATATGGTTGGCTGACATCCATGTGGGTTGGGCAATTACTGGAGATTTTGATGGACAACCTCCAGTATCGCTCTTGTGAAGCCATGCAGATGAGACATGCTGCAACTAAGATTTGCGCATCACCAAAAGCAAAGCAAACCAGAATACCTCAATACTCCAAAGAGAATAGGAAGTGCTGTACATTAGTCTTTGATAGACACAATTAAAAATGAAGGATATGGCCATACACGCAGAACAGGACAAGGTCCTTACAGTCTTTTGTGCTTCCCCCTAAATGTGAGAGCTTAATTATAGACATTATTAATCATGTCTCATAAAGACTAGTGTACACCATTTACATTTTTTGGCTTGCCAAGGGCAGATGTATTTAATGTGTTTCACTTTCAACTGGGATTTGTGTTCCCCAACCATGTGGACTGGCTAGATGCCTCTAATACTGATCCTTACCAAATACATTAAGTAGTGTTTATTAATTGGGTGATATTGCTTTGTTGTTTAATGGGAATTAAAGAAACAATGCCTTTTGAATGTCAAAAACAATAAGTAAGCAAAATTATCATTGCACAGCCCATAAGAATAATATAGGTATAATCAGCTAGGATAACTGCACAGTGTAGCATGAGGCTGTAAAGTGCTGAAGTGAGCAGATTGTCAAGGGCACACAAGCTGTGGGGCATGCCCATTAGGGGCTGCCTCAAAGGGCTATCTGGAGTGTTTACAGTCTGGTGGATCCTACAGACCGTATGGATCTATTTATATAGAACTGTACATATGTGCAGCTCTTTACAGAAACAATATTGCTAATGCAATTGAAAAATAGAAGACTGGGATAAGATATTAACTTTAGTAATACATCTTCCCTTAAAGAGATACAGCATATAGCAAACTTTGTGAAGAAGTCTGAAGGACCTAACATTGTTTCAAGCTCTGTAGGGCAGTGAAAAAAACCTTACATGTGTTGGGTGCATCTGTGGCCCTGACGTGTACATTAATATTGTTTGTGTGTGTATATAATGCATGTGTACTGGGAGAATATTCCATTATATGGGGTATGTATATTTAACAATGTATATTGTGTATTTCATATTTTTTAAGATGTGAAGACATATACATGTATATATGATAAGTGTATGATGGGTAAGCATGTTTTTATGACTTTGTGCATTTCTGGTTTATATCAAGTTATGTAGGAAAAGGAAAGCATGAAATATTCTCACAGCTGTATTGCAGTATACACAGGGGGACAAAGGGGGCATCTGTTCTGAAAGTCTGGCATCCTCTGGTCTACATCAACTTGTATGTATTCAGTCTCACATAGGATGATGAAGGCCTTATAAGGGACAGAAAATGTTCAGGTTGATGTAGCTATATATATATATCTTCTTCATGTCTTTGTTTCCTTTTTTTATTTCATGTGTGGATACCCAGACTGAGTTGTTTATTATGATTATTATAATGTTTTATTTTTCAATGGCAACGTATTCCTTGGAGTTGTACAAAAGTCACTTTTGTGTACAGACCAATCTTATGAGAGGTTACACTCCCTGAGGATTGATGTACTAGAACAATCCTGGAGCAAACAATCTGCACCATATGGGGGGAAAAAATTGCCATTGATTTAAATGGGGCTTTTAACCATTGAATGCTTGAGAGATCTACAGCAAATTGATTTGTAATACACTGCAGACCACTATAGCACTGACGCTGTGGGAATTTGGGAGATTTTTACTTGTCCCCTATGGTGCTGTTGGTTTGCCCCAGAATTGATGCGCTTCTTTTTAGTACATCAGCCTCTGTGTGTATATAAAATGATAAACAAAATCTAGGATTCAAATCTGTATTTGGGCCATCTTCAGCTTTTTATTAGTTTGGAGATTTTTTCAGGAAGAATCATCTGAATCCTGAAGTGAGCCATATGTTTAAAGAGAGGGCTGGGGCAAAATACCCCTAATGCACAGGAAACCTGTCTAGATACCATGGGGTACTGTTTGTAAATAGTGTGCAGCTCTAAACTTGCTAAATGTAAATTTTCCTGACGCAGTTATTTTCCAGGGGAATTTCATTTCATGCTTTTATGATATTTTAAAGCTTTTAAACTCTTGTTAAAAACATTGACTCTTTCACTCTCGTGAAAAGTTAATGTACTAGTTCTCAAGTTTTTTGGTCCTCTGGAATTCTAGTTTCACCCCCAAATTACTGTGAAACCCTATCTACCAAATTCTTAACCCCTTCAGTGCTGGGGGGTTTCCAACACACTTCTTTACAATGCATTGGAGAGCTCTCTAACACACGTCACAAGCACCAAGAGAGTTAAAAGTACCTATCTGACTGGGAATAATGTGGTACGCCAAATTCAAAAAAGAAGACGTCAGGCTAGGACCACTTCTTCCCTACCAAATAGCCCTAACCAGATCAAGAGCATTAGTCACGCTACAGACCACAGATAAATGTGACTTTCAGACAGAGAAAAAGGGAAAACTCACAGGACCTGTGCACTCTTGTGTGTAGAGAGAGAGAGCGAGAGAGAGAAACTCTTTAGTCTTCAGATTCCTGTAACGCAAGTAATCTCAGAGAAACCAAGAATAAATAGGCTGATAATGCCAGCCATCCTCCACAGACTCAGACCCTGTGCTCTGATTCAGTCATTCTAAGCAGGCCAGAGATAGGAGATCACTTAATGGGGGATTATACAGCCCCATATCATATCAACATAAAAAAGAAGGGAGATTGCCCTTGTATACAACCTGTTGGAAGGTCACTTTAAAGACTGAGCATGTCCAGGCAGGGGTAAAGTGGGTATAGAAGGGAGTCTCCACCTCATTGAGCTCTTTTGATCAAGTGCCCTGCCCTCCTGGAGGAGGAGACCCCATGGTTCCTGTGTTCCACATGGGCTAAGAGAAAGATATATATTAAATTAAAGTTCAAGGTATTTGCAACTCATTGCAACACAAAAGCTTGTACAGCCCTTTCACACTCAAAGGGTTAATAGGATTTGGAACTGATTTTGTATTCAGAGTAATACTATTAGCCCTTTCTCCTGATGAAGTGACTTTATATCATGAAATGCTACATTTTACCCATACTGATATTGTTTACCTGGTTTTTACTATCATTTTAAGAGCTTATAATTTATTGTTATGAAAATAGCCTGTATTTTTTTAAAGAAATACTCTAATAAAATTTAAGATTTTTAAGATACTCTACCCCTGGCCCCTGTTGTCTTTGTGACTTACAGGGGCTCCCCTGCTCAAGTTTTCTTTTGTGTGCCCCTTTTTTGTATATAGTAATGTTCCTATACTGCCTATAAAATCCTACGTGGGGAATTTAAGCCCTAATGCCACCTCTATACATGTGAACTAACATTTAGGAACTACACTCATTTACAAATCTTCAGTGGGAATACTTAAAAAGAACATCATTTGCCTGGAGTGACTCCCATTAATCCAGTGCAGGCCTTTTAACTGAGAGGCAGTTAAGTAGACCACTTAGAGGGTACAGGGGATCAACCAATAATCTTACTCAGACTACCACTCTTAGAGGTGCTTTGTTTGTTGCGCTGTTTTCTACTTCTTTCATCAAATATTCTTGCAAGTATTTGTTTTTTGGCAGAATCTTAAAGAAGTAATACACTTTTATTATGGAAATAACATACAATAGAGCTTTTTTCCTTTGAGAAAAACAGAGGGACTCCCATTGTTGAAAACTTATCACAGTTCAAAATTATTCTTTTTTTATTATACTGTTGATAACAGTGCCTACTGGTGTCCTCACAGTTAAGGTATTCTGTTACAGTCTATGGGACTGCAATTCTTTATAGAGTACTAGTTAAAGAGCCCGTTACGCGGGCCACAGTGCCACTGCCAGCCGGTTGTGGGGCAGTCATGTGCAGTATGCGCCGCGCAGCAGTCTCTACTGAGCATGAATGCGGCGTTACACACGTTTTAGCGAATTATTATATAGGATGATTGAAGCATCTCCACCACTTTCTTAAAGGTTTAACTATTATACCTTCTGGATAAAGCAGCACCCAGCTGTGGGCATACCTTTGTTTTACTTAGCAGGAAATTGAACTTTGCTGATCCTTTAAAAACTGGATTCAGCGAAACACACGCATATGCACAAGTGCACACACACACATTGGCATCATTATTCATTTGAGGATTCTGGTGCAAACATTCTGGGCCCCTAACACACATGTTTTCAAATTGAAATAACTAGAACCTTTTGGGCTCTGAGGCTGATGGGCCCCCTAGGGTGCTGGGCCCCGGAACACATGCATCTGCTGCACCCCATGAAGCTACTGTACGCACATTACCATGTTCTCAAAGTATGTGGAGCTTGAGCCCACCTAGTGCATTAATAGTGTGACATTCAGCCCAATTTCACTACTACCACTGGGGAGATCAGCAGAGCATTACACCATTACACACACACTGAGCTGTCAACAAGATATGGGGCTTGATTGCTTTCACCCAGTACCTAGCAGTGACCTTGCATTCATACACATACACAAGCTATTTGTAATATATATAACATTTAATTTCTTAAGTGTTAGTCCTAGTGCTAATTTACTCATGAACCTGAATGAAATATACTTATCCCAGATTTGTAAACCGTCAGATAACTAACACTGTTGGGAAAAAAGACGCAATCTTAAGAAATTGTATAAAAAGCCTATTTTCTTTTTTAAAAGCTGAACTAATTGGGCTGGAACAATAAAACATATTTGTTCATGTGGTAAGCCTTAATGGCATTTGTTCCCTGTTTATTGTCACAGGTAATGGATGCAAAAGATAATGGTGCTTGTGGTTTCTTTTGTATCTTTCTTCCCACTGATCCATCAAACAATGACCAGAGAACAGACGTGGTGAGAAGATGAAGAGACAGAATTCAGTTACACTGCTTCTCCTGCCCATGCAGCTTCTCAATTATCTCTGGACAGGTATCAGCTGCTTTCATTGTTAGAATAGATTTAATTCCTTCCTTTATGTTACAAGGGTCTATATCTGGGTTGGGCAATGACTGTGGCTGTCCAGCTGTTATTGGACTTTAACTTCCATTATCCTCAGTCAACCATCAGCCAGGGGCTGATGATGGGAGTTGTAGTCCAGCAACAGCTGGGCAGCCATAGGGTGGTCCACCTCTGATCCTAATGCAGCAGAGCTTGACAACATTTCCTATTTATGTTCTACCCTTTGCACATAGAGGTCCCTGCACATTGTAGCACTGGCCTTTCTGGGAGCAATGAGGTTAATTATAGACCCTTCACTCATATGATATAGTTTTAAAGAAATGACCACACTTATTATTAAAGATAACCCTACTGGGAGATACCTTTTATTCATATGTTGTTGTGAAACAAACCTGAATTTAATAAGTTGACATGTCTTATGATGATGAATTTACTTAATTTTAAAGATAAATAAAAACTGTTTGTTATACTAGCCATTTGTAGAATAAAAGTTTTGTAAGAAAAATTAACCTTTGTTTTACGGCACATTGTGGTACCTTATGCTAATTCGATTGTGTGCTGAGCCAGTATTACCACACACACACACACACACACACACACACACACACACACACTGTACTATAAATGAAAATAGAGCACACACTTGGACATTTGTAACAGCACAGTAAGCAATGTTTGGCCTGAAACACAATTATTTGGCATACTGTGAAGGTAACTGGTAAAAAGTGACACACTGATCTACCAAAACAGGTTTTCTTAAAAACAACTTATTTTACAGAGAAGAGGCCAGTGCCGACATATAAGCAGATTTAATACCCTGTATGACAAATTCATTTTGTTTTAACCATTTGAGTACCAGAAGGGTACGCATACCCATCTGGCACTCAAAGAGTTAAGATTATAACTCAACTCGTATGCCAACTTGACTTTGCCCCATCTAGGTCCCACATGCCTGCAGGTAGAATATCCCATCGTATTTTAAAAGAATGTATTTCAAAAGATAATCAATAGATATTAATAAAAAAAAATATTCTAAATCATCATCATACAGGCTGTACAGATTCAGATGATAGTGAATAGCCGCCATAACCTTGTTGTGTGGTATCATTGAGTATAAGGACACAACGTCCATTCTCCCCATTGCAAAACCCTCTTCCACATGAAAGTCTTGTAATATGGTCAAAACATGACCAGAGTCTCCAGTATAGGTTGGCCTTGTGGTACCTCTGCGCCGACTAAGTTTGTTGATTTAACACAGGTGTTAAATTGCAGGGGCAACTCCCATATCCCAAGTTGTCTATAATGGAAACATAAGAACTAGAACATTTCGGAATATTTTATGATATAAATAAAAAACAATATGTAAGCGTAATGGATAGATCTTTAAAATAAATTTTACCCAAAATCCAGCTCTTGAGTGGGTCCTTCCTCAAATCTTTCTATTAGGGCTGACTGATGCAGTGTATGGAGTGATGACAAAAATATGGGACGCCTGTCCTAATACTCATGATATGTCATAGACCAGCATGTAAACATCTTGACAGAGGCCTAAAATGGGGCAGAAATGTTGATGGAATAAACCAGCTCATATTTTTCACCTTTACAAAGTGCTTTCTTTTTTCTGACATTCTGCTACATGATTTCTTTGGAGATTGACACCCAGGCAGACATCTGTACCTTTAATATATATATAATAATAATATCACGTCCGTGCACACTCTATATTGCTAAAGTCTTTAGCCTGGGTGCCAACCCAAATAAAATTGAATGATAAAGGTCACAAAAGCATTGGCACTAACAGGATGAAATCATCTTGACAAAAGTCCAAGTTGGGGCTGAAACGTTGCTGGAATAAACCAGCACCTTTCTTCTTTGTGTAAAGACCTGTAAGTGCAATTCTTTTTGTGGGCTTTATGAATTAATGAGTATTGCAGTATGTAATAATACCTTTTTATTGGACTAACATTCAGTTATAAGGACAAGCTTTCAAAAGCAACAAGCTCCAGTATAAGGTCAGTATGCTTTTGACTTTATTGATAAAGAGAGCTTGTTGCTCTCAAAAACTTGTCCTTATAATTGGATGTTAGTCCAGTAAAATGCATTATTACGTACTGCAATACTCAATCATTTGAGTGTATTTATATATTTACATATATCTTCATCATCATCATCATAGTAACAAGGTAACATAGTTGATGAGGCTGAAAAATGACATGCGTCCATCAAGTCCAGGCCATGCCAAAAACACCAGTTTGATCCAGAGGAAGGCAAAAAAGCCCACTGAAGCCATTTCCTATTTAGCCCCAAGTGGATAAAAAATTACTTCCTGACTTAAATGGCAGTCAGATAGATCCCTGGATCAACATCGTATCTGCATTGAAGCCATCTGTCATAATTTTTAATATTGTTCTGTGCTAGATAGGCATCCATTGATTTTTTGAAAGCTGTTACATTATCTGTAAGTACAACATCCAGAGACAAAGAATTCCATAGCTTTACAGCCCTTACTGTAAAGAATCCATGCCTTTGTTTTAGTCGAAAGCACCTTTCCTCTAGTCTTAATGGATGACCTATTGTTCTTAGCTCAGCTCTTTGCTTAAATAATTAATTGGATAGTTCTTTGTATTGACCTTGAATGTACTTGTAAATGGTAATCATATCACCCCTTAGACGTCTCTTCTCTAATGTAAACAAACCCAGTTTGGCTAGTCTCTCTTTATAACTCAGATCTTCCAATCCCTTTATTAGTTTTGTTGCATGTCTTTGCACCTTTTCCAGTTCAACAATGTACCAAAATTGTACTCCATATTTTAGGCCTAACCAAGGATTTATAAAGAGGTAGGATAATATTAGCATCCCTTGCATCTACACCTCTTTTTATGCAGGCTAGTACCCTATTTGCTCTTGCAGCAGCTGAGTGACTCTGCACACTGCTGTTAAGTCTATCGTCTATCAGCACTCCTAAATCTTTCTCTGCCACTTTTCTGCCCTTTCACTCAGTCTATCTAAATTCTTTTGAAGAGAAAAAACATCCAGCTCTGTATGTATATCCTTACATAGCTTAGTGTCATCAGCAAAGATTGAGAAGCTACTTTCATTTCCCACTTCTAGATCATTAATAAACAAATTAAAAAGCATTGGGCTCAGGCATTCAAAGTTTGATGTTTCCTGCTGTCAGTTGTAAAGCTGTCAGCAGGAGATCTGTGTTGGCCGACACGGAGGCTCTGCAGCAGAGGCACAATTGCATTTTTTTCTTTAAAGAATGAGTGCATTAGAATGGTCTACCAAGTGTGCCTGGTTTGCAAGCACACTAGGTTGACCATTCCAGTGCAGTCATTATTTTTAAAAAACGTGATTGCTGCAGAGCCTCCGTGTTGGCCAACACAGATCTCCTGTTGACAGCTTTACAGCTGACAGCAAGAAACATCAAACTTTGAATGCCGATATCTCTCAAACCATAGCAGCTTGAGAGATACGTTTTTTTTGCATTCACTTCCACTTTTTAACTGCTAGAAATTGCAAAAAAATTTTTATGGGACATTACCATCCCTTTAAGCCATGTAAATGATGGAGGAAATTCTGTGGTTTTGTCTGTTCCCATAGCCTGTCATTTCTGCTGCCTTTGTATATACTGAAACAAAGAATGTATTTAGGGTGTCAGCCATAGCATTATCCTCAATAATCAATTCACCTGTCTCAGTCCTAATAGGACCAATATCAACATTCAATTTTGTTATTAATATACTTGCAGAATTGTTTAGGGTTTTTCTCATTTGCAATATTTCTCTCATTTTCAGTTTTAGCTAGCTTAATTGCTTGTTTACAGATATTATTACAGTCTTTGTATTTTTTAAATGATGCATCTGACCCGTTTGACTGAAACACTTTAAAAGCCTGTTTCTTATTTTTCATTTCCCTGCAAACCTCATTATTAAGCCACATTGACTTAACTTTACTTCTCATGTGCTTATTCCCCAGCGGTATATATTGACGCATATATTTGTCTAAGAGCATTTTAAACACATTCCATGATTTTGTGCATTTTTATCTTTGAAAATGATATCCCACTGAATATCCTTTAATACTTCTTTTAGCTTTGTAAAATTAGCCTTTTTAAAATTGATTGTTTTGGTTAAACCCTTGCTATTGGTTTTCTCATAACTAATTTCAAAGGATACGATATTGTGGTCACTGTTGCCTAAATGTTCTCTTATTGTACAAAATATAAGTTATGTAGGTAGTCTCCATTGATCGTAAGTCAATTTTGGTTCCAATTTAGCCTGAGGAAAATGTATTCTTAACAAGCAGAAAATAGTTTTGGGGAGATTGTGTCTCCTTCTTGGATGCCTTTTTCTATGTTGATCTGGACTTTATCATTGTTGACCTGTTTTGATGCAGTTGCCTTTTCATATATTGATCGAATGATATTGATGTAAGCTCTGTCTACTACTTGGTTAATCAGTGCATTGCTTATTGTTTGCTTTTTCACTGAGTCAAAGGCCTTTTCGTAGTCACTGAAGGCTATGCATAATGGGAACCTCTCCTGAAGCCTGTTTGTTGTGCAACATTAAGTATTGTGTCCATTCTCCTTGTCAGTACCTTTGTGAAAACCTTGCAGACCACTGGCAATAGGCTTATTGGTCAGTAGTTTTTTTTAAATCCGCCATATCACATTTTTTGTGCAGTAGGATGACTTCAGCATTTTTACATGTTTCGGGCACTTTGCCGAGTAGTAGTCATTTAGAAAATAGGTAGGGCTTTGAAAAAGGGTTGACCTCCAGCTTTCAAAAGTAACATCATCAGGTTCAGCTGCTTTGCCAATTTTCATTGATTTTATTGCAGCTTCTACTTCTTCTACCAAAACTTCTGGCACAGATTCAGCCTCTGACATTGCATTAAGTTGTTGTCCTTCTTCCTTATAAAGATTTGAATACAATTCTTCCACTCATTTTAGTGATTTTTTTTGCTGTTGTATTATCTTCAATCTTTAATGCAAACATTAGGCTCCTATGTGTGGCCGTCTTTTGTTTTGCTTTCTGTAGCCCTTAATTTTCTTCCAGTGTCCTTCTGATGAGCTCAACATTGAACTTGCATGTTTCTTCTTTTATGCGCTTCCTTTTGGTCTTGCACATTTCTACATATTCTATCCTTTTTCTAATATTACCATTGTGCTTAATTTCTCGTCATTTTCATCATGGCAACTATTTCTTTTGATATTCGGATTATACAGTAGGTGCAAGGGCATGGACACTGTCTACAATAGTCTCAGTAACTTTTTCATTGTGGGCTTAAAAGTTTGGGTCTGGTAGATCTTGCAGCACACTGAAGTGATTAGACAGAGCTATCTCAACATTCTTATGATTTTTCAATAGCTGGCTAGAGATGATCTTCATATTTGTTGATCATTTTCTTTCTTTCTTGCAGTCAATTTTGATGTTTGCTCTCGCTAGATGATGGTCACTTCCAATGTTAAAATTACTTAAGACTAATCAGTCAGTGAAAATCGATTTACTATTTTCAAGTATGAAATCAATTTCACTTTTATTCCATTAGGGCTTTTCCATGTCCATTTTCTCTGGGCCTTTTTCCTGTAGAATGAATTCATGATGTACAAATGTTGTTCTTCTGCAAATTCAATCAGTTTGTTGTCTCTATTGTCTCTTTTTCTAGTTCCATGTGGTCCGATTGATTTTTCACCATTTTGGATCTTACAATTCTTGCATTGAAATCTCCCATTATAAATTTCTAGTGATAATTGTCCTGTTTGTACAGGCGTAATAAATCATCATTGATGTGGCTACTTTTAGTGGTATAAACTTGAATGATTTAAAGAACATAGTGACTGTTTATTTTTATAGCACAGGAAGCGATTCTTTCAGAAATACTTTCTACATCCACGATTGAGTCTTTCAGTCTTTTGTTAATCAAGAATCTAATTCCTCCACATTGTACAACATTGGTTCCTTTACAGTATAACCAGTGTCCATCTCCTAATCTGACTAAATATCCATCTGTTCATTAGCTGATTATATCCTAGCTGATGATATTTTGTTTTTGAACAAGTTCCTGTAAGCTTGAATCCGTACTCACAGACTGAATGTTAAGTGTTCCAATGTCTAAAGACCAAAGGCAGCCTGATACAACCAGGTGATTCTTAGCACCGTCTGCCATTGAGCTGGTCTTCCTGTTGCCATAGGAGTAGCTTGCTATCCTCCAGGGAATGAGGGCCATGCAGAGGGAATGGACCATAATCTGCTACAGTGATCCAATATGGGTCTGGCAGATTTTGGATCAATTTAATCTGGTGTCTTAGCTTTGATCTGTCACCTAGGGTGACCCTGCCAGGAGTATATAGTCCCAATGACATAGATCTTGGCTTCATTGACACACTCAAACACTGCCGCCACAATAATATAATCATCTATTCCTTGTCTGTATGACCTCAATTATATGTAGTGTAGTTCCCATTTAAAGCTTATTCTTTTTACTAGTTAATCACTAGCTACCAGCTCTTGAGTGTCAGCTTAAAAAATTATAGCACTCTTCGTACAGATTGGTTTTCTAGATATGAAAAAACACAATAACAAGAATATTCGGTGACTGATAATAAGGCACCCCCAAATCTCAGCGCTCATTGAGACCAGTGACTTTGTTGTATAGCAAAAAACACTCCTGTTCCTTTATGAGAATTTGCATCACAAAACACTCGAGCACGTTGCTCTATGGTACACAGGACTTCTAATTCAATAAAGCCTTGTTTAGATGGGGTTCTGGTACATAATCATTTGTCTTTGTAATGTGTAAACTTGTTTGGCTCTTTGTTTCCTTGGGTAAATTATCCTGATGATATTTTTGTATAATAAATGGATGTCCCTCTCTATGTAAATTGTATATTGCAGTAATTAGAAAGTGTGTCTTCTATTTTAAATTTCCAAACCCATAATTCTGCTTTGACATGGTTTTTTACATTGTGGCTGATGCATTATGTAAGAGAGGTGCATTTCTGGGGCAAACCAAGTGCCCTGTAAGGCAAAAACAACCTTTTATTTAAATGGCATTTTTAACTCTTAAAATGCTAGAGAGGTCTACAACGCATGTCTATGGTCATTTTGGATCATTTTTATTTGTTCCCCATGGTGCAGTCGATTTTGTCCAGAATTGTATCACTTTTCTTTGTACATCAACCTCACTGTCTCAGGAGCCAGGAACAAATTGTGCTTTGAACAATAAAGAGTTAAATTATTGAATCTGAGAATGCATTTTTATTTGCTATAAATATCCATTCACTAAATATCTTTGTTTCCAGACAAAATAAAAACATAGCGTATTATCAAGTTAAAAAGGGAACCATTCAGGGACAAGGCAACTGCATCCTATAGATTACATTAAAGGGATAGTAATATATCATTTAAACCTTAGCTCTGATTTGTAGTTCAAAAATAATTGGAGAGGAAAGGATGCCCCGGCCACCCCTCCTGGCCGCCTCCCCTTAGAGCTGCAATTTGGCCCAGGACAGGACGAATGCAGTGAGGGACAAATTTAAGTCAGTAAGTAAAAGGAAAACCCTTCCACCACCCTTGATGGAGGAGGGCAGGATTTTCCTTATGCTTACTGAGGATTGTCCCTCCCCGCTCGCCATCCAGACCTGCATGAGAGGTAGCGTGACACCAGGAAAGGGGCAGTAGGGGGATCCTTTCCCCTTTAATTGCTTTGAACTACAAATCTGTAATTACATTTGCGTAGCGCAGTATGTTAAAAAAAAACTTGTGCTTAATACTTGGAGCTAAAATTTAAATTATATATTACTATCCCTTTAAAGGCCCTATGGAAGGCAATATATTTCTTATAACTATGGGGCAGTTTTTCTTTGTCTTGATAAATACAACCACACTATGCACGATAGCCATTTATTACACCCATGTGCACTGAAGAACTCCAGTAAATTAAGGTCTAGGATGCTAGAGAGATATCTAGTTCATTGCTTAACGTTACTTATTAGTTTCTTATGGTTCAGTTAGTTTGCCCCATAATTCCTCCACTTTTCTTTTTATGCCCAGCATCCCCAGTGGCCATAAAGTTAGTGGATTGCATGAGAGAAGTAGTGAATGAGATTTCTGTCATTCTCAGTATAAGGGGCATCGTTCCCTTTGTCGTACAGGGAACTTTCAGGATCAGCCCCTAAGACTTTTCAGTGTTCACTATTGGGTCTCAGACATGTTGCATTCCCTGGTAACTCCACCCATTTCCTTCCCCATTCTGCCCACTTTCTGGCTGTTCCCCCACTTTAGGGGCAAATTCCACAGACTCTCTTTTCTAATCCTACCCCACCACATACATTAAAGGGATAGTAATACTTCATTTTAACTTTATTTTATTTTGTAGGTATTAAAAAAACATGAAGAATTATATAAGTCTTATCTCTCAAACCTTTATGGTTTAAGAGATATTCACAAGCAAAGTTTCCCCCTCCCGCCCCTTTTACCTAGTGTAAGCCATCTCTTCTCAGATGTGAATCTGGTTGTAAGACCAGACAGATAACAGAAGGGGACAATCTTCTTTGTATGAAAAGAATCAAAGCCCTGCCCCCCTTGACAAGCTTTTCAGCTTTTTCGCTTATCTTAATTGAAGATTGTCCCTCTCTGCAGTCTACCTGGGCACCTCCCTTCTGAGCTGGCTGAACAGGGGGGGATACTTTGAAGTATTACTATCCCTTTAAGTACTGCCCACATTGTTATACAAATAATTGTGAATACTACCCAGTCGCTTTCAGTACTTTAGGGTTTGGAGTCAATGATGTTCTTTAGTAAATCCCAGGCATAGAGACATATTTATCCTAGTCATTTATCTAACAAGTATAATTGTAGCTGCAGTGTCTCATTATGAAGTTAACTCTTCCACAGCTTGCAGATCAGGTTGGACAGAGCATGGTGTGAGTGTTGGTTGGTCTGGTATTAACCAACACTCGCTCTGGATTTCCTATCCTGCTTTGGTGATAATACAGAGCTTGCTTGAGATGTTGATTTTAACTTCAGCCCTTGTCTTTCTTACAGCTTCCTCCATTAATGTCCGCACATGTGAGGGTTACCCAGGTCAAGGTGATGTCTACCACTCTGGATTTCACTGCCCCCGTCTTAGTGACACTCCTGAGCTTATGTACTGCTGCTGGCCAGGAAATGGCTCTCTGAAATACTGCTGCAGCCGGGAAGAGTATGAAACATTAATGAGTGTCAATTTGTCAGAGGTGCTCACCACTTATATACACAGGTAAAGTCAGACGTCGGGATATTTTTTCCATGTGTCCGTGTTTGATGCTACAATGCATGATAGAAATACGTTAATGTAGGTTGGGCTACATGTACAAAGAAAAGGGGATAGCAATTATGGAGCAAACCAACTATATCCTAATGGGAAAATTCCCCAGATTTCCATTGATTTAAATAGGACTTTGAATCCTCTGTGTGACAGAGGGGTATTCAATGCATTGTTTTGCAATGTGTTGCTTACCCTTCTGGCACTTAAAGGGCTAATCCCTTGATTGCTAGAGAGGGTTGGAGAACTTTCTAGTATTTAGTAGTTTAGAAGCTCCACTTAAAGTAAACATGTAACCCTAAGAAAAACTTAATTTGTTATACAGATTAAAATCTGGGTTTATCTTGTATTAAATAAAATGATTAACTAAAAATTAATCTTATGTTGTGTTTGTACAGATGGGCACTTTATGCTAATTCCTTGCACAGGATGCTAATTAGCTCTGTTTAAGGCCAAACTAATCTCTATTAGAAATGAACCCAGTGTGTGGGACCTAGCTGGTTTCATTCATAGCATAGTGTACGGTAATACTGGCCCATCATAGAAATGAATTGGCATAAAGAGCATGGCTGTGCGACCAACAAATAAAGGAAATTTCTTAGGCAAGGCACTCTATGCGCCCTTAGCTCCACCCATTGCCACAGTTCCATTCCTCACATGGTCCCGCCCCAGTCCCATCCACTTTTTCCTGGCTTTAACCCCTTGGACATCTTTCTAGCATTCAAGGGTTTAAATAATAGCCTGCAAAGATATAAATGGGGATATTGAAATTTCTCTGGACACACCCACAATTCAGAATGTGGGTGTGGCCAGCACAGCTGAGGTGCCCCTCAAAATTTGGTGTTTTAGGCAGATGCCTACTCTGCATAGTGGGAAATCTGACCTTGAGTACAACAGCTGGAGGGCTACAAGTCGATCAGTAAGGGTTTTGTTTTATTTTTTTAATCTCTGTGAATGAACACATAGTGTATTATATAAGAGCATGATCATTATTAGAACAAATCAAGGCCAAGATGCCCTAAAGGTCAATGCAGCAGCGATGTGTGTCAAGCACCCCGCCTTGGTGATGTAGACACTTCAACACAGGCACAAAGATTTAGGGATTCAAGGGAAGGGGACATAGGCGTGCGCAGCCAACTGCATTAGGGTGTGCACCCAAAAGCACAAACACACACGTGCGTGCGCGTATGTAATATATATGTGTGTGTGCTAGCTAAATAAATGATTGCCCCCCATCTGCTCCATATTGCCCCCATCAGCTCCAACATATCCCCCATCAACTCCATATTGCCCTTACATTGCCCCCATCAGCTCGAACTTGCCCTCATCAGCTCCAACTTGCCCTAACATTGCCCCCATAATCTCCACATTGCCCTCAGGTCCGACTTGCCCCCATCAGCTCCAAGTTGCCCTCACATTGCCCTCATCAGCTCTAACTTGCCCTCACACTGCCCCCATCAGCTCCAACTTGCCCTCACATTGCCCCCATCAGCTCCAACTTGCCCTCAGCTCCAACTTGCCCCCATCAGCTCCAACTTGCCCTAACATTGTCCCCATAATCTCCACATTGCCCTCAGCTCTGACTTGCCCCCATCAGCTCCATCTTATCCCCATCACCTCCAACTTGCCCTCATCACCTCCAACTTGCCCTAACATTGCCCCCATCAGCTCTAACTTGCCCTCAGCTCCAACTTGCCCTCACACTGCCCCCATCAGCTCCAACTTGCCCTCACATTGCCCCCATCCGCTCCAACTTGCCCTCACATTGCCCCCATCAGCTCCAACTTGCCCCCATCAGCTCCAACTTGCCCTAACATTGTCCCCATAATCTCCACATTGCCCTCAGCTCTGACTTGCCCCCATCAGCTCCATCTTATCCCCATCACCTCCAACTTGCCCTCATCACCTCCAACTTGCCCTAACATTGCCCCCATCAGCTCCAACTTGCCCCTATCAGCTCCAACTTGCCCTCACACTGCCCCCATCAGCTCCAACTTGCCCTCACATTGCCCCCATCAGCTCCAACTTGCCCCCATCAGCTCCAACTTGCCCATTGTCCCCATAATCTCCACAATGCCCTCAGCTCTGACTTGCCCCCATCAGCTCCATCTTATCCCCATCACCTCCAACTTGCCCTCATCACCTCCAACTTGCCCTAACATTGCCCCCATCAGCTCTAACTTGCCCTCAGCTCCAACCTGCCCCCATCAGCTCCAACCTGCCCTCACACTGCCCCCATCAGCTCCAACTTGCCCTCACATTGCCCCCATCAGCTCCAACTTGCCCTAACATTGTCCCCATAATCTCCACATTGCCCTCAGCTCTGACTTGCCCCCATCAGCTCCATCTTATCCCCATCACCTCCAACTTGCCCTCATCACCTCCAACTTGCCCTAACATTGCCCCCTTCAGCTCCAACTTGCCCTCACATTGACATCAACTCCACATTGCCCCCATCATCTTCACATTGCCACCTTCCATAATGCCCCTTCATCTCCACAATGCCCCATTCATCTCCACAATGCCCCCTCCATCCCCTACCTTCAGTCCCTGGTGGTCTAGCGGTGTGCCATAAGAGAGCTCTGTGCCTCCTTCCGCACAGAGCTGAAGCTCCCGCGCGCTGCTCTCAGTAATGCAGAGAGCTGGGAGATGATGTCATCTCCCAGCGCTCTGTATTACTACAGAGCCTGGGTCTCGCTGTGGCTTGTCACATAGATGCCGCGAGGGAGCGCTTGGTAGTTTAAATCAGCGCTCCCTCGCGGCAGATATATTTAAAAAAGAAAAAAAAAAATCCCCAGCTTCCCTGGCCGGTGCGCACGGGGCCGATTAGGGTGTGCCTGGGCACACCCGGCACACCCCGTGCGCACGCCTATGGAAGGGGAGGAGAAGTTCCCCATTAGCATACAGGGTTGTGAACTGCTGGCGATGTGGAAGGGATACTCTCTTTCACACATCACCAGCAGTAGACAACCCTGAAGTCTGAGAGGATTCTCGCTTCTTCCCCACTTGGTCAGTAGGGGAGTGGAGAGCATCCTTTCAGCTCACTCCCTTAACCCCTTGAGTGCCATAGGGATATGTATTGCGCACCCCTGTAGCACTCACAGGGTTAAAAAAGTACACGAACCAGCAACAATCTTCAGCTCTGTGTCATTTTTTTATATTCATATTTGTAGTGCGCTCCCATTATTAAAAAAAATTAATTTAAGCCCTTGGCTGGTAGAGATGTCTCCGACGCATTGCTTTGGAATGCATTGAAGACACTTCTAGCAGCCAAAGGGTTAAATGTTTCACTTTCTTGCACTTTTTCCTATGTTTCCCCCGGTGATCCCACCAGTGGAAGTGCCTTGGAGGTGTGAATAATTGATGACCCATTTGTGTGTCAGCCAGAAATAATTGTCTGATGTTCCCATAGGCCAGGCTTTGATTTGCCAGTGAAATATCCCTCTCACACTATCTGGACTTCTCCCCATGTTCCCCTTTAGAGTGACACTAAGTCCTGCTTGTCTCACACTGGTGGGTACCCATATAGTATTAGATTCCGGCAGCAGTAGTTCCCACTACCACCAGTCATACCTGTCATTTAGCCCCACTAGCTACATACCTCACCCCTAGGCATGGAATTATCCATCTCCCCTCCCATGGCACAGAGTCTGTCAGAAGAAACCAACAGGTCATACAGTGTACATGATTCTGCTCATAAATTATGCATATGCTCACTGGCTGAATTGCTCCTGTTCTTGTTCTCCTTCCCACCCCTCCTCCACCAGATCACCATTCTATCCCATCTGCTACTCCTCTTATGTCCCTTTCCTTCACTCCTCCACTGGTTCACCATTCTGTCCCTTCTGCCACTCCTCAAATGTCCCTTTCCCTTTCTGCCTCTCCTCCACTGGTTCACCATTCTATCACAGAATGGCGAACCTTCTCCAACATAGGTCATCCATTAGTCACACTTCCAAGACACTTCCAGAGGTGGGATCATAGGGGGAAGCACAGGGACAGTGCAAGTAAGTGAAACCCTTGGGCTGCTAAAAGTGTCTCCAATGCATTGCAAAGCGATCTCTATTGAACCAAGGGGTTAAATTCCATTTTTTTTTAAATTATGTAGTGCACTACAAATATGAATATAGAAAAATGACAAGGAGCTTAGGGAATGATTGTGTACTGGTTGGTGTGAATGAACATCCCTATGGCACTCTAAGGGATAAGGGAGTGATGCTGTTCGTGGTGCTGAAAGGATCCTCTCCACTCCCCTACTGACCAAGTGGGGAAGAAGAATGGATGCGCTCAGACTTCAGGTTGTCTACTGCTAGCGATGTGTAAAGGAGAGTATCCCTTCCACATCGCCAGCAGTATGACAACCTGCATGCTTATAATTGATTGAGGGCTGTTACTGCATAGGAAAGTACAGGGAGATCCCAGCATCACCAGCCTCAAGTAGGCGACGTTGAGACTGTGAACTCTGGCAGCAGAGGTGCCTATCGGAGTTTAGTATATGTGCCTTTGTCAAGGGTTTTATCCACAGATTTCTGCTTAGACATCAAAGGGAATCTAGAAAAAACAGTGATAATATTTATTAACTGCAGATTTCAGTGAGGATTCATATTAGTACATCCCCTCAAGATAGTGTGTGGATAGTGAGTGTGTGTTTGCAGCAACGGTTAGTGTGTGACTTGCATGTGTGTGTGTGTGTGTCAGTGAAGATGTGTGAATGTATGTGTATGCCTGGGGCCACTATGATTGTGTATATTGGGAGGAGGGACAAATTTTATAGTTTTGCACTAGGAGTGATATTGTCTAAAACTGGCCCTAGATGCACAGAAGGAGACAGGCCTGGTTCAGGAGGAGTCATGCAGAAATTAATTAAGTTATCCAGTAAAGGTATCAACAACTGTATTTGCCAGATGGGACACAGTGGCATAACTACCGTGGTCGCAGGGTTAGCCACTGAAACTGGGCCTGTCACTCCAGGGGGCCCGGCTGCCCACACCATGGCAGCTCGGCAGGCATCCTTCCACCCTCTTCTTCTGCCTTGGCCTCTGTCTGCACGCATGAGCAGCCAGGGAACTCAGTTAAGCGAGTTCTTTGACTGTGCATGTGCAGGACATAGGCAACAGAAGAAGAGTGTGTGGGGAGTACAGCTCTGCTCTGTCTGCCCGGCGGCCATCGCTGAATTGGAACACAGTGGAGGTAGACAATGGGGGCAATGTGGAAATGGACAATGTGGAAGTGGACAGTGGGGGCAATGTGGAAGTGGAGGACCGGGGGGGCATTGTAGAAGTGGACAATTGGATGTACAATATGGAAGAGGACAATGGGGCGTACAATATGGAGCTGGACAATGGGGGCAATGAGGAGGTGTACAATGGGGGCATTGTGGAGGTGGACAATGTATATGTGGCATTTCTGGGGTGGAGTTGCATGGTGGGGTCAAGGGGGCCCCATGGCAATTTTCGCACCAGGGCCTGGTGGTTTCTAGTTACGCCTCTGATGGAACAATAATCACGACATAATAATCCAGGATGACTCTTTTCTTCTTTGCCAAAATTGTATTGTATGTTTTTAACATTATATATTTTTGCCTGATATTTGATAAAGAAGCTTATAGCTCCTAAACACGTCATACGGGTTGCATTATTATGTCTTTGTATTGACGTTTTTTTTGGAAAATATATAGATTTTTTTTACCAATAAATTTAAATATATAATTTTTATATTGTGGACTCCCATTCTTCATTTGCGAGAAGTAGCTGAACCGGGGCGGCCTGTGTCACCCCGTTGGAATTTGCTGATTGTATATACAAAAGCAACTGAAATAGCTCAACACAAAGAATTCTTCAAGTGGTTTCCCCAAATTCACTTGAAAATGCAACTTATAATGACTTCTCCAGTCTCAAAATTATTCAACCCCTGAAGAGAATCCCTCACAACACCACAAATATGCAAAACAGATGTTGTCTCAAGCACACCTGATGCAACTAATCAAGGGCTTCATTACAAAAAGATAGCGAAGACACTGAGACACCCCTGGAAGCATAGTTCACAAGTTTAAAGTCAAAGGAACAGTGGTTATACCTGGACAGGGCAGAAAAACGAAACTATCAACAGCTGCAACCAGATTTCTGAGAAGGCAGGCTGAGAAAAACTCTCGAGTAACTGCAAAAGTTATTTATATAGTGCCTTTCTCCCAGTGGGACTCAAAGCAATTTCAGTGCACAATCCTGGAATTAACCAAATCGGCAGCTGAAATAATAGGTGTTATTATTACCTAATCAATGGTACTCATTTATCGACCTCGGAAGGATGAAGGGCTGAGTTGACCCTGCCAGGATTCAAACCTGCAACCTTGAGGTTTGAACAGGCTCCATAGTCAGGGAATTTACCACTGAGCTATCTCTCTTTGGTCAGTAGGTACACCACTACTGACCCAAAAGCACAAGAAAAGTCAGCTCCAATATGCTCAAAATCATATAAATAAGCCACAGAAGTTTTGGAATTCTGTTTTGTGGAGCATTGAAACAAAACTAGAACTTTTCAGCCCGATGGATCAGCAGTATGTCAAGAGGAAGAAGAATGAAGCATACGCTGAAAAGAGCACTCTGCCTACAGTTAATCATGGTGGTGGCTCGGTGATGCACTGGGGCTGCTTTGCATCCTCTGGCACTGGAAACCTGCAGCATGTATAAGCCAAGATGGATTCATTGAAGTATCAGGAAATCCTAGAAGAAAACGTCATGCTGTCTGTGAGGAAGCTGAAGCTTGGGCATCACTGGACCTTCCAACAGGACAATGCATACCTCAAATTCCACAAAGGCTTGGTTGCAGAAGAAGTCCTGGAAGATTCTACAGTGGCCATCACAGTCACCTGACTTGAACCCCATAGAAAATCTCTGGTGGGATTTGAAGAAGACGGTTGCAGCACGCAAATCCAAGAATATTACTGAACTGGAGGCCATTGCTCATGAGGAATGAGCTAAGATTCCTCATGAACGCTGCCAGAAGCTGGTGTCTGGCTATGCATCTCTTTTGCAGAAGGTCATAACAGCAAAAGGGTGCTCTACTAAGTACTAAAGATGCTTGCCATGAAGGGGTTGAATCATTTTGACATTGGAGAAGTCATTATACGTTGCATTTTCAGTTGAATTTGGTGAAAACATTTGAAGCATTCATTGTGTTTCAATTGCTTTTGTTTGATTTGTTCATTGCAAGCAGCTGAAAGTCTAAATTTTGACAATAAACCTGATTTGCCACGAGGGTTGAATAATTTTGATTACAACTGTATGCTGTGATGTCACACTCATCTGCTCATCCTGTTGGCTGTTTTCAGCTCTTGCAGCACTTAGGACAAGAAGCTTGGGGCGGACCTGTAGAAACAGTGCTGTACGTTTATAATGCTGTAAGTGTTTATAACGCGATACCTCTCTGGCACTCAAAGGGGTAATTGTTGAAAGACTGATCTTTAATTTATGTTTTTTGTTTGTTTTTCTTGTCAGTTCCCCTTAAAGGGTAATAATGTTTGTACCATGCAGAGCATTATTACAATTGTGTACGCTGTGTAGTTCATGAGTAATTATGTTATAAAGTGTCCCCCCTCCCATCCCTTTTACATATGAAATGTTGTTCTGTTCAGAACGGGAAGCTGGTCCAGATGGATAGCGATGGGGGACAATCTTCTGTGAGCATAAGGAAAAATATGCCCTCCTTTGTCAAGGGTTTTCCATATATTAACAGCCATAAGATTGTACCTCGCTGCGATCTGTACAGTCCGATGAATGAATTCCAGATCTGAGAGGAGATGGCTTGCAATATGTAAAAGGGGTGGGAGAGGGACACTTTATAACATAATTACTCATGAAGTACACAGCATACACGATTGTATTAATGCTCTGCATGGTACTAAAACAATGATGAATGATCAAAGTTGAATTTATGCGCAAACATTACTACTATTGTCTCCAGCAGCAGTCACTCTCACTTACAATATTCAGCAGCTCTCCCCAGACAGTTGTATAACAGAGCATGGCATTTCTGGTGCCAAGTATCAATAAATACACTGTGATTCTTATCAGAGTTACAGTTTTATTTGAACCAAGTCTCTCATTGAGTAATAAAGATGAATCCTGTTGCAGCCAGATGACATTGTAACACACTGCATGCTATCGAGGCTGATGTTCTAAGAAAATGAAGCAATTATGTGGCAAATTAATGACATCATAGGAGACAAATAAAAATTCTAAAAATTACCTGTGATTTAAATGGGGTATTGAATGCACCCCTCTGGCACTCAGAGGATTAGAAGCCTCATTTAGATCAATGGGGATTTTTACTTGACACCTAGGATGCATATGGCTTGTCCCAGAATTGCTCTACTTCCACTTAGTACTTCAATCACCCTTGTTTTCATGCCCTTGTGACATGAGACATATTAACCCTTTGAGTGCCAGAGGGGTAGGCAACGTATTGAGTGCAACACATAGCTATGGTGAGCATAACTGTTTCCTTGTGATGCCCACAGGAGCCCTCTTCCCCTGCTTGGCATTGGTTTCTATGGACTGCTGATCCTCTCTTTGATGATAGTGGACTTCCTGTATTACTACAAAGTCAATAAGGACACCTTATACAACACACTGTACCACACTTGGATTGGAAAGTGCCTAGCCCGCTCTGCTCTCCATAGAAACACAAGAGGAGACGTTCCACACAATAACACAGATGTAATTGAAGCAGCAAAGGGAAGGCTGTCAGAGGATGTGAAAGGAGATAAGAAGAGACCTTTAGAAAACTGAGTGCGAGGATACTGATGAAGTGGAATAACAAAGAGAGGCTTATAACGGCTAGCACTGCTTGTCTGCTGATAAAAATTGATATTTGAATATGTAAGAAAAGCTATAGATATTCAGTTGAGACAATCCAACAATCTTAATTGTATGAATAAAGACAAAGAAATATCACGTTGTCTTCTGCAGGATAGGTACAAATGATTTGCCTTAACCATGATGTTTCAGGTAGAGCAGTGGATGAGCATAAATATAATAATATCAGTAGTGCAAGAATAAGAGAGTTGTTATACATCTCATTAAATGTTTAAGACATTGTAAGCATGATATGTAACATTTTTAGCACGTAATCTTAAAATCTAATCTCTTTGTTTTTTTGATATTGCGGTAAATAAACCATGCCCTCATTATCAACAGAACCCTACAAAAGGGCAGAATTTCTTTTGAGCATAAAGCCTTTAATTTTTAAACAAATGACAGCTGGATCCAGAACCTGGGACAGCAGGATCCAGAACCTGATCCAGAACCTGGGACAGCAGGATCCAGAACCTGGGACAGCAGTATTCATAACAGATACCACAAAATCCAGAACCAGGGGTCTGGTGATACACTCTCTGAGCCCTTACCTCCGTGTGCTTTTATCATTTTATCTGGCTTCCTGGTACAGGTCCTCATAGAAGATTCAGGTTAGTGTGAAGTTGTTGCCCCACCAACATCTCTATTTGAACATACCAGGATTCAGAGCATTGAAGCTTGTGGTTGGAAACTGAAGTGTTGAGATGAATGACACATTACATCAGGTGCAGCCAAGAACCTTATCGCACTGAAACATGGGGCACTGAAACAGAGATCCTGGTGGGGCAACAAATCCAAACTTGACTCAATGGATCTTGTATGACAACATTTGTACTAGGAAGTCTGATGAAGAGGCAAAGGCACAAAGGGAAAGGAAGTCACATACATACACATATACTACACTAATATATATATATATATATATATATATATATATATATATATATAAAATAGGGCCTTTTGAGTGGTTTTACTAGCAATATTGTCAGTGGGCCCTCAGTTACTTGTGGGTCCAGGTGCTTTGCACCGGCAGTAGGTCCTTTCACAAAGTACATCCTGTTAGATCCTTTTCTCTATATTCCATAGATACTTGAAACCCCTTGGATGTTGGGGATGATTGCACTGTCTTGCTCCACAACATACTGCTGACTATTCTAACATCCTGGGGGTTAATGAATGATAGTCTACCACATTTACTGCGCAACTATTCCATGAAGTTACCCCCATGTTGTAAAGTAGTATCTCCTCCTCAGTCCAACCATCTGGACCTTTTTTCTGGCACTTTTATTTTGCAGAAACACATAAACTTCATGGACTCATTAGGTGAAAAGTCACCTCCACATGCTGAGCTCCACAATGCCCCTGCGACGACACCTGCTGCCGCTTTATATTGCCACTTTATTTGTATGCTTGTAGACATATGTGGCTAGTTTCAGTTTGAATGCATGGCCATTTCCTTGCCACTATTTAACCTTTTGGATGCCGCATGGGTCTCCAACTCATTGTAAAGCAATGCGTTGGAGGCCTCTTTAGCATCCAGGCATTTACAAACTATTTTTTTGTGCCAGGTAGCAGTGGTTGGGGCTGGGCATGAGGAATGGAGGATTTACAGAAATGTAAATTCTGTTTTTTTGTCATGTAGTTTTTATATTTTCAGATACAGGGAATATACCCTATCACCAAAGGGTTATTTACCTGTCAGCATCATGTAGTAAACCGTGTAAGGAAGAATTTGTCAGCAGTATTATACAATAACAGATGAGAGTTGGTACCGTGTTAGCCGTATAAATACAGGAGGCAGATATCGTTTTTGATACCTTTTATTGGCTAACTAAGCAGATTTAAATGCAAGCTTTCAAGACCTTAGGTCTCTTCCTCAGGCCTGAGGAAGAGACCTAAGGTCTTGAAAGCTTGCATTTAAATCTGCTTAGTTAGCCAATAAAAGGTATCAAAAACTATATCTGCCTCCTGTATTATACAATATGCATCTTTTCTATTCTTTTTACACATTGGATGCATGGGACAGAACAGACTGGGATTAGATTGTGAACTATGAATTTAACCCCTTATGGACCAAAGGGGGTACAATGCATTCCGAAGCAATGCTTTACACACCCCATTGGTCCTTATGCCGTTAAAATGTTTATGGACTATTCTGTTTAAATGAAACTGAAGCTAAAGACTTGATCCAAATTTCTCAACAGTCCAGTCCTCTGTAGCCTTAGCAGTTCAGGTTTTAACCCTGTGAGTGCCATGGAGGTAGTGGCCCATTGCATTGCAACAAGTTGAATACCACTTCTGCACTTAAAGGGTCAGATTTCTCTGCCTGAGCACAGGTGTATAATTAATGGACTGTTCATTCTGATTAGTTCACCTGTGCACAGGCAAGAGAATCCATAAAACCTGCACCATTAGGGCTAATTCAGGAATGTGGTTGAGAAACTCTGCTCTAGATAACTGTGATATTTAAACTGCCTGCCTTTGGATTTATCTGTTCTGGTTATCAGGTTTATAGACTCCCGCACCTTCATAGCATTGCATTGCAAGAGATAACAACTGAAAGACACTGGGAATAGATTAGTATTGTGGGAGTTGCATGGTATACATTTTCTCAGCAGTTTTTGAAGAAAACAAGTTCTTTTTTTCACCAGAAATGGCCTTATTTTGTGATACCACTAAGGCAGCGATTCTTAGCTCCAGTCTTTGGGGCACACCAACAGGCCAGATTTTGAGAATAGCCCTAATTAATCACAGTGACTGAGCCACTGATTACTCCCATTATTAAACAAAATGGAATTTAACCCATTGAATTGTAGAGATGTCATATCTACAATTTAATTATCAGTTGTGAGTCCATGGGGATGTGTGGCTACCAGATGACACCCACCCTTGTTCCCTTGCCCACTGGTAGATAATGATACACTGCCGGGTCTTCAGATTTGTTCCGTTGCCCACTAGTAGCCACAGATCCCCGTTTACACTGTCTAACTCCCCCCCCCTCCCAGTGGGCCCTGGAACAAGTCTGGGGACCAGGTAATGTACATGGGGATCAATGGCTACCAGTGAGCAAGTGAACAAGGCTGATCGGCAGCTGGTAGCCACAAATCCCCATGGACACATAGCTGATAATTAACCCCTTAAGGACCCATGCACGCTGTTCGGGGAGTCTAGAATCGGATCGCACGAAAAAAATGCTCTGTGGTCCTTAAGGGACCACAAAGAACATGCGCGGCCGGTCCTTAACCCCTTAAGTACCAGTGGTCCAGGGAAGTTACCTTCCCTTAAGGACCGCTTTGATCTTTGCCGACGTGCCGGTACACGTGACCTGTTACGTGTACCGGCGTGCCGCTTGGAGGCCTAAGAGAGATCGCTCCGGTCTTGGAGCGATCAATTTTAGGCCCCGTTTTTACTTACAGCCCTCCCGGTAGAGCGCTGTAAGTAAAAAGTACGTGACGTGCTATGACCGTCACTGGTCCTTAAGGGTATAAGGACCGTGACGGTCATACCACGTCACGTAGTCCTTAAGTGTTTAAGGAATTAAACTGTAAATATGACACCTCTACCAGCCAAGGGGTTAAATCCCATTGTGTTTAATAATGGTAGTGCATGTCAAAGATGACAGAGCAGAGAGGATGATTTAGTACTGGTTGGTATACATTTCTAACCTTTTGAGTGCCAAAGGGGTGTGCAAAGCACATACCTATGGCATTCAAAGGGTTAGGGAGTGATGTTGTTCCTGATGCTGAAAGGATTCTCTCCACTCCCTTATTGTCCAAGTGGGGAAACAGAGAGAATGCTCTCAGACTTCAGGATTGCGTACTGCTGATGATGTGTGAGGGAGAGCATCCCTTCCATATTGCCAGCAGTTCCACAATCATGTATGCTAATGGGGACCTTCTCCTCCCCTCCCCTTGCATCCCTAAATATTACTGTATATGGCGATGTGTGTTTACATTGAAAAGTCAAAGTGCTTTGAACACATCAACAAAATCATACTGCCACAGCATCAACCTTTAGTGCATCTCCTCCATCTTCCCTTTATCACACATTAGTACATAACCCCACTACAGTGGTGGGGACATCAATTATGTCCTTACAGCTGGCAAAAGCAAGACAGCTCTGAGTGAATCAACTAAGCAAGACCTTTTATTAAATATCACAAATTTTTTACCTAACACAGAGCAATTACATCATTTCCAGCCTCTGAAAGGGAACGCAGAGTAATTTGTTTTCACAGCTACCTCATTTGAGATAGCTGCCTTCAAAAAATCACAGCCCCCAGAGTGGCCACTTTCATTAATTCTCCAAGTGATACACAAAATAAAGCCACTTTCTGTAGGTACAAAGATATGTTTTCACTGGCTGCATGTTATTGGCAGGCAAATAACCCTTTAGGGCAGAGATAGCCAGGTGGTTATAGACCCCTGTACTGAACAGTTAATTGCTGTTTTGCATTTGTATGTCATAGGCCAGGAGGTGGGAACTTTTGGCTCTCCATTGATCCCATGATCCCCAACAGTTGTTTGGGGATCATGGGAATTGTAGTCCCCAACAGCAGCTGGTCTAACAAGTGACTAACCTTGCTGTATATAGATTTATCTTTTCATAGATTAATATCTTTATTATAAACTATAAATATATTTTATATAAACTAGGAATTTGTTAATTAGTTGACTTTCAATGAATTGAAACTAAATATATGTATGACAAGAAACTATCTTTGGTTTATAATAATTTGCTTTGGATTTTTTGATCATGCCACTCAAGCTTCTTTGTGCAATGTGTGTTGGAAAAGGATGTTTGCCTATGATTTTACAAACACTTTAAAAGTGCACGGGGCTGTTTCATACAATAGTACTTATGTAATGTATGTTACTTAAAGGGGAACTACCACCCCGCAATAACTTAAGCTTGATTGATTGTTCATCTGGCGACTAGCTGCTTAGTAGCGCTAGTCGCCAGAAATATTACCCGGTTCTGCAGATATCGGCGTTTTACCAATGGTGACAGGAGCAGGAAGCATGGACGTCTCTTCACAGTGACGTCCGTGCGCCTGCGCTTTCAGTCCCTTTTGAGCCGGCCGGCCGGCTCAAAAGGGACTGACATCGCAGGCGCATGGACGTCACTGTGACGAGACGTCCGTGCTTCCTGCTCCTGTCACCATCAGTAAAACGCCGATATCTGCAGAACTGGGTAATATTTCTGGTGACTAGCGCTACTAAGCAGCTAGTCGCCAGATGAACAATCAATCAAGCTTAAGTTATTGCGGGGTGGTAGTTCTCCTTTAAAGGAGTAGTGCATTTTTATGAAAACAATAATGCAGGCTGCTTCATTCAAAAGGTATTTCATTTCAAAGTTGTCTTGTTTTAGCAACAGTGCCACCTGGTGTCCAGAGAGTTATTCTGTTGCAGGGCTGTCCAGGTTTGGCCCTCAAGGGCCACAAACAGACCAGTATGTAAGGATTTCCTTGATTAAAAATAGGTGAAATAATCAGTATCTCATTCATTTTGACTGACACACCTATGCTTACTCAGGGAAATCCTTACACCCTGCACTGTTGGTGGCTCTTGAGGACTGAACTTTGACAGCCCTGTTCTATTGCATTCTCTAGTTCTGTATAGATTGTGGTATTAACAGCTCCACCACTTTATGACAGTCTGAAATGTAATAACTTTTTAATAAAGCATCTTCTCACAGGTAAAGTATCCTTTGTTGTACTGAGTAGGAAACAATGTACAATATATGATTTTCATAATAAAACGTAACTGTTTTCTCATAAGTTTACGTGTGACTTTCCAGCTGACTTTTCGAGTTTACACAATACTACACATTAACCCCTATGATGCTAGAGATCAAATGTGTTGGGAGACCTATCTGGCATTCAAAGGATTAAGCAATCTAAAATCATATGAAACATGATTTACAAAGCATTACTTAAAGGGGAATATCAGAATTGGTTTTTTTCCTACCTAGTATTTACACTACGGCGACCCGAAATGTGCCAGTTGCATGTTGTGCTTCACATAGTACCTCAGTAGCATGGTAAATGGAGCTTGCTGTAACGTTGGCCCACATAAATACAACTACGAAGGGAAGCGTGAACATGCTCCCTGGGGCAGCTTGGAGGGTGACTGGGAAGTCCTGCTTCTTGTGCCGCACAGGCAGTGTGCAGCAAAACGCGGAAGTGGCACATTTTGGTTCTCCGTAGCTTAAATACTAGGTAGGTAAAATAAAAAAAACAAAACAAAAAAAAAAACAGGGCTAATGTAGTTGGGCTAATTTAAGTCCAGAGGCAACATTTTTTCTGATATGAATGTTCCCATTTAAAAGGTATAGTAATGCTTCAAAATAAGTTGTTCTTGTATGAAATTACATGTTATAACATTCAAATTTGTTATGTACCTTGATAAAACCTTCACTATATGAAGTTGAGGGTAAGGTGGTCACATATCTTTTTAAATCAGGGATGCATATAAAAACAAACACACTGCAGGATTCCACTAATTCCTGTGCAATTTACGTGGAATTAAATGTTTAGATGTCCCTGTCCCTGATTTAACCCATGAAGTGTCAGAGGGGCATGTGTTGGACACCCCTCTGGCACTGTTTTGTTCGCTGGTTGACAGACCATCAATATAGGATGTATAACAATGTCACAGTCTCTCTGCAGCACTGAATGTTCCATGTGCTTTCTATTTTACATTGTATCACTAAAACTGCTTTCATATTCCCTGACAGAAAGCTCACTGCAAACAGATCCAGGTGTCTCATTATCAATGACATAAGTTTAAAAATATAGGTGTTGATAGAAAAAAAATTAGTCAATTGACTGTAGATATTATGTAGTTGCAAATTATATTAAAATGAACTATTCCTTTCAATAAGAGAAAATTGTATTATTAACACTTTCTTTCACCCACTCTGTCAGTTTCATAAGAAGAACAAGATGAGAGTTATAGTTTCTCCTGAGAGGCAAAGGTTTTCTTCCCCCTTCTTTAACCCCTTGGATGCTAGAAACTTCTCCCACACACTGCTTAGCAAAGAATTGGAAACATCTATATCGTTCATGGCCTTAACATATAAATAAATGGACTTTCCCTGAAACGTTAATAGCATGTGGCTTTTGCTGTAAGCAGACGGTATATCATCTAATGTACGGTAATACATGTTTACTTGTCTTCTTCTTCCTCCTGATGAGAAGTCATTGTTAAGTTTTATTGATTTAACAAAATACAACACTGGAGAAGTGTCTGGCACTGAAGGACTTTAATAAACAATGTATTGTTCCCCCAACTTATGCTTGAATTAGTTAATCACTCCTGCCTCATGTAGTAACAGCTTTAAAATAACAGCCCTCAGTTTACAGGTCTCCATCTGGGCTTCCCTTCTCCTTACCAGGGCTTTTGCATCCACCTGCAAATTGTAAAAGGAATTATTGTGAAGTTATTATGTTAAAGAAGCAATAACCTTTTATGGAAAAATATATATTTTAGGACATTTTCTTGCTGAGTAAAACAAGGATCCCCACACTGCTGGAGGCATGCATCTTCCCAGAATTAGTAGAGTTGAAACTGTTGGTTTTCTTACATTTACAGTACCCTCTAGTGGTCAGATTTCAATTAGTTACTCTGCTGCATTCTGTGGGAGAGGTGAGTTAGTGACAGACTTTTCTCCATATAAGGTTATAGTATTATTGAGTCACTTCCCTTTAGTTTGACAGTTTGAATGGTTATAACTTTTGAACAACTGCCAGCAGTGTGAGTACCCTTGTCTTATTTAGCAGAAAATGCCCTGTAACATATAGGAATTCTTTAAAAAAATATGTTTATGTTCCTTTAACTGTTCTAATTTTGTTATATCACATAACTTTGTACATGTCACATCCTGTTATAACTTTGACCTGGTTGTTGTTTCTTACTACAATATGGTTCTGCACATTAACAGCTTGTAGTGTCTTTATTTCTACAAATGAAGCATGGTGTCATAAGTGGAAAGAGTAGACACAAACTAATGCCACTAGTTTGAGAGACGAATGATGGCAGAGCACACTGACTGCAAAAACTTTTTTTTGCCTAAAACGGTGTTCATTTTATAATTTGCCTTACTGCTGATTTATAGCACAGAGACTAGTGAAAAGGAAAACAAATAGTTTCCCACATTATGGCAACTGTCAATAACATTTCACCCCTGCAGGGAATGGGAATTTATATTAAATGGAGATGCAACTGGGAGCATTAAAGCTGAATATGAAGATCAATCCCTAGCTATAGGTATGATTGAAGAACATGCAGCAGTTCAAGCATCCTCTCTGAGAAGGGCAATGGCCAGTCAATACAGGCATGTTTACAAGCATAACTAAAGCTCACAGCAAGGAAATGTTACAGCTATTTTATGTGCATTAGAACTAAGCATAGTTCAAACCTGCAAAAATATATGAAAGATATATTTGTATGCTGTAAACAAGAAGAAGGGGCATTATCTGATAACCTTGTTACTCAGCTAAGGGAAAATGCAGCAACATGTGAATATTGCACTCTGAGGGATGAATTAAATAGAGACAAAATTGTCATTAGACATGGAAAATTGTCATTGGCATAGCAAGTAAGAGAAACTGTCATCTAAGAGAATCTTAAACACTGCAATACAGTGGCACCACATCCAAACTGACAAAACAGTCAAATCACAGCAACATCGGCACCTTCTCAGCACACAAGCGGCTGACTCTGCAGCATGTAATTGCTGTGGTAATATGCACCAATGAGTGAAACATAAGTGTCCAGCTTATGGGAAGACATGCAGGTCTTGTGGTTCAATGAATAATTTTGCTACAATTACCTGTCAAGTAAAAGATGATCATTGAAAAGGAAGCTTCACAACTTGGAGAACACATATTCAGATGACGAAGATCAAAGTGCAGTTGAAGTAATTTAATGCAGTGAATGCATTGGTCCTGTGAGTTGCTAAGGAAAGAAATGGTTTGTCAAGTTTGAACACTAAATCTCAACCAAACAAGCTTAATTTTAGAGCAACATTTAATGTAATGAGTCTGAGTGACAAAATGAAATTGACATCTGGAACCTGGATCCTTCCAAGCGACACTAGACTAAAGTTCTACACAGGTGAGTTGATGTAGTCACTGGGAGCCTTCAGGACAGTGTGTGTATTCTATTTTGACACACACATGCTAAATTGACTGTGAAATTGTACAAGCCATACAAAAACTGCTATTGTTTTACTAATGTATGTCTGGAGCTCATGCAAGTCTACATCCCACAAAATGGACCATCAATTCAAGACATCTTTGATACAGCAAATACTAATAAAGAAAACTAGGATGTATTTACTGGGCCAGCAGAATCTGTCCCTGGAGAGATTCGTTTTGATCTTGACATGTGTCCCTGCAGTTCAATCCACATTATGTAATGGGCCAATAGTCATTAGGCCAGCAGTAAAAGTTTGGTTAGACAAGTATGAGATAGACATATTGCACTGGTGACTGAACCATTTGATTGCAACATGGTGATTGCAAAAAAGTTCAATCGACATTAAGTGATGGGCCAATAGTCACTAGCCCAGCAGTAAAAGCTCAGATAGACAAGTATGAGACAGACATATTGCACTGGTCATTGAACCCTTTGAATGTAACATGGTGATTGCAAAAGACTCTGAAAAGCTGAGAATCTCCAGTGATCCAAAAGTACTGAAATATTGTACAAGTCATCTAAAGCATTCATGTGCACGCTTGTCTATGCACATGATGCATTTTTGCAATGTAAATTAGCTGAAAAGAGCATCTACCTGACAACATTCTGAAACCTCATGCCCAAAAACCATGTCCTAGATTGCTTTTTGGAGTAGCTGTAGCACCAGAAGTTCATCAGTGTAAGAAACATGAGCTCCTAACTAGGCTGACTGGAACAGAACCAATTACCTGTGACATTCCTGTGACTAGCTATGATCATACAGATAAGGAAGCAGAGCGTGATCATGATAGCAAACTGCTGGCACTGATGGATCACTGCAGTCAGGTAAAAATACTTAGTTTGAATAAAACTAAAAATCAAGGTTAGAACAGTTTGCCTCCATAGACGCATGTTGTCCAGATATGGTCTGAAAGCTGACCTAGAGATTAGAACCATATTGGAGATGCTACAGCCCACTGATGAGATATCTGTGCAACGCTTGATTGGATTTGGCTCCTAATGGTTTCCAAAAACAGTGCAGTTCAAGACATCAAATGCCTGGTCACAGCTACACATCTGCTGAAGCACTGTTATGTAACAAAACTCATCACTTTCCAAAACAACTGGAGTAAAAGTAGGCTTGGAAGTTGCCTGCTGTATTTGCATCTAGGGGGCTGACCCTTACTGAGGAAAACTACACTCAAAATGAAAAGGAATGTCTCAGTATAGTGTTTCCCTGCTAGAACATCCACCACAATCTCTATGTCACATAATCACAGCAGAAACTGCTCATAAGCTCATATTTATTTTCAAGAAATTCATACTGTGTGCCTTCGCCGCATGCTGTTCACAATACAGAACTACAAACTTAGGGCTCGATTCAATTGTCCCTGTTAGGACAAAAAAACTCCAGCGGCATTTTTTCAAGAGCAGTAAGCCATGAAAAAATGCCGACAACAAAACCCTTGCCGGGCGAAAACGTTAGAGGCATTTTGGCCCATTGACAAATGAAACAAACACCATAAGCTGCAAATCAATAGACTGCATTAGCTGTTAAGATCCTATAAGGGACTCACTTTAGTGCTTACATTTAAGACCTAGTTTTTCTCTTACTAAAGTCCCTTACTGGATCTTTAGTCAGCCGATGCAGCTATTGGAAAAAAAAAAAAAAGTGATAAAAACCCCTAAGTCTCCAGTGGATGTATTGATATGGGGCCCTGAGTCTATTATCAATATATCCAAAGTACCTAAAAAGTGTTCAATGTTAGAATTAACCCTATGAGTGCCAGTGGGGTATAATTACCCCGCCAGTACTCATAGGGTTAACCCGACTATGGTATTCTGTAGTCAGGGCATTTACCACTGAGCTATCTCACCAGCCTACATCATAAATGTATGACGTGTCTGCCAAAGACATACCTGAACTGAACATCCTGTGGATAGGACTGGTCACTGGAGGCTGAGTACCTGGTGACAGAGGGTCATGTCTTGATCTCATGTTTCCCTAATCCTGCTAGACCCAGCAAGGAAAGGAAAGGACACACAGATGCTATACCAGAAGCATATGAAGAGAAGGACTTCAAGCCAGAGGAGATTACAGCACCTTATTCACACTTTCTAGAGTTGAACTGCTCCCTGTGGGCAATCTTACATATGTCTCTCACAGCCCATATCACCAGAGCGAGTCAATCTGTAACAAACCAAACACTATGGGGTTTATGGGTCTGGACACATTTCTCCATTAGAAGGTAATGAAGGGAAGTGAATATTTACAGATGAGATGTTGAGTTTTTGTTAAGTTAACTGGTAGAAGTTTTATGTTAACTGTTCTAGTTTTGTTATTGTTACCATGTTACCTTGTATGGGTCACTTTATGTTATACATTTGACCTGATGTTCCAGACTTTAACGTGGTTCTGCACACTAATGACTTGTAGTGTTTTCATTTACACATGAAACAGGAATATGACTGCCACAGGCAGCTTTAACTCTTGGCAGGAAGGAGGACAAGAAGCTCAATGAGTACTTGTATATTTAGAAGTGGAAGTTTATACTGCTGCTACCAAAGATAGGAGTAGATATAATTAACTAGTAAATGAGTTTTTACATATTTTTACATGTTGATTAAAAATGTACACTGTAGAACTAAATGGCACTGTTTTTGAATATGGAATCCCTACATTATGGCTGGGCAGCATGCGGCCTCCCAGCTGAACTATAACTCCTGTCATCATCAACTGGCCATTTACCAGCTAAGAATGTTTGGAGCTGTAGACCAGCAAAAGCTGGAGTACCACATATTTACAACCTTGTCTTACATTCTCCAGTAAACGACATGAAGAAGGACTGGGGATAGTCCATAACCAAAAAAGACACGGAAACACAAATTCTTTTTGGGTATGAACAGACGGTTTATTAAACCCAACATCTTAAAAATTACATTTTTTACTTAAAACCTTTTGTTTAAACTCCTGTTTAACATCAAAATTTTCTTTATCGTTAAACCTGTAAAACAATCATAACCCCTCCTTTGCATGGCCAATTTAACCGGGCTCATGCTTAACACTTGTCTTTCCCATCACTCATCACCAATCTTTTTAACCAATTACCCCAGTTGGGCCATTCCACACTCGGCTCCACCGGGTAACGTCACCTCCCGCGACAAAGTCCGGGGCAACTTTTCCATTGTTTTCTCCCCTTACGGAAGCATCATCCTTTCTTTTCTCCCATCTAAAACTTAATTATCCCAATAACAGCAAATTCTTCCCTGGCCTCACAGCCTACAGGGAGGGTGGGCGGGTGCTTCCTTCCTAACTCTGCCCCTCACCTAATCTGCCCTAACTTCCTTTTCCTACGCTAGTCCCCTAACTCTTACCCCTCCCCCTAACCTACCTCATTTCCTACCCTCCCCTTCTTCATGTCTCCCCTTCCATATTGTCCAGGGAGTTTCTTTACTGTAAAGTTTTGACCTTGCTCTCTGTGGTTTAGAGGTAGGATTAATATACTGGGATCTGTCAATACCTCTTTATTTTATAGCAATATTGAAACTGATTATTACAGATACTCCACTGTAAACATTACTGGACAAAGTGCAATATACACAGATGACCCTTTCATATTAAAAATACATATATCCTTTAATGTCTCGTGTAGTCTGTTCAATAAAAGTGATGATCAAATCTGAAACCTAATACTTATATATGCTAAAAAAACAACAAAAACATTTATTATATATAACAAGAAGGACACATAAAATGAACAACATGAAGAAGGAGAATCAATGTATCTTCACACTCATCACTTCTGGTTCAAGGGGCTATGCTCTGCTCTGTAAAACCAAATAGGAAAGAAGGAGGGCAAAGGAAAATGGCCTCACCAACCTGACAATATATCAGGAACAAAAATACTTGCGTAGGCTGTCCATTTTAGGCACCATTTGGTTCATTTTGTTTGTTCTGTTTACAATGAATAGTGAGAGCTAAGGCAGTTAATGTATTGAGATTAGTAGTTGTTGCTCTTGTGTTCAAAAAAGCTGTGGGAGTCAGGTAGTCCTGCAGTATGCAACAAAGGAAGCTCCCATTGAGAAAATCTAAGACTAGATTTTAGGCCTCAGAAAACAAATATATATTGACTTTTTATATATGTCAGCATGAAGTACAGGGTATTTATGTATGTGTATAGTATATCATCATCTTCAGCCATTGTGGATCCACTGCAGGATGAATGCCTCCTCTGCAAGCCTCCAACAACTTTGGTCCTGTGCCTTTTGTTCCCACTGTGTACCAACAAATTTGGTAATTTCATCTACCCATCTTGTCTTTGGTCTTCATCTTGGGTGTTTAGTATTGAGTGGAATCCTTTCCAAAACTTGTTTGGTCCATCTATCATCAAGTCTTCTTACTATGTGGCCTACCCATTTCCATTCCAGGCACTTAACTCTTTCACTTACATCATAGAACTTTGTTTGCTGACAAATCCATGCGCACGTTTTTCAGTCTCTTTTTGTTATGTTTAGAATTTGCTATTCCCTACTTCTCTGTGTAACCTTATGTTTTTGTATGGCTTTGTGTCACGGTTACTCAAGAATAAACCAGGAGTCAGTACCATATTTAGTAAAACCATCATTATACAGTAATAATAAAATTGTAGCACTAAGGACAGGCTCAGAGAGTAACTGGTGAAGCCAGCGAATCCTACCAGGAATAGGAGGCCGCTTCCAAGAAACCTCTCTGCTAGAGACTAGGCACACGGCCTATGGTAGTCTCAGAGTCAAAGAGCAATGCCACTACAGATGCTGGGCACCAGAGCTCTTCCACAGGAAAAGGCAACAAGGGAGACTCTCACTGACTCACGCCTGCAGTCAGTATAAGCAGATCTAGAGATCTCCCACAGGATAAGACAACAAGGGAGACTCTCACTGACTCACGCCTGCAGTCAGTATACTTGGTAGAGACCACCTGGAGTGAGACAGAGTGGATAGTCAACCAGAGCCGATGGTCAAGATTAAGCAGTTAATCGGACAAGCCAGGGGTCAATACCAGAGCGGGAAGTCAACCAGAGCCACAGGTCTGCACAAGATAGTCCAGGCCCGGACTGGCCATCGGGCATACCGGGCATTTGCCCAGTGGGCCGGTCCGGACGTGTAAAAAGAAAAAAAAAAAAAAGAACATCCGACGCCCCTCCCCCATGGGCTGCTCAAAAAATAAAATTGGGCTGCTCAGTCTTAAATGCCCGGGCCTATTTTTTGTCCCAGTCCGGGCCTGGGATAGTCAGACAAGCCTAGGTCATACACGGAGCAAGTAATCAGCCAGAGCCACGGGTCTGCACCAGATTGGATATCCACTATGCCAGGGGGCAACACAGGGAGAATAGTCAGACAGAGGCATAGTGTAACGGTTTGTTTTGACACTCAGACCAGTAGGTAAAATAAAACAATCTTTTATTGAAAGAAAATAAATACAAATGATCGCCCTCTACAGTTGACAGCAACAATTGCAAGTGAATACACAGTACACATAGATTCACTATAATGGATAGATGGCACACAACATAGGTACAGAAAATAGGGAACTGGCCCCTAAAGGGTAAATGAGAACAATTTGTCAGTCTCAGCTGTGGGGTTTGGCACGCCCGTATGGTGTAGTGATAAACTGAGCAAATGTGCACAGCACAGAGTTCATGAAATGATGGGTAGTAGATGTTCAGTGACCAACGTGAGCTATAGCAGAACAGTGACCCAAAATAGCCCCCGCGGGCGTTCACCAGGAGACCACTGAGACTGCAAGTGCAAGAGTATGTAGCCCCCACGGGCGTGATCAAGACTAGCCTGAGATGCAAAGCTGGCATTTTAGCCCCCACGGGCGTATAACCGGAGACCAACGTGAGCACAACACGAGCCAATAGCCCCCACGGGCGTTCACCTTCGGATCTTGCAAGAGTTTGGAGCCTAACCTTGCTACCAACAGCCGCACCGGATACCTCCGGTAATAACCGTGAGACCGAGAGCCAAAGACGCCCAACCGGACCAACAGGATAGACTACTCTGCAAACGTAACTGGGAGTTGCCGTCCAAGTAGCGGCCAACTCAGCAGCAGTAGACTTACAAGGTAACGGCTCTGTAATCGGAAAGGAGGTCCGGCAAGAGAGAAGCGGCACTGCAAGGGTTAAAAGGTACGTTTGAATCTCCCAGGCTCGGTATGGTAACTTAGCTCTGCAGCGTATAGAGGCTCGGTACAAGGAGCACAGCTTATGCAAGTCAGCAAGGAACTCTGCACTGAGGGATGGGTTACACAGGAGTGTAATGGTCACACTAGGTCGGCACAGCAACGCAGGATTCAGAATGTCGCGTCGGCGACAACAGGCCAAGCAGGTCGCTGGAACAGGCCGCGGTGATCTCGAAGCAGGAAGTCAGCCAGCCGGGTCGTAGCACGTAGAAGGTTCTCAGACAAGCCGGGTCGTAGCACGTAGAGGATTCTCAGACAAGCCAGGTCGTAGCACGTAGAGGATTCTCAGACAAGCCGGGTCATACACGATCAGGAACACTGGAGCTTAGTCAGGACAGGCCAAAGTCGGTACACAGGAATCCGGATACAGGAACACAGCAACAGCAAGTCTGGCTCAGAAACACCACGAAAGGGCATCTGACAGATGTAAGAGTCAGGTATAAAAAGGTCACCAAGGGGCGGGCCAAACCAACTGAACAAATCACAGTCTGCCACAGATGAGTGACAGGATAATCACAGGCACTGTGATAGTACCCCCCTCTCAAAGACCCCCTCTCCCAGCTGGAGGCTTAGGTTTCTGAGGATATTTAGAGTGGAAGTTGCGCACAAGTCTGGGCGCATGGAGGTCCTTCTGGTCAACCCAAGAGCGCTCCTCCGGGCCATAGCCCTTCCAGTGGAACAAGTATTGCAACTTCCCTCTAAGTCGCCTAGAATCAACAATGCTCTGAACCTCATATTCCTCTTGCCCCTGGACGTCCACCGGCCCAGGAACTACCGGAGTAGTAGTGTAACAATTGCAAACCAGGGGTTTTAACAGAGACACATGGAACACATTGTGAATATGCATAGACGGTGGAAGTTCCAACGCATAGGAGACAGGATTAATTTTGCGAATAATTTTAAATGGACCAATAAACCGGGGAGCCAGCTTATTCGAGGGGACCTGCAGATTGAGGTTTCTGGAGGAGAGCCATACCCTATCCCCAACCTGGAAAGAGACCGCTGGCAGCCGTCTACGATTGGCATATCGCTGATGCCGCTGGAAAGTCTGACTGAGGGTCCTTTGCACCTGTGCCCAGGTGGAACGGAGCTGCTCCATATGCTCATCCAAAGCCGGAATCTGTTGTGACTGGAACGAGTCCGGAGCAAACCTGGCTGGAACCCATAGTTGATTAAGAACGGGGAGCTCCCGGACGATGAGTTAACTGCACAATTCCTGGCAAACTCCGCCCATGGCAACAGGTCGGCCCAATTGTCATGATGATCAGTAATAAAACAGT
The DNA here is from genome assembly GCA_037306005.1 of Rhinophrynus dorsalis. NCBI lineage: Eukaryota > Metazoa > Chordata > Amphibia > Anura > Rhinophrynidae > Rhinophrynus > Rhinophrynus dorsalis. The sequence continues at coordinate 418,473,730 of CM074721.1, forward strand.
GCAGGAACTGTTCCAGTCCCTGATTGGCACGCTCAGCGGCTCCGTTGGTCTGGGGATGGTAGGCGGAGGAGAAGGACAATTGAATGCCCATCATGCCACAGAATGCCCTCCAAAACCTGGACACGAATTGACTCCCACGGTCAGAGACCACCACTCTGGGTACCCCGTGCAAACGAAACACTTCTTTAGCAAAGACCTTAGCCAATTCCTGAGCCGATGGAAGCCCCCTGAGTGGCACAAAATGAGCCATTTTGGAGAACCTATCAACCACCATAAGGATAAATGTATACCCCCTAGAGATTGGCAATTCTCCCAGAAAATTGATAGATATATGAGACCAGGGCCGTTCTCCATTAGGCACAGGTTGAAGCAAACCCACTGGGAGATGCCTGGGAGTCTTAGCACGGGCACAGGTGGCACAAGCGGCAGTAAAAGCGGAGCAATCGGCTCTGAGCGTCGGCCACCAGAATAATTGCGAAAAAGACCATACCAGCTGATCCCTGCCGATGTGCCCGGCCGCCCTAGACGAATGAAAGGTCTCCAATAGACGAGTGCGAAAAGGCTCATCTACAAAGCATTCACCAACTGGAGTCTCAGGTGGAGCCCTAGACTGAGACCCCAAAATCTCCTCTCCCAGTGGCGAAGTTATACTAGTGCGAATAGTAGCCATAATACGGTCGGGCTGAATAATAGGCACCGGTGCTTCCTCCCTCTCAGTGTCCGACGCGAACTGTCGAGACAATGCGTCTGCCCTCACGTTCTTAGAACCCGGGAGGTACGATACTACAAAGTTAAACCGGGACAAAAAGAGTGCCCACCTGGCCTGTCGAGAAGACAACCTCTTAGCCTCAGAGAGATATGTCAAGTTTTTGTGATCGGTCAGGATCAGTACTGGGTTCTTGGTACCTTCCAACAAGTGACGCCACTCCTTCAGTGCCAGAATAATAGCCAATAACTCCCTGTCGCCAATCTCATAGTGGCTCTGTGCGCTGGACAATTTCTTAGAAAAGAAACCACAAGGTTTCAAGGTACCACCTCCCACAGGACGCTGGGAGAGTACTGCCCCAACCCCAACCTCAGAGGCATCAACTTCCAAGGTAAATGGCAGGGAGGGATTGGGATGGGACAGCACTGGGGCAGACGTAAAGGCAGATTTTAAGGTCTGAAACGCATTATCAGCGGCCTCGGACCACTGAGAGGGAGTAGCGCCCTTATGTGTCAAATCAGACAAAGGTTTCACAATTGTGGAAAAGTTACGTATGAATTTTCTGTAATAGTTGGCAAACCCTAAAAAGCGCTGAATCGCTTTTAACCCTTTAGGGCGAGGCCATTGTAATACTGCTGCCAACTTGTCCTGGTCCATAGCGATTCCATCTTTGGATTACGAACCCCAAGAATGGTACTTGAAACACATGGAATTCGCATTTTTCCAATTTACAAAACAGCTTATTCTCCCGGAGTCGCAACAAGACCTCCGTGACATCTTTAATATGTTGGGAGAGAGTGGCGGAATGAATCAATATATCGTCCAGATATACCACCACGCAGGACTGAAGCATGTCACGCAAGATATCATTAATCAGCTCCTCGAATACCGCAGGTGCATTACATAAGCCAAAAGGCATTACCAGATATTCGTAGTGCCCAGTTCTGGTATTAAATGCCGTTTTCCACTCATCACCTTCTCTGATTCTAATTAGATTGTAGGCGGCCCGCAAATCAAGTTTGGTGAAAACAGAGGAGCCCTTCAATCTGTCAAATAACTCGGTGATGAGTGGAATAGGGTATGCGTTCTTGGGCATAAGCTTATTAAGCCCCCGGAAAAAATACATGGCCTTAGTTCGCCATTTTTCTTTTTTACAAAGAAGAATCCGGCACCAGCCGGAGAAGTGGACTTGCGAATAATTCCCCTACCAAGAGCATCCTCAATGTACTCCTCCATTGCCCTGTTCTCCTCGCATGACAGTGGGTAAGTACGTCCTCTCGGGGGAATCACATCTGGAGGCAAATCAATAGCGCAATCATAGGGTCTATGCTCGGGCAATGCGCTAGCCTCCCCCTTGCTGAATACATCACTGAATTCCCCATATTCAACTGGCACAGCAGGAGAGGTACACATAATTTTGACAGGAAGAGATAGGCAGTTCTTTTTACAGTAATCGGACCAGGAACTAACCTCACATTTTTGCCAATCAAATTGAGGATTGTGCAGAAGCAACCATGGAAACCCCAAAATGACTGCATGGTGAGGTGAGCGAATAATTTGAAACCGTACCTCCTCCTTGTGGAGTGCCCCAACTGATATAGAAATAGGGATGGTTTCCATTGTAATAAAGGCGGGTTTCAATGGTCTGCCATCAATGGCCTCTACTGCCAATGGAGATTCCTTTTTGCATAGAGGAATATTTTGCAAAGCCGCAAAGGATTGGTCCATAAAGTACCCGGCTGCACCAGAGTCTACCAGCGCCAAGGTTTCTGCGCCCTTGTCAGCCCAAAAGAACGCCATCTGGATGGTGGGTTTAGCGATATTTGAGTCTAGGGACTGTTGTACACCACCTAGGGCCTGTCCCCCAAGGTACTCTAGGTGCGTGCGTTTCCCGGCCTCACCGGACAATTGCGCAAAAGGTGCCCCTGTTTGCCACAATATAAACATAGGCCTTGCCTTTTACGAAAAGACCTCTCTTCTTTGGAGAGTCTAGTGAAACCCAGCTGCATTGGCTCTGCTGCCTCTCCTGGACGCTCAGTAGGAAAGGGTGGAGAGGGTGGGTCAAAGGAACTGTCCTGCCCATGTTTTCTGGAAGTTGCCCTTCTTGCCAACCGTCTTTCCCGGATACGAGAGTCAATGAGCATTACATAATCGATAAATTCGTCCAGGTCACTAGGTATATCTCGGGCAGCTATTTCATCCTTAATTGGTTCAGAGAGCCCCTTAGCAAAAGCTGCCAATAACGCCTCATCGTCCCAGCCCACCTCCGCTGCCAGGGTCCGGAATTCTATCGCATAATTGCCCAATGTACGTTCGCCCTGCTGTATCTCCATTAGCCTTTTGGCAGCGGAGGCAACTCTGCCAGGGACCTCAAACACACGGCGGAACTTCTTTACGAACTCATTAAAGTTCAGCGTGCAAGGTTTGGCACTTTCCCACAAAGGGTTTGCCCAAGCCAAAGCTTTGCCTGTTAGTAGCGATATCATAAATCCGACCTTGCTTCGGTCGTTAGGAAAAGCCTGGGGCGTTAATTCTAATTAGATCTCCAACTGATTAATAAAGCCCCTGCATAAGGAAGGCTCGCCATCATATCTCAACGGTAACGGCGCCGCTGCCGTTAAGCCTCTGACACAAGTAGGAGGGGCTAGAGGTGAATTGTCCGGTGTCAAGACTGGGGAGACCACCGGATTCGGATTAGGCTTGTCTATGTGTACCGTACGCTCAAGTAGGGTCTGTAGAGCCAGTGCCAATTGATCTAAGCGCTGCTCATGGACATCCATTCTCCAGTGGATGTTTTGTGTGTTACTTTCACCCTTACTGTCTGAGGTCATGGCCCTTTTGTACTGTAACGGTTTGTTTTGACACTCAGACCAGTAGGTAAAATAAAACAATCTTTTATTGAAAGAAAATAAATACAAATGATCGCCCTCTACAGTTGACAGCAACAATTGCAAGTGAATACACAGTACACATAGATTCACTATAATGGATAGATGGCACACAACATAGGTACAGAAAATAGGGAACTGGCCCCTAAAGGGTAAATGAGAACAATTTGTCAGTCTCAGCTGTGGGGTTTGGCACGCCCGTTTGGTGTAGTGATAAACTGAGCAAATGTGCACAGCACAGAGTTCATGAAATGATGGGTAGTAGATGTTCAGTGACCAACGTGAGCTATAGCAGAACAGTGACCCAAAATAGCCCCCGCGGGTGTTCACCAGGAGACCACTGAGACTGCAAGTGCAAGAGTATGTAGCCCCCACGGGCGTGATCGAGACTAGCCTGAGATGCAAAGCTGGCGTTTTAGCCCCCACGGGCGTATATCCGGAGACCAACGTGAGCACAACACGAGCCAATAGCCCCCACGGGCATTCACCTTCGGATCTTGCAAGAGTTTGGAGCCTAACCTTGCTACCAATAGCCGCACCGGATACCTCCGGTAATAACCGTGAGACCGAGAGCCAAAGACGCCCAACCGGACCAACAGGATAGACTACTCTGCAAACGTAACTGGGAGTCGCCGTCCAAGTAGCGGCCAACTCAGCAGCAGTAGACTTACAAGGTAACGGCTCTGTAATCGGAAAGGAGGTCCGGCAAGAGAGAAGCGGCACTGCAAGGGTTAAAAGGTACGTTTGAATCTCCCAGGCTCGGTATGGTAACTTAGCTCTGCAGCATATAGAGGCTTGGTACAAGGAGCACAGCTTATGCAAGTCAGCAAGGAACTCTGCACTGAGGGATGGGTTACACAGGAGTGTAATGGTCACACTAGGTCAGAATGTTGCGGCGGCGACAACAGGCCAAGCAGGTCGCTGGAACAGGCCGTGGTGATCTCGAAGCAGGAAGTCAGCCAGCCGGGTCGTAGCACGTAGAAGGTTCTCAGACAAGCCGGGTCGTAGCACGTAGAGGATTCTCAGACAAGCCGGGTCATACACATCAGGAACACTGGAGCGTAGTCAGGACAGGCCAAAGTCGGTACACAGGAATCCGGATACAGGAACACAGCAACAGCAAGTCTGGCTCAGAAACACCACGAGTCAGGTATAAAAAGGTCACCAAGGGGCGGGCCAAACCAACTGAACAAATCACAGTCTGCCACAGATGAGAGTGACAGGATAATCACAGGCACTGTGATACACAGGTCATCACCAGATTGGATGGTCAGACAAGCCTAGGTCATACATGGAGCGCACAAGAAGAATACACAACTGCATCAAACACCAACGTAAGGGTGACTGGACTCAGTGTACAAAGCTCTCTTATACTCACCCAGGAAGTAGGAACGTGGAGTCTCCAGAGTCCCAAGGTATAAAACTGCTGCCTGCATCACTTTACTAAATCGCGCCCGAATGTGATGCAGCGAACCGAGAGATGCGTCAAAACTCGCGCCCAAACCCGCGTCACCTGAATCATCCACGCCGCTTGGGAAAAGGACACAGACGACCACTGAGGGTACCAGATGCGGCCAGACCGCAAGCCAGGAGAGATGTAGTAAATGGCGCCGGAGCGTCATTCCTGGCCCCAGGCACACAGCAGCGACCAACTACGTGACGCTGGAACTGAGGTAAGGCAACTGTGACACTCTGTTATTCGGTGTCCATGTTCACAGCCATATGTAAGGACTGGGAGGACACACATTTTATTTGTCACTCAATTTCTGTTATGGTGTTTCCATCTGTTGGCAATTCCTGTCCAAGGTAAACATACTTCTTTTAGTTGTAGTCCATCTACTATGAATTTCCTTTGTATGGTAAACATGACTTGCGTTTTCATCTACCTACTGCAAATGTTTCCTGTTTAAAAGCAAGTTATTCTTATCAAGAGATTTTCAGAGTCTTTACAGGGTTTGGATGGGTGTTTTTAATTAGTGTCTCATTAGGTTTTAATCTCAAAATGCTTTGTATTACAACAAGAGCTGCTTCCTCAGGTTTAATTTGAAATCAGTTTTATTTCAGTTATTTTATAATGGTTAGGATTCTCTTGGAAATGAGGTACCTTGGCACTTGGTACTTTAGGCAAATTTTGTCACAAAATCCTAATTTTTTTATGAAATTAAAAACACATAGGTTTATTATATAAACTACACGGTTTATATTTTTCAGGCAATCTGTATAGAGTCTTTTTTTTCTGCTTTATGACTTGCATTTTGTTTTTATTCATCTTCAGACAAAAACTTTTACTTTCCTCTTGCAGCTCTTCTACGTGTTCTTGCAGATCTTCAGGACTACTGGCAAAGAGTACAAAATTGTCTGCAAAACATAAGTGATGTAGGTATTCTCCATTTATCTTAATTCTTTTTTTGTCCCAATTTAGTTCACGGAAAATTTCTTCTAAACAAACTGAAAATAGTTTGGGGGAAATTGTGTCTCCTTGTCAGACCCCTTTTTCTGTGTTGATCTGGACATTATCATTGTTTACCTGTATTGATGCTTTTGCAATTTCATGTATTTATTGGAGGATATTGATGTAAGCTCTATCTATTCCTTGGTTGATCAGGACATGAATTATTGCTTGCTTTTTTACTGAGTCAAAGACCTTTTTATCATCAAAGAAGACTATGCATAATGGAAGGTTGTATTCATCATGTCGCTCTATAATTTGTTGCACTGCCTGGATATGGTCCATTGTACTGAAACCACTACTGAAACCTGCTTACTCCTCAGGTTGTGCCTCATTAAATACTGTGTCCATTCTTCTTCATAGTACCACTGGCAGTAGGCTTATTGGTCGGTAGTTTTTTAGATCATCCTTATTACTTTTTTGTGCAGTACTATGACTTTTGCATTTTTCCATGTTTCAGGCTCTTTGTCGAGTAGTAGGCATTTTGAGAATAGTTGAGCTAGGGCTTTGCATAAGGGTTGACCTCCAGCTTTCAACATTTCAATAGTAACTTTATCAGGTCCAGCTGCTTTCCCATTTTTCATTGATTTTATTGCAGCTTCTACTTCTTCTACCAAAACGTCTGGCACAGCTTCAGCCTCTGACACTGCATTGAGCTGCTGTCTTTCAGCCTTATAAAGATTTGAATAAAATTCTTCCACTCCTAGTATTTGTTGTTGAGTTTTTGCTGTTGTGCTGTCTTCAAGCTTTAATGCAAACATTAGGCTCCTATGTGTGGCCATCTTTTGTTTTGCTTTCTTTAGCCCTTGATTTTCTTCCAGTGCTCTTTTTTAGATGAGCTCAACATTGAACTTGCATGTTTCTTCTTTGGTTCCTGGTACTTAACAGCACTAGACAGTCAGCAAAATGTAAGATGCAAAACATCTTTATTAAAATAACAAAAGCAAACAAAGCAAAATCGTGATCCAGAAGCGTAAACCAAAAGACAAGCCGGGGTCAGGAACCAAGACAGGTACTCAGCCAAGCCGGGGTCAGGAATACAGAGAACAATGATGTCAGGAACAATCCAGGAGTCAGGAGCCAGAAGGGACGTCAGAGGAAGCCAGATCACGCACTGATAATCAGCAACTCAGGATAACGTGCTTGCAGTCAGAATCAGACACAAGGGCAATCAGGAAGAGAGCCAAGCTTGGCTGATAACAGTCAGGTGAGCAATCACAGAGAGGTCAGCTGATTCAGTCTGATCCAGAAAAGGGAAGGCAGCAGTAATGGATAGCAGAGCACTGGATTAGCTCAGACAGCGGAATCAAGCAGCAGAGTTAGAATAACTCAGCCAAACCTTGACAAATGAGCTTCCTAATGGTAACACAAGTGAAATCGACTTTATACTTGCAAATAATAAAACGATTTTCACTGACTGCTCAGTTTTAAATTGTTTTAACGTTGGAAGTGACCATTGTCTAATGAAAATAAAAATCCAAATTGACTGCAAGAAAGAAAGAAAGAAAGAAAGAAAGAGAAAATTATCAAATCAACAAACGTGAAGATCGACTCTAGTCAGCTATTGAAAAATCATAAGAATTTTTAGATAGTACGATCTAATCGCTTCATTGTGTTGCACGACCTTCCAGGGACAAACATTTCAGCCCACAATGAAAAGGTTATTGAGACTATTGTAGGTGATCTTGCCCCTACTGTAAAACAAGAAAAAACAACCCAGATATCAAAAGAAACCATTGCCATGATGAAAAAGAGATTGGAAATGAAGGAAAACTGTGATATTAGAAACAGGGTAGAATATGTACAAATTTGCCAGACCATATATAATATACATTAGTCAACGGAGAATAGACGACACTCACAGGATCTTGTGTAGAAAAGGTGAATTGCTTATTGGAATAAACAATTCATAATTTCTTCACAGGATCCTGTGAGTGTCATCTATTAAGTGAAAGGCAGTTAGAATGAGCTAAGGAGAAATGCGAAATAAGTGAGATTTTAATATTCACAAATCGGCCAAGTCGTGGGTAAGCTTGCCACCACGCCAAGGTATCTCACTTGAGGCAAGTCCTACTCTAATGCATCTAAAAAAAACCCTACCTAAATTTAAAAACTTCCTAATGAGATGTTATAGGAAACATGTTGGAGGGGGACCCTTTAAATACAATCTTAGCAATGCTTGTGAGTCCCAGTGTGATGCAATTAAAAACAGAAGACATATAATATAAAAAACATGTAGATGAAGGACATACCTGGTGCAAGGAACTCAATGGGTCTGTATAGTGAGGGTATGAGGGGACTGTGGATCCAGCAGTCCTCTCCATAAATCAGTCATTCTCAACCAGAGTGCCGTGGCACTTTGGTGCGCCACGGACATCAACTTAGGGTGCTCTGTGTTTTCTATAAAGACTAAAAATGGATTTTTAAATAAAGATTTATAGAAATTGTTATGCACAGTATAGTTAGTTATGTGATTATAAGACCTAATAATATTGTATATTTATGTACTGTACCCTTCATTATGCCCTTGATAAAGTACATTAAATATGTTAGGGGTGCCCCAAATATTCAAGATTACGTGTTAGGGGTGCCCCTAGCAAAAAAAGATTGAGAACCACTGCCATAAATGAACCTTTTTATCAACCCCCCCCCCCAAAGGTCATGTGAGGAATGAATGACAGCAATCAGACAAGAAGCATGTAAGCTAGGAAAGACGTCAGGCCTAGTCCTTAAAGGGCAAGAGTGAAAAAGAAAATTAGCAATAATATTAGTGCTATACATAAGTGGTTAAACAGGATAAGTGAAAGGCTGAGAGGTAGATAGGCTCAGGTGCTTCAGTTAAAACAGAATGGCAACGAAGTTGATATATGTTACAGCTTCTCTGCTGGTTCTCATATAAATCAGTTGTGGCAATGGGTTTTAATTGTGTAACCCTTTCAGTGCCATAGTATATGAATTGAGGTTACAATGCACAGCCCTGTGGTACTGAAAGGGTTAATTAATTAGCTATGCTGTATGTATTGCTGAAGTCTGAGTGCATCTTCTCTGCTCAGCCACTGGGAAAATGGGGGAGTGGAGAGGATATGTTCAGATTTCATTGTTGTTGTAAGGGAGGGCATCCCTTACACATTGACAGCATTATGACAACCCTTCATGTTAATGATTAAAATCTCCTGCTCCCCTTTCATAGTTAATTCTTAGTGCGGTGTGTCATTCTCCATGGCAAAGTGATCAAAACACATTGCCAGACACATTTTGACATACCATTGCCCCTTAGTGAATCTCCACCTAGGTGTCTTGGCCAGTGGCATCGGGGCTTTGTTGGTCACTCCCACACCTCAGCACAGTGGGCTTGAACAGCAATGCTGAGGCTTCTCTCACAATCTGGCACATTACTATACCTAATTGGAAATACAGACCTGGTGTTCCCTTAACAAAGAGTCTTTTTGTCCTCCAAAATTTCAGCATATTTCTTTTTTTCTACATAATTAAAGGATGGACATCACAGCCTGGCCATGGAAAATGATCTTTCCATAGATCATTTTGTATGAATAATTTACATGGTGCCATCTGTGTAGACTGCTCTTTAGAACAGAATAGTGCATAAACAACAATCTAAATAAGAAGAGCTGTACCTAAATGGATAGATAATTAGTGGACCCTGTCTTATTTGGTTTACAGTCCATGGAATTTCTAGAAATTATTGATTACTGCAATGTACTATTCTCTATATTTCATGTATTTAAATTTAAGCAGAAACACATGAAACGAGCACAACCAATACAAATATACTGGACATACAGTGTGTGTGGGGGGGCAACAGGTGGCCCTTGGGACTGATACGGCACTCAGAAGCTTCTCCTGCATCCTCTACTATGTTCTTTGGTGTAGTGGGAAGAGGAGATAATTTCTCTCTACTACATCAGACATATTCTGTTTTTACCCCACATCTTGTAGCAGCGATCACATATGCAGTCCATGCGGAGTCACTGGGGAAAGGCTGAAGTGTACTCCTCCGGTCCTGAAGTAGTCAGTTACATCCTTCCCGCAATGATCACATTATGGCCTGATGTACTTTGCCATCATTAACTCGTGACATGCCAGGACCGTCATCTGTCCTTAAAGGATGGATTCCTGTGATGGTCCTGGCACATTGCCTGATGATAATGGATTAATTATAGAGGAGGAGGGATTTTAGGGGTTTTTTCTGTTTTTTTTTTATATGTTTAGTGTCTATATTGGGGGACCAGTATGTTGTGGACACTGCTGGACCTTAAAATTCTGTTGAAGTTATGAACAAAATCTTATTCCAGTATACAACATGGAGTCTTAGATCATGTCCTGAGACTATGCACACCCTGCAACACCCAGTACAAAGAGTTCTCACAAATGCCAAAATACACATCTATTTAACCGCCACAACTCTGGAGCTCTAACTTGGTCATAGGCCTGAGCATCCCCCACTTGTCTCTCCAGAGGCCAGAGTGACCAATACAGGTATTAGTTACTCCCCATGAAATCTGAACCAGCCACTAAAGAGACAGTAGCCAAGAATCAGGATTAAAAACCACCCAATGAGAGTCTTTCAAACCATCTCCATGTATACAATAGCTAATCATATCTCATATTTTATATACAATCATCTCAGTCCTGATGCCCCCCTGGATTGGTGGTCATTGTCCAGAGGGCTAATGCACATACTCAGAAATAATGCTGTCTCTGAATATGTGCAAACTGCCTGGAACCATAGAACCTGGTGTATGGGTTCAGTAAACTCTGATACAGGACCTCTCCAAGGTGCTGAATATGGAGACCTTATGGCCAGAGACGTAGAAAAATTAGTGTGAGGTGTGGGGACACATTGTGCACTTAGATAACACATAGTCTGAGAAACCTAGCAGTGTGGAGCAGAGCAGGGATGTGCACAGACATTTGGGGGGGCAGGGGCTCAAATGAAAAAAAGGGCACTTCTCAATAAAATCGGACTGATTATTTTTTTTTTGTTAAAAGGGCACGAGGGCACTTTGGACAAAAAGGGCAGGTGCTCAAGCCCCCCTTGGTGTCTATGTGTGCACGTGCCTGGAGCAGAGCATGGGGCTTTGGTTCCCTGCCTCCTCACACAATGACACAAATAAGAGACACTGCAACACCTTCCCATAATGACACATGGTAGAGACTTCAAAGAGTTTGTTAACCTAAGCACACTCAAATGTACATGGGGGGGGGGGGGAAGGTGTCCCGGAGACATTCAAAAATGAATATGGTGCACCAGACCCAATATGAATTATGTTGTTCTAGTACTCTCCCTCAGGAAGGGTAGAGAAAGGGGTCTTAGACACACCTATGGGCAACTATAAATTAATATGGGGGTTTCATAGCAAAATTTATTAAAACAATGTGTGGTGGATGTTCCCGATTTTTTTTTTAAATGTGTTAAAGAAAAGAATGAAAGCACCCCCCTTTAATGAAACAAAAAACCATTATGGGGTCCCAGGACCTCATATTATTTTTGAACATGCTCCATACCAATTTGATTAGAATGGAGAGATGAAGGAATCATTTTCTATATTATTTTAGACATGCTGCATACAGATCTAATCAGAATGGTGAGATGGAGGAATAATAGTTATACCCCCACATGTATTTAAGGTAATTTTGGTCTTAATGAAAAAAAAACATTTATTTCGGAAGGTAAACACCTTGATTGCAAGGTGTTCCCAACCTATCTGGTAATGGAGGGGTTAATAGTGGGCCTGCTTATTCTAGTGGGAAATGGCAGGGTAGTTACTCTTCATTTTTTAAATCGTTAATCCTTCCTCTGCTGATGAACTTGCAGACACTTGCACATCAATATGCTGCAAGCTGTTTGGAATTGGAGGGGTTAAGTGAGAGAAAGTGGTTTGATTAATATAGGGACACTTGGGGTGGAATATGGTAGTTTTGGCCTTTTTCCTAGCAAAGCCTGTGAATGCCTCGTTGGCCATAAAACAGAGCATTGCAAAGGTCATTCTGCTACAATGTAACAGCAGAGTGGACATTTGAAATAGTTATTTTGGCCCATTTTAGGCCTGGATTATATTGCAGTTGATCATGTTATCAATAACTTTATTTACAAATTTCTCCAGACTTCAGTGGGAATCTATTAGCTAAAACCAGTGATAACATAACTGCAGTGTAATCTAGGCTTTGACATGTATTCCAAACTGCAAAATACAGGATACATACTGACCATAATGTGATGGCAGGAGCTGGAAAAAATGCTTTAAAAAAAGCCTCTTTCAGACACCTTTGCTAGCAGAAATTCTATGAATCTGTAATAAAACATCTGCCTAAACTGGGATCATTTCTACCAAAAATGCAGAGAAGGAAGTCTGCTTCTCTTGTGTATGTTCAATGACATCTCCAGGTTGTAGCATATTAAGGTTTCTTAAGAATAAGAGGGAACATATAGATCCTTGTTGGACCTCCAATTGGTAGCATATCTCCCAAGTGTCCCATTTCAGGTGGGTCAGTCCCTCTTAGAGACCCAAATCCCTCTCTCCCACCATGCAGTCCTTCTTTTATGACATCAGACTGTGTGGCATGTGTATCACATTGGCCCACAACAATAAAACTTATATTAATGTTTATTTAAACTGCAGTATATGTGTTTATAAATTAAAATGTGCAAATAAAATAATTTGCTTTTGCTCTAAATCATTTATTTAGCTACACAAAGAAAAGTCCATACGTCATGAAATAACCTAAGAAGTGTCCATTTGAAGTGTTGGTTGGTATGTTTAGGGACAACAGCTGGTGGGATTGTAGTCTCTGACAGCTGGAGAGCCACCTGTTGACTACCATGGCCTAGATCATTTTAAGAAGAGTTAGTATTTCAAAGAGCTTTCAGTCGGAAGGTTCCTTGTAATGATAACAATAATAATATACTAGCTATAGGCTGACAGTTTTTTCCCCTCTTCCAGAAAAGGCTGAAATCCTAATCCTTACCCTAGAAAAGTGGGTAGGCAATACCTGGCTCGCCAGCTGTTGGAAACTGCAACTCGCATCATGCCCAACACGTCAACGATCGGTTATAGATGATGGGAGCTGTATTCCCTAAGAGTAAGATTTGCCAAAAACATGAAATAAACTGTAGACCAAAAGATTCTTATTTCAGTATTACCATCGTCATAACACATTTTTGATGGTCTAGTCGGCTAACACTAATTCTCGCTGTAATACACAGATAGGACATGAAGAGAGCGCTCTCCAGTCATTATCACACGCAACAACTAGTTTGACAGCCACTTCCTTATTAGGAATCGGCAGGGTAGGGCGGCGCTACCTATGTCATCACTAGGGGTGGGGTTAGAGGGGAATTGCAGTGGTAGAGTGGGGTTGGGGAGTTAGGTTAGTGGAATCGGCAGCTGGGAAAGATCGTGGTTCCGGGTCAGGCCTACATCTTAGAGTTCTAGAGATGGGGGAAAGCAGTCCAGATAAGGTCAGAGAAAGGATGGACTGGGGCGATTTATTTATTATTCTCTGGGCTTAATTTAACCTTTTCGTCTCCGCGTGGTTGTTTTTCTTGAGGCTGTGCATTTGTTAGGCGAACCTGAGTGGCTCCAGCTCTTGCAGAAATTAAGATCCATTCATACTCAGCAAGTCTGCCGAGAAGGATGGGAGTAGTAGTCCAATAGCACATGGAGTTGCACGGATTGTACCGTTGTGTTAATCAATGCGGTTAATTTATTAAGTGGAATATATAGTATCAATGCACCTCTTAGATTTGCTGTGTTTGTATGTAGTACTAACATACTAGTTGTGCTGTATGTTATACTCTCTGTATGCCGGAGAGGTATGATTTAAACACATTACAATGGGTTAAGTTCATGGGAATTTAGAAATAATTTTCCCCTATGGTACAGTTGGTTTACTCCAGAATAACTGCTTTCATAAATATGGGCCATACCATATCCCTAGTGGTCCACTCCATACTACTGTGTAGTGAGATGCCAACAGTGATCCACCCATACCTCGCAACATTTCAAATTGCCCAAGAGGGGCACTTGTGTTTTATGGGGTGTGGCTGGTAGGCAGGGCGTTACAGATAATTTTTAGGTTATTTCTAGGTTATTGACACCTCCTTGTGTAATCTAAAAATTATGTATAACAAGACCAATGTATTTTATTTACCCAAACTGATTTATAAACCCATATACTGAGGTTTAAACAAACATTAATGTAAGTTTTATTGCTGTGGAGCAATGTGATACACTTATATACACACACCACACAATCAGATTTCCTAAAAAGAGGGACATCAGGGTGGGAAAGAGGGACAGGAGGTATGATCCACCTACAGCAGAATTTGGCCTAGTTCACAATGGTGACTGTTGCAGGCTGTTCAGAAAGTCGTCATAATGAAAAAATTGTCAGGTCATGATTTGGTGGTAAAAGAACAATATTTTCAGTAAATCTGTCACATTTGAAATTGTCATAAAGAATTAAAAATGACTATAACTGATAAGAGGATCATGATGAACATTGCTCTTAACAATTCTGATGTTAGAAATTGTCTTTGATTTAGAGGGGTGCGTAGCCTTCTGGCACTCAAAGGGTTAAAAAGACACATTTTCTGACTTTTTTCTTTTTCAGTTAACTCCATACTACTGCTTATCACTACTGCTAGTAGTACTTTCATTTGTCTTCTCCAAGTTCAGACCATTTTTATTTTGTCTTGAAAAAATAACTTTAATTGGACAAAAACTTGGCTGTTAAAAGAATATTTTTTTCTGAAAATTCCTTGCTGTACGGTAGATTAATTCATGCCCATTTTTAAGACTGCTTTTTCCCTTTGACGGAGATGGCGGAATTGGATTAAAAAAATGACTGTAACGTGTCTGAGAACTGACAGACCATGGTGAAAGAATTGTATCTGATTACAGACAATTTCAGTTACTATCACTTTTTGAACATCTCGTCCAAAGTGTTTTTTAAATTGATTGTAGCTAAAAAAAAGCCACCCAAATGAACTGCCCCAAAGAAAACTTGTTGCAATAGTCACCAGGTCTGGCACTTAAACTGTTCATTTTGATACTGTGCACAGAACTAAAGAACTAATTAACAGTTTGAGCTCCAGACCTTTTATACAATTGTTTTCTTTTGACTATAAGAGTAGGGGTCAGGGTAAGGCTGCACAAGTCACCAGTAACTTTCTATTCCACTGTTAAACGTATTGGAACAGTCACCAGTGTGAGCTCAACTTTAGGGCTGCCTATGTACAGTGGAATAGACACTACTCAATTCTAAATTAAAGGGATAGTAATGTTTCACAAAAAACAGCAGCTCCAATCAATCTTCATAGTATTTGGGCCAAGGAGGGTGTTATTTCAATACTGTCAGAGTTGTAGTTCAAGAGTAATTGAATGATAAAGTATCCCCCTCCCATCCCTTTTACCTAGTGTAAGCCACTTCCCGTCAGATGTGGAACCTGGTCCACAGACCAGACAGTTCGCAGCAAGAGACAATCTTCTTACTGCAGACATAATTAATACCCTGCCCCCCCTGACAGGTTTTTCCCCTATACTTACTGAAGATTTTCCCTCTCTGCAATCCATCCGGACAGTCTTGCTGCTCTGGCTTGAGCAGTGTTACATCATTAAAAGGGGCGGGAGGGGAATACTTTATCATTCAATTACTCTTGAACTACAACTCTGACAGTATTGACATAACTGTCCATGGCCCAAATACTATGAAGATTAATTGGAGCTGCTTTTATTGTGAAACATTACTATCCCGTTAAGATATGTGGGGCTTAATATTCGGATTTAGAGTTCTGTTAACATCCATGCTTATAGAAGATTTTGGATCACTGATCTTTAACCCCTTCGCTGCTAGATGTCTGCAACACATTTCAAAGGGTTAAACCTGCAAAATATCATGTAGCATATCAAATCTAGGTCAGCCAATCTGAAAAAATACTGTTATGGTAAAGAAACCTGTACTCCATGAAAATCTATATTTTTGCAATTATTCCAGCTCCTCTATTATAGACTGATTTTGAATATTTCTGCCCCCTCCTTTGTAATTTCTCCAAACTAAGCTTTACTTGTTCTAGAAGACAGCCACACATGCTGATTTATTATTCTAAATCTATGTCAAAGCTGTATAATCATTGCATTATGTTTAGAGTTCCTGCTGAGTCTCAGTCATGGGACATTTATAAATCATTGTTGTGTAAGCTTTAAGAAGTGTTATGTACAATTTCTTATTTTAAAGGTAAACTCAGAAAACCTGAAGGAAGAGGGAAACAAGTACTTTAAAGCTGGAGACTATGGAGAAGCATTATCATGCTATACAAAAGCAATCAGCCTCTCAAAGGATAGAACAGTCATGGCTGTCCTACACCGGAACCGGGCTGCCTGCTACCTCAAATTGGTGAGTTTAACACAGTTATGGGCAACATCAAGCAGGTTGATGTTAACAGTAGCTGGGAATTATATCAGTCTGATGCAGTTTAAATCACTATGCATAGCATTGGCCCCACAAACATAAGAGAAAAACACACAAACTTGTTTTCCAGTGTCACAGAAAGTCACCAGTTGACCATGCTACACTAGCAGCACAGAAGGAGAGAAGCATCCATGGCTCATTTGCACAGAAAAATGGAGCAGTTCTGGGCCAAACCAACTACATCACAGGGAACAATCAAAATCCCCATGATTTAAATGGGCATTTTATCTACTTAAATGCTAGAGAGATATCTTCAAGGAGACCTTACTAGCATCCCAGGTGTTAAGAACCACATTTAAATCAAAATATGTTTTATTTGTTCCCTAGAGTGCTAAATCAAACAAAACAATCACCCGCGCATGTCCTTCTGCCAAAATCCTTAAAACACCCAATAGGGATAGATAAATTGGAGCTGGTATTCAAGTCTAATCAATAAAATATCTCACCAGCCATTGTTATACAGTAATAACAGTATGAAAACAGATCGCATTATAAAGTAAAGTCCATTATATCTGTGTAACGTACTATAGGGGAGATCTCCGCTATTTCAAGAGTTCCCCTAAGTCCGTGTAATGGGTATTCATTACCCTTCAAGCTGTTACCATGTTTCTAGTCTTCAGACTGAACTTGAAACTGTAACGATCTCTCGTTGTGATACTTTCACATGTACACCCCAGTATATTCTTGACTTGACCACACAGGAAACCCAGACTATCACTCTTTCATAAAGTTCAGTTCTTCAGTGGTTGATGTTGGACCACAACTCACATCATCCTCAACCAGCCAGCTCCTGGAATATTGGTGTGTAAATCTAGTGTAGCCTTGAACCTTGTGGCCCACCATTGTATACAGTCTATGGTACTTGTTTTATCACTAGATACAACTGGCTGATGTTTGACAGATGTATAAGTCAGCTGGAAATAGTTGCCAGTCCTCCCCGCAACAGGACGTCAAGCAAAATGGCACTCCAAGGGTTGAAATAACACAAAGTGCTGCTGTAAGTGTTTTTACACATTCTAATTCCTGTGGCCTGAAATTGTACAGTGGCGCTGTTGCTACACCATCCTATGGACAGCTCTGGTCCCGAGACCATAAATCTCCATAGGATGGTGTAGCAACAGCGCCACTGTACAATTTCAGGCCACTGTCATATTGCACCTAAAAAATTCAACTTTGAGCTGTAATAACTTTTGAATGAAACACCTTTCAGCAGTTGGAGTACTCTTGTTTTTACATTTTAAGCATTACTGTCCCTTTAAGGATTTTGGCAGAGGGACCTGCGCGGGTGATTTTTATTTGATTTTTGCCCTTTTGTTTTTTTCTTTTTCCCTAGAGTGCAGTTGGCTTGCCTAAATATCTCTCCGTGTTTACTTTTCTACATATAGCCCCCTGTCTTTCCTTGTCACCTCCTTCCCTTAAATTAGGGATGCAAAGCAAGAAATCGTGGGGAATGCAGCCCTTTCTTGGGATCAAGAGAGTTGCTAGGTGACCAGTTGACCTATGATTTGGGCCAGCCTAATGCATTCTATGTGCACTATTACACATCACAATCTGGCAGCAAGATATGGGGATTCAAATATGAGACCCTGGACCTAAGCCCCCTCAATCATTATATAGCAACACTAGAGCTGAAGAAAAATGTTTTTAATTAAAAAAAAAAAAAAAAAAAGAGGAGCTTTGAGAGAAAATGCATATCTGTGTTCATTGCTTGCACGCACTGCTTCACTTATATAAGGGGAGGAGAGACATTGACCATTCCTCCTATTGCAGCACACACATTTGTGCCCTGACTATTTGGGGAAGATACTTCCTGTGGCATACTGCACTATTGTTTCAGGGAACTTGGGACATAAATGTTTCTAAAATAACTTATCTCAAGCTGTTAGTTTTCCTTTAACTATAATGTTTTGGACATTGCAGAGGAATTGATAGTAATCTTTCTGGGGAAGGTACAGTGAGGTATCCACATACTTTGCTTTATGTGCTGCATGCTGCTGTAAGGCTGAATATTTAGATTAGGGAATTTCTCTTACATGTTGTATATTAAATCACTAACTGTGATACTTTAAATATTTTATTTCGCTTAAGTCTTATGTGGAACACAACAACCATGGGGGTCTGAGCCTAAGGGAGAAATGAGCAAGACTATGGTTTCTGGGGTCCCCTTAACCCATTTAACCTATTGCTCCTCATGCCAGATTGGTCTTCCTAAGGAGTTTTCTGGTACTCTGTGTTCCCCTTGTTCTGTGCCCCCCTCCCCCATACAAACTGCAGGGCCCTCATCCACTGAGAAGAAGCATGCATGGATGATAAGACCTTAATATCCTCAATGAGTTCTACCACTCCTCTATTCAAGGAGTTTTACACTCTTGGTACTAGGGTCATTCTGTCCCCCAGAAGGTGCCTTAGCTACTTTTTACAGAAGATGACCCCCCCCCCCCAGGTCGGGGATTCCTTCACTGAAGAAGGGGAGCCTGGAGCAGACAACCTGGATTTGTGTCTTTTTTTTTTCTTAGGAAGACCCCAATTCTTGTGCTGAGGGTCTTCTTCGGGCTGTCTTAAAGAAACTTAAGGTATCAAAGGCCTTACATTATAGTTTTTCATCCTCTGATCACTTTAAGAGATGTAAAAAGGAGGTTGCCATTTTTCCTTCTCACCATTTACTAGATCAGGTACTCCTGGTGGTATGGAAGACACCTGACAGGAAGCTATTTCATCCTCAGTGTATCTTTCTTGTACAGTTTTCCTGCTGAGTCTTTAGTTCAGTGGGCTAACCCCCCTGTGGTGGACACCCCCCAGTCTCGCAGCCAGCTAAGAATACAGCTTTACCTCTGGTGGTCTCTGTGGCAGTTAAGAATCAAGCAGGTAAGGCTGTGTATTCTCTTTTGAAGGCAAATTGTGCAGCTTCTGGTTCTGCTTTGAACCACACTTTTGCTACTGCTTGGGTGACTAGGATTATGGCTGCTTGTGGGGATTAGTCCCTGGAGGCTGTCCAGGTGGACATGTTTAAGGAGGAGCTTGTTGTGATTTATATCCAAGATCCTTGTGGCTAATTACTGAAGCAGCCTCTGAAGTCTTTAGGTTTACTGGAAAGGCCTCTGCTTTTTCTGTGGACAGGCATCTCACTCTGTGGCTCAAGATTTGGTCAGCTGACCAGTCTTCAAAGAAGTCATTGGTGTCCCTTCCAATTGTGCTTTTTAGCCCGGCCTAGAATTGGAGAAGATTATTAAGTAATGACACTGGAGGCAAGACTCTTTTATTGCCTCGGGTTGATTTTATATTTTGTCTGTGGGGTCCTCCAACAGTGGACCTAATGGCCTCTTAGCTGAAACGCAAGGTCCTTCAGTTCTGTGCCAGATCCCAGGACCCTCTAGCTCTCACAGTGGATTTGATGGTCATTCCATGGCATGTTCCCTGGCATACGTGTTTCCCCTGATTTCCAGAGTTCTGAAGAAAACCAGAATGGAGGGAGCTCATGTCATTGTGAACAACATATTCTGCCCCCACCAGGTCTGGTATTCAGATCTTCAATGGTATTGCTGTTTCAGCACCCTCTGCTTCCAGACCTCTTGATTCTTGCAGGCTGTGTCAACCAGAGGTGGAGAAGCAGGCTTTGACTCCTTGGCTCTTGAGGCCAACATCCCAAGGAAGAAGTGTTTTTCTTTCACTGTCATTGTTACTGTGTTGCAGGTTCACAAGCTGGTCTTTGCTCTGTAAGTGTTGTGAAGACCGGTGGTCGCTGCTGCAACCTTTTCATCTTCTGGTCATTTTGGCTTTCCTTCAGAATGGTCTTCAAAAAGGGCTTGGTCTTGGTTCTTTTAAAGTCCAGACTTAAAGGCAACCTTTTTTCTCATTGTTTTTGGCTGGTGGAAAAACTTCATGCTTTGGTCTTATAGATTTGTGGACTCCTACGGGGTTCCTCCCTAAGGTTGTTTGAGTTTAACATTAACCAGGAAATTGTTATTCCTTCTCTCTGTTCACCTCCATCTAGTAGTCAGGAGCTTCATTATGTGGATTTGGTTAGGTGCTTGACATACTGTGATCATCACATGCAGTCTTTTTTGTAACCCTGCGGGCTATGGCTTGATAGTGGCTTTTTGATTTAAAGCCACCATTCTTCAGGCATATATTCTCGGGAAGAAGCCAGTGCCCTTTCTGGCACATTTCACCTGGTCGGTGGGTGCCTCTAAGCCTATAAGAACCAGCCCTCTGCTCAACAGTTGCATAAAGCAGCAACAGAGTTGTCCTGTCACAGATTTGTCAAACACTACAGTGGCTGGAAGGTCCTACATGCATTGTGCCTGTGTTGCTGTCTTTCTTGCTTTATTTTGTCCAGTAACCTTCTAGTTTACTGTTATTTAGTTTGTGTTTGGTGTTCACTGAAACGTGATTTCTGTTTTACCAGTTCGTCTCTGTTGAAACTGGTCTGTGTTTTAAGGGATTTTTCTCTTTTCTTCCCTGGAATCATGGTGGATGCTCTGGTATATACCCATGGTTCCTGTGTTCCACCTAGGACATAAGTGAAAAGGGTATTTTAGTGTACTTACTCATAAATCCTTTTCCCTTCATATGGAACACAGAACTTTCCTTCCGTCTGTTTGAGTCTAGAGTAGAGGGGGACCTCTACACTTCTCTAGTTCAGGGGATTCTTTGTGTTCTGCTTCTGTTTCTTTTTGTACATTTTGGCTATACCTTTAAAACTGAGCAATCCTGATGGGATAAAGTGGAACAGGGAGATAGTCTCTGCCTCTCTTATAGCATTTTAAGGCAAGTGCCCTGCCCTCCTGATCAGTGGATACTTTACCAGCATGGTTCCTGTGTTCCACATGGGCAAAGAGAAAAGGATTTATCGGTAAGTACGCAAAATACTTTAAGTAATGCCTGATGGCTTTGGAGGAAATAGAATATCAGTAGAACATTGTGTTTTATCTTGGTTTTTATTTGCAGGATGATTACCAGAAAGCTGAAGAAGATGCTTCAAAAGGTAACATTTGCATAAATATTCTACCTTTTGAGAGGTCTGACTTCCTGGGGTCTCTTTGGGAAACCTAATCTCTCTCTAAGGTAATGAGTGTCTGTCAGACCACATGTGCTACTGTCCACTCCTATAATGAGTGACAACCGCAGTGGATACATTTACCCCTGTTCTCATACAAATTCCATCACATTCAGCAATTCACCCTGGTTTGATACTACTATAGGGAATGTAAAAAAGGAGTGCAGCACTTAACTGTGTTGGAAGATTAAATTCATGGCCATGCAAAAATACCATTCCACAATCACCTGAAATAAATC
Organism: Rhinophrynus dorsalis; assembly: GCA_037306005.1. Lineage (NCBI taxonomy): Eukaryota > Metazoa > Chordata > Amphibia > Anura > Rhinophrynidae > Rhinophrynus > Rhinophrynus dorsalis. The sequence continues at coordinate 418,495,559 of CM074721.1, forward strand.
AGAATTCTCGTCTAGAGAGATCTGGCAGCTGAAAACAGTACAGCTCTCTGCATTTGGAAATAATATGCTAGCCAGACCAGGTTTCCTCCTTAACGCCTTAAGGATGGCCGATCGCACAAGCAGCCGTCACTTAAAGGGAGCCCTGAATTCCATGACAGTCCTGGCACGTCATGGGTCCTTAACGCAACTGCCCATGATGTGCCAGGACCGTCAAGGGTTTTTAAGGGGTTAAGTGGCAGACTCTATGGCTTTATGGTCTAACTATTTACATGTAGATACATGGTAAAAACCATTCAGTAGTTGCTGCTGTCTATGACTTTGACTGAGGCCCAACTCATCTTCTCAGAGGGTGTGCTGCCTGCCCAGTTTTTGCAAAAATTGTCAGTTGCTTTCACCACACAAGCATTTTGCTAGATCCACTGAAGGAAAGTGATTGTCATGAAAAAGCTATCATTATATCCCAGACAGCATGTGAAACAATAAATTAGAGAAAAGAATTGCCACTTCTCACAATGGACCACTGAAGAGTCTTTAAAATCATATAGTTTATTTCATAGTTTTTCATGGGTAAAAGCAGACAAATGGGACTTGAGCAAGTAGATCATGGAAAACAGGCCTGTCTCAAACCTTCCCTTCGTATCAAAAGGCTATTGAAAAGGTAGTATCCAGTGCAAAAGAAAATACATTTATCATTGCATGAAATTTGACACATTACATTCCGTTTTCAAGAAAATGCACTCAACAGAAATAGCCCTGGTTTGTGTGTTAAACTATTACTCCTTGACCCTAGTTGAGGATTTGCTGCTGTGGACTATTGAGAGTAACTGAAGAGCTACTGTGGACTGGGTGGCAGAGTGCTCAGTTTGTTTAATTGTTTTCTTGTTGGTTGGTCACAGAGGGTCTCTTTCAGGCATGTATTTCTGTAGTCTACAGTTATGACCCTATCTAGCAGAGTGCCTTGAGGCTTGATTGTATCTCCAGTGCTGTTTTCAGTGTGGGTTACTGCTAGGAAATGTCATCAGAAGACACAGCCTTAACTATCACTACTGTGCAAGTGACAGCATCCATCATTCGACCTTAGTGGACGTCTAGAAGATTGAGTGCCAAGTGGTTGAGGTTTAATCCTAAAAGACCGAGGTGAAGCTTCACAGTGTGATAGCAGTACATTTTGGTCAAACGGTGACCTTTGAACCTGGAAAAGTCACAATTGTTAATGAGGACAAATGCACACTTTTGCTATTGTTTTAGACTGTGGTTTGCCGATCACACACCGGGGGGGGGGGGGGGTTGCACTAAGTGATCTCATTTCTCCAACTCCTGTGTTATTCTGTGAAGCCAATGCAGCTCTGGAAATCTTGATGTATAGGCTGTATAGAATAACATGGTAAATGGAGAAGTGATATCACTGGAAAAATAATCCTTCTCTTTATCACCTCTTTATCACGGCTTGGTGCATAACACCCTATGTTTTAGCTGTAATCAAATCTCCACATTTTCATTAGAGTAACATGGTTTAGATAAAGCACCACATTCTTCCTGAAGCCATCCCTAAATTGGACCATGTCTGTTTGTCCTCACAGCTAGACTATTGCAATTATATATTTATCGGATAATAAAGAACTGTGCAGACTGCATGACCACTTGTCCCCCATGCTCTAAGCTAGCTCCCTTTCAGTTTTGGCCTGCTGAAATAAAATATGTACATGACTAGTGTCCCAGTAACCTGTACCTGCTCATCATTCCCTATGTTTCATCTTGCTTTGAGATCAATAGAGAGAAATTTTCTGACAGTCACAGAATCTACTTATCTGCTTTCATGTATCCAGCACCAAGATTCTGGAACTTTCTGTACAATTTGAGACTCCTCCTCCTTTAGACCTTTTAAAAAAATACTAAGGAATACAAGAAAGTTAAGCATTAGCTATTTTGTGAAAGAGATAAATTTAGTGTTTGAGCTTCCTTGTGTTTTGATGCACAAAACATACTGACCTTGAGGGTGAATTTCACATGGTCAGAAAAGTTAGCCAGATGTATGAAAATGTGTGCTAAAAAAAAGTGCACACGTTTGCTAAATGATTAAAAAAAATAAATTCTGTAACATTTTGGAGCTAAATGGTGATTGTGCACATTTCTTTCATACTGCCTTAAATGTTTTCTTATCCAAACCTTTTGATTAACAAACTTATGCTCAATTCTGGAGCAGATCACATGCACCACTGTGGACAAATAAAAGCCCCATTTAGATTAATGGAAGTTTTAACCCCTAGAATGCTAGAGACATCACAAACGCATTGCATACAGTGTGTTAGAGACCTCTCTATCATTGTAAGGGATTTAAAGGGATAGTAATGTTTCATAATAAAAGCAGCTCTAATTAATCATTATAGTATTTGGACTTTGGAGAGTGTTATTTCAGTTCTGTCAGAGTTGTAGTTCAAGAGTAATTCAATGACAAAGTATCCCCCTCCCGCCCCTTTTACTGATGTAACACTGCTCAGCCAGATCAGAAGGGAGGTGCCCAGGTAGATTGCAGAGAGGGACAATCTTCAATTAAGATAAGGGAAAAACCTGAAAAACTTGTCAAGGGGGGCAGGGCCTTCATTGTTCTAATAGTAAAAAGATTGTCCCCTTCTGTTATCTGTCTGGTAACCAGATTCCACATCTGAGAAGAGATGGCTTACACTAGGTAAAAGGGGCGGGAGGGGGAAATTTTGTTTGTGAATATCTCTTAAACCATAAATGTTTCAGACATAACTTATATCGTTCTTCATGTTTTTTTTAATGCCTACAAAATAAAATAAAGATAAAACGAAGTATTACTATCCCTTTAAAGCCATGTTTACATCGATGGGAAATGTATTTCCTTTTGGTCTCCCAGTAGCACAACTAAGAGTTCCGCCACTCAGGTAGATTAAGAATTGCCTCCCACCCAATCATCCTCAGTGGTTTTTATCCTACACCATGTTGGATTAGGGTCTGTGTCCTTGGTTTTTATTTTACAGAGTACCAAATATAGTGACTTCTGGTGAGAGCTCGCTGGAGGGATGCTTATGATCCCTATTGTATCCCATTAGTTCTGCGGGTCTGGCGGCAAGCTTTGGGAGTTTTGGGGATTGTTATTTGTCATCAGTGGTGCATTTAGTGGCTCCTGAATTGCTCCTTTTTCTTTGTGTATAAAACTTTGAACCCTTTTTCCTGTTACCATATTTCTTTTTGTCTTCTCAGTTTCATTTAGTGCTTTTTTCTTCTATTGCTCTATTTTTTTCCTGTAATTGTAAAGCATAATAATCCCTTTTGGGAGAAAAGTTCTACATACATTATTATTAGCATTAATTATTAGTATTAATACTTTTCTAGCTATTGATGTGGATGGAGGTGACGTGAAGGCTTTATTCAGACGTAGTCAGGCCTTGGAGAAACTTGGCAGACTAGACCAGGCCATACTTGATCTCCAAAGGTGTCTTACTCTGGAACCTAAAAATAAAGTGTTTCAAGAGGCCTTGAGGAACCTGGGAGTCCGTGCTCAGGAAAAAGTAAGTATGGTCACATATAGTGTGCAGAGATGTTTCTGTTGACAAATATTAATTTACTGTGTAGTAGAGATGAACAAACTGTAACAATCCAGACAGTGCCAGCTCTATATAATGAGATTTGCAATCCAACAACTGCTGGAGAGCCATGTTGCCTGCATTTGGCCACTAGGCTTCTTTATACAATACTCCAATTATGTCTAACAGTGATTCTAGAGCAGTGATTCTCAGTGTTTGCCCTCAGGACACATTTACAAGTCAGGTTTTCAGAATATCCCTGCTTGACCACCAGTAAGTAATCAGTGGATCAGTCAATGTGATTTAGTATACATCAAGTAGGACTTTTCATAAAACCAAACCTGCTGGTGTATCTTGAGGACTACAGTTGTAAATAACTGTTTTGGATCTCTGGTGCCTTATGTATAACTGTAAAGTGAATCCGTTCTGGGGCAAACTTTACTGTGACCCCCCCCCCAAAAAAAATTCCTATGGATTTAATTGGGGCTTTAAACCACAATGCATTGGAGACCTATCTAGCACTGAATGAGTTAAATGTCCCATTTAAATAAATGGGAATATGTATGTCCTATGGTGCAGTTGGTTTACCCTCCTAGAATTGCTGAACTTTGCTTTCATAAGGTGCAATTTTTTTTAGCAGATGTTTGCTACCATAGCAGAGACCTCCAAACTGGGTATGTTGAGGGAGTCAGCAATTGGTGACAGTGCAACAACTAAATCAGGGTTGGGCAACCAGAGGCTCTCCAGATGTTCAGGACTACAATTTCCATAATTGTGTCTACTCTAAAACACACCTCACATTCCTCTCCAGACTTTTCAGATGTACAGCTTTCTGAATTTTCTCTTCTCCAAGACATCACTTATAATGGTTTCACATATAGACTACTGGAACAGAGGGCTAGGTACAAAAAAAAATGGAACAATTTTGGGGCAACCCAACTGCATCAAATGGGACTTTATCTTTCCTCCAATGTGAAACACAGGACTCTTGGGGGTGAAGTATCCACCTGCCATGAGGACACTTGCCTTAAAAGACTCTGTGGAGGTCGGAGACTCCTTCCCTATTCAACTTTACCTCTACCAGTAATGTTCACTTTTAAAGGGGAACTATCAACTCTATGCAAGTTTGGGTAAAATGTAACTAAATATAGTGACTAGCTGGAATACTTGTGTAATTTAAAAAAAACAAACAAACAAAAAAAACAATTCAAAGTTTGGCTGAAATTAAAGGTTTAAAGATGATCCTGCACCTTACTTCCGGACAGACTGCGGGTACAGCTCTACACTGAAGTCTGTCACTCTTCCTCTGCTCCCCTCCCACGTAGCATCTCGATCTGGCCTCCTACGATGACAGATGATTTCTCCTTGAAAGCTGGAGCGCTCTCATTGGCCAGAGAGCGCTCCAGCTTACAAGGAGGAATCCTCTGTCATTGGAGAAGGCTAGATCCAGACTCTACATGGGAGGGGAGCAGAGGAAGAGTGACAGACTGCAGTGCAGAGCTGTACCCGCAGTCTGTCCGGAGGTAAGGTACAGGATCATCTTTAAACCTTTAATTTCAGCCGAACCTTGAATTTAAAAAAAAAAATGACAGAAGTATTCCAGCTAGTTGCTTTATTTAGTTACTGTTTACCCAAACTTCTATAGGGGTGATACTTCCTCTTTAAATGTGACCTCGAAAGAGGTGCATCAGGGCAAAGAGTCTTTTAGTTAGACTTTTTTATTTTCTTAAAGGGATAGTAATGTTTCACAATAAAAGCACCTCCAATTATTCGTCATAGTATTTGTGCCATGGAGAGTGTTATTTCAAGAGTAATTGAATGATAAAGTATCCCCCCCTCCCGCCCCTTTTACTGATGTAACCCTGCTCACCTCAGATCAGCAAGACTGTCCGGATGGATCTCAGAGAGGGACAATCTTCTTTGAGTGTATGGAAAAAACTGTCAAGGTGGGCAGGGTTTTCTTTATGCTCACAGTAAGAAGATTGTCCCTCGTTGTGAGCTTCCCAGGACCAGATTCTACATCTGAGGGGAGGCGGTTTACACTACGTAAAAGGGGTGAGAGGGGGGATACTTTATCATTTAATTACTCTTGAACTACAACTCTGACCATATTGAAATAACACTATCCATGGCCCAAGTACTATGAAGAGTAATCGGAGCTGCTTTTTTTGTGAAACATTATTATCACTTTAATGGAACATTATCACATAAAAATGAATATGGGTCATACTAGCCTAAATATCATGTACTCCTAGACAGAAGCGTAACACAAAATGCAGGTGCCCTCCTGCAAACAATTAATACAAAAGCTTTAAACACAGTAGTCAGTGACCTTTTTGTCCTAAGTTAACCCCTGAAAGACCAGAACGGTATACAACATGCATTGCTTTTCAAGGTGTAATGCACCACTCGAATCCTCAGGAGGGTAATCAGGCATGGGGCTATGCACAATGCATTGCTTTATAGGCACTGTGCACCACTAAGAGGTTAATCAAGTGTGATGCTCAGTTTCATGCTTGGTTAACCTTTTGAGGAATAGAAAGCTGCACAACGCATTGCAAAGCACATACACCCAGTTGGTCCCCAAGGGGTTAACTTGTGACAAAAGATAACATTGATATTGTGTACTGGGTTAAGGTTCATCACTTTCAGTGCCAGGGGTTAATTCATGACACAAGATAATACTTACAGTGAATACTGGGTTAAGGTTGGCCTGAGGTGGGCAATCATGAAAACCAAGTTTCTGTACTAACACACACATCAGTTTTGCCTATATATACACCCATGGCTGGCTGTGTTACTGTTTCGAAATCAGTTGTTAATGTTTGCAAACCCTGAGCGTATGTCATTCTTTAGATGCACATTTTTTTAACACATACATAACTATATTTAGTTTTTGCATTTATATAGGGGGAAGCAGTATGGAACAAAGGAGGAATGTGCATAGTTAGGTAGAGCGAGCACAGAGAAGGAAGGAGGGGGAGGTGCTGAGAAAAAAGTTAGAGAGAGGCAAAATGAAAAAAGCAGAGATATTGGATACCGGAGTCAGAGATGAAGAGAGGGAGGTGGGGTGTCAGGTGGAAGGGATAGGGATATGGAATGCCACCTCATCCTTGTTCTACTGTCCACTGGTAGTCACAGAACGACACATACACTGTCTGACATTCAACATTGTTCCACTGGTAGACACAGAGCTACACTGTCCAACACCCCAGCCTTGTTCCACTGGTAGTCCTATATCCCCACATACACTGTGTGACCCCCCCCCAGACTGTTCCACTGCCCATTAGTGGTCACACAGCCACACATATACTGTCTGACCCAACAGCCTTGTTTCAGTGGTAGTCACAGCAGATCCACATATGCACTGTGTGATCCCTTGGACTGGTTCCTCTGTCTAATGGTAGTCACAGATCCCATCATACAGTGTTTTACCCTCCCCCCGAGTGGTTGCACTGCCCACTGGTAATCACTGATCCCCACACACTGTCTTGATGTCCCCGGCCTGGTTCCACAGCCCACTGGGGTAGCCAAAGACCCTACCAGCCTTGCTTCACAGCCCACTGGCAGCCAAAGATTCCCAGCATATTTTGTGTGACCCCAGCAGCCTTGTTCCCCTGCCCACTGGTAGCCACAGATTCCCCATATACTCTGCGTGACCCCACCAGCCTTCTTACCCTGCCCACTGATAGCCACAGATTCCCCACAATGCGGGGCACCACTAAGCTCTGTCTTTAGCAAGCAAGGCACAGAGGCATACCGAGGCCCCCGCAGCCTTTATAGGAGCAATTACGCTTCAGTCAGATATATATCAGACTGACACCAGTAATGGCAAATCTGGCAAATAGTAACTATGTTGCATAATCTAGGTAAAACAAAATCTTTTTTATAATGTATAGTGACGATGACTAAATAGTCAGATGAACGCAGAATATGATCTTGATTGTATTTGTGCTCTGAAGCCATTAATCTCGTAGTGAATTGAATTATTGAATTGTTAGGTTTAAGCCCTTTGACAAAGCAAACTAGCGAAATGTGCTTCAGGATGAAGTGGGTGGACGTACACACAGACAGCTCCTTTTGTTCTGTTTCTCTGACCGCCCATTAAGGTTTCTCATTAATATAGAATTGGATTTGACTAGTTCTTTATTAAAAATTCTTAACTAATGATTTTTGGTGGAGTTATACTTTTTTTGCTTTTACAAGTAATGGTAAGATACACCACATGTATAATGGCGATCTGAGAACAAACACAATCAAGATCAAAATTCAGCATTCATCTGACTATTTAGTAATCAACTAGTAGTGTGGGACATTGTTGCTTATCATTTATTTTTTTATCATTGTATTTAGTAAAGTGTCATTTTAAAGTAGCAGAAAAATACCCAGGGTTGGCAGTATGGATGTATATGGAGATGTGTGTGTGTCTGTCAAGCTTGTACTACTTGTGACTGGCATACCAGCAGCCAATCGCAGTGGCGGTGAACCGAGAAATACCAGAGACACACACAGCCTTTCTGATGTCTGACTGTGGGGATATATTCTCACCTTAAAGAAATAGCTGATTAATTTAATGAGTGGAGGCTGCTGGAGATAGGACTATTCTGATGCCAATAGTACATTGGTACATTGGGGCAACCTGTGGCTTTCCAGGTATTCAGGACTACAATTACCATTATCCCCAGCCAGCTTGCTGGGTGGAAATGTTAGGATTTGTAGCCCTAAACAGGAAGTGCAGGTTGGACACTGGCCAGATCTGCGCTGCTGCTGTAGCTCTGTCCCTCATTCACCTGGATCTGGTGTACTTTTGAATAATGGGACTTGGAAGAATAACCTATCCTGCCGATACTGCTATACTCAGTCTTGCAGAAGACCATCGGTGGGAGGATGGCCAAAATTGGAGAGTTCTAGTGGTCTATATGCTCCAGTAGCGGATTTTGCTTAATCCAGCAAAAACAGTTATTGTAATAGATAGAAAGCAGACTATAGCACACATCACAAAAAGTATTCCAGAGCCAGGCTGTCGTAATGATGTATAAAATAAAAGTAAAATTTGCATTATAGTATTCTCCCCGTTCTGGCTGGCGTCAAGCAAGGCACACTGCTTTCTCAGTAGACCAAGATGTGTCATATGAGAGCATCAGGGATCCTCCCTCCCAAATTAGTTAGTTGGTGGGCACACACTTAATATTAACCCTTTGACTGCCAGAGGGGTACGCCACTCATTGCTTTTGCAATGCGTTGCATACCTCCTCAGGCATTTAAAGGATTAAGAGGACATGCCTCTGGCCCGATAGGCCAATAATATCCCAGTGCTGCATGTTAGGTCAATGAAGCCCACATAAAGTTACAGAGGTGGCATAGGCCTCCTTGAATGCCAGGCCCAGTAGCACATTCATCCTGTGCACCACTGGCAACATTATATCCATGTATATTGTGAATTGATTTGTTATGAGGTGTTTTTCTTAATTAAAATTGTCCTTCAGGTCTGCCAATACGGCGTTACACTTTTGTAAAGAATGGGAAAATGTTTTTCCTCCTAAAGTTTTAGACAATAGTTTTACTCAGTTGCAGAGACATACACACTTGAGGTGTTGCGAGGCAGTGTCTGTGTGTATTGGTGAAGCCGATTGCAGTAGGCATTGCGATATGCTGTCTTCCCTCATGGTGCACTGACACGTGCAGCCTTGGACAACTACTTTAAGTGGGGCCATGATTTAGTCTGCTTTCAGTTTTGTGTTGCCAGTGTTCCATGAATGCGTAATTGTGAGATGATGCGTGTTGCTGGAGCAGTATGACAATGATTAATGCATTTTTTGTTTTTGAAGTAACTATAGTCACCCATGTTACAGGCAATAGTGAGGGTGGGGAAAGTCGTTGCAGAGATTTTGACAGGATTGGCCAAGCTCCTTGCATGTTGAAAACAGGCAGTGAATAGGAGATTAGCATATCTCTTCCTTACTGACGCTGTGCAGTATGTCAGGAAAGGCCGGAAAATTTGTGACCACATTCTCTTTTATAGTATAGATAGTGGCTATGCATTGTAAGGAGATTTTGTATTACTAATGATCATGCCAGACATTCTATTACTGGCTTTTAGTCTTATATATATCTGATTTAAGTGTAATTGCTCCTATAGAATAGTTTATTGTGTTGCAGGTATAGGTTATATATGTTTACAAACGCCTTGTAGTATTATAATTTTGTAGTGCTTCACATTTGACCATTGAGAGTTTATAAGCTGCATTTATAAGTATCTTACTTGCTATGAGAAATACGTAATTAGCATTGAGTGTCCTTGCACATTTCTGTAGGTAGTGGTAATGTAGCCCAGCTCTGCTCAGCCTCCACTAGTACTTCTGGGTTCTCAGTGATTACATCATCTCAGTGCACCAGGAAGTACTAGAAGTGCCAATGTTGAACCAAAACTGCAAACAATGTGGGGCTCCACTTCCTACAGAAAAAATGCACACATTTCCTGGGGGTCCCTCAAATCCAGCGGGCACCTGATTTGGTGGGGCTTTGCACATGGCTGGGGGCCTCTGATAAGCCTCTCCTCCTAGCCAGCATTTGTAAAAAAATTTTAGGTGCCTCAATATGTTATAAACATACTTTTCCTATTCTCCTATAAGCAGCTGGTTATGACTATTTGCCCTTCTTATCTATATAAATGATGAGAGCAGTGTATGTGCATGACTGAGGTAAACAAATGCGTTTCAGTGAAATAAACTGGGTGTTAGTTTTTTTTTTTGTTTGTTTGTTTGTTTTTTTAAACAATTTTTTTTAATTATTATTTTTATGCATATAAAATATAGTTTTTATTAGATAGAAATAGAGAGAATAAAGGGAAAGAGAGGAAATACAAGCAAAAATCCCACACAAAAGATACAGCAGATTATGCATTGCTTCAAAATTAACAGTGAAGCATAGCAGGAATAAAAGCTACACACCTGGCAATAGGTTCCTGTGATGATTGTGTTTTATTAAAGAAGGCTCAGTTCCTATCCAAGAATAGTCAAAAATAAATGGTCAGGAGTGGGTTAGAAGAAGTTGGGATGATTAACAAATTGTACGGAAAGGTGGTGCTCTATTAAGTTTGTGTTTAATGAACAGTAAAGAAAGTTCTATAGATCTTGTCATTAAATACCATTTCTCTTTCGTCTAATACAGGTTACTGGTAACTTTGGGTAGGCGATCTGCCCCTTTAACTAGGCAGGAACAATTCTAGAAATGAATGCAGGGGGTGGAGCCTACCTTCCCTTCTTGGCTGCAGCTAGCCAGTCAGCTCCAGTAAGATTTGTTCCTTGGTGAAGACACAGGCAAGAGAACAGTTCTGCTATAGTTTTAGCTAATTTTTTTATTTTTCTGTTAGATATGGAATACCACCGTTATGAGGATTACCATCACTGACATTGACCTTAGATGTGGCTAGCTCAGTATCCAGGTGCTTTTTTGTGGACCTTAAGCCCTGGGGGAAAAATCTCGGGTTCAAGTTCTTTCCTCTGGAGTTGCCCACTGAGGCTTCTTCTTAATACATGATAATTTGAAGACAGAAGATCTGCAGGAAAGGTTTCAACTTTGTAAAATTTGTGTTGAAGGTGCGCTTTACCGCATAGACACCATTGCTCCATTCACTTCTATGGGACTGTACAGTTTGGGACATATCTCTGCAACCGTTCAACGTACTGACTTCAGAGATGGCTCATTTTAAATGTCTGCCCTTGCTTTGTCATCTGGTTAATGTTTTATGTGTGTTGGGGGGCTCAGGGGGCTTCAGGCACTGTTGGGGTACTTTTTCTGAGAGAACTACATTTCCCATGAGCGCTTGCTTTGCGCGCACATTTCTGATTGGCTCCTGCAGCGGCAGACATTTTGTGCCTTTTCCTGAACGAGTATCCTACACAGGGCTTGGACTCCCCTTCTCTCCTCTGCAGATTAACCCTTCACCTGCCAGATAAGTGCATTTTAGCGATTTCTGGGGTGAAATTTGAATCTTACATACTGTATTTGGGTGATTCCTTATACTTTAAAAGTTATGACACTGTGAGAATGTCTAATCCGTTAGAGCTTGGGGCCAGGCCTAAGACTAAGGACGTTGGGGTCTCTGTATCCCCTATTGTGCATTGCTTCTCATGTAATTCAGGTTTACCTAGAGAATTCTCAGGTCATTTATGCCCAGCATGTTCTGATGTCCCTGAGTCTCTCCCAGGGACCTCCAGCCATTCATTACAGCCAGTTTGGGAGCGAGAGTTCAAGGCTTCTACTAGAGTTACTCCATACATGGGTGACCTGCTTCTGAAAGCCCCTTCTGCGGAACTTCTTCATCAGCAGTTTCAGGACTGCATTCATGCTCTCACCCATCACGGGTGGATCATCCACATGGACAAGTCAGGTCCCAGCATCTGGTCTTCCTGGGCCTTCTCTTCGACACTCAGCAGAGCATGGTGTTTCTCACAGACGAGGTGGCTCACCAGATCTGGCTCACGATCCATTTCCAGCCAAGAAGCTGTCCTCTCTAGTGGAGAAATTCATCTCCACCATAGAAGCGGTCCCATTTGCCATGGCTCACACCAGGGAACTCCAGAGGTTTGTGATCCAGGTGTGCAAGGGTCAGCCGGACCTTCTGAAGATGTCAGTATCTCTCCCTCTTCATGTGGAACTGAGTTTGTCGTGGTGGCTCGACCTCTCCAATCTGCTGAAGGGCAAGTCCTTCCTGGTATCCTTCTGGACCACGGTGACAACGGATGCCAGCCTCTCCGGCTGGGGAGCGGTCCTGGGTCTCCTGAGTGCTCAGGGTCTGTGGTCTCCGGAGGAATCTCTCCTTCCCATCAACGTGTTGGAGGTTTGTGCAATATTTCATGCCCTTCGCCATTGGACTCCCCAGCTGGAAGACTGCCCAGTCCGACAACGTGGAACAAGAAGTCTCGCCGCTTGGTTAGAGGTCAAGGCTATTTTGTCCTGGGCAGAAGAACATGTTCCTGCCATATCCTCAGTGCACATTCCTGGTGTAGACAACGTCATGGCAGACTTACTCAGTCTACACATGGTGGACAGCAGAGAGTGGGAACTGCACCCAGAGGTGTTCACCCTCATTGTTCAGAAGTGGGGTCTTCTTGCATCGACCTGATGGCGACAAGACACAACCGGAAGGTTCCGAGGTTCTGCTCTCGCTAGAGGGATCCTCTAGCTCTAGTGGTGGATGCGATGTCCATTCCTTGGATATCTCCCCTGGCTTACATCTTTCCTCCCCTCCCCATGTTGCACAGGGTGTTGCGGAAATTGAGTCTGGAGCTCTGTCTAGTCATTCTGATTGCTCCGTACTGGCCTCGACAGGCTTGGTTCCCGGAGCTTCTGGATCTGTCAGTGGCAGATCCATTCCGGCCTCCTTGCTGTCTGGATCTTCTTCTACCTGTGGAAGGAGGATGTTCATCGTCTAGCTTTGACGGCTTGGTAATTGAATCCTCAATACTGAAGAAGAGAGGTTTTTCTTCTGGTGTGGTGGCTACTATGATTAGTGCCCGCAAACCTGTTTCTTCTAAGGCCTACCATCGTGTCTGGTCGGCCTTTCTATCTTGGTGTGCTGATAAGGACCTTTCTCAGTATTTTGATCTGCCTATGGTCCCTGCTTTCTTGCAGGACGGTGTGGATAAGGGCCTCAGTTTGAGCTCCCTTAAGGTTCAGATTTCTGCTCTGTTTTCTTTCAGAGGCGCATTGCTATTCTTCCTGATGTCAAGGTTTTCTTCCGGGGCGTTGCTTATACTCGTCCTGTTTTCAAGACTCCCGCTCCTCAGTGGGATCTTAATTTGGTTTTGGGCATCCTTCAGCACCTTTGAGTACTTGGCTACTATTCCTCTATGCCTGCTGACATGGAAAATGGCCTTTCTCCTGGCGATTGTGTCTGTTTGCCGAGTCGCTGAGTTGCATGCTCTGTCTTGTAGATTACCCTGTTTGGTGCTTTGCTGTGCTTTGCACTTCTCAGGAGTTTCCCCCGAAGGTAGTCTCTGAGTTCCATATTAATCAGGAGATTGTGGTGCCTTCTTTCTGTCCTGACCCTACCTCTGACAAGGAGAGGGATCTCCACTTGTTAGATGTGGTACGTTGTCTCAAGATTTATGTACATCGCACTGAGTCCCTTAGACAGTCTAATGCGCTGGTCGTCATTCCTGAGGGCCCCAGGGCAGGGAGACCTGCATCCAAAGTGACTATTGCGTCTTGGATCAAGTCCACTATTTGTGAGGATTACGAGTTAAGGAAGAAGCCTGTTCCCTTTCGGGTCACAGCTCATTCTTCTAGATCTGTTGGGGCTTCTTGGGCTTACAAGAATCGGGCATCCGCTGATAAGTTGTGCAAGGCTGCCACTTGGTCATCTGTGCACACCTTTTCAAAGCACTACTGTGTTGATGTATTGGCATCGGCTGACGCCAGCTTTTGGAGGAAGATCCTGGAGGCAGTCTTGCCTGTCTAGGATCTTCTTCGGTTCTTTGGGGCTTCCTTCACTTTTGAGCCCTGTTGGATCTAGTTCAGTGTGCTGTGTAACAGTTCCTGGGATGTTGTTACCCCTGTTCAGTGTCCGTTGACACTTCTTTTGTTTTGTTGGGCTATCTCTGATCTGATGGTTCATATCTGCTCTGGTGACTTTGGGGGCCTCGTGCCTGGTCCTTGCCTTACCTCCTGCCTCTGTGAAACTCAATCGTTGGACATAGTTACCAGTAACCTGTATTGGATGACAGAGAGAAGAGGATTTTCGTCTTACCTGTTAAATCCTTTTCTCATAGTCCATGCAGGTTACTGGTCTCCCACCCTGTCAAGGGACCATGCTTGGCTGTCTTGTGGCAGACCGTGGGGGTCATTCGGAGTCATGCTCACAGGAGTCTTCTTTCCCTTCTACTATCTAGTCAATAGTTAGTGTCTTAAATCTCATTGGAGCTGATTGGCTAGCTGCTGTCAAGGAGGGGAAGGTAGGCTCCAGCCCCTGCATTCACTTCTAGAATTGTTCCTGTCCTTAAGTTACCGCCGTGTGCGTGCCTGGCTGGTCCTTAAGGGGTTAATGACAAGTATATTTTTGGAACATCTATGGTCTTCTATGTTTGTGGCTGAGCTATATCTGAGGACGTAGTCAGGGGATTACAAAATGTTATATCCACATTTAGCAAGCCTTGTTTTTAACAATTTAATTTATTTTTATATTACAATTTCGTATTGTTATTTGTAATATATTTTTTACAATAAGCATTTTTTGGAGACTAAGAATCAGCAGTTTTTGGGATTTCCTACTTCCAAATCAAAGATACCTGAGCAGAGACAGGGCAATATCTCTGCAGGCCTGTATTGTTGTTGTTGGGTATATACCCTTCCACAACCATCTTCCTTGTGAGTGTAATCAATGTCCTATAAATGTACTTGTCATTAAGATAATAGGCACCCTCTTTGTTTTTTCTGTAAGTAGGAGATGTAGAGCTGTAAAATTTGCAGTGTCATATACCAATGCTTTAGGACCTTGTAGCTAGTTTGAGGTTAGTTTATTTCTTCAGTTTTTTTGTCGTGTTGACAATGACCTGTTTCCATAAATGACTTGACAGGGAGATAAGGAGGTCTTGCTCCCATTTAGATTTTTTGACAGACGACTGGTCTGGAATAGAATGTAAAAGTAAGTTGCAAATTAAGGCGATACGCCTCTTAGGGAAAGTCTTTGGCAGTGCAGTGCATCTAAAAGGGGGTCAGACTGGAGAGGGTCATGATTTTTGTGAACAAGAGGAAAGGTAGCTGTCTATACCTACAGTACACACTGGATGGTAGACCTAATGTACTTTGCAAATCTTGGAATGGTATCAACTGGCCATTTTGATAATATAGGAGACACAGAACTGTACATACACTGGCTGTCATTCCAACCTTGTCTACCCTTACACAAGTAGTCACAGAACTGTACATACACTGGCTGTCACTCCAGCCTTGTTCCCCCTTCCACGGATAGTCCCAGAACTGCACATATACTGACTGTCACTCACCCTTGTTCCAGCGTACATATATTTTGCAGAACACAGATTATGTCAGGGAACCCAGAGGTTCCACAGAACACGGTCTGAGAATTACTACTGCTTTATATAATACTAATGAAGAAAATAAAAACATGATGGTAGTGGAAAATCAGGGTTGTATTTCAGACACACAAGATTCGTGCTCATCTAAATTACGTGGTGTCTATTATGTTTCCCAGGTCCGACTCATGTCCTCAACAGACTCTAAAGTGGACCAGATGTTTCAGATCTTGCTTAACCCAGAAGAGGAGGGCACAGAGAAGCAACAAAAGGTATTGGCTTATTGACCTATAAAAGTACAAAATTCCATGTATGAAAAGTAATTTGGTAATATCCCTTTTACTTTGATCTTTGTGTTCCAGGCAGCACAGAATTTGATTGTATTGGCACGGGAAGATGCCGGAGCGGAAAGGATTTTTCGTAGTGATGGAATTCGTCTCCTGCAGCAAATGATGGACACCAAAAAGGCATATATGATACTGGCTGCCCTGAGGACCTTGGTTGGTCTTTGCACTGGTCACCAGTCCAGAGTGAGTTTGACTTCACTTTGCATTTTTCATTACAGTTCCCTGTAGATTTCTGTCTAACTCTATGAATTTCAACCTTTCCTTGCCCAAGGCAACCCTAACAATCTGAGACTTGTGGGGCACCATGGAAATGTATATCTTACTTGTCAAGGGCATAATGAATGGGTAATACTAATGTAATATATAATCTTCTTAGCTCACAATCAGAATGGCAAAAGTAAACATTTTGTATATGAATTTCAATAAATATACAGTACTGTGCAAAAGTCTGAGGCAGGTGTGAAAAAATGCTGTCAAGTAAGAATGCTGTCAAAAATAGACATGTTAATAGTTTATTTTTATCAATTAACAAAATGCATAGTGGATGAACAGAAGAAAAACCTAAGTCAAATCAATATTTGACGTGACCACCCTTCAAAACAGCATCAGTTCTTTTAGGTAGACTTGCGTACAGTTTTTTAAGGAACTTTTCAGTTAGGTTGTTCCAAACATCTTGGAAAACTAACCACAGTTCTTCTGTGGATTTAGACAGCCTCATTTGCTTCTCTCTTTGTGTTATCCCAAACAGATTTGATGATGCTGAGATCAGGACTGTGGGGGCCATACCATCACTCACAGGGCTCCTTGTTCTTCTTTACGCTGAGATACTTCTTAAGGGGTTAGTAATGCCCATATTTAAGTTTATTCAGTACTGTAGATGTAAAAAAAAATAAAGTACATGGAGAAAGTCCCATCTCTCAAACCTTTATGGTTTGAGAGATATTCACCGCTAAAGTTCTACCCCTCCCTCATGTCAACTGTAAAGCTGACAGAAGGAGATCTTTGTTGGCCAACTCGAGGAGGCTCTTCAGCAGAGCCGAAATAGCAATATTTGAAAAGAACTACTTCATTGGAACGGTCTACAAAGTGTGCTTGCAAACCAGGCACACTTTGTAGACCGTTTCAGTGAAGTAATTCTTTTTAAAGATCGCTGTTTCGCCTCTGCTGAAGAGCTGCGGCTGGTCCCAGGACCGGGATCTCCTGCTGTCAGTAGAGCGCTGACTTCAGGAGAAGGGAAGGGAGGGGGATCTTTAGCGGCAAATATCTCTCAAACCATAAAGGTTTGAGAGATAGGGCTTTCTCCATATACTTTATTTTTTTAAGATCTACAATATTGAATAAACTTATATATCGCATTACTAACCCTTTAATGAGTTTGGCTGTATGTTTGGGGCCGTTGTCATGCTGCAGAATACATTTGGGACCAATCAGATGTCTCCCTAAGGCAGATACAAATGATGAATAAGTATCTGCCTGTACCTTGTAGCGCCGCTGCTTCCGGCAATGCTTACAATGACGCTCCAGCGTTACTTCCACAAGCGGTTGGACACATCAATGCTAGATGGGTCATCTGCAGGCGCTAGGCTTCAGCATGCTGCAGGCCTCTGTTTTATGTGTTTGAGACCTGTAGTCTCCTCCTACCTACATCCTCCCTCTGAGCTGCTCCTCCTACCTACTTCCTGAGGAGTGGTTTAAAGGGCAGACTGATTCCTGACTCAGTTACCCTTACGTTGTTGTTCTGAGCAGTTCATTATCTTGTATTCCTGATTCCTTTGTATGATCCGGCTTGTCTGTCCATCCATTCTGGTGTTGACCTGTGGCTCTGTCTGACCTCCTTGTGTGCTCCGATTTGGCTCAGATATCCTTTCTGTTGCAAATCTGTGGCTCTGGCTGACTACCCGCTCCGTGTATGACCTAGGTTTGTCCGACTACCCACTCTGGTGTTGACCTGAGGCTCTGTCCACTGCGCATCCAGCATAGCATTGCTTCAGTGGATATCCTATCTGGTGCAAACCTGTGGCTCTGGCTGACTACCAGCTCCGTGTATGACCTAGGCTTGTCTGACCACCCACTCTGGTGTTGACCTGGGGCTCTGTCCACTGCGCATCCAGCATTCTATCGCATCAGTGGATATCCTATCTGGTGCAAACATGTGGCTCTGGCTAATTACCTGGTCAGTGTATGACCTTGGCTCATCTGACTATACTTTCTGGTACTTTCTAGGAGGCCCTGTCTGTTCGCTCCGTGTGTTGGTTCCGTTCCTCAGACATCCTTCCTAGTAATGACCTGGGGCTCTAGCAGACTCCTAGCTACTGACTGCAGGCTTGAGTCAGTAGCTTCCGTGTTGCTTACGATATAGACTCCACTCCTAGACTGACTGCAATTGAGTCAGTGCTAGATCTGGGCGTTACCGTACCTTGAGACTCCTGTAGGCTGAAGCCTTGTCGCGTACAGTGTGGTGGAGATATTGGGAGACTGCTATTCCTGATACAGTACTCGCATCTTCGATCACCCGCTGTGTATGTGTGTGTATATATATATATGTATATATATATATATATATATATATGTATATATAATATTGCATTACTATTATTCTTCTTAAAATAAAGTTTATCTTAACTATACTGTCTGACTCCTGGTTTTGCTTGCCAACCATAACAGGAGACTATTAATTCTGACCAAATCCATTTGCAGAAATGCAGCCCCAAACTTGCAAGGAACCTAAACCATGCTTCACTGTTGCCTGCAGACACTCATTCTTGTAACGTCTCCAGCTCTTTGGAGAACAAACTGCCTTCTGCTACAGCCAAATATTTCATATTTTGACTCACCAGTCCAGAATACACCAGTCCAGAATACCCGCTGCCATTTTTCTGCACCCCAGTTCCTGTGTTTTCGTGCATAGTTGCGCCGCTTGGCTTTGTTTCCAAGTCGGAGGTATGGCTTTTTGGTCGCAAGTCTTCCATGAAGACCACTTCTGACAAGACTTCTCCATACAGTAGATGGTTGTACCAGGGTCCCACTGTTTTCTGCCAATTCTGAGCTGATGGCACTTCTGGACTTTCCTTGGCCGACCACTGCGTCTACGGTCCTCAACGTTGCATGTTTCTTTGTGCATCTTCAAAAGAGCTTGGACAGCACATCTGGAAACCCCTGTCTGTCTTGAAATTTCTGCCTGGGGGAGACCTTGCTGATGCAAAATAACTACCTTGTGTCTTGTTGCTGTGCTTAATCTTGCCATGGTGTATGAATTTTGACATTAAACGGTCATCAACAACCTCACCTTGTTAGCTGAGTTTGGCTGTTCCTCACCCAGTTGTATTCCTCCTACACAGCTATTTCTGTTACTTATTGCGTTTCAACCTACAGGGACAAGTAGAGAATTTCCACTGGTAGTTGCAGAACCCTACATACACTGGCAGCCAGCCAAACCTGGTTGTACTGCTTGACAGAATGACCATACACTGTCAATCAGCACCGCCTTGTTCTATTGCTAGTTACAGAAACACCATCAATTGTCTGCCAGCCCAGCCTTGTTCCACTGGTAGCCAGAAACCCACACTACACTGTCTGCCAGTCCAATTGGAGTACTCCAAATGTGGCTGCAGCAAGTGGACAAGGCCACCATGCAGCCTGTGTGTGGTTCTACTTTCTAGTCTGCTGTTTGATGGTGGATGTTTGTTTCACTGCACATGTGTCTTGGGATGAGAGAACTGGTTCCTGCTTGTGCAGGGCAACCTTTAGCTCTCCAGCTGTTGGGGCCTTAATCTTGCATCATCCTCAACCAGCCAGTGGCAAAACATTGTTGCAGTAAGCGTGCTTTTCTAATTTTACTCTTAAAGCTCTCATCTGTGCTTCTGCATGGTCATTCAGCAGGATTTCAGCTGCTCCTGAGTCTTAAGTTACCCATTCTGTTCTTGTGTTTTGTCTGTCTGCATGTAAGTTTGATGCTCTACAACACAAATTTTCTTCCAGAAGGGTTTTAACCTTTAACAGGAAAATCACGTTTCACAGACACTTGTTCTGGCTTGCCTCAGGTTTTTCTTTAGGATGATGGTGGCATTATCGAAGCTGTATCCTATGCACAGTTCCACACAAGACTCTGTTGGCTGAAGATACTGTGGTTTTGGTCTTAACTGGAAGTGAGCCACGTACTTATCCTTCTTGATTTCTTCCTGATAAGTGATTATGATGAGTGTTTTTCTTCTCATACTGTTCAGGGTCCTTGGTAATCTTCTGTCATGCAAGATCTCTCTCCCAAATTGACATTGTATGATTCTTGAAGCTGACATTTGGAGATACAAAGCTATACGACTTTGAGTCATCTTGCATATATTTAAGGCACAGTTTCATACAAATGTGAACACAGTGTCTTACTGAGATGTGCGCCACAATCTTTTCATCTGCTCACGGTGTTGAATTTTCTTCAGGATGCAGTCAGGGTTGCACCTAAACTCTTTCCTGGTGCAAATTTCAGTTTGGTCTTTTTTATTCCAGGATTGTATCATGTTTGTTTTTATGCATTTTTTTCTGTAAATCAGAGTTTTTCTCTCTACTCCAATTTGCTCTGCAGCCGCACCTGGGGAATTTAATCTAATTTTCTTTTTTGGGGGGTTCTCCAGAAGGAATTTATCAAACTGTTTTTCTGCTGTTGTCATCCAGTGATTGATCTTGGGAACCATATGGCAATGTCTTTTGTGCATAGTTTCAGAAATTAATACGTTTCTGCTCTTCACCATTATATTTTTGGGGTAATGTTCACTTAGTTTTAACTACTGTATTATAATTGTTGAAAATATATTTGAAAAACCGCAGTATTTAAGTTGAGAGGAGAAGATTTTGCACAAATGCTCTGCTATAGGTGATTTTGAATAGTGTCCAAAATCACCCATATATGTTGCTCATTGTTAATTTCAAACAATAGTTTTCGAGATATTTAGATTTATTTATGTGAGTTTATGCAGCTGAGCTAGTACTTCCTGGTAGGAAGTGGTAGTTGTTAATGCAGAGTTATGTGGAATGTTTGAGTCCTCCACTCCTGATAGACATGTACTAACTGTCACATAAATAATGCTAAATATCTTAAACTATTGTTCTAAATAAAAGTCTGACGTAAATATAGTTTGCTTTTGATAGTGCTTTCAAAATTGCTTAGTTTGACAGTTATGCCCAAAGCCTTTGAATGCCAGTGGGGTGGGCAAAACATTAAAGCAAAAGTATCATCTTCATAATATTGTGTCCCAATACATTATTAATATAGTGACAGGCAAAGGCATACTTCAATTATATTGAATAAGTCAGCGTTATTGAAGATAACCAACTTCTTCTTCATGCATCCAGGGCAAAGAGCTTACAAGAGAAGCTCTGTGCACCTGCGCAGGCAACGTTACATTAAGGTAACCAATGAATGTCACCACCATTCCTGGCAGTGCACGGGACAGACAGCTCAGACTCAGAGGTAACTTTCCTCTAAGATGTCTATGCTGTTGTCCACCACTAGATGCAAAAGAAGGTGGATTACTTCAGTAACACGGTCTTATTCAACGTAATACAAGTATGCCTTTGCCTATCGCTATATTAGTAATGTATTTGGGGTCAATATTATGAAGATGATAGTTCCGCTTTAAAAGCAATGTGTTGTCCATCCCTCTGGTGCCCAAAAGGTTAAAGTTGACCTGTTCTCTTGATTCAAATTTACATTTCTAATATTTCATTAAAATTGCCTATGTGTTATATTAGCCAAAAGATGAGCAAATGTACATTTTAAGGAAATTTAATTCTTGGTACCATATGCCAGTTGTGGTACCCGTGCAGTCCTATTGATATTTCATATGATATTGAAGTGCTGTTCTTCACCAGGAGACTTTCATTTTGCCAGAAATAAAAGAACTAATATCTCCTAAACTATAAATCTGCTGGACTTTTGGTTTTGACACATAAGCTGTTTTGAAAGACATTTTCAGATGTAAAGAAAATTCAAGGTGATAGATCTGCTGTATGCTGCTGTTCTAGTTCAGGATCTGGTTGCACTGCCCCAAGTTCTCCCATATTAGTACCTCCGCTTGAAGTACTGCATTCTGATGACTTCTGTCTTTGCATCCCCAGACTTTGGCGATTCTTAGTGCAGTGGGTATGGATAAGTTGTGTTCAGTAATGGCTGTGGACGATGAGCCAATTTCAGTTGCTGCTTGCAGTGTCCTACATGCTATGTTTGATTCCCTAAAGGAAGGAATGAAAAAGGATTTCCGGGGGAAAGAAGGAGCAGTTGTGCTGGGTGAGAAATCTCTTGACTTGTTCAATTTCCTGCTGCATAGTAAAAGGTGCTCATGAATTATAGTGTCTACTCTGTGATTCTGTAGATCCTTCTCGGGAGCTGAAGTCCATGATCCACCATCTTCTGGAGATGCTGACTCAGCCCAGTGTTTCGGCACATGGCAGGGAGAATTCTCTAAACCTTCTGATTAAAGTGGTCCCTCGAAAGTCATTTAAAGATCCCAATAATGGAATGACATTGTGGGTCATTGATCAGGGTATGTGGATAAATATGATTATATGACCTGGAAAAGGATTTGCAAATTATTTGAATTCTACTTTGAATACAAAGCCAAATCTACATCTCTCATGATTTGTGATAAGACATCTGCTGCTGTATAATTCTATATTGAATCTTCTGTGATAAGTTAAATTACTCAAGATGCAACAGAAACCCTAATTAATGTCCTTATCATCTCCTGTCTCACTTAATATTCAGGTTTAAAGAAAATCCTTGAAGTGGGTGGATCTCTTGTAGAGGTCCCAGGGAATCTCCCAGTCACAGAGTCCACCAGGATGAGTGCTTCGGTGCTCCTTAACAAGCTCTTTGATGACCTCAAATGTGATGCAGAAAGGGAGAATTTCCACAAGCTTTGTGAGGATTATGTTAGGTAAGAAGTCCGTTTTCAGATTTACTTTTCATTTTCCCCCCAAAAATTAGATTTTCATAGGAAAGGAAGCAGTTTTACAATGCATAAACAGCAAAAGTAAGTACATATTATACGTACGTGATCACAGCTTATTGTAGAGTAATTTAACAGGTCTAAAGTGAATGGAAGGGGATAGAAAAGTTGGCCTATCACGATCACAGCTTTGGGTGCATTGGCATCTTGATGATTAGCTGGATTTGGGAGAGTCAGAGCTAGATTACCGCAAAGGAGAAGGAAACTTACAGGCAAGCCTTGCTGAACTGAGGCACAGTGCACAAAGGTGGAGTAATTCAGGGGTCAACCATCTGCACCAGGGGTGACAGATGGAAATAACTAAAATTCCCATTGATTTAAATGGGTTTTAACCCCTAATTCCTCTTCACAGTGAGAGGGGAGAGGTATCTCTCATTTAACCAGTTCAGCAGTGGACTATTGACTGTTATATACAGTTTATTTCTCTGTCATACAATATAGCTTTCATGTACCATGGGGAGGTGACAGCTGGAACAATACTTCAAGAATTGCAGGGTGGAGCCACACCCTTCTCCATAGCAGGCTACCTAGCCACACCCCTCTCCAGTTAAGATTCGTTCCACACCTTGAAGGAGGCTGAGAACAGTTCTGCTTAGTTTTTAGTTATTTTATTATTTTTCCCTTAGATATGGGGTGTAAATTCCCCCGTTAAGAGGATTACCATTACTGACTTCCCCTGGAGGATTGCTCAGTTAACAGGTGTTGTCTGTGGACCCATGAAGCCCTGATAGAGAACCATGTAGCCCATGTCTCTCTCTTCAGAAGGAGTCTCTCTGAGGCTTTTTCCATTCAGTGGTAATCTGAAGAAAAGAAGACCATCAAAAAAGGTGAGCACTCCTTTGAGTTCCATGGTCCGCTTGTCCCACTAATCCCCTCGCACAGGGGGTCCTTCTTGGAGCTTTCTAATAACCTCTGCACTAATATTGGTTTCTTTTATTATTCTTTCTCTGGTATTTGGAGCATTTCAAGTTGTGTTGTAATATTTAACCCCTTCCTTGCCATGTTATTCTGAGTTGGAGACCTTTTTTATTATTTTTCCTTTCGATTAATATGTTTTTTTTTTGCACTTTATTAGGTGTTCTGTATGTGTTTTAGCACATTTCAGGCATTCTTTTTTACTTGTTTGAATTTTGCGCCTTTAAGGCACGCTTTCCAACAATGCTTCATTGATCTGTATGGGACATGCTGTTTGGGGACATATCTCTGCAACCGCTCCATGTACCTTGTTGTGAGATGCCTCATTCTTCTTGTCTACGCTTGCCTTACACTCCGGTTACCATCTTCAGTGTCTTGGTGGTCTTTGGGGGGTCCAGATTCTGCTTTTGATACTCTTTTTAGGGAAAACTACATTTCTCATAAACGCCCATACTATCGGGCTGTTTCCTGATTGGCTCAATTTCGGTCGCCGTTTTGTTTCTGTCCTTTACATGAGTATCCTACGCAGGGCTTGGATTCCTCTACTCTCCTCCACAGGTTAACTCTTCGCTTGCCAGATAAGTACCTTTTTAGGCTTTCTGGGGTAAATCTTTTAATCTGGGTGACAGTATTTGGGTTATCCGCTACTGCAGACACTATTCTCCTGTGAGGATGTCGGATCATAAGGCACATGGGGCTAGACCTAAGGCTAAGGAGTCAAGGGAATCGTTAACCCCTCTTGCTCATTGTTCCTCATGCCACGCGGGGCATCCCGGAGAATACTCAGGTCACTTATGCACCTCATGTGCTGTGGCCCCTGCATCTCCACCTGGGCCCTCCAGCCATGAACAAGAGCCACATTGGGTAAAGGGCTTAAAGTCCTCTATGGCACAGTTCCTTCTTTCTCTTCAAGGGGTCCTCCAGTCTTGGAAACCCCCCACTTCCTTCAGGTTTGTGGCCCCTAAGGCTCCTGGCATTCCTGATTTATCTGATTCCTCTGAGGAAGAATCTCTTGAGGAGTCTGAGGATGGTGTGTGTTCAGAAGGGGCTTCTTCCCAGTTTCATGGCGACCCGTTTGAGGCTGATCCTGAACTCTCTGCTGAGGGTCTCATCAAGGCAGTTTTGTCTACCCTTATCATTCCTGTTAACCCTATAGTCTACTTCTGATGTCTTTTCAAGATGCAATAAGTCCAGTACTGTCTTTCTGCCTAGTCCCACTCTGGATCAAAGTACCCTGGATGAGTGGAAGATTCCTGACAAGCGTCTCACTCTTTCCAAGAGGTTTTCCAAGCTGTACCCCTTTGCTGATTCAGCTTTAGGTCATTGGGCTACACCACTCCAGGTGGATTCCTCTATCTCTAGAATTTCTAAGTCTACTGCCTTGCCTGCTGCAGATGCTTCAGCACTCAAAGATCTGGCCGATAGGAAGCTATCCTAATTGGAATTTAGCAGCTCCAATTAAAGGGATGACCACACATGTATTATTAGGACTCAGTTGACTGTAGTAAAAAAAAGAGTGAAGATTATAATAACGTGTGCAAACTTGAAGCGATCTCCAATACTCCATAGAAACAATTACATACAGAAAAGATTCGCACCACTTCATTAACTTCTTCCTTTTCAAAGGACAAACTCAATTCTTCATAAAAACATTCTTTATTGTATTCATTCATAAAAAATAAAAAACATACCTTTGGCTATATGAACAAATTGGTCAGAGGTAATGATAGCAGAGTACACAGGAACCAGCAGGATTTTAACCCCTCTGATCTGGTCTTTGATCATGATTAAGGACCATTTGGTACGAAACACGTAGATCAGATGGGTTACAATCCTGCTGGTTCCTGTGTACTCTGCTAGCATTACTTCTGACCAATTTGTTCATGTAGCCAAAGGTATGTTTTTTTTATTTTTTATGAATGAATACAATAAAGAATGTTTTTATGAAGAATTGAGTTTGTCCTTTGACAAGGAAGAAGTTAATGAAGTGGTGCAAATCTTTCCTGGATGCGATGGGAAGCTATCCTCAAGGTTATCTCTGCTGCTGTAGGTGCATCCTTGAGGCCCAGATCAGCGACTTCTTGGGTTAATAGAGCTATTGCTGCTAGGACTGAACAGCTGACTGTCCCCTAAGGAGGACTAGGGTTGCCACCCGGCCGGTATTTTACCTGCACAGCCGGTAATTAGCTCACTGGAGCTGGTGCCGGTTTTAACTACTATACCGGCAGTTGAATAGCCGGTATTTGTGTGCGTCCGGAGAGGGAGGCTGCACACAGATCTACATATGCATAAACTATCCATGTATATAAATAAAATACACAGTAACTTTAATTAAATGGCAATTACAGAGCACGCAGCAGACTTATATGGTAATAAAACTTTTCACATCTACTTTTGATGTGCATTTTCGCCACAGAATTTTCGATTTACCTATTGGTCCTCCGGTTTCAGCCAATGAGCACTGAGAGTATAGTAGCCAATGTGGTGGCACTGGTGTGGTAAGGGGGCGGAGTGGTGTCTGTATTGTTTGTGTGGTGCGGCGGGGTTGTGCGGAAGATGACTGTGGTTCTAGTCATGGATGTTGCTCGGTACAGGTAGAGCTGGCTCGGCTTAGGTCTGGCAGTGCTGTTCCTGGGTGAGTGGCGACTTTTGTCACCCAGGGGATGGATCTTGGTGTCCTGTATGTTTTTGGTCTCAGCTTGTGGAAAACCCAATGCCATTTGCTAGGCTTGATAAAGATGCCCACCTGCGGAGTGACTGGTAGTTGTGTCAGTGAGGTTTATGTACAATGTAAAGTGGTGCAAACCAAGAACTATAGGGAATCCACATTCATAAATTCCCATGTGAGTGTCAAGGATATCCAACACATTGCAGAGCAATGGATACTCCTCTGGCACTCATGGGTAAAGGGGGCATTTAACCCTTTGAGTGCAATTGATGTATTCCGCTCTTTAGCATCCAAGGGGTTAAACTACCCATTTAAATTTATAGGAATTTTATTTCCCCCTGTTGCGTCATTGGTTTGTCCTAGAATTTCACCACTACTCTTACTGTATTAGATTCAGTGTTTATGGCAGTTCTGGGTATCCTGTCCATATGTTGTTGAACATCAACATCCCCCATCCTGAACCAGGTAGGAGGAGCCTGAAGCTCAATTTTGTAGGGTCATGCAACACTGAGTGGTTCTGCCCCTTTTGCAGCTCCTCCCTTTTGTGGCTGCGCCGTCACCGACCCACTACTATGTCCGGTATTTTTTTTTATGAAAAGGTGGCAACCCTAAGGAGGACATTTTGCCCATTTTATCTAATATCTCTGAGGCTTAGCATTATATTACTGATTCCTTGTTTGATGCCTTTACCCTTGAGGCTAAGACCTCTGCCATCTCTGTAGCTGCCACACACTCGCTGTGGCTTAAGATTTGGTCTGCTAACTTGATCTCTAAAAAAGTCACTGGTCTTCCTTCCCTTTCAGGGTACATCTTTATTTGGCCCTGAATTGAAGAACATTATCAGTGAAGCCACTGGGGGTAAGAACACTTTGTTACCTCCGGTTCCTAAGCGCAGCCCTTAGGCGAGGAAACATTGTTCCTTTCGTTCTCGCCAAAGCAAAACGCAAAGGTCAGACCCGGTGCTGCCTCAGACCAGCACCCCCTGTTCCATCCCCCAAATCCAGGCAGCAGTGGAAGTCGAAACACACCTCCACCAAGTTCACCAAACCTATTTCGGCATGACTTGCCGAACCCTGGTCTGCACACACCTGTGGGTGGTCACCTGCAACACTTTTTGAGTACTTGGAGAGGCTCTGTTGCTGATCAGTGGGTATTACAAGTAGTTTACAAAGGTTACAGGATTGTCTTCAAATCCCTGCCTCCTTTCAGATTTGCCCCCTTCTCACTCCCCCCAAGGACTGGAAAAGCTCAGTTTTTCAATGGGGCGGTTCAGGCTCTCTTGGACATGGGAGTCCTAGCTCCGGTTCCTCAGCCAAAGAGAGGTTTCGGTTTTTATTCCAACTTCTTCATGGTTTCCACGGTGGCTGCCGTCCTATCCTGGACCTCAAGGATCTCAATTAATTTGTGATCCGTTTTCACTACAAGATGGAGTCTTTGTGCTCTGTGATTGCAGTGATGTGTCCAGGGGAATTTCCGGCCTCTTTGGATATGCAGGATGCACATTCCAATTCATCCAGACAGTCAGGTCCAGGAATATGCTCAGATCCTTCTCCAATATGGACAAGTTTGCTCCAACTCCTTCTCAGGATCTGATCTTCCTGGGTCTCTTCTTCAACACTTGTCAGTACATGGTGTTCCTGATGGAGAATCTGTTCAGCAGATCATGTCCAAGGTGTCTAGCGAGGAAATTCTGTTCCCTGGTAGGCAAGATAATATCTACCATGGAGGCAGTCCCATTCGCCATGGCTCACACCAGAGACCTTCAGAAGTTTGTGATCTGTGTGTGCTGGGGGGCTCCGGCTCTTCTGGCTCATCTGGTCTCCCTTCCTCCCAACATGAAACTAGCCCTCCATTGATGTTTGGACTGCGCCAACCTGAGGAAAGGGAGGCCATTTGTGATTTCGTATTGGACCATTCTCACAACGGATGTCAGCCTGTTCGGTTAGAAGCTGTTCTGGGTCACCTGGGCATTCAGGGTTGTTGGTCGGAGGAGGAAACCCTCCTTCCCATCAACATTTTGGAACTCTGAGCGATTCACCACGTGCTGATGTATTGGACCTTTCATCTGCAAGGATGTCCAGTCCGCATCCAGTCAGATAATGCAACCACCGTCGCTTACATCAACAAGCAAGGAGGCACCAGAAGCACAGCTGCTTGGTTGGAGGTAAAGGCTATTTTAGCCTGGGCAGAAGAACATATTTCTGACATCTCCACTGTACACATTCCAGGGGTAGAAAACATCCTGGTGGATTTTCTCAGTCACCAGACTGTGGATCCCGGGGAGTGCCCTGTTAGTGCAGAAGTGGGGTCTTCCCTCGATAGACCTGATGGCCACCAGGGACAACTGGAAGGTTCAGTTCTTTTGCTCTCTCTGGAGCGATCCTCTGGTGTTATCGGTGGAAGCGTCATTCTGTGGCACTTTCATCTGGCCTACATCTTTCTTCCATTTCCTCTTCTTCCCATGGTGCTAAGAAAGATTTGGATGGACAGTGTGTCAGTCATTCT
Source organism: Rhinophrynus dorsalis (assembly GCA_037306005.1). Lineage (NCBI taxonomy): Eukaryota > Metazoa > Chordata > Amphibia > Anura > Rhinophrynidae > Rhinophrynus > Rhinophrynus dorsalis. Next base: position 418,524,578 of record CM074721.1, read on the forward strand.
GATTGCACCTTATTGGACCAGACCGCTTTGGTTTCCAGAACTCTTGGAGCTGGCTGCTCAGGACCTGTTTCCTCTGTCCCGCAAACCGGATCTCCTCCTCCACGTTACCTCTGGAAAGAGGACATGGACAGTCTGGCTTTGACATCATGGCTGTTGAAGCCTCCATCTTGAGGAGGAAAAGCGTTTCTCTTGAGGTGGTCTCCACCATGATCCAGCCAAGGAAACCTGTGTCCTCTAAGGCTTACCACAGGGTTTGGTCTATTTGTCCTCACAGGACTTTGACCTTCTTTTTTGCAAGATAGTGTGAACAAGTGCCTCAGCCTCAGTTCCTTGAGGGTCCAGACCTCAGCTCTTTCTGTCTTTTATCAGAGACACATTGCCATGATGCCAGATGTCAAGGTCTTCTTTCAGGGTGTCGCTCATGCTTTCCTTGCTTACAAGGCTCTCACTCCTCAGTGGGATCTTAATCTTGTTTTGGGTGTTTTACAGCGGCCTCCTTTTGAGTCCTTGGCTACCATCCCTTTATGTCTTTTGACATGGAAGATGGCTTTTCTTTTGGCTGTGTTCTCTGTCCGCAGAGTTGCTGAACTGCAGGACTTGTTCTGCAAACCGCCTTTTCTGGTGTTCCACAAGGATATGGCTGTTCTCCGTACCTCCCAGGAATTTCTTCCTAAAGTGATCTCTGAGTTCCACATCAATCAGGAAAATGTTGTGCCTTCCTTTTGTCCTGACCCTAAATCTGACCAGGAGAGGGATCTCCACTTGTTGGATGTAGTGCGTTGCCTCAAGTTCTGTGTGCACCATACTGAGTCTATCTGTAAGACTGCTGCTTTGTTTGCCATCCCTGAGGGTCCCAGGGCCGGTTTGGCTGCATCCAAGGTGACTATTGCATCTTTTATTAAGTCTACCATCCGCAAGGCTTATGAGCTCAGAGGGAAACTTGTTCCCTTCCACATTTACAGCACATTCCACCATGTCTGTTGGGGCCTATAAAAATAAGGCCTCTGCTGATCAGCTGTGCAAGGCAGCCACTTGGTCTTTTGTGCACACCTTTGCCAAACGCTACCGTGTTGATGTTCTGGCTTCGGCTGAAGCCAGTTTTGTCAGGAAAGTACTGGATGCAGCCTTGCCTGTCTAGGAATTTATTTTCCTGTGCCTTATTGCTCTTTAACTGTTTGAGCCTTGTTGGCTGCTCTTTGTGCTGTGTATTGTTATTCAGTGTCTGTTGACAGTTTGGTGCTGTTCTGTGTCCTGGATAGTCCATGGAAACTCTGGTATCATGGGGACTGGCACTTGGCCCTTTCCTTTTCTCTTCCCGCCCAATGTTAGTACATCTCTATGGTATCTGTAAGCTATATTGGATGAAAGAGAAAAGAGGAGTTAAATCCTTTTCTTTTACTCCATATAGCCTACAAGTCTCCCACCCAGTCGTTGAGACCAAGCTAGGTCTCCTGTGGCTGGAAGTCGGAGTCTGTTTTGGGTTTATGCTCACAGGAGTCTTTCCTCTTCTTCTTCTTGATATCTAGCTCGGTAGAGTTACTGTCTCAAATCTTAACTGAAGAGGGGGAGTGGCTAGGTAGCCTGCTATGGAGGAGAGGGAGGCTCCACCCTGCAATTCTTGAGAAATTGTTCCAGCCTAGTAGGAGGAGCTGTCACCTCCCCATGGTACCTGTAAGCTATATGGACTAACAGAAAAGGATTTAACAGGTAAGACTAAAGTCCTTTTTTTTTTTTTTTTTTTTTTTTTTATATTGCGGACTTCTCAGTACGACATTTTTACTCATATCTTGTTTTATATTGTAGTCTTATTAGGATATTACATGCTTATCTATTTTATTATAGTAAAGTATACTTTCTGATGTTTCATAGCCCATTTGTCCTTTATTATTTTTTCATTATTTACTATTGCTACCTTTTTTTTTTGGGGGGGGGTACTATTCAGGATAGTACTTTTGAGTTCTCTATATCCTGGTGTATTTTTATTTTTGAATATATTTTTTTACTTGCACAGTGCCTAGAGTGTCCACTATTCCTTTTCTACATTTTCATTTAATTTGAGAGAGACCAATATTTCATTTTCCAGATTTGACTATGGTGTGCTTGGCAGCAGTAAATGTAAAAGAGATAAGGATCCTGTTATATGTATGGTATTTGTTAAGAAATACTACTTTACACGGATTCCTGCAATGGAATCTATTAACTGTCTGAATTCCAGAGAGGCATCTAAAGCATTGCTTTAGTAATGCATTGGACAGCTGTCATTCAAAGAGTTAAAACATACCTTCTGTACCTGTTCATTTTTGCTTTTTGACAGTTCCACCAGTTCGTTCTAATAAGGACTGTGAAGGGCTTAGAGTGGGACTGTCCTTTTGTAACAAATAGTGATTTTGAAAGAGCTTTCAAAATCAACTTTCTCTTATATCTAGTGGGGAACACAGGAACCATGAGGTAAAGTTCCTACCTGCAGTGGGCCTTTGAGGCAGAGATTCCTTTTTTCCCTTCCAGTTTTACCACTGCCCTGAGTTTCAAGTGACCTGTTTCAGCAAAATGTTCTCTTAGACACTTTTTCTTATTTTTAACTTGGATATGGGGCTCTAGAGTCCCACATTAGGTGGACTTCCATAAACTGGCTTCCCTGGAGTTGGACTGCCTAGTTCACAGGTGTATATCTGGACCTTTTCCCTGCGGAGGTTCACTTTATTACAAGTCTATACCTCATAACTAGATCTCTATGAAGTTCTGCATTTACATAATATGAGTCAGAAGACAGGTAACTTAACAGTGTAAGTGCATAATACGGTGTCCCTGCCTTTACTTGGCACCCACTAAAAAGTGGTGTTCTTGCTGGTCTAGGACTCAGTCACTCTTTCTCATGTATGGGTTTCTTAACCCTTTGAGTAATGCATTGAAATTAAACCTCTGTTTATAGGCTTTTTGTTTCGTTCTTTTATTTTAACTGCTTTATTCTTATTTTCTTTCATTTCGATTATATATAATATATAGTTTTATTTCCTTTTTCCTTTATTTCTGTTTTCAGTTTATCTTTACATTTTTAGAACATGGCTCCTTTAAGAATGAGTGCCCATGTGGTGACCATCTTTGTTTCATAGAACTTCATGGTGAATATTTACAGGGACTTATCTCTGTACCTGTTTCACCTATAGAAGTCTGAGTGGGCTCAAAATAAGCCACTGGAATTGATCTATCATATGGTCCATGTGGGGCTTAGTGTTAAGGCAACTTAATTTTGCTGCTTTAAAATGGCTGGAGAGCCACCATTTACTTGTTTTATTTAGTGGAAAACTACACAATGCAGAATCCCCTTTTTTCACAGTAATTTTTAGGGTATTTCTCTGTATTTTATTACACTTTTCCTTATTCTTTGGACTACTTCCCAAGGTACACAGGGGAAATCAAAGCCTAAAGATTCAGAGGTCACCTTAACCCGTTTAGCACACTGTTCGTCATGCTAAACAGGGCTTCCATTGTAATATTCAGGCACCCTATGTCCGTCTTGCACTGTGGCCCCTACTGCTCCCTGGAGCCCTCCACTGTAGAACAAGCACCAGTTTGGGATAAGACTCTGATGCTTTCAGTTACTTCTATCCCTCCCTCTATTCAAGGAACTCTCCAATCTTGGCACCCCGCACCCCCTGTCAGATACGTTGACCCTGTCTTTAGGGTCCAATCTCGTTGGAGATTCCTCTGATGAGCTGGTTGACACTGATGGGTTTGGACATGGATTCTTCTTTGTCTTTTGGGGATAGATATGAGGAAGACCCTTGCCCCTCAGCTGTTGGGCTTCTCAAAGCTGTATTATAGACTTTTCAGGTCTCTGAGCCTTTGGTTACAGGGTCTTAATCACCAGACATCTTCCAACTCCACAAAAGGAAATCACCCATTTTTCCCCCCATCATTGTTTTGGACCAGGTTACCCTAAACGAATGGGAGACACCTAATTGCAGACACTTCTTTAATAAACATGTTTCCAGCCTTTATCCTTTCTAAGTTAGACCTTGTCTCAGTGGGCTAAATCACTTGCCATTAATTTCCCAATCTCCTGCCTTGATAAAAGCACCGTGCTGCCTTTCGCACATGCAGTGGCCCTTAAGCATCGGGCTGATAAGGGTTAGATTCCTTCTTGAAGACAAATTTCATGGCCACTGGGGCCACCCTGGGATGCATTTTCACTGCAGCTTGGGTCACCATGGCTGTCTATGGTGAGCAATTGGCAGATGCCATTAGGGGGGGATGTTCCTAAAGAGGGACTGCTGGTCATGCTGGCCAACACTATGGAGGCTAATGCATACATTACTGAGGTGTCCTTTGATACTGCTTGGTTTCTGGAAAGGACTTAGCCCTTTCAGTAGCTGTGTGTCACACGTTGTGGCTGACGATTTGGTCGACTGACCAGTCTTCCAAAACGTCTTTGTCTCTTCCTTTTGTGGGAAGAAACTTTTTGGTCCGGACCTAGACAATGTCATTAGTGACGTTACTGGAGGCAAAAACCCACCTCAGCATGACTCGTATAGTCCTGGTCTGTTGTTACCCATAGGGGGCCGGCTCCATCTTTTTAAAAAAAAACACATGGGATCTTCTGTGATGGACCAGTGGGTTTTACATGGGTTTTATTAAGGAGGGTACCGCATATATCTCAAATCCCTTCCACCCCAGTTTTTTTTCCCCAGAGTTCCTCAAGACTCAATTTGGGAGCATCTTTTTATAGAGTCGCTATCCTTCCTGTTTTGAAAAGAGGTGTTGATCCCTGTTCCAGCTCAAGAATGCCTTACTGGGTTCTCCTTCAATCTTTTTGTGGTTCCCAAAAAGCATGGTGGCTGCTGCCCTATTCTGGATTAAAAGGGTCTCAGCCTGTATGTGCTAGCTCTACTCTTCAAGTTGGAAGCCCTGAAATCCGTTATCTCTACCATGGTGTCTTGCAGAATTTCTTGCATCCCTGGATCTTCAGGATGCCCAGCTTCACATCCCAATTCATCCAGACCTTTAGAGCTTTCTATTCTTTGCCTTCAAGACTCATCATAACTAGTTCTCCTCTTTCCTCTTCGAATTAGGATATGATCTGTGGGTCTTAATAAATGTCCTGGCTACTTTGGAGCCCACATCCATTGACTCCTTAATTATGCAACCTTCTATTCAAGGCTCCCTCAGAAGCCATGCTCTGCTCTCAGTTTCAAGACTGCTTCCTCATTTTGGAGGAACAGGGCTGGTTGCTCAGTCTCAAGAAATCTTTTGTAGTACCTGCACGGGTTCTGTACTTCATGGGCATGATGTTTGATACCCTCCAAGGGAGGGTATTTCTGCTGAAAGACAAGATCCAGGCTCTGTCTCTACTCAAGCAATATTCTGTCTGTCGGTGACAGTAAGGGATTACATGAGTTCTAGGATGCATGGTCTGTGCTGGAAGCCGTCCCCTCTGCTCCATACAAGGGAGTTACAGCTGGATATTCTCAGGAACTGGTCAAGATAATGCTGTTACCTGTCTCATGCCATATCCCTGTCTCAACTGGTGAAAGAGGATCTTCACTAGGGGCTTCACCATCCTCACCAATCTCGGGATGCCCCTTTGTCATATCAGTATGGGTGGTAGTCACATGGACGCCAGTCTGACAAGATGGGAAGCCACTGTGGGTCACCTAAGAGTGAAGGGCTGCTGGACCGGGGAGGAGTTTTCTTCTAATCAATATTTTGGATCAGCTGGCTCTTTGCTGCTGGCTCACTGGTGAGTGTGCAGTCAGACAATTTGACCGCAGATGCCTACATAAATCTTCCAGGAGGAATTATAAGTGAATCTGCTTAGGCTGAGATTTTGGGAATAATTTCAGTGGGCAGAAGCTCATATCCCAGCCATCTCAGCAGTTCACATTCCAGGAGTGGAAAAATGTTGCAGACTTTTTAAATCACCGACATTGGAATCCCAGAAATTGGCAGCCCAGGGTGTATTCAGCTAGATTATTCAGTGCTGGGGTCTTCCAGCAGTGGATCTCATGGCATCTTGCAAAAACTAGAAGGTTTCCCTCTTCTGCACCAAGAAGAAGAATCCTCATGCTTTTTCAGTGGACATAATGGTCATTCCATGGCTTATGTATTTCCACCATTTCCCCAGATTTCCAGGGTGTTGAGGTCAAGATGGAGAGGGACCAAATCATTTTTATCATCCTGCTGGGCTTGGTTCACGGATCATCTCAATATGTCCATTGCAGAACCATTTTGTCTTCCTCTCGTGCTGGATCGCCTGACTCAAGGTCCACTTTGTTACCATCAGGTGGAAAGATTGTCTTTGATGGCAGGGCCCTTGAAGCCGACATCCTGAATTAAAGAGGTTTCTCAGATGTTGTCATTTCCACTATGGTTCAAGTTTGGAAGCCTGTTTCTTCTAAGACCTATCCTAGGATCTAGTCACTGTTTTACCATTGGTGTCTTGATCGGGACATGTCCGCTTAATTCTTTCAGTCTTTATATTGATCTGGCATTTCTTCAGGATGGTGTTAACAAGGGTCTCAGACTGAGTTCTATTAAGGTTCAGATCTCGTCCCTCTCTGATTTTTTCAGAAGGGGATTACTTTTCTACCTGATGTCAAAACCTTTGTTCAGGATGTGGATCACTCCTCCGTGGGACCTGAATCTGTTGTTAGTTCTTCAGAGGCCACCTTTTGAGCCTCTCTCATCTGTTTCTTTGTGTCTTCTGATGCTTAAGATGGCCTTCATTTTAACCATTGTTTCTGTTTGTAGAGTGGCTCTACTACAAGTTCTGTCTTGTAAACATCCCTTCCTGATTTTTCAACAGGACAAGGTACCCTTTAGACCTTTTTTGTCCAAGGACATCTCAATTTTGCCATCAACCATGAAATGATACCCCTTTTTTTGTCCTGATCCTTCTACCAAGCAAGAGCAAGAACTCCAGCTGGACATAGTATGTTGTCTTATATACTATGTTCATTGCACACCACATTTCAGGAAATATGACTTTGTCATTCCAGAGGGCCCTTGAGCAGGCCAGGCTGTGTCCAAAGTAACCATTGCCTCTTGGATCAAGGCCACTATCCGACAGATGTATGTGCTCGGAAAGAAACTTGTTCCTTTCTGAATCATGGTGCACTCCACCAGATCCTGGGTCTACAAGAATCAAGCCTCTGCTAAACAGCTGTGTAAGGCAGTGCCCTGGTTTGTCTTTGCATACTTTCACCAAACATTACCATGTTCGTGTCCTGAGGCCATCTTCAGGCAATGGTGCCAGGTCCTTCAGGCAATGGTGCCAGGTCCTTCAGGCAATGGTGCCAGTTTAAGGGCTTCTTTCATAGCTTGCTTCTGCAGAGTTCTGAACCCTGTAAGTTCTTGTTCAGTTGTTTATTGTGCAAGGCTGGAGTCAGTTGACACCTGGGGTTTATATGGTACTAGTTAGTCCTGTGGAATACTGGTCTACAGTGGAGGTTTTTTCTTTTTTTCCCCTCCCAGGTATCGTGGTGGATGAGAAAAGAAGATTTTTGTGAATGTACTTTTAAATCCTTTTCTCTTAGTCCATGTGGAACACAGGACTCCCATCTAGAGAAAGAAACATATGGTTTAAGTCCCCAGGCAGTGGGGTCCTCTTGGAGTCTTAGTTCAGATGATTTTCTTCTTTCCACTTGCTTTTGCTTTATTCTGCTATTTTGCTATAAATGAAAGTGAGGATGGGAGTAAAGATGGAAGGGAAGAAGGGAGTCTCTTCCTCAAAGGCCTTGCCTTTTTTGAAGTGCTCTGCCATCTGAAGAAGGGAAATTTACCCCATGGTTTGTGTGTTCCACATGGAGTAAGAGAAAAAAGTTATTTAACTTTTTGTCAATGCAAATCTGCCAGGCTTGCCTGCTAGTTACTAACATTCCATACTGCTCAACATTACCAACTGTTGCATCCTGTTGTGCAGTACTAGTTGATTTGCATTAAATGGCAAATAAATAAAGCTAAGAATCTCAGAAAATATTTTTTTAAATAAAAAAGACTAACAAATAATTTTGTAAAGCTCTTTCAAAATCACTTTTACCACCGTCTAACATGTCTGGTACATATCCATATTACAAATCTATTTATTAAGTACTCTGCTTCAATAATCATGTGATTTCTATGGATTTTATTTATGACAGGAGCTGTTTTGAAGGCCATGGTATGAATGGGAAACTGCACTCTATACAGACTGTGTCCTGCCTGTTGCAGGGCCCTTCTGACGCTGGCAATCGAGCACTTGAACTTACAGGTATAATGGAGAGTATAATCTCTCTCTGTGCCTCAGATCGAGAGATTGATCAGCAAGTAGCAGTAGAGGCCCTTATCCACGCTGCTGGTAAAGCTAAGAGAGCCTCCTTCATCACTGCCAATGGAGTGACACTACTTAAAGATATCTACAAGAAAAATGAGAATGACGCCATTCGTATAAGAGCCTTGGTGGTGGGTCTATTTATTAATTTATTTTATTTTGCATCATTTATGTTTTATTACAAGAAGATTCTCTTTCATCCTGGTAATACACACATCGTAAAATGAGCAAAGGCAATTTGCCCTGACTGTTGTGATCTTTTGTCCAATAAGGAAGCACATACTTGGGGGTTATTCACCAAGGTGTGATAAAGAGAAGATGACTTCTCTGATATGTTAAAATATCATATTATTGCATGGAGCCTATGCACTAACCTCTCTCAAGCTTGAGAAATCTTAGTGTATAGGATCCATAAGATAATACAGGAAAATGGGGAGTTCTTCAAACTGGAGAAGTCACCTCTTGTTTATCAGACCTGAGTGCATCTCCTCCAACAATGCTAGCATCTTAGCTTAGCATGAATCATTTATTATCTCTCAACGCCGATTGGGAATTAACCTAGCTGCCCTAATTTGAAGGCTTTAACCTTGGTTCTGATTGGATGGCAAATAAATATAAATGGTGGCTGTGTCCCAGCCCTGGTTCCACCTGCTTTGGCCACCCTAGATATCTACTTCTGTTTTACTCCATTTCTCTGTTTCCTACCTCCAGTTAGCCAGCCTATGACTCTCCAGCTGTTCAACTCCTATCATGTCCTGACGGCCACTACGTTAGCAGAGGATGATGGGAGCAGTGGTCCAATAACTGTGACCTACTGCTTGCCCACTCCTTCCCTACCCCATCTTCTCTAAGATGGAAATCTACCCAATGCATGAACAGTACTAGAGTTCATGTGATGGTTTGAACACATTCACCACTGTCCTCCATTCAGTCAGCAATCATCTGTTTTGACAGTTACCTGCATTATTACATGTGATTAAAAATTAATTCTATATTGTGTATTGTGATATGCTCCCTCTCTAAATAATAATGCCAGTTATGCTTTCCCAGACACTTAACTGCTTAACTCTGACATTGTGTCTTGCAGGGTTTGTGTAAGTTGGGATCAGCAGGAGGGACAGACTTCAGCATGAAACAGTTTGCTGAGGGATCCACAATCAAATTAGCAAAGCAGTGTCGCAAGTGAGTTCTTTAAAATGCGTGTGGCAATAAAGTGATAGCACTGGTAATATATAACCAACCATATGCATTTAAAGGGATAGTAATACTTTAAAATTACTAATCCCAATATTTTAGTAGTAAAAAAAAAGAAATTATTTGCCCCCAGTGACAGCTACAACACTGACTTCAGGGAAAGGGGAGGGAGGAGGGGACTTTGCGAGTGAATATCTCTCAAACCATAAAGGTTTGAGAGATGTCACTGGGGGCAAATAGTTTCTTTTTTTTACTACTAAAATATTGGGATTAGTAATTTTAAAGTATTACTATCCCTTTAAAGTTAACCCCTTCACAACTTTGAGGGGTGCAGTGCATTGTGAAGCAATGCATTTTACTCCTCTTTGGTAAACGGCCTCAGCTCAGCACTACACAAAATGTGTTCTTTCATTGTTATCTTGGCAGATGGCTGTGCAACGAGACCATTCAGCCAAGTACTCGCCGATGGGCTGTGGAAGGATTGGCTTACCTAACATTTGACGCAGATGTTAAGGAGGAGTTTGTAGAAGATACGACTGCTTTGCAGGCGATGTTCACTCTAGCAAAGGTACAAGATGACACTAAACCTTGCATTTGCAAACGCAGGCCAACTTCCTGTAATCATATACTGGTTATCTGCACTGTGGGTCCCTTACAGTAATCAAAATGCAGACAGGAAGCTGACACTGCTTTGGTTGTTGTACAGTTAAATAACCCTATGAGTATTACCAAGGTCAGCAGATATCTTCAGAATCCAAAAGGTTACATGTTTATTAATGCCAGCAGCATTATAAACTTACAGTTCTGTTTATAAGTCTTCCCCGCCACTCCCTTGGGTGTTTTTGGTGCTCTAAGGTCTGTAAAGTTAGCAGTAGATTCCTATTGATTGCTGCAATGTCACATTCACTGGCAGTAGTAATAAGGCTGCCACTCGCAGCTTCAGCTCTTGCAGGAGATGGGGCAAGAAGCTCCGGGAGGACCAATGCAATAAAGACTGCAGCAATTAAGGAATAAGGATTTTTATTTTATTTTTTTATGTTAGTTGCCTTTTAGATTGTGGGTAGAATAGAGTGTTTGGTACTCTTCATTTTTATGATTAAGCATATTTTCCGGTCAAGTGCGCGGTTGCATTTGCTAGGCAGGGAAATTCAGTACAAATAATGGCGCCATTGACTAACATAGACTCTATCTAAAAATTGTAATTTTCATGGTTTATCTTTGTATCTGCTTAATGATAAATGAGTGAGACCAAACCATTGTTGGGGAAATACTAGTGCTTCTCTGTGTGTTTGCCATTTGAAGTTCAATTAATTTGCCATATGTGTATATTGGATGTATCACTATTTTCAAAGGAGTTGGGACATTTTTCCACTCATTCTTAAATCTAATCTTGTTACAGTTTATATTTATTTAATATAGCAAGTCAATGTTTTGTCCTTCTTTTCCTTGTACTTTGCAGTCACAGGACAAGACCGTACTCTTTGCCGTTGCATCCACACTGGTGAATTGCACAAACAGCTATGACCGTGAAGAGATAGATTCACAGATGCTGGAGTTGGCAAAGTATGCCAAGCAGCATGTTCCGGAGGAGCACCCCAAGGTGAGTAGGGAGTTCAAATTTTTATCTTGCTGTCATCAGGAGCAATTCTCATTAGTTTTTCAGTGTGTTCTTGAAAGTGGACTGCATCTGTTGTAATTAATTTATACTATATACTAGTCTAAAAAACTGGTGATCTCTTTAGTGATTGAATCACTTTTTCTGTTTGATAGGATAAGAAAGAGTTTGTTGAGACACGTGTTCGTAAGTTGCTGGTGGCAGGAGTGGTATCTGCCCTGGCCTGCATGGTGAAAAATGAAAGCCCGGCATTAACTGACTCATCCAAGGAATTGATATCCAGGTACTGCAGTATGTTACCAAATATTGCCATGAACACTTGAATTTGGGATCTGTACAGAGTATAACCCAACCCATGTAAACAAGTGATATATATTTATATTTATAATACGTTTTGTTAAGGAATAATCTGGGAGCTCATCCAGTTGCAGAATCATATCCAGATACAGGCCACAAGTGCTGGCCGCAATATTGATTTAAAAAATCCATCTGTGTGTTCACTGCTAAAAGCTTCCTGTGAGTGCATATAATATATTTTGTAAGTTTTATCGTGTTAAGTAAAACAAGGGTATTGCCACTGCTGTGAAGTCAGCTGACCAAAACTGTCCATAGGATGGTGTAGCAACAGAGCCACTGTAAAATTACAAACCATTGAGATATTACACCTACAAAATCCAAGTTTGCACTGCAATAACTTTTGAATAAAACCTCTCAGCATGGGGAATGTCCTTGTTTTGCTCAGGAGGGCAAAGCTTACAATACATTTTTACATAGTAAGTGTTACTGTTCCTTTAAGGATACAACAGCCTGCAGTGTAGTTTATGTAGACTGGCATCCATGTGGTACTGTAAAGTACACAGCTTGATGTGTTGTTTTTAAATATGTAAACAAATGATTCTCTCGACCCTTTAAATGGATGGTAATACTTAACCCCTTTAGGACCGTTGATGTACCAGGACCATCACTGCGGTCCGGCACTTAAGGACCAGCGACTGTCCTGGTACATCATGGAATTCAGGGCTTCCGGCACGGCTGCATGCGTCTCCGGAAGCCCTGAACCGGAAGTGGGGGGGGGGGGGGGAAGAAAGAAAAGCCCCGTGGTCCTCAAGTGCCGGTCCTTAAGGGGTTAAAAAAAAAAAACATGTCAATAAACAAAATCGTAAGTGTGATTGTTGTGGAGCCATGTAATACACTTTTACACACCGCCAAATGTCATCAATAAAAAGAAAGCCCTATTTGTGCGTAAAAAAACAGTATATAATTTATGTGGATGGAATAAAAGCCTTAGAAGGAAAACACTGTTGAACAAAGACATAGTCAAAAAGGTCAGAATTGCTCTGGTCTTTAACCCCTTAAGGACTGGCTGTGCACGCACTTGGCGGTCACTTAAGGACCACGGGGCATTTTTTTTTTTTTTTTACCTGATTCCGGACTCCCTGAACGGCGTGCAGCCACGCGGGGAGCCTGGAATTCCATTACATACATGTACGTCGTTGGTCCTTTAGGGACCGCAACCTCATGACGTACACGTCATGGGTCGATAAAGGGTGAAATTCACCTCAGATTTTCCAGGTCCTTAAGGGGTTAAAGGGATATTAATACTTAAAATGTAAAAAAATATATATTGTGTTGTGGGGTTTATCCCCCTGAGTAAAACAAGGGTACTCCCACTGCTTAGAGATATTTTATTAAAAAAATTATAACAGCTAAAACTTGAATTTTTTAGGTGCAATATCACAGTGGCCTGAAAATTTACAGTGGCGCTGTTGCTACACCATCCTATGGACTGCTCTGGTCTGTAAACCATAAATCTCCATAGGATGGCGTAGCAATAGCGCCACTGTAAATTTTCAGGCCACTGTGATGAAAAAGTTCAAGTTTGAGCTGTTAAAATGTTTTAATAAAATATCTCTCAGCAGTGGGAGTACTCTTGTTTTATTCGGAGACATAAACCCTACAACATATGTTTTTTTTACATGTTAAGTATTACTATCCCTTTAAACTGTAAAAATAAATAAAAATACATTGTAGTATTTATTTGCCTGAGTAAAACAAGTAAAGTAAAACAACCTCATCCTATGGAGGTTTATGGTGAACGGACTAGAGCAGTCCATAGGATGGTGTAGCAACAGCGCCACTGTACAATTTCAGGCCACTGTGATACTGCACCTAAAAAATTCAAGTTTGAGCTTTAAATAAAACACCTTTAAGTAGTGGGAGTACCCTTGTTTTACTCAAGGGGATACATCCTACAACTTATTTGTTTTTACATTTTAAGTATCCCCAAAAGGGATTGAAAGTGTTAGTAATGTCCAAAAATGTATTTTAATAGATTTGTAGAGGCTAAAAAAAGGTCATCATTGCCATAAACCCCATCACTCAAACCGCTATGGTTCGAAAGATACTGGCAATGAAGGTTCCCCCTTCCCTCCTCTTCTCTTGATGTCAGCTGTAAAGCGGACAGAAGTGGATCCGTGTCAGCCGACATGATGAGGCTCTTCAACAGAGCCGAAATCCCGTTATTAGAATAGAACTACTTCATGGGAGCGGTTTACAAAGTGTGCTTGCAAACTAAGCACACTCTGTAGACCTTTCCAGTGAAGTAATTCTTTTCTAATACTAGGATTATAGCTCTGCTGCAGTGCCGACGGCTGGTCCCCGGACTGGGATCTCCTGCTGTCAGCTGGACACTGACGTCAGGAGAAGGGAAGGGGAGGGAAGGGGAAAATTTTATTGCCAATATCTCTCAAACCATAGCGGTTTGAGAGGTGGGGTTTGTGGTAATGATGATCTTTTTTTTTTTTTAGCCTCTACAAATCTATTAAAAGACATTTTTGGACATTACTAACACTTGAAGCATATTGTGGAACAATGTTGCATACCCATCTAGCACTGAAAGTGTTAAAGTTCAACTGAATTTTTTTTCCTCTCCATTCTAGGGTTTTCTTGGCATTAGTGGATAAAGTTGAAGATAGGGGGAATGTTGTGGCTCAAGGCGGAGGGAAGGTAAAATGTTAAGACACAGTATACAATATATATGATAAATTTAAAGCCTTTATTTTTTTCACAGTTACAATAAAGGAATGCCAGTTCTAAACCACAACTTACAAAGTGTATAGTTTCCATACTTTGATAGATATTAAGTTTTATTATATTGCGTGTGCTGGTTTCTTTTATTAGTGTGGGCATAGCTATTCCCCACTTCTGTGCTGGCAAGCAAGGAACGAAGAGAAGATCAAAAATATTTTCCTATTCTTAAATAGGAGCTATAACCTAAGAATAAGTGACTAGTAATTGATCAGAAGGACATAGCTAGGTAAGTGTCCTTCAAACAGCAGTCAATTTTATCTGCATACTTAATACTATTTGCATTTGATCTCTCTCATAGGCCATCTGTCTAATTTTACAATATGATAAGACTAGTGACACTTGAGTCATTCACGTCCATCGAAGCATATCTTTGTTGTGAGGAGGTCTTATGTAGCATGTAGACTTCCACAGCGATCACAATATACAAGAAACTGCAAATATAATTTAAAGAATATAAAGTTATGCATGGCTGTCGCATGAAGGACAACTTCCAAGGGAAGTGAATCTGTTAAGCAAATTAACCCTTTGAGTGCCAGAGGGGCACACGATGCATTGCAGAGCAATGCGTCATGTACCCCTCTGGCATTCGAAGGGTTAAGGACCACTTATGCCTACAATTCAAAGCTTAATTTTAGAGTTATTGAAGATAAGAAAATAGGACAGAATTTTTCTGACTAATGAAATATCCAAATGCCTAGGATTTAGCCAGGTTACATGTACTAAAGTATAAATGTCATAGGTGTCCATTTGTTTCAGGCTCTGATCCCACTGGCTTTGGAAGGCACAGATGTTGGAAAGACAAAAGCAGCGCAGGCTCTGGCAAAGATAACAATTACTTCAAACCCAGAAATTGCTTTCCCTGGGGAAAGGGTAAGCACATATCTTGCAAGCTAGGGGTAGACAGCCAATAGCTCCACATCTGTTGTATGACTACACATTCCATAATCCCCGGCTGGCCAATGGCTGGCTGAGTATAAAGGAGGATAAAGTCCTACTCCTGCTGTAGTCTGAGAACAGTTTTGAAAGCTTCATATAATAAAGTATTTCCCTGCGGAAAGCTATTGGATTAAAATATCTCCTTTTTCACAAATTCCCATTAGAAGGCTGTTTCTGCTGACATATTCTGCATAGCCAAAGAAACCATCTTTTTTCTTGGCCTGCTTTGTGTGTTCTTACATGCTTTGTGCCAGTTTCATGCAGGGTCTACCTGAACATAGAGCAGGCCAAGAAAGAAGATAGAATCAAATATTCCCGCACCCAAAAATAAAAAATATAAATGTGGAGATGCAAAAGAAAGAAATGAATACCAAGTATAGCCGAAAACACTACTGACACTGGATATTTCCTAAACTATAATCGGTATATGCCAAAACATACAATAATAAAAGAATCCTCACTTATGAATGCCACCAGAGGACTAAGCACAAATGTACAATATGCGAATGCTTAGTCCTGTGGTGGCATTCATAAGTGAGGATTCTTTTATTATTATATGTTTTGGGATATACCTATTATAGTTTAGGAAATATCTAGTGTCAGTAGTGTTTTCGGCTATACGTGGTATTCATTTCTCACTTTTGCATCTCCACATTTATATGTTTTATTTTTGGGAGCGGGAATATTTGATTCTATTTTTGGATGTTTCTATAACACTCAAAGTGGTGGTGTTATTTTATATTCTATTGCTGCCCTTAGATTTAAATTGTCTATAACTACACTAGGAGATAATTTTTTACACTTAGTGTAGCGCATTAGGTTTCTTTTTTGAAGATAGTCTGCAGAAAAATCACTCACCTGGGTCCTTTCTGACTCAACCCAGAGTTTGTATGTGTGCATATGTGATTATGTTAATGCACATTCATTATGAGGATACGACTACTACTACATATTGTAATGATATAGGCAGCAGGTAAACAGTAAAGGGATAGTAATG
Organism: Rhinophrynus dorsalis; assembly: GCA_037306005.1. Classification (NCBI taxonomy): domain Eukaryota; kingdom Metazoa; phylum Chordata; class Amphibia; order Anura; family Rhinophrynidae; genus Rhinophrynus; species Rhinophrynus dorsalis. The sequence continues at coordinate 418,540,715 of CM074721.1, forward strand.
TTTCACAATAAAAGCAGCTCCAATTAATCTTCATAGTATTTGGGCTGTGGAGAGTGTTATTTTAATACTGTCTAAATTGTAGTTCAAGATAATTGAATGATAAAATATCCCCCTCCCGCCCCTTTTACTGATGTAACACTGCTCACCACAGAGCAGCAAGACTTCTGGATGGATCACAGAAAGGGACAGTCTTCAGTGAGCAGAAGGAAAAACCTGAAAAACCTGTTAATGGGGGCAGGGTTTTCCTTATGGTCACAATAAGAAGATTGTCCCTTGCTATGATCTGTCTGGTCAAGGGACCAGATTCCACATCTGAGGGGAGGTGACTTACACTAGGTAAAAGGGTCTGGAAGGGGATAATTTATCATTAAATTACTCTTGAACTACAACTCTGACAGTATTGAAATAACACTCTCCATGGCCCAAATACTATGAAGATTAACTGGAGATGCTGTTTTGTGAAACATTACTATCCCTTTGAGATTCTGTCCTGCCAGAACTTTAAAGGGGCAGTGAAGATTCAATAAAAGAGTCCTATAAACATAGAAAATTAGATTTGCTGGAAGAATAGAATGTTCTGGTCCATCCAGTCTCCCCATTGCCATATCCAATAAAATACACAGTCTTACATGCTTGTCAGAATAAACTTATGTCTGTCCCAGGCATTTTGGGATTCTATAAACCACTGGCAATGCCCTCCAAGCTATGGTAAGAGAATTCTCATTCCCTCATATTCCGTTGGTTCCCCCTGCAGATCACAGATATCTGCAGGGCTGTGTGATGTCATGGGAGAGAAAGGAAGACTGCTATGCTCTCCATAAAATTCCTGTGTCTGCTAATCTGCCATCAGTGGGCTTCTATGGAGAGATAAGAAAGATCCCATGAGCACTGAGCAAGGTGCTGACATCACTCAGAGCTGCAGATATCTGTGATCTTCCAAAAGTACAAATGAGTGTGGGGACCTATAAACTAGTATTTAAACTGTATAGATACCTGTGAGGGCACGGCTCATGGTTTAGAGCGTCTTTAATTCATCCTATACTGACACTTTAAAGTATGCTGTAAATGTCCTGAATTTCCTTACAGGAAAGAGTTGGTATACTATATAAATGATTGTGGTAAGCAACCCTATACTTACCTTGCAATTATTGATGCAGGAGAATTTATACGGCTAGTAATGTTTCACAATCAAAACCGCTCCAATCAATCTTCATAGTATTTGGGTCATGGAGAGTGCTATTTCAATACCGTCAGACTTGTAGTTCAAGAGTAATTGAAAGATAAAGTGTCCCCCTCCCGCCCCTTTTACTGATGTAACCCTGCTCACCTCAGAGCAGCAACACTGTCCGGATGGATGTCAGAGAGGGACAATCTTCAGTGAGCATAAGGGTTTTCCTTATACTCACAGTAAGAAGATTGTTCCTTGCTGCGACCTGTCTGGTAAAGAGACCAGATTCCACATCTAGGGGAGGAGGTGGCTTACACTAGGTAAAAGGGGTGGGAGGGGGATACTTTATCATTCAATTACTCTTGAACTACAACTCTGACAGTATTGAAATAACACTTTCCATGGCCCAAATACTATGAAGATTAATTGGAGCTGCTGTTTTGTGAAACAAGACTATCCCTTTAATCTATTCTCTCATACTGTTCTAGGGATATCATGACATAAGTTTACAAATCATACAGGATCTGGGTCTCTTGGCCACAGCCTGCTCTACCCTACTTACATCTGCTCTTACATTTCCTCATAGATCTATGAGGTGGTCCGACCTCTAGTCAGCCTGCTCCACCTTAATAGGACGGGACTACAAAACTTTGAGGCATTGATGGCACTGACAAACCTGGCAGGGATCAGCGAGAGGTTAAGGTATTTGATCCTGCTGTATTTCCTGCTCAGCTTAACTTGTTAAATAAAACAAAAAGTACCTTATTAAGACGTAATATTGTTAAAGCACTTAAAGGGATAGTAATGTTTCATAATAAAAGCAGCTCTAATTAATCTTCATAGTATTTGGACTTTGGAGAGTGTTATTTCAATTCTGTCAGAGTTGTAGTTCAAGAGTAATTCAATGACAAAGTATCCCAATCCCGCCCCTTTTACTGATGTAACTGCTCAGCCAGATCAGAAGGGAGGTGCCCAGGTAGACTGCAGAGAGGGACAATCTTCAATTAAGAAAAAGGAAAAACTGAAAAACGTGTCAAGGGGGGCAGGGCTTTCATTGTTCTCATAGGAAGAAGAGTGTCCCCTTCTGTTATCTGTCTGGTCTATGGACTGGATTCCACATCTGAGAAGAGATGGCTTACACTAGGTAAAAGGGGCGGGAGGGGAAACTTTGCTTGTGAATATCTCTCAAACCATAAAGTTTTGTAAGATAAGACTTATATCGTTCTTCATGTTTTTTTAATGCCTACAAAATAAAATAAAGATAAAACAAAGTATTACTATCCCTTTAAGAGCTGGGGACGCTGAAAATACAATGAGAAGCACATCTAGTATCCAAAGAGTTAACAGACTTTCAAGTAGATTAATAGCTGTTTTTATCTAAAGGGACAATGTCACTTTAAAAATAACTGGTGATATTGAAAGAGTTTTCAAAATGCCCTATATGTTGTATTGGCCATTTTTATTTAGAAAACTAGTTTTTGAGTTATTTAGATTTATAGATTATGCCCTGGTGCAGTCGCCTCTATTGAGCCTGCAGCCCTACTGGGTGGGAGATCAATAGTTGGGGGGGATTAGGTGGGGTCCTGATGCCCCCAACAATGTAGAAACTCTCACTTACCCAGCCTGATCAAGTGTCCACTGGTAGGCATGCCTACCACATGTACTGCCTGACCCCACAACCTGGTTCCCACTGCCCACTGGAACTGACAGGTCCCCACATACATTATCTTGCACCCCTCCAACCTGGTTCTACTGCCCACTATTAGTCACAAATTCCTGCATTCACTACTGATTTTGTCACATATCCCCATGTACACTACCAGACTCCCAAGCCTGGTTCCGCTGCCCACTGGAAGTCGCAGATCCCCACATACACTGTCCATCTGCTACCCACTACCAATCACAAATTTCTGCATTCACACACACTGATCCCACCTCTCCAGCCTTGTTCCACTGGTAGTCATGGAATCACACATATACTTCTTGTTCCCTCGCCTTGTTCCACTGGCAGCCTTGCTCCTGGCACCCACTGTGGTATGTCAACCAATACCAATGGGGTGCCTTATTTCTTAGGTTGGCACTAGGTACTATATACATCAGGTCTTGAAAGATTTAAGTATGTTTGAAGTGACTGAAGTGTAAAAAAGTATGTGATTTTTTTTTTTCTCCTATAGCACAACATTTTGGAAATAGTTGTGAACACTAGCCTATGATTAACCCATTGAGTTCCAGAGGGGTATGGAACACATTGCAAAGCAATGCATTCAGTACCCTTCTGGCAATCAAAGTGTTAAAAAGACAAATTACCCCTCATTTGATGTGTGAATGTCGTCTTTCTAAAATTGTATTCCTTACTGACCTTTTCTTCACATCTGTAATGTTTATGAACATTTTAGTGCAGGCAAAAAAAATGCAGGTGTAGTTTTACGTTTCTGGCAAACCCCTGAAAGTACTGAATACAGTATCTTTAAAGGGATAGTAATTGTTAAATATTACTATCCACCATCTTGTAGCCCTTCAAAAACCGAGTAAAATGAGCCCAGCGGAATCTCTCAAACCTTTATGGTTTGAGAGATATCCGCTTTCAAAGTTCCCTTTTTTTTGCCTTTCCCCTGACATCAGCATTCTAGCTGACAGCAGGGGAATCCTCTCCTGGGATCAGCCGGCGGCTCTGCAGCATTGCCGAGATCGCGGTAATAAAAAATAAATCCTTCACTAAAAAGGTCTTCTACATGTTCTTGGTTTGCAAGCACACATAGATGACCTTTTAAATTAAGGATTTCTTTTTTATTACCGTGATCTCGGATCTGCTGCAGAGCCTCCGCCGGTCCCGGGACCGGACTCCTCTGCTGTCAGATAGAATGCTGACGTCAGGGGGAAAGGGAACTTTGAAAGCGGATATCTCTTAAACCATAAAGGTTTGAGAGATGCAGCTGGGCTCATTTTACTCTGTTTCTGAAGGGCCTTCATATTTCTCATGCTTTCTATGCCTGCAAAGGTGGATGCCTCCATTATAGCTGACATTTGTCTGATAGACTTCCTGAGGATCAAGGGAGGCAAAATAGTCTATCTGCATGTTGCGATTCGTCCGGACAATTAGCTGTTTCTACACTTTGACTTTGAGAGCAGTCATTACTAGTTCACCATTTTCCCCTTCGGACTAGCATCTGCTCTAAGGATTTTTATGAAGGTCATAGCTACTTTGGCATCTCACATCTGTGCTCAAGGGATATCCTTCACCAATTACTTAGACAACCTCCAGCTCCAGCTCATAGACACTGTCCTCATACTGGAGCAACACATTTGGGTGCTCAGCCTCCAGAAATTCTCCCTGGTGCCTTCTCAGGATCTGTACTTCTTGGGCATGAAATTCAATACTCTCTCCAAAGAAAGTACGTCTACCAGAAGACAAAAATGTAGGCTCTGTCACTTCATGTTAGTCAAGCAATATCCTGGCCATTGGCAACTATAAGGGAATAAGGTTGCCCGTTCTCTGCTCTGGAAGCCATCCCCTGTGCTCAATTGCACACAGAGGTGTTACAACTGGACAGCCTCAGGACCTGGTCAAGGCAAGGTTCTCACCGGTCTCATGCCATGTCCCTGTCTCCACCAGTGAAGCGGGTGCTTTGTTGGAGGATTCATAGTCCTCGTCTAATCTGCCTGAAAGGATGGGGGGCTGCACTGGGTCATCTAACAGCACAGTTCTGCTGATCCCGGGGAGGAGTGTTTTCTTCCAGTCAACATTGTTTGAGATATGGGCCATTCGACTAACACATGCGCTGTCTGGCACACCAGTGAGGGTCCATTCGGACGATATGACAGCAGTTCCCTACATAAATGGCTAAGGAGGATCCATAAGTGAATCTGTTTAGGTGGAGGTCGGAATTTCTTCAGTGGGAAGAAGCTTACGTCTCAGCCATCTCAGCAGTTCACATTCCAGGAGTGGAAAATGTGTTTGCAGACTTTCTAAGTCTCCGACATTTGGACCTTGGAAATTAAGAACTCAGTGTGTTCAACCAGATTCTACAGCTCTGGGGTCTTCCAGCAGTGGATCTCAAGGCATCACATGAAAAATGGAAGGTTTCGCTCTTCTACACCAGCAAAAAAAAAAAAATGGCCAGCATAGATGATTTTTGAAAGCCCCTTTATAATCTCTAAAGCCATTATAAAGTGTTCCACTTTAAACTAGAATTAATTTATATATATATATATATATATATATATATATATATATATATATATATATATATATATAAATAAAAGAAGACTTTGTGCCTGGCAAAACACACCCAGGGGTGGCAGTAAGGAGGAGTTGTGATGGTACCAGTGGACCCCCCGTCCCCCCGTCCGTCTGAGTGTCCCTGTCAGTTGCTGCTTCCTTCAATCCTGAGTAAGGCTGCTCTGCTGGAATATCACAGTTTTCCCCACAGTTACCAGGCAGGACTAGTGTACTGTTTTAGAGTCAGTTCCCTTTATTGAATGGAACACACAGCTTATATACACTTATAGAGACTCTTATCAAGATCAACATGCAAACTAGGACTTGGGAGAGTGTTTCTACGCTTGACCAATCAGTCACCAGCACCCTTATCAAGATAAGCATGCAGATTAATGCTTGAAAAAGGGACATTCTCACTGGATCATAAATAACCTCCCTGATTGGTCAAGGAAGCACAGCAGTAACGTTCCAATCTTTCCCCAGCACAACACAGACCTGGATATTGTAAGCAAATCCCAGCCCCCACTATCTCTGCACTCTAGCTCCCAGCTACAAATGCTGTTACAGACTTGATATTATAACACCACACACTATTACATTATACCACACAATATACAATACAATGAGCAGGAGGAGGCAGGGAAGCTGGGAAAGCTGATTCCCCATTCATAGAGTCCATAGTCTGTAGGAAGGGGGCTGGCCTCCAGAAGCCAAGGGCCCGGTGGTTCCAGTGACATTTCTCCCCCTTCGGAAGGAGACTGTCACCGGAGGCGACCCCAGACGGGTGGACTCCGAAGTTAGTCAGTACATCCAGCCTCCCAATTGCAGCCCCAAATCGGTACGCCAAACAAGTTGACCATGCAAGAGCAGCACTCACCCAGCCGACTTCCACCTCTCCCAAAGAACACATCCGCTGCTAGAGAGAAGGGCCAACTGCGCCTTCTCCCTGGAGTCCTCCCAGCTGCTGGAGAGTAGGCAGGGTGGCTGGTTCAACAGAGCCACTGGGGAGGATGCTGTTCCCACTCCCCAGGGCAGGGGCAAAAGCCACTGGAGAGAACCTTTGTCCCACTCACTAGGGCAGGGGTGACAGAGCGGCTGGAGAGAACAGGTGTCCCACTCTCCAGGGCAGGGGTGACAAAGCCGCAGGGGAGGACGTCGGTCCCACTCCCCCAGGCAGGGGCAACAAAGCCACTGGTGAGAACTTTGGTCCCACTCACCAGAGCAGGGGCAACAGAGCCGCTGGGGAGGATAGACATCCCACTCTCCAGAGCAGGGGTAACAAAGGCGCTGGTGAGGACCTCAGTCCCACTCACCAGGGTAAGGGTGACAGCGCCGCTGGTGAGGACCTTGGTCCCACTCACCAGGGCAGGGGGTAACAAAGCCGCTGGTGTGGACTTCAGTCCCACTCACCACGGCAGGGCCAACAGCGCTGGTGGTGTCCTTGGTCCCACTCGCCAGGGCAGGGGTAAAAGCCGCTGGGGAGGATAGGCATCCCACTCTCCAGGGCAGGGGTAAAAGCCGCTGGGGAGGATAGGCATCCCACTCTCCAGGGCAGGGGTAAAAGCCGCTGGGGAGGATAGGCATCCCACTCTCCAGGGCAGGGGTAAAAGAGCCGCTAGTGAGGACTTCGGTCCCACTCATCACGGCAGGTACAACAGCGCCGCTGGTGAGGACCTTGGTCCCACTCACCAGGGTAGGGGCAACAGAGCCGCTGGGGAGGATAGGCATCCCACTCTCCAGAGCAGGGGTAACAGAGCCGCTGGTGAGGACGTTGGTCCCACTCACCAGGGCAGGGGTAACAGAGCCATCGGTGAGGACTTCGGTCCCACTCACCACGGCAGGGCCAACAGTGCCTCTCGTAAGGACTTTGGTCCCACTCACCAGGGCAGGGGTAACAGAGCCACTGGGGAGGATAGGCATCCCACTGTCCAAGGCAGGGGTAACATTCATTGGTGAGGACTTTTGTCCCACTCACCAGGGCAGGGGTAACAAAGTCACTGGTGAGTACTTCGGTCCCACTTACCACAGAAGGGCCAACTGGCATTCTTGTGTTCCAGGTTTGGAGACCACGGTCCAATCCACCCCTCCTGGGTCAATATCCTCAGATGTGAAATCTGGACAATCTGCAATGTCTGGAGCATGCTGTTGAATGAGGTCGAACAACTTTTTGTATGACTTTTCCAGCTCCCATTCTTGAAGAACTGTAAAGTCCAGATCCGCTCTCAGCCTGAGTGCGTCAGGGATATCCAGCTCCCTGAAATCCTGGAGGTCCCACCTCCGCCACTCTGCTGCATTACCAAAGTCTGGATCTTCCTGGAGGTTTTCAAGTATTAATCCTGGGCCACCGAAGTCGTAGCCCTCTGTTGGCTCATCCTCCTCTAGCCCTGAACACAACTGTGCGACATACCAGCGTAGAGCCCTTTATCCATCATCTACCATTATCTCGGCCTGGACCAGCCCCTCCAACTCTGACACCCATTCCTCCCTGGGCTGCTCCCCCAGGAATGGCATCCACAAGTCCAGCTGGAGCCAGTACCTTTCCTCAGTGGTTGGGAGGACCTTTCCCAGGTACTCCTGCTGCACTTTGATAACATCCCTCCAGAGCTGCCGGCAGGCATGATCCCTCTGAACTAGCTTATTCTGCTGTACCTTTGGGGAGGTAGAGCCTCCGGAGCGTGCCTGGAGTTCGGCCATCCGCAGGTTGGTGGCCTCTCTGATGTGTCGGGTGATCACTTCTTGGGGGGGAGTAGATCCGTAGAGGGCCAGGCGCCACCGGACCTCTCACTGCAATTCTGAAATGTCTGTAGCCACAGAGGAGAAGTTGCTAACTTGGGTGCCCTCCATCAGTTCGGAAATCAGAGTTGCTTTAGGCATCCACAGGTTGGGACAGATCCTCCACGGGCTTCACCAAGTGCGCCGCAATAGTACTTCCTCCAGTTCAGGCGAACCGACAATCCATCCGTTTCAGGCGAAACAATCCCGGTGGTGGTTTGGATGTTCCATAAGGCTAAGAAGCATCCCACCGCTGCCACCAATGTGACGGTACCAGTGGACCCCCCGTCTGGGTGTCCTCGTCAGTCGCTGCTTCCTTCAATCCTGAGTAAGGCTGCTCTGCTGGAATATCACAGTTTTCCCCACAGTCACCAGGCAGGACTAGTGTACTGTTTTAGAATCTGTTCCCTTTATTGAATGGAACATACAGCTTCTATACACTTACAGAGACTCTTATCAAGATCAGCATGCAAACGATCAAGATAAGCATGCAGAGTAGTGCTTGAAAAAGGGACATTCTTACTGGATCATAAATAACCTCCCTGATTGGTCAAGGAAGCACAGCAGGAACATTCCAATCTTTCCCCACTACAACACAGACCTGGATATTGTAAGCAAATCCCAGCCCCCACTATCTCTGCACTCTAGCTCCCAGCTACAAATGCTGTTACAGACTTGATATTATAACACCACACACTATTACATTATACCACACAATATACAATACAATGAGCAATATATCAAATGTTATAGTCTTGGAGGCGAACGTCACCACATGTCCCTGTGCTGATTCCCCCAATCAGTCCAAGGGCAGTCCTTTTCTGTGACACCCTTTGCCCATCAAACAGCACAGGGTGACTTAGACCCAGGAGGAGTCAGAGAAGCTGGGAAAGCCGCTTTCCCATGCATAGAGTCCATAGTCTGTAGGAAGGGGGCTGGCCTCCAGGCCCCTCCAGGAGCCAAGGGCCCGGTGGTTCCCGTGACAGGAGTTACTGCTCCCACTGGGTGATTCAATAGGGGCATGATTTTCAGAAACCAGAGGCAGATTGACGGGAGGGAACAGGTGGCTGAGCCTCCTCCGAACCGAACAGTGCGACCAGAAAGAGGGTATTCCGAGGCCCTGTCACGGCCTCTTGGTCTCTCCAGCACACTGCCCCAGGCCTGTCCTGTATCTGCTCCCTGGAGCCCCTCTGGTTGCCACAGGAGCCCCCTCCCTTCCTCTGCGCTCAGCTCCTGAAGAAGAGGAGAAACCAGTGGCAGAGTGACGGGAGGGAACCGGCAGCAGATCCTCCTCTGAACCAAACAGTGCGAGCAGCAAGAGTCCGGGAGCAAGGAGGACAGGTACTGCAGTGCTGCATTTAGACTGGGATCTGTACAAAGGGTGGCTTTCCAGCTGCTGTTGTACTACATCTCCCACAATCGTCTGAAGATGGGAGCTGTAGTCCAGCAGCAGCTGGAGAACCCCTACATATATCCAGGTCAAGAGTGTGGGGTGGCTCTCCAGCTGTCATTGTATTACAGCTCCCTACATCGGTTAAGGATTATGAGAGCTGTACTCAACCCTTTGAGTGTCAGAGGGGCGCATAATGCATTGCAAAGTGTTGTGTACCCTTCTGCCACTCAAAGGTTTAAGTTTTGCTTAAATAACAAATAAACTGACGGGCAACGCCGTCCCACGCTGTTAGTATCTATATAATTTTACTATTTATTTACATTTAATCTTTGTTGTGTTCTACTGCTAGTTTTCTCAGCTTAATAAAGACAAATGACCCTTATGAGTTATTCAGTTATGTTGAAACACCGGTTTTGTGAGATGTGAATTTGAGGCAGACTTTAACAGGGATCAGTATATAGAGGAGACTGCAACTATCATGCAAAATCTATATATCAATGTATATACACTTGGCTGATATAAATAACTGTCAAGCTTTTAAACCAAATAATCCTTTAAGGATAAGAGGGATGTGCAGTGCATTGCTTCACAATGAGTTTCACAAACCCTGATAAATAAAGGGTTAAAGGGATAGTAATGCTTATAATAAAGTGCATGTAGCACTATATTTCATTACTATCAGGCTTGTAGTTCATCCGCACTTGAATCCTAAAGAATCCCTCTCCAGCCCCTTCTGGCCTCCTCCCATCAGTTGTGGAATCCGGTCGTGGGACCGGACACTGCACAGTGAGAGACAATCGTCACTCAGGATAAGGAAAACCCTGTCCCCCTTGAAGGAGGAGGACAGGATTTTCCTTATGTTTACTGAAGATTGTCCCTCGCCGTGCTCCATCCAGACCAGCATGAGAGGCAGAGTGATGCAGGGGAAAGGGGTGGGAGGGGGATCCTTTCTGATTCAATTGCAGTTGAACTACAAGCCTGTTAGTATTGAAATACAGTTCTGCGTGCTACAAATAGAATAAAGACGAATTAGAGCTGCACTTTAGTATTACTATCCCTTTGAAGATCTACTTATTCCTAGGGAATATTTTTCCTTTAAGCCTATAGAACCTAAACAGTCAATATTCTCCAGAGCCAAGATGATCAAAGAGAAGGCATTGCCTATGATCGAGAGTTATATGTTTGAGGAACATGAGATGATTCGACTCTCGGCGACAGAGTGTATGTGCAACATGGCCATGAGCAAAGAGGTGAGAATAAAACACCCATGTACTGTTTCTTTATTTTTATTGAAGGGAATGCAGAATTCCCAGTGTGGTAACTACTTTATTATGGAAAATAATAGTTTAGTTTTTTTCTCTCCAATAAAATTATTCTCTTCTATATATTGTGTATATAATCAGATATACCTTCTTGGAAAACTACTACCAAATATCTTTCAGGTGACCAGTTGGATATTGTTTAATCCCCTTTTGCTGAAATAGCTACTTCCTGAAGTCACCTAGGATCTGTCACATTGTGTTCTGAACCTCTAATAGTAAAATGTGTTTTTAATTGGATTGGATTGGTATCAACAGAATACAGAGATCTTTGCAGGGGAAATATAATATAAAATGTAACAACAAGAATAAGACCACTTAGTATATATTAACATTAGATAAATCTGTATCCACAGTGCTTAGAATCTCCCATCCAGTGCAGATACTCTCATGCCATACATCAGTATTTAAAGGACTAATGGTCACTCGGATAGTGATGAAGCTCTGGCTGCATTGTGAGCACCAGAGGACCAACAGGGAAACAGAGCAGTGGTTCTGAAATGAGACCACAAGGCCCTCTCTTTGGTCCCAGGAAGAGACTGAACTGCAAGACTAAAGTCTCACAGCTCAATATTTTGTCCTGTACAGTGCAGTCACCAAGGATCCTCTGCTTTGGGATTGAAATCCCAGCACTGAGGGTTTATGGCAGCTGCACTTGTAACATGCAAAGAAGGGGCTGAGAGCCACATACGTCTGTGTTGTGTAAAAAGTCTCCTTCCATAGGAGGAGACGGTAAAAATATTATAATTGCACTTAAAAGTAAGGGCTTAATTACCAGTATAGCAGGGTGTGTGTCTGAGATGGGGCCTGACCAATGCCATTCTCCACTTACTCTTAAAATTCTTGCCAGTGGCAAATGCCTCCTGCCCCATCCCCACGCTGACCTCTGCAACTCCTTTGTATGGTGGGGGCAGGATTACAAATCTTGTTTTGGGGTTTAGCACGCTATCATTCCTGATCTGATTAAATGTGCAATTATCATTCAGGTTCAGGACTTATTCATGGCAGAGCGCTCAGACCGCTTAAAGCTGATGGTGTTGTACAGTGGGGAAGATGACGAGCGATTGCGACGTGCAGCTGCTGGGACACTTGCCATGCTGACTTCTCTCCAGCCGAAGCTTTGTACAAGGATTACACAAGTGGTAAGGGGGATACAAGTCCTATAATACACGGTTTTCAAAACCTGAAGAGACAGCAAGTTATTGCTGTTGGAATGGAATAAAAGAAAAAATGGCAAATTAGATAAATGTTCATATATTCTTAACCCCTTGAGTGCAAGAGGGGTATGCAATGCATTGCTTTGTATTGTGTTGCATACCCCTCTGGTCCTTAAAAGTTAAAAATGGATGGACAGTATCTCAAAACTATGGATTCAGGATTTAGTGAAGTATTCAGGACAAATCCTGGTGTTTTGGTAGGGTTCCAGTTCAGCAAATGTTCTAGTTCTGCGGCACTGGTTCAATGGCTCTAGTTCTGCGGCACTGGTTCAATGGCTCTAGTTCTGCGGCACTGGTTCAATGGCTCTAGTTCTATGGCTCTAGTTCTGCGGCACTGGTTCTGCGGCTCTAGTTCTGCGGCTCTAGTTCTGCGGCACTGGTTCAATGGCTCTAGTTCTATGGCTCTAGTTCTGCGGCACTGGTTCTGCGGCTCTAGTTCTGCGGCACTGGTTCTGCGGCTCTAGTTCTGCGGCTCTAGTTCTGCGGCACTGGTTCTGCGGCTCTAGTTCTGCGGCTCTAGTTCTGCTGCACTGGTTCAATGGCTCTAGTTCTGCGGCACTGGTTCTGCGGCTCTAGTTCTGCGGCTCTAGTTCTGCGGCACTGGTTCAATGGCTCTAGTTCTGCGGCACTGGTTCAATGGCTCTAGTTCTGCGGCTCTAGTTCTGCGGCACTGGTTCAATGGCTCTAGTTCTATGGCTCTAGTTCTATGGCTCTGGTTCTGCGGCTCTAGTTCTGCGGCTCTAGTTCTGCGGCTCTAGTTCTGCGGCTCTAGTTCTGCGGCACTGGTTCAATGGCTCTAGTTCTGCGGCACTGGTTCTGCGGCTCTAGTTCTGCGGCTCTAGTTCTGCGGCTCTAGTTCTGCGGCTCTAGTTCTGCGGCACTGGTTCAATGGCTCTAGTTCTATGGCTCTAGTTCTGCGGCACTAGTCCTGCGGCTCTGGTTCTGCAGCATTAGTTCTATGGCTCTAGTTCTGCGGCTCTAGTTGTGCAGCACTGGTTCTATGGCACTAGTTCTATGGCTCTAGTTCTATGGCTCTAGTTCTGCGGCTCTAGTTGTGCAGCACTGGTTCTATGGCACTAGTTCTGCAGCATTAGTTCTATGGCACTAGTTCTATGGCTCTAGGTTTTTGCCAAAAAATACATTAAAAATGCAGCCTATCACAACTAACTTGCTATACATGGATGTTCTGGGCATAATTAATTTACACTTGAATGTGTTTGTATTTATTTTATTCATTTTCTACATTTTAATCGGACTTGTTTGGTATTCTGTTGAATCTTGTTGCCAGAATTATTAAAAGTTGGATTCGTTATATTCCCAATTAAAACTGATTTAAAACGCGACCACTGCATGCTTGGATTTCTTTGCTTGTATTTTACTGCTCATTGGATATCAAAGAGCAAGACTTCAGACTAAATGGGATGGCAAGATTCCAGATCTCACAGTGAGTCTGATGCACTAAATAAGAGTGGAGCAATTGTGGAGTAAACCATATTCACCATAGGGGACAAATGAACATCTGATTGATTTAAATGGCACTTTAAGCCCCTTGAATGTTGATTTGAAGACCTCTCTAGCATTCAGTGGATTAATATTCCCATTTCGATGAAAGGGAATTTTAATTTTCTCCTATGTTGCAGTTGGCTTGCTTTAGAATTACTCAGATTCTTCTTGTTACATCAGCCCCAATGACTTCTGTCAAACAATCAATAAAGAAAAAAACAAGCACAGAAAACCCTTGCATGCTGTGGATTGCTTTAGCTCCAAGATAGACAATTGTTGGACCTCCAGCTGTTGGGGACTACAACTCTCTTTGTCCCCAATAAGCTGTTGACTAGTTGAGGATTGATGGGGGTTGTGATCACAAAAAGCTGGAGGTCCATCAGCTGGACTACTCTTGCTTTACCTGGTTTGTTTATAGAGGATTGGGAAGTCCTCCACTTCCACCAAGGTGTAACCCAGAGTGCCAATTTGTTCACTGACTTTGTAAATATTGTTCATGTGTTTGCAGACTGCCCACTGGTTAGAGATCCTCCAGGCCTTGCTTCTCAGTGAGAATGTGGAACTTCAGCACCGGGGTGTTATTGTTGTCCTAAACATGATGACTGCAGACAAGGAGGTGGCCGAGAAGCTGATGGAGAGCGAAATGTTGGAAATCCTGTCAGTGCTTGTGAAGAATGAGGACGAAGAGAAGAAACGCCCTGTGGCCAGAGCTGCCAAGGAATGTCTAGCCAAAGCCATTGAGTATGGATTCATCAAATCCAATGAGATGGCACAGTCAGACTGAGGGAATCCAATACTTCTACTGAATCTAGAAACACAACCGAGACTTGAGTGTTTTTTTGAGACTTTTACATATTTAACACTTTGTGCCAGAAGGGTATCCAACTCATTGCAAAGCTGTGGATACCCCTCTTGCACTCAAAAGGTTAATGAGCTCACTAGTTTAGAGAAATGTATTAAGCTTCAGTGTCTTACATGACAGTATGATCAAGTCAGTAGACTAGATCATCTAACTGGGCTGCAATACTCTTCTCTAAAATTTAGAGCTGGTCTGTAGCATTCTCAGTTGAGAATCATGTCTTTAGATTTCCTCTCTTGTTACTAATGCACTGTACATCAGGGACACAACTGCACAGTCCAAATGTTTGTCATTCTGATGCAAACTACACTTTAAACTGCTAGTCTTAATGTTTCAGTGCATAGTCTACTTCCTTCAGCACTGCGGAAGAATGATAGAATATGTCCTTACCAAGGTAAATGTTAGAGTTTTAATGCTTAGTTTGGTCTTCTCCAATCTTCTTTGTCTTTTCCATATTTGTACCTTTTTTTATCTGTTCTTTTTCTTATATCAGACTATTTTTATATACATATGAACATTTTATGATTTCTTAATTGAATACTAATAAAAACCTGCCCTTACCATATTATGACCAAAAAAAATCCTAATGTCACCTATAAAGGTATCTCTCTTGAAACAAACAGCAAGGTAACATTTTAAATCAATCCTGAATGTCATGTCTATGGAGGCAGACATGACAGCTGCTAGTTACTACAGGACCTCAATCTGCTTACTGCACAGGGTAATCTTAACATTTTAAAGGGACAGTATACCCTAATTAAGAAAGGAAATGTAGTATTATTTCTATGAAGTAAAATAAGGGTGATCCCCCTGCTTGGTGAAGCTTTCAAAAGTTGCTAAAACTATAACTTGGCAGTTTTCTGATAGTTTAACCCTTTGAGTGCCAGAGGGATATGCAACTGATCTCCATATTGTGTTGTTTATGGGTTGTACTGCACTTCTTTATATCCAGGGTCCCTCACAAAGATGCAGAGGCAGTATTCCTTAGATACAGTTTCTTCTCTGGTGGACATGCAGGTTTAGGTTTTGGTACCTGTCCCCATTCAGGAAAGAGTGATGGGATTCTATTCTAACCATTTTTTAGTTCCCAAAAAGGAGAATAGCAGTCGGACCAATCCTAGATTTAGGGCATTTTAACCTCTTTGTTCAAATTCATTGGTTCAAGATGCAGTGTTTGTACTCAATCATTGCTGCTATGTTTCCAGGAGAGTTTTTAGCTTCCCTATACAATTAGACATAAAGAAGGCTTATCCTTCAAAATCTTCCTTGGTGGTAGTCCCTTTTGCCCAGTTCTACACTCGGGAACTGCAGCTGGAGATTCTCAGGAACTCGTCCAGACAGCAGTATCATCTTTACTGTGTCTTGTTTGTCTCCATCAGACAAAGTTAGATCTTCATTGGTGGCTTCAAGTATCCCATCTGACTTTGGGATTTAGTGAAGACACATGCCAGGGCCTTTGATCTGAGAGAGTCTTCTGTCCATCAGTGTGGTGTTGCGCCTGGTTATTTGCCTTGCTGTGTGTTGGTTCCAGCTCCTCTGGGCCTGCCAGTAGAAGTGGGTGCTTTGGGCTTCTATGGAGCAGTTGTGCAAAGCAGTGACATGGCTGTCTCTTCTTTTGTTTATAAAACACTGAGTCAATATTCTGGCTTTGGCCGAAGCCAGTTTGGATGAAAGAATAAACAGGCCATTCTGCCTGTGTAGATGTCCTTCTTGTCCTTTTTTATTGTTACTTAGCTTGTTGTGTAGGTCTCCATTGACACCTGAGGTTTATGGTTGTTCCAGTTTTGTCTTTAAAAGCGGTTTGTGTTTTGAGGGGTGTTTTTTTTTTTTTTTTCTCTCTCCCTAGAATCTTGGTGGGATAGATTTGGTACATCCCCAAGGTTCTTTGTTCCATAGCAGACGAAGGAGAAAAGGGTATTTTTGTGTTTTTACTGAAAAATCTTTTAGTCCATCTGGAATGTAGGATTTCCCTGCCAGACAGAAAATTGTTGAGTTCGGGGCAGAGAGGAGGAGTGGATCCATTGGGTTCTCTGGTTCAGATGACCCCCTTCCTGCCCTACTTATTTTTTTTCTGCCTTTGCTATAAGTAAACTTAACATGTCTGTTGGGAATAAAGTGGAGTAAGGAGGGAGTCTCCACCGCATTGATCTCTTTTTATGGAAGTGCCCTGCCCTATGGATGGCTCCTGTGTTCCACATGGACTAACAAAAAAGGATTAATGGTAAGTACCCAAAAATCCCCTTTTCACATTGTTTTGGTGTTTTCACTAGCATCCAAGGGGTTAAACGCCAAATTCAGATCAGTTTATTTAATGCCTTTTATTGCAGTTGGTTGGTTTCAGTTTTTATTAGTACATCAAGCTCATTTTTTTAAACAATTTGAGACACTTATTCCTAGTGCATAGTCCCACTTTAAGTATCTGTAAAATGTACTTGTTAAACCTTTTGCTTAGCTTTCCCTTCTGGACCAGAAATAACTTTCTATCATTCCTATGTGTCTTCACTTCATTTTGTTTCCCACTACAGAAACTATTATGTGTACTGTCACTTGTTGGTCTTTGCAAGACACCAGTCAGGTTTTATATTGCACTGTTTTCATTACATCCCTTTTTATACTGAATTGATTTTCCTGCATTTTGAGTTCTGATATTTATCAATCTATAAAAAAATATATCACAGATGAATCCAAAGATGATGTACCATATAAACTTAATAAAAAATATTTTTCTTTTTAGAGTGTTTGGTTTAACGTTAATGTAAGTGATACAGCCACTGAAGCAACCGAATGTGCATGCAAATAATGAATGCAGGTTTGCTTCATGCAAGTAGATCACCATTCATTGCATAATACAAGTTCCCATGATCTGCAAAAAAGAAAACTGTAAATAAATGGAAGGTATCACCTTGACACACATGACTGTAAAAGCACATCCCAAGGTGTCCTGCATCACTGGTGCAACATGCCACGGGAAGTGCCTTCTAACTGGACATGCTGCCTTAGAAACAAAGCTGTAGAATGGTCCGTGTCTCACGTCTCCTTGCATCACTGATGCACTGTGATCACTGTGAGCCATGCACCAATTTGCAAAGTGCTTGTTCATACACTACACCAGTGATGCAAGGGGAGGACATGGACCCATCCTTCTACTTTAATTGTAAAATACGTGCCAAGTTCGTATCCTGGCTATTTTCAGAATGTGACTGAATTGGTGGCTACTAAAAAGCTTCTAGTGTGTAAATCAAAACATATTTACATATTTTGTTAATGATCCAACCCCTTTCTGGTGATGTTGGCCTTATATTTCAATATTATGCCTTAGGCCTCTTTCACACTGGAAGCAGAACTGTTGCAGCCCTATGTGACAGTTCAGTCACCTGTGTGTGCACTTACCTCTCTCTCCTGCTTTCCACTGTTGATAGGAATGTAGGGGAGGTGTGTCTGATGACTGTCAGACATTAATACTGGTTAGCACCTACGAGGTCAGCCATTCTTTCGACGTTGAAATGAGGATTTCAGCCCCCATTATTACTAGTGTAAAAGGCCTGCCAGAGGGACCTGTAAGCCACCTTGCAGACCTTTCATATTGCAGCTTTACTGCAAACCTGAGGTAACAGTTTAGCTACAGCCTGCTGGACTTTGATGCCTTCACATAGGTGGTAGTTTCCCATGAGAAAGGCACCATAGTTCAGAATGTTATCTTTCACCATGGGTGACAGATCCAGTGCAGCTTTGCTGATGTTACTTATGTGCAAAGGGCATAAGGTATAGCATTTAAATATTCCTAGCTGGATGTTACTGGAGCTTTTTAAATCCACTCATTTTCCTCCCATACTTCCTATATCAGCTCAGTCTCTCCCGCAGTTCATTACTGTGACCTGGGCCCTCAAATCTGGAAGCATATACAAAGTCAAACAGCTACCAAGTCCAGAATTTGCCATCTCACCCTTGTTGGTCCAGATGAAGGCAAAAACCCTATTTTGTCCTCCACCCCCCATTCAAATTCAGCTTTTTTGTGGTGCCTCATGTGCAGCTAATCTTGCACTGTGACAAGCTATAATGTCATAGATGTAAAAAAAAAAAAAAAATGTTGCTAATATCATACATTTTATATCAAAACATTTAAGCTGGCTATGAAATCTTATTTTAAAAGCCATTTGTCGCATGAGTACACATATCAAATATACATCATTTTACATGCATGGCATTCATAGACACCTAATTAATATTTCCTGTGCATCCATCTGACCCTCTCCCCTGTATTTAATTTCTTCACCTGCTCTTATCCAACCACTTTCCCTTCCCTTACATTCACCCTGTCTCACCATTTTACCATCCTTCCTCTTTCCATAGTCCATGGCAGATCCTCCCTGCCCCTAAATGGTTATGGATTTCATACTTCACCCGCGACTGCATGAGTTGTCCTCCTGATCGCCCATCTGAGCCAGATGGCGTATACAGTGTGAGGCGGGGAAGAAGAGTCGGCCAGCCTGGGACACACAACCGAGCCTGACAGTGTTTTAACAGACTCAGTGCTGCCGCACTTCATGTTCAGACCTGCACACATCACTATGTAAAGACATTCAGTAGACACAAAAAATAGACATTTATCTGCCTGTCCCTGATTAACAGGCACAATTATTTATTTCAGGTTTCTGGAGTGTACTGTCCCTATTTTTGTCCCTGATTTTACACTTCAATCTCAAACCCATCTTATGTGCAAACTGGGGGTTGTCGACTTTCAGATAGCTCCACTTTTGCTACATCCACATTTTTCCCCTAAAGTCGGTCAGAAGAAGACAGATTTTAGGATACTATCGGGGAGATGCACCAAGGTGTGAAACAGAGGTGATAAAGTGGAGATAACTTCTCCAGTGATATCACTTATCCAGTTCCTATATTTTCTATGGAGCCAATACACTGAGATTTCTCCAGCTCTGAAGATCTTAATGCATAGGCTCTGCAGAATAACATAGGAACAGGAGAAATGATATCAGTGGAGGAGTCTGCTTTATTAACACTTTATCATTCCTTGGTACATAACCCCCTGTGTCCTCAAGGCTCTCTTAATATGCAATCTGGAAGAATAAAGGCACCCCTCACACTGTTTTGCTAACTAGCTAAAATGATTTGGTCTTCCCCTAAACAAAGAGGGACACACACTCACTGTGTTTGCTCCTCTGGTTGTGTTACAGGCAACTCTGTATCCTTTTTGCTAGTAACTATATGATAGCATATATTTCGTGAAAGTAGACTTACAAATCAGAAAATGGCTGAAGTGTCTTCCTACACAAAATGATGAAGCAAGGACATTTTGCTAAAAATAGGGTTTACACAAGTCACAACTTAAATGTGCAACGTCTAAAGCTTAGAGTAACAAAAAAGTATGAAATATGAACGCAATATATCTTCTAAGTATGAATACACAGTATCTATTGGAGGACAAATGTATGTCCTTTCCTGGGGCCACAAATTTGTAACAGCACGTAACACAATTTTGACAGACATTTTCATCAAGATAACCAAAATAGACTAGCCATGGTTTGAAGGCTTAATTACTCCCCAGCATCAAAATAAACCCCATAAAAAGCACATGGTTCCTGAAAGCAGATCTTCCACTATATCTAATGAGGGGCCACTTGCCTTTCTCACACTATTCTGTTGTACACAAATGTTTCCACAAGACTGCGCTAAAGGGGAAAAACTAGGTATATTTCACGGTCGTCCAATACAGGTCACTGGTACAATGGGAGGCGATCTGCCCCTTTAAGTAGGCAGGAACATTCATTCAAATGTATGCAGGGGGTGGAGCCTCCCCTCCCTCTTAAGCTGTCCTCAGCCAGAGACAAGCCAGATTGATTTGTTCCTGTGTGCTGTGCACACCAGGTGGAGAACATCTCTCATTCAACATTATTTTTTTATTGTTTTCTTCAAATATGGAATACCACCATTAGGCGGGTGACCATGGCTGACAATTGCCCTCACCAAAGTGGCTAGCGCAGCTTCCAGGGATTTTCTGGTGGACCTTATGCCCTGAAGAGGGAACAACTTGAGTCAAGTAGCTTCCCTGCTGGGGAATTTTCCTCTGGTCAATTCCCTCTTTAACATGGTTACCTGAAGACAGAAGTCCTGCAGAAAGGTGAGCCACCCTTTGAGTGCTGAAGGTCCACTTGTCCCACAGTCCCACAGTGTCCCTTCTTTGGGCTTGTATTTGGGAGTTCTCATTATGCACTCCAGCACTCATAGGGTGTTTTTCTTCATATTGCCTGTATTTATGCAATGCCTGTGGTATTCCCTGGGTTTTGGAGCTTTGGGTTATTGTTTTCTCATGTTTTACATGTGTTTGGGGTATGTTTGGTAAACTTTTTCTCTCAGGAGTAATTTATTAATATTTTATGTTCCGCGCCTTTAAGCGCGCTTTTACCCGCATAGACGCCATTGCTCCTTTACTCTCTATGGGTTTACACAGTGTGGGATGTATCTCTGGAACCGCTTGTCACAGCGACTTCAGAGAGGGCTCATTTTGTTGGTCTTCCCCTGCTCTATCATTCGGTTGCTAGATTCGGTGTGTTGGGAGTCTGGGGGGGCTTCGGGCACTGTTTTGGGGTACTTCTGAGAAAAACTAAGTTTCCCATGAGCGCCTGTTTCGCGCTCGTTTTCTGATTGGCTACCGTCGCGGCAGCCATTTTGTGGTGTTATTCTCAGCAAGTATACTACGCAGGGACCGAGCCTTCTCTCGCCTCAGCAGATTAACCCTTCGCTTGCCAGATAAGTTCGATTTTAGACATTTCTGGGGTGAAACTTTAATCTTTCACACTTCTATTGGGTGATTCTTCTCAGTGGAGTATATCTGACGCTGTGAGCATGTCTACTCCACTGGAGTCAGGGGCTAGACCCAAGACTAAAGAGGCTGGGGTGACCATTTCCCCCATTGCGTTTTGCTCCTCTTGTCACTCTGGGCTGCCTAGAGAATTTTCAGGTCATTTATGCCCAAAATGTGCAGACAGTCATGACAGCAACCCTGGGCTTTCCAGTCACGCTATTGAGCCAACTTGGGTGAAAGAGTTTAAAGCTGCCACTAGGGATCTCAGATCCACTCTCCAACTCTTTCCCTCTCAGGTTCAGGGGGCTCTTCAGGTCTGGCAGACCCCCTCCACAATCAGGACCTCCCTGCCTAAGCCACAGGGGGCTCCTGACATGTCTGATTCTTCTGAGGAAGAACTTTTACAAGATTCTGATGCTGAGGAAGGCACTGTTATTGAATCTACTAGGTCCATTGGTGACCCTTATGAATGTGACCCCGAAGTCTCTGCTGAGGGTTTGATTAGAGCTGTGCTAACCACGCTAAACCTTCCTCTCACTCAGGAATCTACTTATGATCCAACTGACGTTTTCCAAAACCGTCTAAGGCTGTTGTTTGTTTTCCTAATAACCCTACTCTTGCTTGTTTAGTCTCTGATGCGTGGAGGAATCCTGAAAAATCCTCTTCTGTGTCCAAAAAGTTTGCTAAACTTTATCCTTTTCCTGAGGCTGAACTGGCAAAATGGGTTCATCCTCCTAAAGTGGATGCTCCTATTTCTAGGTTATCCAAATCTACTGCCTTAGCTGTATCTGATGCCTCTGCCCTGCAGGATTGGACGGCCAAAAAGTTAGAAACTTGTCTTAAATCTATTTTTGCCTCTATTGGCACTGCCATGCGTCCAACCTTTGCAGTAGCGTGGGTTAACCGGGCTGTTGCGGCCTGGACTGAACAGCTGACTGAGGCGGTTCGCCAGGATGCACCAGTGTCTGAGCAGTTACAGCTTCTTGCTAATATATCAGAAGCTCAAAATTATGTTTCTCACGCTGCTTTTGATGCTGTGCGCATGATGGCAAAGGCCTCTACTTCCTCTGTGGTGGCTAGACGTGCTCTTTGGCTGAAAATTTGGTCTGCTGACACTGCTTCTAAGAAAGCTTTGCTTTCTTTACCCTTTCAAGGGACCTCACTGTTTGGATCTGAACTTAAGGAGATGATTAGTGAGGCTACTGGTGGTGAAAGTACTCTTCTACCATCAGTCTTCAAGAAGAAGTTTCCAGCCACACGCAATCGGTCCTTTCGTTCCTTCCAAACTGAGACACGCTCCACGTCCCAGGCAGGTCCGTCCTCCACGCGCTCCTCCTCCAAGCCCAAACAGTCCTGGAAGCCCAAAGTTGCCCCCAAGGCCAAGACCTCCAAGACTGCTTCGGCATGACTCACCGAACCCGGTTCCGCATCCGGCTGTAGGTGGACGTCTCCACATCTTTCGCCGGATTTGGGAGGAGTCAGTGACGGACCCATGGGTTATTCAGGTGGTATCAGAGGGATACAGGATCCCTTTCTCTTCCCTTCCTACTTTTCGGTTCCATTTTACTCGTCCTTCTCAGGAGCCTACAAAAAGACGTCTGTTCGACGACGCTATTCAGGATCTTTTGGACAAAGAGGTCCTGGAACTGGTTCCATCAGAGGACACAGGTTCAGGATTCTATTCCAACCTGTTCGTTGTGGCCAAAAAGGACGGAGGTGCTCGTCCTATTTTGGATCTCAAGGATCTCAATTCCTTTGTTGTGAGTTCCAACTTTCGTCAGGAATCCCTGCGTTCTGTGATAGCCGCAATGTCTCCAGGGGAGTTCCTTGCCTCTCTGGACCTTCAGGATGCATATCTTCACATGCCTATTCATCCAGAGAGCAGACGGCATCTCAGGTTTGCCTGTCACAAAGGCCACTTTCAGTTTTCAGCTCTTCCCTTTGGACTGACTTCAGCCCCTCAGGTCTTTCAGAGAGTATTGGGATCTTTGATAGCTGTACTTCATTGAGATGGTGTTAGGGTGACTCCCTACATGGACGATCTGCTCCTGAAAGCTTCATCTGCGGAGATTCTCCACCAGCAGATGCAGTTGTGCATACAGACACTCAATCGCCACGGCTGGATTGTGAATCTGGACAAGTCAGACTTGGTCCCATCTCAACAGCTCCTCTTCTTGGGTCTCCTGTTCGACACTCAGCAGTGCATGGTGTTTTTACCGGAGGAAGTAGCTCACCAGATTGCTATCCGAGTATCCAAGATCCTAGAGCTCGACAGGGTTCCAGTGCCGAAGTTGACTTCTCTGGTGGGGAAGTTCATTTCCACGATAGAGGCAGTGCCATTTGCTATGGCACACACCAGGGAACTTCAGAGGTTTGTGATCCAGATGTGCAAGAATCATCCAGATCATCAGCATCTGTCAGTCTCTCTGCCTCCTCATGTCGAGTTGAGCCTGGAATGATGGTTGGACCTGTCTCATCTCCTGAAAGGGAGATCCTTTCGGGTTCCCTATTGGACCACAGTCACGACGGATGCCAGCCTCCGGGGATGGGGGGCAGTGTTGGGTCGTTTCAGTGCTCAGGGGAAATGGGGACTGGAGGAATCTCTTCTCTCCATCAATGTTCTGGAACTTCGTGCCATCTTTCTTGCCCTGAGGCACTGGGAATCTCAGCTGGAAGGTTGTCCAGTCAGAGTGGAGTCCGACAACGCCACCGCAGTGGCCTACATCAACAGACAAGGCGGCACAAAAAGTCTCACCGCTTGGTTAGAGGTCAAGGCCATCTTATCTTGGGCAGAAGCTCATGTGCCCGTCATCTCAGCAGTACACATTCCAGGCGTAGACAACGTCATGGCAGACTTTCTCAGTCATCACACAGTCGACAGCGGAGAGTGGGCTCTTCATCCAGAAGTGTTTCACCTTCTAACCCAGATGTGGGGGGTACCTGTAGTGGATCTGATGGCTACCAGGCACAACAGGAAGGTGCCAGTGTTTTGCTCTCGGTGGAGGGACCCTCTTGCTCTAGCATTGGATGCTTTGTCAATCCCTTGGGAGTTCCCTCTGGCATACATCTTCCCTCCTCTCCCTATGTTGATCAGAGTCATCCAGAAGCTGAAGATGGAGTGTTGTCCTGTCATCCTAATCACTCCGAATTGGCCTCGTCAGTCCTGGTATCCAGAACTGCTAGCCATGTCAGTGGCGGATCCCTTCCCGCCCGTCCAGATCTACTTCTTCAAGGATATCTGTGGAAGGAGGATGTTCAGCATCTCCATTTGATGGCTTGGAGGTTGAATCCTCAATTTTGAAGAAGAAAGGGTTTTCCTCTTCTGTGGTGTCTACGATGCTTAGAGCTCGCAAACCTGTGTCTTCCAAGATCTATCATCGCATATGGTCAACTTTTGTTGCATGGTGTGCTGATAAGGATCTATCACTTGATTTCCATCTCCCCACAGTCCTGGCCTTTTTGCAGGATGGGGTTGAGAAGGGACTCAGCCTGAGTTCTCTCAAAGTTCAGACTTCTGCTCTGTCTGTATTTTTCCAGGAACGCATTGCTATTCTTCCTGATGTTAAAGTTTTCTTTCAAGGTGTGGCTCATGTTCGGCCTGCCTTCAAGAGTCCAGCTCCTCAGTGGGACCTCAATTTGGTGCTGGGGGTTCTTCAGAGACCCCCGTTTGAATCCTTGGCTTCTATTCCTTTACGTCTCTTGACATGGAAAATGGCCTTTCTCTTGGCTATTGTTTCGGTTCGCCGGGTAGCAGAGTTACAAGCTCTGTCTTGTAAACCTCCTTACCTGGTGTTCCACAAGGATAAGGCTGTGCTCCGCACTTCCAAGGAGTTTTTACCCAAGGTTGTCTCCGAGTTTCACATCAATCAGGAGATTGTGGTGCCCTCTTTTTGTCCTAACCCTTCCTCTTACAAGGCGAGAGATCTCCATTTGTTGGATGTTGTGCGTTGTCTTAGACTCAGTGCAATGAACATAAAATTTATCAGGAAATCTGACGCCCTGTTTATCATTCCTGAGGGGCCTAGGGCAGGGAGACCGGCATCCAAGGTGACTATTGCATCTTGGATAAAATCTACCATTCGTGAAGCCTACAAGCTGCGGAATAAGCACGTTCCCTTCAGGGTTACTGCTCGTTCCACCAGATCAATTGGGGCCTCTTGGGCCTATAAGAATCAGGCGTCTGCCGATCAACTGTGCAGGGCGGCCACTTGGTCCTCTGTACACACATTCTCGAAGCACTATCGTGTAGATGTACTGGCCTCGGCTGATGCCAGTTTTGGGAGGAAGGTCCTGGAGGCAGTCTTGCCTGTTTAGGATCTTCTACTCTGTGGTTCTTAGTGCTTCTTTGCTGTTGAGCCCTGTTTGCTCTAGTTCAGTGTGCTGTGATAGTTCGGGGGTTCGTTTTTACCCCTGGTTGGTGTCCGTTGACACTTCTGTTTTTGGGCTCTATGATTAATTGATTCATAGCAGTTCTGGTGACTTTTGGGCCTTATGCTTGGTCCTTGCCTTACTTCCTGCCTCTGGGAAAGCTCAATGTTTGTACATCCCATTGTACCAGTGACCTGTATTGGACGACAGTGAAAATAGGATTTTAGTCTTACCTGTTAAATCCTTTTCACTTAGTCCATACAGGTCACTGGTCTCCCACCCTGTCAAGGGACCAAGCTTGGCTCTCCTGTGGCATTCAGTGGGAGACCTTCGGGGCATACTCACAGGAGTCTTCCTTTTCCTTCTTACTCTGGTCAGTTTAGTGTCTCAAATCAATCTAGCTTGTCTCTGGCTGAGGGCAGCTTAAGAGGGAGGGGAGGCTCCACCCCCTGCATACATTTGAATGAATGTTCCTGCCTACTTAAAGGGGCGGATTGCCTCCCATTGTACCAGAGCCCTGTATGGACTAAGTGAAAAGGATTTAACAGGTAAGACTAAAATCCTATTTTTTTCCATTTCCACCCATTCCTAGATGCTCTTTGAAAATTATAGCATTTTGTATTGTATTTATTAGATACTGCTCCGCCTGGACACTCTGGTTTTCAGACTGAATTATAGGGTCTCCAGGAACAAAGGCTAATTCACTGGTTCATAGAGTTCAGTGGGAACCCCACCTACTTTTCCTACCTGATCTATCCATTCCATCCACTTCCCAAACCACTTCAGACGAACTCTCAGTCTTCCAGCCCTGATTAAACCCTGTCCACATTATGATGCAAATCACTTCATGAGGATACTTCTAGTCCTGTGTTTTTCAGGGGGCCAATAACAAGAAGGCTCCAAGATATGTTAATTTTATGTTCATATCAACATAAGTGGTTGTTGCATTAGTAGAACTTAGGGGAACACAAGGAAGTGAATTCATTTGTTTCAGATTGCTAGAAATATCAGTGTTTAGTTGCTTGTCATTAATACTTTGAGTGCCAGAAGGGTGTGCACACAATGTGTTTACCAATACATGCCCATACATTCCATCATGAAACTATTCTGCTTTATTGTTAGAAAATAAGGATTACATAACCTTTCGCAACTCCAGATTGAGGATTTGTCTATTTAATAAAATTTCCTGCTTTACGTACTACTAATCCTGTATGTTCCATTCTGTTAAGAAATGCATCTAATCTTCAATAAAATATATCCATTGTATCTTCCATTACCACATCCTTGGACAAGGAATTCCACAACTTAACAGACTTTACTGTAAAACTCCCTTCTACTGCTGAAGTTGAAACCTCCTTTTTTCTAATCGCAAGGTGAGGCCCCAAGTTGCTTGATCAGGCCTTGGAATGAAAAACTCACTACAGAGATCTTTGTATTGACCTCTCATATACATAGACAATGTAACAAGATCCCCTCTTAGTCACCTTTCATCTAGAGTAAATAAAACAAGATGTCTAAATTTTCTTCATACTTCAGATCCTCCATTCCCTTAATTAGCTTTGTTGTTGTTCTCTGTACTCTCGCCAGTTCTAGAGTATGCTTTTTATTTTTATAGAACTGGCAGCAAACACTGCATTGCATATTCTAGGTGAGGTCTTACCAATGACTTGTACAGTGGAAAAATTGTTATATACTTTTCCTTCTATACCCCTTTTTTTGCAAGACAGTACTTAGTGTCGATTGACACTGATCATTTCCAAGTTTAAAGGGTTAGTAATGTCCAAGTAAAAATATTTTGCATTGTGCAGCACTGAAAAAGTTGAATGCAAAAAAACATCTCTCTCAAACAGCTATGGTCTGAGAGATACATGCATTCAAATCTTTTTAAAGGAGCAGTAAACCTTTTTTTATGAAAACAAATTTTATAGAGCATTTCCTGCTGAATAAAACAAGGTCACTCCCATCGCTGTCAGATTTTTTATTCAAAATTTATAGCAGTTCAAATAATCAGAAAGTTAATTTACTGTGTTTACTTCCTGATAGTTCTAACTGACAGGAAGTGACTGGCAGTTTCTATCAAATTCTATGGAGAATTGTATGTCTCTGACTTTTCTGACTTACCTCTCCATTAGAATCTAACAGGAAATCTAATTAGAATTTGACCACTAGAGGGCACTGCTAATGTAAAAAAACATGGGTTTAAACTGTAATAACTCTGGAAATGTAAATCTCTCGGCAGTAGGAGTACCCTTATTTTACTCAATAGGAAAATCCCTACAATATATATTTTTTCATAATAAAAGTTTACTGCTCCTTTAAATAACGCGATTGTGGCTGTGCTGCAGAGCCTCTGTGTTGGCCCACTGGATCTCCTACTGATAGCTTTACAGCTGACAGCAGGAAACATCAAACTTTGAATGTATGTATCTCTCAAACCATAGCAGTTTGAGAGAGACGTTTTTTGCATTCAACTTTTTCAGCTCTACACAATGCAAAATATTTTTACTTGGATATTACTAACACTTTAAGGTTTACAAGGACTCACAGATATTTCTGTAGTAGCAGATCTCCTAGGATCATTCAGTTATGCTCTTTAGTAGCATTACAATGTGTTCATCCCAAATGCATAACTTTACACTTTCGTACATTAAATTTCATATCACATCTGTTTCCCCAGTGTAGTATTTGATATAAAGCCCTCTATACAGATCAAACATCCTGCTCCAACTGTATTAGCCTGCATAATTTAGTGTCACCTGCAAATATTGAAATTTTGCTTTCTATACCTATTTCAAGATAATTTATAAATAAGTTAAAATGCAAGGGACCAAGTTCTGAACCCTGAGGTGCTCCACTCTCATCTTTAACTGCAGTGGAATTTTTTCAGTTTACAACAACACTAGTGATGATCGAGCACCCCGATGCTCGGGTGTTCGGGTGCTCTGGCCGAGCGCCCCCGGAGGCTCAAGTGCTCGGCCGAGCACCCGAGCCCCATTGAAGTCAATGGGAGGACTCGAGCATTACACCAGGCACCCCCTGCTCTGATGAGGGGAGGGTGCCTGGTTCATAGGAAAAGGTCAGAAAATGATGGAAACACCACAGAAATGGTTCAGGGACAGCATAGGGAGGATGTCTGGATGCATCTTGGACTCCAACGTCGCTGCTGGGAACGATGTTTCGCCCGTAGTACGCCATTTTTACAGACTGACCGTAAAACACACAAAAAGGAAGATAAAAACGATTTTAGGCGAAAAATTGTTACCAAACAGTATTTGCTGTATATTTACTTGTATATCATCTGCAAATTCTGCAAAAAATGTCATAGATTTTTAGGAACTGGGGCCATGATTAAGAGGGAAACTTGCGCAGCGTAAAGCAGGTGTTCAACGTGGTTATGGCCCGGGTAAGGTACAGCATTCAGGAACGGAGGCCGCAGCTACCACAGGTTTTACAACATGTCCGTTTGCCCTTGTTAAGTCCAAAATTTATAGTCTGAACAGTGGGGTCTGATCCATTGAGTAAAAGTGACGAAGTGACTTAGTGGATGAAGCCAAGAACTACCTTCTGCTCTGTCGAACACCCCAGCCCTATTTAATTCAATGGGAGGACCTGAGGCACTCCGATACAACCTGTATATCACAAAATGGAGGGCCTCATTCACATTGTGGTACAATAGTTCAGGTAGTGGTCCAACACTCATAAAGCCTATGCACTAAGTGAAAGGGCTGCCAAAAATTAGACTGAAATGTCACTCCAATACACCCTTTATTACACATAAAGGAGGGCATCATACACACCCTTGAAAAATTAGGATTAATGGCCTGCTGGTGACCCTCTAAAACATTAGGGGCGAGGGCATGCCGCTAAGCTGACCATCTAAAGCATTAGGAATGAGGGTCTGCTGCTGAGCCGACCATCTAAAACATTATGGGTGAGGGTCTGCTGCGGAGCTGACCATCCTAAACATTATATGCGAAGGCCCGCTAGTGAGCTGACGCTATAAAACATTATATGAGAGGGCCCGCTAGAGAGCTGACCCAATAAAACATTATATGAGAAGGCCCGCTGGTGAGCTGACCTATCCAAAAATTGTCAAACAGGGCCCGCTGGTGAGCTGGCCCTATATAAAAATTATATCACAGGGCCCGCTGGTGAGCTGGCCCTATATAAAAATTATATCACAGGGCATATGGAGGAGGAGGATGAGAAGATTAAGAGTCAACCATATACCCGTTTTTTGGGTGGAAGGGGTGAATGGGAATACAGAGTATTCCCATCATTGTAAATAACATATCTAAAGTGACTTTATGTTCACCCGGGGCTTTCCTCCAGTGGAGTGGAGAAGTCAGGGGAAATCCAGGCCTTGTTCATTTTTATAAGTGTCAACCTATCAGCATTTTCGGTGGAAAGGCGGATACGCTTATCTGTTATGATGCCACCAGCAGCACTAAATACCCGCTCAGACAGAACGCTGGCGGCAGGGCAGGCCAGCACCTCCAAGGCGTAGAGTGCCAGTTCATACCACGTGTCCAGCTTGGACACCCAGTAGTTGTAAGGCACAGAGGGATCAGTGAGGACGCTGACACAGTCTGCTACGTACTCCTTCACCATCTTCCAAAACTTTTCCCTCCTTGTGACACTAGGCCGCGCATCAGGGTGAGGGTGCTGGCGGGGTGTCATGAAGGTGTCCCACGCCTTGGAGAGTGTTGCCCTGCCTTTGTCGGAACTGCTGTGTGCTCCCCTTTTCTCCCCTTCTCGGTTGGCCAAGGTAGCACGTACTCTGCCGCCAGCGTTGTCAGATGGAAAATTTTGGAGCAATTTTTCGACAAGAACCTTCTGGTATTGCACCATTTTGCTTGTCCTCTCCACCGGAGGAATGAGAGATGAGAAATTCTCTTTGTAGCGGGGGTCCAGAAGGGTGAACACCCAGTAATCCGTGTTGTCTAAAATGCGTATAACGCGTGGGTCACGGGAAAGGCAGCCTAACATAAAGTCAGCCATGTGTGCCAGAGTACCAACAGGCAAGATTTCGCTGTCCTCACCAGGAGGATGACTCTCAATCTCCTCATCCTCTTCCTCCTCTTCTGCCCACCCACGCTGAAGAGATGGAAATAAAGTTCCATGGCTACCCTCTGTAGCGGAGGCAACCGTGTCTTCCTCCTCCTCCTCCTCCTCCGCCTCCTCCAATTGTCGCTGAGAAGACAAAGTGAGGGTGCTCTGGCTATCACCTTGTGTAAGCTCTTCCTCCCCCATTTCCACCTCTTCCACATGCAAAGCGTCGGTTTTAATTGTGAGCAGTGAGCGTTTCAGTAGACACAGAAGTGGGATGGTTACACTGATAATAGCGTTATCGCCGCTCACCATCTGTGTCGATTCCTCAAAATTGCGTAAAACCTCACAGAGGTCTGACATCCATTCCCACTCCTCACTTCTGATTAGAGGAAGTTGAACGGAGAGGCGACGACCGTGTAACAGCTGGTACTCCACTACTGCCCTCTGCTGCTCACAAAGCCGGGCCAACATGTGGAAGGTGGAGTTCCAGCGCGTGCTCACGTCACACAGCAGCCGGTGAGCTGGCAATTGTAAGCGCTGCTGCAGCGTCAACAGGCCGGCTGAAGCTGTAGATGACTTACGGAAATGTGCACACACGCGGCGCACCTTCGTAAAGAGATCATGCAAATTGGGGTAGGTTTTTAGAAATCGCTGAACCACTAAATTAAATACATGCGCTAGGCATGGTACGTGTGTGAGCTTGCCGAGCTCCAAAGCCGCCACCAAGTTACGCCCATTATCACACACAACCATGCCTGGTTGCAGGTTGAGTGGCGAGAGCCACTGCTCGGTCTGGTGACTAATCCCCTGCAACAGCTCTGAGGCCGTGTGCTGTTTGTCCCCAAGGCAGATCAGCTTCAGCACGGCCTGTTGACGCTTCCCCACTGCAGTGCTACACTGCTTCCAGCTACCGGCTGATGGGTGAGTGGCGCTGCGCGCAGAGAATTCGGAGGTGGAAACGGAGGAGGAGGAGGAGGAGCCAATAACGTAGGTGCTGGCGGAAACCCTGATGGAGGTAGGGCCCGCAATCCTCGGCGTGGGTAGCACCTGTGCCATCCCAGGGTCCGAGTCGCTCCCAGCCTCCACGACAT
Source organism: Rhinophrynus dorsalis (assembly GCA_037306005.1). Classification (NCBI taxonomy): domain Eukaryota; kingdom Metazoa; phylum Chordata; class Amphibia; order Anura; family Rhinophrynidae; genus Rhinophrynus; species Rhinophrynus dorsalis. The sequence goes on from CM074721.1 coordinate 418,572,496, forward strand.
TCACCCAGTGTGCCGTCAGGGAAATGTAGTGTCCCTGGCCACAAGCACTTGTCCATGTGTCAGTCGTTAAGTGGACCTTCCCAGTAACTGCGTTGGTCAGGGCACGGGTGATGTTAAGGGACACATGGTGGTGTAAGGCGGGGACGGCACACCGGGAAAAGTAGTGGCGGCTGGGGACTGCGTACCGAGGGACAGCTGCTGCCATCAGGCTGCGGAAGGACTCAGTGTCCACAAGCCTAAATGGCAGCATTTCGATGGCCAGTAATTTGGAAAGGTGTGAGGTTAGTGCTATGGCCTGTGGGTGGGTGGCTGGGTATTTTCGCTTGAGCTCAAATGCCTGGGGTAACGACATTTGGACGCTGCGCTGGGACAGGGAAGTGGATGTGGTCGCTGATGGTGCTTCAGATGGTACAGGTGCAGGGCGGGAGGTATGCGGGCCTGCGCCTTCGACAGGCGATTGGCCGGCACCGAAAACAGGGGAAGAGGAGGCAGTGGTGTGGCATGCAGACACAGATTGGCGATCCGGGCGTTCCTCCCACTTATTACGGTGCTTGGATGCCATGTGTCGGATCATGCTGGTGGTGGTGAGGTTGCTAGTGTTCATGCCTCGGCTCATTCTGGTGTGGCACAGGTTGCAAACTACAATTCTTTTGTCGTCCGCACTTTCCTTAAAAAAACGCCATACCGCGGAACACCTAGCCCTTGGCAAGGGAGATTTACACAAGGGGGTGCTCCGTGGAACATTTGCGGGCCGGTTTGGTGCGGTCCGCCCTCTTTCTTTAGCCACACCACTGCCTCTTCCAGCCTGTTGCGGTGCTGCAGATGGCTCACCCTCAGGACTGCTGTCATCGCTCGGCTTTCCACCTTCCCAGGTGGGGTCAGTGACCTCATCGTCCACCAAGTCCTCCTCCACTTCCTCACTCTGATCATCCTCCTCATTTCTTGATCCCACCACATCCTCAGTCATTGACAACTGTGTATCATCCTCCTCATCAAGGTCTTGAGACAGTAATTGTGGTTGATTTGATGGCAACTGTGTCTCATCATCATCATCCACTTCCTTTGACCTTAAATGTCGTTCCCCTCTGTCATCTTCTTGTGATTGGGTACCCTCTAGAGGTTGTGAATCAGGGCACAAGATCTCATGTTCCTCTGCAAGCGTGCTTGGAGAGAGGTTCAAATCAAGGATTGGTGATGAGAAGAGCTCCTCACTATATCCCAGTGTGGGATCACTTCTTTGGCCAGACCCTCTATGGTGGGAGGAAGGATGATCAGGGTGAGGATTATGTTGACCAGACTCTTGGCTAGTGAGAGTGGACTTGGTGGAAGACAGGGTGGTGCTTAACCGACTGGAAGCAGTATCAGCTGAAATCCAACCGACCACCTGTTCGCAGTGGTCTGACCTCGAGAGTGATGTCCTGCGACGCCCTGTAAACTGAGACATGAAGCTAGGTATGGTGGATGTCTTTCTTTCTTGTGCTCTGGCACCAGGCACAGTTTCTACGCGTCCTGACCCGCGCCCTGAACTATCAGGATCACGTCCACTTCCCCGTCCCTTTTTACCCGCCTTCTTCATATTAAACGGAATATATGCCGGTAATCTGCGGCTAGGCACACGAAACAGAATGTGACGCTAATCTGCGGCTAGGCACACTAAACAATATGTGACGCTAATCTGCGGCTAGGCACACTAAACAATATGTGACGTTAATCTGCGGCTAGGCACACTAAACAATATGTGACGCTAATCTGCGGCTAGGCACACGAAACAGAATGTGACGCTAATCTGCGGCTAGGCACACGAAACAGAATGTGACGCTAATCTGCGGCTAGGCACAGTGAACGGAATATGTGACGTTAATTTGTGAATTTGCACACTAAACAGAATGTGACAATAATCTATGGCTAGGCACACGTTTAAAATGGCCCTTTTTGTCGCTGGGTTGTAAAATCATTGGCCCTGTGCACCTAACAGAATATGTCAGCTTGTCACTGCACTGTGAAATATTTGTCCCTGTGCACCTAGTACAATGTCACCTTAGAACATGTCCCCCCCCCACAAAAAAATGAAATTCTGCCACCCCCAAAAAAAATTAAATGCTGCCCCCACACACAACAGTCCTAAAAAGGACTTTTGGGTCTTGAAAGAGTTTCAACAATTTTATTCTCCCTACACTGACTTCCTGTGCATCTAGTATTATATGTCACCTTACAAATATCCCCCCCACAAAAAAAAGGAAATTGTGCCCCCCCAAACAAAATATAAATGCTGCCCCCACATACAACAGTCCTAAAAAGGACTTTTGGGTCTTGAAAGAGTTTCAACAATTTTATTCTCCCTACACTGACTTTCCCTGCCTAAGCGCATCTCTCCCTGGCTAAGAATGAGCCGAACTCGCGCGTCAGGTGCTATACAGCACCCGATCACGGGTTCTGGCCAGCCAATCAGTGTAATGCCAGCAGCCAACATGGCTGCTGGCATTACACTGATGTCAGAGCCTCCCCGCATGTTTATTGGCTGCGCAGCAGCTGCGAAACGTGCAGGGAGGAGACCCGAACATCGCGGGGGCGAGCACATGCGGTACTCGTACGAGTACCGCCATGTGCCGAGCAGAGCAATGCTCGAGCCGAACCGAGCTTCGGCCGAGCATGCTCGCTCATCACTAAACAACACACCTTCTCCTAGCCTTCAATTTTCTATCCAGTTGCTAGACCCAAGTTCCTTATTTTATACACCAGTCTTATGTGTGGCACGGTGTCCTACGTCATTGCAAATTCTAGATATACTACTGCTATACCATTATCTAGGTTACTACTAACGTCTTCATATAAGTTCAAAAGATTTGTTTGCCAAGATCCATTCCTCATAAAAACATGTTGATTCCTGCTAACAATTGTATTTTTCTTACTGCAATCCCAAATATAATAAAGAGCAACTCGCATTTTGTGACAGTATGACATTATAATGGTGAAGGACCAAATTATTATGTACAGGTTTATATTTTTCCCTCTACCAAGTGGATTAAGGCAATATTTGCAGTATGTGAGAGGATCGCCACTGACTCCCAAGTTCCGCTTTATTCATCAAGTGGTTTGCACCATAGTATAGCTCAAAGTCGACTTTAATTTAAAGTTACGAAACAAATCAAAATATCTCAAATGCTAATATACAAATAGTAAAACCAATGGAATTATATTTTTATTGTGAGATTTGCTACTTTCTATAGAAGTGTTGCATCACTCCTAATTAATAGATTTAATTGTGAGTCTTCAGCTGTAGAATGACCCTATCTCACTGCTCGAAATTGGAAAGCGCAGGCAGGACAGAAGTGTCCCTAATACCCGCACGTTACATTCGGAGAAAAACACGTATTTCCACAGGTTTGATGCTGTAAAAGACGTGCACTTGATGTAGTTCTGTCGATGGCCGGTAGAGGGAGGAGTAATTGTGCCAAGGATTCCTGCTCGTTACCTTCGCATGTGCGCACACAGTTGGCCTGAAGTACCCGCTTAGTGCAATACTAGAGACCGGGGATCTGCGGCCTTGGACTGTCAAAAGGTTTCCCATGGTTTGGTATGGTTTTGGATACAGGGGGTTTGGGCAGCTCGGATTAGGAGAGAAACTGAGCCTGAACCTCCCGGAACCTGTCAAATTCCAAGGAACAAATTTTGAAAGGAAAACAATATCAAAATCGATCCCTTCCTGGAGTTACACAGCCTTCTTGACGGGTAACGCATCATCTGACTGCTACTTTTTTATCGGTTTCATACATATATATATATATATATATATATATATATATATATATATATATATATATATATATATATATAAAACTGCCTTCACCACTTAGGACCAGAGGGACGCGCAATATATATTGCCATGAATGCAATGCGTTGTACACCTTTCTGGACTGGTCTTCAAGGGGTTAACACTTTGTGTGCCAGAGGGGGTATCCAAAACATTGCTTTGTGCGTTGGATATCCCACTGGCGCTTAATGGGTTAATGTTTGTACTATGTTATATGTTATGCAGTCTAGTTCGGTGGTTCTCAACCAGGGTGCCTGACACTTTGTTGTACACTGGGCACCTGATTGGCGTGGCACGTTTTTTCCTATAAAGATTTTTACAAAAATGCGAATGTTGAATTTCAAACGTGTGAGTGTATATATATGTGTATGTGTGTGTGCTAACTTTTGTTATTCTTATTGTGAGACCTAAAAATAACTTTCTTTTTTTGTGTTTGAACCCTTCCTTATACCCTTGATAAATGTGATCTGAAATGCTAGGGGAACCCTGAGAATTTCAAATTGGTTGTTAGGGATGCCTTAAATAAAAATGGCTGAGAACCACTGGTCAAGTCTATTAGATTCACTCGTGTTTGTGCAAACTTAAAGGGATAGTAATACTTCGTTTTAACTTTATTTTATTTTGTAGGCATTAAAAAAACATTTAGAATGTTATAAGTCTTATCACTGAAACTTTTATGGTTTAAGAGATATTCACAAGCAAAGTATCCCCCCCTGTTCAACCAGATCAGAAGGGAGATGCCCAGGTAGACTGCAGAGAGGGACAATCTTCAATTAAGATAAGGGAAAAAGCTGAAAAACTTGTCAAGGGGGAAGGGCTTTCATTGTTTTCATACAAAGAAAATTGTCTGTCTGGTCTTACAACCAGACTCACATCTGAGAAGAGATGGCTTACACTAGGTAAAAGGGGAAGGGAACTTTGCTTGTGAATATCTCATAAACCATAAAGGTTTGAGAGATAAGACTTATATCATTCTTCATGTTTTTTTAATGCCTACAAAATAAAGTTAAAACGAAGTATTACTATCCCTTTAAGTCAGGAAAATCCGTATCTCTTTTGGACACTTTTACAGCATTGCACTAATTCAGTAATATAAAAAGCATAAACTGTGCTTTATTATCGTGGTAGATATACTTAAAATGACAGACAACCTTTTTGAATTTAATGCACTCTCAGAATACTATCACCATAAATAAAGTCCCCCACCCCTAATAATTAGGCATATGGCGATATGGTTAGAAACAGTGCCATTATAGCGTATAAGTACCGTGTTATGAAGAAATCCTTCTTCTGAGACTTTGGCCAGGCTTGGGCTCAGACATATTGGCTTAGAGACATCTGTGTGCCTGCTCTGTCCTTCCCGGTCTCCTTCATGGTACATTAAGGTAACAGGAAGGGACTGATGGCTCAGGAGCACGGATGCCTCTAAAGCAAGAAGCCTGGCCGTCTTTCTCAAAAGAAGGATCTCTTCATAACGCAATACTTATGCTCGATAATAGCCCTGTTTCTAAGCGTATTGCCATATGCCTGATTATTTAGATTGATAGTTCTGCTTTAAGTCAAATTTACTATACATTTTATCATCTTTATGTATGTTTTTTTAATGTTACACTTTGTCTCTTACAGGGAGCTTCTCAGTGTCTGTCAGGGACTATGAAAGCTGGGATAGTGATACAGTGTTACAGTACCGCTGCAGCAAGTGGAGACAGAGTTTCTACTTCAGGGATAGTGCAGTGCTGTATCACTATCTGTGCTTTCTTGCTCTGTATAGTATAGTGGAGACAGGCTTTACTACTGCTGGGATAGTGCAACAATATGTCACTTTCCCTGCTTTTACAGTCCCTGACAAAGACCTTTATGGACACAGAAACTATAGCCCAGTGATTCTCAAAGGATTTTTACTGGTGGCCGTCACTGCGGCCACAACCATGTCGTGGTGGTCACATTAGGAAATTACATACGCTGATGGTGTAATGGGATTAAGACCTACAAAAATTGCGCACATTTATAACATAATACAATTTAAACATTCCAGAAACCACATAGCATTAAAAACGCCCCCATAAAAGGTTCTTACAGCAGAACTACCACCGCTAAAAACACCTGAGCTCCAATAATTCCCCATCTGGCGACTAGCTGCTCAGTAGCGCTAGTCACCAGAATTATTACCTTGTTAAAGAGAAATATCCATTGTTCCTTGGCTGACAGGCAGGGCGGAGCACAGACATCTTTCCATAGTGACGTCTGCACGCCTGCGCTGTCAGTCCCTTTTGGAGCCGAACGGCTCCTAGCAACGCCTTCTAGAGCCGGCTGGGACTGACAGCGCAGGCGTGCAGACGTCACTAGGGAAAGATGTCTGTGCTCCATCCTGCCAGTCAGCCCAGGAACAATGGATAATTCTATTTAACAAGGTAATAATTCTGGCGACTAGCGCTACTGAGCAGCTAGTCGCCAGATGGGGAATTATAGGAGCTCAAGTTTTTTAGCGGTGGTAGTTCCGCTTTAAATGGATGGTAATGTTTCATATTACTGTTTCTTATCATTGAGCATATCGCTGTTTGGTACTGTAGGTGACTCTTATGTAATAGAGTATATATTGGGTCTGTTGGCTGTATAGCTGAATTATTTTCAGTGAGTGCAACCATCTTTAGTACCCATATTTTTTTTTCTTATTGTCTGACATATGTTTTGTTTTTATTTGATTCTTTAATTGTGGATGCACAATATTAAGCATTCTCCTGTTTTATATATTCTGAAATTATATTTTTGTATATTATTACATGAACATCATTGGTATTTCATAGTGTATTTCAATTGCCATCAAGACCACCAAATTGTTTTCATACTTGATATAAAAATACATCACTCACAAATGCTAACCCCAAGTCTTGTTGAAACAGGGCATCCTTGTCCCACTTACACCTGCAGCTCTTCTGCGTGCTGTCTGCTCTGGCACGCATGATAACGGAGCTGCAACTGGGGTGGGCTGAACTAGGATTGGCTGGCTGAGGTGTCAGGCTGGAAGTCTCAGACAGTCAGAACTGTATTTTTTTTCCAAATCCATGCAGCCACCATTGCTTCCATCCACACCATTACTTCCAATAGTAAAGAGGGTTAGCACTGCACTACTTAAACAATTACACCATATATTTAATGCAATCAAGTGTGATGACGCCCTATGGCACATATGCCAGTTATAAAGCAGGCTCCATGGAAAAGGATAATATACCACCTAAACAAAAAGTACAGGAAGTATAAACAGATCTTGTCATAAAACGTGGATTATGTACATAAATGATCTGATCACAAGATATGTACAGTAGGTGGTCCTATCTGTCCCTATAGTGTTCCTAAGGGCCTTTCAGTCACTCCTTTGCAGCTAGTATGGTAGTCACTCATGCAAAAACGCTGAAATAGAAAGAGAAGGGGGAGACAGAGCAAAACCACATCTAAGCGTAGTAAAAGTTTTATTGTCTGGAGAAAATACAAAATATAAAATCCAATAAAAATCTCAAATAAAAACAAAATATATAATATAAATGTGAGGCTAGATGATATAAACACCGTAGAGCTTTGGCGTATGTTTGCCGACACACATGGAAATAAATAAGGAGCATAAAATATTAGGTACTGTATAACAAGAACCAACAGATGCTAATGTATGAGGCTGAAGGATCTGTAATTTGTAGACGTCTGTACAGTCATGTGAAAAAGAAAGTACAACCTCTTTGAATTCTATGGTTTTACATATCAGGACATAATCTGTTCCTTAGCAGGTCTAAAAATTTAAGTAAATACAACCTCAGATGAACAACAACACATGACATATATTACACGAGTTATGATTTAGTTAACAAAAATAAAGCCAAAATGGAGAAGCCATGTGTGAAAAACTAAGTACACCTTATGATTCAATAGCTTGTAGAACCACCTTTAGCAGCAATAACTTGAAGTAATTGTTTTCTGTATGACTTTATCAGTCTCTCACATCGTTGTGGAGGAATTTTGGCCCACTCTTTACAACGTTGCTTCCGTTCATTGAGGTTTGCTGGCATTTGTTTATGCACAGCTCTTTTAAGGTCCCACCACAACATTTCAATCAGGTTGAGGTCTGGACTTTGACTAGGCCTCCGACGGTCCCAAGACCAGATTCCCCTGCTGTCAGCTAGACGCTGACGTCAGGGAAAGGGGAGGGAGGGGGGAACTTATGCTGAGATTATCTTTCAAACCATAAAAGTTTGACAGATAGGACTTCGGTCATTTAGTTTAGTTTTTTAATAGCATCAAGATTCCATTTTATTAATATGTCACAATACTATCCCTTTATGTCCTGATATGTAAAACCATAGAATTCAAAGAGGGTGTACTTTCTTTTTCACATGACTGTATATGTGACTGGTGTGCAGGCAGGGTGGAATGTACTACTGAACTAATACAATTAATGGTAGATAATGGCCCTTTACATATAGCTTCCACAAATGTGTTCACATAATGGAGTCTCTGGTCCAATGTCCCAATCATACAATACATCAAGCTATGTGGGTGGCCTCTTACTTGGTATCCGGATAGTGTTCTGTGAATAGCATGCAGCTCTTAAGGTCTGGAGCTGCTCAGTGTACTGCAAAGTCCCCCTCCTGACTTGAGAGCAGTCCTGCCCTACTTGGCAGCCTCCCTAGCTTCAGCTTCTGTGATCCTTGCACGTGGCAGCTTCTACATGTTTTGGTGCTGTCATCGCCTTTCTCTGAAAATAGTGTTAGGCCTGCATCACTAGCCCTAAACTAATAAAATGAACCACCAATCATACCAGATTACTTCCATGAAGGACTGGTGGGCACAGTTACCTAATTTTTCATGGTGGCTGCTAGTTAACACACTGGTGGCTGCACTTGAGAACTTCTGCTGTAGCCTGCCTCCACTATGATATACAGAGCACACAGTGCCTCAGGGATTATGCAGCATTGTATCACTGTCCCTGCTTTCACTGTTTTTGATAGAAAATTCTCTGGAAACAATTTCAGTGAGCTCCCAGTCAGGGATATAAAGGTAAAGATGGGGGGGGGGGGGGGGAGTATAGTCAGTTTGAATCTGCATAAGGTGTAAAGGAATGTTTTATGTCTTTAAAACATACAAGAAAGATTTAACCATGTTTCTTAGCATTCTTGTATCTTCTGCTAGAAGTGTTGCAGGCATATTATTAAAACAACAGTGTAGAGTGCATTGTACAGTTGAAATGTATTTCATTGGATAATGTGACGTTAGCAGGTTGAGTTAGCAGTGATTCTTGTTGGTAAGATTCTTACCCTCTCTCTGACTTGTTTATTCTTAGAAGATGGGTCCCTGTTACTGTCGGGTTTCATTGGTGGATGTCCTCAGCAGTATCTCGTGCTCTATGGCCTGGATTGTCTTGATGTCCTCCCTACAGAGAAATACCTCATGGTGCTATTGAAAGACCGTGTAGAATGCTGGGATACAAAAACTCTGGGTCCTGAAAGGATACGTGCGGAACCCATTTGGAAAATGGATCTCCCTGCTGGACAGAATTCTTGTAATGGCCAGGCCAGTTTTATAGAAATCAGTAGAAAATGAGTTGTTAGATACCCGGCTTTCTGTGTGCACAATTTATGGGTTTTATCAGTAAAGAGTGGATGATGCTAAAATATAATAATGTTTGTATGTGCTAATTATACTTCACTATCTGATACACATGGGTTTTAACCTCTCTTGATTTTTATGTTTTTATCAATCAAATGCATGAAGTGCTCTTGATCAATCACAAAAAAAATGTGGGAAGTGAAAGGCAAAAAGCTATCCTTTAAAGGTGATGTTATTTTTCTCATATACAAATAAAAGCAGGTACATTTACTGTTAATGTTTTGTGAGCATTAAAGGGAAAGTACTGGATCATTACAATACCATTATAACTAGACTTAGTCAGCACTCATGGGAGCTTTTTCCTTTTTTCAAAGAAGCCTGTGTTGGTGAATCTGCTATCAATAGGCTTCCATGGAGAGAGGAAGAAGCTCGCATGAGCTCCAAGTGAGGCACTCGCATCACCCATTTGTGCATATATCTGTGATCTGCATGGTGAAGTTGTATGTGTGTGTATATTATAAATCACTAGCAAATGTTGCACTGCGTTACCCGTGGGAATATAATTTTTTTTTCTTTCTTCAATGGGGCATCTTGGTGGGGAAGGAAAAAAAAAAGGCAAATGTTTTTGCATGTGAAATGCTCCTGTCTCTGGTAGTCATTGAATCACACATATATTGCCTGCTCCCTCTGTATGCTACTGCTACCCACTACATTATGTCAACCCATACCACTGGGGTACCATCTTTCTCAGGCTGGCACTAGGAACTGGACAGACTATGAAATTCCATGGTGTAGAAAGATTTTGGTATCTTTGAAGTGAATGAAGTGTATAAAAAAAAAAAAAGTGTTTTTTTTTTTTTTTTTTTTTTGTTTTTTAAATGCTTAATAATTATATGCCATTTTAAATGATTCAAAATATAAATATACTTTTCTTCTCGGTCCCCTGCATGACATGATAATGGGTCTTAGCTCCGCCTCCCAGCTGGTAGGGTCAGTCGAAAAGTACAAGAACCCTGGTCTTCCCCTTCAGAGCAGTTTAGTTTGGTCCTACAATGCTGGGGGAGAGGAACGATTTGCCTCCTACAAGCAACGGATTGTTCCTTTTTTTATTTTATCCATACATTCCTCCTACAGACAAGGTTTGTACCTGTAAATAATTGCAATGTCCAGATATCCTCCAACACTGGAGGATCGCATGGGATGCATTATGGGCTTAGTTGGCTGCCCTTTCCGCATGCTGCCCTCTCCTGCTGGATGGAGTTCCCAGCACATAGAGTGCACCCGTAGAAGTAAAGGAAGCGGGTTGTCACCTCATTCATTCTGTAGGCTGAAACCAGAAGGACGGTGGAACACACTCTGAAAAATCAACTGTTCAGTGGTGCTGGCATATATCAGGGGCAAGTAAGAGGCGCCTTTTGCTTATGCATTGTATTTTTGAGCTATATATTTACTTTCAGAAGTCTTGTTACTGGTACTATGTCCAAACTTTCTCAGCAAGAAAAATCGAAGGCATGGAACCTGCTACATCAAAAGATGACAAAACCGCTCCAAAATGTAAAGCCTGTGCAGGGTATGAGGCTAAAATAAGCAGTGCAGATAATGCTAGACTATGATTGTATGAAGAAGGTTGATGGAGCTGATATCACACTTTAAAGAGTTTCTTGGATGGATGAAAACATCCATGCAAGAAACATTTCATGCTATGCATGGATCTGCGACGGAAAAAAAAAAAAGGCTAACTGCTCCTGAAGGGTGTCCTTCTACAATTTCATTTGAAGATGAACAGGGTAGTATAATGGAGGTTTCATCAGCTTCCTCAGAGGAGGAAGGTGAATAGTGGAAGACTCAGGAGTGTTTAATATGGAGAGTCTAGATACCCTAATTAAGGCCATGAGGAAAACCTTGGGTTTGACAGAGGTACAAAAAGAATTTGATGTCATGGACATTGCCTTTGTGTGATACAGAAAATCAGCCCCTTTGTTCTCTATTCACAGTTCAATTTAAGAAATAATTTGAAAAGGGTAACGCAAAGGTGATAGAGTGTCAGCTGCTAGAGGATATCAAAAAATAGATCCATTCTCGTATGAGAAAGTTGCATCCTGGATTACTCCATCCAAGGTGGATGCTGCTGCGGCACAGATATCTAGGAGAACGACTATTCTCCTAGTGGGACTACTCTCCATTATCCAATGGACAGGCGTGCTGATAGAAAATTGCTTTTTTTAGAGCACTATCATAGGTCAGAATCTCTAATCGGCTACAACTATGGCTTGCATATTTAGGACCTTGAGAATCTGGTTAACTGAGTTTGAAGAAAAAATCCAGACTTCAGTTTTCAGATCAAAGCTTCTCATGCGTTGCCTCCCTGGATAAAATAAAGCTATTACCTAGATCATCAGCTCTATCAGTCACAGCCAGGAGAACCTTGTGGAAAAAAGCCTGGGAAGCGGATGCTTTCTCAAAGAACCAGCTGGTATCTCTGCCAATTGGAGGTAAAACCCTCTTTGGTAAAAAGAGGAAATTATTAGAAAGTCGTCAGGGTGACAAGAGCTCCTTCCTTCCTCAAGAAAGAAAGAATAAAGTTTTTCCCTCACCTAAGGCACAGTTTCACTCAAGAAGACAGGGCTTTCAAGAATCCAGATGATATTTACCAGGAATATATGACCAAAAAAAAAAGAAATGTCCCTAAAAGCTCTCGTGGTGGAACTAAGAAGGCCTTCCCCAGGAGAGCACAATTCAGAAAGGATACTCAATGAAACATTGCAGACCCCAGCTCCATATCTAGTAGGGGGGAAGCAGACTGGAAAGATTTCCCCATGTCTGGAAAGTGTCTCAGACACTTATGTATGTACAGTAAACGTTGGGTTTATCAAATGTACTACTACATTACTATTTTGTAGAAAGTTCAACAATTAATTATCCATAATTTTTTATATTTTAAACATTTCTATGTTATATATGCATTTTATTTTATAATATTGGTCCATTAACTTATTCATGGATGCATGATACGATCTATACATCCAATACATATTGGAATCAATTGATATAACATTGCAATTGTCTTGTTTATTAAATGGATAGTAATACTTCGTTTTAACTTTATTTTATTTTGTAGGCATTAAAAAAAACATGAAGAACGATATAAGTCTTATCTCTCAAACCTTTATGGTTTAAGAGATATTCACAAGCAAAGTTTCCCCTCCCGCCCCTTTTACCTAGTATAAGCCATCTCTTCTCAGATGTGGAATCTGGTTGTAAGACCAGACAGATAACAGAAGGGGACAATCTTCTTTCTATGAGAACAAAGAAAACCCTGCCCCCATTTTTCAGGTTTTTCCCTTATCTTAATTGAAGATTGACCCTCTCTGTGGTATTATTTTGTGTTTTTTTTGCATTTTTCACACTTACATTTCAATATTGCTGTTGATATCAAGCTAGGGATAGTTGAATATTTTAAAAAAATGCATTTTTAAGTGTTCAGCTCCTTCTTCTGAGTACGTCAATACCCCATATGCATAGGTTTCTCAGGGTTTGGGGGAGCTACGAGGCCCAAATTGGCACGTGCGTGTTTCCAGTTTCATACTTTGAATTCTCACAGCTTGCATCACTGGTGCTATGTCTCATTTGGGGCCACGTACCAGTGCTCCACTTTAAAATTTCCCCCCAAAAGTGTATATTTTTGGAAAATAGACACCCCCGGATTTCATTTTAGGTGTGCTTTTCACATTTTGTACGCAGCTATTTTACCACTAATCCTGTGAAAATCTCCATGTAAGTTAAAAAAAAAAAATTCAGTGGTTTTCACACTTAGAATTCAATGTTGATGTAAATTTCAAGCATGGGATAGGTGAAGATTTTATAATCTGCATTGATTAGTGCTCAGCTCCTCCTTCTGAGAACAGCAATGCCCCATATGCTCAGGTGTCTCATGGTGTGGGGGAACTATGGGACCCAAATTTTAACAAATATTAAATTTTCACATCTTGCTTAACTGGTGCCATGTCTCATTTGGGGCTATGTTCCAGTGCTCCAGTTTAAAACTTCTCCCCAAAAGTGTATATTTTTGAAAAGCAGACAACCTAGGCTTTCATTCTAGGTGTGTTTTCAAATTTTTTACACAGCCATTTTACCACCAATCCTGTGAAAAATTTGTAAGTAAAAAATTCAGCGGTTTTCACACTTAGGTTTCAATGTTGATGTGAATTTCAAGCACAGGATAGGTGGAGATTTTATAAACTGCATTGATTAGTGTTCAGCTCATTCTTATGAGCACGGCATTGCCCCATATACATAGGTTTGGCAGGGTTTGAGGCAACCACTGGGCCCAGTTGTAACATGTGCTTTTCCATTTACAGACATGCCATTTTTACAGCTGGTGCCTTGTCTCATTTTGGGCTGTTTAGCAATGCTGCAATTAATTTTACCCCCATAAGTATATGTTGTAGAAGAGTAGACAACACTGGCTTTCATTCTGTTTGCATGTTAACAATTAATTTGCTGCCACTCCATCACCAATCCCTCCCAAAACCTGCAGTAAAGAAGAGAGACACCATTTTTTCACACTTGTATTTTAGTGTTGCTCTGAATTTCAATCAGATATTTGCAGATTTTTTAAATGATTTACATTAGTGAATACATCTGAATACAGCAATGTCCCGTATGCATAGGCTTGTCAGGGTTTGGGGGAGCTACTAGGCCCAGTTGGAACATGTATGTTTCCATTTTCAGACATGGGAAAAACTTGAGGTCCATTGCTTCCCATTATTTTTTGATAGTGTTAGATCTAAGGAAAAGTGGCCAAATAATAAAATAAGCATTACATCACTACTGCGTTCTGCCGACATGATATTGCTTGAAGCAGTCACCCATGCAGAGGCCAGGTTTGGAAGGGCAATCTGTACAGTAAGAGGTGGTGTCTGTCCGTATTTCCTTGCTGTAGCAAACCCTGCAGCGCTTCTGTGGGTTTTTATTTTGGTGAGTTGGGGGGATTTTATAAATAAAGCGTACTATCCCAGGTCTCGGTGGAATTATTTCTGTTGCCCCTTGAAACACAAATTGGGAAATAACAGGGTTGTGGAATTTATATCGGCCGAAAGCCTGGGGCATGTAGTTCTGGGCACCGGGCAGATACATTTCGCTCATATTTAGTCCTGCTTTGGGTAAGCAGAGCCGGACTGACAGCCCCCCTATCACAAAAAACACTGAGGATCGGAAGAGTGGTGGCGTGGGATCCTGGCATTAACATCGCTGTCCTGTTATTTTTCCAGGGTGGTTGTTGCAATAGGGTTTGAGAGGAATCTACGGCAGTTGGAGCTGTGTGGCGCTTTGTGTACATTGGCAGGGTCATTCCAATGCAATCCATGCCTAGCTGTACAATGTATAACCAATACGACTGCATACCGGCATTTTAATGATTTGAAATAAAGAATTTAAAGGTTTTATATAGGAGTGCCCGACTTATCCTTTATACAGCATCATTTTATCATATAAAGTTTGGAGCACCCGTCAAATTTAGGTGAGCGTGTGCAGCAGCTTTTTTAAACTTGCTCAATGTATTGTCGATAGACGCGCTAGTTCACAGACGTCTGTGGCTTTGGAGGACTTTAGCTGATTGACAGAGGATGAATGGGGCATGTCCGCAATGTAGCACAGAGAGGTGCAGGAGAGGCTACTAGCAGGAGAGGCTACTAGTAGGTTTTAGAAAGTGGTGATTACGCTGTAGTCCTCATTCTCCAGTGGAGGTCTCTAGCAACATGCTATTCACAATCAGGTAAAGGATTTATCACTCTGTAGTGCAGTACTGGGCTGTGTAGCAACTTGTTTAGGTGGATAAACTAAAACTCACTTTAAAAAGTCTGGGCAACCCGTGGCCCTTTGGCTGCTATTGGGTTCCTATCATCATTGGCTGTAAAGTAGTCCAATAGCTGGACTGTACCAGGTTATACAGTTCTGACTTAGAGCCTCTGCATCTAAGCCAAAAGTGATTAACAAAGGCATCAGTAACCATGTGAGTATCAGAAAGGTGTGCATATGTGTTGTACACACTCTGCTGCGCAGTGCCCTAATAATCACAGGCAGGTATACAACTGTGTTGTGTGTGCGCAGCGCATTGCAAAGCACACAGAGTTCTGGTACTTAAGCAGTTAAAATAGTTATTCTATGTATTTTAATGTGATTAAAGTTTACTTGGTGGGTTCTGAGATCTCTAGGCAAGTTACTAGTAAATAAGCACTCTAATGTCGGCACTGTCCACCCATGGCTTCAGTTTACAAAACTGCTCTTCTGAGGTGTAGGGCACCAGGTAAGAATCACTTGGATGACAGGAGGGTAATTACAACCAGGAAATAATAGTTCAGGTTCTCGACATTTAACCCCTTAGGGACTACATGATGTACTCTGACCGTCATGGTCCTTATACCCTTAAGGACCGATGATGGTCATAGTACATCATGTACTTTTTACTTACAGCGCTCCACCGGGACCACCGTAAGTAAAAATAGGGCCTAAAACTGACCGCTCCAAGACTGGAGTGATCTCTTTCAGGCCCCAAAGCGGCGTGCCGATACACGCAACAGGTCACGTGTACAGGCACCTGCGGTCCTGGGACGTTTCCGTCCCATAAGTTCTGTGGCTACCAATCTGACAAGCCTGGAAAGGAAGGCAGTGTATGTGTGGTTCTGTGGCTACCACTGGAAAAAGGCTGGCAAACCAGTGTATGTGTAAATCTATGGCTACCTGTTGGCAGTGTACCAAAGATGTCAGTGTGTGGTTTTGTGGCTACTAGTGGACAGTGTAATATGGCTGGGAATGCAGACAAAGTGTGTGTGTGTGCATCTGCCAGCGACATGTATATTGCATTACAAAGTAATACATTGGACACCCCTGTAACACAGAGAGTTAAATATCTATGTTCAGATTTTGCTGGGGGCCATCATGACCCCCTTTTGATGCCCCCTTGTTATTGATTGATTTCACTCTTGTGTAAAAGATCATTAAAAGGAGCCAGAAAGCACTCGCTGTCTTCCTTTCCACTCTTGCATTCAAGCTGGTGTTTCCCGAAATTCCAGCTTGAATGGAAGGAAAATGGAACCATATATCTGTTGATGCACTCAACTGGACCTCCAACTCCTCCACTTGACCCAAAAGTTTGGGGAATGCCAAGCTGAGGAGCATGGGAAAAAACGCAATGAGTGCCTTCCTGTTCTCTTTGATTGCTTACATTATTGAATAAGATCATTACTGGATGGTATCAGGAGGGTTCCTGATGCCCCCATACTTTGAGGGAAAAAAGGTACAATGGGGATAGAGGGTCCAAAAGTGTAGCAGCTACATACTTGACCATGAAAGTGCACATAGCCAAAACTGTAGCTTCTATTGGCTTGGCACTTTAACACTTTTGTGTGTCAGGTATTAAATGCATTGTGTTGCAATGCAATAGATACCTCGTTTGGCACTCAAAGGGTTAAGGTTTAAGGACCAAAGGGGTGTGCAATATGAAGAGGCACTTCCTTTAATAGAATGACTTAACTAGGTTGCAGTCCTTCATACAACAGTCAAATATATAGCATATATGTACACGTGTGTGATTATAACATATACACTTTATTGATATATCTATATTTGTTTTGCACTTTGTTGCACATATAGCTTTCCCATTGGTGGCTGATGGACACATAGTGCCCCAACCCCCTTTCTTCAGGGAGCTTCCACCTAAGGCCCGAGCTCACAAGTTGGTGTTAGGAAACGAGCATGCTGTTCTGCTTACATCAGACTTCACAGTACTCACATGGGGATCTGGGAGGTAAGATGATCCCAATCTGTTGAGACAGCTACTTTACCTGAAAATCATAGTCAGTGGTAAATTCAACCAGGTCTAAACAGTTACTATACTTTACCTTCTTCTCTGAGGCATGGCCAGCTGGGACATGGAGATCTGGAAGACACGTTACAACCTCGGATTGTGGAGGCATTGCACGGTGTAGTGATGAGTGAAATTGCTGCAGGAGGCTGGCATTCCGCTAGCATCAGTGGTAATCTATATAATATGACAGATCTTGTACTTTCCACTGAATATTAGGGAGATATGGACATTTTTACATTGCACCCATCTGGAACAGTGTTAGCATGATATAGCAAGACTCGACACGTGACTTAACTGAATCGACTTCTCATTCAAATAATAACCTCCTTGGATGTTAGAGAGATGTTGAACACATTGTGAAATCTGTCTAGCATCCAAAGGGTTGAACAGATTATAAGGTTCAACAAAAGCATCTGGGTCACATGTTAATCTATTCTCTAGGAGGAGGAGATATTTACTGCTGGGGGTGGAATGAGTCTGGACAGCTTGGACTTCCCTCTAAAACCCTAGCGCAAGAGTGTGAGTATACAGCATCCTTATTATATTGCAATCTAACTCTTTGGATGCTTGAGAAACCTATGCATTACAGATGTTGTTAGCATTCCAACTAGATTTCCCTATTACACAGAGGAGCTAGCCACAAACTTTTGAGGGGAGCTTATTATCCCCCAAATCTGAATTGTTGGTATGACCAGGGCAATCCCACTGCCCCCACTCCTGGCCCCTGTGTCTGGTTTACTTATGTAACATTTGCATTCCCCTTTACTGGCCACTATTTAGCCCAGTGGTTCCAAAACCTGTCCTTAAAGCGATAGTAATACTTAAGATGTAAAAAAATATGTTGTAGGGTTTATCCCCCTGAGTAAAACAAGGGTACCCCCACTGCTGAGAAATATTTTATTAAAAAATTATAAAAGCTCAAACTTGAATTTTTTAGGTGCAATATCACAGTGGCCTGAAAATTGACAGTGGCACTGTTGCTACACCATCTTATGGAGATTTATGGTCTACGGACCAGAGCTGTCCATAGGATGGTGTAGCAAACAGTGCCACTGTCAATTTTCAGGCCACTGTGATGTTGCACCTAAAAAATTCAAGTTTGAGCTGTTATAATTTTTTAATAAAATATCTCTCAGCAGTGGGAGTTCCCTTGTTTTACTCAGGGGGATACACCCTACAACATATATTTTTTTACATTTTAAGTATTACTATCCCTTTAAGCCTCCCAGTGGCTCATGTTTTAGGACTCCTCCCGTGATCACAGGTGGAACAGTCAGTGGCTCAGTCATTTGTATAGATTGTCTTGTGCTAATGATAGTGCATATTTTGTGAGTCTCCTGAACTGACCTCAGGTGGTTCTTTTTGTGAGGCTTGAGGGCAGGTTTGGAAATCTCCGATTTCCCTCCTTGGATGCTAGAGAGGGCTTTAATGTATTGTAGTGGGTGTGTGGTTTTGTTGGCTGAATGTTATAGCCAAATGATATTTTCTGAGCCACAAAACAGTGAATGGGGTTAGTGGTATGGTTAAAGGCCTCTTGGGTGACTAAGATAAAAAATCTGACCCTGCAAAGACTTAAATATCTGTGCACAGCAATACAGTTACTATTTTTTATTGATTTGCTTTTAATTCTGTAATTTTTCTTAGGTGGAAACCTAGGAGCAGTGGCCACAGGAGGAGATACCGATGAAACCACTGACTTTATTACAATTCAGGCTTTCCCAGCCTTGATTGATCTACCACAAGAATCGGAAGCATCCAAAGTCAGCTGTGGGTCACGACACACGGCAGTTGTGACACGTAAGTGGAAATCTAAATACATGCATTCACCAGAAATAAGCACACACTGATATACCACTTACCTCAGAAGTCATGTTCAGTTTGATAGCTGAAAGGAGAAGTTACACCTCCTAATAATAACCCCGACTTTCCTTACTATGATCAAACAACCTGTTGGAACCAATGATTTTTGTCCTTGTGACTTTGTTCAAGAGATAACATCTTCAATCAGTCCTGGAGTCATGTCCATGGAGGCAGACATGAGTTACTGGCAGTTTTTTCAAACTGAAGCAGGCAGAGCGCATGAGCCTACTTAACAATGAAGGACTAGAGGAATGTGCAATGCAATGCAATGCCAAGGAATGCATTACACAGTTCCCTAGTCCTTAAAGCATTAATATTACCATGTGCAGTGGGCAGAGTTTGTGGTCCTGCTAGAGGCCGTTATGTACACCTCCATGGACATGACATCCAGGACTGATTGAAGAGGTTATATATTGCAGAAAGTCAGAAGAGCAAAATTCATATTGGCCATTATGTTTTCCTTGCAGTGTCAAAGCGGAACTACCACCCGACACAATCTTTAGCTTCACTAAGTCCCCATCTAGCGACTGGCTGCTTAGTAGCACTAGTCGCCAGAATAATTACCTTATTTAGTAGATTTCTGCTCTCTTCCCCGGCTGACAAGCAGGATGGAGCGCGGACATCTTGCCATTGTGACGTCCGCGCGCCTGCACTGTCAGTCCCAGTCCTGCGCCCCAAAGATTAAATTGAACTAATTAGAACAAAGAAATGGGGAGAAAACAAGATCTGAAAAATATATATCTGTTGTCCAAAATATAGAGACCAGTCACTAATGCAAACATATCTGTAGTAGTTTACTCAAATCCAAATAAGTCTGCTCTTACACGGGATATAAAACAGTGTATTCCAATATTTCAATACATGCAGTAAGACCTATCCTAAACCATCCGCTAAATAGTTAGCCCACGATTGGATCCTCAAGGCTGTGCAAATAGATATCAGGTTGCGTGGTGAAAATTATCTCTCACCAGCATTAGACAGTGATCTCTATCATATCGATCTAGGACTATGATGGTGCCCTGGAAAGGAAAAAAATAACCACGGAATCCCAATATATATGAACAACCAATCACTACTGGTAGAAAGGGAATATCCTTACAATAAACTACATGTGCATCAATTAAATATGGAATCACTCAACAACAGTCCCACATAGTGTAACGTACTGCCTGTCATATAAGAATATGTCTCAAAGGAATATAACAAAGACAGTCACATTAAAATAACTGTACTTATCAAAGATAATTGCAATACAGGTTATGCTCTATTTTTAAAGCAATACAATCAATACATCTTTGTATACAATATACAAATTCTAATATAATTAAAATACAAAGAACCAATATATGTTAGCAAAAAAGTACGTTGGGCCCACGTACACGATTATGTTGGTGTACGCTTATTAAGATGGTGATATCACTTTATATGGAAGATGGTATAACCTGGGAAACCAGTAACGGCATATCTGTTTGTTATGGACCACAGAGTTATGATGTAACTGTGCATTAGAAACGCACTGTCAGTTACCAGACGTTGCAATATATCCATGGCAATTAACCAATTGGTCGTCCAATCGTATCTGGGATCGGTTCTATCAGTTCAAATCTTTCTGCATACGTAGACAAATTTCTACAGGACTCTGTGAAGCGTTTGAGGTCGTATATTAGAGTTACTACACAAACATTAAAAATATTGGATGGAGTTGTTTGGGAATCGGACTGTTTGCTTGTAACAGTAGATGTACCTTCATTATATTCAGTAATCATCCATGACGTTGGCTGTGAAGCTGTGAGGTATTATTTAAAGGGATAGTAATACTTTATTATTACTATCCCCCATATTGTACATTTGCAAAATAATTTAATAGCCCCCAGGTTAATCTCTCAAACCTTTATGGTTTGAGAGATAACCGAAGGCAAAGTTCCCCCCTCCCTCCCCCTTCCCTGAAGTCAGCGTTGTACTGACTGTAGGGATATCCGGTCTGATTTTCATCGTGCGGCTCTGCAGCAGAGCCGCGATCTCGTTGGTGACAAAGAATTATATCACTGAAAAGGTCTTCTACAGGTGCCTGCAAACCAAGCACATGTAGAAGACCGTTTCAGTGAAATAATTCTTTTTCACTAACGGGATCTCGGTTCAGCTGCAGAGCCGCTAGCCTGTCGTACGACAGACTTCCCCTGCAGTCAGTACAACGCTGACTTCAGGGAAGGTGGGGGGGACTTTGCATTCTGTTATCTCTCAAACCATAAAGGTTTGAGATATGAACCTGGGGGCAATTGAATTATTTTACAAATATCTACAATATGGGGGATAGTAATCATAAAGTATTACCATCCCTTTAACTTTGCGACAAGATATACATCCAGATAAAACAGAATTTATTATTCAGTGTATTAGATTTATTTTGACTCGCAACTACTTTTGGTTTGACTCGGTGTTCTTCCTCCAGATTTTGGGATGTGCAATGGGTACCAGATTTGCTCCAAGTTACGCCGATTTATTCATGGGGTTGTGGGAGCATCAATTTATTTGGAATAATAACCAATTTGGTGCAAATCTGTTACTATGGAAAAGATACACCGATGATGTGTTCTTTATCTGGAGGGGGAACGCCAACTCACTAAAATTATTCATCAATTATATCAATACCAATAATTAGAAATTATTTTTTTCGGAAACATCAGTTAATTTCTTGGATGTTACATTATATATTCAGAATAATAAGATCTTTGTGAGAAATTACTGTAAACATGTGGATGCGAACAGCCTAATTCTTCCAAGTAGCTGCCATTTCAATAGATGGCTCATGAATATACCTTATGGGGAAGTAAGAAGACTAAAAATAAATTGTACAGACCCAGTGGTGTTTGAAGAAGAACTCCCAAAGTTAAGTGAGTGATTTGTACAGAGGGGATATAAGTTAGAAGAGTTCAATCAAGCAGTCACTGGAGTTAATTTGATAGAGAAAAATTATTGGCCCCAAAAAATGAAGAGGAAGGAAAAAATAACACTGAATCTACATTTCAATTGGCATTAGTAGTTAATTTTAATACAGATTTTAAATATTTCAGCAAAATTATAAAGCGACATTGGCATTATTTGAAGCAAGATAAGTAGTTGGAGACTGTTCTGCCTTATAACCTTAAGATTATTTATAAAAAAAGCCCAAAATATGGGGAATATTCTGGCACCAACTGTGCAGAATAGAAATCCAGGTGATAATAAAGGAAAGAACTGGTTAAAATCTGGGCTGACTTGCTTTCACAGTTGTGGAATTGCATTAGCTGCAGGAAAACCAAGAACGTTAGAAAGACACTTGTTTTATCTCTACTAGTACAAGAGAGGAATTTCAAATTAAAAAAACTTTTGTCATGTAAATCAAAGGGAGTAATATATATATTACAGTGCAGCTGTAAAAAACAATACGTCGGGCGGACGAAACGTAATCTAGGTGTCAGAGTGGCAGAACATATCAGAAATGTGGAGAGAGACTTTGAAAATCACAGTGTCTCTCTACATTTCAAAAAGGAACATAATTCAGACCCTAAATGTTCAACTTTTTTTTGTCATTGATGAAGTTAAGAAAGATGGGGGGGTGATTATCTAGAGGCAATGTCACGAATAGAATCAAAGTGGATCTTTGAACTTGACACCCTTCAGCCGGGGTGTTAAATGCAGAAATAGAATTGTTCGGTTTCTTGTAAAGAGGAACAATAAAGATGATACTTTTTGAAGAAGATTGCTCACAGGTGAAAGGTGGGGCTCAAATTCAACACCCGCCATGATATGAAAAGTTATGTTGGATGTGTTTGTTATATATAGATTTTTTTTTATATCTTGAGAAAGGAGGGGGTGCCCGTCCGAAATGCATTGATTTTAATAGTATTGGAAATATAATATTATACAATAACCTCTACAAGTTGGTGGAAGTATAAAGGAAACACTATGTGGACCAAGAACTGTGAAAATATGTCGGAGTTATAAGACATTCAGAAATTGCCAGTTTGTGAACTACAATCTGGAACACGAGGGGGAGGAGAATTTCTAACATATATATATATATATATATATATATATATATATATATATATATATATATATATATATATATATATATATATATATATATATATATATAAAATCTATGGCTTATAACTCCATTTGCTATTAAGTCACAGTAGAGAGAGCACTGTGTAAAATAATACTCCCTCAAATGGTTAATTCCCGTGGATGCATTGCAATGCCTGGTAACTGAGAGTGAGTTTCCGATACACAGTTACATCATAACTCTGTGGTTCATAACAGACAGATATGCCGCTACTGGTTTCCCAGGTTATACCATCTTCCATATAAAGTGATATCACCATCTTAATAAGTGTACACCAACGTAATTGTGTACGTGGGTCCAAAGTACTATTTTGCTAACGTATATTGGTTATTTGTATTTTAATAATTATATTAAATTTGTATATTGTATACAATGATGTATTAATTGTATTTGTTTAAAAATAGAGCATAACCTGTATTGCAATTACCTTTGATAAGTACAGTTATTTTAATGTGACTGTCTTTGTTATATTCCTTTGAGACATATTCTTATATGACAAGTAGTATGCTACACTATGCGGGATTGTTGTGATTCCATATTTCATTGATACACATGTAGTTTATTGTAACGGTATTCCCTTTCTACCAGTAGTGATTGGTTGTTCATATATATCGGGATTCCGTGGTTATTTTTTTCCTTTCCAGGGCACCATCATAGTCCTTGATTGATATGATAGAGATCACTGTCTAGTGCTGGTGAGAGATCATTTTCACCACGCAACCCTATATCTATTTGCACAACCTTGAGGATCCAATCGTGGGCTAACTGTTTAGCTGATGGTTTCGGATAGGTCTTACTGCATGTATTGAAATATTGGAATACACTCTGTTTTATATCCTGTGTAAGAGCAGACGTATTTGGATTAGAGTAAACTACTACTTATAATAGATCTCACATTGAATTGGTCTCTGGACCCGATGGTTTATGTGGATTGTTACCACTATCAAGACCCTCTACTTGTGGCGAAGACAGTCGGGGAAGAAATTGAAACATAGGCAAAAACTTGACACCTTTTGTCTGAGGTTGAATCATTTCACGAGAATGATGATGGTACCTCTATATCCTCAGAAGAGGACATTGCTTATCATCGTATCATAATCAGAACATTACTGAGATATTGCATCACACAATAAATAATGATGCCAATAAGGTTATACTTGATGAGCATGAAATACCCCTTTTTGACCCAGAAAAATTAGACATACTAGGTCAGGCGTATGGGCACCTATAAATAGTGTATTGGATCAGAGGGCCACTTGATAAAGTGGCCATGAACAAACTACAGGTGGAATGCCCAAGACCCTCTGTACAAAATAAATCCTGTCAGACACCAGATTTGGATCCTTGTATCATACAATATCTGATTAAATGCGGTAAAGACCCTAGGAAAAGGATACAGGTTTTTATAAGTCTGTCAGGATAAGTTATTGGATATGATGGGTTCCTTAGCTAAGCTCTTCGATTTTACTGAGGTAGCCATAACCAATAATACCCCTACTGACATTAACATTCTTAGGGGATGGATCCAAAGGGCAATGTGTTTTGTAGGGAATGCTAATACAGATATATTTATGGAGAGACACAGGTCAATGCTACTAAAAAGTGACCCTAAGTTAACAGAAATGGCATCCTCAGGAGCAGGACCCTCTGTGCATGATCTTTTATTTGGCGACTCCTTTATTAACGATCCCAACCTATTCGCCTCATGGCTGAATAAACGGCTACAAAGATTTTACAGTAGGAGGCTGTATCCAGAAGCTTTGGTGTTAGATGTGTTTCTTCAATCATGGGCAGAGTCATTCTTCAGACCAGGAATCCGCTAGCTACTGTAGTCCTAATAACTCTGCCAGTTCAGCCCTGGTTCGCTCCTCTTGTGGAACTATCAATAGATTACCCCAGATATCTTTTGCAGCTTCCTCTTCAGTTGATGGATCCCTTGGAGAATCCTCATAAATGATTGGTTTAGACCATGTACATCTCATGGCATAGCTGATCTCCGGAAGACTGTAGCTGTTGAAAGAAATTCGGAGACAGATTTGTCCCTCCTGAATGAAGCTTGGCCCCCCAGGTACCAGGGCACGTTACTCTTCATGATGGACAATTTGGTCTTGCTGGTGCTTGGAATGAGGTCTGGATTCTGTATCTTCTGATTTAACTAGTGTGATACATTTCTTATCCTCAATTTTTCACGAAGGGAGAGCATACAGAAACAAAATTTTTTTATAGATCCGCTAATCATAATTACTCAGAGGGTCGTCCTGTGGATCAGTACCCTTTATTATCCAGACTAATGAAGGGTATCCGACTATCCAGATCACCAACCTCTAGATATTCCTCACTTTCAGATGTCACTTCTGTATTGCGGTTCTTAAACTTGTGGCTTGATAATGACCTCTTATTGTTTAAACAACTTTCGGCTCAACTCGCGATATTACTTTGCTTGATTTCCTTCCAGTGGGTTTCTGATATTCATGCCGTAGAAGAGCAGATCCCCAAACTTTGCGTTGTTTGTTTTTTACGTGCATACGAGACTGCTACATCTGATGTGAGGTTTCCCAAGCTCTGCCACTCATGGATTTATTAGATTATGCAATCAGTGTGGGTAGCGATGTTTCTTGCTTCAGGGCACATTCCTCTTGAGAAGCTATGGCTTATCAGTTGTTATTGGGAGGCAGATTAGAGGATCATTTCAGAGCAGCGGATTGGTCCATGGAATCCACCTTTAAATTATTTTATTTTAGACCTATATATCATGTTTCTTGTAATGTTATTGATAAGCTTTAACCTAGCATAATAGCATAAGCCTCCTATCTTGTAATAAAATTCTTAGATTTTCCTAACTTTGTGAAGGAATGTCAGGATTTTATTAAATTCACGGAGGCAAATATTTTCCCAATCATACCCTACTCTTTTTGTGTTTTGGGAATGATGAGAGTTGCAGTTTACAACAGCTGGAGAGCCTCAAGTTGCTTATCCCTGGGTTAAATGAATAACTGTATTTAACAATTGGTAACACATTCACCCCTTGCACGGACTACTGCACTCAACAGCACTTCTCACTCCCACCCACTGACTGGCAGTTCATGTGGCAGGAGGCACTTAAACGCAATAGCACTTACTCCTTCTGTATCAAACCTACCTTCCTCTAGACTGTAAGCTCTCACGAGCAGGGCCCTCTGATCCTCCTGTTCTACACATCTGATTGTACTATTTAATACCTCTGTATGTCTATTCCCAATTGTACAGCGCTGCGGAATTAGTTGGCGCTATATAAATAAAGAATAATAATAATAACACATTGGGACAGCTATATATTTCTTCTGTAATAAACATTTGTTCTTATGGTAGTCATCTCTCTTCCTCCCTTCCAGGGTCTGGCGAGCTGTATACATGGGGATGGGGTAAGTAAAAAGGGCAAATATTGGTGTAACACTGACCTCTGCAAGTGTGAATGCTTTTTTTCTGGAATTCCTAAGAAATGTTTGTAAGAAAACATCTGAAATATCTTTCTATGAATTTAAAAACCTTAGACAACAAAAAATATAAAGAACAATGTATATGATCTATGGCTGAAATTCAGAGGTAAGAAAATCAGTGTATCGACTACACTGCTATTTAGTTGAGCTAGGCAGGCATGTAGTGGATTGGATACAGTCAAACACTTAACTACCTATGCTGTCAAAGTGTTGCGCACAAAATCTGTTATGGAATGCATCCAAAGCTTCTACCACTACTGTCATAGGAGAGGTTCTGGATACCACAGAAGAGAAGAACAAGTTGTACAGTACTTAGACTGTGTACCAGTCTGTTTGGTAATAATTTCTTTGTCGTCCAATATAGCTTACAGGTAATTCTGGGAAGGTGACAGCCCCTTTAAGTAGGCAGGAACCATTCTTGGAAAGGATGCAGGGTGAAACCTTCCTCACCCCCTTAGCTGGCTACTAGATAACCCACTCCAGTTAGATTTGTCCCTTGGAGAGAGAGGCTACAGAAAACATTTCTGCTTAGTTTTAGTTTCTATATTATTGTCCCATTATATATGGGGTGTAGAAATCCCCCATTAGGTGGATTACCATTGCTGACTTCCCAATGGTGGATTGCTCTGTTAACAGGTGCTACTGGTGGACCTTCCAGCCCTTTGGGAAAACCTTACATGCTGTTTCTTTAGCCCTGGAGAAGTCTCACTGAAGCTTCTCTTTTTCTCAATGGTAATCTGAAGACCTGCAAAAAAGGTGAGCAACCCTTTGAGTGCCATGGTCCACTTGTCCCACTGTTTCCCCTCCGGATAGGGGCACTTTTTTGGAGTTCTCATAACTCCTGCACTCCTCCTCTTCCTGATCTGTTGACTGTCCTGTCCTTTTTACAGGATGTTGTGAACAAAGGCCTCAGCTTGAGTTCTTTGAAGGTTCAGACTTCGGCGCTCTGTCTTTTTTCAGAGGTGCATTGCCGTTTTTCTGGATGTCAAAGGTTTCTTTCAGGGTGTCACTTACGCTTTCCCTGCCTTTAAGCATCCCACTCCTTAGTGGAATATTAATATGGTTCTGGGAGTCTTGCAGCGGCCTCCTTTTAATCTTTGGCTATCATTCCTCTTCGTCTCCTGACCTGGAAGATGGCTTTTCTCTTGGCAGTCGTCTCTGTTCGCAGAGTCGCTGAACTGCAGGCTTTGTCCTGCAAACCACCTTTCCTGGAGTTTCACAAGGGTAAGGCTGTTTTTTCGTACCTCCCAGGAATTTCTTCCTAAGGTGGTCTCTGAGTTCCACATCATTCAGGAGATTGTTGTGCCTTCCTTTTGTTCTGACCCAAAATCTGACAAGGAGAGGGATCTCCACTTGTTGGATGTGGTGTGCTGCCTTGAGTTCTGTGTGCGCAGCACTGAGTCTGTCTGTCAGACTGATGCACTTTTATGTCATCCCTGAGGGTCCTAGGTGTTCTGTCCCCACATGAAGGCGAATAAAGGTGTAACTGATAGCGACTGTGTGACTTTCCTACCTTCGTATCCAAGCAGTGGAGCAGACCGGACCGGCAGAAGCTCAGGTTAGATGGATACACGTAGACACTGTGATTTGATTCAATGTGGGTTTATTTGACCCAAGTACAGTGACAAGCAATGATATAATACTGAAATAACCTTGGTGTTGTCTGTTGGTATCTTTCCTGAGGCTAACTGCTGGTCAAAAACTGATGCCTTACGAGCCCAAGTGATGAATGACCAGTCACACAGCAAGCAGATGAAAACTAACTGGTTGCAGGAAGTGACATGGACCCAGGCTGCCTAAAACCACGCCCAGAAAAGGAAAAGCTTTATTAACAAGAGCAGAGGTGCAGCATATAAATTCTGGCCAGAAGATGGCAGCAAAACAACAATACATAGACACAACATGGTGATGGAAGAACTGATAATATGGTGGACAGTTACATGAATATGAGAACAGTACAGAGAACAGCACACTAGGACTGGTAAGGCTGCATCCAAGGACTATTGCATCTTGGATCAAGTCTACCCTTCGCAAGGCCTATGAACTCAGGAAGGAACATGCTCCTTTTCGCGTCACAGCTCATGCCACCAGGTATGTTGGGGCCTCATGGACCTGTAAGACTCAGGCATCTGCTGATCAGTTGTGCAAGGCAGCCATTTGGCCGTCTGTGCACACTTTTGCCAAACACTACCGTGTTGATGTTCTGGCTTCGGTTGACGCCAGTTTTGGCAGAAAATTCCTGGAGGCAGTTCTGCCTGTCCTGGACTTTCATTCCTGTGTCTAGGGGTCGTTAACTGTTGAGCCCTATTGGCTCTTGTTCAGTGCCCTGTGTTTACAGTTACTGGTGTGCTGTTTTACAGTTCTGTGTCCGTTGACACTTTGTTTGTTTGGGCTATTCCGTGTTTTGATTAGTCCATGAGAGCTCTGGTATCGGGGACCGGCGCTTTGTTCTTGCCTTCTTAACCACCACTTGGAACTTAATGTTGGTACATCCCAGAGTTACCTGTAAGCTATATTGGACAACAAAGAAAAGAGGATTTTAGTCTTGCCTGTTAAATCCTTCTGTTAGTCCATATAGCTTACAGGTCTCCCACCCTGTCAAGGGACCATGCTTGGTTTTCCTGTGGCTGGGCATGGGAGTCCTTTTGGGTTCATGCTCGCAGGAGGTTTTTCTTTTTCCATCTTGCTACCTAGGTTTATTGTCTCAAATCTAACTGGAGGGGAGTAACCAGTGACCAGCTAAGTAGGAGAGGAAGGCTCCACCCTGCATTCTTTCCAAGAATTGTTCCTGCCTACTTAAAGGGGTGGATCGCCTACCCAGAGTTACCAGTAACCTGTATTGGACGACAGAGAGAGTTTATTTCCTTCTTCTGGTTCTTCTTACCTGATGTAACCATCTATCACGGTGCCCTGTGATTGCCTCTTGCAGAATTGCCATAGAGTGACATTATTTACTTCCTAGCTGTCGCTCTCAATGAGTCACTATTCTTATAGGTCACCATGTTGGTGAGGTCATCGCGCCACCCACCTGTCAGGGTTTTTAAACCTCAGCCTGTGTCATTACCTTTGCCCTTTCATGATGTACCTGAGGTTATTGCTGTGTTGGTCCATTACTGTTCCTGTGTATTACCTGGCTACGTCTGACTACCCGTTCCGGTTCTGACTCCTGGCTACGTCTGACTACCCGTTCTGGCTCTGACCTTTGGCTCCGTCTGACTACCCGTTCTGGCTACGACCACTGGCGACGTCTGACTACCCGATCCGGTTCTGACCATTGGCTGCCTCCTGGTATACTCTTCGTTGTTGCGCTCCTTTACCATTCCGTGCCTCGGTTTGCTTTCCGTGTTGCCTGTGCCTTCCGCTCTGCGCTTGCTTCCGTTAGCGGCGCCCGTCGGTCACTCCGCGTGTTTGACCTCCCGTGGCCATCCTGGTTTGTGTTGCCTTACCTAGCCTCAGTATTGGCTACCTGCCTATTGTATACCCTGTCTGGGTATTGGTCTGCTCTAATATCCCTGCCGACTGTGTGTGTGGGAGTGCTCTGCACTGACCTCACATCTGTCGTGTAGTTCAAGGGCCATTCCGTTTCTGATCACCTGCCTGATGAACGGTGAGGAAAGTGACGCCACTGTTCCTCCCTGGTCTCGTGAAGGTGTGCCATTCATCCATATGAGTGGTGTACTCGCACTGTTATTCCATCTACCTGTGTGAGTCCCAGGGCCTTTCCATTAATGCTCATCTGCCTAGTGAAGGGTGAGGAAAGTGAGTTCACTGTTCCTCCCTGGGCTCGTGAAGGTGTGCCATTCTATCCGTGTATGCGGTGTACCCACACTATCCTTGCATCTACCTGTATAGTCCAAGGGCCATTCCATTACTGCTCACCTGCCTGGTGAAGGGTGAGGGAAGTGAGTCACTGTTCCTCTCTGGTCTCGTGAAGGTGTGCCACTATCTACTGCCACTTTGTGTCATTTGTTGCCACCAGCCTGTTTCCTTATTTCCTGTAATTTATTGTACTTAATAAAGTTTTATATTAAGTTCATCTGTACTTGTCAGTGTGTTAATTTCCTAGTCACCCCGTGACACCATCTTTGTTTCATCCACTCGTACCTGGATATGGTTGGGTGTATGGATGGAGGGTAAGTTGGGTGTTGGATGGAGGGTAAGTGACTGCCTATACTCTCTTTTATATATGTATAACTTTATGCCAATTGTGTTATTACAAATCGTATTGATTTTCAAACTGCCTAAGTCTCTTTTTCATATACTGGCATTATTGTATCATTTAAAATTTAGATGTTTAAACATTTTGGATTCAATATATGTTTTTTTCTCTGGAAAGCATTTGTGACCATGTCGGGGCGGTGCTATTACCCTATTGGTTTATTGTTGATTGTTCTTACAACCAACATCTGTGGTAACAAGCGTGAGTACTTTCCTGTGCATCATTTATAGATCAGTGCTATCTAGACATCTTATATTGGTGGATTGTGCTCCAGTTTTGGTTTTGTGTTTCTGTGTTTCCTAAGGGTCCTGGAGTTCCATCTGATTACTTGTGGAAAGCAGCATCTGCCTTATACCAATTGGGTGGCTGAGTGAGGGCAGTCGGAGTCCCCCATCTGCGCTGTTGACCGTTTTAAGTGGTCTTGGATATTATGAGTATCCTGGTGTATTGTTGGAGGACAGTGATTTTTTTAAGATATTGCACTAGGAAGCGCCCTTCTCTCTTTTTTTCTTTGTTCAACAATACATCCCAGTCCTCTTCTCAGTCAGATATGTAGAGACTGGTCGGTAAAGTCTCTACCCACTCTGGAGGTCACAGTTCGGTAGTCTTTGTTGGAGAAATCACTTCTGAGCATGTTTAGACTCAGACTGCATTGAAGGGGTGCATTCGTAAAAATGATAGGACCCTTGGGGTTAATAGCAGTAATCCTAGAGACCTTCTCTGTTGGGGTGAGTAAAAGGGGGTTTAGCACCTCTAATCTCACCCCCTTAAAACTGGGTGAAAAAAAAGGAAAGCAGTCAGTGCTGCATGGTAAAATCAAGAACCCTATAGAGTATCATGTGCCCATCTGGGAAACTATCTTACACAAAATAAATCTATCTCGCAGATGAGAGCCATCTGCCTCCTTGATGACACAAAATAAAACCAAAACAGCCTATTGGGCAGAGCTAGTGAATAGACTTAGGTTAGGGAGTGGAAGGAGTTGAGCTCTTTAGTGGTTAACCCTTTAAATGCCTGACTTATTGTGGAGGCAAGTTTACCCATGGTTCCCATTGGATGCCAGACAAAGTCAGCCAATATGTGGTACTTGCCATTTTTTTAAACTGAAAAAATAATCTTATGCTTTGGTTTTACCTACATTCATGGCCTGCGCGGCCCCCTAATTACCAGAATCGAAAAATGGTATTTTCAAAGTTATGAAATAAAACGCACATTCCAGTGGTTACATAGTAACACTGTCCTTAAACAGCTGAATAACTATATAAAACTATGTACTTCTTGTGTGTTCCATACACATGAATGGGCTTTAGTTCCCCCTCCTAGACTTGTAGGACCAAACAAATTATAAGAACCCGGTCTTACCCTCCAGTATCAAGGTGGCAGGTGCTGATGTCCCATCCCAATTCAAGGGGTTTCTTGGATGGATGAGAGCATCAGTGCAAGAAACATTCAACACCATGCAGGAATCAGTGAAGAAAAGATCCAGGCTTACAAACTCTGAGAAGGGCCTTCTT
Source organism: Rhinophrynus dorsalis (assembly GCA_037306005.1). NCBI lineage: Eukaryota > Metazoa > Chordata > Amphibia > Anura > Rhinophrynidae > Rhinophrynus > Rhinophrynus dorsalis. The sequence continues at coordinate 418,604,940 of CM074721.1, forward strand.
TTTTTCCCTATCCCTATCCCATGGATAAGAGGGCATATAGCACTTTAAAAAAGCAGTTCTTAGTAATAGACCAATGTCTCAAATCTGCCACGACCATGGTGTGTATGCTCCATTTGGCTATCTGAATTTGAGGAAAAGGTTGAATCACCAGTGTCAAGATCCAGGCTCCTAAAGGAATTATCTAACATGCAGGATGCTATAAACTTCTCATGCATGCCTCATTGGATAACAAAGATGTTGGCTAGATAATCTGCCCTGTCCATAACTGCCAGTAGGGACATAGGGATAAAAGCATAGGGAAACTAACCCTTCCTTAAATAATTAGTTTCATTAACATTTGAAGGCAAGTGACTTTCCTTCCCTTACAGGAGTATATAGAGCAAGAAGACTGGCCTTTCAGGAGTCTAAGTGCTACCAACTGGGTATAGCCTATGAACAGAAAGAAGGAACATCCCACAAGGTTCAAGGGGAGGTACTAAGAAGGACTTTCCCAGAAGAACCCAGTTCAGGAAGGATACACGATGAAGCAGTGTGGGCCTCATGTCCAGTTTCCGTAGGGGGCAGATTGGAACAATTTGCAGAAGTCTGGAAGACATCTCAATCAGACATATAGGATTTTCAGATCATGCAGTTGGAATATTCACTAGAAGTTGTTACAGTCCCAAGAATTTCAAGGATCAAGATTTTTGCAACACCAAAAAACAACACAAGAGCAAGACTGATGAATCGAACACTATAAGAATTACGACAGAATGCTGTGATCAAGCAGATGCCAGAATGGGCAGGGTGTATATTCAGTTTTTTTTTCTCAGTCCCAAAGAGATCAGGAGGAGAGAGACTGATTCTGCATTTGAAATGTTTTAACAACTTCATAAAAGTCAAGAAGTTTGAGATGGAATCTGTTTCATCAGTCATCAGAGCAGTCTATCAGGGCTCATTCCTAACAAGTATAGATCTGCAGAATGCATCACATCATGATCAGACAAACCCATCTAAAGTTTCTAAGATTTGTTTTCAACATTCGCCATTTCCTGTTCAGGGCCCTGCCATTCAGCCTGACATCTGCTCCAGAGTGTTCACAAAGATTCTGGCTCCCTGTCTGGAGACCCTAAGAGAAAAAGGGATGAAGGTCATTCCATACCAAGACGACATTCTGGGTGTAGAAGAATCTGAACAGAAAGCGAGAATAAGCATAGAAATCTGTCTCAATAATTTTTCCCGGATGGAATAGCTCATAAACAGAGCAAAAATTCAGTTGGTCTCTTCACAAAACCATGTGTTTCTGGAGGTAGAGTTCAAGACTGCCATGGGGGAAAGTCTTTCTTTCCAAGGACAGGCAGGCATCAATAAAGAAGAATGTATTTGAGTTCCTGAGAAGGCCTTCCTGCACGCAATGGAATTTTCAAATCTATTGGGAAGCCTATCCTTAGCAGGCCACATTCTTCCCTGGGAAATAATCCATATTAGGAAGACCCAGGCAAACTTACTAAGATTTTGGAAGAAGGATTCCTGCAATCACTCACACGTAATTCCAGAATTACAAACCACAAAGATAGAATTAACATGGTGGATGGTGAGCAACAACCTGAATCAGGGCAAGTATTTGGACTGTATGGAAACTTCTAACTACCGATTCCAGCCTGCTGGGCTAGGGAGGTACATGGAAAAACAGTGTAGCCCAGGGGATATGGTCCAGACAGAAGAAGTCTCTCCACATCAACGAGCTAGAGTTAAGAGCAGTTTGGAAAACCCTAAAATTTTTCCAAGCAGAACTGAAAGGGAAGTCCTACTTCCGGGTAGGAGTGGGTGGGACCGTGGGAAGCCTCCTAACGTCATTGGTGACACGATCACCGGTAACCATAGGAAAGTTTCCCCGGTCCCATTCACTCCTACTGGAGGTAGGAGAGAAGGGAAGGAGAACTATTGATCTCCCAGCACAATCGGCTGGGAGATCAATAACTGGGGGGACATCAGAAGGGGTCCTGATGTCCCCCCACGAGGTCTGAATGTATAAATAAATAATAAAACAAAAATATTGCCAAAATTAACCCTATGAGTGCCGCAGAGGCTTCCAGAGCATTGCTTTGCAATGCGCTGGAGACAGCTGTGGCACTCACAGGGTTACTAATGTTGGGGGGTATTTTTCTTTACCTAAGACCTCATTGGGGGGCTCAAGATGCCCCCCAATGAGGTCTATAATAAAAAAAATATCATTTTTTTAACCCTGTGTGTGGCACGGGGGGGGTTCAATGCAGACACCCCCCCTCCTGTGGCACACACAGGACTTTTCTTTACTATTACTTTACATTCAAAGCTTGTTGGGGGGCTCTGAGGCCCCCCAACAAGCTATGAATAAAGAATAATAATTAAACCTTTGTGTGCCACAGGGGGTCCAATGCATTGCTTTGCAATGCATTGGACACCCCTGTGGCAGACAAACGATTTTTTTTTTTTTTAATTGTTTCCATTTGTTTTATTGAAACCTCATTGGGGTGACATCAGGGGTCCTGATGCCCCCCAATAAGGTGTAAAAATAAAAACAAAAACATGCATGCACCACAGGGGTGTATAATACAGTGCTTTGCAATGCATTGGACCCCCTGTGGCACGCACATTTATTTTTTAATCTGCCGTATGGTATGTCCTAGGAAAGAATAAAAAATAATAACATGATAAACATTAACCCTCTGTGTGCCACGAGACATCCAATGCATTGCTTTGCAATGCATTGGACACCTCTATGGCATGCACACAAAATGCGCACACACACACACACACACATACGTACGTACGTACGTACCCTACCCACCAGCCTAGTTCCACAGCCCACTGGCAGTCCCATTCCCACAGTTTGACCCCCCCAGCCTGGTTCCACTACCTACTGGTGGACCAAAGTGCCAGTACGCACTGGATTCAGTGGAAACAGTGTATGTGGGGGACTTACAGTGCACTGGTAATCACAGATCCCCCATATGTACTGTCTTACCTCCCCCACCGCCATACTTGCTCACTGCCCACTGGTAGATATACCCACATACACTGCCTGGCCCCTCGTCCCTCTTACCTGGTTTCACTGGCAGTCACAGGTCCACCGTACACGGATTGACCACTGGTAGACATAGAATCATACATACACTGTTTGCTTCCCCATCCTTGTTCCACTGGTAGCCACACTCCTGGCACCCAGTATGGCTCGTCAACCCATAGCAGTGGGCTACCATTTTTCATAGGCTGGCAGGAGGTCCTCCTAGGAAATCCCATGGTATTGAACAATTTTCGTATCTTTGAAGTGACTGATTTGTAAAGAAAAAAAAAATTCTGTAGCACCACATTCTAGAAACAGATGTATACACTAACTTAGGGGTAGAAAGGCAAGTGACCCCTTATTAGATGCAGCAGGTTATCTTCTTTCCAAAATTTTATGGTTCTCTACCTTTTCTTCACTTCTGTAGCTGTTATAACCATTTTCATGCACACAAAAATGTTTGAGAAAATGTTAGAAAAATTAGGTGTTGTTTTGTACTTCTAGCACCCCCTACGGTATGTAAACTCATACCAATTGGGTTCCATTCTTCTCCTAAGAGCACTAGCTAACAAATACAGTTGGAAATACCATAATTTTCAAGGGTTTCACTACATTTGAAGGGACAGAAATGTAAAAAAATTGCAATTTTTTTCCTGTATCGCATCCTTCTGGAAACATTTATGCACACTAGGATTGGGGTAAGAAGGCAAGTGACCCCTCATTAGATGCGGCAGGTTATCTTCTTTCCAAAATGGTATGGTTTGTGTACCCTTTCTTCACTTCTCTAGTTGTTATAAGAGGATTTTAGTCTTACCTGTTAAATCCTTTTCTATTAGTCCATACAGGTTACTGGTCTGCACCTTAGTAGGCAGGAACAATCCTCAAAGTGTATGCAGGGGGTGGAGCCTCCCTTCCCTCCTTGGCTGCAGCTAGCCAACCAGCTCCAGAAAGATTTGAGACACTAACTATTGACTAGATAGTGAAGGGAAAGAAGACTCCTGTGAGCATGACCCCAAAGGACCCCCACAGTCTGCCACAGGAGAGCCAAGCATGGTCCCTTGACAGGGTGGGAGACCAGTAACCTGTATGGACTAAGAGAAAAGGATTTAACAAGTAAGACTAAAATCCTCTTTTCTCTGTCGTCCAATACAGGTTACTGGTAACTCTGGGATGTCCAACCATTACGTTTCCTAGAGGTGAGAAGAAGGCAAGGAACAGGCGCAAGGCACCCAAAGTCACCAGAACATATGAACCATCAGATCAGAGATAGCCCAACAAGAACTGAAGTATCAATTGACACAAAACAAGGGTAACTGCACCCCAGGAATGTTACACAGCACACTGAACTAGAACCAACAGGTTCAACAGAGAAGGAAGCACTAAGAACCAAGGAAAATCCTAGACAGGCAATACTGCCTCCAGGATTTTCTTCCCAAAGCTGGCATCAGCCGATGCCAACACACCCACACGGTAGTGCTTCGAAAAAGTGTGCGCAGACTACTAAGTGGCCGCCTTGCATTACTGATCAGTGGAGGCCTGATTCTTGTAAGCCCTAATAGATCGAGTAGAATGAGCCATGACCCTGAAGGGGACAGGCTTCTTCCTCACCTCATAAGCCTTGCGATAGTGGACTTGATCCAAGAGGTGACAGTCACCTCGGATGCAGGTCTTCCTGCCCTAGGACCCTCAGGAATGACTAACAGAACGTCAGACTTCCTGATAGACTCAATGCGATGCACATAAAACTTGAGACAATGCACTATGTCGAACAAGTGGAGATCCCTCTCTTTGTCAGAAGTGGGGTCAGGGCAGAAAGAGGGCACCACAATCTCCTGATTGATGTGAAACTCAGAGACCACCTTCGGTAGAAACTCCTTAGAAGTGCGAAACACGGCCTTGTCCTTGTGAAACACCAAATAAGGTGGTTTACAGGATAGAGCATGTAACTCTGCAACACGGCAAACAGATATATTCGCTAGGAGAAAAGCCATTTTCCATGTCAGCAGAGGCAGAGGAATAGTAGCCAAAGACTCGAAGGGAAAACCAAGTTAAGATCCCACTGAGGAGTATGAGCAACGCCTTGAAAGAATACTTTGACATCAGGAAGGATGGCAGTGCGCCTCTGAAAGAAAACAGAGAGAGCAGACGTCTGAACCTTAAGGGAACTGAAAGCAAGGCCCTTATCCACACCATCCTGCAAAAAAAGCTAGGACCGTAGGTAAATCAAAGACCTGAGACAGGTCCCTATCTGCACACGAGGACAATAAATTCGACCAGACACGATGGTAGATCTTGGAAGAAACAGGCTTGCGGGCAGTGAGCATAGTAGCCACCACCCCAGAAGAGAACCCTTTCTTCTTCAATATTGAGAATTCAATTTCCAAGCCGTCAAAGCTAGCCGATGCACATCCTCCTTCCACAGGTAACCCTGTAGAAAATCCAGGGAGCCGAAAAAAGGCTCTGCTACCGATAGGTCCACAAGTTCCGGAAACCAAGACTGTCGAGGCCAGTATGGAGCAATCAGAATGACTGGGCAATGCACCAGTCGTAATTTCCGTAACACGCTGTGCAACATGGGAAGGGGAGGAAAAAAGTAAGCCAGAGGAATCGTCCAAGGAATGTACATCGTGTCCACCGCCAGAGCCAGAGGGTCTCGCCCTCGAGAGCTGAACAGAGGAACCTTCCTGTTTTGTCTTGTCGCCATCAGGTTGATGTAAGGGGGACCCCATCGCTGAACAATGGAGTTGAAACACCTGCAGATGTAATTCCCACTCTCCACTGTGTGTCGACTGAGGAAGTCCGCCATGACGTTGTCTACACCTGGAATGTGCACTGCGGAAATAGCGGGCACGTGCTCTTCTGCCCAGGACAAAATAGCCTTGACCTCTAACCAAGCAGTGAGACTTCTTGTTCCTCCTTGTTTGTTGATATACGCCACAGCTGTGGCGTTGTCGGACTCCATCGTTACTGGGCTGTCTTCTGAGAAGTCCAATGTCTCAGGGCATGAAATATCGCCCGAAGCTCCAGAATGTTGATCGGAAGAAGAGACTCATCTGGAGACCGACCCTGAGCTCCCCAGGCTGGCATCCGTCGTCACTTTGGTCCAAAAGGTCACCAGAAAAGGACTTGCCCTTCAGCAGGTTGGAGAGGTCGAGCCACCATGACAAGCTCATCTGCACATGAAGAGGAAGGGAAACAAATGACTTCCGAAGATCCTGTGGACCCTTGGACATCTGGATCACAAACCATGAAATGAAAGGGATCTTGTACCCTTCTTTCACCACCTGTAAAACCCATGGGTCCGCCACAGAATCCTCCCAAATGCTGTGATAGTGTCGCAGACGACCACCCACAGCGGAGTGCGGACCCGGGTTCAGCGAGTCATGTCGAAGAAGTCTTGGAAGCCTTGGGCTTGGAGGAAACTTTGCGCTTCCACTGTTGTTTGGGTTTGGAGGAGGTACACGGAGCTGAGGGAATCGTTTGGTTACGCTTGAGCGGCAACTTCTTCTTAGGGACCAAAGGTAGAAGAGTACTCTTACCCCCAGTGGCTTCACTGATCAGATCCTTACGATCTGGCCCAAACAAAGAGGTACCCTGAAAAGGCAGGGAAAGTAAGACTTTCTTAGAAGCCGTGTCAGCAGACCAAATCTTGAGCCAAAGAGCTCGTCTGGCCACCACAGACAGGGTGGAAACCCTAGCCATCATGCGGATGGCATCAAACAAGGCAGCAGAAACGTAGTGTTGTGCCTCAGATATGTTGGCAAGGAGACGCAACTTATCCAAAACAGGGGCATCCTGATGGACCGCATTGGTGAGCTGCTCAGTCCAGACCGCAATGGCCCGGTTCACCCACGCAGCAGCAGTGACAAAAATAGACTTGAGGGAAACCTCAATCTTATCAGTCCAGTCCTTCAGAGCAGAGGCATCAGGGACTGGTAACGCAGTAGGTTTGGATAGTCTGGAAATAGGGGCATCCACTTTAGGAGGATGAACCCACTGAGCAAGCGTGGCCTCAGAAAAGGGATAAAGCTTAGCAAATTTCCTGGAAACAGACGCTTCTTGTCAAATTTCCACTCTTCAGACACACTGTGGTTAAGAGTGGGGTTAGGTGGAAAGTATTAAGGGGATTAGCAGGCTCCTGGAATACATCAGAAGGGACCTCTTGAACTAGGGGAATGTTAAGAGTAGTTAAGACAGCCCTGATTAGGCTCTCAGTGGGGGTTCAGGATCAGCTTCAAAGGGGTCCCCAAGAAACTGAGAGGACTCCAACACAGAATATTCCTCAACATCTGAGTCCACCAGCAGTTCCTCCTCAGAGGAATCTGACACATCAGGTACTCCATGAGGTTTAGGCAGGGAAGACCTGACGGAGGAGGGGGCCTGTCAAGCCTGAAAGGCCCCCTGTATTTGGGATGGGAAGAGTTGTAATGTGGACCTAAGGTCCCTAGCCGCAGCCTTAAACTCTTGCACCCAGGCTGGCTCTATAGCATGGCTGGAGGTCCCTAGAATGGTGTCAGGGACATCAGAACATGCTGGGTATAAATGACCTGAATATTCTCTAAGTAGCCCTGAGTGACAGGAAGGGCAGCGTGCAGTGGGGGATACAGAGACCCCAGCCTTAGTCTTAGGTCTAGCCCTAAGCTGCAGCGCTATAGATATTCTCACAGTGTCAGAATACACAACTGTATAATAAATCACCCAATTATAGTGTGTGAGATTAAAATTTCACCCCAGAAATCTATAAAATAAACTTATCTGGCAGGCGAAGGGTTAATCTGCAGAGGAGAGTCCAAGCCCTGCCTAGGATACTAGCCAGAAAAGCTCACAAAATGGCTGCCACGGCAGGAGCCAATCAGAAACAAGGGAGCAAAGCAAGTGCTCATGGGAAATGTAGTTTTCCCAAAAAGTACCCTAAAACAGTGTCCAAAGCCCCTGAGCCCCCCAACACACTTGAAATATCAACTGGATGATAGAGCAAGGGTAGACAAGTAAAGTGAGCCATCTCTGAAGTAGCTATGATAAACGGTACACAGTCTAGTGCCATAGAAGTGAATGGAGCAATGGCGCCTACGCGGTAAAGCGCGGCTTAAAGACGCAGTTTTCAGTTTTTACAAATATTAAAGTAAAACATAAAAATATGTAAAACATCCACAGAACATGTGAGGATACCCAGAAAACACTAATCCATTAGGAAAAGTGCCATAAACCCCCCAAAGTTTGTCAAACCAGCAGTTAAAGGGTTAAGTTACCACATAAACCTGCTCCAAACAGACAGACGTACAAATATACCCAATGAGTGCAGGAGTGTGCAGTAAGAACCCCAGGAATACACCCCTGTGCGGAGGAGCACTGTGGGACAAGTGGACCTGCAGCACTCAAAGCGTAGCTCACCTTTCCTGCAGATCTGTCTTCAGATTACCATGCAGCAAGAAGTACCTCAATGAGTAACTCCTGGGGAAGCACTTGAAACCAAGATTTTCCCCCTCAGGGCTTAAGGTCCACAAAAAAGCACATGGATACGGAGCTAGCCACATCTAAGGGCATTTGTCAGTCATGGTAATCCGCCTAATATTGGTATTCCACATCTAACAGAAAAATAAAAAGATTCTAAAACTATAGCAGAACAGTTCCCATCCTTGTGTTGTCTTCACGGAAGAACAAATCTTTCTGGAGCTGATTGGCTAGCTGCAGCCAAGGAGGGAAGGGAGGCTCCACCCCCTGCATACACTTTGAGAATTTGTTCCTGCCTACTAAGGGGCGGATCGCCTCCCAGAGTTACTAGCAACCTGTATTGGATGACAGAGAAAATAAAATATCTTACTTTAATAGAATTTCTTCTGGGGAAGGGAACACCTGAGCCTCCTTGAGCGACACACTTTTAAAACTGAAGGCAGTTAGGCAGGGGCAAGGGTGAGTAGCTAGGAAGTGAGAGGAGTTTTTATTAGAGTGTCAGCTTAACCTCCCATGGTCAATGACGCTAGAGAAAAAGATTTACCGTCTAATACATTCACCAGCAGAAAGTGAGACTGAGGTTAGCAAAGTTGATTATCTAACCAGATAATTTAAAATGTTTGTGCAGATCCATAAATAGACAAAGATCACATGATCAAGGCAGAATTTAAGTTGCCATGATGTTGAATCTGTGCTGTTAATGAAGCCATAATTTTGAGTCGTAAGTTCAAAGGTATGAGCCACAAACTGGTAATGATGGTTATGTAATTCAAACCTCATGTAATGAAGATTTTATTATGGAGATTTGATTATTTTAAATCTAAAGAAAAAAACGTTAGCCTGGTTCCATGGTAGTGAGAGATGTGAGGGATTACAAAGTAATTGGTGAGGGTATTGAGACATACTGAGAACCCCCCCCCCCCCCCAAGGGGAAAAAAAAAAAAGTACTAGAAACCCTAGACTTTTTTTTTTCTTGGGTGTTGTGGACTCACAACAACCACCAAAAACAACAACTACAAACAACCACCACCATGTTTGGTAGAAGCTGTGAGAAGAGAATCTGATATGACCGCTTGCAGTACTCAGTAGTCCGACAGTGCGTTCCTCCACTCTTGGAAACGTATTTGAATCTTCCTTCCAGCAAATGGTGTAGACTGGAACTCACAGCTAACCATGTTGAGGAAAGATTTATGGAAGCAAATTTATATCTTCTGCCAGTTTGGCTTTAATTTACTGGAAACAGCAAGGAACTGTAGCAGATATTGCCTTAGCAATGCATTCCATACCCCTCTGCCACTCAGAGGGTTAAGGAAGTGAAAGCACTTTCCTTGAAAATACTAAGGACGGAAGTGATTTTGTGAAGATGACTGCAGCTTCCACAAACAAGTGTTCTGACAGCCAATAATCCTGTTGATATTTTCCTATTAATTATTTCATGGTGTCTACATTCTAGTATCACACCAGCTCACAGATAAAAAGAAGCATTTTAGAGACTTGCTACTGTTCACGTAGCCTTTACATTTAATGCTGAAGTAAAAGAAAATGTGATCATACATACATTTTCATTCAAACATGCAAAGGATATGGAGGCCTTCTTGGCTTACAGGCCCATCCACCATCCTTGCATAAGAAGGCAACACCCTTTTAGTCACAATGTCAGTCTTCCCTATATGGGATGCTAGGGTGTTCATTCTCACAGAGTGATCCTAAGTCCCCCACCCTCTTCTATGGTATTGAAGTAGAGGTATTCTGTAGCTACAGCAGGGGCACCTAGACATTGACCCTGTACTTTTTTTTAGTTTACTTAAATAAGCATAAAGTAGGACATAAAATAAAAAGTGGAATTGCGTAAAAATAAATAATATCCAGTTGGAAATTAAATAGTCCTATTGCCTCTATGGGTGAATAAAAAATAAATAAAAACCCACAACAAAAACACCCATACACAAACATTCTCCACTATTAAAATAAGTGATTGAGAAAAACAAGAGTGTGCAATTTAATTCCTGAGTACTACATGTATTTAGCATACTACAGATACTTTATATATTATTCACAAATGCAAACTTTGTGCATGGGTTGCGACTAACATTTCTTTAAAAACATTTTATTTTCTGAATTTCTAGGTAAATATGGACAACTTGGCCACGGGGACACACACAGCTTGGATCAACCAAAACTAGTTAAATATTTCTCAGAGCATCAGCTTTGCGTTAAAGATGTGGTTTGTAGACATTGGAACACTTATGTATTGTCTGTAGAAAACTAAATGGAAAGGAATGTAGTGAGAGGGGGTTATGAACATAAAGTGGAGCCATTCTGGGGCAAACCAACTGCTCCATGGATAAAAAAAAAAAAATTCAAATGGATCTTTTAATGCTAGGTCTCAGCACATTGCTTTGCTAGCATTTAAGGGGTTAAAACCCAAATTAAATGTGAGATTTTTTTTTCTCCCTTATGGTACACGGTTTGTTTGCTCCAGAGTAGCTTCACTTTCTTTGTGCATGTGGCCCTCATTTGAAACCCTCAGACTGTGTAATTGAACAACTGTGGTGCTGCAATGCACTTCAATTTAAAGAACATAAAAATGGTTTGAGTTATACAGATTTCAATTGGCCACATGTCTGAAAGCAAACTGGAGCAATTCTGGGGCAAACCAACTGAACTGTAGGGGAAAATAAACATTCCCCAAAGTCCTGTTTATAGTAGCTTTAACTCCTTGAATTCTATGTCTCTAATGGTGCATTGGAGACCTTTCTAGCATTCACATGGTTAAAAACCTAATTTAGATCTGTAGATATTGTGATTTGTTCCCTGTGGTGCAGTTGGTTTACCCTAGGGCTGCTCCAGTCTGCTCTTATACACAAGACTTCATGCGTTTCTTGTATGCACCTCCTAACCAACTTTTTTGCAAATCTGACTTCCGCCCTCTCTTGTGCTGTGCAATATAGTAGCACTTAGCCATGCACAGTGTAGCGCTACAGTCTGGCACCATCAGCCATTTTAGTGCTGTGCAGCATACCAGTTGTTGCTTTGAATTGTCACGATAGTTCTTTGCAACTGCTGACCCAAATGTCACAAACTACAAAACGGGACTGAAATATAGGGTGCATATGTACAAAGTGAAAAGCAGCATAATGCTGGGGCTTACTAACTGCAAAAACTGCATTTAAAATAAATGGATTTTTGTCCCCTGGTTTGCCCCAGATTGAATTACTCTACTCTTGTCTAATTAAGGACATCCTGAGACATATGTACAAAGTAGAAATTGGTGCAAATTGCACAACTCCTTTATCCCATTATACACTGTTACAGCACTCTAGGTCAGGAATAGCCAGCCTGCAATCCTCTAGTAGTGGCTGGTCATTTCCCATTGTTGTGAGGATGAGAATGATGGCAGATTTAGTCCAACAGATTCTGGATGGCCATAGGTTGCCTACTTCTACACTGGGTGCTGTTATCGCTCCAGAGAAAAGCACGGCACAACAATACAGAAAACAGGACAATAGTGTATTTATGGTACACTTCTTAGAACAAGTTATCTTGGGCATAAACATATGTATTTCTGCCAGTTCCTCAAATATACACATTTTATTTAGTCTCTAATGTATGCAATTATTTGTTTGTATTAGTTATATAACGAAACACACAGTAAACCTTCAATTTTAACACTGTGTACATTTAATTTACTATACAGGAATTGTACATAGGTCAAAAAAGTAATACATCAGATATGTTGCCACAGTTATTTTTGCATTTTTCAAACGATGTCCCTGGATAGGCACAAAAGCAACTTACTTTAATTTAACCCTTAGGATGCTAGAGACCTCTCCATCTCATAGCTTTGCGGTAAGCTGGAGAGATTTCTAGAATCCAGGGTGGTTATGTCCATGTTTCCAAAACAGTAAGGATACTGGCAGGTGAAGCATGTACTATAGAGAGCACAATCTGTAAGAAGACACCGTATAAACATATACAGGTCCAAGGTTATATGGATAAATGTCAGTCAGTGTATGAATGGACCAGACCAGATCTATACACAAGAATATTGGTTCCCAGGCAAGCACTTGGCTTTGCAGCATTATCAGATTCCTATTTTTGTTTGTTTACTAGCACTGACACTATAATAGATCAATGGTGTGTGTGTATATTATATATAAAATTATCCTATATAATAATTCGCTAAATCATGTGTAACGCCGCAGCATGCGCAGTAGACACTGCTGCGCTTGCTGCAGTCATACGCAGTAGAGAATGCCCGCTCTGCGGCTGATACAGAGCTGGGCGCTCCGAAGGAGCGTCCAACTCTGCATCAGCCATGGCGCGGGCAGTCTCCACTGCGCGTGACTGCCCCGTGACCGGGTGGCAGTGGCACTGTGGCCCGTGTAACAGGCTGTTCAACTAGTGTATTATATATATATATATATATATATATATATATATATATATATATATATATATATATATATATATATATATACACACACACACACGCACACACAACTCTTGGGCAGTATTCTGCACTTGTGATCCTCTTCAGAATCAAACTGTTTCTACACTGTAAGATAACACATACTCCTTAACTTGTATATGATAGTTATCCACAGAATTCATACTATTCTAGTGCTCTGAAGTCATTCAATATACCCTACAATTGTCTGCGTCTTGACTTCTTTTCTGTCCTTGTTTGGTTTGGCAGTAGTTGCAAAAGTAAAAACAATGTAGTAATGGAGTTAACTGGTAAACTGCAATAAAATGTACATCTCTGCACTTAAGTACTATTGCAAGGAAACCTTTGGCAGTCAGTGAGGCAAGATACTTAAAGGGATAGTAACACTTCATTTTAACTTTATTTTATTTTGTAGGCATTAAAAAAACATGAAGAATGATATAAGTCTTATCGCTCAAACCTTTATGGTTTATGAGATATTCACAAGCAAAGTTCCCCTCCCCGCCCCTTTTACCTACTGTAAACAATCTCTTCTCAGATGTGAGTCTGGTTGTATGACAGTACAGATAACAGAAGGGGACAATTTTCTTTGTATGAAAACAATGAAAGCCCTTCCCCCCTTGATAAGTTTTTCAGCTTTTTCCATTATCTTAATTGAAGATTGTCCCTCTCTGCAGTCTACCTGGGCATCTCCCTTCTGATTTGGTTGAACAGGGGGGGGATACTTTGTTTGTGAATATCTCTTAAACCATAAAGGTTTCAGAGATAAGACTTATATCATTCTTCATGTTTTTTTAATGCCTACAAAATAAAATAAAGTTAAAATGAAGTATTACTATCCCTTTAAGTAGATGAATTTGCCTAAAAATGGGCAGCTGTTTCTGTTCTTATGGAACTTCAATTCTAGCCCTTGCCTTACACTTCTGAAGGTTGTCAGTTCTTCTCTCATCTAGAGAGAGAACATTGTCCTAGAATTATGACCTGCTTGTCTGTATTTTACTACATTAAAATACATCACTTTGTTCTGTACCTCTATATGTACAATTGATAATGTTATATACAGTTAAGGTGCAAAAATTGTGTTCACTAGGGATAATGGTAGAAATAAGTCATTAGCAATAATTTAATGAAAGATGTAGTGTTTAACAAGACAGGCTGCTGAGGTTTCCAAACCTGTCCAAAAGGGCTGGATCTTTTCTTAAACACAAGTGAGTGTCATAATGAATGAGTCACTGATACTCAAGTGTACTTAAAGCAGGGATATCCATAACCATTTGAATGCCAGTGACGTATCCAATGAATTGCATTGCAATGTCACCCTGGCACTCAAAGGGTTTTTCCCTGGCCTTTATGGACTTTGGAGTGTGAGCACTGCTGCCTTACATTAAGCAATTACTGGCCCTATATACAAAATAAACAAACAATTTTGGAGCAAACCAACTGGGTTGGTGGAGATATACACTCTTGAGATTCAAGACATTAAAAGTTTTAGAAATTCTCCAATGCATAGATTTGTCATGTGCCCTATGGTACAGGTGCTTTGCTTCAGAATTGCTCATCTTGCTTAGTGCACACAGCTCCAAATCTTGAACATCCAATAGTTTATGCAACTTGCATATATTAACCTCATCGTTTGAAGAAAAAAAAAACACTGTGAAAACACCTGTAGTGACATAAGTGTGCAAAGGTGTCCAGGAGTATCTTAAAACCGTATATATACATACAAGTAAAACTAAGCTTTTCAGTGAAAACTGTACCCATAAAAATACATTTGACTATTATACAATGCAATATATTGCAGGGAAAATTTTATATATAATATGCATATATATGCAAAATACCAGCGGGGGGGGAAGAAATCATGAACAGTCCCATGTAGTTTAAGTGATAGCTATCAGATCTTTAGGCTAAGTTTATTGATCTATTTTATATATATATATATATATATATATATATATATATATATATATTCCAAGGAGATGACTATAAGAGTGCAAAATACGCATGGCTGCTGGATTAGATTTACAGTAAAGAACATGGCCCTGGTGCAGGCAACTTTCCTTAAATCAGGTGTGATTAACTTGAGGATCTCCAGCTGTTACTGGACTAAAACTCCAGTCACAGTAAGCTAGTGGCTGACTGACTATAACTCTTGTCAGCTGCGAACAGGTGGAGAACTGCAGGTTGCCCATCCCTGCTGTGAATTGTTGGAAAAAATCTCCGTTCATCTTACAAGACCGCCATTATAAGCATTGCTTCCAGTGAGCTAGGAAAGGCGTCAGTCAGACACATCTGTCGGAGTCTTTGTTACTGCTCCTGGGCGCCAGGAATATTACTACTGCAGATGAGTAATAGTAGAGTTCAAAATTCGGGGGTTGGCGTTAGATTTTGTAGCTTTTGAAAGTTCTCGCTGCAAGAGAGAGAGAATATACTTGGTTTACAACAGACAACAAATTGGAAAAGGAGGAGAGAAGAGAATGTTTGAAACCCAAAAAGGATCTCACATGAAAGGATGTATTGTAAAGCAATTATTAATGGCTACATGCACAAATAACTGTGGAGTAATTTCAGGGCAAGCTAACATGGGGGAAAGATGGGGGGATTCCACTGACTTAAACAGGGCTTCTAGTCACTTGGATGCTAGAGCTGTCCCCAGAGCACTGTTTTGCAGTTTGTGGACAACCTCTAGTAGTCAAGGAGTTAAAACCCCCATTTATTTCTATGGGAAGTTTCACTGGTTTTCTCCAGAACAGTTCCTCTCTTGTTTTGTCCATAAAAACACATAAATAGCATTACATTTACTCATAAGTTCAAGTTACTATTGTATGACAGATAATGTAACACAGTTATATGTAAAATGTTTCCAACTTGTAATCTGGTGGCAACTGGTATGAAGATCCCTGGGTGGGTTTGAGGAACCATTTTACATGCAACTCTTGCATTTATGCTGAGTCAGTGATGCAGGAGCAGTGTCCTTTACAAATGTTTATGACTCGCCCCTCCCATTGTGCTCAATTAATCCTGCCTTGTTACAGATGGGTTCATTTATGGTGTTTTCAAAACTTCCATCATAGCAGCAGTAAACAAGTAGAAGATGTGGCAGCAGAGAACAGATGGAGGAAAGAGAACCACCTTGGCAGTACATTTTGGAGGCTGATTAGAGCAGATCATGGATGGGTTGTTCAGAGTCTATTGTTTTAGCAGAAATGGGCAAGAAACCTAACAGGGAAGGCTCTTCTGATTCACTGATGATTTGCTCGAAGTAGGAAGAGGAAGGATGTAGTATACAGAAAGAGACAGAAGCAAGGCGTTAGAAAGGATAGGAAAAAAAATTAGTCATGGGGGCACAAAGGCAACATTTTAAAACAAAGCTACAGAATGTGCACAACAAGTAAAATGACCACTAGTCCTGGTTATCTGGAACCACAATCCTTTTCAGCTCATGACAAGTTGTGTGTTTTGTTTTTTTAACTTAACTATAGATCTGAATTTTAATTGGCTTTACCACACTGTCATGCAGGACTCCTTGTGGTAAGATTAAGTACAGCTTATTTGACAAGTATGATTTAGAAGTATCTTTGTATAGTCTATGTGTCATTTTATAATAGGTCCATAAAAAAGGTAGATTTTTTTTTTCCCCATGAGTATTTTGAACAACTGCCATTTTTAAGGGTGAAGAGACCCTGTTCTGGCATATGCCTCCTTTACATTATCACTTTTATCAGATTCCTACATAAGAAAAATGTGTTGCCTAGCTGAGCTAGGCACAAAATGGCAATATGTTTGGCTACTTCTAGACATTTTCCAAGTACTCTTTGACAACACTCCAAAGCACAGATTTTCCTCTTCCATTTTGTACCTACTCTTACTAGTTGAATGACTAGACCATATAGTGTAGGTCACTTTACACTCCCTCTTGGAATATATTACTGGAGATGGTCTACATCACAATAGCAACATCCATATAACTAAACGTACAGCAGTTCAGAAGAAAACCAACTGTATCATAGGGAACAAAATGCCCATTCTGTAAATGTGTTTTTAACCTATGAATGCTAATAAAGGCCTCTAATGCAGTGCTTTGTAATAGGAGGGAGTCTTCCAGCAGTCAAGGACTTATACATACAAACAAACAAACAAAAAAAAAAAAAAAAAATTTAAATGAACAGGAAGTTGCTCCAGAATACAGTAAGTTTTTGTTTATTCTGTCTAAATTTCTCCCTAAGGTATAAAGCACTATAGTGCACTGGTTCCTGATCCTAGCCTTAGTGACTCAGACAGTGTCTTTATTCACCCGCTTCACACAGCAAAGTAAGCAGAGGATTACTCTATTAACTCACCTCTACATAAGCAGGGAAGTTATAAAGATGGCTGGAAACTACTGCTCTAGTTAACAAGATACACAGATCTTTGTCTTTCAGCATGTAAAACCTGTTTACGCAGCAGGCCATCTGCATGTTAACCCCTTTGCATTGCACTTCAAATGTTTATTACAAGAAAGAGGCTCCAGCTTTGCTGTAACAGGCAAAAGTCATTAAAATGCTTGTACTTTATGTAACAAGTCTGGAATAAAGTTACAGGCAACAGACGTCACATGCACCGTATTGGGTACATATAAAAATAAAAAAAAGTATTATGATGTCAGAAAAAGGTCATTTTAGGCAACAGGATAGTTCATGCTGGCAACAGCAATGGCTTAGTTATTGCGGAATCTTCATTACTCTAGTACCTTTGTTCTTCAGGCAAGGTTGGTGATGATGGAATAGCCCAGTAGGACCTAGTGTAATCTGTCATTGATATCAGTACTGCTGACCAGAGAAAAAGAAAAAGTCTAGGCCTGACTTTGGACAAGCCCAGCTCAGTAGATGGGTGTTCATTTTGTTCAATACCAGACTTCTCTGGCTGTATAAGCAAATCTAATTTGTTTTGCCGTGCCAAACTGTGCTAAAACACTACGGAATACAGGCTCTGCCATAGTATCAGCAAAGTGGAGCTGTAGGGCCCAGTGTCAATCATGTGTTTTTGTCAGTCACCTTACTGAAGAACAAGACTGCAGTGTATGGCAGCAGCTTTCACTTCCACCTTGTTTTGCTCCTAAAATAAAAGTGGAGAACTGCCCCAAATGTTTCTGCATCCAGAAGGACATGGGGAGGTGTGTGGGGTTTTTTTGTTCGTTTTTTTTTAACAGTATTGTAGAGAACTGCAAGCAGAGAACTGGAGGCTTTTGGAAGGAGCTCTCAGATAACTACAGGAGGGGGCCAGATACACTGCAAGACTGGGGGAGTGGAAAGGAAAGGTCAGACACAGAGATGGAAGTGTGTTATCTGGAACCCCTTCTATGGCCCTCATAAGACAGGGACAGGAACAGAACCTGCACAGAGTCTGCTTGCAGTGGATGGCATAAATGGTTGCCAGAAGTAAAGAACAGACACTTCCATCAGCCAGAGGAAAGTATTTAACCCTTTGAAAGCCAGAAGGGTTTCCAACATATCCTTGCAATATGTTTGATACCCCTCTGGCACTCACAATGTTAAGACAGAGGACTATTTCTGGGGTTGGCATTAAAGTACTAGTTAAAGCTTGTTTTGACTCTATACTGCCCTTTAAAGTTTCTTTTTTATGTTTAATGAGAGTTAAGTATAATAAACATGCAATGCCTTTAAAAAGATTAAAACAGCAACAGTAATAAGGTAGCAAAACTAAGAGTTACAATGAGATAGTAACCAAGTTAAAGGGATAGTAATGTTCCATAATAAAAGCAGCTCTAATTATCATAGTATTTAGGCCTTTGACAGAACTGAAATAACTCCGAGTTGTAGTTCAAGAGTAATTGCATGACAAAGTATCCTACTCCCACCCCTTTTACTGATGTAACACTTCTCAGCTGTTCTGAGGTGAGAGGTGCCCAGGTAGACTGCAGAGAGGGACAGTCTTCAATTAAGATAAGGGGAAAAACCTGTCAAGGGGGGCAGTGTTTTAATTTTTCTCAGAGTAAGAAGAGTGTCCCTTGCTGTTATCTGTCTGGTCTTACAACCAGATTCCACATCTGAGGAGAGCATGGTTGCACTAGGTAAAAGGGGCGGTAGGGGGATACTTTGTCATCCAATTACTCTTGAACTACAACTCTGACAGTACCGAAATAAAACTCTCTGCGGCTCAAATACTATGAAGATTAATTGGAGCTGCTGTTTTTGTGAAACATTACTATCCCTTTAGTATGTATTAATAAGGGTAAAGGCAAAGTTATGTTAATAAAGACATTCAAGGTTAATTCCACAGCAAATCGTCAGCAAAACCAGAACTAACAATAGCAACACAGTCAGGTTCAGAGTAGTCAGTTCCAGTGATTGGTGCAGGTTATAGTGGGGGCGTGGCATTTCATAATAGAAAGGCTGCAGTGTCTGTAATCCCATTCAGAATGTGACAGCCATAAAGCGGCATTTAAAATCTAAGAAATGTTACTGGTCTTGAGTATAAAATGAGTGCAAAGCATGATGGAGATGTGCTTGGTATAGGTTAACTGTAAAGAAAGATCAGAATAAAACAGATAGGGATAGAACAAATCCCCAGTGTCTTCTAGCAGGGATGTGACCAATATATACAGACCTGGAGTGTGCGCTTGTGGAGTCAGTGTATACAGATTCCCTCTATAAACACAGAATATGAATGAAGACATGTAGTATCAGTTTAGGAAAAGGGCCAGAAAATAAATCAAATATGTATCATACCTGACCTACAGTATCTAGAGGAGCATTTGAAAGGAAGCAAACTTTTTTTTTTTTTTTTAATTAATATAAAAAAACCCAGAGCTTTTCCTGCTGAGTAAAACAAGGGCACTTACCCCTGCTAGCAGTTTAACCCCTTAAGGACAAACTTGTACAGCATGGGCAGAACATGCCTAAAGGACCCATGATATACATGTAAGTCCTAGAATTCAGGGGTTCCCACCCAGTTACAAAACTGTTACCACCACATTGTGTGTGGGGGGGTGCATACTGACTAAAACATCCCCCATGAAATAGAATGGCTTTCCATAGAAAAAGATGGAAACAGGTGATAAAGTCCAGCCATTCTGAAACACTGAGAAAACCCAGGACTTCTATCTGAAGGGGTGGGGCAATACTCTTACAATGCAGAGACTGCAGTAGAAAAAGGGAAAGAAAAACAAATACTTTTTGGAAGGGTGTAGCTCAGCAGTTCCCACATGATAATATCTTGAGAACCAGATGTGGTTAACATATTGCACAGCAATACATTGGGCACCCCTCTGGTACTCATGGATTAAATCGTACACACCCTTTTAACACCTTAAGGCGCATAGATTGGGAAATCACTAGTGCAGCTGATGAAGCATGGAAGCTGAATCAGAGAAGACTGCTTGACTCAGAGCAGGTCCTTCTGACTTTGTACAGATGTCTTCGTACATCTCAGGACAAAAATTGGATGCACAATGGGAGGTGTTTTACCCCAGTGCTAGCTGGGAACATCCCCTTTCCCTTTGAAAATCATCTTAATTTCACTATGTTTTGTCATTAGAATCTAAAGAGGCTCCAACTCCATGCTTCTCTGCTAGAGAAATCTAAACATGCAGGTGGTCAAGAGCTTGCTAAATTAGGCACTCCACCTGTAAATGGACCTTCCTATTCATCTGTTTAAAAACAAAAACACGTACGGGTATGGCCTTGACAAAGTGCTCACTGAGGTTGTTTCTAAATTCCTTGTCAGAAACTATGAAAACAGGTACTATACACATTGTTGCAGTCTGCCTGCAGCACTAATTGATACATGCTGTAGAGACACTTTTCTGTATTTATTTATTTATTTACACTGGAAGCAGAGAGAGTGCAACAAAGTCCCACACAAAGAACTCAAACAAATTCAGAGTATCCCATCAGGGACACAAGTACGTTAAAGGTATAGTAATACTTGTTTAAAAAAAAAACAAAAAACATACAGCTCAGAGTTTTCCTAATTCTAGTTGTAGCACATAGTGCTATATTTAAATAGAAATAGGATTGTAGTTCAGCTGCAGTTGAGTCAGAAAGGATGCCCGTCCCACCTTTCCCCTGTGTCACTCCTTCTCAAGCTGGTTCTGATGGAGAACGCCGAGGGACAACCTTCAGTAAGAATTAGGAAAATCCTGCCCTCCTTCGGGGGGGGGGGAGTTTGGGTTTTCCTTATACTTACTGCATGAAAATTGTCAAATATAGAGTAACATACTACAAACAGAATAAAGAAGACTCAAAGCTGCATTTTTACAAGTATTGCTATCCCTTTAAGAACAGGTTAAGATCGAGGAAAAAAGTATAGGCAATTTGACTTAACATTCTGCATATGCATAATATGTGAAGTCAAAACCTTGGTTGACTGTCACTTTAAATGTTGTGAGTAGACCTTTACATAAAAGGTCCCCTACGAGAAGTGGTTCCTAAAACGGTCCTCAAGTACCATTAATCAGACAGGACTGAAGGACTTCCCTGCTTTAGCACAGGTTTACATTAGACTACCAAACACATGCAAAAAGCAGTAGTGAGAAAAACACACAAGATTTTTCAGTGAATGTGCAAGTGCAATTAACATTGTGTGAATGCCAAGTACTCAAATGCTGCTTAAAGGGATAGTAATACTACAAAATTACTAATCCCTACTTTGTAGCCCTTAAAAAAAAAAATGCACTCAGCAGCATCTCTCAAACCCTTATGATTTGAGAGAACGGTTTACAAAGTTCGCCCCTGCCTGACATCAGCGTTCTAGCCAACAGCAGGGAAAGCCAGAGACTCTGCAGCAGAGCCGAGATTGTTAATGAAAAAGAAATCCTTCACTTAAAAGGTCTTCTACGTGTGCTTGCAATTAGTAATGTTGAAGTATTACTATCCCTTTAAATCTGTAAGTCAAGGAAAGTGCTCACGTGCATCAGGAAACAAAAAAGGAGACAAGGTTAAGGAAGTTCTCATAGGGCCTTACGTGCAAAGGCCCAAGTGGAGGATTCTGGGCAAACCATCTGCCCTTTAGGTAACATTTCCACTCATTTAATGGAACTACCATGAGTGCTAGAGGTCTCAAACAAGATTTTTCTAACATTCAAGCCATTAAAGGGACAGTAATGTCCCAGAAAAAAAAAAATCCATAATTTTGTAGTGCTTAAAAAGTTCAACTAAATGCAAAAAAAAAAACCCTCTCTAATAGATATTCATTGTCAAAGTTCCCCCTCACTCCACCTGACGGCAGCACTGCGCCGACTGCAGGGGAATCATGTCCGGGGACCAACTGGCGGCCCTGCAGCAGAGCCGCAATCACTTTAAAAAGAATTACTTCATTGGAAAAGGTCTACAAAGTGTGCCTGGTCTGTAAGCATACTATGTAGACCATTCCAATGAAGTAATTTGTTTTAATACGATTGCAGCTCTGCTGTTGAGCCTCCTCATGTCAGCTGACATGGATCTCCTGCTGTCACTTTTACAGCTGAGAGCAGGAAACATCAAACCATAGCGGTTTGAGAGAGAGGGTTTTGGCATCTAGTTCAACTTTTTAAAGGAACAGTAAACTTTTTTTATGAAAACATATATATTGTAGGGATTTTCCTATTGAGTAAAATAAGGGTACTCCCACTGTGGAGAGATTTATATTTCCAGAGTTAGTAAAGTTTAATCCCATGTTTTTTTACATTAGCAGTGCCCTCTAGTGGTCAAATTCTAGTTAGATTTCCTGTTAGATTCTAATGGAGAGGAAAGTCAGACACATACAGTTCTCCATAGAATGTGATAGTTCTAACTGACAGGAAGTGACAGGCAGTTTCTATCAGGAAGTAAACACAGTAAATTCACTTCCTGATTATTTAAACTGTTATAATTTTTGAATAAAACCTGACAGCAGTGGGAGTGGCCTTGTTTTATTCAGCAGAAAATGCTCTATAAAATATGTGTTTTCATAAAAAAAGTTTACTGCTCCTTTAAGCACTACAAAATGAAAAATAAATATTTTTACTGGGACATTACTAACACTTTAAACACCACAGTTAAATAGAGTTTCTCTCACGTCCATTTGGAAGATACAAGTGTTATGGGGTACATCTCATCCCGCTAGGGTTCAATTGTTAAGTATGCTGTAAATGCACTAGAGACTTCTCTAGAATTCAAGGGGTTAAAAGCCCCATTAAACTAAGTGGAAACCTGGAAAACGTTTAATTTGTTCCCTATGGTGCAGTTTGTTTGTTGCTGAATTGCTCCAAAATGTGGTATATTGTTAAAGTAACAACTCACGAAGTAGCAGGCTGGACACAGCCAGTTCTGATTAGCACCATGTGTATCAATGAATACAGAAAGCATCAGCTAAGAACTTCTCACCAACACTGGGTTCACACCACTGAAGTCCTTCATCAGGTCTCTCCTCCTGTTTAGAGCAACCTTACAGTGGTGTCCTACTTCAAAATAGGGTAGTTTCCCAGGAAGGCAAGATCACATGATAAAGCAACTAAGTCACTGTGAAGAAATGCATTGGAGGCCTCTAGCACTTAACACATTAAGAGCCCCATTTAATTAATTGGCCTTTCCACATCAATAATACATATATGCTCTCCTTTATCTTAATACAACCCTTTGTTCCATAAATACAAATCAAGTCCTAACGCCTTCATTTGAAAAGGTGCAGCAGTACACAGAAAAGCTCTTTATCCATTTAAACAAATTATACTAAATACTGGTGGCTGCCTGTAGTCTACACTTAGAGTCGATACTTTATGTGCCATTTTAAACAGGATAGGATGTGAAGGTATTATTTTTTCAGTATGTGCATGTTCATTTAAGTATCTGAACTTTTTATTAACTCGCTCAAGCAGGAAAAGCTCTAAGCACTGGCCTGTTAGTACTACAGGATGTGTTAGGGAGATATTTATACTAAACCTTCAAAAAAAAAAAAAAAAAAAAAAAAAAAAAAAAAAAAAAAGATTCTCACAGACCCAGCTCTGACCTGTAAGACGTACTATCTGGACTGAAATTTAAAGTGAAAGGAATATCCATCTTGGAGATAGGCTGGAACCTGCTTACCTATCGGGACAGAGTACACAAAGTACTTTATAATGCTCATGACTGGTGTACTAAGAAGCTGGAGCAGGCCAATTGCACATGTGGACAAAAAAAAAAAAAGTTTACCCACGCATTTAAAGTGGATGTTTACCGTTAAGTTAACTTTCCCTCTTTAGATCTATCACCCCTAAGGTACCAAGTAGGGTATGTAAAATAGCTTAAAATCTAATATTGTGTAAAACTTTCTTTATAATGTCCGTTTTGTTGTCTAGGCAGAGCACTGCCATCTTGTCCCAAGATTCCTTACACTCCGCTCTGCCTGTTGTGACGTCTCATGTTTTGCCCGGCCCCTTCCACTGACTGACAGCGTGTTGGCATAATAACTAGAGTGCGCACACAATGCGCACCCTAGTCCCAGAACTGTGGGAGGGAGATTGGGGGCGTGAACTTTGAAGAAAATGGGGATGGTTTCTGTTTCAATGCGATACAGCAAGTACTGTACTGCGGTCCACAGTGACGTCAACAGGTACATTTTGAAACAGCGATTTCTATTAAAAAAAAAAGCTTTAAAAATAAAAAACATTGATGTATATTGTTTAACTTGCCCTACTTTTTAAGCATGAAACTATTTTTGATTAAACATTCCCTTTAAAACAGGGCCTTTAATAGCAATGTGTTTGAGACCACTCTAGCCTACAAAGGATTAAAGCTGCCAAAAGGGAATTAGTCCTCTATCGTGCAATTGATTTACCACAAAATGACTCCGCCTTAGTGCATCAGCATCTGATTATTTCTGTATACAGTTTTTTTTGCTGGTAAGAGGAAGCTAGATTCTTTTTATCACAGAGAACACCTTTTGGCCCCCAGAATGCAAGAATTATCTGAAATTCCTTTGACTAAAGAATTGTGTGTTAAATTTTAGGAGTCTATATTGTAGTCTTTATATACTACCAAGTCTTCTCTGTTACTCCCTCCTGACTGTGTGCTCTTTCGGGATCATCAGAGATTTGTTTTTCTCTTTTGTTAGAAAATTTCAATTACCGCAAACTCAGAATAGGTGCTTGCAATAGAGTTAACGCTGAGGTTACGCTGGGCAGGAATTGTGAAGTGGCACCCACCACTCATCGCAGTTCCATTAAGCTGGGAAATATTCTCTTTGTTCTTCTCTAATCGTTTCGCCTGGGGAGTTTTGAATCCTCTGACTGGAGTCCGTGGAGGTAGTCCAGGCTGATGAAAGGAAGACATATTGAATGAATTAAAAAAAACAAAAAGACACAACACACAAAAACTTTAGACTATTTTAGTGAACTTGACATTAAATCATTTTCTCTTAGTCCATGTAGAACACAGGAACCATGGGGTAAAGCTCCCTCCATCAGAAGGCGGAGCAAATATATTCTATAAATAAAAATAAAGTAATTAAAAAAAAAAAAAAAAAAAAACTCCACTGTAGACCAGTATTCCACATGACTAACTGGTATCATGTAAACCTAAGGTGTCAACGAACACCAAGCAACTGAATAGCAACAGGCTCAGAACTTCCTCTCTTTCTTTCTTTATGCAAAGTCCCTAACAGGCACCACCATGTGAAGGACCTTTTGGCCAAAGCTTGCCCAAACTAAAGCCAGGACACCTACACAGTGGTTTTTGGTGCAGGTGGGCAGACTGCTACATCGCTGCATGGTTCTTGTAGGCCCAAGAGGTGTGCTGCGACTTGGAAAGGAACAGGTTTCCTCCGGAGCAGTGGCAGATAGTAGCCTTGACCCAAGAAGCAATGATAACTTTAGAAGCAGCTTAGCGTGCTCAGGGCCCTCAGGAATGAAAGTCAAATTTCATAAAAGGCTGCATGCAACGAACGTAATACTTAAGACAGAGTACCACACCAAACAGATGGAGCTCCCGCTTGTTAGAACGTTCAGAGCGGAAGGAAGAATTCTTCCCTGACTGATGTGAAAATCCAAGACAAACATTGTCCTGGTGGAAAGTCATGAAAGGAAGGGGGGGGGGGGGGAGGGTTTGTAGTTCAGCAACTCTGCCAAAAGGAAGGCCATCTTATCCGTTAAAAATCGTAAATATAAAAAGACGCAAAGAAACAGGGTCAAAAAGGTCAATGGTGAACAAACACCAGGTTCAGATCCTACAGCTGAGTGGAATCCCTTAAGGCAGGGTAGGCATAAACTATCCCCTGAACAGATTTTTACACCTCTGGGAGAAAAGCTATATGCTTTTGAAAGAGAATGAAGAGGGTTGAGATCGGAACCTTAATGGAATTAAGGTGGAGACACTTGTTGCCACCATTTTGATGGAAAGCCAGAATCATCAGAAGGTTGAAAGATTGTGGGGAGGAGTCTTGAACAGCACACAATTGATAGGACAGAACAAATCCTATGATGAATCAGGCTTCCTAGGCTGAACTATAGCAGAAAAGGCCACATACAAAGAGAAAATGCCCATCAAGATCATGGCTTCAAGAGCTATGCTGTCAAGGTCCACCTTTTTCAACCGGGAGGATTAAAAAAAAAAAAAAAAAAAAGTGGACCCTAGGTCAGGAGACACGGCATCAAGGGGAGGTGAAATGGTGCCAGGATGGACAGATTGAGGAGATCCGAGAACCAAGCCTGACAGGGCCAAAAGGGGATGATCACAATGACAAACAATCCATCTTGTGGAAACACAAACGGCAGATGAAAGTTCCATGGAATGGACATTGCTTCATCGCAAAAGCTAGAGGATCTTCCTTTGGTTCTTACAGAACACCAGGAGGGCCACTGATGAAAGACCCCAGCGTTAGGCAATCTGGTGGAGTTTCCAGGATCCAGATGTTGGTGACAGTCTACAACCACGTTTTCCACACAGGAGATGTGAATCACTGAGATGGCTGGCTGAGCTTTGGCCCACTGAAGAGAGCTCCCCAACTTCCGTCCAAGCGGACTCTTATGGTTGCTCCTTGGAGATTGATGTATGCCACCACCACTGTTGCATTGTCCCAGTAATGAAGCTACAATATAAGCAGAATATGTGGTTTCTTATGGACCCACTTGGTCAGAGGGCCCAGGAGTGCCTATACAGTACTGCCACCACATAAAAATGGAGAAAAATAAAAACATGAACATGGCAATACCAACAGGGGAGTAAAGTGGAATTTTATGCTTAGGGCCCCCAAAATCAGACTCACCCATTTTGTCTGATTGGACCCTCACCGGTTTTCACATCTGAACACTGGACTAGCGGCTAAGCGAATGGTGCGTATTTAAAAAAAAAATATATAGATTGTAAAGAAAGACTCTCATCCCTGGTCCAGGGATGATGTGCCTTTTGGGGATCCAGGGTTGTTCCCCAACCTGTCAGTCTGACGTCCATGGTGACCACCACCCATTTCAGTATGACAAATGGATTTCTCAGTGTTAAATGTGGATGGTGGAGCCACCAGCGAAAGTCCTCCATCCATGGAGACAGGGACATGGCATGAGTCATATGAGAACATGGTTTTGACGATCTCCAAAGAATCTCCAGCTGCAGCTCCCTCATGTGGAACTGAGTATAGGGAACAGCTTCCAGTGTGGAGACCAGGCAACCTAGTACTCTCGTATATTCCCTTACCGTCAACAGCAAGGATCTCTCTTGAGTCACGTGTAGAAAAGGCTTGGATCTTGTGCTCTGGTAGAAGCACCCTACCTTGGAGAGTATCAAATTTCATGCCTAAGTAATATATAACATGAGAGGGCACCAGAGGAGATTTCCTTAGAATCAGTACCTAACTAGATTGCTCCAGGATGTAAACGCAGCCTTGAATCGGACTAGATAACATACAGAACTCTGAACAAAAAAAAAAAAAAAAGTTAGGTGGAAGGGCTTTGGGGCCCAAGAAAGGCTAGAGGTTGTTACAGGATAACCTGGTACAGAGTGAATAGGAGGAAAAATGGGTGACTCCTATTTGACCCCTTGGAATATGTCTGGTAAAGAAGACTCTGCCTGCATCACACGCCTCACAAATCTGCAGAGTCCCTAATACCACTCTGATGAGTCGCTCAGCTGAGGGGCAAGGGTCTTCCTCACAAGCATCCCGTAAGGACAAGAAAGAATCCATATCCTTCCCATCAGTGTCAACTTCCTTCACAGAGGAATCACTAACCAAGAATGGCTCCTATAGACTGGACCAATGTGTGATAGGGGTATAGGGTGCCAAGAATGTAGTATTCCTTGAATAGATGAAGGATAGACATGACTGAAGAAGCCATTCTTAAACCAAACTGTCTGAAGTGGAGGGCCCCAAGGGAATAGTAGGATCCACAGTGCAGGAGGGACATTGGGTGCCTGAATATTCCCACAGAAACCCAGTGTGGCATGACGAACAGTGTGCTAAAGGTGTTAAAGAGAGTCCTGAATCATTAATGCTTGGATTTTCCAAAGTACCCCTTGAAATTTGACATATACAGAGAAAACCACCCAAATGTAGGACAAAGTAGTCCAAAGTAAAAGAAAGGTATGCGAAAATACACAAATACCAAAAAGGTACTTATGACTGAAATGAGTTAAACTTGTAGGGCAGAGAGAGAAGAGAGACAACCTCTGAGTATCCCATGCAGTGAGAGGAGTAGGATGGCTGCCAAACAGAACCCTAACCAATCAAGAAAAAATGGGGAAAGGAGATTCTGGGGAATGTAGATCTGATTGCATATGACCAGTAAACTGGCTCTCCAGCCACACAAAAACAGTAAATTTAAGTGGTCTGAACATTGTTTCCACACAGACTATGCAATAGGGCAAGTCAAGTGATTGATTTTGATCTCTCTCAGACCGTTGTATGTGAAAAAGGGGCAGAGATATGTCCCTGTAAAAGTTCTCTAAGCATTTCTATGAAAAAAACAAAGATGGCCACCTCCCAGGCACCCTCTCTTAATGGGGCCACTTTCAATAAAACTAAGGCTGCAACATACATATAATCATAACTAAATTCAATATCAATGGAAGGTGGTTATCTGGAGAAAGTCCAGTTATAACTGCCCAAAAGGGTTACAAACCCGTACGAAGCAGCAATCTTTAGAAATACAAAGGATTGGCATGCAAAATGGGCAATAATACCTCCATCCCAGTGAGAAAGAGCGAGAAACACCATGGCACTCAAATGGTTAACTTAACAGGTTCCCAAAGCCTAAAATTAGAAAAAAGGTCTAAAACTGTGCCAACCTGCCTTTTTCCTGATGCAGGCCCAAAGAAACTGAGGGGCAGGGGATAAAGCTGGAGGGAAAAGGAGAGTTTCTGCTTCAAAGGCCCTGCACTTTTTTGAAGTGCCCTGCAATCTGGAGGAGGAACTTTACCCCATGATTCCTGTGTTCCACATTGAACTTGAGAGAAAAGCTATGTTCGCATGAACAAGCTCTCTTGTGGCAGTGTGTGATAATGCAATTGCATAAACAAATAAAAAAAAAGAAAAAAAAAAAAAAAGAAAAGTAATTTTACTGAAAGGTTGAAACACATAGCAAATTTGTAGGTGAGAATATACAGATGGAGGAGAGATGCAGCCGGCAGCAAGTACGGTGATAAGCACCTGTGTGAACAGTTTTATACAACACTTTAATGAAAAAGCTCTTAAAGACCTTCATTTCTTCCATCAGTCTTCAATAGAATAATCTATTGTACACACGTTTCATAAGAAACAAATAAGAATGCATTTTGACTGAAATCTTACACTATCCAGCAATAACTCTGCGAGAAAAAGATCATAAGAAAATAGAATGTGTGGGCAGAGTGAAAAGATCTGTACTCCTTTCAGAAGAGCACAAGCTTATCATATTTTAATTGTCATCTTAAGTGGGGCAGGAAATATTGAGGGAGGGAAAATAAATAAATATGAAAGGGTATACTGTAACTCAAGAGATGTATGAACATGCATCTATTCCTGGTCATAAAGTGCAAGTATCACCTTGAAACAACCCATTAGCAATGATGGTGGGCAGTGTAACAAAAGTTAGACCAACAGGCCACTTGCGTGTGTAAAAATGTAAAACCTGCATCATGCGAAGGCTGCTATACTAAATTGGAGCAGGTCCAGAGAAAACCAGCTGTACTATAGGAGGCAAATATAAAACGTCCACATATTTAAATGTAATTTTAACCCCTTGAATGCAAGAGAGGTCCTGAACACATTGCTTCAATACCTTGTTAGACCTGTCTAGCAATTAGGGGATTAAAGGTCCCATTCAAATCAATGTGAACGTTTGTCCCCTGCAGTGCAGATGGATTGTCCCAGACCTTACTATAGCCACCTTACAGTTTCATTCAAAAGCAACTTTATTCAAACATGCATCAACTAAATGGATATATTTTTCCCTTTTTATTATTTATTTCATAGCAGTTGCCCAGTGGATCTGTTTTAATTTTCAGTAGGGCTCAAGGAGACAGAGTTAAAATTCAATGAGGGAGATTAATCAATTGCTGAAAGGGGAATAAAGCAGACAAGGCAGTTAGCTGAAGTTTGCAGAGCCTATGCATTAGGTATGCGTGTGACCAATCATATTCTGAAGGTCAGGGCATTAACTAACCTTGCCACCACAGAGAGGTGGACGTGACACAGGGGAGTGGCACACTGTCCCACTGAATGCAGAGCGAAGGGTGCTGTTAGAAGAACTGGAGATGGAGGTGCCATTAAGCTGAAAAGTAGGTAAAGTTAATGTCATTAATGGGGCCATAGAAAGATATATGCACATGCACTATAATAGTACTTGCCAAGTTGGATTTAATAACTGGAGCAAACCAAATGTATCTTAACCGTTTGAGTGCCAGAGTGGTACGGAATGCATTGCAAAGCAATGCATTCCGTACCACTCTGGCACTCAAAGGGTTAAGGGTCAAATTAGTCAAATTAAATAGTGCTTTTGACTCTCAGTGTTAATAACGTCCCCAATGCTCTGTAAAGTATTACATTAGAGACCTCTACAGCAGTCAAGGTTTTTACAGCCCAGTTAAAATTGGTAACTTGCAGCTGGTTTGCTCCAGCTTATTAAATGACCCACATAAAAGCATATTGCAGTGCGAATACTTTGCTTAGTAGCCGAAACATGCTAAGCTCACAGCTGCCCCAGTCAATAGACCTGACATGTTTTATTTACTTGTCCAAGGGAACAAGTAGATAATATTTATGTTTCTACTTTTTTTTTTTTTTTTTTTTTCAAAAACGTGCAGGAGTTAAACACATTGACTTGAGTTTCCCAGATTGTACTGTAAAATGAAAACTCATTGGGGTCTCTGTATCGAGAATAAAACATACTTTGCGGACTTTACTAGGTGTAGTGGCTCCAAGCACTCGTCTCTTAGTAGGGGTTTTTGGCGCACTTCCATAATGCATCTCCTCCTCCAACTGACGGTTCTTCTTCATCAGCTGTAAAAATAAATAAAACATTAAATACCAGCCTTACTGAATAGTGGACACAAACCTTTCTTTTAACCCTTTTGAGTGCCAGTGCTTTGCATACACCTCTGGCACTCAAAGGGTTAAAGTTTAGGATTATATGCATTTCATTTTTAGGTGCTAGCGTTTCTTTGAATGCTAGAGAAGTAATGAATTTGAGATATCCAAAAATGAAAACCACTTTAAAAAGGAGTATTTTAAGTGTAAATTTTATAATACATATTACACACACACACATTTTATATATATATATATATATATATATATATATATATATATATATATATATACACACACACACACACACACACATATATACATATATAACATATATACATACATATACACACACACACGCATACTCCCTCTGCTAACAGATGCAAACTTCCAGCGTTATTACAGTTTAAAGGTATAGTAATGTCTTTTTAAAACAATGAAATATTGTAGCTATTAAAAAAATAAACTAAATGATCCCCACTGTGGTTTGAGATATATAGCATTTTAATGTTCCAGTCTCCCTCCCCTTTCCCTGACATCAGCAGTAAGCTGACAGCGGCAGCTTCTGGTCCGGGGACTAGCAGGCAGCTCTACCAAAAACTAAAAGGAAATACTTCATTGGAATAGTCTACAAAGTGTGTTTGCAAACCAGGCACACATTGTAGACCTTTCCAAAGTAGTATTTCTTTTTAGATTTCGACTCTGCTAAAGAGCCACCTCGAGTTGTCCGACACGCATCTCCTATTCAAACACTGCAAACAGCGCAAATGAAATTACAATGATTATAATATACCTGATCTCTGAATAGAGTCCTTAATTGCAGTCCTTTACTTAACGGTGCAGCAGTTTTCTCTAGGAACTTCGGTACCACAGTCCTCCCACGTATGCAAACAAGAAAAAAGAAAAAGCGTACACAAATCTAAGTATAGACTGTTTTGGATGTGTATAACACCTCCACATTCTTCCAAGAAGTGTTCTCCTCCGTGCCAAATAACACCTGCAAATCTGTATCTGTTCCACTCACCTTTAAGTGAGGCAAAACCGGCCTCTCGGTGTGGAATGCCTTCACTGGATAACCCCCAGTGTCGGTTTCTTTGTTGGAAACAGCTCCCAGCGTTATCGGCTCTCCACTCCTCCTTCCTGGATATATTAACCATCCAGAGCTAAAAGGCTAAGGGCTAGTCTCTCTATCTAGAGTATACTTAGGAGGGGGCCTATATCCAAATAAAATGCTAGAACCAAAGACACTTATGACGCTAGATAAATATATGCATCATTATGGTTTATTGGGGTAATCCTAAAACTGTATATATAAAATTGAGCAATATACACGTACTTCTAGAGTACAGTTTATACACAAAACATAATAAAATCACAATAAAATAGCTGAACTTAACCACTCAACGCATTTCACGATTAACACTGCTTCATCAAGGGGTTATCCAGTTTTCACTGGGGGTTATCCAGTGAAGGCATTCCACACTGAGAGGCCGGTTTTGCCTCACTTAAAGGTGAATGCAACAGATACAGATTTGCAGGTGTTATTTGGCACAGTGAAGGAGAACACTTCTTGGAAGAATGTGGAGGTGTTATACACATCCAAAACAGTCTATACTTAGATTTGTGTGCGCTTTTTTTTTTTTTTTTCTTGACACGCATCTTCTGTCAGCTTTACAGCTGACATCTGTGACGGGGGAACTTTAAAACGTTCTATCCCTCAAACCATAAAAAGTCTGAGAGATGGGACTGGGATCATTTAGTTTATTTTTTAATGGTTACAATATTGTTTTAAAAAGGACATAACTATCGCTTTAAACGAGTATTACATTAGTGGTGCCCTCTGGTGGTCAAATTCCAATTTGTTATACTGTTTATTCTATTTGAAACGAAAGTCAATGACACACAGTTCTTCACAGAATGTGATAGAAACTGCTGAACCACTTCCTGTCAGAACTATCAAGTAGTAAATTTGCTGTCAGTTCATTTCCTGATTATTTGAACGGTTATAAAACTTTTGAATAGAGACAACAGAGGGTGTACCTGTGTTTTACTTGGCAGGAAAAGCTCTAGAACAGTTTTTTTTAATGAAAGTTTTTGCTCAATTAAGCAAGATCATTGTGTGCTAGTTACAGATACATTAATTTCTCATTCCATGGGAGAGAGAGACCATGTTATTAAGGTCCCTATTTTAGAAGGCAGGGCACTTTAAACACTAACAACTGATACTGAACTGGTGCTTATACACACTTTGATAATCTGTTACAGATGTCGTCATGAAGTACAGGGTACCTGTTAGTTTTCTGAGGCGTATAATCTAACCTTACATATGCAATGAGGAAGCAGACATTCCTGCCTTTTCTAGGGCCTCAATTTCTTTGTGCAGGATTATAATTAAATTGCACCAAGTTAAACTTTCTGAATACAAAAACAGCATACACCAACCAGAAATCAAACTGACTTTGCATCCTGTTCTCTGAACAGGTCAATTCGCACATGCATTTAAAGGTTAGAATTGTATTTTAGGGTTTTAAGTGGATCTATCCTCTTGAATTACATTCAAAATTGCCTGTGTTGTATTAAACAAAGTTCCAGCAGATGTATAGTTTAGGAGAAATTCACACTTCTTTCTGGGAAAAGTGAAAGTGAACATTTCCTGGTACTGCAGATAGCTTCATTATCATATGAAATGTAACTTACAAGCTTAAATATCTCCTTAACTGTACTTTTGCTGGTCTTTTGGCTAACAGGACAAGCTGTTTTTAATGCGGTTTTCAAATATGCAAATTTGCATTAACGTAAAATCTCCACTTTATTTTAAATTGCACACGTTATCATTAAGTACACAATATAAACCCATTAAATTTTTTGGTGTTCAGTGTTTCTTTAAAGTGATCCTAAAACCTAACAAAAGATGTCCCCATTACCTTAAAATAAGGAAAAAGTTTTCGGGGGGGAGAGGAGGTAAAGGATCTGTCCTCTCATGCACCAGATGGACTAAAGTAGCAGCTATTTAACTTTGTTCAACAGGCTTTAGGACTCCCTATTTTCACGGCTGGCTTCTGTTGGATCTATATTAAGCTATGAATGTGCTCCTAGATGTAGCGGTACATCTTGCAGTACATCGCCTCCATCCTCTCTTCTCATAAATTATACATTTCCAATGGCCACCTCATTTCTCAATGAAGCAAGGGTTGTGAGTTCCCAGCAGGGAGCACCATCTTGCACATGGAGTCCCCAGTAATTAAAATATCTTAGATGGCTCTATATTAAAGGTATTAGAGACACCTTTGTTAGATGTTAGAGCTCCATTAAGGAAAGGCTTCGGGATGAGGCAATCTTCCACGGAGGCACAAACCGCAGGCCAAAGGCCACAATATAGTCTAAAGAGCCAAGATGAAGTCACCATTCCAGAGACAACAGGCCAGGGCCACACCCACTACAGGCTAGGTCATTTGAAACTTGGACGCAAGGGAAAAATAGATTAAATCCATTCTTATCTGTTAAAAAGAGCTGAGAAACGCTCTCTCCTCTGAAGTGTACCATGGTAGAAAAAGTCTAATTCTACCTGTGAGACCTGGGGGGCATTATCTGCCTAAACCAATCACAGAAGCATAATTTCCTGAGTCTATATGTTCCCTGCACACAGCCACTATAAATCAGCTGTTTGCCAAGCGCTTGCCCATCTCTCTCTAACCATACGTCCATTGCATTGTTATCTATGCAGCCTATTAAACAGTTCACTGCTAGATTCACCATGCTTAGCGTTTAGCAAATGCATTCCTCCTCGTCATTCATTACGTGCCTCAACTGAACAGCCGATGGGTCTGTTTTGAGACCATTGCCATAATCACTGTAGTACCTGCCGGCTGACACACACACTGCCAGTGTTGGACTAAAATACAAGTAAGCCCTGCACTGCCTGCCACATAGCATGATAAGGGAAGTGAAAAATGTGTAGCCAAAGCACATTAGCTAAATATTTTACAGTATTTGTGTTAAAGGTTCTGTGGTAGAGTTTTTTTTTGTTTTTTTACCTAAAAGCAGCAGTGGACAGTAAATATTTTTTTCTTGCCCTCTCCCATTGATTGCGCATGCTATCATATTTTTGTATTAAATATGATCAGGGAAATTGCTTACACCAACCCTATAGCCTCTTTTCCTTATTTAGAACTTTGGTCTTAACTAGACGTGGGGATAATGACTGCCACGAAACACCTATATATTGTTGCCTTCCCACCTCTTAGCTCAAGTGGCACATTAAGAGGACACTTTTTGTGCATTCTTAGTAAACTGATGATAGGCAAGCATATGAAGAGAAAGCAGATTCCAGTGCCCATTATTCCTCAAAAATGTGTGTGATACATCTGCCCCAATCTCTACAGACACCAGCCTTCCTCATCTTAGGAAAACAAAACCCTGAAAGAATGTGGAGCTATACGAAGGTTAAGCAGAGCTAAGAAGACTGCCTCATATGAAGGGACCTTAACCTCATGGTGTCTGTCATAGTATGAGAGAAATAGAAATTATTGGAGGGTGTTTTTCAATGCCCCCCCATGCAGTTGGTTTACTCAGGAAATGCTCCTATATACACACAGCCCTCAGATGTTTGAAAGGTCAGGACAAATTAAAGTTTAAAAATTACATCTGTAGTGGGGCAGAGAGGATTTGTAATTTTATGAGGAGATATCCTCTAGAAAACTGACTGAAGTGGACATCATTCATAAGTTATGGCAACCATACCCGCTCTTGTTTTTCCCTCTCTTTCTCCTGGTGAAATTGCTCCCATTGCTCAGCAACATAATCCATGAACTTCTTCCCATTAACAAAGAACTCTTGTTCTTGTTCCTGCTCCCAAACTGCAATGCGAACTCTCAACTCTTCTTCCAACTAGAAAAAAAAACACAGGAAACCAGATTTAAAAAAAAAAAGTCTTACAAAACAAGTTAAAGGAAACAAATGGTGAATTATTTTTCTTCTGATCAGTGTTCTTTACAGGCATACTAGGACAGTTGTACTTTGAGGACAGCATACCTTTGGAAGCATTTTCTGCAGCTTTGCTCTTTGCTTTTCTTCTTTTAGAAGATTACCACCCCGGTTTGTGAACCTATTCGGGTCTGTTGCTTTTTTCTTAAAATAAATAAATAAATAAATAAAAATTAATTGTCAAAAAAGGGAAATCCAACTCCATAGATCCGCTGAAATGGAGTCTAAGACATGGGAGCTTCTCATGCCAGTTAAAAACAAGGGTAACCACACAGTTGGCTGATGCATCATTCATTACAGGGTAAAATCAAATGTTTTTGGTTAGAGGAAGACTGACAATTAAAGGGATAGTAATACTCCATTTTATCTTTATTTTATTTTGTAGGCATAAAAAAAAAAACAAAAAAAAAACAAAAAAAAAAAAAACATGAAGAACGATATAGGTCATCTCTAAAACCTTTATGGTTTGAGAGGTATTCACAAGCAAAATTTCCCCTCCCGCCTCTTTTACCTAGTGTAAGCCATCTCTTCTCAGATGTGGAATCTGGTTGTAAGACCAGACAGATAACAGAAGGGGACAGTCTTCTTCCTATGAGAACAATGAAAGCCCTGCCCACCCTTGACAAGTTTTTCACTCATCTTAATTGAAGATTGTCCCTCTCTGCAATCTACTTGGGCACCTCCCTACTGCTCTGGCTGAGCAGTGTTACATCAGTAAAAGGGGTAGGGGGGTACTTTGTCATTGAATTATTCTTGAACTACAACTCTGACAGAATTGAAACACTCTCCAAAGTTCACATACTTTGAGGATTAATAGGAGCTGCTTTTATTATGAAACATTACTATCCCTTTAAGGCCTTCAATTTTATGGATATGCTGTAGCCATTGCTATCCATGGAAAGCTTTTTCTATGGACTTACATCAAATTCCAAAAAGAGGTGCCAGTTTTCTTCCCATTTCTGCACTCCTTCAAACATTTCTTTGTGTACGTCATAGTACTGCTTAATGCGGCTGATCTCTACATCATGGAGGGCAAGTAAGTCTTCATTATAATCCTCTGGCAAAAGAGAATGAGGATCAGTTAATACTGTAACTGTAGAACACTACAATAAGAGGATTTTATTCTTACCGGTTAAATCCTTTTCTCTTAGTCCATACAGGTTACTGGTAACTTTGGGGTAGGCGATCTGCCCCTTTAATTAGGCAGGGAGTGTATGCAGCAGGTGGAGCCTACCTTCCCTCCTTGGCTGCAGCTAGCCAACCAGCTCCAGTAAGATTTGAGACACTTAACTACATAGTAGAAGGGAAAGAAGACTCCTGTGAGCATGACCCCAAAGGACCCCCACAGTCTGCCACAGGAGAGCCAAGCATGGTCCCTTGACAGGGTGGGAGACTAGTAACCTGTATGGACTAAGAAAAGGATTTAACAGGTAAGACTAAAATCCTGTTTTTCCTCTGTCGTCCAATACAGGTTACTGGTAACTTTGGGATGTCCAACCATTAAGTTTCCCAGAGGCGGGAAGTAAGGCAAGGATCAGGCGGAAGGCCCCCAAAGTCACCAGAGCAGATATGAACCATCAGATCAAAGATAGCTCAACAAAACAATGAAGTGTCAACAGACACTGAACAGGGGTAACACCCCAACTGTTACACAGCACACTGAACTAGAGCCAACAGGGCTCGAATGTGAAAGAAGCACCAAGACCCGAAGAAGATCCTAGACAGGCAAGACTGCCTCCGGGATCTTCCTCCCAAAGCTGGCGTCAGCCGATGCCAGTACATCAACATGGTAGTGCTTCGAAAAGGTGCGCACAGACGACCAACTGGCAGTCTTGCACAACTGATCAACAGACCCCGATTCTTGTAAGCCCAAGAAGCCCCAGTAGATCTAGTAGAATGAGCCGTGACCTGAAAGGGGAACACAGGCTTCTTCCTAAGCTAGTAAGCCTTATGAATAGTGGACTTGATCCAGGACGCAACAGTCACTTTGGATGCAGGTCTTCCTGCCCTGGGATCCTCAGGAATGAAGAACAGCTCGTCAGATTGCCTGATGGACTCAGTGCGATGGACACAAAACTTGAGACAACGTACCACATCTAACATGTGAAGATCCCTCTCCTTGTCAGAGGTGGGGTCAGGGCAGAAAGAGGGCACCACAATCCCCTGACCGATGTGGAACTCCGAAACCACCTTTGGAAGAAACTCCTGCGAAGTACCGCCTTGTCCTTGTGAAACACCAAAAAAGGTGGTTTACAGGACAGAGCAACACAATGAACGGACACGATCGCCAGGAGAAAGACCATTTTCCACGTCAGTAGGCATAGAGGAATAGTAGCCAAGTACTCAAAGGGAAGGCGCTGAAGAATGCCCAAAACAAAGTTAAGATGCCACGGAGGAGCGGGATTTAGTAGAAACAGGTTTGCAGGCACTGAGCATAGTAGCCACCACACCAGAAGAAAAAAAACAAAAAACCCTGTAGAAGATGATCCGGACGGCAAGGGAGCCAGAATGGCTCCGCCACCGACAGATCCAGAAGCTCCCGAAACCAAGCCTGTCAAGGCCAGTACAGAGCAATCAGAATGACCGGGCAGCGCTCCAATCTCAGTTTCCGCAACACCCTGTGCAACATGGGGAGGGGAGGAAAGATGTAAGCCAGAGGAAATAAAGAAATGGACATGGCATCCACAGCTAGAGGTAGAGGATCCCTCCAGTGAAAGCATAACCTTGGAACCTTCCGGTTGTGTCTTGTCGCCATCAGGTCAATGCAAGGAAGACCCCAGTTCTGAACGATGAGGGTGAACACCTCTGGGTGCAGTTCCCACTTGCCACTGTCCATCTACTGAGGAAGTCCACCATGACGTTATCTACGCCAGGAATGTGCACTGTGGATATGGCAGGAACGTGTTCTGCCCAGGACAAAATAGCCTTGACCTCTAACCAAGCGGCGAGACTTCTCGTTCTGCCCTGCTTGTTGATGTAGGCCACGGTGTTCTCGGACTGGGCAGTCTTCCAGCTGAGGCG
Organism: Rhinophrynus dorsalis; assembly: GCA_037306005.1. NCBI lineage: Eukaryota > Metazoa > Chordata > Amphibia > Anura > Rhinophrynidae > Rhinophrynus > Rhinophrynus dorsalis. The sequence continues at coordinate 418,644,296 of CM074721.1, forward strand.
TCCAATGACGAACGGCATGAAATATCGCCCGAAGCTCCAACACGTTGATGGGAAGGAGAGATTCCTCCTGAGACCACCCACCCTGAGCATTCAAGCGATCCAAGACCGCTCCCCAGCCGGAGAGGCTGGCATCCGTTGTCACAGTGGTCCAGAAGGATACCAGGAAGGACTTGATCTTCAGGAAGTTGGAGAGGTCGAGCCACCACGACACTCCGTTCCACATGAAGAGGGTCCAGTTGACCCCTGCACACCTGGATCACAAGTCTCTGGAGTTCCCTGGTGTGAGCCATGGCATATGGTGAAGATGAATTTCCCCACTAGAGAGGACAGCTTCTTGGCTGGAACTGGATTGTGAGCCAGAACAGCAGAAACCCTGTGGGAGATCTGGTGAGCTACCTCACCCATGAGAAACACCATGCTCTGCTGAGTGTTGAAGAGAAGAACCAGGAAGACCAGACGCTGGGATGGGACAAGATCCGACTTGTCCATGTTGATCATCCACCCGTGAAGGGTGACAGCATGAATGCAGTCCTGAATCTGCTGAGGAAGAAGTTCCGCAGAGGGGGCTTTCAAAAGCAGGTCGTCCATGTATGGAGTAACTCTGATGCCGTCCCGGTGGAGGACGGACACTAAATCTCCCCGGACACGATGGAAGACTTGAGTAGCTGTAGTCAGACCAAAGGGAAAAGCTGAAAACTGAAAGTGCCTTTGATCGCAGGCAAATCGGAGATACTGCCGGCTCTCTGGATGAATGAAGATATGTAGATACACATCCTGAAGATCCAGAGAGAGGCAAGGAATTCCCCTGGGGACATAGCAGCAATCACCATCCTTAGAGACTCCTGGTGATTTTGAGTCCTGATCACAAAGGAATTGAGATCCTTCAAATCCAAAATGGGACGACAACTGCCGTCCTTCTTGGAGACCACAAAGAGGTTTGAGTAAAAACCAATGCCTCTGTCCTGAACTGGAACAGGCTCTAGAACCTCCTTGTCAAAAAGGGCCTGGATATCACCATTGAACAGATGGCGTTTCTCTGCTCCCTGGGGCGTACGAGAAGGGAAAAAGCGAAAAGGAGGGAGAGACGTGAAAGCGATCCTGTACCCTTCCGCCACCACCTGTAAACCCACGGATCCGCCACTGAATCCTCACAGACGCTGTGGTAGTGATGCAGACGGCCACCCACAGCAGAGTAGGGACCTGGGTTCAGAGGGTCATGTCGATGGTGGCTTGGGAGCCTTAGGCTTGGAGACCTTGGGCTTCCATTGCTGTTTGGGGTTGGAGGAGGCACACGGATGGAACCGCCTGGTTCGCCAGACGTGTCTCAGTCTGGAAGGAAAAAAAAAAAAAAAAAATGTTTACACTTGAGAGGCGTTTTCTTCCTGGGGACCAAAGGCAGAAGGGTACTTTTACACCCCCCCGTGGCCTCACTAATCAGATCCTTGAGATCTGGCCCAAACAATGAAGTACCTTGAAAACGCAAGAAGAGCAAGGCTTTCTTGGAAGCAGTGTCGGCAGACCAGATCTTGAGCCAAAGAGCCCGCTCCTGGCACCCGCATACATAGTGGAAACCCTAGTCACCAAACAGATGGCATCAAATAAGGCAGCAGAGTCATAGTGCTGGGCCTGAAATGCTGGCAAGAAGCTGCAACATATCCGAAGGAGCACCCCAACGGACAGCCAGTGTGAGCTGTTCAGTTCAGACTACAATGGCCTGGATAACCCATGCCGCAGCGAACGCTGGATGCAGCTGTGGCAAAGATGGACTCAAGAGAAACCTCAAGTTTCTTATCAGAAACTGGCAAGGCAGTAGTCTTAGATAGCCTGGAGATAGGAGCATCCACTATGGGGGGATGAACCCACTGAGCAGGCGCTGCCTCAGAGAAGGGGCAAATTTCTAGGAAACAGAAGGTTTACTGTCTGGAGATTTCCACTCATCAGACACAAGGCAGTCAAGAGTGGGGTTAGGTGGAAAACAAGGCTCCTGAAACACATCAGAGGGATCTGAAGAAACCTCCTGAACTAAGGGAATGTTTAGGGTAGTCAAGACAGCCCTGAACAGGCCCTCAGCCGAGGGATCAGGATCAGCCTCAAAAGGGGTCCTAAAAAACTGAGAGGAACCCACAGGAGAACATTCCTAAACATCTGAATCCACCAACAGTTCCTCCTCAGAGGAATCTGATACGTCAGGTACTCCCTGCAGTTTCGGCAGGGAAGATTTGACTGAAGGGGTCTGCCATGAATGGATGCCATGAATGGAATGCCCCCTATAACTGGGATGGAAAGAGCTGCAATGTAGACCTAAGGTCCCTAGTAGCAGTCTTGAACTCTTGCACCCAAACTGGCTCTAATGCATGGCTGGAGGTCCCTGAAGACTCTCAGGGACATCAGAACATGCTGGGCATAAATGACCTGAGAATTCTCTAGGTAACCCTGAATGACATAAGGAGCAATGCGCAACAGGGGACACAGAGACCACAGCATACTTAGTCTTAGGCCCGGTCACAAGCTCCAATGGATTAAACATTCTCACAGTGTCACAAACGTTTAAAGTATAAGGAAACACCCAAATACACAGTGTGTTAGGTTAAAAGTTTCAAACCAGAAATTTCTAAAATACACTTCTGGCAGGTGAAGGGTTAATCTGCAGAGGAGAGTACAAGCCCTGCATAGGATACTTGTTCTGGAGAAAGGACCAAAATGGCTGACGCAGCAGGAACCAATCAGAAACAAGTGCGCGAAGCAAGCTCTCATGTGAATTGTAGTTTTCCCAGAAAAAGTACCCCAACAGTGCCAGAAGCCCCCTGAGCCTCCCAACACACTTAAAACATTAACTGGCTGATAGAGCAAAGGCAGACAATTAAAATGAGCCATCTCTGAAGTCGCTACGTTGAGCGCTTGCAGAGATATGTCCCAAACTGTACAGTCCCATAGAAGTGAATGGAGCAATGGCGTCTATGCGGTAAAGAACGCCTTTACTCAAAAACGGTTTCAACGTTGAAACATCACTAGAACATGTTAGAAGACCCAAAAAACACTGAACCCAGTAGGGAAAGTCAACAACACCCCCCCGACACACACACCAAAGATGCAAAACCAGCAGCTAAAGGGTTAAGTTACCACCAAAACCTGCTCCAAAACACCCAGACATACAGATAAACCCAATGAGTGCAGGAGTGTGCAATAGGAAAGGAAAAACCCCTGTGCGGAAAAGCACTGTGGGACATGTGGACATGTGGACCTACAGCACTGAAAGGGTTGCTCACCTTTCCGGTAGATCTTCTGTCTTCAGATTACCGTGCATTAAGAAGCAGCCTCGGTGGGCAACTTTTGAGGAAAGAACTTGGACCCAAGATTTTCCCCCCAGGGCTTAAGGTGCAAAAAAGCACATGGTTACTGCGCTAGCCACATCTAAGGGCATAGTCAGTTATGGTAATCCGCCTAATGGTGGTATTCCATTTCTAACAGAAAAATAAAGAGTCTTCTAAAATTATAGCAGAACTGTCTTCGCCAAGGAACAAATCTTACTGGAGCTGGTTGGCTAGCTGCAGCCAAGGAGGGAAGATAGGCTCCACCCCCTGCATACAATTCTAGAATTGTTCCTGCCTAATTAAAGGGGCAGATCGCTTACACCAAAGTTACCAGTAACCTGTATTGGTCGACAGAGAAAGTTGTGTTTTCTATGCAAAATTAATTTTACTAAAGAAGCATTTAGGAAAACTGCATTACTTTTAACAAGGTAAAAAAAAATACAAACCACTGTAAAAAGGAGCAAAAGCTTGTCTTTGCTCACTGCTGTAAAAACATTTGTCCCAGTACGTGGATAATTCAGCACGAATAACTTCAATCACATTTTTTATATTCTGCAGTTTTAATTCTTGTAGACGATCCACTTCCTCTTGCAACTGGAAAATACAGCAAAAAGAATAAATAACGTAATGTGGTCTAGCAAAGGGCAAAAACAGGTGGACAAATATTGCAGATTTTGTTATCTCCAAACACCTGGGCAAGTGGAGCATGAAAGTTTAGTCAACAGGACAGATACATTTGCACCTGTGAGAAGAACCTGAGGAACTTACGGTTTTCAGTAGGCAACCAACGGAACTCTGGCTGCTGTTGGACTATTAAAGGGATAGTAATGTTTCATAATAAAAGCAGCTCTAATTAATCATCATAGTATCTGGACTTTGGAGAGTGTTATTTCAATACTGTTCAAGAGTAATTCAATGATAAAGTATCCCCCTCCTGCCCCTTTTACTGAATTAACACTGTTCAGCCAGATCAGAAGGGAGGTGCCCAGGTAGACTGCAGAGAGGGACAATCTTCAATTAAGAGAAGGGAAAAACCTGAAAAACTTGTCAAGGGGGGCAGGGATTTCATTGTTCTCATAGGAAGAAGATTGTCCCCTTCTGTTATCGGTCTGGTCTTACAACCAGATTCCACAACTGAGAAGAGATAGCTTACACTAGGTAAAAGGGGCAGGAGGCAAAACTTTGCTTGTGAATATCTCTCAAACCATGAAGGTTTGAGAGATAAGATATCGATCTTCATTTTTTTTTTTTTAATGCCTACAAAATAAACGATAAAATGAACTATTACTATCCCTTTAAACATTGTGCAAAAACCCACAGTACAAGTGAACAGAAACTTGAAAATCAATGCATTGGAGACTGCTCTCTCTCTGGAAAATGGAAGTTATGGATCAACAAGTACCAAAACTCAGGATGCCAACCCTTGATGTAGATAGTCATTGCTCAAAAGGTAAACAAGGTTAACCACTGTTCTTACCGCTTGGATGATTTTCCCATTAGATCCAGTCATATACACTGAAAAAGCATTTCGGTCTTCTTCAGGCACCTGAAGCCTGTCCCAGAGTTCAAGAATTTTGGACCGCAGTTCTTCACACAATACTTGATTTTTTGTTTTCTGCTCTTCAAGCTGCATTTTTAGAAATTTAAGTGTAATTAATTCAATGAAATACTACATAAAATGTAACATGTGCCAGCAATAACCCATGAGGAAGTTACTGTACCTGAAACAGGAGTTGCTGCAGAGCAGCCAAATTCTCCTTAGAGAGGCAGAAAGCATCCTCCTCTTCACACACAACATCACGTTCAAAGCTGGTGTCGGGAAGGCGATCCAGTTCCTCCATACAAATAACAATCTGCCTTTTTGTATTCACAAACTCTGCTTCACGGCGTTCCTAAGAGGTCATAAGTACAGTTAAAGAACAAGATCTAAAATAATTTAGAGTGTAAATTATATTTTTTAAATTGTGAAATATTTTAGGAGGGGGTTTTTGTGCTGCTAGTCAAAACAATCCCTCTTAGACCACAGGATTTTAGTCTTACCTGTTAAATCCTTTTCTCTTCTTTCAAACAGGTTATTGGTAACTTTGTTTAGGAGATCAGCCCCTTTAATAGGCAGGAACAATTTTGAGAAGTGACTGCTGGGTGGAGCCTACCTCCTCTCCTTAATTTGCAGCTAGCCAATCCCCAGCCAGTAAGATTTGCAGACTAACTATTGACTAAGTAATAAGAAGGTAAAGGAAGACTCCTGTGAGTATTAACCTGAAAGGACCCCCACGTTCTGCCACAGGAGAGCCAAGCATGGTCCCTTGACAGGGTGGGAGACCAGTAACCTGTATGGACTAAGAGAAAAGGATTTAACAGGTAAGACTAAAAATCCTCTTTTCTCTGTCGTCCAATACAGGTTACTGGTAACTTTGGAGTTCCCCAGGGAGGGAAGAAAGGCAAGGACCAGGAGCAGGCCCCCAAAGTCACCAGAGCAGAAATGAACCTACAGATCATAAATAGCTCAACACTAACCTCAAAGCGTCAATGGATACTGAACAGGGGTAAAACAGACCCCGTGAACTGTTGCACAGCACACTGAACTAGAGCTAACAGGGCTCAAAAAGTGATAGAGTACCGAGACACTAAGGAGATCCAAGACAGGCAAGGCTGCGTCCAGGATCTCTCTCCTAAAACTGGCATCAGCCGAAGGCAGCACATCCACACTGTAGTGTTTAGAAAAAGTGCGCACAGACGACCAAGTGGCCGCCTTAAACAAGGCTCTGGAAACCAAGCCTGTCGGGGCCAGTACGAAGCAATCAGAAGGACTGGGCAGCGCTCCAGTCTCCGCTTCAAAAGTACGCTGTTCAAAAAGGGAACAGGAGGAAAGATGTATGCCAGAGGAAATGTCCACGGGATCGACAAGGCATCCACTACCAGAGCCAGAAGATCCGCCCAGTGAGAGCAGAACATTGGAACCTTCCTGTTGTTCCTGGTTGCCATCAGGTCAATGCAAGGAAGACCCCACTGCTGGATGCCAATGGATGAACACCTCTGGATGTAGCTCCCACTCTCCGCTGTCCACTGTGCGCTAACTGAAGAAGTCTGCCAGAATGTTGTCTACGCCAGGAATACGAACTGCAGAAATGGCAGGGATATCCTACTCTGCCCATGATAAAATAGCCTTGACCTCTAGACTTCTTTTGCTGCCTTGTTGACGTAGGCTACGGCTGTGGCATTGTCCAACTGTACCCTGACTGGGCAATCCTCCGGTTGTCGTGTCCAGTGAAGCAGGGCATGAAATAGCGCCCGAAGCTCCAAGACATTGATGGGAAGGAGAGAGGCTTCCTGAGACCACCAGCCCTGAACACTCAAGTGCCCCAGCACAGATCCCCAGCTGGAGAGGCTGGCATCCTTCGTCACTATGGTCCAGAAGGGCACCAGGAAGGGTCTGCCTTTCAGGAACTGTTCAGGTTGAGCCCCCCACGAGAGGCTCCACTTTGAGAGAGAGATAGGGATCTTTCCAGAAAATCTGGCTGGCCCCTGCATGCCAGAATTAGAAACCTCTGATGTTTGCTAGTGTGAGCCATGGCAAACGGGACTGCTTCTATGGTGCAAATTAACTTCCCACCAAGGATGACAACTTCTTGGCTGGAACCAGATCCTGAGACAGGATAGCCTGGACCTTCAGTGCTATCTGATGAGCCACTTCATCCTTGAGAAACACCATCCCCCTCTGAGTGTCGAAGAGGAGGTCCAGAAAGACCATCCTCTGGGAATGAACAAGGTCTGACTTGTCCAAGTTGATGATCCACCCGTGATGGGAGAGGGCATGAATGCAGTCCTGCACCTGCCAGTGAAGGAGTTCCGGAGACGAGGCCTTCAGAAGGAGGTCGTCCATGTATGGAGTCACCCTGATACCGTTCCGATGTAGGAAGGAGATCAGTGCTCCTAGGACTATGTTGAAGGCTTGAGAAGCTGTGGTCAGGCCAAAGGGGAGGGCAGGGAACTGGAAGGGCCTTCAGTTGCAGGCAAAGCAGAGATACTGATGGCTCTCTGGATGAATAGTGACGTGCAAATAGGCATCTTGAAGGTCCAGAGAGGCCAGAAATTCCCCAGGAGACATGGCTGCTATCACTGTACGCAGAGACTCCTGGCGGCACTGGGACCTGACCACAAAGGAGTGGATATCCTTCAGATCCAAAATGGGACGACAGCCCCCATCCTTCTTGGAAACCACAAAGAGGTTGGAGTAGAATCCCAAGCCCCTCTACTGAGGGGGAACTGGCTCCAGGCCTGCCTTGTCCAGAAGGGCCTGTATAGCTTCCTCGAAAAGATGTCTTTTCTGATCGAGGGAGAACAAGAAACAAAGGTCCTTGGAGGAGGAAGAGGTGAATACCAAAAAGTAAAACCACTCAAAAGCCCACCAAAATAAAACAGATCCAATAAACACTGGTCTCAGTAGGGAAAGTGCCCAAAAGATGCTAACCAGCAGCAAAATGGTTAAGTTACCACAGAAACTTGCTCCCACAGACATACAGATAAACCCAGTGAGTGCAAGAGTATGTAACAGGAACTCCAAATGAGACCCCTGTGCGGAGGGGAAGCATGGGACATGTGGACCTCAGCAATCAAAGGGTGCTCACCTTTTTAGCAGGTCTTCAGATTACCATATATCAAGAAGAAGGTATAACTGAAGTAAATTTGCACTAAACATCACTAAAACATGTCACAAGACCCAATAAACACGGAACCCACTAGGGAAAGTGCCCAAAACCCTCCAAAAGATGCTAGACCAGCAACCAAAGGGTTAACTTACCACAGAAACTTGCTCCAGACACCCAACACACATACAGATAAACCTAATGAGTGCAGGAGTATGCAATAGGAACTCCAAAGGAAACCCCTGTGCGGAGGGGCAACGTGGGACATCTGGACCTCAGCACTCAAAGGGTTTCTCACCTTTCCTGCAGAACTGTCTTCAGATTAACATGTATCAAGAAGAAGCCTCAGTGGGCAACTCCTGGGGAAAGAACTTGCAGCCAAGATTTTTCCCCCGGGGCTTAGGTCCACAAAAGCACCTGGTAAACTGAGCTTTCCACATTTGGGCGATTGCAATTGTCAGTGATGGTAATCCACCTAATGGTGGTATTCCATATCTAACAGAAAAATAATAAAGAAGCTAAAACTAACAAAACTGTTCTCTTGCTTGTGTCTTGACCAAGGAACAAATCTTACTGGTTGGGGATATGGCTAGCTGCAAGCTAAGGAAAGTAGGTAGGCTCCACCCAGCAGTCACTTCTCAGAATTGTTCCTGCCTATTAAAAGGGGCTGATCGCCTACCAAAAGTTACCAGTAACCTGTATTGGACTACAGAAAATCAATGCTAGTTAGACAAAGAGGTGGTAATAGATCATCAAGTGAACTACCTCTAGTCCTGCCCCCAACACCACCAGTTTAAATAAAACTGCCCTCCTCTTAGGCCATTCTAAAGATTTCCAGCTCTGTTCTCCGCTTCCCTCTTTGTCACGATCAGAGAAAGAAGGAGAACATGGAAAAAGGCAATGTATGGCATACGTTGCCTGTCATTTGCACCAGCAGCACATGTACCGGCTCGCAGGGAAAAGGATTAAACAGACTTCTCCGGTCCTAGAACAATCAGATTATCACAACGTACCCCGAGGTTGCTGTGATTTGACCCATAACATGCCAGAATCACTGGTCCTTAAAGGGATAGTAATGTTTCATAATAAAAGCAGCTCTAATTAATCATCATAGTATTTGGACTTTGGATAGTTATTTCAATTCTGTCAGAGTTGTAGTTCAAGAGTAATTCAGTGACAAAGTGTCTCCCTCCCACCCCTTTTACTGATGTAACACTGCTCAGCCAGAGCAGAAGGGAGGTGCCCAGGTAGATTGCAGAGAGGGACAATCTTCAATTAAGATAACGGAAAAACCTGAAAAGCTTGTCAAGGGGGGGCAGGGCTTTCATTGTTTGCACTGTAAGAAGATTGTGCCCTGCTGTTATCTGTCTGGTCTTATAACCAGATCCACATCTGAGAAGAGATGGCTTACACTAGGTAAAAGGGGCGGGAGGGGGAAACACTTGTGAATATCTCTAAAACCATAAAGGTTTGAGAGATAAGACATATTATTCATATTTTTTTAATGCCTACAAAATAAAATAAAGTTAAAACGAAGTATTACTATCCCTTTAAAGGACCGCATTCTGTGATGGCCTTGGCACATAATTGGTCCTTAAGTGGTTAAGCCTCCATTTTATGGATAAACCAAATTGTACGCCACTCTGCCATCCCAGAATCCACCAAGTCCACCACCGGTCTTAAAGTAAAGCTATCACCTAGATATAAATGACCCCCAATTAATTATTAGTATACTGGGAATCAAGGCAATAGTGATATAACGTTTATTAAGTGCCGGCATTATTTGCAATCATAAGTTTGAATGAGACTTTCCTCAACACAACAGCGCAGACATCTTGGCGAAACAGGATCTGCGTGCCTGTGCTGTCTGTCCCATATGGTACAATGCAACTCAACCTTTGACAAATAACCCATCAATGTGGACACAGGGACAGACAGCACAGTTCCCATTTTGCCAAGATGTCTGCACTCTTGATGCAAGTCCCATATGAAGTTCTGAATACAAATAATGTAGGTACTTAAATCGTAAATAAATGGGACTTTTTTGGTTTTGTATGGTGCAATTAGTTTGCACCTGAATTAACCCACTTTTTTCTTGAGTGTATGGCCCCATGTTTCTCACAGCAGGCTCCCTTTACAGCTGTGTGACACTGAAAGCCATTCCAGTACATACCTCTGTAGCAAGCATAGGTCATCCCCAAGGGATGGGATTCTGTGCTATTAAGTATAAACTAAATCGTGTAAAGCAAAGACTTCTTAATTTTTCAGCAGTTTGAGGTCATGTAAAGAGACAATTAGATAAGACTGTTTCCATTGAATAAACTGCATAAAAATCAAAAAGCTTTAAAAGAAACCTTTTCAGCAGAAAGTGTAGCCAGATGCCTTCTGAACTGATCGAGTTCTTCCAGACTTGGAACACACGCACTGTCGATGAAGTAAGGAGTCATGCACAGAATATCACACAACTCTTGATCGCGTGTTTTTAATATTTTTAGCTCTTGCATCCTCTCCTTCTTTTGTTTTAACACTACTTCGACACGCGTTCGTAAGTCCTTCTCTAGCTGCAGGATGGTGCTATCCTCCTCCTCCTGGAAGAAAATAAATAAAATACATTTTGCAAACGAGCATTCCAACTCCATGTTTCTGGACAGTCAATTATGCTGTTGCTTTCAGATATTATACTAAATATGTAGGAATGAGACAAACGGACTGCCATAAAATCAAAGGCACCTGGATTAGATTGTGTAAAACAGACTGTGGTAACAGATTTTTAAAGCACAGTAAATCCTATTAACCCTTGGTGTACCAGATGGGTACTCTGCAATGCGTTGCATATCCCTCTGGCACTCAAAGGGTTAAGAAAATATTTTGTAGAGATTTTTCTACTGAGTAAAACAATGATACTCCCACTGCCGAGTGAGGTTTTATTCCAAAGTTATGTGTTTAACCCCCCTTTAAAGGGATAGTAATGTTTCAAAATAAAAGCAGCTCCAATTAATCTTCATAGTATTAGGGCCATGGAGAGTGTTATTTCAATATGGTCAGAGTCGTGGTTCAAGAGTAATTGAATGAAAGTATCCCCTTCCCGCCCCTTTTACTGGTGAAACACTGCTCACCGGAGAGCAGCCGGGTGGTCTCCACGTGGATTGCAGAGGGACAATCTTCAGTTAGCAAAAAGGGAAAAACCTGTCAATGGGGGCAGGGCTTTCACTGTTCCCACAGTAAGAAAATTGTCCCTTGCTGTGAGCTGTCTGGTCGGTGGACCAGATTCCACATCTGAGGGGAGGCTGCTTACACTAGGTAAAAGGGAATGAGTGGGATATTTTATCATTCAACTGCTTTTGAATTACAACTGACAGTACTGAAATAACACTATGGCTCAAATACTTTGAAGATTAGTTGGAGCTGCTTTTATTTTGAAACATTACTATCCCTTTAAAGATCAGAGAGGTGTGCAACATATTGCTTTGCAAGGTGGTGCACATCTTTGGTCCCTAAAGGGCTAAATTGTTGGGGGGGGGGGTATAACACAGGGTTCATAGGAATATACAAAGCCACCAAGATTCTAGGGGACGGGGGAAAAAAAACCAAAAAAACCCACACACACCAACCCCCCCCCCCCGGTTCCACAGGACTAACCTGATAAAATAAACCACAAACATGGTTGTGATCTTTATAGGAGTCATTCTAACCCACCACTCTCTCTACAGACACCACAAACTGAAGAACCTTCTCTCCAAATCTGGGCTCAGTCAAGGTTATCTTGTTTTTGTTTGGTAAAATTGTGCAAAGTCGTGTTGCCACCTTACTCAACTTTTCAGCAGTGGCCGAATTCTTATAGGTCCAAGATACTTTCACCGATCTGGTGGAGTGCGACTCAAAAAGGTACTGTTTTCCTAAAAGGCATTACGCCTGTCAGATCCAGGAAGAGATCAGCCTGGTCTGCAAGCGGGCCCTTAGGGAGGGTAAAAAGTTAGATTTCCAGAATGGCTGTGTGTGACAAATGCAGGACTTCAAGGAGCATACCATACCTTGCTAATGAAGGGCCTGCTACAATCTATATGAAGTACAGTTGCTTGGTTAATGTGAAGCTCCAAAACAAACCTTGGGCAAAAAGTCCTTAGGGGGCCCACTCTATCTGGTTGAAGAGACAGAAAAGGGCATTCAGAGGACAAGGCCTGGAGGTCAGCTACCTGAGGAATATAAACAATGGCTTAAAGAAAGGCAGTCTTGATCAGCAGCAGAAGCAAAGATTCATTAGAAAAAGCTTCAAAAATGAGGCTTCCGGAACACTCCTAGAACCAGATTCAAATCCCATGGGAGAGTGGGCTTTTGAAAGGGTAAATATAAGCAACTTCCTGAACAAAGATCTTCATGTCAGAGAGCAAAGAAACGTGCTGCTGGAAAACAACAGAATAATCTGCACAATGATAAGGACAAGATTAAATACTCTTAACACCCTGAAGAGCCAAGACCACTAGAAAACCTGAAAGGCGGTGGTCAAGCACCAAAGTCGGCACCAAACTACATTATAGGCCTTGGACTAAACCAGTTTTCTAGCTTTCACCTTAGTAGAAATGACAGTGTTCAAAACACTTTTCCCCAAGATGCTAGATAAAAAAACCACAGGTGGCCATAAGATTCACCGATGTCAATCGCCAAGGGTGGAAGTCAAAAATGCTCTGGTTGAGCTCCCAGTTTCTGAGGTCTAGATACGGATGCCAAATTTTGCAGCTACATGGTCTATGCCTGGAATGTAAAGCACAGAGAAGGCCCACTGGAGAATCTCCCGATTGCTCTGCCCAAGCAGGCATGCTTTAGGCTCCTCTTTTATGGAGGATGTAAGCAACTGCTGCCGCACTCTGACGGGATGCTTACTGGAGACTCAGACTGGGCATGCGACCAGTGGCATAGCACTAGGCAGATCTCCTGTAACTCCAGAATATTGCTAGAAGATTTTTCTCTCCAGTCCAGAAGACATGGGCTGTCAAGGGGCCCATGGTTGTCATCAGTCCAAGAGGCTGGTATCCATGGGAACCACAAGCCACTCCAGGATGACAAACACCCTAGTGTCAGATGGGATAATTGAAGCCTTCATTGAAGGTCTTCATTCACCCATGGAGACAGACAGGACGTGAGACAGATGTCTAGCGAGTAGCACCCTTCTGAAATGACCCCCCAAAACCCACTCATGCATTACTGAAGTCTGACACGCGTTTCAAAAGTCAGGAGGTGACCCCCAAAGGACAGAGACCCCATGAGTCATGCAGAAGTAGGCTTGTCAGCCTTAGAATTCTGAGCAATATTTGAAAAGCTTTTTCATTTTCTTTTAAACAGATTCTTGACAGAGCAGTACATATTGTTGAAAGAGTTAACTGCCCTTCAATTTCTTTATTAAAAGAAAATCCATAAAGTGTTTTTACATTTGGAACAAAGAAACAGCATCCTTTTAACACCGAACCAGAGAGAAGTTTAAATTTCTCTGCCTGTAATCACAGTTGGGTAGTATAAGCCCCTACCAACCACTTGTTTGTATGATCGTCTTTATACCATCTGTATAACCATTGCTGGTGGTAAGGTACTATTTGGGCATCCGCTTGTCTTTTTTTTTTTTTTTTTTTTTTTTTTTTACTTCCTGATAGATCTTATGGTAGGAGAAGTAGTCTACCATTAATTCAGTGTACAGAGTTTTGTAAATAGTGTTGTTAGGACAGTCTAAAGATCCCTCCTGTTCGATTTCTTAGTGACACGCAGGTGTTTGTCCCGGACACCAGCCTTGTGAGTATTATTCTAAGATCATCACCAGGTACCACCAAAGTCAAACTGAAATAATATCTCACTAGGAGCACCTCCTGGGTTTGTTTGTTTTTGTTTTTTTAAATTTCTTCCGAGGAAGTGAGCCATGTTCTTCATACCACTTGACAAAACACTGACCAGACCATACATCTTCCCATAGTACAAGCCCTCCCACCGGCAGACAGTATGCTTCCTGCTCAGCTCTGAGTGGAAGAGGAAAGGACACAATAGTCATGCATATGGAGGAATGACTCTCCGCATATGGAAATGGAAGAGAAAAGAAAGGGCAGGACACTTAAAACTGGTGCTGCCACTGATGTGCAGAGGATAAGTGGAGCTGAGAGGGAGTCCCCTCCTCTATAGAGATTTTGTCTGCAAATGCCCTGCCGCCTTGTGGTAGCTACTTAACCCCATGGTCCCTGTGTTCAAGAATGGACGAAACAGAAATGGTGTATTTCAAGGGCCTTATAGTAAAAAGAAGTGGAACAATTCTGGAGCCAAATAAAATTAACCATATCTCCATTAAATTAGTCTTAACTCCTAAATGCTACAGATGTTTACAATGAGAGCTTGCTAGTATTCAATGGGTTAAACACTATTTAAAATCAATGTGAATGTTTCTCCATATGAATAGTTAGATTGCAAATTAATTATTCCACTTTTCTTTTGAACATAAGGCCCTAAAACCAAAAGGGTGTAGTCTAGAATTAGTATAAATACAGCAGCCTCCCCGGTTTATAAAAGAGGATTTTAGTCTTACCTGTTAAATCCTTTTCTCTTAGTCCGTACAGGTTACTGGTAACTCTGGGAGGCGTCAACCCCTTTAAGTAGGCAGGAACATTCTCTAAATGTATGCAGGGGGGGTGGAGCCTCCCTTCCCTCTCAGGCTGCAGCCCAGCTAGCCACTTCCACTTGTTTGAGAACTAACTAGACTAGATAGTAGAAGGGAAGAAGACTCCTGTGAGCATGCCCTGAAGGACTCCCACGTATTGCCACAGGAGAGCCAAGCATGGTCTCTTGAAAGGGTGGGAGACCAGTAACCTGTATGGACTAAGAGAAAAGGATTTAACAGGCAAGACTAAAATCCTCTTTTCTCCGTCGTCCAATACAGGTTACTCTGGGATGTCCAACCATTAAGTTTCCTAGAGGCGGGAAGGCAAGGACCAGACGCAAGGCCCCCAAAGTCACCAGAACCTCTATGAACCAACCAGTCAGAGATCCCAACAAAACTGAAGTGTCAACGGACACCAAACAGGGATAAAAACACCCTAGGAACTGTAACACAGCACACTGCACTAGAGCCAACAGGGCTCAACAGTAAAAGGAAGCACCAAGAACTTAAGTAGAAGATCCTAGACGAGCAAGACTGCCTCCAGGACCTACCTCCCAAAGCTGGCATCAGCCGAAGCCAGCACATCCACATGTTAGTGCTTCAAAAAGGTGCGCACAGAGGACCAAGTGGACGCCCCGCACAGCTGATCAGCAGACGCTTGATTCTTATAGGCCCAAGAGGCCCCAATAGACCTGGTGGAATGAGCCGTGACCCGAAAGGGGATATGCTTATTCCTCAACTCGTAGGCCCTATGAACAGTTGACTTGATCCATGACGCAATAGTCATTTTTGATGCAGGTCTCCCTGCCCTAGGACCCTCAGGAATGACGAACAGAGCGTCAGAATTCCTGACAGATTCAGCACAATGGACATAAAACTTGAGACAACACACCACAACCAACAAGTGGAAATCACACACCTTGTCAGGGGAGGGATTAGGGCAGAAAGAGAGCACCACATTCTCCAGATTTATGTGAAACTCGGAGACCACCTTAGGCAAGAACTCCGTAGAGGTGCGAAGCACCGCCTCATCCTTATTGAACACCAGATAAAATGGTTTACAGGATAGAGCTTGCAACTCCGCAACCCGGCAAACTGATACAATCGCCAGAAGAGCCATTTTCCACGTCAAGAGACGTAGAGGAATAGTAGCCAAAAGACTCAAAGGGAGGACGTAGGAGAACTCCCAAGACCAATTCAAGGTCCCACTAAGGAGCTGGCTCCGAAAGGCAGGACGCACAGGAGCAACACTCTGGAAGAAAACCTTGGCATCAGAAAGAATAGCAATGCGTTTCTGGAAAAAGACAGAAAGCGCCGAAGTCTGAACCTTAAGAGAACTCAGACAGTCCTTTATCCACACCGTCCTGCAAAAACGGCGAGGACAGTGGAAAGATCAAAGTCACGAGACAGATATCTGTCAGCACACCAAGACACAAATGTCGACCAGACAAGGTGGCAGATCTTGGAAGAAACATGATTAAGGGAACTAAGCATAGTAGATACCACAGCAGAAAAAAAAAACGCTTCTGCCTTAAAAATCGAGGATTCAACCTACAGGCCATCAAACTGAGCAGATGAACATCTACTTTCACAGATAACCCTGTACAAGAAGAGCTGGACGAGAGGGGAGCTGAAATGGCTCCACCACAGATACGGCCAGAAGTGACTATGCCAAACCGGAGCAGTCAGAATTACTGGACAACGTACCAATTTCAATTTTTGTAATACCCTTATTAACATAGGGAGAGGAGGAAAGATGTAGGCCAGAGAGAATGTCCAAGGAATGGACACTGCATTGGCAGTCAGAGCTAGAGTCTCTCCACCGAGAGCAAAATGCCGGAACCTTCCTGTTGTGTCTTGTTGCCATCAGATCCACTGGGGGCATACCCCATCTCTGAACTAGGAGTTGAAACACCTCGGGATGTAGCTCCCACTCTCCACTGTCGACTGTGTGACGACTGAGGAAGTCTGCCATGACAGTCTACGCCTGGAATGTGCACTGTGGAAATGACAGGACCATGAACCTCTGCCCAGGACAGAATGGCCCTGACCTCTAACCAAGAGGCGAGACGTCTTGTTCCGCCTTTCAATTGATGTAAGCCACTGCCATGGCATTATCGGGCTCCACTCAGACTGGACAGTCCTCCAGGTGAGACCCCCAATGACGGAGCATGATATATTGCATGAAGTGCCAGGAGGATGATAGGGAGAAGGGACTCCTCATGGACCACTGCCTCCGAGCGCTAAAGTGACTCAGAAAAGCTCCCCAGCCCAACAGGCTGGCATCAGTCATGACCTGGCCCAGTAGGGAATCAGGAAGAACCTCCCCGTTAGGAGATTGGAAAGGTCCAACCACACTCCGAGCTCAACTCTACATGAGGAGGAAGTAAGACAGACAGCTTCTGATAATCTGGTCGATCCCTGCATGTCTGTATAACAAACCTCTGAAGTTCCCTAGTGTGTACCATGGCAAATGGAACCGCCTCTATCGTGGAAATGAACTTCCCCACCAGAGAAGACAACTTCCTAACAGGAATCCGATCCAGTGAAAGAATCGTTGAGACTCTGTAGGCAATCTGAAGGGCTACCTCGTCCGGTAGAAACACCATGCACTTCTGAGTATCGAACAGAAGACCCAGGAAGATCAGTTGCTGGAATGGAACAACTGACTTGTCCAAATTGACAAACCAACCGTGATAGGTAAGGATTTGAATGCAGGTTTGTACCTGCTGATGAAGAAGGTCCAAAGGGGAGGCTTTCAAAGGCAAGTCGTGTAAGGAGTCACTCTGATGCAGTCCCGATGGAGGACGGATATCAAGGCCCCCAGAACCCATTGGAAAACCGAAGGGGCCGTTGTCAGACCACAAGGCAATTGAGATCGATCAAATCCAAAATAGGGCAGCATCTACCATCCTTATTGGTCACCACAAAGAGGTGTGAGCAAAACCCCAACCCCTATCTAAAGGAGGCACCAGCTCCAGGACATCCTTGTCCAGAAGAGTCTGAATAGCGCCTTCGAATAGACGGCCTTTCTCGACTTCCTGAGGAGAGCGAGAAAGATGAAAGCGAAAAGGAGGAAGAGGGGGGGAAAAAAAAAAAAAAAAAAAAAAAAAAAAAGGGGGGGGGGGATCTCGAACCCCTCTGACACTACCTGTAAAACCCATGGGTCCGGTACAGAATCCTCCCAAGCCCCATGAAAGAGGCAGGGACGACCACCCACAGCGGGATGCGGACCCAGGTTCGGAGACTCATGCCGAAGCAGTCCTGTTCATAGCTGCTTTGGTCTGGAGGAGGGACGCAGAGCTGATGGAACCGCCTGGTTCGTCGAACGCGTCACAGTCTGAAAGGAACAAAAGTATAGTTTACGTTGAAACGGTAACTTTATCTGAAAGACCAAGGGTAGAAGTGAACTCTTACCCCCAGTGGCCTCGCTAATTAGTTCCTTAAGAGTAGGCCCCAACAAGGAAGTACCCTGAAAAGGCAGAGAAAGCAAGACTTTCTTCGAAGCAGTGTCAGCAGACCAAATCTTGAGCCAAAGCACACGCCTGGCCACCACAGAAGTAGTAGAAGCCCTTGCCATCATGCAGATGGCACCAAAGGCAGCAGCAGAGACATGGTGTAGCTCTTCAGATATATTGGCAAGAAGACGCAAATTTCTCCGAAGTAGGCGCATGTTGGCGGACAGCCTTAGTGAGTTGCTCAGTTCAGACTGCAATAGCCCGGTTAACTCACGCAGCAAATGCTGGGCGCCTAGTGGCACCAATAGAAGCAAAAAATGGACTTGAGTCCAAGCCCTGTGTAAGATACTCATTGAGAAAAGTGCCCAAAATGGTTGCCGCAACAGGAGCCAATCAGAAATTAGGTGCGAATCAAGCTCTCATGGGAAATGTAGTTATTCCCAAAAAGTACCCCAAAACAGTGCCCGACGCCCCCCAACACACTTGAACTATAGACCGGATGATAGAGCAAGGGTAGACAATTAAAATGAGCCCTCTCTGAATTTGCTGTGTGAAGCGGTTGCAGAGATACGTCCCAAACAGCGTTGTCCCATAGAAAGTAAATGGAGCAATGGAGTCTATGCTGTAAAGCGCGCCTTAAAGGTGCAGTACACAATTTTAATAAAAGTTAAACTACAAGTTAAAAACATGAAAAACATACAGGGAACATGTATGCATCATAAGAAAACACTAACCTAGTAAGAAAACCCCCCGAAACATGTCAAACCAGCAGACAAAGGGTTAAGTTACCACATACACCTGCTCCAAAAACCCAACAGACATACACATATATACCCAATGAGTGCAGGAGTGTGCAGTGAGAACGCCCAAATACAAGCCCAGCAAAGAGGCACAAGTGGACCTGCAGCACTCAAAGGGTAGCTCACCTTTCCTGCAAATGTTCTGTCTTCAGGTTACCATGTAGTAAGAATTACCTCAGTGGGTAATTCATGGGGAAGCACTTGTACCCAAGATTTTCCCTCACAGGGCTTAAGGTCCACCAAAAAACACCTGGACACTGAGCTAGCCACATTGGAGGGCATTTGTCAGTCATGGTAACCCGCCTAATGGTGGTATTCCATATCTGACAGAAAAATAGAGAAACTAAAACTAACGAGAGATGTTCTCCACCTGGTGTGTTCACACCCAGGAACAAAATCCTGGAAGTGGCTAGCTGGGCTGCAGCCTGAGAGGGAAGGGAGGCTCCACCCCCCTGCATACATTTAGAGAATGTTCCTGCCTACGTAAAGGGACTGACGCCTCCTAGAGTTACCAGTAACCTGTATTGGACGACAGAGAAAATAGTTTATTTATGAGTGTCAATGTGCAAAAGAACAAAAAGCTAGAAAATAAGTTTACTGCAATGAGGAAAGGACATGAGCAGATAACAGCATTAAAGGGCCATCTTTCTAAACAAATAGCTCACCTCAAATGGAGGAAGGTGAAGCTCTTCACAGAGAGAGTATAATTCTTTGCGACAAACATCAATACTTTTTAAAAGCCGTGCTTTCAAATTCTCTTCTTCCTCAATCATACTTGTTAGGAGAATCTGTGGGAGATATGAACATATCATGTGCATACAATAATTTTATTTTAAAAAGAAACACTTCACTGCAATGCCCAAATCCTTTTGGTACCACAGCCAAATGGAAAATAAGCCTGAAAAGCATGATCATGGATGTTAAATTTATTAGAAATTCTAATCTTATTTTTAAGAGGTGAAAAATGCCATTATCATGACCCTCCCCAAAAAACTAACTTTTAAAAGTCACATGGTGGGAGGTTCTGCCATAGTACAGGACCTGTATTGCAAGAATCTGTTCCTCTTGTTTTTCTGCCCCCATAGTGCCCACACTGATTTTTGCTCATCTGAATCAAGGTGAACAGGGAACTGGATATGCACAAGGTAATAGCCCCAATTTGTAACAGAGTAATCCAGAAGTACAGCTTGAGCTGAATAGGAGGATCCAATTAGAATAAGGCAGTACATCGATATATATGGCATAAAAAGGTGGGTTTCAGCAAAGGAGGTGCACTGCAAAGGACATAGTACCCATTAAATGTATAGTAAGGTCTGCAACAAAGTAGATCACAGTCTTCTTTATAGTAAATCTAACACATTGTGCTATGTTTAAAGGGATAGTAATGTTTCAAAATAAAAGCAGCTCAAATTAATCTTCATGCTATTTGGGACATGGAGAATGTTATTTCAATACTGTCAGAGCAGTAGTTGAAGAGTAATTGAATGATAAAGGGGCAGGAGGGGGGTGCTTTTACTGATGTAATACTGCTCACCTCAGAACAGAAAGGTGGTGTCCAGATAACTTGCAGAGGGGGACAATCTTCAATTAGCATAAGGGAAATACCTGAAAAAGCTGTCAAGGGGGGCACGGCTTTCATTGTTCTCACAATAAGAAGATGGTCCCTCTCTGTGAGCTGTCTGGTCTTAAGACCAGATTCCACATCTGAGGGGAGGTGGCTTACTCTAGGTAAAAGGGGCAGGAGGGGGATAATTTCTCAATTACTCTTGAACTACAACTCTGACAGTATTGAAATAACACTCTCCATGGACCAAACACTATGAAGATTAATTGAAGCTACTTTTATTGTGAAACATTACTATCCCTTTAACAATTTACTTTTATGTAGTTCAAAAGATATTAAAATGTAGAAAGATCCCACTTCAGCACCTTCTGGTCCTGGGATTGGATGGATACAACAAGGGACAAACTTCAATAAATTTGTCCCTCGCTGCTCTCCATCTGGACCTGCATGAGATTATCTGCAACGCAGCCAGAAGGAGCAGGAAGGGGATCTTTCTTCATTTAATATCTTTTGAAGTACAGAGTTTTAAATTCCAAGTTCCTAGATTTTCTCTCCTTGGTATCCAGATATTCAAAATTATTATCATGTATCTTGCACATCACCAGCAAGATTCCATCTACCATGACCTTTACATGGCTACTGGCATGCTGGGTATGATGTAAGCAGTAAGACATGACTCTCCAGCTGTTGAACCCCAGAAGTCAGTTGAGATTTATTTAAAAACACATTTCTCACTACACTACTTTTCATTGATGTTAAAGACATTTCATTAAACTCTAAGCATTACTTTGGGGGAAGTCAATAGTTTATTTTCTTAACTGCTATATCCAAAGACAGTGTTCAATAAATGAAGACCACCAGATGGTATTGCCAGCTTGCAATCTTCACTCCAGGTTGCCTCAAGTCACCCATTCCCCCTGTTGATGCTCTTTTAATGGACATGCTTGACCCAAACACTGGGCCCCAGGTTTCCTCGACTAATAGTAATCCCAGATGGAAGAAGGGTTGTCAAAAGCAGAAAGGGAGATGCAAGATCAAACAATGCGGGTGGTGTGAGAGACTAGAAAAGGGTGTGTGTGTGTGTGTGTGTGTGTGTGTGTGTGTGTGTGTGTGTGTGTGTGTGTGTGTGTGTGTGTGTGTGTGTGTGTGTGTGTGTGTGTCAAAGACAGGGTGAAAGACAAGGATTACGGATAAAAAAAACTCTACATTCTCATCCAACCCAAGCTTACGTTCACATGTCTCTTAACTGCATCAGTCCTCTGTAGACGTTGGTCTTCTGGTATTCCTATTTCTTCCCAGATATCCCGAAGGCGAGCCAAAGCAGAGTTTAAGCAAGCTACAGATTCTGCAGCAATAGCCTCACTAAGAGAAATAATAAAAAAAATATATATAATAATAATAAATAATAATAATAATATACACATACATATATGTACATACCAGATACAGATCATTGTGAGATATACCTCTGTTAATAAAACTTGCTATACATGAAGCAATGAGATGGAAACCTTGTTAGCAGGAAAAGTTGTATTGGTCCCTTATGGAGCAGTTGGTTTACTCTAGAATAAATAATGTCAGTTTTCTTTTGTGCACAATAGCTGAACAGTACAAAAACTTTAAAAAGCTGTAAGCAGTCTCCTGGAATGACACACTGAGAAACATGCTAAGTATGCAACAGTTATCTACTTCTATATATTAAATAAATGAATTAAAAGCTGCTGAATAGTGGAAGTGTACTTAGACTGCTCTGTTCACTCTCACCGATCTGTAGCTCTAAGCAGTTCAGGGTAAATCTGTTTCAGAACACATAATAAGTATCCCCCCGATGTAACATTAAGGGCAATCCAGAAGAAGCTTGCTAGCTTATGCACATAGTTTGTACTTTAGTTAACCCTTCCACTGGCTTCTTAAGGATGAAAAAGCAGCAGTATGCCTTAATTATAGGGGTATAAAATATAAACTATGAAAAAGGCACCAGAGAGGGAATGAACATTAAAAGAGGATTTCAGTCTTACCCGTAAAGTCCTTTTCTCTTAGTCCATACAGGTTACTGGTAACTTTGGGTAGGCGATCCGCCCCTTTAAGTAGGCAGGAACAATTCTAGAGTTGTATGCAGGGGGTGGAGCCTAACTTCCTTCCTTTGCTGCAGATAGCCAACAAGCTCCAGAAAGATTTGAGACACTATTGACTAGATAGTGGAAGGGAAAGAAGACTCCTGTGAGCATGACCCCGAAGGCCCCCAAAGTCTGCCACAGGAGAGCCAAGCATGGTCCCTTGACAGGGTAGGAGACCAGTAACCTGTATGGACTAAGAGAAAATTATTTAACAGGCAAGACTAAAATCCTCTTTTCTCTGTCGTCCAATACAGGTTATTGGTAACTCTGGGATGTCCAACCATTGAGTTTCCCAGAGGCGGGAAGGCAAGGACCAGGCGCAAGGCCCCCAAAGTCACCAGTGCAGATATGAGCCATCAGATCAGAGATAGCTCAACAAAACAATGAAGTGTCAACGGACACTTCCTGGGGTGTTGTACCCCTGTTCATTGTTACAGCACACTGAACTAGAACCAACGGGGCTCAAAAGTGAAGGAAGCACCAAGAACCGAAGGAAATCCTAGACAGGCAAGACCGCCTCCAGGATTTTCTTCCCAAAGCTGGCGTTAGCCGATGCCAGCACATCAACACGGTAGTGCTTCAAAAAGGTAGACACAGACGACCAAGTGGCCGCCTTACACAACTGATCAGCAGAGGCCCTATTCTTGTAAGCCCAAGAGGCCTCAATAGATTGAGTAGGATGAGCCATGACCCTGAAAGGGACAGGCTTCTTCCTGTGAAATAGTGGACTTTATTCAAGAAGCAATAGTCACTTTGGATGCAGGTCTTCCTGCCCTAGGACCCTCAGGAATGACTAACAGCACGTCTGTGTGATGTACATAAAACTTGAGACAACAAACTACGTCTAACAAGTGGAGATCCTTCTCCTGGTAAGAGGTGGGGTCAGGGCAGAAAGAGGCCACCACAATCTACCGATTGATGTGGAACTCTAAAACCACCTTCGGCAGAAGGTCTTGAGAGGTGCAAAGCACCGCCTTGTTCTTGTGAAACACCAAATAGGGTGGTTTACAGGACAGAATATGTAACTCCGCGACACAGTGGACAGACACAATCGCCAGGAGAAAGGCCATTTTCCACGTCAAGAGGCGTAGATGAATAGTTGCAAAGGACTCAAATGGGGGGCGCTGAAGAACGCAGAAAACCAAGTTAAGATCCCATGGAGGAGCAGGAATCTTGAAGGCAGGACGAGTATGAGCAACACCCTGAAAGAAAACCTTGACATCAGGAAGGATGGCAATGCGCCTCTGACAGAAAACAAAGAGCAGACGACTGAACCTTATCCACACCGTCCTGCAAGAAAGCCAGGACCGTAGGCAGATCAAAATCCTGAGACAGGTCCCTGTCAGCACAGCAAGACAGAAAGGTCAACCAGACACAATGGTAGATCTTGGAAGAAACAGGTTTGCAGGCACTGAGCATAGTAGCCACCACACCAGAAGAGAACCCTTTCTTAAATATTGAGAATTCAATTTCCAAGCCGTCAAAGCTAGCCAATGAGCATCCTCCTTCCACAGGTAACCCTGTTGAAGATCCGGATGGTAAGGGAGCCGAAAAGGACTCAGACAGATCCAGAAGCTCTGGAAACCAAGACTGACAAGGCCAGTACAGAGCAATCAGAATAACTGGACAACGCTCCAGTTGCAATTTCCGTAGCACCCTGTGCAACATGGGGGGGGGGGGGGGGAGGAGATGTAGGCCAGAGGGATTAACCAAGGAACGGACACTGAATCCACCGCCAGAGCTAGAGGGTCCCTCCATCGAAAGCAGAACCTCGGAACCTTCCTGTTGTGCCTTGTCAGCATCAGGTCGACGTAAGGAAGACCCCATTTCTGACCAATGAGGGTGAACACCTCTGGGTGCAGCTCCCAGTCTCCGCTGTCCACTGATTGTCGACTGAGGAAGTCCGCCATGGACGTTGTCTACTCCAGGAATGTGTACTGTGGATATGGCAGGGACGTGTTTTTCTGCCCAGGACAAAATAGCCTTGGCCTCTAACCAAGAGGCGAGACTTCTTCCTCCCTGCTTGTTAATGTAAGCCACGGCGTTGTCGGACTCTATTCGGACAAGTCTTCCAACTGAGATGTCCGTCGTCGAAGGGCATGAAATATCGCCCGAAGCTCCAATATGTTGATGGAAAGGAGGGATTCCTCCGGAGACAACTGACCCTGAGCGCTCAAGCGACCCAGGTCCGCTCCCCAGCCAGAGAGGATGGCATCTATCACCGTGGTCCAGGAGGATACCAGGAAGGACTTGCCATTCAGCAGGTTGGAAATGTCGAGCCACCATGACAAACTCAGTTCCACGTAAAGGAGAAGAGACACTGACGTCTTCAGAAGGTCCGGTTGACCCTTGCACACCTGGATCACTAGCCTCTGGCCCTCCCTGGTGTGCGCCATGGCAAACGGAACCGCTTCTATGGTGCATATGAATTTCTCCACTAGAGAGAACAGCTTCTTGACTGGAACTGGATCTCGAGCAAGCACCGTTTAAACCCTGTGGGCGATCTGGTGAGCCACCTCGCCCATGAGAAACACCATGCTTTTTTGAGTGTCAAAGAGAAGGCCCAGGAAGACCAGACACGGGGGATGGGATAAGATCAGATTTGTCCAAGTTGATGATCCACCAGTGATGGGCGAGAGCATGAACCTGCTGATGAGGAAGTTCTGCAGAAGGGGCTTTCAGAAGCAGGTCGTCCATGTATGGAGTAACTGATGCCGTTCCGGTGGAGGACGGACACTAAGGCTCCCAGGACACGGTTGAAGACCTGAGGAGCTGTCGTCAGACCAAATGGAAGAGCTGAGAACTGAAAATGTCCCCTGTCGCAGGCAAACCGGAGGTACTGCCGGCTCTCTGGATGAATGGCAATGTGTAAGACATCCTGAAGATCCAGAGAAGCAAGGAATTCCCCCAGGGACATAGCAGCAATCACCGTCCGTAGAGATGTTGGCGAGTCCGGGTCACAAAGAAACGGAGATCCTTCAAGTTCAAAATGGGACTACAACCGCCATCCTTCTTGGAGACCACAAAGAGGTTTGAGTAAAAACCCATACCCCTGTCCTGAACTGGCACCGGCTCTAGAACGTTACTGTCAAGAAGAGCCTGAACTGCGCCAAACAGACAGCGTTTCTCTGCACCCTGAGGCGTGTGAGAACGACGAAAGAGAAAAGGAAGGAAGGGAGACGAAAGGGATCCTGTACTTGTCCGTCACTACCTGCAAAACCCATGGGTCCGTCAATGAATCCTCCCAAATGCTGTGATAGTGACGCAGAGTGTGGACCTGGGTTCGGTGAGTCATGCCGAAGAAGGCTTGGAAGCCTTGGGCTTCCAGTGTTGTTTGGGCTTGGAGGAGGATCGCGGAGCTGAGGGAACCGTCTGGTTCACCAGACGTGTCTCATTCTGAAAGGAACGAAAATACAGATTACGTTTAAGCGGCAATTTCTTCCTGGGACCCAAGGGTAGAAGAGTACGCTTACCCCCTGTGGCCTCACTGATCAGATCCTTAAGATCTGGCCCAAACAAGGAGGTACCCTGAAAGGGTAGGGAGAGCAATGCTTTCTTAGAAGCAGTGTCAGCAGACCAGATCTTGAGCCAAAGAGCTCGTCTGGCCACCACAGACATGGTGGAGACCCTAGCCACCAAACGGATGGCATCAAATAAGGCAGCGGAAACAGTGCTGTGCCTCAGAAATGTTGGCGAGAAGGTGCAACTTATCTGAAGTAGGCATATCCTTACGAACAGCCCTGGTGAGCTGTTCACCCACGCAGCAGCAAGAGCTGGACGCATGGCAGAACCAGCAGTGGCAAAGATGGACTTGAGGGAGACCTCAAGTTTGTCAGTCCAGTCCTTCAGAGCAGACGCATCAGAGACTGGTAAAGCAGTAGACTTAGATAGCCTGGAGATAGGAGCATCCACTTTGGGAGGATGAACCCACTGAGTAAGCACGGCTTCAGAAAAGGGATAAAGCCTGGCAAATTGTTTGGACACAGTAAGGGGCTTTTTAGGCTCCTGGAACACATCAGAGTGGTCAGAAGGAACCTCCTAAACTAAGGGAATGTTAAGAGTAGTCAAGACAGCCCTGATCAGGCCCTCAGCGGAGGGTTCAGGATCAGCATCAAAAGGATCCCCAAAAAACAGAGTTCTTCTCAGAGGAATCTGACACGTCAAGTACTCCCTAAGGTTTGGCCAGGGAAGACTTGACTGAGGAGGGGGCCTGCCAAGAATGAAAGACCCCCTGTACCTGGGATGGAAAGAGTTGCAATGTGATCCTAAGGTCCATAGTAGCAGCCTTGAACTCTTGCAACCAAGCTGGTTCTAATGCATGGCTGGAGGTCCCTGGAATGCTCTCAGGGACATCAGAACATGCTGGGCGTAAGTGACCTGAGAATTCTCTAGGAAGCCCTGAGTGAAGGAAGAGCAATGCGCAATGGGGGATACAGAGACCCCAGCCTCCTTAGTCTTAAGTCTGGCCCCAAGCTCCAGTGGTATATACATTCTCACAGTGTCAAATAACCTTACTGTATAAGAAATCATCCAATTATAGTGTGTAGGATTAAAGTTTCACCCCAGAAAAAAAAAAATTTGCTAAAATAAGATTATCTGGCAGGCGAAGGGTTAATCAGCAGAGGAGAGAAGGCGAGTCCAAGCCCTGCGTAGGATACGCGTTCTGGAAAGAACGCAAAATGGCTGCAGTGGTAGGAGCCAATCAAATGAGCGAGCGAAGCAAACGCTCATGGGTAATGTAGTTTTCCCAGAAATGTACCCCAAACAGTGCCTGAAGCCCCCTGAGCCCCCCCGACACACTAGAAACATGAACCGGATGATAGAGCAAGGGCAGACAAGTAAAATGAGCCATCTTCGAAGTCGCTAGGTTAAACTGTTGCAGAGATACATCCCAAAAAGTACAGTCCCATAGAAGTGAATGGAGCAATGGCGTCTATGCGGTAAAGCACGGAACTCAAATTTTACAAAATTGAAAGTGTAAAACTAAAGATGCCTAAAAACAGCATTATAACTTGTTAGGACACCCAAAACACTAAACCAGTAAGAAAAGTGTTAGAAAACGCCCCAAAAAGTATCAACCCAGCAGCTAAAGGGTTAAGTTATCAAATAAACCTGCTCCAAAACACCCAAAAGACATACAGATAGACCCAAGGAGTGCAATAGGAACTCCAGGAATACACCCCTGTGCGGAGGGGTAAGTGGACCTGCAGCACTCAAAGGGTTGCTCACCTTTCCTGCAGATCCTGAGGTCTTCAGATTACCATGTAGTAAG
Source organism: Rhinophrynus dorsalis (assembly GCA_037306005.1). Lineage (NCBI taxonomy): Eukaryota > Metazoa > Chordata > Amphibia > Anura > Rhinophrynidae > Rhinophrynus > Rhinophrynus dorsalis. The sequence continues at coordinate 418,672,092 of CM074721.1, forward strand.
AAGTAACCTCAGTGGGTAACTCCTGGGGAAGCACTTGGAATCAAGATTTTCCCCCCAGGGCTTAAGGTCCACAAAAAGCACCTGGATACTGAGCTAGCCACATCTAAGGGCATTGTCAGTTATGGTAATCCTCCTAATGGTGGTATTCCATTTCTAACAGGGGGGGGGACACACACTTCTAAAGCTATAGCAGAACTGTTCTCTTGCCTATGTTATCTCACCAAGGAACAAATCTTTCTGGAGCTGGCTGGCTAGCTTCAGCCAAGGAGGGAAGGTAGGCTCCACCCCCTGTATACAATTCTAGAATTGTTCCTGCCTACTTAAAGGGGCAGATCGCCTACCCAGAGTTACCAGTAACCTGTATTGGAAGACAGAGAAAGGAGGCTTACAACAAAAAGGCTGAATTTTAGCCACCTGCAGTACAGTAAGTAGCCAGCAGAAAGGCTGTCTTGAACTGCAGGAAGCTAAAGACAGAAGCTCAAAAGCAGCTTTCTGAAGCACTCCCTGAACAAAATTAAAGTCCCACAAAGCCGACAGCCTGGGCAGGCATGAACAACCCTTACCATGTCAGGTAATAAGGTGAAATCAGGGGCTTCAATAGAAGACCAACTCTTTTTGAAAATCATCCAGTAGAAAGGTCAAAATGACCAGAAGACTGTATGTCTTGGCTGAGGCCACCTATAAAAACAAGAGCCATACCCTATGGTAAGCCTTGGATGATACCAGTTTACGAGCCTTTAACAAAGTAGCAAGGGCAGAAAAAAAAAAAAAAAAAAAAAAAAAAAAAAAACACAACACAAAAACACATTCTTCCTCTAGCCAAGCCATCAAAGTCAGCTTCTCCACTTATTTTTGACATAGCAGACCCAGAGTAGAGAGGTCTGTACAGACAGGGCCCACAGAGATGAACTATGGAATGGAGAACTGTCTGGATGAGCTCACAATTGCTAGGATCATGGGCTGGCAACTGAGGAAGTCTGCCACAACGGTGTCTACTCCTGCTATATGAACAGTGGAGAGACTGTGAAGCTCTGCCCACAAGTGGATCAGCCAAACCTCAGTCCATGTGGTAGCCACTGCATTGTAGGACTGGATCAACACAGGGGATACCTGTAGGACGTAAGCAAAGCTAGGCGAATCCAAAGACCCCAAGCAATCTTAGGGACCAGTTTGGTACCCCAGCCAGCATCAGTCATGACTATCACCCAATAAGAAATGGCAAACTGATGCCCCAAGCAACAGATGGAACCTCTGCAGCTACCAAAAGGTACAACTTCATCTGGTCACACATGCACATGACAGAGACATAACAGATACCTTGCCCAATTTCTGAGAAATTCCAGATGCAGCTTTCTCCAGGTTAGAGACCAGATAATTCAGATGACAGAAGAACCTTTACCCACAAGAGAGTTGAAACTCATGCAGGGGAAAACCTTGTCTCCCACCCCCCCAGGCAGGGGTTGGGGGACAAACAAAAACCCACACAGGCTTATGGGAAATGAGGCCCCTAGTCATTACCCTTCCCAAAATACTGCAGTGGCTGCCCAACCACCATGCTGTAGCAATCCCTAATGTCAGGGGGGCACACCGATACACATTCCAAAAGATAAAGAAGCCCAATAACACCCCCCATACACACACACACACCAGAATGTTACCAGTGGAACAGAGTCCCTAACACTATCTGTGTCCCTATCCAATATGGTGTGTGCGCGTTATTAAAGGCACAGTGATGCCAAAAACCAAATCATATATTAAAAACAACAACAATAAATAAAACAAGTATATAAAATTGTGAATGTGAATGAGCATGGAGTAAAAATTAAAGACAGGGCCTTTGAGGAAGACACTCAAGGGTTGTGGAATTTATATCGCCTGACACCTGGGATATGTAGTTCCGGGTGCCAGACAGCTACATTTTTCTCAGATTTAGACCTGCTTCGGGCAAGCAGAGCCGGACCGACAGCCTAACATACCATGATTAGATCCTAGGCATGAATGTACCATGTCACAGTCCGAGTCACACTGCAGTCAATGAGAGGAGAGTACTTTGACAGGATACTCCTCTCTCTCATTGGTTGACCGTGGTATGCGGCAGAGGAGCGATGCCTGGATGGACCTAGCCATGGGAGTGGAAAAGTGACATCACGCAGCCAGAGCCAGTACAGCATGCGCTCACCAGCCCCGCAATGATGTGCATATGTAGATATGGACGTCTTCTCTGAAGCCAATGTGGCTATGCATATTTTCTTCCCCCGCCGGCGAGTGGCTGGCTGGGGCTGCTATGCTGCGCCCGCACCTGAACAGTCTCCCAAGGGCAGGAGGTGCAGAAACCCAGGCTACGCAGCCACACACTACACTGCCCTCAGCTGCGTGGACTGCTTAAATGGTGTTGTATTCTCCAGCATTGTGAATGGATGCTATCTTGAAGCAATCTACTCAAGATGACAAGCAGAATGGTAAATTGAGTGACAGAGGGGTACGCAATGCATTGCTTTACAATGCGTTGTGTACACCTCTGGCACTCAAAGGGTTAAGAGTGCTCATTTTTTTCGACTTAAAAGTGGTGGTAAAAATGTACCCTTACTTTCACCTGCTGATATTAACTACATGCTGTACTTGTGTGATTTCAACGATCCCTCAATTTAATACTGGTCCGCTTCAGCTTTATACCACTAGTATGAAAGCCTGTATACACGGGCTAAAGTGCACCTGGATGCTGCCCCAGAGCCGGTAGCAGAGACAGGACGTGAGCCATCCCGAGCGGGGCAGCACAGTCATGTGCAGTAGACACTAACCGAACACGCCGATCCTTAGCGGGGAGCTCCAGACAGATCACAGCAAAGCTCCCTGTGTGTGAAACCACACGTGCAGTAGAGACTCTACTGCGCATGTGCAGTTACGGCTCACAGCGAGCTACGCATTCTACCACTTTATGTAATAGGATGAGTTTGTCTGTACTAGTTTTGTTTTACCCTACTAAAAAAATATGTATATCCCATTATACTTCCTCATCCACTGCCAGGCTATATTGCCCTGTTCAGTCAGTATGTGTGGTTTGTGACAGCCGTTTCAGCAGGCTCTGGGTGTGGCAGTCTATTTTGGGAAGAAGAAGACAACCACTGCTCCAGAAAGTTGATTGGAATCTTCTTCTTCCAAACAACACAGTGAATCCCCAGCATCCAACACACACTGTACCTTCTTTCTTCTGTATGTCAGTGGACAAGATGAGGGAGAAACAATGAGTAAAATGTAAAAAGACGACATTTAATGGCCTCAGATGGAAAAAGGCTACAAACTTTCAGGGTGTCAGTGTGTTATTTATACATAAAAAATTGCAGAACACTAGAATAGTGAATTATACAACCATTTCAAGTTCTTAGGATGAATGCAAAAGAATCAGCCGTAAATGCGTACCGCTTACAATTAGTGTACTTGTAATTTTATAGCAGAAACACTGGTTTGAGTTACAGATTCAAAAAGGCGTGCAACATTTAAATATAGATACAAGGGCTGCTCAGCCACACCCTCTAACGGCTGGGGATGAGATCATCTATCGAAGCCAAGTTTCTGTTCCCAGTTTAACCCTTTAAAAGAAAAGTGCAATGGTTGCAAACCCCTCTGGCCTTAAAAGGGTTAAGGAAAATGTTTTGGCAGCAAACCAACTGCACAGGGAAAGATAAATTCCCAATCATCACAATAAAATTAAATAGGGCTTTGAATAATAGGGGTCTCCAAAGCATTCCAAAACAATGCAATGGAAACCTGCTTGGCATTCAGAGGGTTGAAACTCCCATTTAAATAAATAAATCAATGGTCATATTTATTTGTACTCTATAGTGCCCAGAATTGTCGGGAACTGAACAGTACACTCAAGGCTTTAGACTTGCCGCTTCCATCTGGTATGCATGCACACTTAACCCTTCCAGTGCCAAGGGGTACACAATATTGCAGAGCAATGTGTTGTGCACCCTTCTGGCACTCAAAGGGTTAAGTGATCTTATTTAATACAGAGGGATGTCCAAAGCATTGCAGAACAATGTGTTGGACACCCCACTGGCACTAAAAGGGTTAAAGCCCTGAAATATCAGAGCAGTTAGCAAAGTACAGCAAATTACTGCTTTGCAGACTTCTCTGGCAATCAGCTGGGGTGTAATTGTATGTGTGATTCTCTATCAGAGGGACACTGGAGAAAGGCTTGGGTATCAGACACCAAGTATAATTCTCAGCATCCTCAGCTCAGTTATCCAGCTGAGAATGATTGGCATTGTAAGTGGTATGAGGAAAGATTTTCTCTCAGCTGCTAACTATCCTGTTATAGTATGCCCCACCCCTGAAAATAAGTGAATATAAAGTAGATATAGATTCACATCACAAGTCATTCTCCAGGCTATATCTATATGTCCATACTCAGTCAAATATTATCCAGCGATGCGTCGCATGAGTAACCAATTGTTTCTTTAATAAGGCCCAAGTCCTTCAGGATACGGCTCCTTGACACCGAGGACGCCACTTTCTCTTCTACTTCAGGAATCCAAATTCTTAAAGTGCGGAAGATAGAGGCCATTGCTGTAGCCAAGTTCTGCCCTATGGTGGAAAACTGCTTTTTTTTAAAAAGCACCATCTGCTCTTTTATCTGTAGGGTCTTTAACCCTTTGAGTGCCAGAGCGGTACACTATGCATTGCAGTGCGTTGCGTACCCCTCTGGCACTCAAAGGGTTAAGAACTGTACCGTCTTCCAAGGGGATAGTGGTTAGTCTAGCTTCCTGTGCTATGGCAGCATCAACTTTGGGGAGGTGTATGCCATGGAGCTCTCTCTGCATCAAAAAGATACATTCTCTGGAAACGTTTGAACGCTGAGCAGCGTTTCTCAACTTGCTTCCATTCTGAGCGTATCATATCTTGAATAGAACTATGAATGGCTATTTGTGGATTAGATTTTTTTTTTTTTTTTTTTTTTTTTTTTTTTTTTTTTTAATAACCCAGGAATGCTGCATCCATTACATCCAGTTCTTTTTGGATTTCTGAGAGTCCCAGAGACATCCTCATAGCCTTTATCAAGCCATCAATGTTATCTAAGGGGAAATTACCATCTTCTGTAATCTCCTCATCTTCTGCTGAAGAGTTACCTGACTCTAACTCTATGTAGCGGTCTTCCTCTTCCTCCGTGGGTCTGGAATGTCCCTCGTCCGGATCTGAGCGTCTGGGTCTCTTCTTTGCTGCCTCCTGCATGGATGAGAAAGTTTCTTGCATGGAACTTTTTATCCAGCTTAAACTCTGAAAATGGGCAGAGACTTCAGTGCCTGCCACTTTTTGAAGACATGTCTCACACAGCTTTGTTGGTCCAGTGGCTGATAACATTTGATCACAGCCCATACAAGGTTTTGTTTTGCAGCCTGCTTTCTCTTCTTTAGAAGCTTCAGGTTTAGGCTTATCGGTTTTTTGCTCCTTAGAGGTAGACATAGTGAAAATACAAGTATGGGAACACCGCAATTGAAATGCTGCAAACAAATATTGCAACAAGGTATATAATAAGCAATGAGTCTTACCCCCCACATCAAGGAACACCATCCTCGGCTGGTTTCTTATGCGCTAGGGCACTTGCCATGCTGTTATCCGGCGTGTGTTTCAGCAATGGAACGCATAACTTCCACTTCCGGTTTCCCGCTATACAGCAATGTGTGCGCAGCGTGAGTGCGCATACAACCAGGAGGTATGGAAATCTCTGGACACTGCGCTGAAGCTACTGGCCAGGATTTCAGGAAGCACAATGTCAGACAGATGCTTGGAAGCGGCTGGCTGACCGGAATAACCACAATGTGACTGAGGTAAGGCAAGCCACATGGATAGAAAATAAAACAAAAAGAAGGCATATATAGTTAGTGGAAGAAGCCCTTCTCCATCCTCCAGCTAGGTAGAACCAAATTTAAACTAACCAAGGAAGGAAGCAAATGACCTTTTAAAGATTTTATTGGTCCTACCAGCTGGAGGGCGGAGCCAACTACCCACTGTATATGCCATGGATCGGACAGAGGAAACTGAAGATATACATAGAAAGACCTTAATCTCAGTATAACATTAGGTGTGATCAAACAGTTAACCAAACTGAGCATATGTAGGAATCTACACATGTATAAAAATGAAATCAATAAATAAAATGCAAGATTAGGATTCAGTTTTAGATATCAAGATACAGGTTATAGATGCTAGCCAGAAGTACACAATACTCAAAATTATATAACCCAATTTAATTTTTTGATGTTGGTGTACTTTTAGCCAGCGATGGAAGATATACTAAGCTGCCATAACATCCATCTAACATAAATCCATGAGCAGTACACTCCTCGAACATCCACATTTCTCCATGTAAGCAAGCATATGCTAGCCCTTTATTAAAGGGATAGTAATACTTTATTATTATTACCATCCCCCATATTGTAGATATTTGTAAAATAATTTAATAGCCCCCAGGTTCATCTCTCAAACCTTTATGGTTTGAGAGATAACCGAAGGCAGAGTTCCCCCCTCCCTCTCCCTTCCCTGAAGTCAGCATTGTGCTGACAGCAGGGATATCCGGTCTGACTTTCATCATGCGGCTCTGCAGCAGAGCCGCTATCACGTAAGTGAAAAATATTTTTTTCACTGGAACTGTCTTCTACATGTGCTTGGTTTGCAAGGTTTGAGAGATGAACCTGGGGGCTATTATATTATTTTACAAATATCTACAATATGGGGTATAATAATAATAAATTACTCTCTCTTTAAAAACAAATATTGCATTGAGGAACTTTACCAATATGGGGAGGCCAATTTCATTACCCCCTCAGAAACTCATAATACTCTTGGCATGTACCAAGTGTGGAATCTTAACATTCTTTAGTGCAACAACCACCACAGAGATGTCAAACAACTGCTCAATACTCAACACTTGCATTCAACCCCATACCAAGAGACGCATCCAACACACTGCTGTGTAATGTGTTGGACATGTGTAAAACATTTCCCTACTCCACTAGGTAGTTTCAGGCTGCTTTACCATAGGTGTACCTACTAACTGTTAGAGCAGCATAAATCCACCAATAATGTACCATTTTGAGAGCAAAAACTGTGTGCAAAGCAACCACTTGAACAACCCACTGACATATTAAGAGTTAATCATTTGTTGCATTGGTGTTAGTGCTCTGTGCGAAAGAACTGACTCAACAGGGGCTCTAAAGATCAGCTCCAGGCCCAGCAGAGGCAGTCATGGGCTGGAAGCAGAAGCTCCTCCTCCCTACTCTTAAAGGGGATCTATCACCCCTGTACAACTTTGTCTAAATAAATAGTTTTGCTATATAGTAAACGTTAAAAGTATTAATTAAAAAAAAAAAAAATCTTGTTTGCCGAAAATTCAAAGAATACAACCCTACACCTACTTCGCAAAGACTGCGGTTACCTGCTCCGTACCACAGTCTGTCACTCTGCCCAGCCTCCTCAGATGACGGGGGTTGACTAAACTAGAGCAATCTCATTGGTCAAAGATTGCTCCAGCTTACAGTCAGAAAGTCTCCGCCATCGGAGGAGGCTGGATAGAGGGAGGGGAGCAGAGGCAGAGTGACAGACTGCGGTACAGAGCAAGTAACCACAGTCTTTGCAAAGTAGGCGCAGGGTTGTATTTATTCTTTGAATTTCAGCAAACAAGCTTTTTTATTAATATACTTAACATTTACTATATAACAAAACTATTTAGACAAAGTTGTATAGGGGTGATAGATCCCCTTTAAAGGGATAGTAACACTTCGTTTTAACTTTATTTTATTTTGTAGGCATTAAAAAAACATGAAGAATGATATAAGTCTTATCTCTCAAACCTTTATGGTTTATGAGATATTCACAAGCAAAGTTCCCCTCCCCGCCCCTTTTTCCTAGTGTAAGCCATCTCTTCTCAGATGTGAGTCTGGTTGTATGACAGTACAGATAACAGAAGGGGACAATTTTCTTTGTATGAAAACAATGAAAGCCCTTCCCCCCTTGAAAAGTTTTTCAGCTTTTTCCATTATCTTAATTGAAGATTGTCCCTCTCTGCAGTCTACCTGGGCATCTCCCTTCTTATCTGGTTGAACAGGGGGGGGATACTTTGTTTGTGAATATCTCTTAAACCATAAAGGTTTCAGAGATAAGACTTATATCATTCTTCATGTTTTTTTAATGCCTACAAAATAAAATAAAGTTAAAATGAAGTATTACTATCCCTTTAAGGGAATTCCGCAACATCAGTGAGCAACACCAGTATTCACTCCAAAGCTACTACAGCAGGTTAGTGCTAGCCAGCAGTGCCAATATTTTAGTTCAGGTTGAACAGGTTTACTGTTCCTTCAACAGTAGCCATTAAGATTTTCTGCACAGATGAAGTAGAGGATTAGTAGTAGATTTTGCTGTTCCTCTAACTTAGGGGTGCGCAACCTAAGGTCCCCGAATGGTTGTGGTCTACATTCTCAATCTAGATGGGATCTGTAGCCTACAACAGCTGGAGAGCCTCAGGCTGCCCAAGACTGCTCTAACCCCCAGATGCTAGGGAGGCCTCCAGTGCAATAAAATAGGCAGGACACAGTTTTTAACATGCACAGAAGAAAATCATATATAACCTTTCACTGAACACTTGTAAAGTGATTGGCACTCAAAGGGTTAGAGAAGTATTCAATTCAAAGGGTTAAGCGACAAAACTCTGACCCTCACAGAGAGCACACATACATGGTGTTAATGTTTACCCAGCAAACTAAATTCCTAAGCAAATTTTAAAGTGAATATTCTTAACCTGCCTGGTCCTAAAGGGACTAAATTTATCTAGATTTAGAGGTTAACTTTTAATGCACTTTTCTGACTTTTATATGGAAACACATCTGAATAGGGGGTGTTTCTATAGAGATTAAAAGTAAATAAAAACATGTAAAATTGCAAATATCATTATTAAAATTTTCATCAAGGTAGCTTTCCCCTGTGATTATACAACATGGATGGGCAATGAGAGTCCCTCCAACTGCTGCCAGAATACATCTCCACAAATGATGGGAGGTGTACTCTGGAAGCAGCTGGAGGGCCTTATGTTACCTACCACTGCTTTACAATTTATTATACAGATAATTGCCCATAGGATATGGAGACGGGGGGGGGGGGGGGGGGGGGTCTGGTGATGAGAGAGAAAGTATTTTTTCCCCTAAATGTTTGCCATGCAAACCTTCACTGCTGCAGTTCCCAAGCTAACAACTTGCAGCTCACATGAGCAGCTACTTAAGGTGCAATGCACCTCAATTTTGGGGAACTGCTATGTAATTTGACCAATTTATTTTACCTCATAGGCATAAACCTTATTTATTCTCAGCCAGTTATAGTTACAACCATTTCGGTGACAAATTCTCATGGGGGGGGGGGGCGACACTAACACCTCTCATAATATACATGAATGCCTCATTGCATAATTTGTGTCCCCTCAGGAGACACACACACCCAGGGGTAGCAGTAAGGAGGGGATATAGAAATCTCCTCCCTATTGCCATTGCTGGAGATACAAGAGTGGGCAGGGTTTGCCCTCCCTCAACTTCCTGCACAACCAGAAAGCAATATGGCCGACACACACAGTCACTCATTGACTCCCAGTGGCCTCAGCAGGACCTGTAGTACAGCCACTGAAGGGAAGATGCAGCACCAGGGGAACATAATGGTATTCAAAGGGTTAAGGTAGGCCCTCAGTGCTCAATTATCTCATGGGTGTCATTTGGCATTTAAGACAGAGGACAGCCAGCCAACAGGTACACACTTAACCCCGAGTCTGCCAGTGTCTCTACATTTCAGACACATACACCCAACAATCATAACATGACGGGAAACACCGTCCCACATTGCTAGTATAATATGTATGTCTCCACACCTCTGCGGTGCTTACCGATCGGGTAATCAATACCCAATAGGGCTGTAAAAAAAAAAAAAAAAAATATATATATATATATATATATATATATATATATATATATATATATAAATAATCACATTATTTGAATATTCAAATAAAAATTAGGTTATTATATTTTATAATTCTCACCTTAACACAATTACATAAGCACACAATTGCACAGTTATGACCATGACTCTAGGTTTCTAATTGTCATGAGGTAGCTGCCTTGTGAGAGGGGAAGCAGGCAGACCTGAATGAGATTTACAATATTGCCGCTTGCAACACAGCAAATCTGAGCAAAACACTGCTGGAGAATATCCTCCCCCCCCCCCCCCACACTTTTTCAGAAATTATCAGCCTTGTCGTAATTCTGCCAATTATACCAAATAATCAAATCTATAGAATATTCTGTTAAGTAAATAATCAAAACTTGTAAAAAAAAAAAAAAAAAAAAAAAAAAAAAAAATATCTCATTTATTACACAGTACAGTATTAAAAGGGATAGTAATGTTTCAGTTACAGTGAAGCTACGATCCTTCCTTATAGTTTGTACTGTAATGCGGAAATCGCTCTATTTTCTCTGAAATTATTTTATTAAATTGTCCCCCTCCCTACTTTCAGTATAGGAAGCCACCTCCCCTCAGATCTGAAATCCAGTCATTTGACCAGACAGATCACAACAAGGGACAATCTTCCTTCAGTTTGTCAAGGAGGGCAGGTTTTTCCTTACACTGAAAGAAGTTTGTCGCTCATTGCGATTGTCCTTCAGTTCCGAGGCACAAAGAATGATGTCAGTAAAAGGGGCGGGAGCGGAATAGGATATAATTTCAGAGAAAATAGAGAGATGTCAGCATTAGTAACGTAACAGAGCAATAGGACAAACTATAAGGAAGGATCGTAGCTTCAAAGTAATTGAAACATTATGCACTCTGTTCCACATACCAGCTATTACTTCCTTCCGGGAAGTATTAGCTTATTTGAATAAACTGACAAAAGTTAAAATCTCAAACTATTGTTTGGAGGAAAAAAAAAAAAAAAAATAGCTAAAACAAATATAGATGCTATTGAAAGGTTTTTCAAAATCCCCCATTTGTTAAGAAGTGACAGTTGCACTTTAAGCAATATCTAAGTAATTGTGTTTACCCCCTGTGATGCAAATGGTTTGTCTGAAGCAGCTTCAATTTTTTGTGCCTACTGCTCTGTTTTGCTTTATTTGTTCCACGGAAACCAACAGGTTCATTAGCACAGAATAAGCTGGGCTGGGCCTACAAACATCTCTTTCTTTCACTAGCTTTTCAGCTTGTATGAAAACAAAGTCCAGTTTCACTATTCCATGAAAGCCAAGAGGGAGTGTACTAAAACAACTGGTTACTCCAGCACTAAAACATTTGTGGCACAAACCCAGAAGCAAACATCCTGCAGGCTGGCTAAGTAGTCTGGAATTAATAGGACTACCTTTGTAAGTTCTTTTTTTTTTTCTCTAACATACACAGCTACAATCAGAAAGGATGCAGAGATGCTGCTTTTATTTTGGCAACGAAGAGTGTTCCACTGAACACAAGTACACTGGTAAATTAAATTCACCCCATACATTTTCACATAAGTCAGATGCGTTAATTATGCTCCTGTTCTGCATCAAATTGCTTATATTCAGCAGTTACATTGATGGCTCCTCTGGCAGTACAAGGGGTTAACATTCAATGCCTGTGGCAACCTTCCACAGAGTATTCTCTAATGAAAATATTCTCGCGGTCAGCCTTCAAGTCCCATTAACCCCTTGGATGTTAGAGTTCTTCACTGTTTCAGAGTGTGTTGGGGATCTCTCTAGCATCAAAGCTGGTTATTAACCAGTGTTAAAGGATTATTTTGCTTGAGCATAGGTGGGACAAGCAGTGGCTTACTCACTGTCTACATGTGCCAATAATTGAACTATGTATGATCATGCAAAAAGAGCCTGAGAACTTAGTGTTGGTGAATATTTGAAGACAACATATTTCCCAGCTGCAGAGAAGCATCTTGTTTTCAAGGTCTTTCATGCAGAAAGCAGGTGCCTCACAGACAATTTACTTACACACACACACAAACCCAAAGGTTTTTACAGCAGGGTGTTATGTTTAAAGTTCTAGATTTTCTAGTACTGACAGCGTATGTCACATATTCAAAGTCCTTATTCATTTGCATCCATTTTATACAGATAATACATTAGCTAGTACATTTTAATCAGTTGTAATACTAGCGTGAAAAGAACCACAACTATAAGAACACCGAAACTGATGCATTATTAGACATATCAATTCGCTTTTAAAAGACATGTCACTTTTACAAATCCAACCACGTTCACGGGGCTATGTGCCAGGGGGTGAACAATTAGCCCCTGTCAAGACGAGTGTTAACATATTATATTTTTAATTTTACTCATTCGTACCAGTTTACATCACAAGGGCCGATATCTGTAAATTTAATACGTCGCACACCCTTTAACGCTTTGAGTCCCAGAGGAGTATCCAACACATTGAAAAGCACTTTAAGGATTAAGGATTAAGGAATGTACAACGCATTATGGAGCGCTGCGTTGCACACCCCTCTGACCCTTAAAGGGTCAGCTTAACCCTTTAAGAGAACCTCTTAAAGTTTATTCTTGAAACGGGCTAAAATTAAGGAAAGCTGGTCAATTCGTGGTCTCCTAATGTAAAAATCTCACCTTCTTCTCATGATGGGTGCCTGCTCAGCTCCGTCTCTCGGTCACCCCCGGTATGATATGTCTGTATCTATATGTCTCCCTCAGCCGTTCCGACCGTTTCCTAAAGACAGCCTGCTTCACTTTTCAAATTTGCCACAAGAAGGCAAAGACCAAGAAGACGATTGGACAGCTGATCCGTGACGTCATCCATCACCGCGGGCAACGGCTGAGTGACAGCACATTTCAGATACGCCTTGCTTTGTGCTGTGAGCAAGTCTATGCGTTATTCAAACACTGATAGGCAGAGTCAGGGATGGCAAACGTGTGGCATTCCAGCAGTTTTAGTTAATATGTTATCAGCAGCGAAACTCTCCCAGGTTGCAGGTCATGCGTGAGGACGCGTGGTTAACTGATATTACGGCATGCTTTCACAAGTGTCCTTCTTTAGGAGGGACAGTTCTTATATGAGACCCAAATCCTCTAGCTCAGACAGTGTTGTGTGTATCACCTTACTGCAAAGCAATAAAACACACGTTAATGGCTGTTTAAATTTACGTATATTTGTGTTTACAAATTAGCATACCTGGGAACTTCCAGTTGAGGGCTACCCGGAGGGTAGTCCTCTGTTCACCAGGGGGTGACAAAAATGACGCTAATCGCGTCAAAAAGGGGCGGGACTTGCCGCGATTGAGGGGGGGGGACTTAACCCTTTGAGTGCCTGAGTGGTACGGAATGCATTGCAAAGCAATGCATTCCTTACCACTCTGGCACTCAGAGGGTTAAAGGTGTCACACAGAAGGCTGGGGACTGAGGAACAGCGGGAGAAAAAGCGGATGTGGCAGAGTTTCAATAGAAACTCTCCACATCCGGAGGCATCAGCCTCTGCCCTGGAGACCCGGTAAAATTCTGTCAGAACCGGAGTCTCCGGGGCAAATCCGGAGAGTTCCCAGGTATGCAAATTAGTGTGCGTAACTTTGGTATTGCTCTAACACAGAGGTGTTCCAGTCAGTCCACAAAGAATCTATAATACACCTGTGAGCTATCACCATACCTGGGAACTTTTCATGCAGGGCTACCCAGAGGGTAACCCTGTCAGTGCCGAAAATGACACGATTTACGTCATAAAAGGGACGGGGCTTGGGGGGGGGGGCAAAAAAAAAAAAAAAACCTGCAAAATGAAGGAACCGGGCAGGATGGAGCACAAGTGGGCGGAGTTTCTGCTTAAACTCTGCCCACCCGGTGATCCACACATTGCCCCGAGACCTGGTAATTTAGTTTGAAATCCGGAGTCTCCGGGGCAAAACCGGAGAGTTCCCAGGTATGGCTATCACTACATGAATATACAGACAATCACATACCTCCCCACTGGTCTTCTTTTGGACCCTCTGTCCCTCTTTTCCACGCTGGTGTCCCTCCTTTTAGGAGATCAGACTGTATGTTGTGTATATAAGTGTATAACATTGCTCCACAGCAAGTTAGGTCAAACTTTTGGTATAAGTATTTATACATTAGTCTGTGTAAATAAAATTATATGGTCTTAGGGTTGCCACCTTTTCTTCCAAAAAATACTGGCCATGGCATTCCTTCCATAGACTTAACGCTGGACAGAAGCCAATTTTATACCGGCTGGGTGGCAACCCTATGTGGTCTACTTTTAAATAATGTATTTAGTTACATAAAAAACTGTCAACAGGTCATGAAGAAACTTATACATTCTCAGTAATGCCCCACCCATCAGACACACCCTCAGAAAATCTACCTAAAACAGGTGCTTCTTCTGGCAATTTAACATGTTGGGAAGTCTGCAATCAGTGCTTCTCTCTCTCCAGTGCTAGTCAGTTGGTGCAAATTAGACTATAGGTAACAATGAACTCTTCAGATTTTGGCCCTTCAAACTGAGATGTGGATGAAAACACTGAGTATCAGGGCAAAATCAAAAGAGTTCCCAGGTATAGTCATAGCTGAGAACTCTCTGGATTTGCCCGGGAGACTCCGGTTTTGACTCTGCATTGCCGTGTCTCCTGGGCAGAGGCTGATTCTCCAGATGTGGGGAGTTTCTAATTAAACTTTTCCCACTTCTGCTACTTCCCAGTGTATTCCTCCCACTCCCCGCCCACCCCTTTTGACACAAATCACATCATTTTTCTCTCCCAGGAGCACAGCAAGACTCCCCTCTCCGGGAAGTCCACAACAAAAAGTTCCCAGGTATGGTGTATTGGGGCAACTGTACCATAGGCAGTGGAAGCTCTAATGCTTTTTAGCTGGTGGAGATCTACACAGAATATGATGTAGTAGATGTGTAAGTACTCCAAGATGACCACATACCCCTTTAAATCAGGGATGCTTATCAAAACTTCATTGTACCAGAATGCTGAAGAATCAAGTGAGACCCTCCATGTGGTTTTTATAAGCGTTCCTGATTTTAAAAAGATATATAATCACCTTCAGTATGTGCAGTGCAACAATATAATGCAAAAGAACTATTTAAGAAAATAATAAGTTACAATAATACCATCGTTATAGCAGACATAAGGAAAATGATGAGTGCTTTGAATCCTCTGATTTATGATGGATCAGTGTTTAATTAGGCATATCCTCAACCCTTTGAGTGCCTGAAAAGTATGCAGTGCATGGCTTTGCAATGCATTGTGCACCCCTCTGGCACTCAAAGGGTTAAAACGTGCCATGTTGGTGCACCACGAGACCTAGAGCAGCCATATAAGGGAATGCATTCTTAACCATTTGCGTGCCAGAGGGGTACAAAACGCATTGCTTCACAATGCGTTGCGTACCCCTCTGGCACGCAAAGGGTTAACATATATCTGAAAGAAAGGCTGCAACAATTATAGCCATTACTACTCAACTTGTTTAAGCCATAAAATATGGACACATTGCAATAATATTGTTATAAAAAACCTAGAACAAATGAAACAGAAAACTCCATCTCATGCTAATCACACAATGCATACAACAGCTCCCATTGAGAGAGCATATCCTGTCCTATAATATAGCATCCTATAATATAACAGGCCAGAATGTTTGCCCGATGCAGTTATGTGCAGTAGAGACTGCCCGAACAGTCTTGTGGGTGGAGACTCACAGTCTCTCCTCCAGCTCAACCCTTGCCCAGCCTCCAGTTATGATGTGATCAAACCGCACCAACAGGGACAGCAAGAGAAAAAGAAGGAAGCTCCTGTGAGAATAAAGACTCTAAGCAAGGACTCCCGCGTCCATACAGGTGAGACCAATAGAGGTCCCTTTATCTGGGTGGGAGACCTGTGTTCCATATGGACTAAGAGAAAAGGATTTAACAGGTAAGACTAAAATCCTATTTTTTCTATCAAACCCAGGTACCATGTGGATATACCAACAGAAGGCTCCCAGAGGAGGGAAGAAGGAGATAGGACTGCACACCTGTCCCCATGATACCGAAGTTCCCTAGGACTATACAGGACCGGAACAGCCCAAACCAACTAAGTGTCAATGGCCACTAAACTTGCACAGCACACAAGAACAAAAGTCAACAGGGCTAAAGAAAAAAGTAGGTCCTTAGACAGGCAAACATGCCTGAAGGACCTTCAGCCAAAAGCTGGCTTCAGCCAAGCCAGAACTGCCAAATGATAGTGTTTTGGCAAAGGTGTGCATGGAGGACTAGGTCACTGCCTTGCACAACTGCTCAGCTGAGGCCTGATACTTGCAAGTACATGGTGCAGTAAGCATGTCGTCATGTTGAAAAGGGCGACATGAGAATCTCGCCCTGCATCAATACAGCGAGATTCTCATGTCGCCTCCTTAAATGTCGTTTGCATCCATTAGTGCCTGCATACTTGGATGATTACATATGATATCTCCCGAAGGTTATTCTTAGGCAAGCAACAGTGTTATAACGGGAAAAAAATGTGTTTTTGGTGTCAGGCGAGATGGTCAGCTGTGTTCACCTGAAGACTGAAGCACAATAGATTTTAACCCTGCAAGTGCCACAGTGATACCACCAACATTCAGTATGAAGCAGAAGTCGGTGGAATCGTTGTGGCACTTGCAGGGTTAAAACCTACTATGCTTCAGTCTTCAGGAGAACACAGCTGACTATCTCGTCTGACATCAAACACATATTTTTTGGCATTATATCATTGTTGCTTGACTAATAATAACCTTCGGGAGATATTATATGGAAACAGCCAGGTATGCCGGCACTAATGGATGCAAGCGACATTTAAGGAGGTGAATACCTAATGTATAGACATTAGCCAAGAGGCCATAGTTGCCTTGGAAGCAGTCTGACCAGCCATAGGACCCTCAGGAATGACAAGCAGGGAATCTGTCTTAAAGAAAGATGTTGTGCGGTACACATAAAACTTAAGGCACTGCACCACATCCAACAAGTGTAGATCCCTCTCCTGGTCAGATATGGGGTCAGGATTGCTGTGGAACTCAGAGACCACCTTAATAAGAAATTCCTGAGTGTCTCGAAGAACCACTTGTCCTTGTGAAACACCAGGAAAGACGACTTGCAAGACAAAGTTTGCAGCTTAACAGACTGCGACCACTGCCAGAAGAAAGGCCATCTTACGAGTCAACTGAAGCATACGGATAGTAGCAAGGGGTTCAAAAGGAGGCCTCTGCAGAACACCCAAAACCAAATTAAGGTCCCATGGAGTATTGGGAGCCTTGAAGGCAGGGAAAGCATGATGATTCCCTGAAGGAACACTTGACACCAGGGATAGTGGTAATACATCTCCGGAAAAAGAGCCACGATCTACACCTTCAAGGAACTCACACCATCCTGGAGAAAAGATAGCACCACCGGAAGGTCAAAGTCCTGTGAAGACAGGTCCCTGTCCACACACCAGAAATTGAAAATAGACCAGACCCTATGCTAGGCCTAAATAACCTCAGTGAAGAATCTCTTCTTCCTCAGGATGTGGACTTCAATAGCCATGCCATTGTAACGGAAGCCAAGGACGCTGAGTTGTCCTTGCCTGTCGTGCTAGGTTTCCATCTTCTTTATGCAGCTACAGGATGGTAGTAGTGCCGGTCTCACTTGTATGGGAATGGGGGTCAAAGAACACCCTTTAAACTATTCCCAGCATAAAGGACAGCACACTCTTGTACTTCCAAAATGAACACACTCTTCATTCAGGGACATGGGGGCATTTTATACAGTATAAAAACAAAGAAATATAATTCAATATTGTCACTCCAATTTCCAACCAATAGGAATCTGAGTGACAAGTGACACTAACAATGACTACCAATCCGGGCCTGGCTGTATTCTAATCTTACTTTGATCAAATCACCCAGGCCCAGCAGACTCACTCAATCTTGTCACACCAGCTCCCCAGCCAAAGGGAATTGGAGGTATAAGATGGGGCAGGTGGTGACCAATCACAGAGTATCCTACTTATTCAAGCAACATCATGCTCTGAGTGGCATTACTTGACAAGCGCCTACCTGTTGATCATACAGTACACGTTACAATTTCATGGTCATTAAGCAGCCAATCAGTAAGCTCCCTGCATCTTACAATAGAGGAGGCATTTATTCTGCTACCCAGCGGCAGTGGGCTGGGTGGCTAGTCTGTGAATATCAGTGTTTGTAACAGTTCCACTTGCACTTAGAAGCATCTCCAGTAACGGTCTACGGCCCGCTACATTACCCCCCTTTTGAGTCTCCAAGCCAGCGAAACATCCGTTGATGGTGGTTTGGGTAGAGAGGGTCGTCGGCTTGGTTATATGTCCTCCTTTCCGGACAGTCCATCTGCGTTCTTGTTGTCCAAGGCTCCAGCGTATCAGGCACCCATTGTCCCATGACACACTGTTCAGCCAAACTAGTGGGTTGTGGTCCGTAATTACTGAAAATTCCAGGCCAATGTGGTATGGTTTAAACAGCTTCAAAGCCCACAACAGAGCGAGGCATTCTTTTTGTACCGCTGCATACCCGACTTCTCAATCTAACAGTTTGGAGCTCAAGTCGACTATGGGGAGCTCCCCTCCATGATCTTTGACCTTTCTCAGCATGGCCCAATCCATATTTGGAAGCATCTGTGTGAACCAAGAAAATACAGTTAAGATCTGGAGCTGCCAATACCTGTTCCTGTCCCAACGCATCTTTAATCATGTGAAAGGTTTGGTTGCACTCAGGTGATCAGGTGAAGTTGCAGGGCAAGGCTTTCTTAGTGAGATCCTTGAGGGGCTTAACCAGGGTGCTGTAGTGGGGTACAAATTTCCTGTAGTACCGGGCAGTCCACAAGAAGGTCAGCATCTGCGTTTTGGACTGCGATACTGGCCAGTCTACAATAGCAGCTATCTTAGCTGGCTCGGGCCGCTATCTTCTGCTTCCCACCCAGTGGCCTAGATACTGCACCTCTCCCATCATTTTCTGGCATTTATCCAGCCATATGGTAAGCCCGGCTCTGTGTCAATGGGGACAGTATTTTTAGCTGTGGCCAGGAGGTCAGGGATCTCCTGGCTCATCAATGACTGGGTGCATGTGAAGAGTAGAAATTCCAACCTTGTGTGACAGGCCTTCAGGGCATTAACATGACAGGTCTGCTGGTCTTGCTGTTTGGCCGCTTGGGGTGGTATCCCCTGTCTATCTAGGATCTGGTAGGGCCCTTCCCAGGCCATCTGGAGCTTTTTCTGCCTAACTGGTCACAGAGCTAAAACCCTATAATAATGATTTTATCAGTCCTTGGCAGTCTGCAAATTTTGTCATGTACCCCTATCAGGGACTCAAAAGTATTCCTTAACTACACCACATAAATGACCTCCGGGCTTTCCTCTGAGTCACACTTGCCTTCCCAATATTCCTGGAGGATGTTCAGGGGTCCCTGGACTCTCTGCCCGAATGACAATTGGAAGGGGGAGAAGCCGTGGACAAGAGATGGGGCAGATATCATTCCCAGTCCTGGTGCAACTCAGTGAAAGCCAGGAGCATCAGCTTCAAGATTCCACTGAATCTTTCACAGAGGCCATTGGTCTGGGGGTGATGGGCTGTAGTGTGGATGGGCTTTATACCACATAGCTTCCATACCTGCTGCAGCAGATCAGAGGTAAATTGAGTGCCCTGATCCAACAGTACCTCCTGGGGGAAACCTAAACGGGTGAAGACCTGAACTAAGGCATCAGCTACTGTTTTGGCTGTTATGTTAGGAAGGGTGATGGCCTCTGGGTAGCGGGTGGAAAAAGTCCACCCCAGTTAATATGAACTTCTTCCCTGGTGCTGCTGCTCCGGGACAAGGGACCAACTAGGTCCATGGCCACTCTCTGGAAGGGCTCTCATATAATGGGAAGTGGCTGTAGCAGAGCTGGGGGCCTGTCTCCTCTTTTTGTGACCTACTGACAAATGTTGTAGTGCAGCAAAAGTTATGGATGTCTATCCCTAGGTGTACAGCCAGGGACGCAGCATGGTGTTGGGAGGGGACCAGGAGCTGGGTTCAAGGAACCTCAGTTGCACCCTAAGAGGAAGCTGGGGTCTTTCTATACAGTAGGCCATTACCCCATATAAGCCGCTCCCCCCTAGGGCCTACTTCTCCGGTCTCTGCTCTCCGTTGGTACCCAGCCAGTTTGGGGTCTGTGGTCACTGCTGTGTGGAACTCCACTGGAGGGGATGGAGGACCAAGTGATAGTGCTATGGGATGCAGGATCAACTTGGAGAGTGGTGTCGGAGCTTATCAGCAAACAACTGGTATTCTGCTGCAGAAGCTCCAGTGGAAAATGGCTCTACAGATGTCCCAAGTCGTTGCTCAGAAAGAAGTCTGCAGATAATCCAGACATGACTTCGGCAGTCTTGATCCTTTGGCATGTTCCCCAGTCCAGATGAACCTGGGCCAACGGGAGCTGGTATACATTGCCCCTGGCAACACGCACTTCCACCATCTGATCAGTGCGATAAAATGGGGCCAAACATCGAGGCTGAACGAATCAGTGAACTGTCTCTCTCAGCCCTTCAGTGTTGTATCCGTTAAGCCGAACCGGCTGCACCCATAACATTCCAGGCCAGGGTTGGAGGACCAGCGGGGAGGCAAACAGCCTCGGGCTGTGGACATGGGCCCAGACTGGGGCACAGGCGGTGGACCTTGCTGAGGATGGGCAACTGGGACAACAAGGAGTCCAGGGCTGGCTCATGGGCAGGGCTGGGCCAGGGTCCCATCAGCCGAGTGTCCTTAAACTTGTCTGCCAATTGGGCAGCCTCCATGAGGATACTGGGTACAGTTTCTAATATTGGCGGGAACATGAGTAAAGAATTTTTCCAGCAACATCTGCTGGCAACACCCCTTGAAGGAATTGGCTCCACATCCTTGTAGCCAGTTCCTACAGTCCCTACCTATGGTATAGGCCCACTCCATATGGGTATCTTTGGGCTGCCGGAGGGCCACCAGCAATAAGTGTCCATGGTAATTGCATAAATTGCAAACTTCCTCTCCCAAAATCTCACTCTATATAACCCCTAATGAGGACATTTCAGTACTTGACGTGAGAATCTCGCGCCGTCATGCAGTGTGAGATTCTCATGTCGACATTTTTATTATGGCAACATGGTAACTCTGTGAAAGGGTCGCACGATCTTTTGCATGCGACTTTTCAAAAGGATACCATTCGTTTGGTATTGGGCAGTGGGCAAAGGTGACTCGCCCGGTGAGTTTCTGAACATACAGTACATATTACAATTTCACATGGGCATTAAGTAGCCAGTCAGTAAGCTGCCTACATTTTAAACCAGAGGCAGCATTTATTCTGCTACCTGGCAGCTGTGGGCAGTGTGGTTAGTCTGTAAATGTCAGTCTTTGTAACAGTTCCACTGGCACTTACAAGTGCCTCCAGTAACAGCCTATGGCCCTTTACAGCCATCAAAGCCTGGGAGGAAGTGGAAGTGGATCCTGAATGGAAAGGCTGACCAGGTCCGCAAACCATGCCCTCCGGGTCCAATAAGGACCAGAATCAAGGTTGCACAGTCCATCCTGATTTTCCAGAATACCCTGGGAATGAGAGTATCACAGTTCCCGTGATTGCTGTCACTCTCTGCTGTGGTGTGTTCCTATTGGCAGTACCTGTTATGCCCACCCAGTATGGCCTTCTTATACCGGGCCTTTGGCACCTGTCAGGTGCCCTTTCGTGGTGTTCCAGTACCAGTGCTTCCGTTGCTGTGTTCCTGTGTACCGATTCGGCTTGTCTGACACTTCTCCTGGTTCTAGCTCCGTGTATGACCCGGCCTGGCTGATTTTCCTGCTCAGTGATTGATCCGGCTTGTCTGGCGTTCCTGCTCCGTGTATGACCTGGCCTGGCTGATGTTCCTGCTCCGTGATTGATCCGGCTTGACTGACGCTCCTGCTCCGTGTATGACCCCGCCTGGCTGATGTTCCTGCTCCGTAATTGATCCGGCTAGTCTGACGCTCCTGCTCCGTGTGTGACCCCGGCCTGATCTACCTCACCGCTTGCTTCCTGTTTCTGGTGATCCGGCTTCATTGAGGCTTTGTCTATGTCGCTTGGCGACATTTCGAACTGTCTAATCAGTGCCTCTTTTGCGGACCTCCACCACGCTTGCTGAGCTTGTTGCCTCCGTTACTGAGCCTGTGCATTAACCCTTGACGTGCCTGTTGCCTCCGATTAAGGGCCGTCCTTTGCACCTGCTGAGTCTGGTGCCTCCGTTACCGAGCCTGCTCGCTGACACTTGCAATACCTGTGGCCTCCGATTCTGAGTATTCCGTTAACTCTTGTTGAGCCTGTTGCCTCCGTTACCGAGCCTGTCCATTAACCACTGCAGAGCTTGTTGCCTCCGATACCGAGCCTCTCCTCTTACACTTGCTGAGCTCATTGCTATCCATACCGAGTCTGTCCATTCACTTGCAGAGCCATGGTGTTTCCGTTATTGTCCACCTAGTGCTCTTGCCATTCACTCGATTCAGTTAAGCATCAGAAGGGTGCTACCGGCTCTGGTCCTATTCAGCTTTAGCAGTGTTGGTATATCCATTACGCACCGCGGGGTGCTACTGGCTGTGGTCCCGTTCAGCTCTGGCAGAGTGGGTACACGCTGATGCACCAAGGGGTGCTGCTGGCTCAGGTTTCATTCAGCTCACACTGTCATTAACCCATTCTACACCACGAGTGCCTTTGGCTCAGATTATACTCAGCTCAAGCAGTGTGGGTCCATTTACGCACAACAATAGTGTACCTGGCTCTTATCTTAAGTGGCTCTAGCATAAGTGGTTGGTCTTGCAAATCACCAGTCCCTAAGTACTGCTGTGTGGACTCACTTCAAGGTGGTTCCATCTGGCACCACAACCTTTGGCTGTTCTTATCCACCACTGGGCGTTGGCTTACACACCACCTGAGAGACTGATTATTACATTGGACTTAACCCTTGCTACACCTATTCCTTGTTGTACAGTGTCACAGGAACCACTGGGCCTGGACTGGAAGCGGCCATTTGGCCATACAGAATCATGGGCCAAACTACAAAATGGAGAAGGGTGTCAGCCAGACTCCAGGGTGGCACTAGGCCTGAGACCCTATTATGTATTGGGGGTGGGGCAGTGACTACCTGGGACAGTATCTGGAGACTGGGAGTCAAATGTCCTATTGCCTCACCCATTGTGTGCTGTGTTATTGTTTAAATGCAAAGTAGGTTTCCTGGGGTTATGTGGTTCCATTTGTTGGTTTGTGAAACTGATTGTATTATGTCAGTCACTGATGTAATTACCTGAGCAGACCTGATAGAGGGCTGTGTGTTTTGTATTCTATTGTGTGTTAATGTATTTAAGTCTCAGCAAGACTGGTGGTGTTGTGAATCTTATTTGCTATTGGTTGACTGTGATCACAAACCTGTATATAAACCCTGTTTGTGTCCAAATAAAGTAGTTCTTGTTTTAACCTACACAAGTGTTGTCTGGTGAGGTTAAGCTGCTGGTATGCTGGGAGAGTTCTTGTTATCCTGACACTAGTCCTGCCTGGCGATTGGGATACCTTGGGAGAAGCTGGTGGAGGTTTCCTGTTCCAGAGCAAGGGAAGCGGCGACTAACGGAGTCACCCAAGGCTGGGTGGCAGCGGTATCCGTTACATTTACAGTATTGCACTTTACCTGTACTGTGTCTACCTTATTACCATATCACCTGTAATTACATGTCATTACCTATTTCTGCCCTTAGGGGGCAGTGTTCTTTATTTTCTTCTTAAAACGGTGTTTTATTTTTTACCTCTGGTCTGAGAGTCTGAATAACCATTACAGAGAGGAAGAAAGACATAAGGGAAGTGGAAGTTCCATGGAATCAACATCTCGTCCATAGCAAAGGCCAGAGGATCCCCCCTCTGGCAGCAGAAGGCCCGGAACCTTCCTGTTGTCCCTTGTGGCCATCAGGTCAATTGTTGGCAGACTCCACTGTAGCACAGTCAGGCAGAACACTTCCAAATTGAGTTCCCACGTCGTGGCGACTTAGAAAGTCCACTAGAATGTTTTCTAGCCCTGGAATGTGAATGGTGGAGATGGCCAGAATGTGGGATTCTGCCCAACCTAGGATGTACCTCACCTCGAACCAGGCAGTGACGCTTCGATTGCCCCCATGACTGTTGATGTAAGCCTCGGCTATGACCTTGTCCGACTGGACTAGTACTGGATTTTGCTTCAACTGAGAGGTTCGGCACACAAGAGTGAGACGGATCGCCCTGAGCTCCAGGACATTGATGGACTGAAGAGACTCCTCCATAGTCTACCTGCACTGGATCCCCCCAGGTGACCCAGAACTGCCCCCAGCTGCACAGGCTGGCATCTGTAGTGATCAGAGTCCATTCTGGGATCACAAAGGACTTCCCCTTTTCCAGGTTGCGCAAACCACCACTGCAGGTCCCATCTGGCATACGGAGAGAGGAAGATCTATGTATCCAGAAGTAGTGAATTCCCATACCATTTCTGGATGAAGTGTCTCTGAAGCTTACTGGTATGAACCTGAGAGTAAGGCACCACTTCTAGCTTTGACACTAGATGGCCCAGAACCCTCATGTACACCCTAACTGTGGCAGAGGGCCATTCAAGGGCCTGAGACACCCTAGATGGGTGTCAAACCTCATGCCTAGGAACACCAAATTCTGGAACTGTACTTGAGATGACTTCATCATTTTCAGGATCCACCCCTGATGGACCAGCAGTTGAGCACAGTCTTGAACGTGTTGGGCCAAAAGTTCCTCTGAAGGAGCCTTGATCAAAAGGTCGTCCAGAGAAATGGAAATGCACCGGGTATGAATGAAAGATGCTAAGGCCCCCATGATCCTACTAAACATTGGAGGAGCTAAGGCCAGACCAAATGGCATAGAGATGAACTGGTAATTTGTCACAGCTTACCTTTGTTTCAGCGGCCGTTCTGGCCAATGGATGATGAAGGAAGATGGCAGGGCTGGACGCATCAGAGCAAGATGTGTCATCTGCAGGCGCGAGGCTTCAGAGTGAATCAGCCCTCTGTTTTATGTCATGCTTCCTGTAGTCTCCTCCTACCTTCTTCCTGAGGATGGGTTTAAAGGGCAGTCTAAGTCCTGATTCAGTGGCCCTTGCATTGTTGTACAAATATCACGGTGCCCGTGATTCTGCCTGAGCGACATTGTTACTTCCGGATTTACCCTGGCTGCATTCTTTTTGGCTCTGTGTTGACAACTCCTCCTAGGACTTGCCTTTAAATACGCCCTCCTGTCATTCTACCGGTGCCCTTTCGTGGTGTACCCGTATCTTGCAACTAGTAGATCTTGTTCCTGTTTCCGTATATGACCCAGCTCGCCTGACTACGATTAGTTCCTGACGCTCCTGTGATCCGATTCCATTGCTAACCTTGGACTGGCTGACTAACTCCTTGTGTACCGAACTGGCTTGGCTGAGTATCTGATTCCGTTACCAACTACGGACTGGCTGACTAACTCCTTGTGTACTGAACTGGCTTGGCTGAGTATCTGATTCCGTTACCGACTAAGAACTGGCTGACTACTGTGTTGCACCGATCTGGCTGGGCTAGTGTCTGGTGGTCCATCTGACTGGCTGCTTTCCGTTGGGCCCACCTGGTTGAGCTTCTGGTTCCATCGCTCATGGGACTGGCTGATTACCTCCGTGTACCGATCAGGGAGACACCGGTTATGAACCGGTTATGTTACGTACCTTCCTCTCTCCCACTCGCTGACCGCATAGCGCCTGTTAGGCCTAACCGCTCCAGGAGACTGTTGGGAGTCCTACTACTCACCAGTGTCTGTGTTGCCTCAGGTAACCCTGTATTAGAAGGATCCAGTATAAACTAGACTTCTGCATCTGTTGCCTACACTCACCCTAGTGGTCTAGGGTCTGTTTACTGCCAGTATCTGGTGTCTGTTGCCTCCGTTAACCCTAGTGTGCTAGGGTCTAGTCGCTGCCAGAGTCCTGTCTGTGTTGCCTCCGTTAACCCTAGTGTTCTAGGGTCAAGCCACAGCCAGAGTCACGTCTGTATTGCCTCTGTTAACCCTAGCATTCTAGGGTCCAGTCGCTGCCAGAGTCCTGTCTGTGTTGCCTCCCTTAACCCTAGCGTTCTAGGGTCAAGCCGCTGCCAGAGTCCTGTCTGTGGTGCCTCAGTTAACCCTAGCATTCTAGGGTTCAGTCACTGCCAGAGTCCTGTCCGTATTGCCTCCATTTACCGTATAACCCTAGGGTCAGTTCTCTGCCAGAGTCTTGCCTCTGTTGCCTCAGTTCACCCTGGAAGTCTAGGGTCCAGTGCCTACCTGTACACTATCTGTGCTGCCTCTGACATCCCTAGTCTACTAGGGGAATTGCCCTTCAGTTACCCATCGCTTGTGTCACCTATTGCGGTGTGGGGCTGTTGAGGATATTCTTGTTCCTGAATCTATCTACAAGTTCTGCCTGCAAGTCCAAGATCACCGCATTTATCTTGTATTATTACTAGTGTGTGTGTTCTCACCCTTACCCGAGTCAGATTTGGAAAGTACTTGGTACGGACCTCATCTGGAGCTGAGTGGGGCAATTGTTCATTATTTTCAATAAAGCTTTTAACCTTACCTAACTTTCTGAGCCTTATCCTTATAGTGGACACACAATCTGGTGCAGACCTGTGGCTCTAGCTGACTATCTGAACTGTGTATGACCTGGCTTGTCTGACTACCCTCTCTGGTGCTGACATCTGGTTCTGTCTGACTATTCTCTTGTTTGTTCCCTGTACCTAGCAGACACCCAATCGGGTGCAGACCTGGGGATCTGATAGACTACCTCTATACTGACTGCAGGCGTGAGTCAGGTTTCTGCTTTCGTATACTGACTGCAGGTGTGAGTCAGGAGTATTCTTCATTCATTGGCTCAAGACTTTGTGTTCCTGTTCCTGCTCCTGTTCCGTTCCTGTTCCAGCTCCTGGTTCCAGATGAGACTACCAGTGGCGTCGGCCTAGTCTCAGCAGTGTGATCAATCTTGGCAGCTTACTATTCCTGATAGTAGCACTTGCTGGCTGTGACCCTCTGCTTGTTCCTGCTATATTACTAGTACTACCTTACTTATATTTTAATAAATTGCATTTAACTATACAGTACTGACTCCTGAACATCTCTGGGGAACCATGACAGTACACAAGGGCCATTAATTAAGACGGTGATAGTAATGCAGTTCTTCAAAGCATCCTGTAGAGGATGGAGGCATTGGATCAACGTATTGACCGATTGTCTTTTGCCATACAAATGTTGTGCCAGTGGCTCAAACCTCTTCTGATGCAGACATGATCAGGGGGTTGTCAGGTTCTGCTCAGCTCCCACAGCTGTATGGTGGGGACCCAGACACTTGCCGTGGTTTCCTTAATGAACTCAGCATTTACTTTGAGATGGTTCCACATGCCTTCCCTTCTGAGCACAGTAAGGTTGGCTTTCTGATTTCTCTCCTCACTGGTAGGGCGTTGACCTGGGCTAACCCACTATGGGAGACAGACAAACCTATTGTGTATAACTTTACGGAGTTTGTGGACTCCTTCAGGAAAATTTTTGATAGGCTAGGCCGCATGGCCTCGGCTTCAAAAAACCTTATACCATTGGTCAGGGTGTGCGTACTGTGGCGGACTACTCTATTGAGGAGGGCTCTGGGCAAATTGTCCTCTCATCCTTCTGACTTACTTCCCACAACTCCTGTACTGGCCGCTGAGGGCATTGAACCCAGGCAAGCGGGTGCTACCTGGCTTTCTAAAGAGGAGAGGGCCTTCAGGAGGAGGGAGGGACTTTGTCTGTACTGTGGTGGATCTAGACATTTGTTGCGTTCCAGTCCGTCCAGGCCGGGGACAAATCATTGGTGGCATTTCACCTTCCCTGGATAAGCCCATGTTGAAGGCCTGAATTTATTGGGCAGATAAGTCAATATCAGTTCCAGCGTTTCTGGACACGGGGACCGCTGTCTGCTCTGTTGATGCAGAATTTGCAGACAGTAATAATATCCCTTTGCAGCCGCTTGCTTCTCCTCTGGCCGTAGAAGCCATTGATGGGCAACCCTTGCAGCCCTCACACATTACGCATGAAACCGCTTTGCTAACCCTGAGGGTGGGAGCCCTCCACACTGAAACCCTGAAATTTCAGGTGATTCATTCTCCATTATGCCATCGTTCTGGGGTTTCCTTGGGTACAGAAACATAACCCCAGGATGGATTGGCACACGTGTGACATTGTGGCTTGGTCTCCACAATGTACTAAGTCCTGTCTGTCATGTCCTGTAAGACTCACTCATGCTATTGCTCCACTCCTCCCGGAGGAGTAGGACACATTTAAAGACGTCTTTAGCGAAAGTAAGGCTGGGTCTTTACCACCACATAGGCCTTTACGACTGGTCTTTGGAATTGTTGCCTGGTACTACGCCTCCTAGGGGTCGTATCTACCCCTTATCTGTTGAGGAAAATAAGGTTATGGAAGAGTATGTTTCAGATGCGCTGGCAAGAGGCATGATTCGTAAATCCACATCCCCCGCTGGTGCTGGATTTTTTTTGTGAAGAAACAGGACGGAGAGCTACGTCCGTGCATTGACTTTCGTGGTTTAAACAAACTCGGTTAAGAATGCGTATCCCATACTTCTGATTACTGAACTCTTTGACCATGTCAAAGGGTCTAAAATATTCATGAAACATGATCTGAGAGCCGCTTACAACTTGGTGCAAATAAAAGAAGGGCACAAGTGGAAGACAGCCTTTAATACCCGGAGTGGGCACTATGAATACTTTGTTATGCCCTTCGGTCTGTGCAATGCCCCGGCTGTCTTCCAGGAGTTCATCAATGATGTCTTAAGAGAACTCCTACAAAGCTGCGTGGTTGTTTATTTGGATGATATCCTCATTCACTCTTCAACATTGGAGATCCATAGCTCTGATGTATCCAAAGTCTTGAGTCTATTACGTGAGAACAACTTTTTCTGCAAGCTGCAGAAGTGTGAATTTCATAAGCCACAAGTAACGTTTCTGGGATATATCATTTCCGCTTCCGGGTTCGCCACGGACCCTCAAAAGTTGTCTGCTGTACTGGAATGACCTGTCCTATGGGACTCAAAGTGATCCAAAGATTTTTGGGATTCGCGAATTATTACAGAAAATTCATTAAAAACATCTCTACTATTGTCAAACCACTAACTGACATGACTTGTAAAGGGGCCAAGGCCTCTGAATGGTCCCAAACAGCAATCTTGGCTTTTGAAAATCTAAAGGCAGCTTTTGCTGCAGCCCCAATATTGGTGCATCCCAATCCTTCCCTGCCCTTTACTCTGGAGGTTGATGCTTCCGCGATTGGAGTGGGCTCCCTGTTGTCACAACACTCAGCTCCTGGTGAAACCTTACACCCTTGTGGGTATTTCTCTAGAAAACTGTCTAAAGCAGAGATGGTAAATCAAATAGGGGACAGGGAGTTACTGGCAATCATCCTGGCTCTGAAAGAATGGAGGCTCCTCTTGGAGGGCACTAAATCTCCTATCCTAATTTTGACTGACCACAAGAACCTCATTTACCTTTCTGAGGCTAAGCGCTTGTCTTCCAGGCAAGCCAGATGGGCGCTGTTCCTTTCACATTTTAATTTTGTGGTCTCATCTTCCTGGCTCTAAAAATGTTAAGGCAGACGAGTTGTCTTGTCAGTTTTGCATGCCTTCCAGGGAGGAGGTTCCATGTTCACCAATCATTCTGGCTGATCGTATCCTTGCAACCATATGAACCTGTATCACTTCTCCTCTGGGCAAAGAGATTTTGGCAGCTCAAGCTTCAGCCCCTGCTGAAAAGCCTGATGGAAGGTGCTTTGTTCTGGCGCAGTTGCGCATTAAGCTGTTGGAGACCTATCATGCCTCAAAATTGCCGGCCACATTGGTCGCGACCAATTGATTTGGTCCTTGTCACGAGTATTCTGGTGGCCTAGTCTCTGATCCGATTGTGCTGCCTTCAGTGCTGGCTGCACAACCTGTGCTCAAAATAAGTCACCCTGACACCTGCCGGTGGGCTTGTTCCAGCCTGTAGCCAACGGGGAACGTCCCTGATCACATCTTTCTATCGATTTTATGGTTGACCTTCCAAGTTCCATGGGCTGTACAGTCATACTGATGATTGTAGACAAATTTTCAAAGATGGCTCACTTCGTGCCACTTAAGGGCTTACCATTTCCGCAGGAATTGGCGGTGGTATTCGCTAGCGAGATTTTCTGACTCCACTTCATACACAGGGTCATTGTGTCCGATAGAGGAAGCCAATTTGTGTCCCCCTTTTGGAGGTGTTTCTGTGCTCAAATGGGAATTCAGTTGGCATTCTCCTCTGTGTACCACCCTCAGTCTAACGGTGCGGCAAAAAAGTCGAACCAAGCCTTAGAACGGTTCCTCTGCTGCTGTATCTCTGACCACCATGATAATTGGGCTACCCTGTTACCTTGGGGGGAGTTTGCCAGGAATTGCGCTATTAACTCTTCTACTCAGAGTTCCCTGTTCTTGGTCAACTATGGGTTCCAACCCTCGGTTCTTCCAGAGACCTTCCAAGTACAAGTAATTCTGGCTCTTGAAGAGCATTTGAGGGCACTCCATTCCTTTTGGGTTGGGGTACAGCATACCCTACGTGGTTCCATGCAGCGACAAAAGAGGCAGGCCGACCTACATTCCAGGTAGGAGACAGAGTGTGGTTGTCCTCCCTTAACTTGCACTTTCAGGTTCCTTGTAACAAATTGGCTCCTCAATTCATTGGTCTTTTGCGGGCATTGTGCAAGATTAACCCAGTGGCTTAGGCATTGGAACTTCCAGCCAATATGCGCATTCATAATGTCTTCCATGTTTCCCTGTTGAAGCCATTGGTCTGCAACCGGTATACCTCCGCTTCTGTCCTCCCTGCTCCCGTGAGAGTTGCAGATCACAAGGAATATGAAGGACAAAATATTCTGGACTCCCGTTTGGTTTCAAGGGTGCCTACAGTACTTTATTCGTTGGAAGGGATACGGTCCAGAGGAGCGCTCCTGGATTCCAGCTGATGATGTTCATGCTCCCGTCTTGGTATGCAGATTTCATGCACACTTTCCTGACAAACCCCGGCCGGCTCCATGGAGGTGGGGCCTTTGGGGGGGGGCTACTGTCACAGCTTACCTTGGTTTCAGCAGCCATTCTGCCCCACAGATGACGCAGGAAGATGGCAGGGTTGGATGCATCAGAGCAAGATGCGTCATCTGCAGGTGCGAGGCTCAGATGAAACCTCTGTTTGGAAAGGTACAAGGTAGGGACAGTGTGGACCAAGGCACTCAAAGGGTTACTCACCAATCACTCTGCTGGGAGGGAAAACTTGGGTTGCAAGATTCTGGTCAATCCACTCCAGGGGAAGTCCAGTATTGGTAACCAGCCTAACTGGGGAATTCTGACAGCCCCATAACAATCAGAAAATAATAAAAAATCTAAAAACTAAGAGAAGTGTCCTGGCCATGTTTTGACCTCAGAGAACACATCATAACTGGAAGTGGGGCAAGGACAGGGGCTGATTGTGGTGCAATACCAGCCCAGGGGATTTTTTTTTTTTTTAATTCATTGGCCCACTAGCTGGTATGCATATATTAAAACCCTTTGAGTGCCAGAGGGGTAGTAAAGCATTGCTGTGCAATGTGTTGCTTACCCTGCTGGCACTCAAAATGTTAACCTAAAACACTGTATGCATTGCTAAAGAGGAATAAATGGTTAGCTATTAACCCCTTAACACACTTTATGTAATAAATGATCAGTTATTAACCCCTTGCATGCCAGACAGGTATATAGCAATGTATTCTGTGATTAACCCATTGAATGTCTCATAGGTGCACAACACATTGCATAGGAATGTCTACCCCAATAAATAACCCCTTGCGTGCAAAAGAGGCATAATTTATCAGTAATTAACATCTTTATTCGCCTTTCTGGCATACAAGGGGTTAATTATGGATGAATTATGCCTCTCTAGCATACAAGGGGGTAATCCATGAGGTATTGCACCTATGAGGAATTCAACTGGTTAATAACAGAATAAAATATTGCTGTAATCCTGTCTGGTATGCAAAGGCATAACAACTGATCTATACCTCTCTAAAGCAAACAGGGGTTAAAGGGATAACAGATGGTAAGTGAAGCATCTCTGGAAATGGGTACAATTAGTTAAAAAGAATTAAAATAATACCTATTTAATCTGCTAGGTAGTTAGGTCCCAGAAGTACTGTCTGCTAATCAATCATGCACTGTATCAGGACACACCGCAGGCAGAGCAGGGCCAGCTAAGTCAGCTTTGGGGGCAGGACAGGTACAGAGAATAGGACCCGGTCTTCACTTCTGCACAGCTCTGGTGAGTGAGTAGTGCCTTGCGTCCATAGAGTTGTGGGCTGGAGAGGTGAGATCATCTGATCTCCCTACCGGCCCATGACTGGGCGGCCCACCGGGGGATGCCCGATCCCCAGATAGGGCAATCTGCCCCTGGGCAAGGGTTGAGCTGGAGGAGAGGCTGAGAGTCTCCACCCACAAGACTCTGTCTTTTGAGAATGTGTTCTGCCCTCCAAGGAGGATCTCAACCCCATGTGCCCCATATTGGACGATAGAGAAATGGGAATTAGGGTAATCTTTGTTTGTCCCATATGCCACAGTTGGTTCACCCCAGTATTGCTTCACGTCTTTATACGAATGGGGTGCCCTGTGGTATATGTCAAATGTATGACTGGTAAAATAGGGGTCATCTTTGGAACCCCAGCTGTTAGACACTATAATTCCAATCACCCCCAACCAGCTATTACACCTCTAGCCTCGGTTCTCCAAATCATCCAGATTTTATTGGAAGTGTTGAATGTTTTCCTCCTGCTGAGCCATATGTTGATTTCCAACACCCTGTTCAAGTTAATGATGTTCTTGGGGTTCTTCAAGGTCTCATACTCCGAAGTCCATTTGCACCACTTCCTTGCAGAAGGAGGAAACATGTGATTTAAGGGAATCTCTTACTTTGAGTTGAGGTTCTTCCATACCATGTTTCATGGGAGGTTCTTTACATCCTCCTTAGTTATAAATCTGGTAAAGCGCTGGAGGACTTAATATACATTAAGACTGACAATACTAACTCCTGCAAAGGTTGATATTTGCTGCCAAATAGGCCCCATTAGATAAGAAAGGTTGGTTCTTCAGCCCTGAAGGAGTTTATTTGCTTACAGTGTGTGACAGATTTCTGCATGCACTGCCAAAGTTAACATGGTTAGAGCCTGTGACCATAGTAACTCCTTCAGTGTTAGAAGGATTTGGTAAACACTACTAAGCGTGAATCTTCTTGCAGTCTACTAGTAACCACTAGGTGATCTGGACTGTGATCACCTACTGAAAAGAGCAGGATGAGATATGCAATCTCTTGTTTTGAGCACTGTAGCATTACAATGATCTTTGGTATCTGGAATTCCTATCATGGGCGTAACTCACTGGTTCAAGGGTGCAAGGGTGAAGCCTCACTTCATGCTGCAGAGGAGGGCTGTCAATTTGGCAGCTTGTTCAGGGGCCAAGAGAGGACATTATATTTTTTATGGGTTTTGCCACCTATGTAGAATTTTTTAAATATGTAAATCAGTTAAGCCTCTTTATCAATATGTCGAATAATCCTTTTGCTTGATAATGAAGTTCTACAAACAGTAACTCAGCACTGCAGGGAAAGGGCACACCTTTTATATTTGGGGCGGACAACATGTGGCAGGCTCACTACTGGTGGACTACAACAATCACCTAGAAACTTTAATAAATCTCAGCTAGCTATTGGCTAAATGAAGATGAAGGCAATTGTTGTCAACAGATGGGAAGCCACATGTTGCCTATGCCTCTGGCACTTTAAAGTTAAACATTCTAAACATCAACAAAGGATACAGCTTCTTACTAAGCAATGGGTCTCAAATAGGGTAATATGCAGAAAAAAGGGGAGCAAGTCTGAGGAAACCCAAATATAACATAGGAGACCATACAAATGTGCATGCAACAAAAGAATCTGCTGGAGACCTCTCAATCATTCAAATGCTTAAAAGCCTCATTTAATACAATGGGAGTTTGTATTTGTCCTATTGTGGTAAAGTTGGTATGCCCATGAATTAATCTAGTTTTATTTAACCCCTCAACGACCCTTGACGGTCATAGTACATCATGGGTAGATCTGAGCTACCGACCCATGATGTACTATGACCGTCATGGAATTCCGGGCTTCCCCCGCGGCTGCACGCTGTTCGGGGAGTCTGGAATCCGAATTAAAAAAAAAGATCCGTGGTCCTTTATTGACCGCAACGCACCGTGCGGCTGGTCGTTAAAGGGTTAAAACATATGACCCTTAGTGCGCTGGAATGAAAACATACTGTTTATTTGCCTTAGGTTTTTTTATTTATACATTATGTACATTTAGGAAGCAGTCCTCATTTTTGTAATCAATTCCAGTTCTTACCCCCAATTCAAAATATTCAGACACACACACACAGAGATACATATGTAAAGAAAGACAGACACGCATATTTATATCTATATATCTATATATATATATATATATATATATATATATATATAGATATATATATATATATATATACACACACATACATACATACACACACACACACAGAGCTCAAAATTTCCACTCGCCACTAGCCAATGGCAAGTGAAAATTTAGCCCTGGCGAGTAGAAATTCAGCCCTGGTTGGTATGTTATGGCTTGCAGTGGTGAGTAACTTTTCAGTTCTGGCTAGTAGCAAAGGACTTCAAATTTTAAGCCCTGATATCATATTATATATATATATATATATATATATATATATATATATATATATATATATATATATATATATATATATATATATATATATAGAGAGAGAGAGAGAGATATGAGACAAAGATACATACAGGGGTGCACAAAGGTTTAGACAAACACACATACATATAGATAAGACACAGACACATACATATAGACACATGCAGGAACACACACACACACATGCACGTACGTAAGTATTGAGAGACATACATAAACACAATAAATTATATATAATATACAAACACACACACACATACTTTTGAACATAATCTGTTACTTGGAAAATGAAGTGCAAACTTATGCTTTCAAATACTGAAAAAAAAAACAACAACTCTTTACCGTTTGAGGGCCAGAGAGGCATTGTGTTGGATACCTCTCTGGCATGCAAAGTGTTAATAGACACACTGTGGTCTGGCAACAATGCTGACTAGGCCAGATTGGACAACACTAGGTCCTTGAGCTGTAACTTGACTACAGCCAAGGGCTGCCCAAGGATGATGAGATTTGTAGTCCAGAAACAGTTGCAGGGTCTCACATTGTAAACCCCTGAACTAAGCATTAACTTGAAGAACCACTTTATACATATTAACAGAGATTTAGCAATGTCAGGGTGTATATACAAAAAAAAAAACAGCTGGAACAACTAATAATTAACATTGATTTAAGTGGGCTTATAACCCCTTGAATGCTATAGGTCTCTAAAAAAATTGATTAGCAATCAGCTGGAGACCTCTTTAGCACTGAAGGGGTTGATTATAAGCCTGATTTAAATTAATTGATTTAAATGAATGTGGCTTTGGGGAATATTTGGTCTTCTATGGTGCTGTTGGTTTGTCCCAGAATTTTGTTGTGCTTATGGCCTGCTGTGTGCAATTTAGTACAGCTCATAATAAATCAATTTAAAATCATTTAAATATTACTGTAAGGGATAATCTCTTCACTTTACATGTTACACAAACATTATTTCAGCACATACTATATAATAATTCGCTAGATGTTTGTCAGAAGCCATCATGAGCAGTAGAGTCTGCCTGAACACACAGAATGCTGGGAGTTCTGTGCTGGGAGCATTCTGTGCTTTCGGGTATTCTCTACAGTGCATGACTGTGTTGGCAGCAGGATGCAGAGCAGGACTGGCCTCTTAAGCTTTTGAGTGCCAGAGGTCTGGCACTCAAAGGGTTAACAGTATCCGGACCTTGGCCCGTATACACGGGCTTTTACACTACTTTTAGTTATAAAGCAATTGTCACTGATAGAACGACAAAGTCCAGATTACCTTCATTTTTACATGGCTTCACACTTCTTGAAGATATTTATACTGTAATATGTATGCTTTTAGAGAGATAATATTCAAATTATTCAGAAACACATATATACAAACACACACATTATATATATATATATATATATATATATATATATATATATCTATAGACCAGTGGTTCTCAAGGGATTTTTTTTTCTGTTGGCCGTCACTGCGGCCATAGCCATGTCCTGGTGGCCACACTATGACATTACACGCGCAAATGGTATAAGGGGATTAAGACATCGAAAAATGACATTTAAACGTGCCACAACAATAAGTGTACATCATATTACAACTGAAACAACATACAATGAAAAACTTCCTCATAAAAGGTTTTAAAAACATACTAGTTACCAGAGATATATATTTCAGAAACAGTATTGGAGATCTGTAGCCAACAGGGGGTTAAAATCTCAATTTAAATCACTGAATTTGCATTTGTTCTTTATGGTTCCATTTGTTTGCACTAACAGTGCTCCACTCCTGCCCCACTGTGCTTTTTATCACTGGTTATAATCATGGGAACTCCGTGGAGCAATTATTCAGCAACCAAGTGAACCATAAGGGAAAAAACATGCAATATTCCCATTAATTTAAATAACAATCTTAATCCCTTGAGTGCTAGTGAGGTCTCCAATGTATTGTAAAGAAATGAGTTGGAGACCTCTCTAGCATTTAAGGGGTTAAGAGCACCATTTAAATCAATGATAATCTTGTACTTTTTATCCCTATAACTCAGTCTTTTGCCCCAGAACTTTTCCACATTTTGTTTTGTACATGTGGCCCTTTGTGTTTATCTAAATAACAGTCATATCTTGGCCCTGACTGTGCGACATCTGTGCCCCTAGAGGAAGTGTGGGGGTGTTGTTGCACTGGTTACACACGTGTGTGTGTGGGGAAGGCAGGTGTTGTGGCACTGGTTACACGTGTGTGGGGAAGGCAGTTGTTGTGGCACTGGTTACACGTTTGTGGGGAAGGCAGTTGTTGTGGCACTGGTTACACGTGTGTGGGGAAGGCAGTTGTTGTGGCACTGGTTACACGTTTGTGTAGGGAAGGCAACTGCAGTCTCCAGTTCAGGGTTATATGCAGAATATTGCCATGGTGCTGCTGGGGTTCACACGATTATAGCTTTACATATAGAACAGGATAATCAACCTGAGGCTGTTGAGCTATTGCTGGACTATTACACCAATTCTCTCAGCCACTCCTGATGTAAACTAAGAGATGGAATACAATACAAAAATGCAATAGGAGAGCACGCCCAGACTATACCATAAATGCACTCAATGACAATAAATGATTTATATTCTTTAACCCCTTACCACCCGAGGACGTACATGTACATCAAGAGTGGATGTTCCAGGTGGACAGAGGAACACATGTACGTCCCAGAAGTCGTTCAAACAAATGAAACCAAAATGTTCAGCGGGCATTAAGTGCCAGCCACATGCGCGCGGCCGGTCACTAAGGGGTTAATATCTAACACTTTAGTACAACCTTATGCCCTCATATAAGCATGTGTAAAATTCTATATTAGAAACACAGCCAACACAGACAATATAATAATAATTATACAAGTTAATGCATTACTTTGTTCTAGAAAAAAAAATGCTTATGAGTCCAGAGATAATGTCCAAATATGAATTAAATAATATTTTGTATATATATATATATATATATATATATATATATATATATATATATATACATACACACACACACACAAGAGTTGTCCATGGAGCACTCACTGTAGAAACTGTGTAACTTGCCTGCGTGCCAGTCTCCAATAAAGGTAGGACGTTTCGACCCCGACGTGGGTCTTTATCAAGATTACAGACAGACGTGAAAGAGCTTCATTAAATACCCTATACAGTAAGTGAATCTGGTGCCAAATCTGGTGATGTCATTTCGCACCAGATTCACTCACTGTACAGGATATTTAATGGTGCATTTACACCTCTGCAATCTTGATACAATAAATCAGCACTTCTTGCAATTTGAAGAAGTCCTGCGAGTGTGTTTTATATATATATATATATATATATACACACATTTTTTTTTGGGGGGGGGGACGGTCCAATTTCCTATAATTTTATCTCTTAAAAGTTAAACCATTTTTTTATACACCTTTCAACATGCATCCCTTCTGCGGCTTCTAAAATGCCTAGTTGGCTAGTAAAAAAAATTGTCTGGCTCCAAAGATATCTTTGTCCTCCCATCTCTTAAAATATCCCAGATGGAAAATGGAGAACCGTACAATTTCCCAAGATTTGTTGCAGTTACGAATAAACTTAAATACAGCTAGTGATGCCAGAACATTCTTCTCCTATCTAGTTTTCTTTGACACAGACAGTTAAAAGGATCAGATGGGTGTGCACTCCCCACTGGTCTTTAAAGTGTTAATATAACATGTGGAGAGACTCAGATTCCTCTTTTACCTGAACTATACAGCCTTCCCAAGAAATCCCATTCACCTGAGCCACCAGTAATTTTGATAGCTAACCAGAAGAAAACAAAGGGGTAGATTACACCTCTTATCTCCAACCATCCGTTGGCTGTTTGGGGATAATGGGAGTGGTAGTCTCCAACAGCTGGAGGGCCAAAGACTGAATATCTCTGGGTTAACATAAAGGGTGTCCATCTAATCAATAATTTTTTTCTCTGTATTGCATTCCCCTTTCCTAAAGATAGTAGTTTATGGATTTTTTTTAGTTTTAATCTGGAGTTGTTATGGTCCAATCACAAAGTTTGGCTTTTCTGGTACCCATTAGAGTAACATATAAGATTCTTGGGATCTTAGATAGCCCCCTTCCCTTGTCTCCTCTGCTTTAAAGTTTAGGGAATGATAGATATTAAAAACAATTGGGTTGTTGTTATTAAGACCCAGGCTTCTATATTTTATATTTACATCCTTACCTATGAGAGGACATAACCCATCGGTTTTTAACACGTAACGAACAAAGCCAAACAACCTCTAAAAAAGAGGCTCCTGAAACCTCATAGTAATTCAAGGCTCTTTCATACCTGCTCTGGGGATCTGTATATGAAGATCCACATGACGCAGAAACGCAGTGTTTACTGTGGGGTTTTTGTCATGAGTCGGGGCGCCACATTCAAGCTTGTTCTGACTGAGAACAGATTCCCAGTGCGAGTTTGAAAGTGGGGCCCAGCTGGGGAAGAAAACCCCAGTATGCACTGCATCGCTGTGTGGACTACATCTGCACATCATTGCGGGGCTGGTAGCCGCATGTGGCCACCATTTCCGCATTTCTCGTGGTGTCCGCACGAAAACACGCTGGTGGCCGCATTTGAGAACCGCTGATATAGACTGCTTCAAAGTATATTTTTTAATGCATTATAAAGTATTAAAAAGTGTGCTTGATATCAGTCACATTTGGAAATAAATAGTTGTTTAAAATATATCAGTGTTAATATTCCCCCTCCAACTTCTTTCCCTGACATAAGCCCCTTTCTGCAGTGAAGGGGCAATATTGCGGTTAGTTTACCAGCAAAGCACATTCGTCATGAAATCTTGACCTGGGGCTCATATACATGGAAATATTTGTTTCCATGTGAGATATTTCAATGTGTCAGTGATCTGGATGCATCGAAACAGCTCACAAGTAGACAAATGTTTCAGTGTATGTGAACACTGGGTCAGCTGCCATGGCAAGCGATGTCTGCCAGTTACAAAACCAGATAATCCCATTCACTACAGAAAGCACTGGAACTAAAAAGATTATTAACTCCCATATATACATTAACCCTTGGATACTAGTGACCTCCCCTCCAGCAGATTGTGAAGCAATGTGCTGAAGGTGACTCTAGCATCTAATTAATGTGCCACATGTATAGTATTCTGGGAGTGTTGCAATGTCGTCTGTCTTCACTGGGGGATTAGGGGCGGTACTGCTGGTTTAGCATGGCCAAGATGTCATGAATGACAAGACCAATTACTGTCAGCAGTATCTGCAGACTTAAAGGGATAGTAATACTTCATTTTAACTTTATTTTATTTTGTAGGCATTAAAAAAACATGAAGAATGATATAAGTCTTATCTCTGAAACCTTTATGGTTTAAGAGATATTCACAAACAAAGTATCCCCCCCCTGTTCAACCAGATCAGAAGGGAGATGCCCAGGTAGACTGCAGAGAGGGACAATCTTCAATTAAGATAATGGAAAAAGCTGAAAAACTTGTCAAGGAGGGAAGGGCTTTCATTGTTTTCATACAAAGAAAGTTGTCCCCTTCTGTTATCTGTACTGTCATACAACCAGACTCACATCTGAGAAGAGATGGCTTACACTAGGTAAAAGGGGCGGGGAGGGGAACTTTGCTTGTGAATATCTCATAAACCATAAAGGTTTGAGAGATAAGACTTATATCATTCTTCATGTTTTTTTAATGCCTACAAAATAAAATAAAGTTAAAACGAAGTGTTACTATCCCTTTAAGAGCCTTATGTATAACAGCAAAGTGGAGCAATACTGGGCAACTGCAACATAGTTCTCTAGAATTCAAGTGGTTTAAAGCCCCATTTAAATATTGTGGAAGTTTTATTTGTGCCCAGTGGTGCAGCTGGATCCTCCACAATTGTTTCACTTTGCTGTTATACCTATGAGCCATATGCTCAAAAGAAAAGAGAAGAGGAGCAGTTCTGGGACAAACCAATGGAACCATGGGGGACAATAAAGCAGAAACAAATTTACACTCATATAAACTGTGCTTTTTAGTAGTTTGAATGCTAGTGAGGTCTGCATGTATTAAAGAGCTCTCTAGCATTCAAGGGGTTAAAAGTTCTATTTATATCAAGGGATTTTTTTTTTATCTGTTCTCTATGATGCAAATTGTTTTCCCCAGAATTGTTCCACTATGCTTTTATACAGAAGGCCCAATGGCCTGTATTTATGAAAGCAAACTGCAGTTGTTATGGGATAAACCAACTGCAACATAGGGGACAAATAAAAACTCCTGTTCAATTAAATTGGGATTTTAACCCCTTGAATGTGAAGCAACACACTGGAAGCCTCTCTGACATCCAAGGGTTTAAGAAGCTGTATTCAGGTACATGGGAATTTAGGCATTTTTATTTGTCCCCTATGGTGCAGTTTGTTTACTCCAGAATAAGTCCAGTTTACTTTTATAAATATGAGACAATATCCCAAACAGGTCACCCTCCAATAAGGGTGAGGGCACTTTGAATAGGAATAGCATTTTCCTTTAAGGATCTCAGCATGGGAACATCTGAATCATTCAGTGGCTCAGTCATTCTGACACCACAACCAATGATATAACGAACCTGTACTAATGAGTCATATTCCTAACCCATATTATATTTACATACATCCATCAGAACATTTTTTTACCAACTCATTAAACAGTTAAACAGTGCTGGGAAAGGTGCTTTTTTTTTTTTATACTTAGTAAGATATTTGATGTCTAAGCCGCACACTTCCGCATTGCACAGCTCTGGGGACAGTTTCATTCTCCTCCCACCTCCCTCCAAGCTGCCCCTGAGAGCGAATTCATGCTTCACTTTGGTGTCCTGTGAATGGCCCCTAACGTTACAACAAGAAGCGATTAGCATTATATGGAGGTTTGAACGCGGACCCCGGGGCAGCAGGGAGGGAGGTAAGAGGAGAATTAAACTGTTCTTAGAGCTGTGCGGAAGATACCATGCCACAGAATACGGAAGTGCGCGGCTTGGACATCAAATTTCTTACTAAGTATGTAAAAACTAAAAAAAGAAGCACCTTTCCCAACACTGTTTAACTGTTTAATGAGCTGGTAAAAATGTTCTGAGGTCAAAGTTCCCCTTTAAGGTAGGAACATCAGTTGTATCATGTTTAATGCCGATCTTGACTGACTGGAGCGTTTGATTAGGTCATGATGTGGTCTCTGTCAGGGACTCCAGAATCCGTGCACTGTTCATGATTGATGTAGTGAGGAAGATGAATTTGTATCCTGAAATAGAAAATAAAAAGAACTACTAGTAAGAGCAAGCCTTAGCATGTGCTTACATACAGTGTTGCACAGCAGATGACAGATGGGACTGGCACAATTAGCATTGGCTTTCATTGCATGTGTAATGCATGGCTTGTGCCCCTGTTCTAAACTACATGCCAGTGATTGGCCATTGTGTCATGTTCTATTGAAGAGGGTTAAAGGAGAAGTACATTTTTTTAATGAAAAC
Organism: Rhinophrynus dorsalis; assembly: GCA_037306005.1. Classification (NCBI taxonomy): domain Eukaryota; kingdom Metazoa; phylum Chordata; class Amphibia; order Anura; family Rhinophrynidae; genus Rhinophrynus; species Rhinophrynus dorsalis. Next base: position 418,714,446 of record CM074721.1, read on the forward strand.
ACATATTTTATAGAGCATTTCCTGCTGAATAAAACAAGGTCACTCCCATCGTTGTTGAATGTTTTATTCAAAAATTATAGTAGTTCAAATAAACAGGAAGTGAATTTACTGTGTTTACTTCCTGATAGTTCTAACTGACAGGAAGTGACAGGCAGTTTCTATCACATTCTATGGAGAACTGTATGTGTCTGACTTTTCTGACTTTCCTCTCCATTAGAATCTAACAGGAAATCTAATTAGAATTTGACCACTAGAGGGCATTGCTAATGTAAAAAAACATGGGTTTAAACTTTAATAACTCTGGAAATATAAATCTCTCCACAGTGGGAGTACCCTTATTTTACTCAATAGGAAAATCCCTACAATATAAATTTTTTCATAAAAATAGTTTACTGCTCCTTTAAGGGGCTTTGGATAGGCCGAAGAAGTGTTTTCTGAATTCTATTTGCCAGCACAGCAATTAGGGGGAGATTTATAAATGATATATAGCATTCTTCGCATATGTCGATGAAATTTGCAACAGGTCGTATTTATAAAGAAATAAGATCAAATGTATAAATGTCTATCTGAAAATATTCTAAGAATATTCTGAGAAAATTTGCCAATGAGAATTTTTTTTTGCACACATAGCTTATACACTACCACTTTATACTTCTAGTCTTATATACGTATACTTTGAGTCCCAGAGGGCGTATGGAACACATTGCAAAGCAATGTACCCCTCGGGCTCTCAAAGGGTTAAGAACAGGCTATACTTAATGTTAAGTTTTAATCACTAAAACTTACTTTATTTTTAGGACATTTTGAGAATGACTTTACATAGGATTACACTGTGACACAGTTCTTATTTGAACAAGATAATTTCTTCTCCACTTTACAAAAAAGTCATCTGACTGGAGTTATCAATTACATAATATGTTGGTAAATATTTGTATGTATCTTTATGTCTCTTTGTGGTAATTTCTTTATAACACCAGTTTTATACATCTCCCCTAAGGGCATTATGCACAAATGAAAAAAAGAGCAATGCTGGGTCAAACCAAATTCACCACAGTGGAGAACTGGAAATTCCACAAACCCACAATGATTTAAAGGGGGCATTTAACCCCCTTGTAATGTATCTGAGCTCTCTCTAGCATTCAAGGGGTTCAAAGCCGCCTAAAATCAATGAATTAAATATTTATTTGACACGTAAGCTGCAGTTTTCTTAGCTCCAAATTTGCTCCTCTTTTTTTTTTTGTGCACACGACCATTAGGGATTTATGTAAAAAAAAAAAAAAAGCCAAAGAAATTCTCAAGCAGGCAAAGTGCATTAGAATGGAGAAATTAAGAAAAAAACCAAAACAAAAATTTACAAAATTCCCACTGATTTAAATAAGGCCTTACAACTCCTGAATGGTAAAGAGGGCTCTGACACACGTAAACCAGTGGGAATTTATTTGTCCCTTATGGTGAGCTATTTACTCAGAGCTGAGCTAGGAATGAGAGATCACCCATTAAGACTAGAGGAAATGTACACTTGACAACAAAGGCAGGGATTGTTTTTATATTAAGGTCAGTAAAGTTATGGAATTCTTTGCCTCCAAATGCTGTGCTTGCAGATACTGTAACTGCTTTAAACAAGTAGTGGATACATATCTAGCACAGAACAATACTAAAAATTATTACTGTTGGCTTCAAAAGCAGATATGATGTTGATCCAGGGAAATATCTGACTGCAACTTGGAGCTTAACTGGGAAAGACTTCAATGTTTTTTTTTTTGCCTTCCTCTGGATCAACAGGGGCAATTTGGAGTAGGCTGGACTTGGTGGACACATGTCTTTATTCAGCCTCATCAACTATGTTTCTATGTTAGTTTGCCCAAGAATTGCTGCTTTTTTGCTCTCTGTAGAATGCCTTTAATCTCCTAGTAAGAATAAATACTTATGAACTTCAAATTAAATTACCCCCTTGTTGTTAGAGAGGCCTCCAACATATTGCTATGCAATCTACTGGATACCTCTCCAGCAGTAAGAGCGTTAATTGACCTAATTCAGAAACACCACAACAATATCTGATTTCAGCTACTGTCCATAAATGGTTTAGGAAAATGCTCATATGTTACTCTATATTTTGGCCAGACAAATTCGTTTTGCGTATGAATTACTAAAAATTACCTATTTCTTTCCCCAGAAACCTCAGAGCAGATATCTCTGAAAACGTGCAGCCTCCAAGGAAAACTGCTACGATGGTACGTTGGGTGTCTGTGTGTGAATTCCTATCTGAGAGTTGCTCTGCTTGAAACACAAAGAAAGTATAGTCAGGAAATGGTTGTAGCTCTCCTCCATGGTTCACATGATACAACCAACGCTAGAAATGCAGTTATTACTGATTATTACAGGACCTTATGCATAAAGAAAAAGAAGAGAAATGTTGCCAACTGTTCCAGGAGGTGGTAGTAAAAAATTAATTTTGATTTAAATGGGGGTTTTAATCCCTTGAATGCTAGAGAGGTCTCCAATGCACTCAGAAGCAATAAGTTGGAGACCTCTCTAGCAGTAAAGGAGTTAAAAGCAAATTTAAATCAATTGTAATTTGATTTGTCCCCTATAGGGCAATTAGTTTGATCAGGAATTGTGCATCTTTTTCCCCAAGGATTGTATATTTCTGGGTATAACATGTAGAGTGACCCGAAAGTGCGGCGTATGGGCTTGGCCAACTGTTTCCGCTGTGCCAGACCTGTATGCTATATTGTCGAATTGTGGTCACTGCATAAGCCAATATTACCATGGTGGTCGCATCTCAGACTTTATGGGGCGACATCAGGAACCCCCTCCCAGCTATTGATTTTCCAGTCAACATTGCTAAGAGCTCAACAAATGTGATGCATGGGATCAACACTGCTCCCCTGCTTCTGCTCCTATGAGAACTTCTGAGAGGGATCTGGGAAAGCTTCCTTGTCACCGGTGATATGCCTGATGTCACCGGTGATGTGAGATGCTTTCCACAATTCCACCAGCTCCTACCCTGAAGTTCGGGTTGGAGTGGAAATAGGGGAGCCATGCTGCTCCCCTGTGTTGCCTTTATTGATCTCCCAGATATACTGACTAGAAGATTGATAGCTGGGGGCACTCAGGAGGGGTCTTGATGCACCCACACAAGGTCCGAGTACAAAAAATATATTTAAAAAAAAAATAATAATAGTAATGATAAAACAATGTGTAGCAAGGAGTGTCTAATGCATTTGTTTACAATGAATTAGACACCCCTCTGTGACTCATTCCCAGCCTCCTGATCTACTTTATACCCTGACATATACTGACTCTAAGCCCCCCACCTTGGCTCCTGCCCACTGGTAGTCACAAATCCCCACATACTCTGACTGTCCGGCCTTGTTCTGCCACTGGCTGGCAGTCACATATCCCTACATTGTCAGACCCACACGTTAGCCACTGGTTTAGGAGGAGGCAGAGGGCATAACCAACAGCTCACAAAACAAAAAGCCAGACCTAGTGGTGGGGATCAGAGACAGCAAGAGAGTACCCCAGTAGAAGTCGGTGGAATCGAGAAACCCTCTCACATCAATGAGGGAAAGCCTCTTTCTTTGACGTGCAAGGGTTTTCAGATCCCGTCCACAACTACCCCATAGTAGGAAGCAGGGGAGCTCTCTTGCTCCCCTGCGTCATTACTATTGCTGAGGAACCGGGAAGGGTCCTGAGGCCCCACCGCAAGATCTCACTTAATACAATTTAACCCTTTTCTGGTTAATTTGCATTGGATACCTCTCTGGCAAAGCCGGGCCACACATCTGCTAGTATTATACATCCTATATAATAATTCACTAAGTGTGTGTTTGTCAGAAGCCATCATGCTCAGTAGAGACAGCTGCGCGTGTTTCAGTAATGTGCAGTACAGACTGCGCCGCAGCTGATAACGGAGCGGGGTTTCCAAATTCAGACTGTGTGCGCAGAGAGGACTGTGGTCTGAATGCAGTGCTCCCCGCTCCGTATCAGCCGCGGGCAGGCAGTCTATACTGTGGCCATTGTACATAGGCTCTTCAACTAGTATGTATATATACATACAATTTGTAGAGGAGTAGATAGCACTCTCAAGCTCTTTTTAATGATGAAATCAAAACTGTGTTTTATTCAATCAATGTTTTGGCCAGCATTTGAGGCCTTTTATCAAGATGATATACTCCCCTACAAACTGTATGCATTTTTCCTTTGGATGTACACTCATTGAATTTATTTACAGTGTGTGCATCAACGCGCTAGTTGTACATGTACATATACATATTATATATCCAACACTCACAAGAATCATCATTTAATTGCACACCTGAAAACTCATTGCCATTGAGTAAACGTGTCACTTCTTCAAGACCAGTCCAGCTTCTGCGTTGCAAGACCTGATAAAAATACTTTTATTACTCTTGATGAATTGTGTGTGTTATTAACACATTATTGCCTAGGTTTCATTCTAGATGACAAAATGATATCACTGGCTTTATCTCACATATTCCTATTGGAGTCTATGAAGACATCTACCAGTGATAAAGTTATCAATGCAATTGAATCCATGCCTATATTAGGCTAAAGCACCTAGATATTAAGAACATTTAAAGCAGATGTATCATCTTATAAAAAGGTGTTACCATCCACTTTGTTGATAAAAGTTACTATATGAAAGCTGTTTTTTTTTGTTTTTTTTAATATAACCACTTATAAAGATATGCCAAATTCTGTGCTGTGCACTTCCGCATTATGTGCACAGCACAGCTCTACAGAGTGTCATATTTCTCCTCCCACCTCCCACCCAGCTGCCCCAGGGAGCGTGTTCATACTTCCTTTTGATGTGCTGTGAACGGCTTCTAGCGTTACAGAACGATACGATTAGCATTATACTGAGGTTGCAACCTCAATGTAATGTTTACCGGAGCTTGGTGTAACACTAGGAGCCATTCACAGCACACCGAAGGGAAGCATGAACGCGCTCCCTGGGGCAGCTGGGAGGGAGGTGGGAGGAGAAATACGACATGCAGAAGAGCTTTGCTGGTCAGCATAATGGGACACGCTATGAAGATCAGCAAAGCTCTCCCGCGCTTCAAATGGAATATCTTTAAAAGTATTTCGTTTTTTTAAAAAAACTTCAGCTTTCATGTAATAACTTTTATTAACAAAGCGGATGGTAACACCTTTTTATAAGGTGATACATTCCCTTTAAGCTATATTTATATTAAAAACTTGAATGGAGTTGCAATGTGGCTCAATTGAAATTGCCAGTGCTACTTGCTATGCATTGAATTGTTACTGTGATCCTGTCACTGAGGGGTGAATGACTGATGGCCAGCCATGTACGCATGATAGTCAACAGTTTAATTGGCTGACACCCATGGAGGTCAGCCATTGATTAGATTTGCAACGAGCGTTGCAGCCTCTAGTGCAGACATGTAAAACACAAGTTCTCATTTTAGCAACAGTGCAGCCCTTCTGGTCCAAATTATGATAGGCAGTCACATTATAAAGAAGAGATATGAAACCTCTCCATCTGCTGGCTGGTTGGGGATGATGGAAGTTATAGTCTCCAACAGTTCGAAAAGGTTGCCTACTCCTGTTGTATAGGTAATCTAGAGGCTCATTCTCAGAACAGCCACAGCAGAGCATTTCATTCTTCTCTACAGGTCTGCCAACAAAATAATAGTGCAGACATTGGCAGCCATTATAGTGGCCCAAATTAGAGGGACATGTTGCTTATGCGGACCTCCTTAAAGGCAGCTGTGAAGTATGGGGCCCTCAACAATATTTCAGTTTGATGTGCCTGATGTAGGGTGAGCAAAATACATGAAAGCCGCAAAGCTCAGATCAGCTCTGCTGCACCTTGATAACATTCAGGTTGCAGTATGCTGAAACAGGGTGTGTCACATGCTGCACACTGTGTTGGGAGATCTGTCCAGCATTCCAGTTGTAAACAAAAAAAAAAAAAAAAAAGACAATACTGGTTCAAAAGATTCAGCTTGTATTAAGTCTAATACCAAATGTAAGTACCATGCAGTTGGGTCTCAGTAAGGACCAACATGTGCCACGAATGGTACGAAATTCGGAATTTCAGGGATGTCCACAATCTTTCTCAGAAACAGAAATGGTGATGCTGAAACTTGAACACTGAGCAAGCTTAGTCTGAGACCTTTTTCTAATCACGCTTATAAGAAACAGAGCAGATATGGTCATTTTCCAAACTTTGTGGTAAATTTTATCTGAGACTGGTTTCCTGGCTTTTAGCATAGTCTGTATGACTGTCTAAGAAACCTTCCTTTTTTAAAGAGCCAGATTGTCCAGATTTGATTGACATATAAATCCTGGAGTGAGTATGTCTGGACTCAATGGAATACACTATGATACAGATTAGCCCAACAGACCGCAATGCAATGTTCATGTTGGTCACTGTGGTGCTATCAGGATGACACGCACCTGTTCAGGTTTTACCTTTGCAAGAACCATGGAGATCATTGCTAGAGATGGAAACAGGTATGCTAGAGTGTAATCCCAAGGTATCACCAAACCATTCACAGTTACTACTGGTGGAGCATAAGTTTCAGCTTTGAAGGTTGGTAGTATGGTGTTGAGTTGGAACCGCTACCATGTCTATTTCTGGTATCCCCCATCGGCCCAAAATTACCTGAAATATATCTTCTTTCAGTTCTCATTTTTACAAATCAAACTTTGTTCTGCTAAGATAATGTATCTCCCTATCTTCTGCTTCTCATATAATTGGCCGATATGGCCAGGATATGAAGTTACTCCCAGCAAAATATCTTTTCAACCTCCAGAGAAGCCACCTTACTCTGGGAGAGGAGTAATTTACACAAGTGGTTGCAAGTCACGTAGTCTGACTGGATTCGAAATGGATGATCTTTCAAGAGGAATGTTCAAGTAATCAAGGCCTTGCAGACTATATTCACTTTTATCCTCTTTATTGATGGTGGTGTGGGGTAATGATTCTACAATGACTATTAACCCCAAGTGGAAAGATGAGTAAAAACTGCTCCCCATCAGGACAGACTTGTATCTGCAGTGACTACTGACCATTTTAAAAGAGTGTCGATATTCTGTCCGGTCAACCACCAGTGACATCAAGGATGAGTTCCTGGAGACAGTTGGGGACCTTTGGGCTGTTTTATTCCATATCTGGAAGACATCTAGTTGTAAAGGTGTCAGATTTAACTGGGAGAATGGTACTGGTTGCAGAGTGGACACCATGATGCCCATTACACACACATGCATTTTCAAACTGTTGGTCTCGATGATCTGGACGAAATAACTGCAGATATTTTCTGGTGGAAGAAAATGTTCATCTGAAGAATTGTGTTGCACTCCAGACACAGATCATACAAAAGCTGAGCGTCAGGTAGTACTTTTCTAGGTTACTGATCCAACTGTAGATGTGACTAAAGAAAGGGGACTGACTTTTATCATCAGATTGTTCAAGTAGAGAGTTATATTGATACCCCTTGTTCCCTGTTAAGGCAGATAGAGGGGTCACTACCTAGTACAGACCAAAAAAGGTAAAGACACAGACTTGAAATGTCTGTTTTGGATACTGAATCTAAGATACCAGTGGTGGCCTAGCCAAACTGGCATTTGACGATAAGCATCTTTGATTCCAGGAAAGACAGGGATTCTTCCAGTTCCATGGCAATAATGACAGACCAAATGGATTCCGTTGTCAACTTGGGTATTCTGAAAAATGTTTTGAAGGGGATGTATCACCTTACTAAACGTTTGACTTAATCTCTTTCTTTTAGCTACTCTAACAGATCTCTGCCAATGAGAGTGATCCAGCTTACAGACAGACCAGCATGGAGGAGGATCTCTCCTGTATTCTCAACGGCACATGTGGTGCCGATCAGAATGAGATGTCATGGGGAAAAACCACTAGGCGTGGTGTCACTAGATGAATAGCATACAAGAAAACTTTCAATAAGAGAAAAAAACAGGCAATAAAAAGTAAGTTAACACAATCACTAGAAAAAATTCAAAGGACATAGAGCTGCAGAAATCTTTGGACATCAGGCTGAGAAGTGTCACCATGTTAGAACCTGGGAAACTAATATAGTAAGAGAGACTGTAATTCACCCAAAAGTACCTCCTAGAGGATTATAATGGGAGCTGTCAAGAAATTTTAATAGTAGCTATCACAGCCTCTGCTCCTGACCGGATAACTGGTATGGAGAATAATGCTAGCATATAATCACCACTTTTATCCTAGTCTATGAGCACAAGTATATATCCCTTTACAGTTTCAAAGTTGCCCATATGAGACCAACAGAGAGCCTATGTATTCTAGTTAAAGCATAAGACCCTATCAACTACCTCGTAGAAACAATATATGTAACACACAACTTTAGATCATAGACAAAAGACAATGCATGAAAAGACCGCATTTATTCACTGTGTTCCCAGGAGAGATATCCTCTGTTGTTTTTCTCATCTCTTAGGCATTTCTTTATTCAGTATCGACTTGTCAGACAGTTCTACCCAACACGAACTGAGTGTAAGGACCCTTTCTTCTTACGCATTTAAAGGGATAGTAATACTTCGTTTTATCTTTATTTTATTTTGTAGGCATTAAAAAACATGAAGAACAATATAAGTCTTATCTCTCAAACCTTTATGGTTTAAGAGATATTCACAAGCAAAGTATCCCCCCCCACTGTTCAGCCAGATCAGAAGGGAGGTGCCCATGTAGACTGCAGAGAGGGACAATCTTCAATTAAGATAAGGGAAAAAGCTGAAAAACTTGTCAAGGGGGGAAGGGCTTTCATTGTTTTCATACAAAGAAGATTGTCCCCTGCTGTTATCTGTCTGGTCTTACAACCAGATTCACATCTGAGAAGAGTTGGTTTACACTAGGAAAAAGGGGCGGGAGGGGGAAACTTTGCTTGTGAATATCTCTTAAACCATAAAGGTTTGAGAGATAAGACTTATATCGTTCTTCATGTATTTTTTTGAATGCCTACAAAATAAAATGAAGATAAAACGAAGTATTACTATCCCTTTAACAGCTGTGGTGTAGAAGACTGGGAAGCAAGTACTATGCTGTCAAACAATAAAGCTACTTCAAGATACATAACTTGATTCCAGATTGCTGCATGTAATAGTGCTAATCTCCATACTAGTTATAATGTAATTGAGCATCACTGTGCACTAATAATGCACTGGCATGGCCTTGCCCCAGGTGTTTAATGAACCTAGCAAACTGCCTGTCTAAGTTAGAAGCTAGGTTTTAACATTTTTCTACCTTTCATCCTACCCTAAACATAATTGATGCCAATAGAAGTGTTATAGTATCAACGTGATTAGTGGGTACATTACATGTGAAAAAGTACCTTTGTGTGTGTTGATCTAGGGTTTCCACTGAGAACTGTTATGCACCAATATATGCGTAACATTTCTTACTCACTTTTTTGAACAGAAGAAAATGAAACGGCCTCACCTGCACCCATTGTTACTAACAGTTAACCCTTTGAGCAATCTATGGGCCAACCCTTTGGCAGTCACCAGGATAATAAATGTCCCCCATAATGTTAATATTTGTCCTTGTCCCCAAATACTTGCCTGTTCAATTATTTTGCAACTTAATGGGATGTAGGCACCACTAAATATATAGGCCATGTCCTTTGGGATCTTCAGGTCATATTCTCCATCAATTCGTGGAATCTGCCAAGACATCAGAGCAAACCAAGTTTAACAGAAAACATGCTCCTGTATAAAGATGAGATTTTATGTAGATAAGTAACGTGTCTACATAAGGCAACCAAAGGACAAACTATATCAATCTTTGGAGATTTATTGCATTAGAGATCAAATATAAAGCAGCAAAGTTTCAGACAAATAAGATCCTTTATCAAGAAGGACTTAACCCTCCGAGTGCCAAGCAATGCGTTCCGTACCCCTCTGGCACTCATAGGTTTAAGGACTACATTGTTCCAAAACACTGCCAATGCACAGGTACTCACTGAAGCAATGAATCTGTAATAACATCTGTCAGTGTAGTTGGTGGCTGAAGAGACTACCTTTGTACAGAACCTGGTCAGCTTTAAACTGTGCTTTGCTCCACCATGTGATATAGAGGAGTGTGTTAAAGGGATAGTAATACTTCGTTTTAACTTTATTTTATTTTGTAGGCATTAAAAAACATGAAGAATGATATAAGTCTTATCTCTCAAACCTTTATGGTTTAAGAGGTATTCACAAACAAAGTACCCCCCCCCCCCCGTTCAACCAGATCAGAAGGGAGATGCCCAGTTAGACTGCAGAGAGGGACAATCTTCAATTAAGATAAGGGAAAAAGCTGAAAAACTTGTCAAGGGGAGGAAGGGCTTTCATTGTTTTCATACAAAGAAAATTGTCCCCTTCTGTTATCTGTCTGGTCATACAACCAGATTCACATCTGAGAAGAGATGGCTTACACTAGGTAAAAGGGGCGGGGAGGGGAAACTTTGCTTGTGAATATTTCATAAACCATAAAGGTTTGAGAGATAAGACTTATATCATTCTTCATGTTTTTTTAATGCCTACAAAATAAAATAAAGTTTAAATGAAGTATTACTATCCCTTTAACCAAATACATAAAGCTACACATAACACATGCAGTTTCTCAAGAGATAAAGGAACGTCTGTGAGTTACATAATCCTATATAATAATTCGCCAAGTTGTGTGTAACGCCCGACATGCGCAGTAGACACTGCTGCGCGTGCGGCACTCACAAGCAGTGGAGACTGCCCGCGCCGCGGCTGATACAGAGGTGGGCACTCCGAAGGAGCGTCCAGCTCTGTATCAGCCGAGGCGCGGGCAGTCTCCACTGCGTGTGACTGCCCCGCGACCGGCTGCCTGAGGCACTGTGGCCCGTGTAACGGGCTGTTCAACTAGTAGTAATAATAATGAACCAACTCCAAAGCCTTTGCGATAGGTGACTGCACATGCAGCCCTCCAGCTGTTGTTGGACTTCTACTTCAAGCATCCTTGGCCATCCATTGGGTGAGGATGCTGGGAGCTGTAGTACAACATTCAAAGGGTTACAGGTTGTCCATACTTGGCTTTAATAATACCCTTCAATATCTGAGCTAGTTTTGAATTTTCACAGTTACTTTCTATTTGACAATAATACAAAGAGTCCTAAAGCCAGGACATGAATTGGTTTTCAACCACTGCCTTGATTCTCTATCTTGGTTCATGTCATGCTTATACAATTGCTTCTTCTTTCGCAAACCATCATCCAACTTTCCAGGCGTTGCTGCTGGAATGTATGATGATCTAATTTATGCACTGAATCCCACTAAACCAACAAGTACAGTATTTTTAAATAGGAGCATGGGGGAAGATCTAGTGTGAGCATCGGGAGTTGGGGGGAGCCTCTTAAAGAGCCCCTACCCAACTCTTCTTGCTCTAAAAATATATAGGTTACCTGCTTTCATTAAAAGGTATCATTTAACAATGCATTACTTAAGCCTCTGGCACTCAAAGGGTTATTTCATTCATTCAAAAGTCCCACAGGTGCTGCCAATTTTTGTAACTTTCATGTTCTATCTTCTGGGATTGTGCATCTGGGCATTTATCTTTATATGAGCGAGTGTTTTCACCCCTCCAACCAATGCAGAGATTGGCATTGGTAATCAAAATTACCCAACATGGACCCTTCTTTCTGAAGATGTGTCTGGGATATCCATCATGACACCTATTCCCTTGCTGATCCAAGTAAATGAATCCTTTGGTAACTGTTCCCAGAATTTCCATTACAAATTCTGAGAAAGTTGTACTGCAGATGCCTTAGATGGAACCTTACCACTGAAACTATTTGAATAGTTGAGGACAGAATTCACAGAATATCCATCAAGTCCTGAGCTGTCTGCAGATTCTGGCTTTTGAATGATTACACCTTGCATATTATTCTGATATTTCTGACTTGGGAGACAAGTTGATTCCAAAGACGACCAGAATCTGTGAAAGCACCTGATGGCTTTTGAGCCGATTTATAAGCCAAACCAGTGAGGAGAGGAAATTGAGGAACTTTATAGAGTGTTTGATGGCCTGATCGAAAGAGTCAGCTATAATGAGAAGATAATCCAGACAGGGGATGATGTTGATCTCTCTTTCCATCAGGACTACAAGGAGGGCTGCCAGGACCTTGCTGAAGACCCTTGGAACAGAAGACATCCAGAAGAAGATCTCTCTGAACTGGTAATGGAGATGAAGAATCTCTGAAACTTATGATGAGATGGTCGAATAGGAATATAATAGTAGGCATCCTGAATGTCTATGGTGGTAAGGGAGGTCCCAGGAGGAATTGCTCTAATGACTAACAGGGAAGATTCAATCCTGAAATATTTCAACTTTAAGAACCTATTTAATGCCATCAAATCTAGAATCATTCTGCAATCTCCAGAAGCTTTGATGACAATGAATAAAATCAAAGAGATACTTATACCCTCAGAGGGCAAAGGTTGGATTGCTCTGTTCCGCAAAAGGTCTGTTACTGCCGATCTAAAAGCTATTCGTAGGGCCCACTCTGAATTAAGAGAACTGCTTCTTGCAGGAAGCCTTGGATGAGAAGTCTCTCCTGAAGCCAACTATAGATGACTGAGAAGAAACTCTTCTTCTTTGGCCATATTGCTTCGCAGGCTGATATTGCCTTGCTCTTGAAACGATTAGTTTCTCAATTGCCTGGAAGGAGAAGATCCCCATCTTCTTTCTTGAGGGAGAAGAGAATGTTTACATCCAGTGGCTTTCTTAATGATATCCTCAAGATCTTCTCCAAACAACATGTATTCAGCAAATGGAAGAACCACTAGCTTGTTCTTTGAGGAAGCACCTGCTTCCCATTATTTTAACAATAAAGCCCTTCTGGCAGATACTAAAAGGGCCGATGATCTAGCAAATAATATGCTAACACGAGAGAAATTGGTTGCCTCTTGATAGTACTGACTTCTTTCATAAGTCCAGAGTGAAAGTCAGATCACTATCTTCTTTTCTAGTTCTTTCAGCCAAATACTCAGCATATTATCCACAAAGGCAATGATTAGTGCTGCTTTCAAATTCTGACTCGGAATTGCCCACTGTCTGGGTAAGGCACTATGCATTTTGTAATCCACAGCATCCCTTAGAGATGTACCATCTTCCAGCAGCATAGTTTTTCTTTTGGCTAGATATGTAATGGCAGAATCAAGTTGGGAGGGATAACCACTGATCTTACCTCTACTTCACTGAAAGGGTATATTCTAAAGAATTTCTTGGGTACCATATATCTTTTTTTCTCCCATACGTCATTATGCTTTAACTAGGTTACAGACAGAGTGATGTATAGGAAAGACTGGTGAGGAAATCTTGTTCCAAATTAAAGCAGCTTCCATAAAACTTATATCCTTATTTGACTCTGTGAGCCGTAGGGTCTTGCATAGGTTTTTAACAAAAGTATCCACCTTATCCAGATTAACCCCTTCGCGACACAGGACGTACATGTACGTCCTGTGTGGCTGTCACTTAGTGACAGAGGACGTACATGTACGTCCCGGAAATCCGGCTCCCCGCGCGGCTGCACGCCGTTCGGGGACGCCGGATTCTTTTAGAAAAAAAAAAAGTTAGACGGACGTTAAGTGACGGCCGCGTCTGCACGCGGCCGTCACTAAGGGGTTAAAGTATCCTGACTCCTCAAAAGATAGTCAGTATGGGTCTTTTCTCAAATAAATGATCCAAGAACCTAGGTGGTCATCTCACATGTGCAGACATAAACCATGACTCAATCTGACAAGACATTTTTTGGCTCTTCACAAAAGGGCACTTTTCCATGTCCAAACTGTATGTATCATAATGGCATAATATAAGGGAGATCACATTTATCACCTGTCTAAAGGATATACAATCAGGTTAATATATTACGCCACTTGCAACACTAAAAATGTGATATTTATGTTGAAGTGCCCCTGTGTCTTAGCCAAAACCTCCAGACCAGTGAACATTCGGATTGGTGAACCTAAAAGCTCCATTCTCAATTGTGATATAAGCAAAAATATTTCTGTCACTCCTGTCAGTAAACAATTTAAAGAATCTGGTCGCAATGCCTCACAATTAATGTGGCGTGTGCTTGAAACTGTTAAAATACCTAAAAGAGGTGGTAATTTAGAACGTAGCTTACTACAACATGAACTAAGTTGGTATGACAAACTTTAAGTCCACAATTAGACATCTTTAACGTTATGGTCATGGTTTGGTTTAAATTAAATTAAACAGCACTGCATGCCTCTAATGGATTTTTGTTTAATAATCCACGTTATATATACAATGATTATAATTTTGATAGATGTACCATACACCTGATGAAGTCACATGTCCCACGAAAAGTTGTGTTTTGTATATCAAATGATTTGAATAAAAGTGCACTGTAGAGCTTAAACTTGATCTTGTGTGTGGACACCACTTATTTTTTTCTCTTCATTCCAGTGGGGTGCCATTAATGTCTGAAAGTGTATAAATGTTATTTTGTTTTTTTTTCTATAGCATCTTCTGACAATTTCATAGCAAGCCAGCCTTAAGGAATTTGGAATTTTGTGCACTTATTTCTCATTAGGTTTTGCCTGAAATACAGAATGGTGCAGAATAGTAAAAAAAGAAAAACATTTACACTTTTTTTCAGTTGCTGATTTTCAAAGAAAGACCTGCGCATAAAAAGGCAAGTTTTGGTGTTTTAGAAAGGGGCGTTCATACTGAAATTAGAACCATAAGAAACTGTTAGTGGAACAAAGGAAAATACACTCATGGACAGTTGTTTCTTCTACATCCATCCAAATTCAAGTGGGATTGTCTGTATGTTTAACCCAACATTAATACCAGTCTAATCTGTAATTTATTTGGAATTACCACTCCTTAAATGTATACAGTTACAAGATATATTGTACCTTACAAACAGCTGATAAAAATGCTAAAACTGTATGGCTGGAAGACCTTAACACATATACCACAAAATGTGTTGGGACAAAATCTACCATGTTATCAGAAATAATGTCGTTTCACTGAAAGAATAAGAAAAGTGTTCAGACAGCTTTTCTCATATTGATCAGGTGGTCGTGTCTGGATCAAGTACTTTGTGTAAGGAGCATTACATAAAGACGACTGTAGTTAATTATTATATTGTGCAGTGATTATATGAAATAAGTTCACTTTGGCCCCTAGGAGGTCAGACCCAGACAGGTTTCTGCTCCAGTTTTTTAGAGCACTTTCACCTGCAATAAAAATAAGAAATCTGTGATGGATACTTACCAAACCAAGTCTTTTGCTAATTCCTCTGAAATGACTCTTTTTTGCCAAGGATGAAAAGGCATCTGTGATCTTGCCTAAAACCAACAAGAAAAACCGATTTGACTTATATAAGATCTCCTCAATGAGACATCAGAGATCAATTGCAAATATATAATTTGACAACACATTTATACTTGCCTGTGAACTCAAAGTCCACTGTTATCTACCACATGATCTGCACCAACTACATTTGTTGGTTTCTAAACTGGAGCCATTTATAAAAGAAAGGCAGAGGCACAAGTTCTACTTCTATCGTATCTGTATTCAAGCTGTGATATCTCTATGTTGTAGCATGTTAAAGGGATAATAATACTTAGTATGTAAAATAAATAAATAAATATATATATATGTGTTGTAAAATGTATCCCCTGAGTAAAAGAAGGGTACTCTCACTGCTGAAAGGTGTTTTATTAAAAAGTCTTTACAGTTCAAGCTTGAATTTTTTTGTACAGTGGTGCTGCTGTTACACCATCCTATGGACAGCTCTGGTCAGTTGACCATAAATCTCAATAAAAGGGTGTAGCAACAGCGCCACTGTACAATTTCAGGCCACTGTGATATGGCACCTAAAACAGTAAAGTTTGAAAACACCTCTTAGCAGTGAGAGTACCCTTGTTTTACTCAGGGGCTAAACCCTACAATATTTTTTTTTCAATTTAACTATTACTATCCCTCTAAACATTCCTCGAGGACTGACTGGAGCACCTCTAGGTTAAAGCAAACAAGGCAAATCACCTAAAGATCTATGTTACTGGGAACTTGAAAAGTTAATACTTCAGAGGTATCCATGTCAGCTCATTTCGAAAGTTCCTAGGTAACATAGTAACATAGTTGATGTGTGTGTCAGGTTCAGCCTTTGCCATATCACCCTTTTTATCCAGAGCAAGGAAGAAAAATGGTTGAAGCCATTTCCAATTAAGCCTCAAGTAAAAAAAATAATAATTCCTGACTATACAGTCAGTTATCTCCCTGGATCAACATCCAATCTGCACTGAAACCCACTGTGATAATGCTTAGCATTGTTCTGTATTACAAAAGGTATACAATACATTTTAAAAAGCTTCTACAGTAACTGTAAACACAGCCTCCCAAGGTAAATTATTCCACGACCTTAAAGGGATAGTATTACTTCAAAATTACTATCCCTCATATTGTAGCCCTTAATAAACTGAGTTAAATGACACCAGTGGCATCTCTCAAACCTTTATGGTTTAAGAGATAGCCGCTTTAAAAGTTTCCTCTCCCCTGCTGTCAGCGTTCTGCTGCCAGCAGGGGAATCCGGTCCCGGGACAGGCGGAGGCTCTTAAACAGAGCCGATATCTCATTATGGAAGGAAAAATTATTCATTGAAACTAGTCTTCTACGTGTGCTTAGTTACCAAGCACACATAGAAGACTGTTTCAATTAATCATTTTTCCTTCCATAACGAGATATCGGCTCTGCTGAAGAGCCTCCTCTTGATTCAGAGACCGGATTCTCCTGCTGGTAGCAGAACGCTGACAGCAGGGGAGAGGAAACTTTTAAAGCGGCTATCTCTTAAACCATAAAGGTTTGAGAGATGCCGCTGGTGTCATTTAACTCAGTTTATTAAGGGCTACAATATGAGGGATAGTCATTTTGAAGTAATACTATCCCTTTAATACCCTTGCTGTAAAGTAAATCCCTGACTTTGTCTTAGTCAAAAACACCTTTCCTCTAGTCTTACTGGATTACCCATTGTTTTTTTGCTCAGCAAATAGTTCCCCAGATAATTCTTTACACTGGCCATGAATACATTTGAAAGTAGTAATCATATCACCCTTATATATCTTTTCTCTAAGGTAAACAAACACAGTTTGGCTAGTATCTCTTAACAGCTTAAATCTTCCAATACATTTGTCAGTTTTGCTGCAAGTCTCTGTACTTTGTTCCAATTCAATAATGTCTTTTTTTTTTTTTTTTTTTAATTTTTTAAGAACTTGTGTCCAAAACTGTACTCTACACTACCATTCAAAAGTTTAAAATCACTTAGAAATGTCCTTGTTTTCCATCAAATGAGGTGCAAAATGAATAGGATATAGTCAAGATGTTGACAAGGTTAGACATAATGATTTTTAATTTAAATAATAATTGTATCCTTCAAAGTTTGCTTTTGTCAAAGAATCCTCCATTTACAGCAATTACAGCCTTGCAGACCTTTGGCATTCTAGTAGTCAATTTGTTGAGGTAATGTGAAGACAGTTTACTCCATGCTTTCTGAAGCATCTCCCACGGTCAAGCTGCTCCCATAACAGAATCAAGGACATTTCTAAGTGACCCCAAACTTTTGAACAGTAGTGTAGATTCTAGATGAGGCCTTACCAAGGATTTATAACAAGGTAAAATTATATTATTATGCATGCATCTATAGCAATTTTTATACAGGATAGTAACCTATTGGCTCTTGCAGCAGCTGATTGACACTGCACACTATTATGATGTCTATGATGTAGTTTCCCATTTAGTATTTTTAATATGTTGGAGATCACTCTAGCATTCAAGGGTTTACAATCACCATATAAAATTGCTAAGAATGTTTAGTTGTCCCCTACTGTACAGATGGTTTTCGCATCAGCATAGACACGTTCCTTTTTTGGAGTAATAAAAATGGCATGTAAGAGGACATTAAAGGAATAGTAATACTTATAATAAAGTGCACCTCCGAGTCTTCTTTATTCTATTTGTAGAGCGTAAATATATATTTCAATACTAACAATTTTGTAGTTCAATAGAAATTGAATCTGAAACGATCTCCCGCCTTCCCCTTCTGGCCGCCTCCCCTCAGATGTGGAATTGAGCCATAGGACTGGCCAGAGGCACGGAGAGGGATAATCTTCAGTCAGTAAGTATATGGAAAACCCTGCCCCCCTTGACGAAAGAGAGCAGTATTTTCCTTATGCTCACTGAAGATTGCCCCTAGCTGCTCTCCATCAGGATCAGATTGAGACAGAGTGACACAGGGGAAAGGAACAGGAGGGAGATCCTTTTGGATTCAATTGCATTTGAACTACAAAACTGTTAGAACTGAAATATATTATTTAAAGCAGAACTTCCACCTAATATAATGTGCCCCCCCCCACTAATTATGCATATGGCAACTAGCTTCTTAATACTTCTATTATCTATCACAAGTACCAGCATCCGAAGTAATCCTTTTCCTTGTAAGGTTTCTTGCTTTAGAGCCGTCTGCATGCCTGCGCCATCAGTCTCTTCCAGTGTCTTTCAGCTCCGTGCAATGCCTCCTAGAGGAGACCGGGACGGACAGCGCAGGTGCACAGACATCTCTAAGCCAAAATGTGTGCGCACAAGCCTAGCCGCCGGTCTCACAAGGAAAATGATTACTTCAGATGCTGGTACTTGTGGCAGAGAATAGAACTATTAAGCAGCTTGCCACCATATGCATAATTAGTGTGTGTGGGGGGTGACTTTATATTAGGTGGTAGTTCCACTTTAATATGTTCAATTAAAAAAATGTAAACGAAAAGATTCTGGCACTGAGCAGAACAGGGGAGGGCTGGCAACATCCGGCCCAGGGGGGCAAATACAATTAAGTGGCCCATATCTACTATCGTCCAAGCCCATTGTCCCAGCCCACCACTGTTTCCTTAATTTTAAAATTGTCCTTAACACTGTGAATTAAAGCAAGTGATACCACAGAGCTTACTGTTGAAATGGGGCTACATAAGTGATACTAAAGTGCTTACAATTTAACCCTGCGAGTGCCAGAGGGGTACACAACACATTGCTTTTTCAATGCGTTGTGTACCCCTCTGGCACTCAAAGGGTTAATCAAAGATAGAATAGTGATGCGATAGAGCTTGCAAGGGAAATGGATTATGCTACTAGTGCAGGTATGTTTGGACTGTAGCTCTGCTGTATCACTTGCATATAGATTCATTTCATAAGTTCTGTGGTATCACTAGTGTAGCTCCATTTACAGCAGCAAGTGGGAGATTGAGTGAGGCACTGGCCCACCAGCCCAGACACATGGCCAGCCCAGGGGGAAACTGCCCCCCAGCCCCCCAGGCCAGCCCTCCCCTGGAGCAGAAACATGAATATCATCTTGCTAAAATATGCACACTACCCTGATGACAGACTATAAAGGAGAATTAAACAGTTTTATGGAAAATAATTGATATCGGGATTTACCAGCTGACTAAAACATGGATTCTTCCACTTCTACTGGAAGATCATTCATGCAAAAGTTATTATTACATTTCAAACTGTTAATATCAGCTGCAACTAGAATCTAAAAGGGATTTTTTTTAAATATTGGACTCTATGGGAGACCTTGTGGCTCTCCACAGTAAGTGATAAGAACAGCACTTAGACCAGTGGTTTTTTACCAAGGTGCTGTGACACTTTGGTGATGTGGATGCCAAGCTTAAAGTGCCCTATTTTTTTCCATGAAGACTTTGACAAAAAGTGATAAAGTTGAGTTTCTAATGATCCTTGTTGTCATTCTGACTGTGAGACCTAAAAATAACTAAATACAGAAATTAACTATAAAATGCTAGGGCTGCCCTGAAAATGCCAGTTTGCATGTTAGGAGCACCTTGAGAGAAATAAAATGAAGAACGGCTGACCTAGACATAAAACAGAGAAACAGCATTTTTCTTAAGAACAGCACCACCTGATGACAATTGTAAAATAACATACAGAAATAAATATCAGGGCTAATAAAGTTTGGATGAAAAGCCCTATAACATTTTTTTTTTTTTTTTTTTTAAGAGTTTACTTTTGCTTCAACCTTTTAGGAACCAGACGGGTGCACAACTCATTACTTTGATATACATTCTGAACCCATTCTGTCCTTCTCAGCTGTACCTGTCATATCTAGGCCCAAAGAATCCCAGTTCCCTTACCTGCTGCCTTGTCTGTGACTAGCTTGCTCACTTTACTCTCAACAGCAGTAAGAGTTTCCCCAGGTACTTGCTCTGTAAGAAGGCCTGTTCGTTTTAAGTTTGAGAATGTAAACAAGTGTTCTGGTCCATAACTCTACAGGAGAAAACCAACACAAAACACATAGTTTTAGGAAAATCATTACTTGCTATGCCAGGAATTGTTTCCACATACAAATGGAAAAACAGAAAACATGCTTGATAAGCATATTCACTGAAATACTCTAGTACAGAAATAACAAACATTCTACCATGAACCTGTGACCAAATGTTAATTTTACAGAGAATTAAAAACTGCCTATATGTAATACTGCAGTTTGCATGTAAAACAAATAGTTTTTGCATACTTACCAATAACTCATTTTCTCCTAGTCCATGTGGAACACAGGAACCAAGGAGTAAAGTATGCTCCAACAGGATGGTAGGGCACATGCAAGTAAGTACTCCCTGGAGGTGGAGACTCCCTCTCTACTCACTGTACTCCCAACGAGTCATGCTCAGCTTACCAAAAATCAAAAAAAGAATCAGGGCAGGAAGGTTGTTATCTGAAACAGAGAACTCAAAAGAGTTGGACTAAGTGAGTCTTGACCCTGAAGGGCACAGGATTTTTCCTAAGGATGTTGGGGTGTGGGCATGTCCCCTGGTCTTTGCACCACTTGTAAAACAAGGACCATACCCTATGATGGTCCAACTTGTGGTTGACATTAACCATTGCTATTTCATTGCCGGATTGAACCAGCACCAGAAGACCCTGGAGAAGCTGGGATCAATAAGAAGAGAAAAGTGAATCACGTTACTGGACAGAAGACTCTCCCTCTCAGGCCGAAGACCTTGATCTATAGAACCTTTGAAGGGACTTTCAGTAACAGGTCATCCAGATAGGGAGTAAGAGAAATCTCAGAGAATGAATGTGGGCAGTCTTTCCTTTGTGAAATCTTTCAGAGTGGACGCCAGATGTAAGGGAGGGTGGTAAACTGAAAATCAGGTCTTGAAAGGCAAAGAAAAAGGAAGCATTGCTGATTTGCATGAATCTGATTATGTATATGGCACATAGAGGTGATGATGGTGCACAAAAACTCTATCTTAAATCAGGCATATGAACAAAGAAGTTGAGGTGCTTTAAATCTAGGGGACTATGAAAAGGTTGGAATAGAATCCCATAAATCTTGCCTGAAGTGAAATAGACACCAGGAACTGCAGCTCCACCATGGAAGAAACCGCTTCTAAGATAAAAGGCCTCATAAACTGACCGATAAGGACACTGGACATAAAGAAATGATGAGGAGAAAGATTTCATATCCCTATGCTACAACCTACTGAAAATACCCCTTAAAACACCGAGTGGTCAACCACTAAGGAAGTCCAAGTATCGTCAAAGAGATGTAGACGACCACCAGTTGACTGGGGTGGACCCGACCCCTGTAGAAGATTGTCCCTCTTAGTGATCCGCTGTTAGATCTGGGACAAAAACCATGAGGTCAGGGAAAGGGGTGGAAGGGACCATCTTTAACATTATATTAAACAATAAGTAGAAAGATATGCGGCAAATGTACATCGCGGAGCACTACTATTACACATACTCAACGTTCTGTGCTATGTGTAATATGAACTATTACTATACCTTTAAAACTGAATGTCTGATGAGATAAAGCAGAGTAGAAATGGAGGCTCTGGTTTCTGTGTTGCACAGAGGGCAAAAGAGAAATAAACCTTTATTTATTAGTGGCACAATGCAGCACTTTATACTAGTTTACATATTAGGCCAATATTTCCACACACAGTGCTATGAATTAATCGATATCAGTGGTTCTCAACCTGTGCCCTCAGTGGCTACTAACAGGCCTGGAATTGAGAATTTCCATTTAAGAGCACAGGTGAGTTAATCAATATGACTGAGCCTCTAATCAAGACACTTGTGTTCTAGGAGGGGAATTCCTAAGTCCTGGTCTGTTAGTGGCCACTGAGGGCACGGGTTGAGAACCTCTGATCTAGACAGAGCCCACATGCTGGGGTTATTTCTAACAGCAAAGGGAGTAATAATTTTGGCCTTGAAAATAACTCATTATAGCTTACACTGAGTTAGCATAAATTGCCACAGTGTGCCCACAAAATACAAAGATTACATTTCTAAAAAACTATTGACATAAAAAAGGTTACTAAAACATATAGACAGATTTAAATTTTCTGTATAATAAACTAAATGCATTTCAGGATGGTAGGTCCACTTTAACCTCCTAAACACATATTCAGTGCACTTTTAGCCTGTCATACAAACCTGCATATACTGAGTCTTCAATGATCGATAATCTTTTGTTATCAAACCTAAAAACAGTTCAAACAAATATTTAGTAAAGTAACATAACAAATGAAAACTTTTGGCAATATTCACAAAGAATTGGTGCAATTCTGGAGTAAACTAACTGCACTACAGAGTGGAAATGAATTAGAGGCAGGTATGTAGCTGGTCTCTGAAAGATCCTGTTGCATGTATAGGACACAGTCATTTAGATTGCAATGAAGCAGGGCTGACTCTTCATCCCTTTCATACTGTCTGCTGACTAAAGAATGTATACTATAGAACTACATAGGAACCACTACATCTCTATTGTGTGGGTTTGCTACTATTGTTGGACTACATCTCCCATCCTCCTCATCTAGCCTCCAGCTGTTGTTGACTACAATTTCCATAATTCTCAGCTAGTAAAAAGATGGATGGTGGGTGTTATAGTCCATTAATACTTAGATAGCTAAATGTTGCCTCATATTTTGAATCTGCAATGACATCTACTCAGTTCTGCAGTATGCATCTTTCATAAGCATCCAGTATTACAGAGGTGAGGTGGCAACACTGCTGTGAAGAGTACACTGGATCTTGGAAGATAAAGCTTCCTTATTAGAAGGGGGTGTATGCAAGTTGTGTGAATGAGACATTTTAAGTAGAAGATCTCTGGAGGATGCTTTTGTGTAATTAGGTTAATACACATCAGCTGAAAAATGTTGGATCAGAGTGCTTTAGATTCCTGGAAGGGCCCATGCAGTTTGAAGGAACGTGGCTGGAAGATCCCAATGAGTTTGAAGGAAGGTGGCTGAAGGGTCACACTTCAGCTTGATTGAAGTGATCCGCCACCTGCCCACTATCTTGACTCCATGAGAGCATCCATCATGACAGTATTTGAATTACTGTCAGTTTATGCCGTTTAGTTAATGCTGACCAGCAGAGTGTGCCAGACAGGATGGCGAACACTGGCAACTGTTACTATCTGGCCAGTACTGTACAATGTGCATAAACTGACAAATAAATAAAGCTAATATATCAACTATTGCTTTAACCCCTTTAGGATCAGCAGGGTGTGCAACATTTTGCACAATGTATAGCACAATCCTCTGGTCCTCATGGGGTTAAATAAAAATAGCTAACAAATATGTGGTTCGGAAAGCTCTTTCAAAATGTGCTATTTGTTACAGTGACAGTTCCACTTTAAATGGGATTTCTGCCAAGCTTCCCCTGAGGGCTCCACCATCTGATTGAAGGGTGTTTGTGCTCAGACTGTGAAAAGGGGTGTACAGCTCTATAAAATACCACTATGTTTATTTAACACTTTTTTCAACACCCCCAAAGAATCATTAATAAGCTGCATTCTTACCGTTCTCAGTGAGTGACAGAAGACACAACAAGCGTAAACTCTCAATAGGAGAAACCTACAAATGAACAAACCTTGTGTTAGAGAAACTGGGATCATTACAACTTATAACATTGGGAATATTGAGTAGTTCCACTAATAAGCATACTGAAATATATTTTGATGACAGTTTGTACTGAACCTCTTTACAATTGATGGCAATATATTTTTATCGTCAGGTAAACCAGAGCTCCAGATAACTGAAAGCACATTGGGGTGGGTGACAACTGGGGGGAGATGGATTGAGAATGGGTCAGAAAAAGCTGAAAGTGAGGAGAACAGAGTGAAGAGTTTAAAAGTAGGTGTGGCCACACATGAGTCTCCAGCACAGAGAACCAGGCTCAGTCCAGTAAATACCAGAGTCTGTGGGTCAGAACTGGAGAGTCTCTAGATGAGTGTATAATCCTTACCTGCCTGTTTATGTGCTCTTCTATGTAACTGATGCTTTCTCGTATGTCAAATCCTTCCAGTAATGCTGTGTGAATAGGTAAGAAGCACAGGAAGGAGCTGAATTAGACTTACAAATGGTTATTGTCCCATTATGGAGGAAAAATTAACCCCCTTGGTTTTAAGGGAAGTCCCACTACACCGCAATGTGTTGGAGACCTCTCTTGTACCTAAGGAGTAAACCATTTGAATGCCAGAGACATAACCAATGCACTGCTTTACAATGCATTAGACACCACTCTGGCACTCAAAGGGTTAATGCAGATGTTCTCATTTACACCACATCACTTGACCATCTGACCAGGAAGGACACTCACCGTGTTCAGTTTTTATTAACTCCTGAAAATCCTGCTTGGTTTTCTTTTTCATGATGGACTCACAGGCTCCAATATCTTTAAAAGAAACCACAAAAGTGCACTCCTGTAACTGAAGGGCATTACCACTGACCTGCTACTTGAGCATCTCCTCTGAAGTCACTCTTAAAGGGATAGTAATAGTTCATATGATACATAGCTCAGAACGCTCAGCATGTGTAACAGTAGTGCTCTGAGAAGTATATTTGCCGCATAACTTACTACTTACTGTGTAATATAATTTTAACTATGATCCCTCCCCACCCCTTTCCCTGATGTGAAGCCACTTCCCCTTGGTTCTGAAGTCTGGTCCCTTGACCGGACAGATCATAACAAGGGACAATCTTCGCTCGTCCAGGATAAGGAAAAACCTGCCTTCCTTGACGAAGGTGGGCAGGTTTTTCCTAATACTGCCCCTATAAACCACAAATCCTTTAACCGCATGAGTGCCAGAGAGGTGTACGAAATAAGGGTGTAGCCACAGGTTGGGCTGTAGCTTATTCCATTAGGATCCTCACTCTGCAACCTAACTGTCCGTAATATTATTTTACTGAAAGATTAATGGCTATGAACTTTAGATATTAAAACCTGGGTATGACTAATGTCCATCACATGGATTAGCCAATCTGTGGGACTAAATTCTCACTTACTTTACTTCGATTTACTAAGGATTATTACATATGCCCAATACAGGGCACACATTATTCACAGCATATAGAGGAGCGCAGGTCTGTTTGTAATGTCCATCAATGCAAACATAAGACTCTGACAGAAACACACACACACACTGAAAGTGTAAAGGGGACTGAGTTTTGCTGTAGTTAGTGTTCAGGACTCAGAAGGGTGAATGGGAGTAGCATTACCAGAGCTGAAAGCAGGAGCTGATGTAACGAAAAGAGATGGGAGGGAAGAATTTTAAATACAGATTTGTATTAAATTAGACTGTTTTAGAAAATGTGACTGGAATCAGTTTCTTTCTAAAATAGATTACTGTTGTTCAAAGATAATTGATATCTAACAAATGTTCTCTTTTGTTTAAAAGATGATTAATTTAAAAGTGAAAACTTTTTAAAAAGCAACATAAAAAATAAATCTGTCCTCTAGAAAACAGTTGGCACTGTTTCTAACAGATTAAACAATGAATTAAAGGTATAATAATGTTTCATAATAAAAGCAGCTCTAATTAATCATCATAGTATTTGGACTTTGGAGAGTGTTATTTCAATTCTGTCAGAGTTGTAGTTCAAGAGTAATTCAATGACAAAGTATCCTTCTCCCATCCCTTTTACTGATGTAACACTGCTCAGCCAGATCAGAAGGGAGGTGTCCAGGTAGACTGCAGGGAGGGACAATCTTCAATTAGGATAAGGGAAAAACTTGTCAAGGGGGGCAGGGCTTTCATTGTTCTCATAGGAAGAAGATTGTCCCCTGCTGTTATCTATATGGTCTAGCAACCAGATTCCACATCTGAGAAGAGATGGCTTACATTAGGTATAAGGGGTGGGAGGAGGAAACTTTATCCTTCAATTACTCTTGAACTACAGCTCTGACAGTATTGAAATAACACCCTCTATGGCTCAAATACTATGAAGATTAATTGGAGCTGCAGTTTTTGTGAAACATTTCTATTGCTTTAAGCATTTGGAAGCAATGGGAGCACTCTTGTTTTTCCTGCTGAATAAAACATTTTTCCCCATAATAAAAAGTTATTGTTTCGTTAAGATGCCAGATACAGATTAGTAAACAGACCCTTTTTGTATTATGCTTTATTTAAAAAGCACCAAAACATTCCACAGAGCTATACTCTTAACACACACAACTAGGTTATCCTTACGCAAACTCAACAGGCGATGCTCTTGTTTTAAGCCCTTTAGCTCCTGTGAGACAAATGTCTTCATCTGTTTAATGTCCATTCCTCGACGTTTCTGAAACAATCAGAATACAATTTTAATAAGTTCAACGCGCGTGTGTGTGTGTGTGCGCGTATATAGCAGTAGGGAGGTGCTAGTTCTCATTTAATCAAATTATTTTATGTAGTACTAATTCATACATTTTCTATTCTGTTGTTTTAAGCATTGCCATTCATGAAGAACTCATGCTCTGGGGGGAAAAAACAAACAAACAAACAAACGTATTTTTGCCAAAAGCAATGTAATAATAAAAAGCTTTCTGACTGTATGTATTCAGTTTATGACTTCATAAATTTGTCCCAAAATTCAGTATCCATAGCACAGTCACAGTCCTCAAGAGGTTCATCCAAACCAGAAATAATCCTTGCTTAGAAAAGATACAATTCTTTACCTGGCGTTACCTATATTAACAGTTTGAGTGCCAGAGAGGTAGCCCATGCATTGCTCTGCAATGTGCTGTTTACACCCACTGGCATTCAATGGGTTGCTGCTGTTTTTGGTATCGAAGTCCCTTGGCAATATCCTCTGCTCTTTCCTGCCCTCAATAACACATCAACACCTTTGTACCAGAATGATATGTTCGCAGTCTCTCACCGTCCTGTTGCATTCCTAATCCTTAGTGCATATGGCGATGCATGTCTCTATCTTCAAAATGATGTGCTTGCCACACATCAACAGGCACACATCGCCATAGCGTCACTCTTAGTGAATCACCCCCCAATTATTCTTAGTACATCAGTTTGCTTGTGTTTAACCATACCTTTGAAGGTGTTATTACAATGTATACATTAGATGATGTCACTGACTCACATCGTACTGTGTTTGCAGATTCCGAGCTTTCTGACTCAGGAAGCTAGACACATTGGAGAAATGTTCATTCCGAATTTCGCCAAATACCTGGGAAACAAAGACATTTTTGTAACTCAGTTCATTCCTAGCCTCTTAACCCCTTGTCTTCAAAGCATTTCTTAGCAATGTGTTGGATACAAAGCTAGCTTTCAAGAAGTTAAAAGTCCCATAAGAAACAGAAATGTAGGGAAGTCTGAGATGCTGCTTATAGTGTTGTTGGTTTGATACAACTTGTTCTTAGTACATCTGTCTCTGTATACAGCACTTTACATCATACATTAGTAAACAAGGATAAGTAGAGCCAATAGATACTATAGTGGGAAAATATGTTTGTCAAAAGGTAGTTAAATGGGGTTTTAACACCTTAAATTCTGAGCAGTCCTCCAGTACATGGCAACCACACTTTCATGGGTTACAATTATCATTTAAATCAATGCATAAAGTTCTGACAATATTGGAGCTTTAAAGGGCAACTATCTTGTTACAATGAAAAATAATATACTGCAGTATATTATTTGTGGATTTAGCAATGCTAAAATAGGTTTTCTCTACCGCCACTGAGGGATGCAGGGACCATGGGGTTATGGACCATGCCTTTTGAAGGCAGGACACTCTAAGAAAAACTTCCTAGTGGCTAACCCCCCACTACAGCTCTACCGTTTTTATGAGTGTCCCTCAGGAGGTTCAGGGTTTTTTTCCTTCTCCAGTGAAGACTTTAATTTATTTATTATTTTCCTTATGGATTGATATTTTGGGGCCCTCAAGTTGTGGGGAGAGTCCCTGTGTATACCTTCATCTTTTATTGCTTACTAGTCCCATTGGGTGCATTATTGAATTAAAAAACATGGAGACCCAAGCTCAGCCATTGGCTGAGAGGGAAGAAGATTCCACACATTACTAGAAAGGAACAACACCGTAACAGAGGAGCTCCCGTGGAGATTCGTGCTTTAGGTGACATTCTCCATATAATGCTCTCCTCCATGCTAAAGATGGAGGAGAGTGTTATACAGTAGTTTGCTGGATTTTCTTTTCATTTATTCCGTACATAAGGGGCACTGTTAACCTCAGACATTTGTTGGGACAATATTGCTCATGTTTGGGCCTATGTGTGCTAGCACGTTACTTGCACGCACTTTACCTCAGAAGTTAAATGGAACACAGCTCTTCTCAATCTAGCTCCACTGGAGCAGACATTAACTTATTAGTCCATATTGTCTCTTTTTAGCTCAGCTCCAATGGGGCACCACTAATTTAATATATTACTGGCATTTCATTAGTCCCACTGGGACAATAATTCGTATTGATATTTTCAACCTCTGTGTGACAGAGCCAAGGGAGGAAAAGAAAGCTAAGGGTAATAAAGGCAATATTGCCTCATGAGCTTCTCAGTTCATTAATGTATGCTAAATGTTTGGACACTTTTACTAATGGGGCTACCAGTTCAAAAGAATCACATCCAAATCTTGAACCAGAGTGGGCTAAGGCCTTACCTGGTTCTATAGCTAAAACCTTGAAGAGAGTATTTAAAAGTAAAGAAGAAATCATTTATCGCCTTTCCTGCTTATGAGGAACTTGACCAGAGAGTCACAGATGAGTGGAATAATCCAGATAAATCCTTGGTCATACCCAAGAAATTTGATTGTACTTATCCCACCAGCAGTTGATCCCACAGTATCCAGACTGTCTAAACATATTACTATACGGATTCGAAATGCAGTAGCCTTTAAAGGGATAGTAACGTTTCACAATAAATGCAACTCCAATTAATCTTCATAGTATTTGGGGGCATGGAGAGTGTTATTTCAATGCTGTCAGAGTTGTAGTTAAAGAGTAACTGAATGCTAAAGTATACCCCTCCCACCTCTTTTACGGATGTAACACTGCTCAACCTCAGAGCAGCAAGACTGTCCAGAGAGATTGCAGAGAGGGACAATCTTCTGTGAGCAGAAGGAAAAACCTGTCAAGGGGGCAGGGTTTTCCTTATGCTTACAGTAAGAGGATCATCCCTTGATGTGATCTGTCTGGTCAAGAGACCAGATTCCACATCTGAAGAGAGGTGACTTATTCTAGGTAAAAGGGCGGGAGGAGGATACTTTATCATTCAATTACTCTTGAACTACAACTCTGACAGTATTGAAATAACACTCTCCATGGCTCAAATACTATGAAGATTAATTGGAGCTGCTTTTTTTGTGAAACATAACCCTTTAAAGACTCGGTGGACACAAAACGATTGACACATTAAATAGATTAATGTTTTCAGGACAGGGAGCAATCAGAGCTTCATTTGCATCAGCACGGGCATGCAGAGCAGCAGAGGTTTGGCAAACACAAATTATACAAGCCAATAAACTAAATGAGCATACTCTCTCTCTAATGGGTTACCTACAAGAAATCACCACCTATACAGGTGAAAAAGTCCTGGAAATAGCCAAAATAGTTTCTACTATTCAGCTTCTACTGTTATAGCTCAAAATATACTGTGGCTAAGGAAATGGAACACAGATACTGGTTCCAGAAATGCATTGATAGCTTTATCATTTACAGGCTTGTTGCTTTTCAGTTCAGAACAGGACAAAATTGTCAGTCAAGCCAATTGAGGTAAAAGTACCTTTTTACCTCAAAATAAAGAGAAAAGATTTGATTCCAAAAATAAATACTTTGTTTATCGCAATAAAAGCTCTACCAGACAAGCATTGGCTAACACGTCTGGAGATTCCTTTCGCAACAGTAAACAAAATCAGCTATGGTTCAAAAGAAAAATGTGCACAAGACCACTGTGTCCAAACCTACCACAGCATGAAGTTGGGGGTCCTGTGCCTCCACTGTAAGTGCTATTATTGTGAAGTGGAAGCATCTAAAAGTAACAACAACTCAGCCAAGAAGTAGTAGGCCGCACTCACAGTGTGGGGCCGCTGAGTGCTGAATCGCATAGTGTGTAACAAATCACTTGTCCTCTGCAGCATCACTCACTAGAGTGTTCCAAACTTCCTCTGGAAGCAACATCAGAACATGCAATGTGTGTCATGAGCATCATGAAATGGGTTTCCATGGCCAAGCTATTGTACAGATGCTTAAGATCACTATGCACAATGCCAAGCACTGGGAGGAGTATTGTAAAGCACACCGCCTCCACACTCTGGAGTGATTAATCACACTTCACTATCTGGCAGTCTGATGTATGAATCTGGGTTTGGCGGATGCCAGGAGAATGCTACCTACCGGAATGCATTGTGACTACTGTAAAGTTTGGTAGAGGAGGCATAATGGTCTGGGGATGTTTTTCAGGGTTTGGGCTACTAGGCCCCTTAATTCCAGTGGAAGGTAATGTTAATGCTACAGCATACAAAGACATTTTAGACAATTGTATGCTTCCAACTTTGTGGCAACAGTTTGAGGAAGAGCCTTTCCTGTTCCAGCATGACTGTGCTCCAGTGCACAAAGCAAGGTCCATAAAGACATGGTTTGACACGGTTTAGAGGAACTCGAGTGGCCTGCACAGAGCCCTGACCTTAAGCCCACTGAACACCTTTGGGATGAACTGAAATGCAGATTGAGATCCAGGCCTTTGCGTCTAGCATCAGTGCCTGATCTCACAAATGCAGTTTTGGCTTAATGGGTACAAAGTCCCACAGACACACTACAAAATCTTGTGGAAAGCCTTCCCAGAGAGTGGAGGCTGTTATAGCTGCAAATAGGGTGCCAACTCCATACTAATGCCTATGGTTTTATAATGGGATGTCCAACAAGCTCATATAGGTGTGAAGGTCAGGTATCTGCATACATTTGGTCATATAGTGTATGTTCAAATGTGGAAAAAATAATTTTACAATTTGTGCCCATGATCATTTCAAGAAGGGGTCTAATAATATTAGAAACATAGCAAATCCAAGACAATGGAAAGAACACTGCATTCAATACTTCTTCTAGTTTTGTAGTATCTCTCGACTCACTTGCACAGAACACAATAGGTGGGACACACAACAAGGAATTTTAAAACAAGTTTTAAGAACACCTGAGGAATATTGTTGGTGGCATGGAAAAACAGTGCCCCAAACATTATAAAGACTGTAATGAAAGTAAAAATTACAGGCGTTTATCAGGCCTTGCTGGATAGGAGAGGTAGAGCTAGATTATGAAAATTAAAAAATTAGAAGTGTTCTGGATCCACAAATTAAAAATATTAAGGCCTATGGAAATAAGTTATTGTTTTAGCGCTTGCAGCTTTTATTTAGCGACATAGGTTTTTTTAACATAATCTTTAGGGGAAAGGGGGTGTGGAGCAGCTGACCCATGCTATGTATTAGTGCAGTGCTAAACTATAGGTGATTTTAAGTGAAAGTGTCACTGAAGTTGTGCATTTGTGTATATTTATACATACATATATATTATATACTCTTCCCCTTTTCACTTCTCCCTCATATAGTAATGTATCTGTGATACATGGGATCGGTGGTACTTGCAATCATTTTTATATCTGGAGATGTGTCAGTCTGTGGCGGGAGAAGAGAGGAAAATGAGTGGCTTTTTTATGTTGGGTGCATTCTTTGACCCAATATTTATTTATTTCCGGGGGGGGGGGGTCACGTACTGCCTCCCTGCTGGTTCTGTTGTCCCCTCGTTTGCAGTCTTCTCTTCCATCGCGGTGGCTTCCTTCCTTGCCGGATGCGACGGGCTGCCTAGCAACGGCTTGTGTATCCGTTGCTGGGTGTTCACG
The DNA here is from genome assembly GCA_037306005.1 of Rhinophrynus dorsalis. NCBI lineage: Eukaryota > Metazoa > Chordata > Amphibia > Anura > Rhinophrynidae > Rhinophrynus > Rhinophrynus dorsalis. The sequence continues at coordinate 418,746,652 of CM074721.1, forward strand.
TCACTTCCGGTCTTGCAGCTTCTTATGGGTTCACTCTTGGCGGTTAGACGCGTTAGTATAGCGTCTAGTTTAGTTCGGTGTTCTACCTCCAGTTGGATTTGTGTATGACCTGACTTGCTTCCTGACTACTCTCCTGCCTCCAGTCCCGTGATAATTCAGTATTCTTGTGTATGACTTGGCTTGCTTCCTGACTACTCTTCTGCCTCCAGTCCCGTGATAATTCAGTATTCTTGTGTATGACCTGGCTTGCTTCCTGACTACTCTCCTGCTCCAGTTCCATATTTCAGTATTCTTGTGTATGACCTGGCTTTCTTCCTGACTACTCTCCTGCTCCAGTCCCATGATATTCCAGTATTCTCGTGTATGACCTGGCTTGCTTCCTGACTACTCTCCTGCCTCCAGTCTCACTCCAGCATTTTTCGTGTATGACCTGGCTTGAATCCTGACTACTCTTCTGCTTCCTGAATTTGTAACTGTTCGTGGATGTATTTGACCTGGCTAGTTTCCTGACTACTCTCACCGTCTCCTGTTTGCTCCACTTCTCCAGTGTGTGGCTGGCTCAATTAGAGACTTCTCCCAGCTTCCTGAGATTCCTGGTGCATTTCCTACTGTCCAAGGGATTCCATCTGGCCTGAGTGAGTACCCTTCTTTTTTGGAGTTATTATCCTCCCTGGGGATTGGGGTAGTAGTTGTTTGGCTACACGGGGTTATCGCGGGTCTCCTTTGGCTCAACCGAAGGGGACCAATCTGGCTTCACGGCCAGCACCTTTATACGGCACAGCCGCAGCACGACCCCTGGTAGGCAACCACCGTACCCGAGATACGCTCCCTAGCATCGCACTACAGCATCTTGCTCCCCAATTTCTTGTTGGAGGAGACTGATCTTCTTCCAGTGTTTGGGGTATCTCTTTCTAGCCTAGCCTATTCTCATATCCGTCTGTACATCACGGGGAGGGGGGACTGCCTCTCTCTCGCTCTTCTCCACACATGCTCCATTGGTGTACTAATAGCACCAGGGAAGATGTATATATTAAATAAATAAATAAAACGTATCCCTACTCATAGCAATTTCCCAATATATTAACCCTCTGAGTGCCAGAGGGGTACACAACCATTGCTTTGCGTACCCCTCTGGCACTCAAAGAGTTAAATTCTTACGAATACAATGTAGTCCCAAATATTCATAACCATATATTTTTAAAACCAAAAAATTAGTTTTCCTGAAAACAATTATTTTAATTCTTAAGATTATCTGACAAAATATGATATATGTTGATTATGTTTTAATAGTTTCTTAATAACTTAGTCTTTTTACAAGCAATAGTGAATGAACTGAGTTTTATTCTTCTTTTAATGCTTTTGTTATTTCTTTTATCACCTATTTTTGCTTGATGATGAGACAAAATATATAAACTGGAGACGAAAGGGCTTCTGTATCCCCTGAGAAATCACAATATGATTTGGATAATCAGGGCCAGACCTCTTGTTATTGGTTTTTCCCCCTTCTGGTCACGCCCCCTGTGAGAACTCCCATGTCCACTGGATGCCATACCAGTTTTTCAGACCACAATGACTGTGTAGCTCCTTACTGATGACCTAATTCTTAACCCCACGTAGGGCAGAAAAGTAACCGAGAAAAAGAGCAGGACTGGCAGCTATCACTACTATTGACAAGTTCCTTACTAAATGATTTCAGCACTGAAACAGCTGTTGACATGGACATGCTTTCAGTGCCAGTAAAGAGAAGATGGCTTAGAAAGAAGGACTGCGGGGCACAGCATCATGGCTATCTTGATCAAGAGGGGGACATGTGCATATACCCCTGGGAGTCTATAAGCGATATTCTGTTTGTGTGCGAGACAGGTTTACAAATAAAACCCCTAGTTTTAGATCTGTTTTTACTTTTTTTTATACTTCTTTCTATTACAGACCGAGATATATAGACTTCCCCAGAATCACAAGGTGCTGACATGTACTGATAAGAAATGGACCAATTCCAATGCAAACCAAAACCACTATATGCAACAAATAAAAGTTTCCAGTCACTCTCTAGCATTCAAGGGGTTAAAAGATGGGATTTTTTTTGTGCCCACTACTGCAGTTGGTTTGCTGTAGAATTGCTCCATTTCCTCTTAGTGCACCAGACTCACTGTATTTTGCCCTCAATTGCATATTGCTGAAAAACAGAACTTTACCTTATCTTGAGAGTTAAGAAGAACTTTTATACTTTTATCAGAAGAAGTGACCTCAGGACCAAACTCTACACATCCTATATGGGTAAAAGGAAAACAGCAACAACAGAAAGACATATTTAATCAATAGCAAAATAAATGTTTATTATTGTATTGCTAATGTGGCACCTCAGTGATCAGCAATGGGACTCTCTTGACACCTCTGATGTGTTGGTCTCCCCCCCAACTCGTGAAAGCAAATCTTCAGCTGCCTTGCTAACTGTTCAATATGCCTCTGTACATTCAATCCATATTTTTATAACTAAAAGGTGGCACACTATATCAGGGGAAAGCAAATTGTAGTTCTCCAGCTATTGGAGACTACAATGCCCATCATCCCCAACCAATGACTGGCTTTGTAATCTCCAACAGCTGGAGAGCCAAAGGTTGCCTACTTATGCACTACATCTACCTGTAAGGAAAGACTATTTAGTGCAGAAAGTTCTCCTGTTGCCATTTGTCTGGATGTATCGATTATTTGTCTAAAGATCCCGAGAGGTTCTCCCATAAATAATGGAATATATATGGTGTATGAACTAGTGGATTATCTTTCTGTAGTTAAGCCAATCACTTGCTATTTCTTCCCCTCTATGTCTCACATAAACAAAGCACTTCCACATGTGATTATTTTATAGGATTTTTCCCCCAATTATCTAAAGTGAAACTATTGGTATATCGTGGCGACAACGTCATACATTTAGGTACTAGATAAGTTTGCTTTACAAACAATTGAAAACTGCCTATATGATGTAGTAGCAATTTTTCTGTAAACAAAAAAGTTAGAAATGAGCTTTTACATTTTGGTGATACAGTGTAACAGTTTATGTTAATGCCTCGGACAGTATGTCATTTATGTTTCAGACCAAACTTTTCTCCAGCTAAGCTATTAGAGTTGACCCCAGTGTGCGAGTTTGGGCCTACATTCATTTACAGCACAGTGGGCAGTAATTCTAGCCCATCACAGAAACAAATTACAGTAACAACTAAAGGTTAATTTCCCCCAAAAAAATGTATATTACAAACAAATGGGTAGTACAACATATAGGGAGTTTTTAATTCTCTTTAACCCTTTGAGTGCCAGAGGGGTATGCAATGCATTGCTTTGCAATGCGTTGCATACCCCTCTACATTCAAAGGATTAAAATGAGCTAAATTATCGTAGGGGGGCTGATCCACTTAATTCCTTGGATGTTTTGCAAAGCGTTTGGGAATGTCTTTAGCATTCAAAGGGTTAATGTGTGGGGTGAGTCTAACTTACCACATTTAATCCTAAAAATATCATCAACCAGTCCTTCATACACAACCTGGGAGCACAGGGGAGTCACATAATCTACATCTGCAACAAAGAGGCAAAATCTTTAGACACTGGGCCTTTTCCATCAACCTAAATAGATATAATTCTAGAGCAAACCAAATGCACCATACAAGAAGAAATGAAGATTCAGCAAATCCCCATTCATATAAATGGGGGTTTTAAACCCATGGAAGCTTGAGTTGTCTCCAACATATTGCTTCACAATGCATTGGAAACCTAGTTTGAGTTCAATAGGGTTAAAAGTCCATTTAAACAAATGGGGTTTTCAGGTGAAGGCAGTCTGCACAAAACTGCGTTTCATTAGCCTGATAATAAAGGGCTCTTTCTGTAATACTGTCTGCTGAGAATACACTCATAGGCCTACATTTTCACACTGAATTTACCAGAATTTACAAGAGATAGAAAAGAGATAGAAAATACCAGCCCACTAAACTAACATAAAAACCTCAGGGCATTTTGGTCATTGTTCTTTTTTTAAATTTATTATAGCTGTAGGTTCATCCAAAACACCTTAACCTCTACAATGCTACGGGGTCTCCAACACTGATTTACAATGCACTGGAGTCCTCCCTAGCATCACAGAGATGGGTTCACTTTCTGTGTCAACATTTAGAGCCTCCTTAAAATTCTAAATCTTTCCTCTGTTGTTTGCTGATCCTAAGTATACCATTCCCCCCAAAAAGTTGAAAATAAAAAGCGCTACTATCTATCAGTAAATCTAAATCACTAACACGTGTACAAAATTACACAAAAAGATACAAAACAGTATAAAATCGGTATTACCATGTTTACTATAAAATGATAATGATAAATAGAATCACTTGACCATAATTCAAATAGTAACTTGGATAGACCGGTGCAGCTGAACTTCACATAGGTACGTAGTGCCCAATAGATCTTCAAATAAAAAAAGAAAAAAGCAGTGCAAACAGTCTCTGAGTGTAGTATTTCTTGACTGGAATATCACTCACATTTTTAAGAGGCTTAGACTGGCACCAACAGCTTGAGAGCAGACACTGAAATTCACCCCAGTGCTGGAGTTCCTTCGGTACACTGGTTTCCTCCTTTTTCCAGCAACACTTTTCAGATCAGATGTTTGGTCTCAGAAGGCTTCAATTTTTGAAAGCATGCTTACTTTAAACACCTGCCTAAAATGTTTTCTCAGTACTGCATATAAAATGTTTCTCTATTTTTGTAAATATGCAACTCTTTACTATTAACTCCCCAGGACATGCTTTAAAAAGAGAGAAATCTCAATGTATTCTTCCTGGTAAAACAGTTTCTAAATAATTAAAATAATAATAAGAAAATCTTAAAAAAAAAAAAAAAAAAAAGTTCCAATGATGATTTTTCTGGATAATGTTAAGTGTGGTGCTGTACCTACAAGGTAGGTACTTTCTACCACCATGCATAGTAACTGTAGTCCAAAGTGTAAAAAAAAAAAAGTGCACATTCTCTAAACGTAGGTGTAACATGTACCAATCTTGGACCACCACCATAAAGACCCGTTAGGGTATATACTCACTTATTAGAGAGGTCATAATGACCTCTTAAGAGGAGACTATGGCTTATACCCCAGTATTGGTATACCGAAAGGATTACATGAATCCGCTTGCCAATAATCAATTCAACCCAGCTCAAGAGACTGCTGTACATAAGGGGAGAAGCATATAGCAGCACAGGAAAAATTCAAAAACCTCTACCATAAGGCACCGATCTGTAAGTAAGATACTCACAAGGTAGGGAGATAAACATCATCTCTAATGGTAAAGCAGAGGACCTGGCTTGCAACTCCAGGCTGGTGGCTCACTAGCCCAAATGGCTACTTCCTCCAATGTATGATACAGTAGGATTTGTCCACTGTAGACAATACAAACAAACAAACAAACAAAAAAAAGAAAAGAAAAACAACAACCTCCAAGTGTACATGCGTACATGTCTATATATAAAATGTAATTAAAAAAAATAAATATGCAGATCATATAACAAAATAACATCTAATGCATTTCATAGGTAAGCACAACTTAAAGGGATAGTAATGTTTCAAAATAAAAGCAGTTACAACTAATCTTCATAGTATTTGGGCCATAGAGAGTCTTATTCAATACTGTCAGAGGTGTAGTTCAAGAGTAACTGAATGATAAAGTATCCCCTTCCCGACCCTTTTTCTGATGTAACACTGCTCACCTCAGAGCAGCAAGACTTTCCAGATGGCTTGCAGAGAGGGACAACCTTCAATTAGCATAAGGAAAAACCTGGAAAACCTGTCGGGGGGGTGGGTTTTCCTTATATTCAAAGTAAGAAGATTGTCCCTTTGTGTGAGCTGTCTGGTCTGTGGACTAGGGCTGCAACTAACGATTATTTTGATAATCGATTAGTTGGCCGATTATTTTTTCGATTAATCGGATAAAAAAACAATATGCTAATTTTTCATTATTTAAAATGATTTAATGAACAAACTGAGTGTTAAAAACAAACAAAAGCAGAATAAAAAACTTTACACATTAACGTGTCATTGTTATTATTTTACTATGGGGTTTATGCACCTCTCTTTCTCCCCCTTGCACCTCTATTTCTCCTCCATGTACTTCTTTCTCCCCCTTGTGCCTCTCTTTCTCCCCCCTTGTACTTCTTTCTCCTCCTTGTGCCTCTCTTTCTCCCCCCATGTACTTCTTTCTCCCCTTTGTGCCTCTCTTTCTCCCCCTTGTACGTCTTTATTCCGTTTGTGCCTCTCTTTCTCCCCCTTGTACCTCTCTTTCTCCCCCTTGTACTTCTTTATCCCCTTTGTGCCTTTCTCCCCCTTGTACTTTTCTCCCCTTTGTGCCTCTCTTTCTCCCCCTTGTACTTTTCTCCCTTTTGTGCCCCTCTTTCTCCCTCTTGTACTTTTCTCCCATTTGTGCCTCTCTTTCTCCCCTTTGTGCCTCTCTTTCTCCCCCTTATAACTCTTTCTGCCTCCATGTACATCTCCCCCCTGTACCTCTTTCACTCGCTCATCTTTCTCCTTCTCCCCACTGATGACATCTGGGGCGGAACCACGTCAAACGCGGAGACGCAGAGTGGTACATGCTGGGGTTTTCTTCCTCAGTCTGGGTGCCAGTTTTAAACTGGCCTCAGAACAGAGGAAGAAAATCCTAGCATGCTCCACGCGGCGTCTCCGCGTTTGACGTGGTTCTGCCCCGGATGTCATCAGTGCGGCCAGTGGGAAGACAGTTGCATCCGGCAGACTTTAAGGCATTCAGCGTTTCACAACCTATGGCGGCTGGCGGCACTGCTGGGCGGCACAACTAATCGCTGCACAACTAATCGATAATGAGAATCGTTGGCAACGATTCTCATTATCGATTTTATTGATTAGTTGTTGCAGCCCTACTGTGGACCATATTCCACAACTAAGGGGAGGTGGTTTACACTAAGTATAATGGCCGGGAGGGGTTATGTTACCATTCAATTACTCTTGAATTAAAACAGTATTGAAAGAACACTCTCCATGGCCCAAATACTAGGAAGATTAAGTGGAGCTGCTTTTATTTTGAAACATTACTATCCATTTAATCAGGGGTTCTTATTCTATGTATTGTATGATCAGCATACATAATTTTTATTAAATATATTATATATTTACACACACACACACACACACACACACACACACACACACACACACACACACACACACACACACACACACACACACACTTGGAGGGTTCTTTGTTTCTCTGCAGCACAGAGGGTACAGCCAGCACAGTGGCTGTGACCAGCACTATTGAAGCACCCCTAACAAGTTACCTAGGCTGTTGCCTACTTTGACTAATGGGAATATGTATTTGGCTCCAGCTGGGTATACGTTAAATCCCTACCTCTGTCAATCATAAACAGGAGTCCAAGATCTGATCTTCTCTCTTTCTGATCAGCCTCATCTTCTTCCACAAGTTCTCTCCATACTTCATAGATCATCTGAATACAGGAACACAAATCTACTTCAAGCCTCTCATTAAAGAGAAATTATCATAGGAAAACAAAACAAAACATAGGCATGTTTGTATAGCATGTATAGCATTAAAAACATGTTTTGTATGCTTGCTTGGAGGACTGTGATTTATGTAATCCCGTGACTTGTACCTGCTTTTTCCTAAACAAAAAATAGCAAAACAGTGACGCTTTATGGCAGCGCTGTCCCTTAAAGCCACATTAACCATTTGAGTGCCAAAGTAGTTTCCAACACATTGACTGGCAATGCGTTTATGCTCCTCTGCTATTCAAAGGGTTAACCCTCACTGCCAGTGAACCTCTAAGCATATGACAGTCATTATTGTAAGAGTTTGCACCAAAAAGTAAGACAAAGCCTTTAGATAATTAGGCCTAGATTACATTGTACAAGATAAATGATATTACTGGTTTTATTTCACGGATTCCTATTGAAGTCTAAAGGGAAATATGGCGATAATACCAGTTATGAAGTTATCAACTGCAATGCAGTTTAGGCCTGTTAGAAGTGTAATAAGAACAATAAACAAAAGCAAAACAAGAAAAAATACAACATGAAAAGAATCACTAGACATACTAAAAATGTGTTTAGGATGTCTCTATTATTGAAGATCTTAAGAAAAAACTAAAATACATTATTTATGACTGTGCTTACAGGTATAATCATAGTGTGTATATATATATATACACACACACACACACACACACACACACACACACACACATTACAGGGGCATGATTTTCACAGACTCCTGTGAAAATCTTGGTATGCTTTTGAAATGTTGCACACTATTGAGCAAGCAACTAAATGGCACATTAACCATGTTGTAGGGATGAAAAGGGCGACTTGAGAATCTTGCCTGCATCAAAAGGGCAAGATTCTTATGTTGCGGACTTAATTGAGCGCCCGCATGAAAGTAAGTATACCTTGGTGATACTTAAGCGCCCGTGTGAACATAAACATACCTTGATGAGATGTATGTATGCATAGGTGGACTATAGCCAGAACAGTTCTGTGTATACTTCCGCTCTCCTTCCCCTCAGTGTCCCCGGCTCAAATTAATAAATTAAAAAAAAAAAAAAAAATCATGAGCCGCTGACATTGTGGGGGAAGGAGAGCAGGAGTACACACAGACCTGTTCTGGCTATAGTCCACCTATTTTGAAGCAATTTGTTGTATACCTGCCTGGTCCCCCAGGAGCTAAACGTCTTAATAAAGGACTAATATAGTCTGAAATGTAGCCTTCTTCAATGTTCACCAGGCCAAGAATACAATATTAAGACAGTGCTGGTCATATTATTTGAGGCTTTAGCCTTGTAGACAAGGACTTTCATGTTTATTATTCAAAGACTTGAGGCCACTTCCACCCCAAGAGGAACAAGACAAGATATAATGTTGTTCCATACACGGAACTAGAAATATAATTTGATTATATTAAAAAACCTCCACTATTTCCTAAATTCCTATAGTAAGACACCTACCTATAAACAATCCTGTTGATAGAAAACAGGGAAAAGAAGCCAACTTTAAGTGAACAAGAGATGTGACTTTGCAACATGTAGGCATTACCTTAGCACACCTACCGATCCCGTATGCCTTAGAGATGGGACCAAAGATGGAGTTCAATAAATGAAGAGCTCTTGCTACAGTCCCGATCCAGCGCTGATCTCCCTCCTTGCAAAAAAGTAGAGCAAATCATTCGGGTTACAACTGGAATGTATATCTACATTCATTATTTTGCTGCTCATGAATCGTCCATTTTCTCATATTTCCAGAGCTCCGAAAGCTCCAAATTGAGGACCAAAAACTGTATGCTGAAAGCAAAAGGTGAGCAGTTGTGGAGCATCCCAACTGCTCTTCTGGGGGTACACACAAGTGTTCCTATTAATTTAAATGGGACTTTTAATCCTCTGAGTGGTAGTTTCAAGGGGCTGAAAGTCCATTAAATCTAAGGGACTTGGAGGATTTTGAGTTGTTCCCTATAGTGCAGTTGGTATGCTCTAGAATTGCTCATTTTTAGTTTTCCGCATAAGGCCCTGTTGCTCTTGTTCTTGAACACTTTCTGAGAAGCAGTAACATTTCTACCTTCAAAATGTTTTAAATGTAACAAAATATCATCAGGCCAAGAATAACCCAATAAGGCTGATCTACTACGTAGATGGTGCAGTTCTGGAGCAAACAAACTACACTACAGAGAACAAACCAAAATTCCAGCGGATTTAAACTCCTGAATGCTTTGCAATGCATTGGAGACCTCTCAATGGGAATTTGGAGAATGTTTATGTGTTCTCTATGATGCATTTGGTTTGCATTGCACCTGTACATTCTGCATTTACATTGTGCTGCATTAGACAAAGTTCATTCTGCCATGCTCTGTGGTAAGCAGCACACTGTTATATCCTAATGTTCTTTATTACTCACAAGGAAATAGTCCCGGTAAAACTCTGGCAGCTCCATACTGATAATATCATCATCCAGTGGAAGGAGGTAAAACAGCCACTCATCACAGGTCACATCTGTTACAGAGCGATCAATGGGAAGAACATTTCTGAGTTCAGTTTAGTTAGTAAGCGAGAGGAATATAAAGAGTGATATACACTGAAAAAAATAAATGAAAACGTAAATACAATTTGAACACTTAGGTGCCAGAGAAGTGATAAATACATAGATGCACAATGTATTAAGTACTTGCTTGATATCAAGAGAGTTAAAGTTTTTTGTTTTTTTTTCTTTTTATACCATCAAAACACGTTACCTTAGGCATTTATTTTTTTTTTTTCTTGACATAAAAGCAAAATGCACTTAAATATTAAAGAGATGTTCAGACGGGTTTGCTCTTGTTTAAATAATCATGTACTCCTAGTTAGTGTATATATATATTATTTATTGAATGCATGACACTTTAATTAATTATCCATAAGGTATGATAAAGAGAAAATGAAAGAGTGACCATTTCTCCAGTGTGATAAACTGTCCAACTCATATGCTATTCTTTGGAGCAGAAGCACTAACCTTCAGAGATGTTAGCGCACAGACTCCATAGAGTAATCAAGGAACTGGAGAGTGTATCAAATTATAGACAATATCTCTTCTACAGGATTTCTTTATCACATCTTTCTGTATCTCTCCCCTAATCTCTGGTAAAAGCTTCATCACATCCTGTTCTTTGTCATTTTACAGGCCTTTTACCACATGGTTACCAGAGACATCTATAACACATTGCTTTGCAAAGGGTTGGGCAGATCTCTCTCATACAAGTAGTTACACATTCTCTGAATATCCACCTCTTCAAGAAAGCCTACCAACATCTCCCAGAATTCCTTCCACTGACACACACATTGTATAAACAATACCCTTTATCTCTGTGATCTAAGCACGTCTAAGGGTCACTCATCCTTGCACCTACTTCACAAACTTTCTTTTGTCTTAGACACAGTGTTTCAACCTCCTGAACACTATCTACTTATCTCCTTTCATTATTGTAATGCCACCTAAATAACACTTTCTTAAAGGTTGCATACGTTAACATTACTTCCTTTCTACACTCAGTTTTACATTTATGGAACTCCACAGTTCTGTCACAGGTTCTCTCTACTCTACTAAAGAACTCTTCCTTGGATAAGCTTATATATTCTTTCAGTCGTCAATATTAAATCCTTGATGGTGGCACCAAAAACAACTTCTCCATTTTTAACCTCTCTTCCCTTTCTTTTATCAAACCAGACTGTGTAATTGTCGCCTCCTTCTGGATGTCACAGAAATTCACACTCAAACAAGTAATGTCGTTTCTATTTATACATTATTGAATGAATAAATCTATATCTGCTATGCTATGAAATAGTTGCCATTCTCCTAACCCTTCCGCCTCTTCTTCAGGTTAGCCTGCAGAAGAAGTCTTCATCACTCACAGCAGCTCATCTGCTCCACTTTGCAAATGTCAGTTCCCGTTATCACAGAGAATCAGTCTTAAATCTCTTCCCTACAAAGCCATCAATGCCTCTGAACCCCTTCCCCCCCACATCTATCTACCTATCATATTGCCTTACTCTATAAGTCTTTTCTCATGCTGTACTGAACATCTGATATACACGTCCATGCCCCACAAGACTCTCATTTAGATGTAAGACAATCCCTAAGACTTCCCCTTTTCAGAGCAGTCTACCCGATGATCTCCAAAATTACTTCCTAAACACCAATACTAATTTCCCCTATTCTACCTACTTTTCAATTGTCCCAAATACTCTACCACATTAAAAACTATTTCACATTTAATGTTCCCTTTATATTGAATGCGCTTATAAAAAGGCATCTGTCCCCATTTTGTATTCCGCTACGTTTACACCTTTATGTACAGTGTGACGAACTGATCTTTTATTTTTAGTGCAGGTGTGGACAAGCCCTATATATCTTGTTGGACTACCCTCTCACACTCTGCCAGGCAAAGACTGTTGTAGGATGATGGGATTTGTTGTCTAACATCATCTGGATGGTCTCATATTGTCCACCCTTTTTACAGAGGCTATAATAATAATAATAATAGCTTGTAACTTCTAATTGGCCAGGATTCCAAAACCTATTATAACAACTGTGTTTTTATTTTTTGTCCATATCCCAGCAGACATCGTTGAGAATAAAAAGAGTAAATACATGTAAGAACTTTTGGGATAGATTTATGCAGGGCTGCAGATTTCCATTAGTCTGTGACTAGTAAAAAATCCAGCAGAGAAGTAAGAAAAAATGCAATTTTCTATGCTTGACATTGGGTGGACTAATAACTTTCTCCTCTGACAGTTGAGCTTCACTGGTATTTTTACAGCCCTAGCTATACAGTTATTCTAAGAATTATATTAGTACAAGCTTTTTAAATAGACAGGGAAATGGGTAGATTAGATGGGCCAATAGGTTATTATCTGCTGTCACATTTTATGTTTCTGTCACTGTGTTAACTCACTGTAATGAACCATAGAAAATAGAGGAGCTTTATAAATAAATATTATTACTACTAAGCCAGAGAGATCATCTTGGTTTGACCATTCTTACCTCCAAAGATCCCCTCCTGCTCTAGTACCATTTCACATGTATAAAACTGAAAAACAAAAGTACATTTAAATCAATGTACAGCCCTTTAGTACAGCACTAAAAAAATAAATGAAAATGAGGATATTTTATCAACAAACACACTATTATTACAGAGCAGAACAATTAGTGAAGAATAAATAAGTATGCAGCAGTCCAGTTACATCCATACATTTTTAGCAGCTCCTGCTAAGAGAGCTGGAATTGCTGAACAGTAAGTCATACATAAGCCACTAATGGCCACTATGGACAAAATTACCATGTGTCTTAAAAATAAATGTGGCCCACTGTGACACACCGGTAAATCACAATTTTTGTAGTAAGCGAAAATGGAAATGGTAATTACTCCACAATTTTTATATGTCTAATATAGCATAAACTCACCTTTTGAGGACTAAATATGATCTTGTACTTCCTATTCTTTCCAGCTGCCTTATCTGTATTGACAAGGCCTATAATAAAAAAAAATATATAGAAAGCAGTGAGCAGGGGCAATCCTAATTACTTCCTACTAGTAATGGAACAACTGGGCTGAGCAGTGAATTGATCATGCATTAGGTTGGACCAAGCCATAGGTCTTTTGGGAACCTAGCAAATCTCCTGGCAGTGAGAAATACACTTTATAAATAATATCAGAAATTAGACAATGTTAACATTATACAGATATCATCAACATTATCCAGAAAATCACTACATAAACACAAAAAAATAATTACATAATTAGGAAATTCTAACTGCCAAACGATCACATCGATCTATTCATTGCAACTCCAGTAGCAATAATAGGGTGAAACCTCATCACTGAGAAGACACAGCAAAAAAACATCAAAAGAACAGTCTCCCACACAGATCCCACAGCAGACTGTACTTACATACCCCTACACAATGTCCCAGAAAGCAAGATCCCCCAGTAATGGATTCTAAGTAGACCTGTCACCTTAATATAAGTTTGGTTAATTTTAATATGTTAAGCATATCATTTTTCAAATATGCAGCTTTATTTGCTGGTAGCAATGTGTGGCACTGTATGCCAATTACTTTGTGTGCATTTCTAATAGCCAGTTGTATGCCAGCATTTCTATTAGCACAGATAGCAGTTAGTAACACAAACTGCCACAATTTGTCACCAAAACATAAGTTAAAGTTTCAAAAAAGTATTTTACTGAAAACACGGTTACGGGATTTTAATTAAAGAAAACAAACTAAACTTGTCTTAACCCTTTGACTGCCAGAGGGGTACTCTGGCACTTCAAAGGGTTAAGGTGACAGATTTACTTTAAAGGGATAGTAATACATCTTTTCACAAATCTTCATCTTGTAGCTATTAAAAACTTACACTAAATGCCCCCAGTCCCATCTCACAAGCCTTTATGGTTAACGTTTCCCCCTCCCTCCCCTTTCCCTGATGTCAGCACTGTAGTCGACTGCAGGGAAATCCGGTCCCTGGACCGGTGGAGGCTCTTCAGCAGAGAAGCACACTTAGAAGACCGTTCCAGTGAAGGATTTCTTTTTCAGTATCTCAATCTCGGTTCTGCTGCAAAGCCACAGGCTGGTCCCAGGATCGGATTCCCCTTCAGTCAGCTACAGCACTGACATCAGGGAAAGGGGAGGGAGCGGGGAACTTTAACTACGATTATCTCTCAAACCATAAAGGTTTATGAGATTGGACTGGGGGCATTTAATGTAAGTTTTTAAGAGCTACAAGATGAATATTTGTGAAAAAGATGCATTACTATCCCTTTAACAGATAGTAAAGCAAGTTAGAATACACAGTCTTTCACAGTTAGCATGGAATAGCAAAGTGTTCAGATTTCTCAATCTATTACTCTCACCTAAGATGAATAGATAAATATCTATGGTAACTGAGAATGAACAATCAAGTTTTACATCTTTTCTCTAATCTGTGTTAGATTTGTTTTAACGGTTATTTTGGACCTTTGTCATATAATTTACAGTGCAGTCCATAAGTATTTGGACACGGACAACGTTTGTTGTTTTGGCTCTGCACTCAAGTACAGTTGATATGAAATGAAACAATGACTAAGAAGGTAATGTGTAGACTGTAAGCTTTAATTTGAGAGTATTTGCATCCATAAACTGTGTAGGAATTGCATTCATTTTTATACATAGCCCCCAATTTTAGGAGACCAAAAGCAATTGGACAACTGGCTGTGCAGCAGTTTCTTACATTGTAACATAGTTGATGAGGCTGAAAATAGACATGCATTCATCATGTCCTGCACATGCCAAAAACACCCCTGTTGATCCAAAGCAAGGCAAAAAAAGCCCTGTGAAGCCATTTCCAATTTAGCCCCAAGTGGGTAAAGAAAAATTCCTTCCTGACTCCAAATGGCAGTTCCCTGGATCAACAACCTATCTGCATTGAAGCCATCTGTCATAATTGTCAATATTGTTCTGTGCTAGATAGGCATCCATTGTTTTTTTAAAGCACTTGCATTATCTGCAAGTACAACATCCCGAGGCAAAGAATTCCATAGCTTTACTGTCCTTACTTTAAAAAAAATCCTGCCTTTGTTTTAGTCGAAAGCTCCTTTCCTCTGTCTTAATGGATGGCCTCTTGTTCAGATTTCTTGGTAAGATGTGTATCAATGCATTTTTAGTTCATGCACAAGAGAGCTATCAAAAGGCCCAGAGGGGATTCTAGGTATGGCATTTGTATTTGGAATCTGTTGCTGCTCAACATGAGCAGCAAACTAGTGTCAAAGCCATTAAAACAGACCACCATGAAGCTGGAAAACTGGAATAAATCTATCAGAGATATGGCTCAAACATCAGAAGTGTTAAAAACAACTGTGTGGTACAACTGTGTGGCACAGGTGAGTTCAGCAATAGCAAACAACCTGGTAGACCATGGAAGACCACTGTAGAATGCAGCCGAAGACCAACGAATATGTGCAGCTTTGACGAAAATACCTTTTTTTCAGCTGTCGAGGATGTAGGCATAGACATGTCAAAGAATACCATAAAGAGAAGAAGAGTATACCTGCATTACCACAGAGGTTTTACCACAAGATGCAAACCACTGGTAAACCTCAAGAACAGAAAGGCCAGATTACAGTTTGCTTAAATTGGCATTAAAAAAAAATGTAGATTTCTGGAACAAGTACAGAAAAGACGAAGACTAACCTGTACCAGAGTGATGCAAAGAGTGGAGAATAAAGAACTGCACATGATCCAAAGCATGTCAACTCATCTGTGATACATGGTGGAGCTAGCGTTATGGCTTAAGCATGTATAGCTGTCAGTAGGACTGCTGACAGCAGTACCACTCCAGCATCAATTCTCAAGTGTACAGAAACATCTTGTCTGCTCAGATCAAACCAAATGCCAAAAATCTCACTGGAAGGCAGTTAATCTTGCAGCAGAACAATGATCCCAAATCTATTGCTTAAGCAACCAAGGAGTTTTTCAGAGCCAAAAAGTGGAATGTTCCTCCTTGGCCAAGTCAATCAGTCAGTCACTATCTGAATCCAACTGCACATGTGTTTCATTTGCTGAAGACAAGACAGTAAGGTACAATGCCCACAAACAAACAGGATCTGAAGACAAATGTACAGGCATGGCAGAGCATCACAAAGGAAGACACCCAGCATCTGGTGATGTATATAGGTCGCAGATTTGAAGTGGTCATTGACTGCAAATTATTTGCAGCAAAGTACTAAGTATGATGACTTGATCTGGTCCCCTAAAAAATGGAGAGACTATGTATAAATGGGCTGTAATTCCTATAAGGTTCATGGATGTAACTACCCTCAAATTAAAATCAAAGACTGCACTTATTTTTGTAGTCAGTTTCATTTCAAGTCCATTGCTGGGAGGAATAGAGCCAAAACAACAAAACTCATGTCACTGTCCAAATACTTATGGACTGCACTGAATATCTGGATAATTTGAATTGAAAACTACTTAAGAGTCCAGGTAATATTTAGGAGCAGATCTGACAATTTAGTTGGACTGCAATTTGCAGCCCCTAAGTGCATCCTAACAGCCAATTTGGGGTCATAAATCTGTATGCTACCAATAAGAAGCGGTAGGTATTCAATGCTTGTATTACACGGGCTATGGAAGCTGGAATCTGTACTGTGTAACTTTGAAGTGTCATAGTTCAGGTCCATTGAGGAATCAGCCACAAAGCCTTAGAGGTTAGCTTTCAGAAACCTAAATTTACTTAATTAGCCGGTAGGCACAATGCACCTCTAGCTAGACCAGCAGATCTGCTCCTACATAATCATATCTGCCAAAGTGACGTACAAGGGGGATAGAACCACTTTAATCCCTTAAAGGGATAGTATTACTTCAAAATTACTATCCCTCATATTGTAGCCCTTAATAAACCGAGTTAAATGACACCAGCGGCATCACTCAAACCTTTATGGTTTAAGAGATAGCCACTTTCAAACTTTCCTTTCCCCTGCTGTCAGCATTTTTGCTGCCAGCAGGGGAATCCGGTCCCGGGACAGGCGGAGGCTCTTAAACAGAGTCAATATCTCGTTATGGAAGGAAAAGATGATTCATTGAAACAGTCTTCTACATGTGCTTGGTTACCAAGCACACATAGAAGACTGTTTCAATGAATCATTTTTGCTTCCATAGCGAGATATCAGCTCTGCTGAAGAGCCTTCTCTTCATTCAGAGACCAGATTCTCCTGCTGGCAGCAGAACACTGACAGAAGGGAAGAGGAAACTTTGGAAGTGGCTATCTCTTAAACCATAAAGGTTTGAGTGATGCCGCTGGTGTCATTTAACTCGGTTTATTAAGGGCTACAATATGAGGGATAGTAATTTTTAAGTAATACTATCCCTTTAAGGACCAGAGGGGTGAGCAGCACATTGCAAAGCTATAAAAAGGGGTGGGCAATTATTTTGACTCAAGGGCAATACCGCTGTTCAAAATGCTTTCAGGGGGTACACGAGCACTGTGTGCATACACAAGACATACATAACAATGTATAAGCATAGACATAAATAAAACTATTGCCCCACTAGTATATGATAGATATGAGTGAAAATGACTAAGGTTTATGTGGTACCTGTCCTTACAAAAGAATAACTACCACCCCAGTAAGATACTGCATAATGTCACCGACATAACCAATTAAAGACATAAATGAAATAGACTCAATGAATAGTGCAAAAAAGGAACTTTACTGATTGTGCCCTTCTGTATGCACTTAAACAATTAGGTTATAAATAGTGTGTGCATAAAGAGGAAATGGAGTGAGAAGATGTAATTACGTTTTATAGAAATGCCGTAAATGCACAAAAGTAGCAACTATTTGACTTCTTACATAGTAAACATTTACGAAATATGTAACTATTTGGTGCTTTTGAAAACCATTTTGTGTATGCTGCCCGTAGGACCTATTACTTCACATGCAATTCTGAAGCAAACCAACTGCATAATGGGGAGAAAATAAAAATTCCCATTTATTTAGATGAGGCTTTTAAATACATTAAATTCTAGAGAGGTTACCAATGAATTTTGAGACCTTTCTAGCATTTAAGGGTTTAAAAGCCCCTTTTAAGTTAATAAGATAAGGGGAATTTTTAGTTCTCATCTACATTGCAGCTGGTTTACTCCAGAATTGATCCTCCTTTTGCGCATCAGTCACTTAGTGCAGGGCTCAAAATTTCCACTCGCCACTAGCCAATGGCGAGTGAAAATGTAGCCCTGGTGAGTAGAAATTCAGCCCTGGTGGGTATGCTATGGCTTGCAGTGGTGAGTAACTTTTCAGGTCTGGCTAGTAGCAAAGGACTTCACATTTTAAACCCTGACTTAGTGTATTACTTATAACACACATAGCCAAAAAAATCTATAGCTACACAGATTTTACATTTATTACATTTTCATCAGTATGTTTGCTCAAAACATATCAAACCCTTGGATGTTAGAGAGATCTCCAATTCATTGCAAGACTTCTCCTGCATCCAGCAGGATAATAAATGGTATATTGTTTCAATTAAAAAAAAATCTCAGAACTTACTGGCAATATATTTCACATGCTTGATCCGCGGTCTGATCAAAAAACACAACCTAGATATAGAAATAAAATAATCGCATGAACTCCACTGCATTCCACAATTAGCCCTTATATATTCTGTATGTCTCCCTTTGCCACTGCAGATTGTAAACTTTCAGGCAAGGACCCCACTTCCAGTGTTTCATTTGTTAAGCACTTGTAACCTGTATTATCTAAACCCTTACATTGTAAAGCTCTGCATACATTTGTGGTGCTACATAAACAAAACACATTCCTCCAGTAAAATGACAGTGACACCTTATATGACAGCAAAGTGCTTTACAATCGATATACAGGGAAGGGTGACTTACTTTTCTAAACATATAGATTAGTAGTTCTCAAGACATGGACACTAGCTCAGGATGCCCAACTTTGTCCATGAAGATTTTGGGAAAAATGTTAAAGTTGTGTTTCTAAAGTACATTTATAAACATTATATTATTTATTGGCAGTCTGATGGTGAGAATAACTACACATGTATGTATTCTTTTCTCCATTAATCCCTTGAGAATTCACCCATAATATGTAAGGGGTGCCCTGAATATACCAAAATGCACCTTAGGGTGCCTTGACGCAAAAAGAAAAAAAAAAAAAAGAATACTGAGAACCACTGCTACAGATATACAGAATAACTGTCAACCATGTCTTACATGTATCAGACTCCAGATAATAGCAGGCAAGGTACTGAAAGCCACAAGAGTAAGGCTGATGTACTAAGAAATTAAGTCAACCTGAGGCAAACCAGCCATAGATGACAAATTCCCATTGATAGAAATTGGGATTTTAATGCTAGAAAGGTCTCCACTGCATTAAGAAGCAATTGCATTCAAAGAATTAAAAGCCCGTGGTTATACTACATCTCTGTTCTCTACCGCCCACACCTGTTTCACCTGTGTTGCCCTTCACACAAATTTTCCATTCGTAAACTCTTTCTGGGTCCTCTCCATTTTCTTGTTTCATTCTGAGCTGCTTTCTTCATCTCTCTGCCTGTCAAACCACAATTCCCTCCATCCCCAGCCAGCTTTTGGAAGTTGCAATCCTCAACAGCTGGATGGCCTCAGGTTGCCCATTCAACAGTAGGCAATGTTTGGCTCTCTGGATTTTGGAGAACTACAACTCCCAGCCTTTGGCTCTTTAGCTGTACTCTCCAACAACAAAGGATGCGTATGTTCAAGACTAATATTTATAATCACTGACCAGCAGAAGGTCACATCTTTTGTGCAGAAAATACATTTTATACAGCTAGTTTATTTATCCCCTGCACTTTGCCTAGTCCTTTGTAGGGGTGCACCGAAATTTCGGCAGCAAATCACCCCTGACGAAGCCACTCTAGTGGTGATAGTCGTAGGGTGTAGGAAGGCTGGGAGTTACACTCAATCGTTTGAAGTTTCCCTTGTGTTTTCATTTTCCCTATGCAGATAAGTATTCATGCACCCAGGTTTATTTGCTGGTTAATTATCTCATTATTGTTCGAGGAGCTTCACGTGCAGCATTCCTTGGTATTGCACAATACTTATTGCATATATTGTCTCTGTATTAGGACTTATTATTCTAGGGAGCTTCGTATGTGTATTTTTATACTCCTGATCCAGTTTTTTTTTATTATTATTTTATTCCATATAAACATAAACAATCAATTATCACATTTATCCTAAAATCCCAAAACTTCATATCACTTTATCTACTACCCATCATTCATCCTTCTATCTTCCACACATTCCAAACAAAAAGGAGGAGAAAGCATTGACCCACGGGGTCCCAGGGAGCCATTATAGTACTCAGTATAGTCATCACTACTCCTAATTTGAAGAGAGTAAGTGCTTCCTTTCCTTAATTTTAGTTATTTATTTATTTATATAAATACCGGGCATCCACAATAATTACATCTCCATCGGATACAGTGCAAATCTGGGGATCTCATATAATGTTACATAGGCCAACTATTTTGACCATATTTGAGTATAATGTTCCATTCTGTCCTCTATAAAATAAAAATATCTCTCCATCCTAAACTGATAACTAATTTGCCTAGTGACTTCCCACCGCTCGATTCCTACTTGGGTTTTCCATTTGCTATCAATATTAATCTTTACAGCCGAAAAAATTTGAACCAACAAACTTTTCTGACATCTATTCATAGATGGGAAGTCCAATAAAAAAAGGAACATTTGGGGGAGTCAAATCTATTTCCCTTACAACTATATATCTCACCAGTTTTAACAAATCTCGTTTCAGTGGATCCAACATTCCACATCCCGACCACACATGAAACATTGTTCCTCTTTCCTTTAAACATCTCCAACATGTCAGTGAGTAACTAGTATTTATCTTGTGTAATTTAACTGGAACCAGGTACCAGCAATATATTATTTTATAATGCAATTCAATGAGATTTATACAATGAATACTGCTTCTACCAAACGAATCCCATGAATCTACTCAGAGTATTCAAATGACTTATCAATATCTGCTTCCTACTTTACAAAGGGAGATTCCTTATTATCAACCTCAAAAGTCTGTAACAATTTGACTGATCTAGCCAATCTCCTCTGCGGATTATGATTATCCAAAAAAATCAATTATCTCGTGTGTTAACATTACATTCTTAGTATTTACAAAATATTTAATCCTTTAATATGTAAATGTTTCCATAGTGGAAATGGCAAACCTTTCCTGAATATGGTTGAACGGCATTAAACCTGTTTGATCATAAATATCCGAGAGTCTTAAAATTCCCCTACTCCTCCAATTTTATGTTACCAATAGCTGTTTGTATGACCTGCATTGAGCTCACTAGGGGTATACTCCCCATCAGCCCCTCCTTTTTTTTTTAATCTTAATATATCAGCACATATCCCTTTTATAATTGGGTTCCCCCCCAATTTAGCCACAAACTCCCAATTCAATCCCCAAAATATATCAAAAAGCTGTATACCCAGATCAAACTCTTCCAGTTCAAGCCATATCGGAATTTCTTTATCTGTCCTATCCCATGCTAAAAAATGGGTTATCATACTAGCATCCCGTAGTTTCTGCAAATCAGGATAAGACACACCCCCATTTGCTACTGATTTCACCAAAATCCTAAATGGAATTCTAGATTTTTTTCCCTTTCCATACAAAATCTGCGAATATCTTCTTATATTGTTGTAAAACAATGTTCTCTACTCTAAGTGGAATTGTACGATTCAAATAAATCACTTTAGGTAAGCTATATGCTCTTAGCGTTTCAACTCTCCCCAACCAGGAGAGCTCTAAAGCCCTCCAAGTTAAGAGATCCTTCTTCAAATCTCCTAGCAGCTCCCCATAATTGAATTGCATCAATGTATCAATTGCTGGGGTAATTTTTATTCCCAGATATTCCAAGTATATCCTATTCCAATTAAACTTAAAACTATTCTTCAAATCTTCCAATTCCTTTGTTGGCATAAAAAAATTTAAAGTTTGTGATTTATCAAGGTTCAATTTATAATTTGAATATCTACTATATTCTTCTACTACCCCTAAAACTGCCTGAATGGATTTTTTAGGGCTCGTCAAAGTCAGGAGAGCTTCATCTGCATATAACGTAATTCTAACGTCACATTTCCCAACACCTATTCCTTTAATATCTTTAGCCTCACAGATCATAATTGCCAGGGGCTCCATAGTTAACATATATAATAAAGATGCCAATGGACACCCCTGGCGTGAGCCAGTTTTGTTTTAGTTGATTTTATGCACTCACTTTGTATTTTGTATTACTAATAAAATTGTTTTCTATTTTTCTATACTCCTGGAGTGTGCCTGTTTGATTGGGTTTCTTTATAGGGACGGGGGGGTGTCACTTGGCAGATTTATGCCAACTGGCCCCCCTTCCTCCCTTTTTCTTTATTTTCTACATGTTCTATGTACCCACTAGTGCACCTCGGCCATTTGGTCTTTACGATAGGAGTTTCAAACTACAATTGGTCAGTGAGATTCCTATTCTTTATGGTATTTGATAATGGCATTTTTAACAAAAAGCCGAAATAAAAAATGTTCGAAATGGGGAGCCAAAACAGGGGAAGCTCTCTCATTTCTCCCTGAACTGTCAGAGCCTCGTTATGTTCAGTCAGTGTCCTCACTTCTGCGGCATGCTCCCAGAACGTTATAGTTACATTTTAAAAATTGCTATCTTCACTTTACTACAAGTCCCATCATCCTTACTTTGCCTGGTGCCTAACGTAGGCTTGTTTGAGTGCTAGAGAGAGCAGAGAATGAGCGCTGCCTCACTCTCTCTCCCCACCCTGTCATTCTGCATGCAAAGCAGGGTAGAAAGCAGGACAGTGCTTTCATGACTCTCTCTCTAGCACTCAAACAAAGCCATTTTCGGCACCAGGCAAGGTAAGGATGATGGTACTTGTAGTAAAGTGAAGATGTCAACTTTTAAAGTTGAGAACTAACGTTTTGGGAGCATGCCGCAGAAGTGAAGACACTGACTGAACATAACGAGCAAAACCTTCTCTATGGAGAAAATGGCTCTCAGTCCCCAAAATCATTACAATAAATATAAATGAACGAATGTAACAGGCAAGCACTGTGAAAGCACTAATTTTGGCTAGGACATAAATATGTATATCAGTTCCTAATACACTAATGTACACAGATACTAGCAGTAAAAAATAAATATAGAGCTCTCTTGTCAATTTGCATTATTATACTTTGCGCAAACTGTGGTCCATGCACCTAACAGATTTACAACTTTGTCCCGAGAACTTTTCATAGACTGCAGGCCATTTATTTTGCAGAACACTGCATATGTAGTTTGATATTTCAATTCATACAGTGTTTTACTATATTGTATATTTTAGAGTAAAGTTATATTAAAGCAGTGCACTCTGGGACTTGTAGACCTGTTTAGCAAGCAGTATTTTATATGTGTGTGACTCACGATCATTATGTTTGGCACATCAGTAAAAATGGGACTTGCGGATAATGTAATTACAATGGATTGGAAAGGTCACTTTTTTTCCAGGCAATCTGGTAACTTTCAGCTCATGGGACTTTCATTTTGACTGTGCCATGTCCACTTGCTCTACTATATTTTTTGTTTCCTTTGTTAGCCCTATAAACTAAAAAAAAGTCATTTTCGGTTTCGGTTTTCGGCCAAGTGCATCCTGACGTTTCGGTTCAAAGTTTTCATTTCGGTGCACCCCTAGCCCTTTGAGTTCCAGAAGGTAATATGAATCATGTGCACCCTGTGGCACTCAAATATTAAACACAGTCACATACAAAAATCAGCAAAAAAAAAAAACAACAACTTACTGATCACTGTTGGTGTAAATTGGTTTGTTCTCCAGCTTGTATAGTTTGTCCACATCATGTTGCTAAAACAATAGTCAATGATTAAAGCCCATAAGTGTATTAGCAAAGGGAAAAATCCATACCCACAAGATCTGATGCATTTATTTCAATAATGTTATAAAAATGTATAATTTTGTGTATTTAATTGTTCTAGTATTTAGTATATATATATATATATATATATATATATATATATATATATATATATATATATATATATATATATAAATGATTGCATTTGCCCCTTTAATCCCAGGAAACTAGATACATCAACTTAAAAATACCCATTGTGCACCTCTCTTGTACTCAAAGAATTCACCATTATTTCAAGAATCATTAAGCCCTACACAGGTGGGAAGGCATGCAATGAATGCTATGATCTACAATTTGTTTAAGTCTTCCTAATGTAAGAGGTTAATAAGTATGGAAATCTTACAAGACACAAGCAAAAATACCTTTAATATCGAGACATTGGCAATCCGATCAAGTGGGCTCATCAAGTCTGGTTCAATGAACAAATCTTTTTTTCCAGGAAGCTGAAACAGCATTTTTAGAAGACAAGGATGTGAAGCAGTAACTGCACTACAGTTAGCGCAATAATACATTTTTATATAGATAGTGAAATTGAAAAAAGGCACCAACCAACAAAGTTCAGCATTTGTCATATCTACTGTGTCACTTTCCTTTGAGCTGAGACTCAGGTGACAAGCAATAATCAACATTACATATCAATATAATCTACTGATCGGTACTTCTAGTAGGATGATAACATTATTTCATTGCAAGGGTATAAAGTATTTGTACAGTTATCTAATGAGTAATATTTAATTTTGCCCACAGGCACTTACAGTGGAGCTGTTGCTACACCATCCTACGGAGATTTATGGTCTACGGGCCAGAGCAGGCCATAGGATGGTGTAGCAACAGCGCCACTGTACAATTTCAGGCCACTGTGATATTGCACCTAAAAAATTCAACTTTGAGCTGTAATAACTTTTGAATAAAACACCTTTCAACAGTGGGAGTACCCTTGTTTTGCTCAGGGGGATAAACCCTACAACATATTTTTATTTTTACATTTTAAGTATTACTATCCCTTTAAAGAACTTTTAGGGCCGTATTAAGAAAACAAGACACTAGCAATTCAGGAGCAATCTAACTGCACCAAAAAGGTCACGTAGAAACAAAAACCCAAATTCCCATTGATTGTATTGTATTGCAACACCTTGACGACCTCTCTAGCATTCAAGGGGTGAAAAGCCCCATTTTTTATTGAAAGAGCTTTTTATTTGCCCCATGGTTCAGCTGTTTTGCACTGAAAACCTCTTTAGCATCCAAGTGTTTAAAAGCCCAATTCATTGTCTCCTATTTTGCAGTTGTTATGCTCCAGAATTGCTCATATTTTGCTTTCTGCATGCAGCACTTAGTGTTCTACTAAGTTGTTTCATACAAATCATGAGCCAATGTGCACTGCCTGGTACTGACCTGCTCCAAGATGTAGATTAATTGGTCCCGAGCCAACCTCTTTAGTATAGTGAAGTCAGGAAGCTCGGGGGCATCCAATCTTTCTGATGCCATTTGCAGATTTTGTTTTCTTTTACCACCACACCTGCAAAAAGTAAATAGAGTAACTTAGGATCCCATAGGAGAGCCTGATTTTTAATTGGCAAGTGAACTAAAACATTTCTGACACAAGTCTATTATGAGAACTATGTTGTAAGAGTATGCATCTAAATAGGAAAACAAGCATACTGGATGGGCCCATCGGTTCTTACAGGTCATAAAATTCTACATTTATACGTGCACATTTATAAAACTGTGGTCATATAATAAAGGAGTGTTGTAACATCTGTTGGATGACTATGAAATTGTCACAGTTACTATAACACAGCTCTCTAGTTGCAGTTTCCCTCGCACTTTAAGAAACAGAGATATAGCAGGTATTGTTTCAAAATGTACTTCACATGCCTCTGGACATTAAAGTGTTAGGTTTGTTATCATAAAGGGGAACTTAAGTGGCTGAAAATGTACTGCCATTTTGTTAACTGTCACTGTTAATTGCCACTTTGTTAAAGGGATAGTAATACTTCAAAAATACTAATCCCTATTTTGTAGCCCTTAAAAAAGAACAAAATTGTGCCCAATGGCATCTCTCAAACCCTTATGGTTTGAGAGATAACCACTTACAAAATTAGCCCCTGTCTGACATCAGCGTTGTAGCTGACAGCAGGGAAACCCGGTCCCGGGACCATTGGAGGCTCTGCAGTAAAGCTGAGACTGTGTTAATGAAAAATACATCCTTCACTGAAAATGTCTTCTACGTGTGCTTGCAAACCAAGCACACCTAGAAAATCTTTTCAGTGAAGGGTTTATTTTTCAGTAACTCGATCTCAGCTCTGCCGCAGAGCCGACGGCTGGTCCCAGGAGCAGATTCCCCTTTTGTCAACTACAACGCTGATGTCAGGCAGTGGCGAAGTTTGTAAGCGGTTAGCTCTCAAACCATAATGGTTTGAGAGATGCCACTGGGCACATTTTTGTTCTCTTTTTTAAGGGCTACAAAATAGGGATTACTAATTTTGAAGTATTACTATCCCTTCAACTGCCACTTTGTTGTGTGTCAGTGTGTTTATGTGTACCCATATAATCTTTTGTCTTTTATCAATAACTGACCGAGAAACGGCCATACGTTTCCTACAAGAGAAAGGAGTTTTACATTACAAAAGAAATTGCTCTTCAGGTTATGAGATGAAATTGGTATTAACAGGAAGATAGAGATGGAGATGTTATAAGAAAAACAAGAGGTCATTCAGTTATAGGATTAGCAATGTCTAACATTAATGAACCCTAATACTGAAGGTATTCAAAAGATAATCTTACTGTGCCAAGTTGGATTTCTCAAACCTTAATGGTTTGAGAGACATAAGCACTTAAATCTCCAAAAATAAAAACACAGGGATGGCGCCCAATAGTGTAATACAGTAAAACTCTCTTTGAGCAAAAAAAACAGTAGTAAATTTACTCACATTTATCCAATGTCAGATACAGGGGATATTCTGAGCTGACCGTTAGGCTCACAAGGAAATCTCACCGTCCTCGTTCGGTGTTTCACACTCCACCGCTCCACACTCCGCACACAACAGGATCTCCACAACGTCTAATCTTCCAAAGATATTTATTCAAAACAAACATATAAAATATACAACCTTATGGTTATATTATTTTATTGAGGCTTGAGAAAGCTGTGGAATACCGCGTAACGCGTAGCCTATTTTAATTGTACAACATTGATGTTGTATATTTTATATGCTTGTTTTGAATAAATATCTTTGGTGTGAGACACCGAACGAGGACGGTGAGATTTCCTCGTGAGCCTAACGGTCAGCTCAGAATATCCCCTGTAGCTGACATTGGATAAATGTGAGTAAATTTACTACTGTTTTTTTTTGCTCAAAGAGAGTTTTACTGTATTACACTATTGGGCGCCATCCCTGTGTTTTTGTTTTTGGAGATTTCTGTGCCACTTGGGAGGAGTGTGAGGAGTATTGGCAGCCTGAGAATCATCAAAAGTGTACCTGTGACTGGGACAGGTTTAAACCCAGCCTGCTCATGTGCTGTTTATCATATATTTGCTAAACAGCCATTACATTTGTGAGTACCCACGTGTGGGGTGATTTTGGTGGTGGTAATATACACCTGGATTTATTGCACTAGGGCGCTCCCTATTGCTTCTCTCTTTTTTTCACTTTCTCCATAAGCACTTAAAGTTCCCCACTCCTGCTGATGATCTGTAAAGCTGTCAGCAGTGGATCTGAGTCATGCGACTCGGTGGCTCTTCAGCAGAGCTGAATGAGCGCTATCGAAAAACAGATACTTCACTGGAACTGTCCACAAAGTGCGCTTGGTTTGCAAGCACACTTTGCAGACCATTCAACTGAAGTATTTGTTTTTCGATATTGCTCATTCAGATCCGCTGAAGAGCTGCTGGCTGGTCTGGGACCCGGATCTCATGACGTCAGCTACATGCTAATGTCTGGATAAGGGGAGGGAGGGGGAACTTTAACCCCTTAAGGACCAGCTTCGCACACACGGTGCGGTCACTTAAGGATCATTTTTTTTCATTACAGAATCTGATTCTGGACTCCCAGAATGGTGTGCAACTGCGCAGGGAGCCCAGAATTCCATGATGGTCCAGGACCATCATGGGTCCTTAAAGTGTTAGTAATGTCCATAAAAAAGTTTTTTGCATTTAGAAGAGCTTAAAAAGCTGAGCTAAATGCAAATAAATGTATCTCTCAAACCGCTATGGTTTAAGAGATACAGGCATTTAAAGTTTGATCTCTCCTACTGACCGCTGTAAAGCTGTCAGCAGGAGATCCGTGTCGGTCCACACGGAGGCGCTTGAGCAGAGCCACAATCTCGTTATTTACCACGAACCCCTTCATTGGAATGGTCTAAAACGAGTGCTTGAAAACCAGGCACACGTTTTAGACCATTCCAATGAAGGGATCTGTGGTAAATAACGAGATTACAGCACTTCTCAAGCACCTCCGTGTCGACCAACACAGATCTCCTGCTGACATATTTACAGCTGTCAGTAGGACAGATCAAACTTTAAACGCCTGTATCTCTTAAACCATAGTGGTTTGAGAGATACGATTTTTTACAATTAACTCAGCTTTTTAAGCTCTTCTAAATGCACATAACTTTTTTTGTGGACATTACTAACACTAAGGGTATAGCAACCCATGATGGTCCAGGACCGTCATGGGTCCTTAAGGGGTTAAGCACTTATATCTCTCAAACCATAAAGTTTTGAGAGATCCAACTTGACACAGTAAGATTATCTTTTGAATACCTTCAATATTAGGGTTAGTTAATGTTAGACATTACTAAACCTTTACAAATCAGGGTGTACAATATCAATAACATTCATCACATAACAGTTCAGAACCCTGCAAGTAGTGGAGAGAATAGTGGAGGGCAGATAACAGGAAAGATCCAAGTGGCTTTTATTCTGTTTAATAGAAGTATTTGGCAAAGCAGAAATCATATACTGCATTCTGTTATATATTTTACAGGCGTTTACATTTGGTCACTGATTTAAAATATAGCTGGACACTAATATTTATTACCATGAGAAGGCAAACTTTACATCATTCTAATGAGTCAGGGTGGAGCTCTCTGAATAATCTAACTCGGACTGATAAAGCCGAATGTCTATTGTGAGGCAATACGAACTAAAGACCTAAAACAGAACCCAGCAAATACATGAAACTACAAACACTATGCATTCAGTACAGAAACTGATGTACCAGACTTCTGGATGAAAAACACCTACCTAAGTAAGTACTGGATTAAACTACAGGTGGCGTTTTCACTGGTTAACTGACAACAAAACGTAATGGGACCCTACTGAGAGATGCAGTCGCCCTGTGTTAATAATAGAGTGACAGCTCCCTCACTGCCACCCGACGAGAGAGCCTGCACTCCAGGAACCATTCTACTAGCAGCACCATTTAACTGAACTCTCACCTAGGACCGATATCATCCCTCTTTGTACAAGTATAAGTATAAGTACCCTAGACACTCTCACCAACCCTAATTACCGTATACCCACCAACCAGCCTGCGTATCACATAGGAACCAAATAGAAGCTATAGGAGGCAGCGAGGAAGCCAAAAGTAAGGACCACTTCCGGGTATGACGTTACCCGGACGTATCTTAATCACTATAGAAACGTAGAACGCAAGGTTGAGGCTAGTTCCCATCCACTAGAGGATCCTGTGATTTCACAGGAACCATGTGACTACAGAGGTCATGTGGTCCAGAGAGAAAGAGGAATTAGCAGGTGGGAAACTGAAATAGATAGGAAAAATAGACAGGAACTGCTGCTGGTGTAAGAAATATACACACTGTCTCTTGCTCTCTGTCTCACACTCACTATCTTTCTCAGTCACACTTACATTGTCTCTCACATTTTCTCACTCTCTTAGTCACACACTCTGTCTCTCTCTCATACACACTGTCTCACTCGCACTGTCTGTGTCTCTCACCCTCTGTCTCCCACTCTCTCACCCTCTGTCTCCCACTCTCTCACCCACTGTCTCACTCTCTCTCACCCACTGTCTCACTCTCTCTCACCCTCTGTCTCACTCTCTCTCACATTCTGTCTCACTCGCTCTCACCCTCTGTCTCTCTCTCTCTCACTCCCTGTCTCTCTCTCACTCCCTCTCTGTCTCTCTCTCACTCGGAGTCACTCCCTCTCTGTCTCTCCCACTCTCACACACAGACACTGACTCTCTCACACACACTCTCTCTCTCTCTCTCACACACACATACACACACTGTCTGTCTGTCTCTCTCTCTCTCACACACACACTGTCCGTCTCACTTTCACTGTCTCTCTCGCACTCACTGTCTCACACACACACTGTCTCTCTCACACACACTGACTGTCTCTCTCTCTCTCTCTCTCTCTCACACACACACACACTGTCTGTCTCTCTCTCACACACACACACACACTGTCCGTCTGTCTGTCTCTCTCTCTCTCTCGCATTCACTCTCTCTCTCACACATGCACTTACTGTCTCTCTCTCACACACACTCACTGTCCCTTTCTCTCTCTCTCTCTCTCTCACATGCACTACTGACTCTCTCTCTCACACACACTCACTGTCCCTCTCTCTCACACACTCACTGTCTCACTCACTGTGTCTCTCTGTCACACTGTCTGTCCCTCACTCACACTGTCATTCTTAGTCATACTCTCACTGTTTGTCTCTCAAATACTGTCTCTTACTCTTTTTCAAACTATCTTTCTCTCTCTGTCTCTCACTCACACACTGTCTCATTTACACAGTTACTTACACTGTCTCTCTCACTCACACTGTCTCTCTTACTGATAATATCTCTCTCACTCAAACTCTCTCACTGTCACTCCCTCAGTGTGCCTTTCTCGTGCACTTGCACTATCACTGTCTCACTCTGTCTCTCACTCACATTGTGTGAGACAGACAATGAGTGATACACATTGTGAGAGTGTTAGACTCACATTCACTGTCTTTTACTCATATTCACTTATACTGTCTGTCTCAATCACACTTTCACTCAACATCTGTCGCATTTACTTACACTGTCTGTATTTCACTCACACTGTCTCTATCTCCTCATCCATACTGTCTCACTCACACACAGTCTGCCTCTCACTGTCACTGTATCTCACACTGTCTCATTTACACAGTCACTCACTCTGACAGTTTTTTCACTCATTTACACTCACTGTCACTGTCTGTCACTTACAGTTTTTTTTCACTCCTGCTCTCACTGTATGTCTCATTTACACTGTCACTCTCACTGTGTGTCTCTCACACTGTTTTTCTCACTCATACTCATTCACTGTCTCTCATTCACAGTGGTTAGTATTTTGTTACAGGAATCAAATCAGGAGGTAGCGACTAGTACTGTAGGGGGTCCAAGTACAAGTTGATGTAAAGGTAATATGTCTTTTACACCAGGGGTCAGCAACCTTCTTCCACATAAGGACCGGATGCCGTGTGTGAATGGATGGGGGGCTGCATTCATCTGTATAGCTGCTATAGGGATAAATACAGCCTCCGTGAATTCCCATATCTGTATAGTAATATGTTAAATACAGTATAAGTAATGAAAATAAATTAAATGCTTACTCCAGCCACCATGACCATTTCAGTGATTTGAAGTAGTTATGTGGGTCTATTCACTAAAATTTGAGATTGTAGGTCAAGATGAACATTACTCTCGACCTCAAACAAACTCATCCTCCTCTCGAATGCACCATCTCGAACCCACAAAATGGTATTCGTTAATCTTTTTTGTGAGGTCGAGAGGAGGTCAAATTCCACCTCTGAGAATGTTGAGTTTGACTTAGGAAAAAAAAACTGCTAATTTTAATTTGCCTCCTATTATAGCCTATGGAAAGCAAATTGAAACTAGTGTTTTTTCTAAGTCAATCTGACCTCCAAACTCGGGTGCCGAATTTGAGTTAAAGGAAAAAATATTTAAAAAAACAAAACAAAAAGAAACCCTCCTGTCAAAAATGGGTACCGGGGGCTCCCCAAAGGGCCCCCAGACCCTCTAACATATATGGGGAGCCAGACCAAGTATCCCTGTCCCCCCCATAATTAAAACTGTGCCGGGAGCTGCCAATGCTCCAGACACCGATAATGAATCCCCCGATAATATCACCGGGGCTGGGAGCCTGCCAAATGGCTCCCAGAGCCCTCCTAAAAAAAATGGGCAGGGGACTGGTCCAGGGTCCCTGGTCCTTTAATAAAAATAATTACCCCCACCCCAGTAATACCCTCCAGGGACCAGCCCAAGGCCCTCTTAAGTGTCCAGGGTGGTGCAAGGCCCTGGATAATTAATTAAAATAAATTAATTAACCTCCCCCCCCTTAAGTGTCCGTGGCTGGCCCAAGGCCCCGGACACTTAACTAAAAATAAAATTAATAATATTAAAAATTATCCTATATACCCCCTCCTCCTTGCTCAGGTAGGGGGTAATGATTCAAAAAAATTGGCCCAAACCTGTAAATAAAAAAAATACCACCCTTTGAGTGCCATGAGGGTGCCACCCCCGGCACACAAAGGGTGCCCTGTAAATAAAATTATTATTATATCCCTTGATGATCAGCAACACCCTCGCTCCTCATCATCCAGCCCATGGAAAGGGGCCATCCAAAAATAAAAATATTCCACCTATTAATAAAAATATAAAAAGGTACCGCAAAAAACAAACAAACAGCGGAAGGCAGACTCTGAAGGAAATACGTGCCCGTGAGGGCAGATATTTGAAACTGCTGGAGTTGCGTCTGATTGGCTGACACCTACTATTGGCGGTATTTTTATAATAGGTGGATTTTTTTTTATTTTTGGATGGCCCATTTCCATGGAGTATAGTAATATGTTAAATATAGTATAACTAATGAAAATAAATTAAATGAAGATGAGGAGCGAGGGCTTTGCTGATCATCAGGGGACATATTTAATTCGTAATAATTTTATTTACAGGGCACCATTTGTGTGCCAGGGGGCTGGGCAGTGATTTTCATTGCCCACCCTCATGGCACTCAAAGGGGGGTATTTTTTTACAGGTTTGGGCCAATTTTTTTTTTTAATCGTCGCCCCTTACCTGGGCAAGGTATGGGTAGGGAGGATAGATAGGGTAATTTTTAATATTATTAATTTTATTTATTTTTAATGTGTCCGGGGCCAGCCTCTGACACTTGGGGGGAGGTTAATGTATTTATATTATTTAAATTTAATGTACTTATTTTAATTAATTGTCTAGGGCCTGGGGCCACCCCAGACACTTGGGAGGGGGGGGGCGTCAGGGGGGTATTCATTATTTTATACATGTCCCCGGCGGCTTTGGGCAAGTCCTTGGGGTGGGGGGTATTAATGGGGTGGGGGTAATTAATTTTATTAATGAGCCAAGGACCCTGGGCCAGTACCTGGTCCATTCATTTTAGCAGGGGGCTGGGAGCCATTAAGCAGGATCCCATCCACGGTATTATTAACGGGGGGCTGGGACCCATTTGCCAGGCTCCCAGCCCCGATAATAGCAGGGGAGGGGGCAAGGCCACATATGGGTATGTGTTAGGGGTCCTGGGGGCAGTTTGGGAAGCCCCCGGGACCTGGTATGTATGGAGGGGAACAATATATTTTTTAAAATGATTTATTTCTTTTTTACGTGCTGTATGCAACGCTTTGCGGGAGGGGGGTTGGATGTCAAAGTCAAATTTGCCTCCCATCTCAAACTCAATTCAGTTTTTAGTGAATAGCATTTTTTTTTTTTTCTTTTCACTGAAGGATGTTCAAGATGGGAGATCGAGATGGACGAGTTTATTTAAAGGGATAGTAATACTTCATTTTATCTTTATTTTATTTTGTAGGCATTAAAAAAACACGAAGAACGATATAAGTCTTATCTCTCAAACTTTTATGGTTTGAGAGATACTTACAAGCAAAGTTTCCCCTCCCGCTCCTTTTATCTAGTGTAAGCCATCTCTTCTCAGATGAGGAATCCAGTCCATTGACCAGACAATTAACAGCAGGGGACAATCTTCTTCCTATGAGAACAATGAAAGCCCTGCCCCCCTTAACAAGTTTTTCAGGTTTTTCCCTTATCTTAATTGAAGATTGTCCCTCTCTGCAGTCTACGTGGGCACCTCCCTTCTGATTTGGCTGAACAGTGTTACATCAGCAAAAGGGGCGGGAGGGGGATACTTTGTCATTGAATTAGTCTTGAACTACAACTCTGACAGAATTCAAATAACACTCTCCAAAGTCTAAATACTATGATTATTAATTAGAGCTGCTTTTATTATGAAACATTACTATCGCTTTAAGTGAATAGGATGCGGAGGTCGAGTTTGACTTAGTCTGAAAGTGAAACTCAACCTCCCAACTTTGCCTCCTCAACCTATACTCGACTTTTAGTGCATAGACCCTTCGATAGTAGGAGTCTGCATGTGCAGCGTTTCAGCTTGAAACACAGCACATGCAGAGATATCTGCACTTTTGTGCCAGGGGTAGTTGCACCACCAGCACACGTGACTTACGCAGCCCAGAACTCTGTTCCAGGCTGCCTAATATCAATTCTGTGCATAGAATGCATCTGTCGTCAGCTCGCTGTCCGTCATTCTTTTCCACTCACACTCCCTCCCTGGCTGCTACTCCCCTCCCTCCCCTTGCTGGCACAGAGCGCATGTGTGTGCTCTGAGCCGGCAAAAGGTCCAATCAAAGGCTTCTCAATGAGAAGGCTTTGCTTATACCTCGAGTGGCGGGTCCTGCCGTCAGAAGGGGGGTGTACTGTACTGTGAGCTTCACTATTAAGGTAAGTAATAGCTGATTTTATCTTGGTTCTTTAAAAGTGTTTTGAGGGGGCATCCAATTATCCAAACTATAATGGCCATTAGGGCAATATACTTTAAAAGAACCTTTATTGCATTTAGTGTTGGAGTAACCCTTTAAGGTAATAAATAATAAAATTTAATGTTTACAATCAAATTTTATGTTGATATCATATCCCTACTAAGCAAGGTTTTTCTATGCTATATAATAGGGCTTAAAATTTGAAGTCCTTTGCTACTAGCCAGACCTGAAAAGTTACTCGTCACTGCAAGTCACAGCATACCAACCAGGGCTGAATTTCTACTCGCCAGGGCTAAATTTTCACTCGCCATTGGCTAGTGGCGAGTGGAAATTTTGAGCCCTGATATCTGATCTCTGGTTATACACTGCTTTTGTAGCTGTAAAAAAAACTAATAGCCAGTCGGTGGAAACAAAATCATGAATTCACTTGGAAACAAATGGAAAATCAAATGAACCTTCAGATTAAAATGGAAAAAGTTTATTGGATGTCAAACTAAGAGCAGATTGAGTTGGGTGTACTGCATGGAAAAAATTGAAAAGTGATGCTCGGATCCTAGGGTAACAAGACTCTTGGATGGATTAATGTATTGGGTGATATATTCCATATGGCACATCTCCAGGCAGTTGATGTCCCATTTCCCTCAGGGTGTATGGTAAGGTTTGTTTGTGTTATGACTAGGACTGAATAGTAAACAATAATTGATATTGGCTTTATTAATTATGTTTGAATATTGCTATATATTTTGATGCATTTTATATGTATGTGTATAATTTTGTATATTGTAAAAGTAAGAAAAAATAACCTGTAAAATGTACAATAAAGAATTTATATAATTAAACAAAAACAATAACTTAAAAAAACAACAACTTATAATTCACTAGAATGTAATAAAATGAACCTAAGTGTATATGTTATGTGCTCAAATAAAACATGTTATTTCCATAAAATCAAGCTGTAGGTCTCGACCTTTTGTCACTGTGACACCATTCACTTTTTAGATTTGAAACTATACCGACAAGACCATTAGTTATTGTATACATTATTTTGTAAACCCACTGACAGGAATGTTTTTTTGCATGTATCTAGTGCTCATCCCAAACACACATTCACCTCAGTTCCATATACTCAGTTCTTGAGGGTCCTCCGAGGCAACTCCCAACAACATCTGACAGAGGAACAATTGGGGCTTATGAAAAATCGTTGGACTCTGGATATTTTATCACTACAGTCTTGATTTTGTGTTACAAATTGTAAATTACTTACTTTAGATTAATATTGATTCCGCTATGTAATATTTAATTATTTAGATATCAGAATTAATAAATTTAACTTGTATATCCCAGTTTAATTACACACACAGCATGGTAAAAATGGTTTCCTAGCATTGGAGAAATATTGGCAATATCTGTCGTGTAATTATACTCTATATTGTTCAGTTGTACTTCATAATAGTATTCAAAACTGTGTATTGGTTTAAATAAGTACGCTAGGACGTGTCATTACATCCTAACTTTAGTGGGCTTCAAAAACGTTGAGGTGTAATGACTCGTAGTGCACATTTGGTGTGAACACCATTACCTGGGACTCCCTTCAGTGTGCTGGGGCCATTTTCAGCGGCCCCAGACTTTTTGATGAGCTCTGTAAAAGGCATTTTTTTAAATGGCTTTAAAACAATCATGATGTGAGCAGGGTTTAATCCCTGCTCACACAGCAAAACCCAGGTATCTGTAGATACTTTGGGTCACTGGTCTGATAGCAAAGTGGCCCCCAGACTAACAGATGAGCTGTATAAAGTGCTGGAATTCAGTGTTTTATACAGCTCATTAAAGTAAATTAAATCACTGTAGGTGAGCGATTGGGCTCACCCGCAGTGCTTCTGGGCTGCAGAAGTTAAGAGGGGGACCTATCCAGAGTCTGAATAGACTCTGGCAAGGGACTCCCAGCCCTGTTCCCAGCTGATCTGGATCAGTGTTGGGCTCTGCCAAGCTGCCCAGCACTGATCTCCGTGTAATTGGCTGGGAAGCAAGCTGTATTCAGAATTGCACAGAATGTAGAAAATAGCCAGTAGATTGCTGCAAAATGCCACTTATCTGCTTTTTTAACTAGGAAATCCATCTTTTAATATCAGAATTGATATTAACCGCATTTCCTTAGGGTTTGGGGTAAGGGTAGGGTTAGGATCAGGGTTTGAATTAGGGATAGGGTTACAGTTAGGGTTAGGTTTAGTGTTATTTTTGGTGTAAGGTTATGGTTAACGCTTGGTTTGGGTTAATGCTGTCTTAGGGTTTGGGGTATTGTAGGGTTAAGGGTATACGGTTAGAGTTAGTCTACGCATAGGGTTAGGGTTGGTATTGTGTTAGGTGGGGGGGTTGGTAAAGGGTTAACATTAACAAAAAAAATAATTGACATCCTAGATGTATTAGGCAATTAACAATCAGGACTGATAGAGGAATCTATTTAGAATTATTTTTATTTAGTTGCACTGAATAAAAATGATATACAAAAATGTGAAAAATTCATTTTTTTAACATTGTATTCACACTTGATATTGTGTTAGGTATGCATATAGGATGTCAAATTAAAGCTATTTCTGTCCTTTACAAAACAATATATAATATGTATGGGGGCTTGTAAAGAAAAACCCTTAACTTACAGTGGAACAAATACATAGCGCAAATTCTAGTTTTTGTTTTGGTTCAGAACTTAGACAATTGTCTCAGTTTTTAAGAGGTTAATATTTTTTTTGACAATCTTTATTTTTATTAAAATTTTTTACAGTCAACAGTTTAGTACATATCAGACATGAAACACCATCAGAATAGGTGACAATATAACGATAAGAGGAATTTAAATGGTGTTATAACCCATAGAGTAGTGATTATCATAGAAACCAAGACAGCACAACGACATATCAACAATTACGGACAGTGTCAGTCCTTTGTCCTACAAACACCTACATGAACCTATATGAGGCCACACCATTCTGTGTATTCTGTAAGGTACCTTCATGGACCAGTGTGAGACATTCCAGTCCTGTCTGAGGTCGAGAATAGTGTAAGATGACACCAGCAGCTAGCTATCATTATCTCAAGTGTCACTAGATGTACATACAAGAAATCCAGAACAGGAGAGTAACAGATAAGAGCGAGGAGGAAGAGTATAAAGAGAAGGAAAGATAGGTAGAAAAAGAGAAAGATGGTAAAAAGTGTAGAGGAATGGCAAAAGAATGGCTCCAGTTCAACAAAGGACCCCCTCACCTGTTATCTGTAGCTGATACAAATGCCAGCCAGGGGGCCCAGGTGCTCCGAAATGTGTCCTCCCTGCAACAGTTTGCCTCTCTGCCTCTGCTCCCGTCCCTCTACTCAGCATCCTTCTGTTAGTAAGCTGGAGTAGGAGTAAGCTTCAGAGATCGGTATCTAGCAAATTAGATCGCTCCAGCTTACTAACAGAACGCCTCCATCATCGGAGGATGCTGGGTAGAGGGACTGGAGCAGAGGCAGAGCGGCAAACTGCAGCAAGAGCAGTTTACCTGGAAGTAGGATGCAGGGCACTGTTTAAACCTAATTTTTGTGCAAATAATGTTTGTTTTTTTTTTTTAAATAATAACATTTTAAACTTATTCGCTAAGCATAACGTGTAAAGGGGTGATAGATGCACTTTAAACACACACACACACACATAACAAAAAACTCCTGGAGGGGTAAGTTTAATTTGATTTTATATTTGTTGGTTCAACTACCTTATAAAGTTAATAAAATTAGATGTGTAATAATACACAAAATGTTATTTTTGCTTTATTACTTGTTTGGATTTTTTTTTTTTATTACTTGTTTGGATTTTTTTTTTTTTTCATTTTCTTAAAGTGTATAAATTCAGGTGCCTTTTGTGGGCCTTTAGCAACACATGATTTCACAGAAAGATCCACAACACCCTGATACTCGCTCTACAACGCTTTAACTAGCACGGGGAAAAGAAGAGTATAAACATGTTAATCCATGAAAATGTTCAGAATTCTGCTGCAGCCATTCTTCTTATAACCCCCAGCCAGAGGCGTCACCTCAGGGCCCCGGTGAAAGTATCCATGAAGGGCCCCTTGACACCCCCAAAGAGCATGATTTGGATACATTTACTTTTTCTTTTTGAACAGATTTGTATTTTTGTAGAAAAAGCTAGCAGTGGTCACCAGGTTAGACAGGTGAAGTACAATATGCTCCTGCTTTCAGTAAGTAACTAATTTCTGAGAAATTGCAATGTTTACATTGCAGGGTTAAGTTGGCCTCCAGTGGCTGTCTGCGTATTCCTAGTGGAGTCAGACGTCCTCACGCATGCAGAGTCCGTCTTCTATTTTCCCCATAGGAAAGCATTGATTTCATGCTAGCCAATGGGGAGTTTGAATGCACGCTCGGCATTGTAAGCTGTCTAGTACCCATCCTCTTACAGGAACTGTATTTCCTTAATTCAGAAAGGTCCTTTAGCAGGATGGGAACTAGCTGTTTCATTGTGGGCTGTCTAGTACCCATTCTAATACAGGACCTGTATTCCCTTAATGCAGAAAGGTCCTTTAGCAGGATGGGAACTAGCTGTTCCATTGTGAGCTGTCCATTTCCCATCATCATACAGGACCTGTATTGCCTTAATGCAGAAAGGTCCTTTAACAGGATGGGAACTAGCTGCTTCATTGTAGGCTGTCTAGTCCCCATCCTAATACAGGACCTGTATTGCCTTAAAGGGGAACATTCACATCCTGAAAACTTTTGAGCACTTGTTTAATCAGCAAATAAACATTAGGAATGTGCTCTTTTTTTTTTTTTTTTTTTTTTTTTTTACTTTTTAACCCCTTACCGCCCGAGGACGTACATGTACATCACGAGCGGATGTCCCAGGTGGACAGAGGACGTACATGTACGTCCCAGAAATCGTTTTAGAAATTGTTAGGTGGGATTTAAGTGCCGGCTGCGTTCGCATGCGGCCAGTCACTAAGGGGTTAAGATATTAAACTTAAAAGTTATCCACTTCCGCATACTGTAGCTGCATCAGGACTTCCCAGCAGTCTGTCGTTCTCCTCCCACCTCCCTCCCAGCTGCCCCCAGGAGCGCTTTCACGCTTCACTTCGGTGTGGTGTGAATGGCTCGTTGCGTTACAGGAAGCGGCGATTAGGGGAAAAAGGGTCCTTTAGCAGGATGGGAACTAGACTGTTCATAGTGAGTCAGCTAGTTCCCATCCGTATACTGGACTTGACCACTAGGGAGAAAGCTAGATCCCATCCTCAGAAAGGACAAGGGCCTGCAGGATGGGAACTAGTCACAACCCAGTGGGGAAGGTTGTATCGTCTTGAATCAATGACTGCAGGGAGCTTGCTTTTAGAAATGAACGTATAACGCTTATAGTACTGTAAATGTCAACAATATATTCTTGTTATTATACAAAGAAACTGCAGCTGTCATGAGGTAAACCAACAGGAATCGTACTGGCATTTGACTCATTGAATACCACTGATCTCTAAACCATTGCTATCCAATGCATTGGGTGGTTTAGGCATTTGGTAGGCTGAAGTCCCGGTTGACCCGTTAAGATAAGGGAGGGCAACTAATTGGTAATTTGAAGATTTAGTTTTTATTCCTCGTGGTACTGTTGATTGTCACCAGGGCATACTGACAATACCCAGGTCTTGGGCCCCTTCCTCCGCATCACTCCAGCCCACCTCCTTTTGATAGTTTTATGTTGTGAAGTAAGGTGGGTGATACCACAGAGTTAACATTTGAAAATGAGCGATAACATTGATATTATAGTTCTTATAACTGAATTGGAACTTCCTTTGTAAGTTTTGTGGTGTCATTTGTGTAACTCCACTTTAGTTCTTACACCACAGATCTTTGATACCACATAGTTTATGGTTGAAATGGAGCTACAATTACCAAATGTATCTCCATTTCATCTGTAAGGTATGTGATCACTCATGTAGTTTCTTTTCAATTGTAGTACCACAGAGATTCCAATTGAAAAATAGCTACACTATTGATACCACACAGTTTACAATTGAATTTGAGCTATATTAGTGATACCAGATATTACAGTTGAAATGTAGCTGCTCTAGTAATACCACAGAGTTTACAATTGAAATGGAGCAACAGAAGTGATAACACAGAACTTACAACTGAAAATGAGCTAGAATGCGAGTTGTATTGGTTGTGTAGCTCTGTTTCAATTGTAAGCTCTGTTCTATTCCTTATGTTTCTTTATTTTCATTTGTACACTTTGGTCCTAGGAAGGGTTAACCCAGCCAGGCCGGGTCAGGATACCGGAGCAGAAATGTCAGCCAAACTGGGTTGGATACGGAAACAGGAACGTCAGCCAGGCCGGAGCGGTACACAGGAACGACTCTGGAGAGTAGACAGGCTATCCGGTTCGGTACACAGGCGCAGGAACATGAGAGAAGTCAGGCAGGCCAAAGAGGTACACAGGAATCCATAGGCAGGCATAGCACTGGCATAGAAACACCACGAAAGGGTGCAGGAGCCCAGTCTATATAGGCAATACTGGGCAGACTAATCACAGGCAACCAATGGAAAGCACCCATAGCTAACTGACAAGAAAAGCCAACAATCACGGGCACCGTGATACCAGCCTTGTTATCTTGGCAGCTGGTAGCCACAGATCCACAAATATACTGTCTGAATCACTAATTTGGTTCCCCTGCTGACTGGTAGCCACAGATCCTCATATACATTGCCTGCTTGACCTCTCCCCCACAGCCTTGTTCACCTGCATACTGGTTCCCATGGATTCCAGTGTACATGGTCTGACCCCCCCCCCCCATCTCTGCTCCCTCACCCACAAATTCCCCAGATCCCTCCCCAGCATTGTTACCCTACTCACTGCTAGCCACAAATTCCCCACATGCTCTGTGTGACCCACCATGCCCTGGCCACCAGTAACCACA
This sequence comes from Rhinophrynus dorsalis, assembly GCA_037306005.1. Classification (NCBI taxonomy): domain Eukaryota; kingdom Metazoa; phylum Chordata; class Amphibia; order Anura; family Rhinophrynidae; genus Rhinophrynus; species Rhinophrynus dorsalis. The sequence continues at coordinate 418,788,482 of CM074721.1, forward strand.
GATCCCCATATAATCTATCTGTAACAGAAGCTAAAGGATGCTGGGTTGTCCTTAGCCGTCTTTCCGTGTCTCTCCGTTCTGGATGCGGCTACAAGTGGGTAGCCTGGCCGGTGGAGCAAGATGAAAGACTGGAATTCCTGAAGTGCTGGAAACAGTCACTGACAAAAGGCTGGAACACATACTGGAAAGCTGAATACATCGATTTAGACCACTGGAACATCAGCTGCCTGCATAGGGAAAAAAGGGGCCCCTTTAAACCATTCAGAATGCTGCCTGAATGGGGGACAGAGGGGTCCCTTTGAACCATTCAGAATAAGGACACTGTACTCCTTCTTAGTTCCAAACAACTAACATTTTATTAGTGAACTTTCTGCTCTTTTATACAGAGTAAACTACATTAACTTGAGGGGCAGTGCAGGAAAACATAATACAATCCAGCAGATACAATGGGAAACAGCAAATGGTGGAGACATCACACAATGGGGTACAATGGACTGTTGGTGTAGGGGCTGTAGCCACAGATCCCCATATACACAGGGGTTTCTACTACACCTGGCAGGCCCCTTCTCAGTGGCAAGCCAATGATCCATGACAGCATTCCCAATGGGTCAGGCCACCCCTGCTTGTTATACAGCGTATAGTTATAGTTCTGGTGAGCAGACAACCATAAGTAGTAACTATATGCTGTATAACAAGCATTGTTCTGGTGAGCACACTACCTAAGGGTCAAATTTTACCCCTAGATAATGTCACGCTCTCAAACATTGTTGCTACTAACATTTTCCACTTGCATCTAATGTAACACTCCTCCGCTACATATTTATCAGTTTCTGTCGTGCTGACGTTTTCATCCGAATACCCACTAGGGTTACATACTACTGCATTTCCAATATTTTATTTATTTAGAAAATGTTTTACCAGGAAGAATACATTGAGATTTCTCTCGTTTTCAAGTATGTCCTGGACATATTGCTCATTCCTTTTAATTAATTTTTATTTACTTTTAGGCACATATAGCTTATCTTTTACTACCAGTGTGTTACAAACGGTATGCATCCATATATCCCTAATTGTTTTCTTTTAATCATTTTTTAGTATTTATTTTTTACTTCATTTGAATAAAATATTTGATTTACTAATGCCCGATATTCACTTTGTATTATATCCATTCATATAACAGACTATACTTAGATTTCTGGTGCGCTGTCTCTCTTTTTCTTTTCTACATGTATTTGAGGAGACCTTCGGCCTCTGCTCAGAGATAAAGTGCCTATTTAATGTGCCTTCGGCCGTTATGAAGAGGTAAGGTATGTGTCTGAGGTGATTTTTAGCCTTTATGAATAAGGTAAGGCACTAATCTAGTGTGGCCTTCACCTATTACGACAAACTCTGGCTTCTGCAAAGAGGTGAGGTAGCTACATGGTGACTTTTGGTTCCTTAGAAGAGGAAAATCAAATGCCTGGGGCTACTTTCGGCCTCTGCGAGGAGGAGAGGTATGTATGTATCTTTATTTGTATGTATCTTTATTTATATAGCGCCATACATGTACACAGCGCTTAACAGAAGTTGAAATAATATAATACAAAACTACAGAACTGGGTTAAGAGCATTAAGGTTAAGTACAATCATTAAATTATTTGTGAGGAAAAGTGCAGCAAGGGAATCATACATTAGGAAAGGGACCCTGACCCCCAAGGAGCTTACAATCTAAGCTGAATTCATAATAACAAACAGAGACAGTGGGATGAGGATTATAAGCGCGGGTACAAGGTATGGTGAAAGAATTGCAGAATGATTCTGCTGTGACTGTCAGTGTGCAGAAGGAGGACATTGCTATTGAGATGCCTCCCTGAGCAGGTGGCTTTTGAGGAGACGCTTGAAAGTGATGATTGTGGATGACTGGCGAATGGTGATGGGGAGGGCATTCCAGAGTCGAGGTGCAGCCAGTGAGAAAGCTTGTAGTCGAGAGATGGCTCGAGTTGTGTAGGGAGAGGACAGGAAGAACCCTTGAGAAGACCGTAGGGGACAGGAAGGGGTGTAGTGGGAGATAAGGGCAGAAATGTAAGAGGGTGCTGAAGAACAGAGTGACTTACAGGAGAGGAGGAGAATCTTGTAAGAAAAATTATACTTTATGGGTAGCCAATTGAGGGATTTCAGGAGGAGATGAGATGGAAGGTATCTGGGAGCAAATGTGGTGATTATTGCAGCTGAATTGATAACAGATTGAAGTGGAGAGAGATGAGAAGCAGGAAGACCGGAGAGTAGAATGTTGCAGTAGTCAAGTCTAGAGAGAACAAGTGCCTGAAATAGTGTTTTAGCCGTTGATATGCAGAGGAACGGACAGATTTTTGCAATATTTTTTCGGAAGAAGTGACTTGTTCTAGTGACAGCTTGGATTTGGGGGGAGAAGGTTAATTTAGAATCAAGTATGACCCCAAGACAGCGTGCTTTGGATACTGAGTGTATAGCACAGTTTTCTATTGTGATAGAGGTAACGGTCTTTGGCGACCCTCGGCCTCTGAGAAGAGGTAAGGTAACTAGCACAGCTATCTTTGGCCTCCAAGAAGAGCTAAGGTAACTATGTCTCTAGAGGATGATTGGGAACGAGGTGAATCGCACAACCATGTGGGATATTGAATGGAGGGGGAAGTGGGAGTTCATACTCTATGACGTGGGCAGGGGGATGAGTGATGCCAGGAGGTCCTGTGGATCAGTACCGAATATGGCCACTTGGAGTCTGGACCAGAGGAGTCCTGGGATCTGTATGGCGAGCGTATTCGTTTTGGGTTGTGACTGAAGTAGAGATACGTGAAGGGGAGAAGAACCCTAGGGCCTGAGAGCTCCTCTGAAGAGGTAGTCCCGGCGAGAAGGCAAGAGAGAGTGGAGGAGTGTTCGAGAAGCATGGGTTTTCTCTGAAGGTGCGCGTGCCTGAACGTGAATGAAGTCCCCAGAAATGTGAAATAATGAGCTTACCTTGTCTTATGGCCTGACGATCTGAAAGAGAATGTAGGAACAGATGAGTGGGAGATTCCAGGTAGATGACTATTTGAGAAGCGGAAATTGACGCATAACTAGGGTCAGCTTGTTCAGTAGAGACCCTGCTCCTATACACAGATGAGGGAATATAAAGCCTGGAAGGAGTACAAGACCATGGAGGTATAGGAGTGAAAGAGACGGAATGAAACGTTATGTTGTATGCGTAAGGTGTATAACTAGCCAGAGGAGAATAGCAAGATGCTGTTTAGCCATCAGATACATTGCAAGAGGACAGTTATTTGACACATCATGAATACTTGGAACTGCCAGTGCAGGGCTAGAGCACTTCGCTATATTTCTAGGGAAAGGTAACCAGCTGCCTCTGTCAAGAGGTAAGGTAACTATTCAGGAAGTAATGAAGAGGTAAAGTATGAATACGAGGTGACCTTCAGCCTCTATGAAGAGGTAAGGTACCTGTGATTGTTTGTGACCTTCGACCTCTACGAAGAGGTAGGGTATGGACCTGAGGTGACCTCTGGCCTCTAAGGAGAAGTTAGGTACTTGTGAGTGTGACCTTTGACCTCTGCGAAGAGGTAAGGTATGAACCTTGATTGCCCGTTTGTGTAAGAGGAATTAGAAGGCTGATTGAGGGGGGAAGATGGACAGAGGCTATGGGAATGGCTGGCTGACTTACAGTACTGACAGACTGGAGCATTAAGACCGGTAAAATGCCGACAGAATAGTTTGTTGTCTAATAGGCTTCAGTCTGTCACAAAGTCAAATTGACCCAGCGCCAGCGGTGTCGCTGGGGGGGGCTAAGGGGGCTGAAGCCCCAAGTGTATCTGGGGCAGCCCCGAATGTTGTTGTCAGTCACAAAAGGAAGGTATGAATGGCATTACGTAATTTGTATGTGCCAGTCAGTGCCTTTCCAACAAGCAGCCAATGAGAGAGGAGAGTTTTGTAAGGTTACCCCGTCTCATTGGCTGGCTAGTACTTGTGACATTGGGGATGGTGGTGCAGTGCTGTTGTAGTGGAGCAGAGCGGTGAAGGAATGCAGGCAGCAGAACAGGAGGCCTGAATAAAGATAAAGAAAAAGTCTGTTCAAAGGCAAGGAAGGGGAAGGATGGTTAGAAAAGGGACTTGAGGTGAGAAAGAACACAGCCACTTCACTGAAGAATGTAAAGTGGCAGCACCCGCTTAACCCTTTGAGTGCCAGCGATGTACCCAATGCATTGGATACCTCTCTGGCACTCAAAGGGTTAAATGTCAGCTTGTCCACGAGTGCTGAGAGCCCAACTGAAGAGGATTAACCATCTGAGTAGTCTGGGGCATTAGTATTCACATAGCTGTTGGCATGCTACATATGAAAGTGCAGCGCTTTCGCACATGGAGAATGTTTAAAACGTAGCGTGCCAACAGCAGAGCGAATTTAATGCCCCAGCAACATAATTTGGTTTTCCTTATTCTGTCCCCTGGATTTATCACAGCAGAGAGACAGGTTGGTTCATTATCAAGTCTAAGGACTGCCAGAGAGGTGCTATCTACATTGCATTGCAAAGAGTTGCATCCCTTGGCATCTAAAGGGTTTATAGCTGCTTCCTTTCCCTCTGGGTAGCTATTAAGCCGACATGCCAATCCTTCTTGTTTGATTCTTCTGGTAATAAGTTAACCCTTTGAATGCCAGAGAGGTAAAATGTATTGCAAAGCAATGTAGGTACACCTTACTGGCAATCAAAAGGTTAACTTGGATGGTGGCATGTAATGGGGTACTGGCCTGGATTTAGGTAATTGAATAATAGTCTGGTGTCTTGTAATGGGGTAGTGTCCTGGTCTCATGCAGTTGTCTCATCACAACTAATGATCTAGTCGCATATAATGGAGCAACAGTTTGGTCTCATGTAATGGGATAATGGTCTGGCCTCATGCAAAGGTGAAGTAGTCTGGGCTTGTGGAACAGAATGATGCTCAGCTGCATCTAGTTTCATGCAATTTGATAACATTTTGATTGTTTTTCTTTTTGCAATCAAGTGCCTTATACTTGGCTTAGTGTGTGTTTGTGACTGCGTGTGTGTGTGTGCTTATGTGTGTGTGTTTGTGCGTGCGTGAGTGTGTGTGTAATTGCATTCCAGTGTGTGTATGTTTGTGTGTGTGTTTTTTTTCCCCCATATGTATTTACTGCATTCTGGTGTAGGAGTACTTGAAGAATGAGTCAGGTGTGTCAGGGGCTAATTGGGTGTGTGTCTGCGTAGAAGTGAGAGGAAGGCCCAGATTGCTACTCTGCCTAGTGCCCTATGGAGTCTTGATTCTGCTCTCCCTCATCCCACTTGTTGCTGGAACGCAGCAAGAGGTGCGGATTAGCAAACGCAGCAAGAGGTGCGGATTAGCAGTGCACTTAGACCACTAATTCACCATCCTAGCTTCTGGCCCATGGATATCCTTTCATCAGATTTTTTATCATGTTGCTGTTCCACAACCTCTGATTTGTACCTGATTCTACTGGGTTTCACTGAGGTGACAGTGCAACTTAAAATATCAGGTAGAGCAGAGCTTGTTGAATTACTTTGTGATCTGAGAACAGCACTGCCATGGTGACCTCTGCTATTTACAGAAAAGGGTAATAAATTAAAATAAGTCTATGTGTGGATCTGTGATTACCAGTGGAACAAGGCTGGTATGTCAGACTGCATATGTGTGATTCTGAATTCCAGTGGACAATCGAATAAAGCTGGAGCCTGGAGTGCCAGAATGTGTATGTGTGGATCCTTTTACTACCAGTAGACAGAGGTGGCAAACTGTGTATGAGTGATTCTGTGGCTACCAGTGGAACAAGGCTGGAATGTCAGTGTATGGGTGGTTCTGTCCCTACCAGTGGAACAAGGCTGGAATGTCAGTGTATGGATGATTCTGTGACTACCAGTAGAACAAGGCTGGAATGTCAGTGTATGGATGATTCTGTGACTACCAGTAGAACAAGGCTGGAATGTCAGTGTATGGGTGGTTCTGTGCCTACCAGTGGAACAAGGCTGGAATGTCAGTGTATGGGTGGTTCTGTGCTGACCAGTGGAACAAGGCTGGAATGTCAGTGTATGGATGATTCTGTGCCTACCAGTGGAACAAGGCTGGAATGTTAGTGTATGGGTGGTTCTCTGCCTACCATTGGAATATGGCTGGAATGTCAGTGTATGGGCGATTCTGTGGCTACCAGTGGAACAAGGCTGGAATGTCAGTGTATGGGTGGTTCTGTGCTGACCAGTGGAACAAGGCTGGAATGTCAGTGTATGGGTGGTTCTGTGCCTACCAGTGGAACAAGGCTGGAATGTTAGTGTATGGGTGGTTCTGTGCCTACCAGTGGAATATGGCTGGAATGTCAGTGTATGGGCGATTCTGTGGCTACCAGTGGAATAAGGCTGGAATGTCAGTGTATGAGTGATTCTGTGGCTACCAGTGGAACAAGGCTGGAATGTCAGTGTATGGGTGGTTCTGTGCCTACCAGTGGAACAAGGCTGGAATGTTAGTGTATGGGTGGTTCTGTGCCTACCAGTGGAACAAGGCTGGAATGTTAGTGTATGGGTGGTTCTGTGCCTACCAGTGGAATATGGCTGGAATGTCAGTGTATGGGCGATTCTGTGGCTACCAGTGGAACAAGGCTGGAATGTCAGTGTATGAGTGAGTCTGTGGCTACCAGTGGAACAAGGCTGGAATGTTAGTGTATGGGTGGTTCTGTGCCTACCAGTGGAATATGGCTGGAATGTCAGTGTATGGGCGATTCTGTGGCTACCAGTGGAACAAGGCTGGAATGTCAGTGTATGAGTGAGTCTGTGGCTACCAGTGGAACAAGGCTGGAATGTCAGTGTATGGGTGGTTCTGTGCCTACCAGTGGAACAAGGCTGGAATGTCAGTGTATGGATGATTCTGTACCTACCAGTGGAACAAGGCTGGAATGTCAGTGTATGGGTGGTTCTGTGCCTACCAGTGGAACAAGGCTGGAATGTCAGTGTATGAGTGATTCTGTGACTACCAGTGGAACAAGGCTGGAATGTCAGTGTATGGGTGGTTCTGTGCCTACCAGTGGAACAAGGCTGGAATGTCAGTGTATGAGTGAGTCTGTGGCTACCAGTGGAACAAGGCTGGAATGTCAGTGTATGGGTGGTTCTGTGCCTACCAGTAGAACAAGGCTGGAATGTCAGTGTATGGATGATTCTGTACCTACCAGTGGAACAAGGCTGGAATGTCAGTGTATGGGTGGTTCTGTGCCTACCAGTGGAACAAGGCTGGAATGTCAGTGTATGAGTGATTCTGTGACTACCAGTGGAACAAGGCTGGAATGTCAGTGTATGGGTGGTTCTGTGCCTACCAACAGACAGTGGAGCAAGGCCAAAAAGACAGGACTGAAAATCAGTCTCCTTCTTTCCACCTGTCTCTCCCTTCTACCTCCCACTACTTATTATCCTTCTCGCACCACTTTCTCTCCTTCTTCCCCTTTCTCTGTCATTCCTCCCCTGCAACTCTACTTCATTTATATTCTCTTCCCTTTCTCCCCATCTCACACCTTCCTACCTCAGTCTCACATTCTGCTCACAGTCTTTTCTTCTGTCCTCAGTTCTTCCTTCCTCTCGCAGTCTTTCACCTTTCTTATAGTCTCCTTTCTCCCCACTCTCTCTATAAGCCAAGGAAAAACCCTGAAAACTATTTTCCACCCGGCCCTGCAAAGATTAGAACTGGCACATGAAGGTGTGTGTGTGGTGTGTGTTTGTTGCTGCCCTCCTGCTGGGTGTTCTGTAATTCCAGTCAAAGCGCTGTTTCCCGCTCACTTGCTGCTTACAGCGTCAGGTGTACACAGGCTGGCTGCTGTCCCAGCAGTGTTTGTTTGTGAACGATAGCAGAAATGGGCTACTTGATTGTACTTGCTTTGCAATGCATTGCATACCCCTCTGGCACTTAAAGGTTAATTAAACAGTGCATTGGAAGCACATCATGGCCCTCCATCTGCTTTTTAACTACAACTTCCATCATAATCAGCAGGTTATTGGCTTGCTGTGGTTGATAGGAGATGTAGTCCAACAGCTGCTGGGAGGCCATGGATTGCCCATCCTTGGTGTAAAAAAGGTGGGCAGGAAAGTCTTCTTACACTGTCTTTTGTCTAACCTCTTCTCTCTTTCTTCCCACTCAGATTCTGCTCCCTATCCATTCCCCTCTCCCACCTCCTCCTTCTCCTCTCTCCCTGCTCAAGGCTCTCTCTCCTCTCTCAACTACACTATGGTACTTTCTCTCTCCCCACTCTCTTTCTCTCTCCATTGTTTTCTTCTTTCCAGCATACAAGTCCACATACACATAAATTACACATGTACTTATTTAAGCATACACACACACAAAGAGAGATGCACTCACACAAAACAGACAGGTGCACACCCACACACGTGTGCACAGAGAGAGGAACCAATGGATATACACAAAAAAAAGGAGACATACGCACAAACACAGAGACAGAACCATATAAAATCTATCAACTACCACTGGCAGCGGACACATTGTTGAATTTTGCCATGGACTCTAGCCCCAGATCTTTTTGTAACCTAGCAATGCCTCTGGCCAGCATAGCTGCTTAGCAGCAAATGAGCGATGATAATCGTAGAAAGTTTGACCTCCATATTTGTATGCTAGGTCTGCAATGGTGAATAAATATTGGTCTAGTTCTTGTCTTCTGTCAGGAAATGTGGAACACAGGATGTCTCTGTAAATGCTAAAAGCAAGGACAAATTCTGCCAAGGAAAATTTTTTGGACAGCCGGGGATCCTTGGCTTTAAGGGTGACTGTTACAGCTCCACAATTGACGGCCCTGTGTTACGCTAAATCCTGGGAAGCAATAAGCAGGAGAGCTAAATGAATTTCTTTGCCTTCGATAATGTCTTTGCGGATGTGTTGTGGCATCATGTGTGTGTGTGCGTTATAAGAGGGGCAGTGTTCTGTGATGTACCTGGCTGTTGGCTGAAAACAGGTGGACTTTATTGATTACCCTGGAATGATGCTTATTCCAGTACAGAAACTCTTGTTTGAATGTCACCAACTGCTGCGCCTAAGTTGGAGACTGCTGAACCTAGCTCTGTAAGATGGGTTATATGATTTAACTGTGAATTTTGTGAATTGGCTGGTGAGGCAGGCAAAGAGGGTGTGTGGGGTAATTCTGGTGAAGCGAATAATAATTTGAAAAGTTCTGCTTTTCATGCTGATGCTGAATATGGGATATGTCTTTTGGACAATTCTGCCATAAGTCTGGACATGACCCAGTCCCTGATTGAATGGCTTCTTGGTGCTGGAGATGTTATTGCTGTATTGGGGATCATGTTGTCTGAAGTGCCCGCTTGTTCTTGGTTTTCCATGGTGCTAAAACAACAAGTATACTAGGTCTTAGAAGGACTGGGGCAATTCAGATATCTATAATTTTTTTAAGTGACCTTTGGCCTCTGCGAAGAGGTAAGGTGGTAAGTGAACATCGGCCTCTGCGAAGAGGTAAGGTGGTAAGTGAACCTTCGGCCTCTGCGAAGAGGTAAAGTGGTGAGTGAACCTTCGGCCTCTGCGAAGAGGTAAGGTGGTAAGTGAACCTTCGGCCTCTGCGAAGAGGTAAGGTGGTAAGTGAACCTTCGGCCTCTGCGAAGAGGTAAGGTGGTAAGTGAACCTCGGCCTCTGCGAAGAGGTAAGGTGGTAAGTGAACCTCGGCCTCTGTGAAGAGGTAAGGTGGTAAGTGAACCTTCGGCCTCTACGAAGAGGTAAGGTGGTAAATGAACCTTTGGCCTCTGCAAAGAGGTAAGGTGGTAAGTGACCTTCGGGCTTTAAGAAGAGGTAAGATGGTAAGTGTACCTTAGGCCTCTGTGAAGAGGTAAGGTGGTAAATGAACCTATGTCCTCTGTGAAGAGGTAAAAGTGGTAAGTGAACCTATAGCTTCTATGAAGAGGCAAAGTGTATGTAAACCTTCAGCTTCTGCAAAGAGAAAAGGTGGAAGGTGTACCTTTGGTCTCAGTGAGGAGGTAAGTGGTGAGTAATCTGTAAGTTGAACCTTTGAGCTCTTTAAGAGGTCAGGTGCAAGTTACTTGACTTGCTAATTGGACGGTAATTGTGAATGTAACTGAATTGGTTAAACACTTGGGGAGCTTATAATATTGCGATTGCACCCTTTCTGTGCTGAGATAAGTTTGATGTGAAAATTGAAGCTTGTGGCTACTTGAGTTAGGAGAGAAATGTAAATTGAATTAGGTGAAGTAAGATACTTACCTGATTTCAGATGGTTTGGATACCTAAAGGATTATTGAAAGAGTTATGCCTGTTTATTTTTAGTGGATGAATTGATTTAATTGAATGCAACCTACCAGTGATTTAGGCAATTGAAAACAAGTGACTTGAATATTTATTTAGGATAGTAGAGAAATTGCTTGTAGTATCTGAGTCAGCTATGAAATACATGAAAAGGGGGCATGAGTATTCCAATCAATTTATAGAGCGTAATAATGAATAGGTTCTTACCTGCTAAAGCAACTTGATTTAATTGTAGCTTGAAATAACTTAAAGGAACTGTAATAATCCTTAAAGGATAATACATATAAATTAGGTTTCTGGTAATTAATTGAATGAGTATCTTGTCATTGACAAGAGAATAGATTAAAACTTATTAGAAGTAGTGCATAGTTGATAAGTTAAATAATTGAACTCAAGTTGATAGCTTGGAATTGAATTATTGGAACGATGAGACATGGTTTAATTGACGCTTATATAGTCTAATAATGATCTTATGAATTAAAGGGTGCAACTGTGATGCTTTATTTGATTGATACTGAGCTATTGAAGAGTGAGGCTAAGCTCTATAGACTTTATGAATAGAAAATCCTTCTGATTAAATTTGTATTTATTGCCTAATACAGGGTTAAAAAGTGACATTTATGCATAATTGAGATATGTGCAGAAATTTAAAACATTCAAATTAGTAAGAGGTTAAATTCTTGAAAAGGTAACTGAGCTTGTCAAGCAATTGGATGCTATCGCTTGAAGTGTGACTTGTAGTAGAATTACAAAACGTTATATTCTACTATGTACCTGGATTGAATATTGTATAAACTGAATGATTGGTCTGGGCACCAACAATAATACCAGTCTTAAAACAATTAGAATTAGCTAAAATAGTAGCATAACTGAACAGGAGCTGATCCTGTGATATGCTACTGCTCAATTGTACAGCTTCATATGAGGAACAATATGAATGATGAGTCTTAAATAAAAGTAAATCATGCTGTTTTGTTTGCAGGTTGGCTTGCTTACTTCAAGCCAAACCCAGCGCTTACAGTTTGAGAAGAAGTCAGAGACACCTCACGTCTTGCAATGATACTGAATGCCGGATCTATTGAACGCAAAACTGGAGGGAGAGCTCACAATACGGTGAACTGAGTGGGGAGGCCTGCGATTTTAAGGCTTGCAGCCCCTCCAACAAACTCAGGCTAAGCCTTTAACATGTTTGGCCTCTGACGTGAAGTTAAAGATTCATGGTTAGGAGATGGATAGGGAAGTAAAGAAGAATAGGAATAATCAGTGAGCAGATGAATGAATGATGAATAACTCTGTGAAATCAGGAAATATAGCCACTGGTTTGACTCTGGATTACCCCCCAGGCTTCAAAAGGAGTCCGTAAGGTTAACCATACGTGAGTGCGATGGAATGCTTGAACGAGTGTTAGCGGGCGGTTTTGCTGAACGAGTGGCAAGCAGAATAAAATATGGTTCACAACCACAGCACACACAATTATTTTAACCCCCAAAATCACACATCATTTATTCAGGGTCTCCAGGTCATACACTCAAGTCTGTGTGCTACCAAAGGAGACCTGAAGGAAAAGGTATTGATATGGCCTTTTTGCCTCAAATCATAACTTCTTTTACACTTACAGTGTTCCTTGTGCCAGAAGAGCTTCTGATCCAAGACATGGAAATCACAGCTATTTATACTCTCATAGCATACGCATCGTGTGCAAAACACAGCCAACAACATGTTTACAAACCTTGATATTAGTTATACCAAACTTAATCCCTTAACCACCCTTGACGGTCATAGTACATCAAGGGTCGATTTGAGTTAACGACCGTCATATAATTCTGGGCTCCCCCTGCGGCTGCACGCAGTTCGGGGAGTCCGGAACCGGAAGGAGCGGAAAAAAAAAATGCTCCGTGGTCCTTAACGGGACCGCGCCGATCGTTAAAGGGTTAAGGACTGGCCACAAGCACAGTCGGCACTTAATCCCTTAACGTCCAATGCCGTGCCAGGACCAACATGGCTGTCCTGCACTTAAGGACCAGCGACAGTCCTGGCACGGCACTGAATTCAGAGATTATAGAATTAAATGAAACGCAGTTAGTAGGATATGCACAGTTGACCGAAATCAAACTCAGCGAGCAGGAGGGACCACATATTTTTAACCTCTTACACACTAATGAATGCTAATTGCACTATCAGTGGCATTTAATATGCTAATTAAGCTTTCGGTGACCTTTCATATCCTATTGAAGCCTTTTCAGTGATGTTGCATGTGCTAATGGTGGGTTTCAGTTAAGTTGTGTTGCATCAGGAGACTCATTTTTCCCCAGAAATAAGTGTGAATGTTTCCTAAACTATACATCTGCTGAACGTTTGGTTAACAGGACACATGGGCAGTTTTGAATTAAATTTTCAAATATGTTAATAAAGAAGGAAAAAAGAAAAAAAAGACGACAGGTCCACTTTAATCATGTCGTTCAGCCCCATAGCATATTTAATGGCCACACATTGCTGGCCTTGGTATGAATGTGGTTGTCACTGTTCTAAACACTTCAGTTCCACCAGCAGGTAATTTTCATGCTTTTGTTACCATGTCCATTTTTCTCTTCACCATTTAAGTCATTCAACAGGAGCTGAAAGGCAAAGTGCATGTAGCTGGGGAGCAGAAATGTATTTTGAGTTTCCTCATCACCATATCATCTAAGTTACCCCGGTGTGTTATTGATCCTCTGTCTATTTCAGGGCTGTCCAAGTTCAGTCCTCAAGGGCCACCAACAGGCCAGGATATAAGGATTTCCCTGATAAATCACTGGTGAGATAATTAGTGGCTCATTCATCTTGACTGACTCATCTGTGCTTAATCAGGGAAATCCTTAACCTTTTGAGTGCCAGAGGGGTATGCAACACATTGCCTCTCTGGCACTCAAAGAGTTAAATCCTGGCCTGTTGGTGGCCCTTGAGGACTGAACTGGGACAGCCCTGGTTTAATACATGGCTGACTAAGCAACATAATCAGCTTCTCTGTATTTCTATATGGTTGATACGTTCTCAGCAACAAGAGTTTCTGGGATGTTTTAACATAGACTTGTCACATTACTGCAAATTTAGTTTGTTTTACAAAGAATGAAATGTTGTTCTTGCCATTTTTCTGTAAAAGTGAGTAAATAAGCTTTCTTTGTTTGGTGGAGTGACATTCTATGCTACATGCCTCCACAGGATGCCAGTTTTTACTGTTCAAGAGCAAACTTATTACTCGTTATGCTATTAGTGATGCACTGTGTATGTGGGCTCTGTCCAGACTCATTCATATACTGAATCAGCATATAAATGAATTAGTAAAGTGCCACAATTCCACCAACAGATAACATTTCATTTCTCAGGATCTATTTATATTACATGGCTAGTAGAACATATAGGCAGTTTTTTTTTAATTCTCTTTAAAATTGACGCTGTGAAAAGACAATTATTAACCTCTTATCAACTGGCCAATCTGGCGTGCGGGTGGCCGTTAAAGCTATTTTTTTTTTTTGGCCGAACAGCTTCTGGGATGGCAAATCGGTGTGCAGCCACGCTGCCATCCCAGAATTCCATGACATGCCAGGACCATCAATGGTCCTTAAGTGCTGGCACATTAAGGGGTTAAAGGCCAAATATCATGTAATGGTTGTCCTCTCAGCAAATCCGCTACTCACTCAGATGATAATCATCCTATGCACATTCATCACAGATAACAAAAAGCTTTGAAGAGGTTAACTCCTTAAGGACTGGCCGATTGCGCTCACAACCAGCACCTAAGGACCATTTTTTTTTACATTTCCACATCCGGTTCAGGGCTCCACGAATGGCGTGCAGCCGTGCGGGGAGCCCTGAATTCCATTACAGTCCTGGCACATCATGGGTCCTTAGGCTAGCCAACCCATGATGTGCCAGGACCATCAAGGGTCCTTAAGGGGTGCCTTGCATGTCTTATTTATCTGAATTAGTTAATCAGAGGATAGCTGGCTCAGTCAATACAGAGGGTCAGAAAACTGTGATACATAGCATCTTTTCCATTCTGACTCTGGAATCCTTTCAGTGTCACAGGGGTGTGCAGTCCGCATCCTTATGGTGCTGAAAGGGTTAAGTGAGGGCAGCTGGTGTCTCTGCTCTTTAGCAGACTGTCCTCTCGCTCCACAGGGAGCAACAGGAAGATCCCAACATGACCAACGTCAGGCTGGTGATGTTGGGATTACAAAGGCTGCTATTGGAACTTAGTGCAGGTGGTGAACAGCAAAGGAGCCATTGCCAAATTAGTGCAAAATTGTAAATCCATGGAAGGCATAGCAGATTTATAGCAATGTTAGCAGATTGGTGGTGGTTTCACAGAGATTTGATGGGGAAGACATCTCTGTGGATACTGACAATATGTCATCAACATGAACTCACCATCAACGCACCTTATCACACTTTAGTGCATCTTCTCCCAGGAGATGTATAGTTAGGAGATAAATACTTTTATTTCTGAAAAAGTCTCAGTGTAGCTGCCATGCCAGTTAAGCTCTATGCTGCACCAAGTGAATATGCCAAACTGTGAATCTGTTGGGCTTTTAGCCAATATGATACACTGAGTTTTTAAAGGGATACTCACACCTCCCCTGAACTTGCTCTAAGCAATATATGGTGTTAAATCACGTGCAGTGTGCTTTAAAACATTACTTGTTACAGTAAGTTAAATCTAATTTAAAGTATTAAGTATTACAGGTGTTCCTTGGCTGCTTTTGCCACAGATGGAGAATATAGAGGACTGGGAGGGTTTGGGAAGCAGGTGGTAGGCTGTAGTTCCTGTAGTGTATCGACCCCTCCCTTACATAATGGAATACACTGCTCCACTACTGAGTGGAAGTCATATGCTTTCAACACACTTAAATACTGTCTGACTGTAGTGTGAGGCTAAGGCAGCCTGCTCCAGCATCACCATCCATTCAAGCCTGGCTAGAGGACACAGCTCATCTTGATTGCACAGTGGTGTGTGTGTGGTAGCTCCTGGGGCAGAGCCACCATCCAAAGTGACACCAGTGTGGATGCCGAGGCTGTACCCTCACTGAAGTAAAAGGATGAGTCTGCACAGTAGGTGACATTCATCTTCTCTACCTTCAGGAAACCCAGGCATATTTTTCATTATATATAAACGACAAGTTTTTTTTTTTTTTTTGTTAATGGATAGCAATGTTAGTAATAAAGTAGATAGAGTCTTCTTTATAGTAAATATAACACATTGCACTATAATGGGCAATATTTTATTTATTTTTTATAATTATTTTTCATTAGTCCAAAAGTTATTAAATGTAGAAAGATCTACAGCAATCCCCTTCTGGGAGGCTCGGACTGAATCTGCAATCTGGTCCCGGGACCAGACGGATACAGCAAGGGACAAACTTCAGTGAGTAAATATAAAGAAAACCCTGCTCCCCTTGATGAAGGAGGACAGGATTTTCATTTGCTTACTGAAGTTTGTCCCTTGCTACATCTTTCCGGACCAGACAGAGATGCAGTGCGACGGGGCCAGAAATGTGTTACATTTACTATAGAGAAGACTCAGCAATCTACTTTAATAAGGGTATTTTTTGTGTGCAATCTCTCTATTGCCTGAAATTTCAGAGTGGAGCTGCTGCTACATCATCCTATGGACAGCTCTGGTCAGTTGACCATAAACCTATGAGTAGGCATAACTTTTTAATAAAACCTCTCAGCACTGTAAGCATCCTTGTTTTACTCAGGAGGAGAACACCTACAATATTTAGCTTTTGCATATTAAGTGTTACTATCCCAGTTTTCTGATTCATTGTACTGTGTACTGTGTACTTGAAGCAGCGTGTACCATGTGGATGGGACCCTGATAGAAGTGATGACACAGACAAATCACATTTCAAAATTGGCTTAGCTGTCTTTAATGTTTATCTGTTAAACTGTGTCTCTGCCTCTTTAGATAATAAAGTAGAATATAAGCACATAAAAACAAACAAACAAACAAAAAAAAAACCACGTTCTCAGTCAGGCATCTAAAAAGAATAACCATAAGCAGTTCTTAATGTTACAAACCCCCTGGGGAATGCTTAACCTTTCACAATTCAGGTTCAGATGGCTGTATGTATAAACAATGGTGTAGTGCAATTCTGGGGGCAAAGCAACTTCACCATATGGGACACAAAAATTCCACTTCATTTAAATGCAACAACACATTGAATGATAAAAGGGTTTCCATTGCATTACTAAGGAATGAGTTGGAAACCTCTCTAGCATTTAAGGTGTTAAAAAGCCCAGTTTAACTCAAGGGTAATCTGGGGATTTTTTTTATGTCCTCTGTGGTTCACATGGTTTACCTCAGACTTGCACTACTCCACTTATAAGCAAAAGGCCCTTTATCCACAATTATTCTCCTTTGGGTAGTCTGGTAGTGGTCTCCTTATGCATTCTAGGGATAGTAATGTTTCACAAAAAAATGCAGCTCCAATTAATCTTCATAGTATTTGGGCCATGTAGAGTGTTATTTCAATACTGTCAGAGTTGAAGTTCAAGAGTAATTGAATTATCAAGTATCCCCCTCCCACCTATTTTACCTAGTGTAATCCACCTCCCCTCAGATGTGGAATCTGCTCGCAGTGAGGGACAATCTTATTTCTGTGAGCATAAGGAAAATCCTGCCCACTGAAGATTGTCCCTTGCTGCGATAAATCCGGACAGTCTTGCTGCTGAGATAAGCACTGTTACATCAGTAATAAGGGCGGGAGAGGAATACTTTTATCATTCAAATACTCATGAACTACAGCTCTGACAGTACTGAAATAACACTCTCCACGGACCAAATACTATGAAGATTAATCGGATCTGCTTTTTTTTTGTGAAACATTACTCCCCCTTGAAGCAGATTTTCCTTAACAATTAGAACTCTGCATCCAGGCCAGGTTTCACAATGCAGTGGATGCCCCTCTGACATTCATGTTTCTACACACCAGTTAGAGTTAAAGGGATAGTAATACTTCATTTTAACTTTATTTTATTTTGTAGGCATTAAAAAAACATGAAGAATGATATAAGTCTTATCTCTGAAACCTTTATGGTTTAAGAGATATTCACAAACAAAGTATCCCCCCCCTGTTCAACCAGATCAGAAGGGAGATGCCCAGGTAGACTGCAGAGAGGGACAATCTTCAATTAAGATAATGGAAAAAGCTGAAAAACTTTTCAAGGGGGGAAGGGCTTTCATTGTTTTCATACAAAGAAAATTGTCCCCTTCTGTTATCTGTACTGTCATACAACCAGACTCACATCTGAGAAGAGATGGCTTACACTAGGAAAAAGGGGCGGGGAGGGGAACTTTGCTTGTGAATATCTCATAAACCATAAAGGTTTGAGAGATAAGACTTATATCATTCTTCATGTTTTTTTAATGCCTACAAAATAAAATAAAGTTAAAACGAAGTGTTACTATCCCTTTAACTATATCTGCTGCAGATTACAGAGAAAGGGGTGTGGCACACTACATCTTGGGGAATCTCAGGGAGGTATTTAAAGGTTCAGGGGTGTGCAACTAATTGTGAAGCAACACATTGCATACCCCCCACTTGTCCTTAAAGGGTTAACCCTTGTGCGGCAATACTACCAAACATAAAAACATCCAATAAGACTACACACTTAAGTGTGGTGATCAGTAATGTGTTTATTTATATTAATTCACAAAATGTGCATTAGGTTGTTATGTCCATCACAATGAAAGTAATTTAATGATGTATGTTTGTATAAGATTATATATATATATATATATATATATATATATATATATAAAAAATATAATGTTTCTCCATCTGTGTAAATATTCCACTACATATTTGAAAACAAGCGAAATCTCAATGTATTGTTCCTGCTAAGACATTTTTCTAAATAAAATAAAAAAACAAAAAAAAAAGTCTTAGGACCTTATGTTTAGGGCAAACAAACAGTGCCATAGAGGTCAAATACAAATTTCCCTTAACAATACAAATTTCCGAGGGACAAAGGGGTATCCAATGCTTTGCTTTGCAGGGGGATGGATACCCCCTCTACCACTCATAGGCTTAATTAGAGAATTTAACCAAATGAATACTAGGGAGGTTCCTATGCATTGTAAAAGCAACATGTTGGAGACTTTGCTAGCAGCCCATTTAAAATTATTTATTGAGAAAATATTTTTCCATAAAGAACACATTGAGACTTTTGTTTTCAAGTATGTCACAGAGAGCTTCTATAGTAAGTTACCTATTTACACAAAATAGAGAAATATAAAAAAATTAGTTACATATTGTTTTTAGATACAAATGTTAATTTATTTTTTCCCTTTATATAACAGTTGGTTTTCCCTAGAATAACTTCACTTTTCTTTTGAATAGGGTCTCTAGTTATTTCAAATCAGACTGTAAACATAAAAATAGCCTGTGAGATGGCTCAGTTGGTTAAGTTACCAGCTGTAGAATCTGTTCACAGCGCAAGGTGGTAGGTTCTAGTCCCAGCAAGATCAGCTCAGCCTTTCACCCTTCTGAGGTAGATAAAATGAGAGGCAATCTCAATGTATTATTCCCGGTAAAATGCTTTCACAAGACAAAAAAAAAAAAAAAAAAAGTCTAGTGGTTGAAATGAGTTTTAGAACATATTCTTGTCCAGAATGTGCCTCTATATATCAGTAGTATTATATTCAACATCCATGTGAGCAAAGCCATTTGCCAACTTAAAAATAAATCTAAAACAAGTTTGTGATCATGAAAAACACTGGATACCAGAATATAGAGCGGACAGTTTCCCTTTAACATTAGAAATATCAACATTCTAAAAATAAGTGGTTCTAAATGTATGTAATAGAATGACTTAACTGGGCAGGAATCCTTCCTACAGAGGTTGGAGGTTTCTGTTGATATATTATAGACTATTTTGAAGAGCCCGTTACACAGTGCCACTGCCAGCCAGTCACGTGGGCAATCATGCTCAGTAGTGACTGCCTGAGCCGCACCTGATACAGAGCTGGACACTCCGAATCAGCCGCGGCGCGGGCAGTCTCTACTGTGCATGATTGCAGCACGCCCAGCAGTCTCTACTGCGCATGACTGTCGTTACGCACGTTTTAGCGAATTATTATATAGGATATACACACACACACGCATTAGTATGAAAAAAAAAATTTGTATACTATATTTTTTTCATTGACACCCTATTAGAGATTTTCTGGTAACTCTTTTCACACTTTGGCTTATACAGAACAGCAAAATTATGTGAAGGAGCTTCTCTAGAGGATTTCTTACTCACTATTAAAGCATATTCTTGGTTGAGAGGAGGTTTGAACTATGCATGGATTTCAACAAGTAAATGTGTTTTTGGAAAAAAAAAAAAAAAAAAAAAAAAAAAAAGTTAGTATTTATCTCCCCTGAGTAAAACTTTACAGCTCAAAATTTGCACTTTGGTGCTGTTGCTACGCCATCCTATAGAGATTTATGGTAAACTGACCAGAGCTGCCAACAGAATGGTGTAGCAACAGCGCCACTGTACAATTTCAGGCCACTTTGATACTGCATCTACAGAATTCAAGTCTGAGCTGCTAAAGTGCAGCTATCACCAGTATAGTGCCTTATCAGCAGATCTGCTCCATGAATGGCCATCAGGAGTTGTTTTATGGCAATGCAGCCCTGGACTATTTAATCAATTTGCTCCCATCGGGGCTGACTTAGTAAAATATAATAGCCCTTTGAAAAAAAAAATGAGTCACTTTTTCCAATAGGTAAAGTTCCCTTAGTATACTTATGAACTGATTAAATTACAGGTACTTACATTTTTTTTTCTAAGAGTACTCAGTGTGTTCCTAGCTTTAACAGAACCATTTAAATATAAGGTTTCATAATGGAAATGCCAATATATTAAACTACAATTCCTCTGTCTATAAATAACTGATCCAACTCTTTCTCCATTGCCAAGTTTGTCCCTCGTAGTCCTTTCACTACTTCAGAGGCCCACTGGAAATATTCTTGGACTCTTTGTTCTGTCCAACCTACAGCAGATTGACATTGAAAAATAAATAATCTGTGTAAAATGGAAAATACAAAAAACATACAGCTTGTGAATGGCTATTTAACTAATCCAAAACTGCTGCCGATAAGTTAGGCTAAAACAGGGAAATCTCTCCTTGGAATATTTTTTTTTTTTTTTTTAAATGGTACAAAAATCATTTATGTTACTATGTTTCCCATTGAAACTGCTGCTGTATATATAAGCACGTTGGGACATTTTAGTGCCATTAGATTGTATTCAAGACCCTTTGAAAATGTCCCCATTCACTTATAAATGTTTAAATGAAAAACATAATAAATCTAACTTCTGTATAAAGGACACCTACCTAGATAAGTCCTTCTGTTAAATTAAAAGCTAATTATTCCATCATCCCATTTATACTCCTTGGATACTAAAGGTTATCAATGCATTGATTTGCAGTGTGTTGGAGGCCTCAAACTTCCAAGGGATTAAAGGGACAGTATTAATATGTAATAAATAAATAAATATGCATATATTGTAATGTTTATCATCCTGAATACAACAAGGATACTCCCACTACGGAAAGCTATTTTATTAAAAGAATGAATGCATTCAAACTTGAAATTTAGGTGCATTATCTCAACGGCATGAAATGTTACAGTGGCACTGTTGCTACACCATCCTATCAACAGCCCTGATCAGCTGTCCATAAACCTCCATAGGATGGAGTAGCTAAAACGCCACTAACTTTTCAGGCCACTGACACACTGCACCTCAAAAAATTTAAAAAAGAAAAAAAATCAAGTTTGAACTGAAAATTATGTTGACCAATAGGAGGCTGCTGCCACTTACAACAGTGTACCTCTGTTTTCAAGCATTATCACACAGACTTGCACCTTAGCCAACTTGCAACACAACCTACATTCACAGTTGGGTCACAGTTCTGCCGTAAGTGCTTGCTGCATCTTGACATTATTCTCTCAATTTCCTAGCTGGAACTCATTTATGGATTGCTTCAAATGTATACTTCTTAGAAGATGGCCGACTATCCGTTCAGCTAGATTTCACACTGAGGGTGGTAGAAGAGTTGGAGCAAAACAACTACATTATAGGGACATAAATGTTACCCAAAATGCCTATGCAATTAAATGGACCTTTTATCACATTCATACTAGAGAGGTCACCAATGCTAGACTTCGCTAGAGTTCAAGGGCTTAATAGGACCATTTAAATCAAAGATTTGAGTTGTTGTCCCCAATGGAGAAGATTGTTTGCTCCAGTTCTTCTTTGTACATCAGCAATCTTTAAATACCACACCTCTAGTCCTGCATGTATGTTGAATAGTGTGGATGAGTTCCCGTATATAATGTTGGAGTATATAATGAATGGCTGTATAGAACATAATTTCTACACAGATATGTATAAATGTACATGACACTAAAAGCACCTTATTCATCACGCTTAATCCTTTGAGTGCCAGAGAGGTATCCAACGGATTGCAATGCAATCCACTGGATAACTCTCTGGCACAAAGTGTTAAGAGGAGCAGTTCTGGAGCAAACCAGCTGCACAATAGGGAGACATTCAAATTCCTCATGATTTGTATGGGCTTTTAACTTCTTAAATGCTAGAATGCTCTCCAATGAATAGCAAAGTAATGTTTTTGAGACCTCTCTAGCATTCATGGGGTTAACCCTCTGAGTGCCAGAGGGGTACGTAACACATTGCTCTGCTATGCACTGCATGTCCCTCTGGTACTCAAAGGGTTAAAATCCCCTTTAAAATCAATGCAATTTTCATTTGCCCTTTATGGTGAAGCGGATTTGCTCTAGAATTACACCTCTGTAGTGTGATAAATCCGGCTGTATGTTTGTACAAGTGCACAGTAAAGATGATGGTTGTGATAAGGAGATTTATATAAAAAACAACTTAGGATAGCACTGCAAAAAGCAAGAATAAATTCCTGGGCACCAATATATACAGAAAAAAATTCAAGAATTCACTTGGACTTGTACGCTTGTATCTTTATATAAAGCCATACATGTACACTGTGCTTTACAGAATCAGCAATGACAGAATTCATAAATACAAAAAGGGGTAAGAGCAACAAGACTGAGTGTGACTACTGCATTAGGGGGAAGAAACTGCAGACAGGGAATGGCACCCTGCCTCAAAGAACCTACATACTAATTAATGAAAACATGTCATGGTTGTGATGTAGTGGGGCATATACACAAAGACATATGTAGAGAAATTCTGGTGTACACCAACTGCATTACAAGGAACAAATAAAAATGCCTGCTGATGTAATTGGGATTTTAAAGGGATAGTAATGTCAGAAAAAAAGTATTAATTATATGGTAGATACAATTAAAAGATAGTACTTGCACTTGCAGAACGGTTTGAGAGATATAGGAAAATAAAGATCTCTAGTCCCTTCCCTTTCTGCTTGACGAGCTGTAAAGCTGTCACAAGCAGATTCTGGTCGCTTGACCAGATGTGGCTCTTCATCAGTGCAGATATAATGATACCTAAAGATAAATACTTCGTCGGAATGGTCTATAACGTGTGCTTGCTTCTGATGAAGTATTTATTTTTAGGTATTGCTATGTCGGCTCTGCTGAAAAGCCGTCTTCTGATCCAGGAACCAGAATCTGCTTCTGACAGCTTTATAGCTCATCAAGAAGAAAGGGGAGGGAGTGGAGAACTTTATTTTCCTATATCTCTCAAACCATAACTGTTTGAGAGATACGAATAAGTGCAAGTACTCTCTTTTAATTGTATCTACCATATAGTTAATACTTTTTTTTACATTACTATCCCTTTAAATCATTGTGGAATATTTGGGGATTTGTCCCCTACATTGGCTATGGTTTGCCCCAGAATTTATCCATTTTTGTCTTTGCACACATAGTCCAACAACTGCACATACCTTCTGGCGTGCTGCAAGTCAGGTCTCGCAGGTTGTACAACTTGTCAGCTAGTTTTACCAGTTTGGCCTTATAGCTGCAGTGGGGTGCGTGCTCGATCTGCAGACGCTTCCGCTCCATCTTTGGTAACGTTTTGTCATCTGTGACTTCCTCTACTATCCTACGCACCTCTTGTCCAAAATGGGACTCAATTTCCAAAAATGTTGTGTCAGTATCTTCAACTGTGTCATGGAGAAGAGCTGCCTGTGAAACGAACTGTATAAATCCTTAAAGAAATAAGCAAATTCCTACATAACTTCAGGTTATAAAACTTCCAATTCATGACTCAAATATATCAACGGGGATGAACGAACTGAAAAAAAAAATAAGTGGCCTATAATCCCAGCAGTGCAGGAGGGGAGTTTAACACATTATGAAGAAATGCGTTGGACACCTCTGCTGTCAAAAAAGTTATGAGGACTCTCACAAATATGAGAAGGATTCATAGCATCTACTCCTAGCCAACAACTGAAAAAAAAAATACTTGATATGAAAGTTCTAGAAATAGTAAATTAGTGCTTTGTAATTAGAACCTCTCTGTTTTTTTGGTTCATAGATATACTTAACTCATGCTTGCTTATTACATATACTGTACATCTCACTCATTAGGAGCTTGCATGGTCAAGCAGAGTTCAAATGGTCATGCATAGCTATCTTAATCTATGATTAAGCACTTTAAGGTGATCTTTCACCCCTTTACAACTTTGCCCAAATAGTCTTGTCATATACCGTAGTGTATACATTTAAAAAAAGAAGCTTGTTTGACAAAATTAAAAAAATAAATACAGCTCTTTACCTACTTCTGGGCAGATTGCGGTTACCGAATCTATACCACAGTTTGCCACTCTGCCTCTCTCTATCCAGCCTCCTCTGATGAGGGAGGCTTTCTGTCTGTAACCTGCAGCGCTCTCATTGGTCAGAAAATCGATGTCTGCCAACAAGAGCACTCCAGTTTACAGACAGAAAGCATCAATCATCTGAGGGGGCTGGATAGAGAGAGGCGCAGAGCGGCAGACTGCGGTACAGATCAGGTAACCGCAGTATGCCTGGAAGTGCGTAAAGAGCTGTATTTATTCTTTTAACTTAGCCAAACAAGCGTTTTTTTTTTTAAATGTATACACTTTTCATTATCTACGATATATGACAAAACTTTTTAGGCAAAGTTGTAAAGGGGTGAAAGATCCCCTTTAATGTGCGAAATGTGTTAAATCTACAATCTGTGTCCACGTCTAAGTGTTACAATAAACCAATTGATTTTACTGACATGAACGTCAGCCTCTTCATGGGTTTGGTTGGATATTTTTTGTCATGCATAACGGCCTATAAATCTATAGGCAAAGCACATTTACCAAATATTTCAGGGCTTACAAATTTAAGTAGTTCATAAAGTTGAAAACACCCTTCTTTCCATATATAACTATAAAGCTACGGGAATCATACCTAAACAGATGGATAGCAAAAACGTGTCTGTCCTCCATGATCTAAAAAAATCGCCAAAGTTCCTGGCACTGAAAGGGTTTAAGGGACAGTTCCACATTATTTTGACTTTTTATATAATGCATGTACAGAATATGTAAAGACAAAATCAAATGGAACAGTCCCTTTAAGCATGGTAGCAAATGTCCAGGGGGTAGATTCACTAAGTAGTGATAAAGTGGAGATGACTTCTCCAGTTCCTATGTTATTTTACAGAGTCTAAGCATGAAGATCTCCATAGCTGAAGAAATTTAGTGCATAGCCTCCATAGAATAACACAAGAATTGGAGAAGTAATGAACTGGAGAAGTCATCTTCACTTTATCACTGCTTAGTGAATCTACCCCCATGTGTCAAACTTCTTATGCTACAGATGACCAGTAAGTGTCATATATTGTATAGAAACAATAAGAAAAAAAAATACCCAGGTTTACCTGCAGTACCACAGGATCTGTAACTCCAGCCTCATGAGTCAATATCCTAGCAACACCTACAATACAATATACACCAGCATTAATATGGAGAAACTGCATTAAGTGAATAGGCCTAGTAGAATAATCAGGATTATCCTGACCTCCACATGAGCAAAAACAACAATTATTTGAAAAATACATAAACTAAAAAGAAAACAGATTATCTATGGCACTAATGTAACCGTAAACTTTAGCTATTGTTGGATGTCAATTCACATCATCCTCAATCAGGAAGATTATGGGAGATGCATTCCAACAGCTGGGAGGTCACATGTTGCTCGCTTCCTGTATCAGTCATGAAGGTGTCAAATGGGTATCCAAAGCATTGCTACACCACTCCAGCACTCAAAGGGTTAATTCATTTTGAATGTATTTTTCTGAAACTAGTCATAGTTAGCTTAGTTTTGAGAGAGAGAAGACGGGGCAACGCTTGAAACAGGACAATATGCCAGCCAGTAATCTCCTGTACATTTAGTACCTATTTCAGACTGCGGGCCATAGGTATAAAAACAAACGTAGAGCAACTATGGCGTAACCAATTGTACCATACATATGAAATACAAATACGCAAGTGTTTTTTTAACCCCACCCACCCCATGCTAGGAGGTCTCCAACACCCTGAAAAGCGATGCTATGATGACCTATCTAGTTCCCTTTGGTACAGTTACGCTACACTTTTGTCTTTCTATTTTGCTAACCATCGTTTTTCATTAGGTTTTAGATTTAAGAGGTTAACCCTTGCACTGAAGTCATGAATTTAGGATTGCACATTTGTAGACAATCGTGATGCTACTAGAACTCTACATGAAACAGCAACAAACACAAACAGGTGGATGGACACATTCTTCTGATCAGCTATCATCCACCCTGTAGCTCTGACACTATAGCCACTGCGAATATCTATCTGAAGAACTGACTTGGCCAGGGCCCCTAGAATACAGATTCTGCTGAAAACCAGCTAAAACAGGACCGGATGAGTGATGCACTGCACACAGTTTGCCGTGTGAAGGATCAGGTTCGTTTTACACTTCCGTGTTCGTTTTATCTAGAAGTAAAACTGTAATGTCTAATGCAGATGAATTATGAACCATTTGAGTGTCCGAGAGGTATCCAACGGATAACAACACGTTTGATGCATCTGGCTCTTAAAGGGTTAAGGGCCAGAGTAACGGGTTAACATCACATCAGCACGGAAACAGTTGTATCTCTCCCAAGCCATGTCAGTTTCCCTATTCATGTTCAGTGCAAGCTGTAAGCAATAATACGAAAGCAATCACCTATAGGATGGTTTATATAAGGTGTTTTCCCGATGTCCTTTCTCCTCTGCTGTTTATGTTTTTCGGCTGCAAAGTTTGCAGCTTCTAGAACAAGAACAACGTCCGAACTCATTGCCATTCAATCACACATCGAAATAATCACTGACAGATAACACTGCGCATGTGTATAATAACTTCCGGCCAATACGCCGCCCCATAAGAGGGGAAGGGTGTGAGACCTACATCTATAGATATCCAAACTGGAACTGGGCAATGTGGCTTTTCATTTGTTGTTGACTATAACTCCCGGAATTATGGGAGGATTGCAGCTGTAGTTTAACAGCAGTTGTCCACCTTTCTACTTTAATATGTAAGTAAGGCATTGAAAGCAGGAGTTTTTTTCCTAGTATGATTTGTAAAGTAGTTTGCTTCCACCATAAGCGATATTTCCAGTGCCAAATTGCATTTTATAACTGAAAGTGCTTGTTTGTGTCTGTGCACCAATTTTGCAAGCTTCATTTTAAACCATATTTCCCTAAATATTTGAAGAACCAGACAGTTAAGTTGGTGAAATGTAGGTCTTGTCAACATTAAAAAAATTAATTTAAGGGACATTTTTACTTGAGCAGTCCAGTTACAGGGTTCCATGAGTGGTCCATAGTACTTCAGTGTCATGTTAATAGAAATTGTAGTATAACAAAACTTAACCAGTAGTGTTGCTACAATATAAGCAGAATAAGCCGCTGCTTAAGGACCCACTTGGTCAGAGAGACCCCTCAGTGCTTATACAAAATAACCTATACAAAATAAGATAGCAATGTATTCTTAAACGTACCAATATAAGAGTAAAGGGGGGCATGCAAATTTTTAGCTGGGGGTCCCCAAAAACCTAGACCTTTACTTACATATGCATAGACTTTAAACATTTGAGTACCAGAAGACAGCGGTGTCACAAGGGGGGTTCAGACCACATCGGGTGACTCCCTCAATGGGGGTGACAGCTGCTGTCCTCTATTCAGCTTCTCTTCATTGAATCTATTAAGACTCAGTGAAGGGAAGTGAAGCAAAGCTAGTTGACTGCACGTGCCTGCGCAACCTTCTAAACAGCACACCGTACGCAGTATGTCATTACGGCCCATGGGGGAGCGTGATGACGACAACAAAGCCACTGGTTATAAATAGGCACTTCACACGCTAAGGAGAACAGATGATTGGCCTGGGATTTCCAAACTACCTGGTAAAGACAATTGCAAGCTACCTGGGAGAGTGCACCTTCCATGTCGCCATGCGGTCGGAGATGTCCTCATCACATCCCATCCGAGCAGGCGTGCCACAGGGATCGAACCTCGGACCCTTTCTTTTCAACATCTTCACCAGTGACATCCCGACAGATCTGCATAAGACCGACCTGGCACTGTATGCGGATGATGTCGCAATCATCTCCCAGTCTTTCAGCGAAAAGGAAGTGGCAAAGAATCTGCAAGCATCACTAGATACCATCTCAACCTGGTACAGCGACTGGCGAATAGAACTCAACATCAGTAAGACAACTGCAACACTGTTTACCAGAAAGAAGATCAAGGAGCACCCGCACATCAGCCTCAATGGGGAGACCATCAAGTGGGAGAGCAGCAGCCGCTATCTCGGTGTGACCCTGGACAGCAAGCTCAACTGGGGAAGCCATATTGAGAATACTCAGCAGAAGGCAACAAGAAAGATGGCAGCACTGTACCCACTCCTGAAGACCAAGTCCATGCCACTACGGACAAAGATTAACGTCTACAAGGCAATCATCAGACCTACCCTGACGTATGCCTCCCCAGCATGGATCACTTGCCGTGAGCGACACCGGAAGAGTCTTCAGAGAGTCCAGAACAAGGCCCTGCGGATATCGTCCGGAGCTCCAAGATTCGTAAGGACAGCTGACCTTCACAGGGAGCTGGACATCGAGATGTTGGACGAACACCTAGAGAAGCTGAGTAGGAAATTCTGCCAAGGACTGGATCAGAACCCAAACCCTCTGATCACTGCCACCACTGCAAACCCCTTCGACCGCTACCGGCGGCCCATCACAGCGAAGACCCTGTGAAACTAACCCAACTGTGACAAGTCAACACAGATCAAGAGTAATCCAAACCTGTGACTTAAAACCCAACCCGAGAATATGGAGTAGTATGGCTCAAGCCTCGGTATCCAAAAATCACCGCTGATGGATAAAATCTATCAGCAAGAAGAAGACGACTGGCTAAGGAGAACAGTCCGGCTTGCCATTTTGCTTGCAGGGCCGCCTACCTAGTGGCTGTGCCTCTTTCTGACTGGAACGGAACGGTCTCGGGATAACTAGGTGAATCGGGGGACAGCTGGGGGCTGGGCTGCTGAACATTGCGGAGACACAAAAAGAAAAAAGCCAGGACCTTTACTAAGGCACTCAGCCAAGAGTAAAGCAGTAGACCAATACAATATAAAAGTAAAAAAAATATTTATTAAAGGGATAGTAATGGATTGTTTTAAGTGAATTTAATATTGTAGATATTAAAAAAAAAAACGAAAGAAATTGAGGCCAGTCCAATCTCTCAAACCTTTATAGTTTGAGATATATACGATTGCAAAATTCCCCCCTCCCTCCCCTTTCACTGATGTCAGGCTGTAGTTTACAGCAGGATATCCTGTCCCGGGACCGGTCGGGGGCTCTTCAGCAGAGCCAACAGAGCGATATCTAAAAACAAATACTTCAATGGAACGGTCTACAAAGTGTGCCTGATTTGCAAGCACACTTTGTAGATCGTTCCAATGAAGTATTTGTTTTTAGATCTCGCTATTTCGACTCTGCTGAAGAGCTGCTGACCGGTCCCTGTCCTTTAAGTGTGTACTTTGTGATAGCTAGTTACAGTGTTAACACAGAGTACTCTCATCAAGATACAGTATATCTACTGAGAATTAATTTATTCACTTCTCAGTAGATAGGAGGGAACCATGCTGTCACATTTCAGCATGGCTCCCTTCATATTTGAATTAAAGTGGAAAGAGTCAATCAGCAGCTCTATACACTTACAAAAGACCAGTGGGTGGGATTTATGCACTAAGGTTCAATACGGGTCCAGGTTTGTTATATTCTGGTGTATTTGCACCAGTTCCATCTCTTCATATGCACAAAAATGTCTTCACCCTCATATCCCTGTGAATACATATATCCCTGTGAATACACAACAAATATGCCAAAATCGCCTTCATGCCATGTCATGTCATGCCTTCACCAAGTTTACAATGGCTCATTTACAGAAATGCAGCTTTCTATGGAGCCACAGCAAAACACATTTCTGTCTGTACTGGGCTATAAACTGAAAGACTATCCTACATTCTGCAAGTATGAATCAGCTTATTGGTTGATTGACTGTGGACGTGAAACAGTTGGTCAGATACTTAAGGTAAATACAGAACCAGCAGAGCAGCTATTAAGAGGAACAGCTGCTTTGCTGATTATGTACAGTACTGTGTAAAAGTCTTAGGCATGTGTGAAAAGTAAGAATACTTTTAAAAAATAGACATGTTAATAATTTATTTTTATCAATTAACAAAATGCATAGTGAGTGAGCAGTAGAAAAATATAAATCAAATCAATATTTGGTGTGACCACCCTTTGACTTCAAAACAGCATTGTCTGCACACAGTTTGTTAAGGAACTTGGCAGGTAGGTTGTTCCAAGCATCTTGGAGAACTAACCACAGTTCTTATGTTTAACTAGGCAGCCTCAGTGGCTTCTCTCTCTTCATGTAATCCTAGACAGACTCAATGATGTTGAGATCAGGGCTCTGTGGGGGCCATATAATCACTTCCAGGACTCCTTGTTCTTCTTTACGCTGAAGGTAGTTCTTAATGACTTTGACTGTATGTTTGGGGTCGTTGTTATGCTGCAAAATAAATTTGGGGCCAATCAGATGCCTCCCTGATGGTATTGCATATGGAGAAGTATCTGCCTGTGCTTCACAGTATTGAGCACACCATTAATTCTGACCAGATCCCCAACTCCATTTGCAGAAATGTAGCCCCAGACTTGCAAGGAACTCCCACTATGCTTCACTTGTCTGCAGACACTCATTCTTGTACTGCTCTCCAGCCCTTAGGCGAACAAACTACCTTCTGCTACAGCCGAATATTTAAAATTTTGACTCCTCAGTCCAGAGCACCTGCTGCCATTTTTCTTCACTCCAGTTCCTGTCTTTTCGTGCATAGTTGAATAGCTTGGCCTTGTTTCCAAGTTGAAGGTTTCGATTTTTGGCAAGTCATCCATGAAAACCACTACTGATCAGACTGCTTCAGGATTGGTGTATCAGGATCCCACTGTTTTCTGCCAATTCTAAGCTGATAGTGCAGCAGATGAAGGATACATCATGCTTACTTCCCTTTGCAACTGGAAGATGTCCAGCAGTGCTAAGTTTCCTTGGCTGACCACGGAGTCGACGGTCCTTAAGGTTGCACGTTTTGTTTGTGAGTCTTCAAAAGAGCTTGGACATCACATATGGAAACCCCTGTCTGCCTTGAAATTTCTGCCTGGGACAGACCTTGCTGATGCAGTATAACTACCTTGTGTCTTGTTGTTGTGCTCAGTCTTGCCATGGTGTTTGACTTGATATTAACCCTTTCAGTGCCGGAGGCTCGGGCCATTTCCTGTACCCTGCAGGCCAGACACATTTTCAGCATTTTTGCTATCCTTCTGTTTACGCTTGATTTCCTCTTGGGATTTTTAGTTAAATATGGAAAACTATATATTGTTTTTTTCAGAACGAATTGAGCTTTCTCATGGTACCTTACATGAACAGAATTTTGCATCGTGCAAAAATCTATGATGTCATAATGACAAAAAAAAGTGAAAATTTACTAATTTTGCTAAAATCACATACTATGTATCAAAAACATTTACCTTGATTGAAAAAGTTTCAATTATTTGAAAAAGCCCTGAGTCCCCCGAGTAAAAAAATACCAAATTTGTATAGTTTTACCTACGTCCATGGCTAGCGTAGAGCCCTAATCACCAGCAGCGCAAAATGACATTTTCAACTTTATAAACTAAAATGCGCATTCTAGGGTTTTTGTGGTAAAACTGCCCTAAAACAGTGGAATAACTATATAAAACTATATATTTCTGAAAAGTAGACAACCTGCCGCATCTAATGAGGGGTACCTTACCTTCTTGCCCCAAGCCTGTTGTGCACAAATGCTTCCAGAAGGTGGCACTATAGGAAAAAAATGGCATTTTCTTACGTTTCTGCCCCTTCATCTGTATGGAAATCTGTGAAAACCATGGAATTTCCAACTGTATTCATTAGCTAGTGCTCTTAGGAGAAAAATGACACCTCATTGGTATGAGTTCCCCTACCTTAGTGGGCGCTACAAGTACCAAACTACACCTATTGCAACCACTAATTTTTCTAACATTTTCTCAAACATTACTTGTCTGTACAAAAATGGTTATAACAACTAGAGAAGTGAAGAAAGGTTACACAAACCATACCATTTTGGAAAGAAGACAACCTGCCGCATCTAATGAGGGGTGAATTGCCTTCTTACCCCAAGCCTGTTGTGCCCAAATGCTTCCAGAAGGTGGCACTTTAGGAAAAAAATGGCATTTTCTTACATTTCTGCCCCTTCAAATGTACTGAAATCTGTAAAAACCATGGAATTTCCAGCAGTATCCATTAGCTAGTGCTCTTAGGAAAAAAATGACACCCCATTGGCATGAGTTGACCTACCTCAGGGGGCGCTAGAAGTGCAAAACGACATCTACTACAACTTCTAAGTTTTCTAACATTTTCTCAAACATTACTTGTCTATACAAAAATGGTTATAACAACTACAGAAGTGAAGAAAGGGTACACAAATCATACCATTTTGGAAAGAAGACAACCTACCGCATCTAATGAGGGGTGACTTGCCTTCTTACCCCAAGTCTGGTGTGCACAAATGCCTCCAGAAGGTGGCGCTAATGAAAAAAAAAGGCATTTTCTTACATTTCTGCCCCTTCAAATGTACTGAAATCTGTAAAAACCATGGAATTTCCAGCAGTATCCATTAGCTAGTGCTCTTAGGAGAAAAATGACACCCCATTGGCATGAGTTGACCTACCTCAGGGGGTGCTATAAGTGCAAAACGACACCTACTACAACTTCTAATTTTTCTAACATTTTCTCAAACATTACTTGTCTATACAAAAATGGTTATAACAACTACAGAAGTGAAGAAAGGGTACACAAACCATACCATTTTGGAAAGAAGACAACCTACCGCATCTAATGAGGGGTGACTTGCCTTCTTACCCCAAGTCTGGTGTGCACAAATGCCTCCAGAAGGGGGCACTAATGAAAAAAAAAGGCATTTTCTTACATTTTTGCCCCTTCAAATGTACTGAAATATGTGAAAACCATTGATTTTTCAAATGTATTCTTTAGCTATGGCTCTTAGGAGAAAAGTGACACCTCATTCGTATGAGTACACATACCTTAGGGGGCGCTACAAGTACAAAACTACACCAACCTCTAATTTTTCTAACATTTTCTCAAACATTACTTCTCTATACAAAAATGGTTATAAGAACTAGAGAAGTGAAGAAAGGGTACACAAACGATACCATTTTGGAAAGAAGACAACCTGCCGCATCTAGTGAGGGGTGACTTGCCTTCTTACCCCAAGCCTGGAGTGCACAAATGCCTCCAGAAGGTGGTGCTAATGAAAAAAAAGGCATTTTCTTACATTTCTGCCCCTTCAAATGTATTGAAATCTGTAAAAACCATGGAATTTACAACTGTATCCATTAGCTATTGCTCTTAGGAGAAAAATGACACCCCATTGGTATGAACTGACCTACCTTAGGGGGCGCTACAAGTACAAAACTACTACTGCTACAACCTCCTGATTTCTCTAACATTTTCTCAAACATTCTTGCGTGTATGAAAATGGTTATAACAGCTATAGAAGTGAAGAAAATGTAGCGAAACCATACCATTTTGGAAAGAAGATAACCTGCCGCATCTAATGAGGGGTCACTTGCCTTTCTACCCCTAAGTTAGTGTGCACAACTATTTCCAGAATGTGGTGCTACAGAAAAAAAAAAAAACTTTTTTTTTTTTTTTTTTTTTTTACAAATCAGTCACTTCAAAGATACGAAAATGGTTCAACACCATGGGATTTCCTAGGAGGACCTCCTGCCAGCCTACGATAAATGGTACCCCACTGCTGTGGGATGACATACCATATTGGGTGCCAGGAGTGTAGCTACCAGTTGAACAAGGATGGGGAAGCAAACAGCGTATGTATGATTCTATGGCTATCAGTGGTCAGTCAGTGTACGTGAGGACCTGTGACTGCCAGTGAAACCAGGTGGGGGGAGGGACGAGGGGTCAGGCAGTGTATGTGGGTATATCTACCACTGGGCAGAGCGCAAGTATGGCAGTGGTGGTGGGGGAGGTAAGGTAGTACATATGGGGGATCTGTGACTACCACTGTGCACTGTAAGTCCCCCACATACACTGTTTGATTTCCAGCCTGAATCCAGTGCGTATTGGCACTTGGGTCTACCAGTAGGCAGTGGAACCAGGCTGGGGGGGTCAAACTGTGGGAATGGGACTGCCAGTAGGCTGTGTAACTGGGCTGGTGGGTAGGGTACGGGGGGGGATTGAGTCATTTTGTGTGCATGCCACAGGGATGTCCGATGCATTGCAATGCAATGCAATTGACCCCCTGTCGCACACAGAGGGTTCTTTAAAAAAAAAAAAAAAAATTCTTCTTTATTCATAGCTTGTTGGGTGGCCTTAGGGCCCCCCAACAAGCTTTGAATGTAAAGCAATAGTAAAAAAAAAAAGTCCTGTGTGTGCCACAGGAGGGGGTCTAAAATGAACCCCCTCCCCTGTGGCACACAGAGGGTTAATTTTTTTTGTCTGTTTTTTATAGACCTCATTGGGGGGCTTCAGGACCCTTCCTTATGTCCCCCAATGAGGTCTTAGTAAAAAGAAATATGGGCTAAAAGAATTGACCCTGTGAGTGTCACAGGGTTCTCCAGCACATTGCAAAGCAATGTTCTGGGGACCACTGCAGCACTCACAGAGTTAATTTTTTTTAATTTTTTTTTAATTATTATCAGACCTTGTGGGGGGACATCAGGAATTCTCCTGATGTCCCCCCAACAATCTCTGATTATAAAATACTAAAAAATATTCCTATGTCTGCCACAGGAGGGGGGCTCTGCAATGAACCCCCTCCCCTGTGGCACACACAGGGTTAATTTTTTTTTTTTCTATTTTTTATAGACCTCATTGGGGGGCTTCAGGACCCTTCCTTATGTCCCCCAATGAGGTCTTAGTAAAAAAAAATATGGGCTAAGAGAATTGACCCTGTGAGTGTCACAGGGTTCTCCAGCACATTGCAAAGCAATGTGCTGGGGACCACTGTGGCACTCACAGAGTTAATTTTTTTAAATTTTTTTTTAATTATTATCAGACATTGTGGGGGGACATCAGGAATTCTCCTGATGTCCCCCCAACAATCTCTGATTATAAAATACTAAAAAATATTCCTATGTCTGCCACAGGAGGGGGGCTCTGCAATGAACCCCCTCCCCTGTGGCACACACAGGGTTAATTTTTTTTTTTTTCTATTTTTTATAGACCTCATTGGGGGGCTTCAGGACCCTTCCTGAAGCCCCCCAATGAGGTCTCTGCAAAAAAAATACGGGCTGCAACAATTGACCCTGTGAGTGCCACAGGGATCCCCAGTGCATTGCAAAGCAATGCACTTGGGAACCCTGCAGCACACACAGGGTTAATTTTTTTATTTGTTTTTTTTTTTTTATTATTTTTATTTTCAGACCTCGCTGGGGCACATCAGGACCCCTCCTGATGTGCACCCAGTTATTGATCTCCCAGCCGATTGGGCTGGGAGCTCAATATGGCGACAGAAGGAGAGCAAAGGCTCTCCTTCTGTTCACTCCTACCTCCGGTAGGAGTGATCTCCATCGGGGAAAGCCTTGTAACGTCATCGGTGACTATGTCACCGATGACGTGGGAGGCTTCCCCCGGTCCCGCCCACTCCTACCCGGAAGTTCGGGTAGGAGAGGAGGGATAGGAGAAGCTCCGC
Organism: Rhinophrynus dorsalis; assembly: GCA_037306005.1. Lineage (NCBI taxonomy): Eukaryota > Metazoa > Chordata > Amphibia > Anura > Rhinophrynidae > Rhinophrynus > Rhinophrynus dorsalis. The sequence continues at coordinate 418,824,070 of CM074721.1, forward strand.
TTCTCCTTAGTAAATATTGATCTCCCAGCGCGATCGGCTGGGAGATCAATACCTGGGGGGACATGAGGAGTAATCCTCATGTCCCCCCACGAGTGCCAGGCAATTTTTTTTTTTTAAATGCGGCCACTGCATGCCGGTTATACCGGCCTATGCAGTGACCGCATTTAAGATGTACAACGTACGAGCTTGGCACAGCAGGTACAGCTGTCCTCACTCGTACGTTGTACCCACTTGGCACTCTAGGGGTTAAACTGTCTTCAGCAACCTCACCTTGTTAGCAGAGTCTGACTGTTAATGATTGTGTTTCAACCCACATATTAAATTGATGATCATTAGCGCCTGTTTGGTATAATTGTTTAATCATACACCTCACTATATGCCTACAAAATCCCTGACTTTGTGCAAGTGCACCTAGAAGAATGGATGCTGTTTTGAAGGCAAAGGGTGGTCACACCAAATATTGATTTGATTTAGCTTTTTCTTCTGTTTACTCACTATAGTTTTGTTAATTGATAAATATAATCTATTAACATGTCTATTTTTGAAAGCATTCATAATTTACAGCATTTTTTCACACCTGCCTAAAAATCTTGCACGGTATTGTATGTATTTAACTAATCTGTGAAGCAGGGCAGGGGATTATGTTATAACCCTTTGAATGTAATACTGGTGTGCAATGCATTGCAAAGCTCAAAGGGTAAAGGTAGGACTGGTGATGTTCTTGGTGGTGAAGACTGGGCACAACCTCTCTACTGTCCTCAGTATATACTGGTCATTATGCCAACCTCAAATGTTAGTGATTAAATCCCCCCTTGCACAGATATTTATTTGTACATAGGGTGAGGTTTGTCATATTCTTCAAGGCGAGGTGATAGCATTCCCTGCCTGTGTACAGGAGAATGGAGTGGGCTGACACCAGTCTGTTTAAAGTGCTATGCTTTTTATAAACTTCACAATGACAAATATCCCAGACAACTGTGCTTTTAATAAACTGCATAAGGGTCACTAAAGGGTTAACTTTCCACCAGTAGAATTCTGCCTTTTTTTGCCTAGTTTTCCTTCCTGCATGAATTTACAAGTAAAAGGAGGGAAAAAAGGTCTTAAATTATACAGAAATTCCCATGGGAAGGACAATAAAGTGTTCACACAACATTAGACTTCTGAATGCCATCTTAAATTTGACATTGACAACTGTTTATGTCGTCTATTGTCCAAAGTGTTAAAAAAGGCAATAATTTACAGTACAAAGGAATCATTTTCTGATTGCATAACATATTGTAACAATTAGGGTTACTTAAAGATTTTGAGATACTGAACATATACTTATGAAATCCTGAGTGATCATTTAAATTACACTAACAATTAGTTAGAAAATGGATAATATGCAGTCAACCTTATCTTTTGGATAATGTACACATTATTTGTACTATATCTTAAAGTGATGTTTCTTTGGTGGTACCCTTAGTTTAAATTTATAATCTCCGCTGGAATATATAAAACTCTTTAACCCCTTGGATGATATGGAGGTATGCAATTCAATGTTTCACAATGCATTGGATACCCCTCCCCCCATATAACCCATATCAGTATTATCAAATGTATTTGAATGCCAATTGGTACAAGTAACTTAAAGATATAGTAATTCTTATATTTCACACCATTTACTTCTTTTTTAACGATAAAAAGAGTATTACTTATATCAGCTACTTACTCTTAAAGATACTATATCTCAGAAGTTGTTCACGTTTTATTATTCTGCCTCCATCCCCTTCACCTGACATCAGACCCTTCTCCTTGAAAGCAGCTGAATTAAACTCTTGATCAATGGAGCCGAGGTTGTCATGACAAGCCTACTCTGTGGTCAGACAACGGAGCCTGTGTCGTGCAGAAGTGTTGTAAACAAGTTCTGAGAATTAGCTGCATTGTAGCTTGTGCTGGGAACTCATTTACAGCACTCACAAACAGGATAGTTTCCTCAAACATCTTCTCGCTTCTTCATAGGAGAGGCTGACATGAAGCTAAGGGAAGGGAATTTAATGAAGCAGAACTCCTTAAATGAATAATGCCTATTCTACACAAGCCAGCTTTCCCTCCAGGTTGTAACAATGATTTCCTCTCCTGGTGCCCCCTTAAACTTGGGGATTATGTGGAACAAAACCCTCAAATGTCTCCTCGCCAGGTTGGGCTGCCAGCTTTCCCTCCAGGGGTTTTCTCTCCAACAATTTTCTCTCCTGGTGCACCGTCAAACTTGGTGATTGCGTGGAACAAGACCAGATGATTCCTTTCTCTGTTATAGCTGACAATCTCAAACTCCCTCCAAATGATCACACATTTAATAAGGACAGTCGCACATAATACAGTTCCCTAATCTGGTCTGGTTCAAGGGCCAAAGCCACAACCATCTCTTACGTATACTGGGGGTTCATGGCTTGGATGTCAAAACCAAACATATGCTGGAATGAGAGGGGGGGGGGACTCCCAGTGGAAACTTGGATTAAAATTTGGGCTAATGCCACAAAGTATGTAAAATTGCAGCACTCAAAGAAAGAGCATAAATTATTGCACAGATGCTACCTTACACCAATTAGGCTTAATAAAGTTTATCCCAATCAGTTCCCCATGTGTTTAGAGGATGCTGGGAGCATCTAGGGAATTAAAAATATGTCACCATGCAGAAATTCACTCCCCTGCTCTCTAACTGCTAGGCCACATTATCCACAGTTTGAGTCCTGGCTACATTTCACAGATCCAGAACAAAATGTGTTGGGCACTTAGTACACTACCAGTCCTATTGCCACTGCCTACTTCCTCTTTAATCTTACTCCGGAGCTCATAATGACACACGCACCTTTCCTGTCTCCTCTTTCGCTCCTTTTCTTCTCCCCTCAACATGCAGTTGAACATGCTTCTTCTATTCCTTTCCCCTTCTGTCAACTCATATTACATTGTTTATTGCATCTCCAACAATTAAATGTTATTACTTGACCTCTTTGACCCTGTCTTACAGATATTTGTTGCCTGATAATCTGATTTACTAAGCACGCAGTTACAAGTTATCTTCCTCCATCCCTTCATTCTCTTCTGTATCTGCCCAAAAACATAATAAATCATAGGTTCAGTATTTCTAAGAGCAACTGAGAGTAGTCACATTCTTTAACAGACACCAACATCAAACTATAAACATGTCCCTGTTACCTATTTGTAATAAGTGAATGTGCTTCCTTAAAGTGTTCAGACAGGAGGAGGGTCTCTGGAAACACCCAACGGTGTCCAGAGCATTAGCCACCTCCCCTGTTTGACAGGCTCTTGAGCTACCATCCCCAAAGTGATGCACGGCTGGCTTCTGTGTGACCTATTCAGTTCTATGGATGTGCTCCCAGAAATAGCTGTACTTCTGAAAGCATGCCTCCCTCCTTTTCTCTCCAGGAACGAGAGGTGGTTTTTAAAAAAGGTTGCATCGTCTCCCATTAAAGCAAGGGCAGCAGGGTTATATCAGGCACACAGAGCCCCCAGAAACACTTCAGGGGGTTCTAGATTACATTCAGGAAATAGGGCCATTTTATGGTACAGTATAATCCTCCACCCTGCTGCCACCTGGTTAAGCCCTGCCCACATTATATTGTAAATAGTGTCACCTGGACATCCTCACCTTAACCCCTTTTTGTACACCAGGGGCTGGGGTAGGGAAGGTTATGCTGGTTGGAGAGTATGGAAATCGTACCCAACAGCTGGAGGTCCAACAATGGACTACCCCTGATCGTAGAGCACTGATGTGTGCTGTACAAAAGACCAAACTGAACTCTGAATAAGCAAACAAATTGCATTTTTATTTTCTATTTACACGTTGGATGGATGAAGTGTTTTCTATGTTAATGCATTCTGTTGTTTGGGTGAATGAATTCTTATGAGCCTTATACGGCCTTATGCACAAAAGTGGGTAAATCCTGAAGCAAACTAAATGCACCATAGGGAAGAAGTAAAAAGTACTGATTCCCATGTATTTAAATTGGGCCTTTAACCCCTTGAATGCCAGAGAGATATGCAATGCATTGCAAAGCAATGTTTTGAAGACTTCTCTATCATTCCAGGGGTTAAAAGCCACATTAACATAATGTAAATGTTTATTTCACTCCCCAGCAATGGTAACATTGGCTTGCCCTGGGATTTCTCCCCTTTACTTTGGTGCATAGGCCCTTCATTTCTTCATACAAATAGCATTAATAGTACACACTACTTGTATGTCAAATTGAAGCTTTTTGTAAGATTTCATACACAACAAAACATCAGTGTATTTAGTGTAAAAAATATTCCATCTATTGCTTTTCAGTCAGTGCTACATGCATTACAATGTCAGAAATTAAAGGAACAGTAATCTTATTTTGACTTTACATATTCTGCAAGTACATAATATATGCAGTCTAATCCTATATAATAATTCGCTAAGTTGTGTGTAACGCCCGACATGCGCAGTAGACACTGCTGCGCGTGCGGCAGTCATGCGCAGTACAGACTGGCGGCTGATACAGAGCTGGGCGCTCCAAAGGAGCGTCCAGCTCTGTATCAGCAGTGGCGCGGGCAGTCTCTACTACGCGTGACTGCCCCGCGACCGGCTGCCAGAGGCACTGTGGCCCGTGTAACGGGCTGTTCAACTAGTTGCCTATAAATGCATATTTTCCCGTCTTCACTTTTTATAAATTTTATGTCTCTGACAGGGAGCTCACAGAATTTCTGTTTCCTGAGAGTTGCCTGGTCGATAGACCATCAAAGAAGGATGTAATACAGTGTTAGCATTCTGTGCTGCAGGTAGAGTGTATCTCTAGACTTGCTTTCATGTTCCTTGACAACAAATGCTTTGCAAACAGTTGTAAAGAGCTGTCGAAAGTGTTATTTATTATATATAACTAGTGTACAAGCCTGTGTACATGGGCCAAGGTCCAGGTAATATTAACCCTTTGAGTGCCAGAGGGGTACGCAACGCATTGCACTCAAAGGGTTAAAAGGCCGCTCTCTGCTCCACACGATGCAGTCTTGAGTCGCCTGACTCACGCGATGCAATCAAGTACAGTAAAGACTGCCAGAACGCAGGCAGTCTCTACTGCGCATGACTGCATCGTGACAAACATCCTAACTAATTATTATATAGGATGGAGGAAGGATAGGCAATTTGACTTTATATATTATGCACTTGCAGAATATGTGTTGTAAAATAAAGTCAATAAACGGTTGCTTTCCTCCAAGGTCAGATCCTATAAAGAAAGTTGCCATTTGTGTCAAAAAACTCCCTTCCTTTTTGTACAACTTTCATCCTGTTTTCAGTTGCTCTTTCTGCCAATTCCTCAAGTTCACCATTGCTAAGCACATCTCCATCCCATTCCCCATGAAGCCATGTCTGGTCATCTTCAATTGAGGACATCTGCTCAGCATCAGAATATTCATCTGAAATCTTAGACTGGTGGATAGAAATTGGCTTCTGGGGTTTTGACTGCTGGGAAAAAGTTTGCAGATTTGCTTTTTTTGTACGTGTGACTGCATTCTCTGCTTTTAATACTAAGGCATTAGGGTTTTCAGTATGGTGCATGGTCTGTGGAGGTGAAATGAGGTAGGGTGTTTGGGTCCTTCCAAGTTGTTTCACCTCCTTCCCAGATGTAAGGAGTTGATGTGTTGGGTCTTTATCACAAAAACCAGGCTGTAATACATTCACAGTTGAGCCTTGAGGAACTTGTCCTAAGGGTTTTAAAGCTTTTACATCTTGTTTTACTTTTCGTTTCTCTGGTGGAGAAAATGTTGACCTCAAAACTCTTCTTATAACATCAGTTCTGACATTAAATCCTTCAGCCAATCGAGCCACTGTCCATTCTTCAGGGGATTCCTGTTTCAAATATCTGCGGAGGGGGAGAAATATATCAGAAACCAGAACACCACAAACCATTTATAAATCCATAATATATACACACATTATATATGGTACAGTACTGTGCAAGTCTTAGGTAGGTGTGAAAAAATGCTGTAAAGTAAGAATGCTTTCAAAAATAGACATGATAATAGTTTATATTGGAACAACCTACCTGCCGAGTTCCTTAACAAACTGTGTGCAAGTGTACCTAGAAGAACTGATGCTGTTTTGAAAGCAAAAGGTGGTCACACCAAATATTAATTTGATTTAGATTTTTCTTCTGTTCACTCACTATGCATGTTGAGAATTGATAAAAAATAAGTTATTAACATGTCTTTTTTTTTGTAAAGCATTCTTACTTTACAGCATTTTTTCACACCTGCCTAAGATTTTTGCACAGTGCTTTATACACATACTAATTACATTTTTAAGGAACAATTATATTTCATCTGAAATTGCTGTAGTGTTGTATGGACTAACAGATTGTGTACTCCAAGCTAGTATCTACGATTTAATTATAAAAAAGTAAATAATAATACTTTTTTTTCCTGAATTCCTACAATTTCATCTCAACCCTTTAAGTACCAGAGAGGTGCATACCTCTCATCTTTAAAAGGTTATCATCCATAACCGAAGTGTCATCTCTGACACTTCTTAGTTATTAGCGCACTCTCATTTGCCAAGACTGCTATGCTACTGGGGTCTTTGTATGAAGCATGAATGTTTACCTCCATGCAGCATATTAGATTTCATTGTATGTCACAGGTACAGGGCAGATTATATTACCCTATTTCATTTTAGACTGTTAGTACTCCTTTAACTACAAGTTGCTAGTATGAAATGTACATTTTATCATCCACAGACATACATCCAAAATGTTTAGACAAGAAAGTATATTGCATGTGCTGTTTTTCAATAGGCAGGGAAAGCAATGTCCCTTTGCACTTCTAACTTAATGGTCAGAGAGAGGAATGCTACTATTTGTACAGAACAGGAAGTGAGGAGTACTAGACAAAGTTACCCTATCAGTCAAAAACACTCTGGTACATATCTAGGTCGGGCCCTATGTTAACTGACAGTCTGTGTAAAGCAGACTATGACATCCCCCCTCCCAGGGGAAAAAAAAAGATACTCAACTCAAACATACAATGTCAAATCCTGGACATACAGAGAAGAATATAGGATACATGTATGATATAATACATATATTATCTTCACTGGCATGTATACGAGTTGGAATATTCTCACAGGTATATGGGATTGCCACACGACCCCTTAAAATGGCATCTCACCAGCCAGACTTCAGCTCCTTTCATCTGCAAAGGTCCTCCTGTGTGCAATAGTGCTTTCAAACTGCACTGCAGTTATTTCCTCTTTTCAGCATCTGGGATTCAGATTTCCCACCAGACAGGTAAGACAAAGGACCTCCTTTGTTCCACAGCCGTAATGTATAATCGGACCTGTCTATGGTACTTGTATGAAAACAGTTAAGGGGTCATGTGGAGATATAATATACCAGTGAGAATATTCCAACTCATATATGCACCAGTGAAGTTAATAATATGTATCATATATTCTTCTCCGTACGTCCAGGATTTGACATTGTAGGTTTATAGAAGCCATAAGTGTGATCATTGATGTCACTGAAGAAATTGCTTTATTGTGAATACACATAGAAGCTGTGACTGAATACTGAAGTTAGAACAAATAACTTCACAAAAAAATTACAATTATTTACATGACTATTTGATTTATATCTGTCATCTATTATGAGAGACATTTTATATTAATATATTGAAGGGGGTGAGGGGGTTGTGTGCACTATAAAGGGAGGCTGTTGTGTTGTGTTGACTTTGTATGGGAAATTATAAAGTTAATGTTTCATTCACCAACATATCGGATGTATATCTGTGGTGTTCTTTGAAAGAAAATTGTTTGCAATTTAAGTGTAGCACCTTCCCTTTTACGGACAGAGTGCCACTAATTCTCTCCCATCAATTTTATTTTTCATCTTTTTTTTTCATCTTTTTTTTATATATTGAGTAATTTGTATTCCATATTTAGTATATTGGTAAAGTTTCCCAAATTTGAATTGCGTGCAATGTTTATAATTGAATATTAAAAATATTTGAATATTGCTATCATTCAGAATTGTATCCATTTTGTATATGCTAGTAGCGATTTGGAAGATTCTTTTATAAATCCCAACTTGTTTTCCTTAGCACCAATTTTTTTTCTGAATTTTGTTCCTCATTTTAGAATCGAGAAGCAATGATTCTGGTTTTCTGGCTGCTGAAATTAGGTTTGTTCTCCTTTTCCATACTTGCGCAACCTAGGTTTTTATATAGAAACTGGATTCATATCTATGATTGGGCCTATGTTATATAGATCCTAGCACGAGGATCAGGGATCCAAGATGAAGCAGAAGGAAAGTGGACAAACATGCTTAGGATGTGTTAGGGGCCAACAATATAGCTGGTCTGTACTGGCTGTTGAGTGTGAGTAGACATTTAAAATTCTGTAGCTAAGGAAATATTTCAAAGGAGTCTCTGGGGTTACAGAGAAAGGAAAGAGCATGAAGAAAACCTATCAACCTTTTGCGTGCCAGAGGAGTACGCAACGCATTGCTTTGCGTACCCCTCTGGCACTCAAAAGGTTAAATGAGAGTGAAAGGAGGTTATGAAGAGATGGGAGACTCTTGTTATTGCCAGCCAGGAATAACACTTACCAAATAACTGTGATACATGTTATACTCATAGTCCAATGTTCAAAGGAAAACATAGTCTTAAAACACATTATTAATATCCACATTTTTTTTTATCTTTAAAATGATGCATTTTCAAAAATAGTTTGTGGGGTTTGTTTTCTTTTTTTGTTTTTTAATAGCCAGCACCATGAAAAATAATCTTAGAGAAATGGTCTTAAAGTGGTTGTGGTCAAAACTAAATCATATGTTAAAGAAAAGGAATTGTTAACTCCAAATGAAAAGTGAGTAATTCTGCGGAAAAACAACTGCCCCATAGGCGTCTAGACCCATTCTTTGTTGAGACATTTTGGGCCTTATGTACAAAATAGTGGAGTAATTCTGTGTCAGACTAACTGCAAAAACAGAAACCACCCCCCCCCCCATTAATTTAAATTGGACTTTTAGCTGCTTAACTACTAGAGAGGCCTGTAATGTGTTAAATGTCAAAGGTATTGGAGATCTCTCTAGCATTCACTGGGTTAAAAGAAGTTCTCAATTTTCTGTCAAAACTCTGCAAATAATGTCATATTTTCAAGAGTTGCGTTATGCTTTTGAAAATTCCAGCCTAAAAAAAAAAAATAAATAAAATGCTCTAAAGTTGATTTTAACCCTGTGAGTACCAGAGGGTTAGGTAACAAATTGCAAAGCAATGCATTTCATACCCCTCTGGCAATCAAAGAGTTAACCCCTTGAATGCTAGCAAGATCGTGAGACCTCTCAAGCATTCAAAGAGTTAAATTTAAAACAGAATTTCCCCAACAGACATTGTCTAACACATATTGTGGTACAGTAATTTCTTCCCCATATGTGATTAGATGCATTATAGCAAAATAGGTAGATCCCAGAGAACATGAACAACAACATTTCACTTCTTGTTTTACAAAACGCCCCCAACAAAGAAAGACTGTATAGACCAAACAACATATCCCCATAATGTGTTACATTTACCTGATCTGTTCTATTGCATTCCAAGTAAGTTGCCTTTCAGGTGGTCCACGAGGTTCCATTTGTCTTTTCATTCTCTGAAACAGGATTGTTTTCTGTTGCTTTTTCTGTTTACTGAATAAATGACGATAAAGCATAAATACAATTTATTTAATCAAAGCAGATTATAAATGTGCAAATGTTAAAGGGATAGTAACACTTCGTTTTAACTTTATTTTATTTTGTAGGCATTAAAAAAACATGAAGAACGATATAAGTCTTATCGCTCAAACCTTTATGGTTTATGAGATATTCACAAGCAAAGTTCCCCTCCCCGCCCCTTTTACCTAGTGTAAGCCATCTCTTCTCAGATGTGAGTCTGGTTGTATGACAGTACAGATAACAGAAGGGGACAATTTTCTTTGTATGAAAACAATGAAAGCCCTTCCCCCCTTGATAAGTTTTTCAGCTTTTTCCATTATCTTAATTGAAGATTGTCCCTCTCTGCAGTCTACCTGGGCATCTCCCTTCTGATTTGGTTGAACAGGGGGGGGATACTTTGTTTGTGAATATCTCTTAAACCATAAAGGTTTCAGAGATAAGACTTATATCATTCTTCATGTTTTTTTAATGCCTACAAAATAAAATAAAGTTAAAATGAAGTATTACTATCCCTTTAAGTTTAACTGCCAATATGCCAAAATTACCTCACACTGTGTTATGAATTAATCTAGTCAGAGCTCACACGGAGGGGGAGGGGGCATTTATAACAGCACAGTGACTAGTAAATGTGGCATAGAACACAACTGATTATCATTGTCATGCCTTTGAACATGTTTTTATGTTATGCTGTTATAGTTATTTAGTGTGTCCATTGTCCATAGGAGTGCATTGTAATGTCGCCATCTGGTGGCCATTGTCCACCACTGCTTGCAGTTTCAGACTCTCAGACTAAGCACTCTCTCTCTCTCTCTCTCTCTCTCTCTCAGACTAAGCACTCTCTCTCTCTCTCTCTCTCAGACTAAGCACTCTCTCTCTCAGACTAAGCACTCTCTCTCTCTCTCTCTCAGACTAAGCAATCTCTCTCTCTCTCTCAGACTAAGCACTCTCTCTCTCTCTCTCAGACTAAGCACTCTCTCTCTCGCTCTCAGACTAAGCACTCTCTCTCTCGCTCTCAGACTAAGCACTCTCTCTCTCTCTCTCTCAGACTAAGCACTCTCTCTCTCTCTCTCTCAGACTAAGCACTCTCTCTCTCTCTCTCTCAGACTAAGCAATCTCTCTCTCTCTCTCAGACTAAGCACTCTCTCTCTCTCTCAGACTAAGCACTCTCTCTCTCTCTCTCAGACTAAGCACTCTCTCTCTCTCTCTCAGACCAAGCACTCTCTCTCTCTCTCTCTCTCTCTCTCTCAGACTAAGCACTCTCTCTCTCTCTCTCAGACTAAGCACTCTCTCTCTCTCTCTCTCTCAGACTAAGCACTCTCTCTCTCTCTCTCTCAGACTAAGCACTCTCTCTCTCTCTCTCTCTCTCTCTCTCAGACTAAGCACTCTCTCTCTCTCTCTCTCTCTCTCTCAGACTAAGCACTCTCTCTCTCTCTCTCTCTCTCTCTCAGACTAAGCACTCTCTCTCTCTCTCTCTCAGACTAAGCACTCTCTCTCTCTCTCTCTCAGACTAAGCACTCTCTCTCTCTCTCTCAGACTAAGCACTCTCTCTCTCTCTCTCAGACTAAGCACTCTCTCTCTCTCTCTCAGACTAAGCACTCTCTCTCTCTCTCTCTCTCTCAGACTAAGCACTCTCTCTCTCTCTCTCAGACTAAGCACTCTCTCTCGCTCTCTCAGACTAAGCACTCTCTCTCTCAGACTAAGCACTCTCTCTCTCGCTCTCAGACTAAGCACTCTCTCTCTCTCTCTCAGACTAAGCACTCTCTCTCTCTCTCTCTCAGACTAAGCACTCTCTCTCTCTCTCTCTCTCTCTCTCAGACTAAGCACTCTCTCTCTCTGACTAAGCACTCTCTCTCTCTCTCTCAGACTAAGCACTCTCTCTCTCTGACTAAGCACTCTCTCTCTCTCTCTCAGACTAAGCACTCTCTCTCTCTCTCTCTCTCTCAGACTAAGCACTCTCTCTCTCTCTCTCTCTCTCTCTCAGACTAAGCACTCTCTCTCTCTCTCTCTCTCTCAGACTAAGCACTCTCTCTCTCGCTCTCAGACTAAGCACTCTCTCTCTCTCTCTCAGACTAAGCACTCTCTCTCTCTCTCTCTCAGACTAAGCACTCTCTCTCTCTCTCTCTCTCTCAGACTAAGCACTCTCTCTCTCTGACTAAGCACTCTCTCTCTCTCTCTCAGACTAAGCACTCTCTCTCTCTGACTAAGCACTCTCTCTCTCTCTCTCAGACTAAGCACTCTCTCTCTCTCTCTCTCTCTCAGACTAAGCACTCTCTCTCTCTCTCTCTCTCTCAGACTAAGCACTCTCTCTCTCTCTCTCTCTCTCAGACTAAGCACTCTCTCTCTCTCTCTCAGACTAAGCACTCTCTCTCTCTCTCTCTCTCTCAGACTAAGCACTCTCTCTCTCTCTCTCAGACTAAGCACTCTCTCTCTCTCTCTCTCAGACTAAGCACTCTCTCTCTCTCTCTCAGACTAAGCACTCTCTCTCTCTCTCTCAGACTAAGCACTCTCTCTCTCTCTCAGACTAAGCACTCTCTCTCTCTCTCTCAGACTAAGCACTCTCTCTCTCTCTCTCAGACTAAGCACTCTCTCTCTCTCTCAGACTAAGCACTCTCTCTCTCTCTCAGACTAAGCACTCTCTCTCTCTCTCAGACTAAGCACTCTCTCTCTCTCTCAGACTAAGCACTCTCTCTCTCTCTCTCAGACTAAGCACTCTCTCTCTCTCTCTCTCTCAGACTAAGCACTCTCTCTCTCTCTCAGACTAAGCACTCTCTCTCTCTCTCAGACTAAGCACTCTCTCTCTCTCAGACTAAGCACTCTCTCTCTCTCTCTCAGACTAAGCACTCTCTCTCTCTCTCTCTCTCAGACTAAGCACTCTCTCTCTCTCTCTCTCAGACTAAGCACTCTCTCTCTCTCTCTCTCAGACTAAGCACTCTCTCTCTCTCTCTCTCTCTCTCTCAGACTAAGCACTCTCTCTCTCTCTCAGACTAAGCACTCTCTCTCTCACTCTCAGACTAAGCACTCTCTCTCTCTCTCTCTCTCAGACTAAGCACTCTCTCTCTCTCTCTCAGACTAAGCACTCTCTCTCTCTCTCTCTCTCTCAGACTAAGCACTCTCTCTCTCTCTCTCAGACTAAGCACTCTCTCTCTCTCTCTCTCTCTCTCTCAGACTAAGCACTCTCTCTCTCTCTCAGACTAAGCACTCTCTCTCTCTCTCTCAGACTAAGCACTCTCTCTCTCTCTCTCAGACTAAGCAATCTCTCTCTCTCTCTCAGACTAAGCACTCTCTCTCTCTCTCTCTCTCAGACTAAGCACTCTCTCTCTCGCTCTCAGACTAAGCACTCTCTCTCTCGCTCTCAGACTAAGCACTCTCTCTCTCGCTCTCAGACTAAGCACTCTCTCTCTCTCTCTCTCTCTCTCTCTCTCTCTCTCAGACTAAGCACTCTCTCTCTCTCTCTCTCAGACTAAGCACTCTCTCTCTCTCTCTCTCTCAGACTAAGCACTCTCTCTCTCTCTCAGACTAAGCACTCTCTCTCTCTCTCTCTCTCAGACTAAGTACTCTCTCTCTCTCTCTCAGACTAAGCACTCTCTCTCTCTCTCTCAGACTAAGCACTCTCTCTCTCCTCTCTCTCAGACTAAGCACTCTCTCTCTCTCTCTCAGACTAAGCACTCTCTCTCTCTCTCCTCTCAGACTAAGCACTCTCTCTCTCTCTCTCAGACTAAGCACTCTCTCTCTCTCTCTCAGACTAAGCACTCTCTCTCTCTCTCTCTCTCTCTCTCTCAGACTAAGCACTCTCTCTCTCTCTCTGACTAAGCACTCTCTCTCTCACTCTCAGACTAAGCACTCTCTCTCTCTCTCTCTCTCTCTCAGACTAAGCACTCTCTCTCTCTCTCTCTCAGACTAAGCACTCTCTCTCTCTCTCTCTCTCAGACTAAGCACTCTCTCTCTCTCTCAGACTAAGCACTCTCTCTCTCTCTCTCTCTCTCTCAGACTAAGCACTCTCTCTCTCTCTGACTAAGCACTCTCTCTCTCTGACTAAGCACTCTCTCTCTCTCTCAGACTAAGCTCTCTCTCTCTCTCTCTCAGACTAAGCTCTCTCTCTCTCTCTCTCAGACTAAGCTCTCTCTCTCTCTCAGACTAAGCTCTCTCTCTCTCTCAGACTAAGCTCTCTCTCTCTCTCAGACTAAGCACTCTCTCTCTCTCTCTCTCTCTCTCAGACTAAGCACTCTCTCTCTCTCTCTCTCTCAGACTAAGCACTCTCTCTCTCTCTCAGACTAAGCTCTCTCTCTCTCAGACTAAGCACTCTCTCTCTCTCTCAGACTAAGCACTCTCTCTCTCTCTCAGACTAAGCACTCTCTCTCTCTCTCTCTCTCAGACTAAGCACTCTCTCTCTCTCAGACTAAGCACTCTCTCTCTCTCTCTTTCTCTCTCAAACTAAGCACTCTCTCTCTCAGACTAAGCTCTCTCTCTCTGACTAAGCACTCTCTCTCTCTCTCTCTGACTAAGCACTCTCTCTCTCTCTGACTAAGCACTCTCTCTCTCTCTGACTAAGCACTCTCTCTCTCTCTGACTAAGCACTCTCTCTCTCTCTGACTAAGCACTCTCTCTCTCTCTGACTAAGCACTCTCTCTCTCTCTGACTAAGCACTCTCTCTCTCTCTGACTAAGCACTCTCTCTCTCTCTCTGACTAAGCACTCTCTCTCTCTGACTAAGCACTCTCTCTCTCTCTCTCTCTCTCAGACTAAGCACTCTCTCTCTCTCTCTCAGACTAAGCACTCTCTCTCTCTCTCTCAGACTAAGCACTCTCTCTCTCTCTCAGACTAAGCACTCTCTCTCTCTCTCTCAGACTAAGCACTCTCTCTCTCTCTCTCAGACTAAGCACTCTCTCTCTCTCTCTCAGACTAAGCACTCTCTCTCTCTCTCTCAGACTAAGCACTCTCTCTCTCTCTCTCAGACTAAGCACTCTCTCTCTCTCTCTCAGACTAAGCACTCTCTCTCTCTCAGACTAAGCACTCTCTCTCTCTGACTAAGCACTCTCTCTCTCTCTCAGACTAAGCACTCTCTCTCTCTCTCTCAGACTAAGCACTCTCTCTCTCTCAGACTAAGCACTCTCTCTCTCTCTCTCTCTCAGACTAAGCACTCTCTCTCTCAGACTAAGCACTCTCTCTCTCAGACTAAGCACTCTCTCTCTCAGACTAAGCACTCTCTCTCTCAGACTAAGCACTCTCTCTCTCTCTCAGACTAAGCACTCTCTCTCTCAGACTAAGCACTCTCTCTCTCAGACTAAGCACTCTCTCTCTCAGACTAAGCACTCTCTCTCTCTCTCAGACTAAGCACTCTCTCTCTCTCTCAGACTAAGCACTCTCTCTCAGACTAAGCTCTCTCTCTCTCTCTCAGACTAAGCTCTCTCTCTCTCTCTCTCAGACTAAGCTCTCTCTCTCGCTCTCTCAGACTAAGCACTCTCGCTCTCTCAGACTAAGCACTCTCTCTCTCTCTCTCTCTCTCAGACTAAACTCTCTCTCTCTCTCTCTCTCAGACTAAGCACTCTCTCTCTCTCTCAGACTAAGCACTCTCTCTCTCTCTCAGACTAAGCACTCTCTCTCTCTCTCTCTCAGGCTAAGCACTCTCTCTCTCTCTCTCTCAGACTAAGCACTCTCTCTCTCTCTCTCAGACTAAGCACTCTCTCTCTCTCTCTCAGACTAAGCACTCTCTCTCTCTCTCTCAAACTAAGCACTCTCTCTCTCAGACTAAGCACTCTCTCTCTCTCAGACTAAGCACTCTCTCTCTCTCAGACTAAGCACTCTCTCTCTCTCAGACTAAGCTCTCTCTCTCTCTCTCTCTCTCTCTCTCTCAGACTAAGCTCTCTCTCTCTCTCTCTCTCTCAGACTAAGCACTCTCTCTCTCTCTCTCTCTCAGACTAAGCACTCTCTCTCTCTCTCTCTCTCAGACTAAGCACTCTCTCTCTCTCTCTCTCAGACTAAACCTCTCTCTCTCTCTCTCAGACTAAGCAATCTCTCTCTCTCTCAGACTAAGCACTCTCTCTCTCAGACTAAGCACTCTCTCTCTCAGACTAAGCACTCTCTCTCTCTCTCTCTCTCAGACTAAGCACTCTCTCTCTCTCTCTCAGACTAAGCACTCTCTCTCTCTCACAGACTAAGCTCTCTCTCTCACAGACTAAGCACTCTCTCTCTCTCTCAGACTAAGCACTCTCTCTCTCTCTCTCTCTCTCTCTCTCAGACTAAGCACTCTCTCTCTCTCTCTCAGCACTAAGCACTCTCACTCTCTCTCTCTCTCTCAGACTAAGCACTCTCTCTCTCTCAGACTAAGCACTCTCTCTCTCTCTCTCTCTCTCAGACTAAGCACTCTCTCTCTCTCTCAGACTAAGCACTCTCTCTCTCTCTCAGACTAAGCACTCTCTCTCTCTCTCTCTCTCAGACTAAGCACTCTCTCTCTCTCTCTGACTAAGCACTCTCTCTCTCTCTCTGACTAAGCACTCTCTCTCTCTCTCTGACTAAGCACTCTCTCTCTCTCTCTGACTAAGCACTCTCTCTCTCTCTGACTAAGCACTCTCTCTCTCTCTGACTAAGCACTCTCTCTCTCTCTGACTAAGCACTCTCTCTCTCTCTCTCTCTGACTAAGCACTCTCTCTCTCTCTCAGACTAAGCACTCTCTCTCTCTCTCTCAGACTAAGCACTCTCTCTCTCTCTCTCAGACTAAGCACTCTCTCTCTCTCTCTCAGACTAAGCACTCTCTCTCTCTCTCTCTCTCAGACTAAGCACTCTCTCTCTCTCTCTCTCTCAGACTAAGCACTCTCTCTCTCTCTCTTAGACTAAGCACTCTCTCTCTCTCTCTTAGACTAAGCACTCTCTCTCTCTCTCTCAGACTAAGCACTCTCTCTCTCTCTCAGACTAAGCACTCTCTCTCTCTCTCAGACTAAGCACTCTCTCTCTCTCTCTCAGACTAAGCACTCTCTCTCTCTCTCTCAGACTAAGCACTCTCTCTCTCTCTCAGACTAAGCACTCTCTCTCTCTCTCAGACTAAGCACTCTCTCTCTCTCTCTGACTAAGCACTCTCTCTCTCTCTCTGACTAAGCACTCTCTCTCTCTCTCTGACTAAGCACTCTCTCTCTCTCTGACTAAGCACTCTCTCTCTCTCTGACTAAGCACTCTCTCTCTCTCTGACTAAGCACTCTCTCTCTCTCTCTCTCTGACTAAGCACTCTCTCTCTCTCTCAGACTAAGCACTCTCTCTCTCTCTCAGACTAAGCACTCTCTCTCTCTCTCTCAGACTAAGCACTCTCTCTCTCTCTCTCTCAGACTAAGCACTCTCTCTCTCTCTCTCTCTCAGACTAAGCACTCTCTCTCTCTCTCTCTCTCAGACTAAGCCTCTCTCTCTCTCTCTTAGACTAAGCACTCTCTCTCTCTCTCTTAGACTAAGCACTCTCTCTCTCTCTCTCAGACTAAGCACTCTCTCTCTCTCTCAGACTAAGCACTCTCTCTCTCTCTCAGACTAAGCACTCTCTCTCTCTCTCTCAGACTAAGCACTCTCTCTCTCTCTCTCAGACTAAGCACTCTCTCTCTCTCTCAGACTAAGCACTCTCTCTCTCTCTCAGACTAAGCACTCTCTCTCTCTCTCAGACTAAGCACTCTCTCTCTCTCTCTCTCTGACTAAGCACTCTCTCTCTCTCTCTCAGACTAAGCACTCTCTCTCTCTCTCTCAGACTAAGCACTCTCTCTCTCTCTCTCAGACTAAGCACTCTCTCTCTCTCTCTCAGACTAAGCACTCTCTCTCTCTCTCTCAGACTAAGCACTCTCTCTCTCTCTCTCAGACTAAGCACTCTCTCTCTCTCTCTCTCTCAGACTAAGCACTCTCTCTCTCTCTCTCTCTCAGACTAAGCACTCTCTCTCTCTCTCTTAGACTAAGCACTCTCTCTCTCTCTCTTAGACTAAGCACTCTCTCTCTCTCTCTTAGACTAAGCACTCTCTCTCTCTCTCTCAGACTAAGCACTCTCTCTCTCTCTCAGACTAAGCACTCTCTCTCTCTCTCTCAGACTAAGCACTCTCTCTCTCTCTCTCAGACTAAGCACTCTCTCTCTCTCAGACTAAGCACTCTCTCTCTCTCTCAGACTAAGCACTCTCTCTCTCTCTCTCTCTCAGACTAAGCACTCTCTCTCTCTCTCTCAGACTAAGCACTCTCTCTCTCTCTCTCAGACTAAGCACTCTCTCTCTCTCTCTCAGACTAAGCACTCTCTCTCTCTCTCAGACTAAGCACTCTCTCTCTCTCTCAGACTAAGCACTCTCTCTCTCTCTCAGACTAAGCACTCTCTCTCTCAGACTAAGCACTCTCTCTCTCTCTCAGACTAAGCACTCTCTCTCTCTCTCAGACTAAGCACTCTCTCTCTCTCTCTCTCTCAGACTAAGCACTCTCTCTCTCTCTCTCTCTCTCTCTCTCTCAGACTAAGCACTCTCTCTCTCTCAGACTAAGCACTCTCTCTCTCTCTCTCTCTCAGACTAAGCACTCTCTCTCTCTCAGACTAAGCACTCTCTCTCTCTGACTAAGCACTCTCTCTCTCTGACTAAGCACTCTCTCTCTCTCTCTCAGACTAAGCACTCTCTCTCTCTCTCTCAGACTAAGCACTCTCTCTCTCTCTCTCAGACTAAGCACTCTCTCTCTCTCAGACTAAGCACTCTCTCTCTCTCTCTCAGACTAAGCACTCTCTCTCTCTCTCTCAGACTAAGCACTCTCTCTCTCTCTCTCAGACTAAGCACTCTCTCTCTCTCTCTCTCAGACTAAGCACTCTCTCTCTCTCTCTCTCAGACTAAGCACTCTCTCTCTCTCTCTCTCAGACTAAGCACTCTCTCTCTCTCTCTCTCAGACTAAGCACTCTCTCTCTCTCTCTCAGACTAAGCACTCTCTCTCTCTCTCTCAGACTAAGCACTCTCTCTCTCTCTCTCTCTCAGACTAAGCACACTCTCTCTCTCTCTCTCTCTCTCTCTCTCTCTCAGACTAAGCACTCTCTCTGTCTCTCTCTCTCAGACTAAGCACTCTCTCTCTCTCAGACTAAGCACTCTCTCTCTCTCTCTCTCTCAGACTAAGCACTCTCTCTCTCTCTCTCTCTCAGACTAAGCACTCTCTCTCTCTCAGACTAAGCACTCTCTCTCTCTGACTAAGCACTCTCTCTCTCTCTCAGACTAAGCACTCTCTCTCTCTCTCAGACTAAGCACTCTCTCTCTCTCTCAGACTAAGCACTCTCTCTCTCTCAGACTAAGCACTCTCTCTCTCTCAGACTAAGCACTCTCTCTCTCTCAGACTAAGCACTCTCTCTCTCTCAGACTAAGCACTCTCTCTCTCTCAGACTAAGCACTCTCTCTCTCTCAGACTAAGCACTCTCTCTCTCTCAGACTAAGCACTCTCTCTCTCTCAGACTAAGCACTCTCTCTCTCTCAGACTAAGCACTCTCTCTCTCTCTCTCAGACTAAGCACTCTCTCTCTCTCTCTCAGACTAAGCACTCTCTCTCTCTCTCAGACTAAGCACTCTCTCTCTCAGACTAAGCACTCTCTCTCTCAGACTAAGCACTCTCTCTCTCTCTCTCTCTCAGACTAAGCACTCTCACTCTCTCTCAGACTAAGCACTCTCTCTCTCAGACTAAGCACTCTCTCTCTCAGACTAAGCACTCTCTCTCTCAGACTAAGCACTCTCTCTCTCTCTCTCAGACTAAGCACTCTCTCTCTCAGACTAAGCACTCTCTCTCTCTCTCTCTCTCTCAGACTAAGCACTCTCTCTCTCAGACTAAGCACTCTCTCTCTCAGACTAAGCACTCTCTCTCTCAGACTAAGCACTCTCTCTCTCTCTCTCTCTCAGACTAAGCACTCTCTCTCTCTCTCTCTCTCTCTCAGACTAAGCACTCTCTCTCTCAGACTAAGCTCTCCCACGCTGATTTATATTTAACTCTTTGAGTGGCAGTGATGTGTCTGAGTCTGACACATTGTGGCACCCATCTGTCCTTCAAAGTGTTGAACAAAAAATTGATTAAATTCACAGTTCACTCACTGATATGTTAATAAATATACATTTGAATTCAAGGAAAAAGACCACCCATAGCAGTGGTTCTCACTTTTTCCCATAAAGCTCCCTTTTTTTTCAGCAAACCTCAGTGCTGTACCACCTTTACGATTAACTTTTTGAGTACCAGAGTTATTCAACACATTGTCAAGGTGTTAAAAGTCCCACGTTTTCATCCACCCTCTCCTATGGTGCATCTGATTAGCCCTGAAAATACTCTTGTTTAGAATAACGATTTCATCTCAGATTTGCTGGAACCTCAGGTTCCTGCACTTTTACAAACACTGGAGTAATCACACAGGTCACGGATAGGGTTGCGGGTTAACAGAGGAGGTGGATGGGAGTTATATAGTCTGTTGCCAGTCAACCTAATATCCACCACCGGTTGTCCTGCCACCCTTACCCGAGGCTTCCATTTATCTCCATCTGTCAGACCACCCACGACACACACTCTGCCTTGGAACGCAATATCAGTCTAGAACTATCAGTGACCAATCAACTCCTCCCATAAAGCTCCCGCCTCTCCAAAGGGAATATTGTCAGCCAATCACAAGTCTCCAAAGCTGCTAAACCCTCCTCTCAATCACAGTCAAGCTCTGAGAGACAGAAAAGCCGACTAAATTGGTTTTTGCACTTGGGCTCCCTGCTACCCTTTATTTCCAACTGTTACATCATCTCTTGTCCCTGGACACACACAAATACTGGCTTTTCAATTGCCGGCATTGTAGTTATACCGGCACCGGCTCCAGTGTGCTAATTACCGGCTATGCCGGTAAAATACCAGCCGGGTGGCAACCCTAACTGCAGTACATATCCAGAGCCATCCAGCTCTATCCTGGTTATCAGCCTATCTGTAGCATCACTGGTAGGTTCAAATCCCCTTTCCCTAGTTAGAGTAGAGTGTTAGGATTGCATACTTTATGTATTGGATATACTGATTGTATGTTATTTTCTTGTTCCCAGTTTTACTCTAACTTCCCCACAATAAAAGTTGAAAAAGGATCCAGCATCTGCCTCAGTGAGTTGTTAAGAGAAGAGAGTTTAGCTGCCTGTCTAATTATACCTCAGCTACGTGTAAGGAGGACAGAACAATCATACTGTGCAGGGAAATGGCATAAAATACCACACTGTGACCCCAGATTATAAATTTCAGTTATGATTTATTCTACTGAAAAATGGCTAGTACTACAAACAGAGAAGTTTATAGAGAAGTAAAATATGCCTAAGGATAATACGTCCACTTGTATACCATATTGCTATCGGGTATCACCAAATATTCAGAGCAAAGATCAATGTCTTATTTAGAGCGGATACATTCAACTTATTTGCATTCATATCATCTTTACATTACTTTGTAAAAGGTTACAAGGTAATTCTGAAAATGCAGTAATAATATCAGTGATTCCTGGTGTAACAATTTTACTCTATACATGGCACTTTATTTGGCCTTGCTACATACACAGAAAGAAACAGGCAGTGATAGAGTGATATAAGTCTACACATAGGACGGAATGCAAGAAACGTGAACTTGCGCTGAAGACATTTAGATATTGCACATATTCTAATCCAGGAAGCTGTATACCAAAGGCTTCTTGAATAGCACATAAAAATTAGCTTTTACTACAACACTAGGCAGACTTATAAAATTGTTCGGAATAGCACTTCCCGCATTAGATGAATTCACTATTCCACTCAGAATCGTTAATCCTAACCACACCCACACAAAAAAAATGCACAGCTATTCACTTATCCTGATTTTTCACCCGCAATTCAACAAAATCATTGTTTGCACACTGGAAATAGCAATTGCGAGCTTTCTTGTATTCTGCCCATAGTCATAACTTCAATAATACATTGGCATAGCTGACACAATTAGCTCTGTAAGCGTTGACAGGTTGTAATTGTCACAAATCAGTTATACATCTGGCTGTATTTTCAACCATACCTACCATAAAGCTAAAGCCACTTGATGTATGGTGGTGGTTTTGGGGGGGGGTTACCCTTTAAGTGTCAGAGGGGTATGCAACGCATTGCAAAGCCATGCGTACCCCTCTGACACTCAAAGGGTTAAACATGTAACTAAATGGTTTTACAATCTGAAAATCTTAGGAGGTTTCAGTTATTGAAAAGGGTAGCTCTGCTTCAGGGCTAGAGTGAAGAATGTACAAGAAAACACAAGAATCTCTGTTGGTAGGTTTCCCATTGCTTAATTATTTGTTAGAGCTCTCTAGCATTCAGTATATTTAAAGGTGGTCCTTTTAAATTGCCAGATAACCACTGGGAAAGTTCATAAGCACAAAAGTCTGATATTTTGTAAAATGCTTTACGTTTATTAAACTGGCAAACCATTTTATGCGTACGTTTTTCTTGTAGTGCAGGGATGTTTAAGTGAAATCATTATGATTACATATAACTGCCATTTTTTACAATTATGCTTCAACGCCAACCTTTAACCATATGATTTCCAAAAAGGATGGCCAACACTCATCTTGCACTCAAAAGGGTTGATGGTGCATAATTATGACAAGTGTAGAACCCTAAATATGATGGCATTTGACACAATTAACTCCTTGAGTGTCAGAGTGTTATCCAACGCATTGCTTTGCAATGCGGAGGATACCCCTCTGACACGCAAAGGGTTAAGAGACAGATGGGCAACCCCATGGTCCTTAAATGCTTAGTTACTGCATTGATTCAAGTATCGCGCTGCAGTGCCTAGTAAGGAAAAAGTTATCTTCCAGTTCGGGTGCAGGCAAATAGTGACCCTCCAGCTGTTAGTGGAAATAACTCCCATGATCCTTTAGCAGACCACTTATTGTCTGAGAATGCGAGTTTTAGTCCATTAATAGCTGTGAGCTGGACAGCCACATACCACCTATCACCTCACTACATGGTGATGATCTCTATCACGCAGAGGCACACTGATGCATTTTACCTCTTTATTTCACGCAGATCTTCCTCTGACTCGAAATCAGCCTCAGCCGTAGGCTCATCCCAGGGGAAGGATGCGAAGGGATGGCCAGTCACCTTCAAACCCCGAGAGCTGAGTACAGAGGCGGACGAAGTGCACAGAGCACGAAGTCGACACATTATCAGCGCAGCCATCGCTGACCGAGCAGTGTTACTCAATTAGTCTGGTCTAGAGGCTGTCAGTGTTTGTGTATTCGGTAATCCATTAGCAATGCTTGGCACAAACTTAATTGGGTATTGTATGTTCACGTCGCAGTTTTATAGTGAAACTAAACTTTATATAGAATACATTTATTTTGAAAGTTTTCAAAACCACCTTTATGTTAGCAATTTTTTGTTTAAAACTACAGTTTGCGATATGTCCCTGTATGCAAATTAGTCAGTACTGGCTGACGCAATTTGTTGTGTCAGATACTAACATTTCACTCTCCCAACTGACACTTCCTAACAGGAACTCATTTTCATAAATTTAAACAAACTATAACTTTAACCCTTAGGTTGCCAAGGCTGAATGTTGTACTGGTGGACTTGCTGTGCCAAGCCCATACAACTTATTACTGCAATGCTATGTAACCACCCATAATCTGGTATTTCCAGCATGTGGAAATACCCTAGGACCCCCTATTTGAACAAATGGGATGCCTGCTGATGCCCCTCCCCCCAACTACTGATCTCTCATACTATTGCTTGGGAGATTAATTGTGATGACAGCTGAGAGAGCAGAGTGGCTCTCCAACTTTTTTTTAAAACATTTTATGAATCAGACCTCATTGGAGAGCAATCACCAGGACCCTTCCCGATGTCACCCCTGGCATAGATCAATAATGGCAACTGCAAGAGAGTAGCATTCTCCCTTTCTTCCACTTCTACATGAATGTCTGGATAGGAGTGGGAGGTATCAGGGAAAGCCTCTCATGTCACAGTAATAAAATTGGTGACATAACCAATAGATGGGGGGCATCAGAAGGGATCCTGATGCCCCCAAAGAAACCTGAGGAAAAAAATAAGATGTGTGTCAGAGAGGTTTGGACACTCCCCTGGAACTCACATTTCACCAGCCTCCTGATCCAGTGTCCACAGGTAGGAATATCCACACACATACACTATCTGACCCTCCCAGCCCAGTTCTACTACCCACTGGTATGCACATATCCTCACATATACTACTAGACCCCGAGCTTGGTTTCTCTGCCCACTGGAAGACCCAGATCCCCACATACACTGTCTGACCCCCCTCAGCCTGGTTCTATTGCCCACTATTAGTACCAAATCCCTGCGTTCACTCTCTAATCCCCCCAGCTTTGTTCCACTGGCATACCTTCCAAGTGTACCCTTTGAGATCCAAATCCCTCTGTCCCCCTTTTTTAGGAGATCAGAGGAGATGGATGCAGGGAAACTCTTTCAAGGGGTCCTGATGCACCACCAGAAGGGCTGAATTTAAAGGGATACTAATGTTTCTATTAAAATGCAGCTCCGAGTAATTTTTAACATGTAGCACTATATTTCTATACTTACATATTTGTAGTTTACATGCTATTCAAGCTGAATGGACCCCCCCTCCCTCCCCTTCTGGCTGCCTCCCCTTAGATCTGTAATCAGGCCGTGGGACCAGATGGATGCAACGAGGGACAATCTTCAGTTGGTAAGTATAAGGAAAACCCTGCCTCCCTTGAGGAAGGAAGGTAGGATTTTCCTTTTGCTTACTGAAGATTGTCCCTCACCACTCTCCACCCAGACCAGCATGAGAGGATCAGTGACCCAGGGAAAGGGGCGGGAGGGGGAGCCTTTCGGCTTTAATAGCATTTGAACTACAGATATATAAGTAAAGAAATATAGCACTAAGTGTTATAAAAAACATAAAGAAGACTTGGAGCTGCACTTTAATAGATTACTATACCTTTAAAACTGCAATAAGAATTTTAAAAAATGGTTAACAGCATGGGTGATGCTGTGCCACAAATGCTAGTATACATAGTAGCAATACTGGAGTGGCTTAACCAGTGCAGTTAATAAAAACACAAAGTTCTATGTATGTTTACTGCTAATAAATTAAAAAACAAAAGTCCCATGCAGTTGAATAAATGATTAACCACTTAAGGACCAATTAAATGCCAGGATTGTTGGCTGTCCTGCACTTAAGGACCAGTGACAGTCCCGACACGTCATGGAATTCAATGGTGAAAAAAATACCCTTGGCCCTTAACTGCCGTGCAGCTGGTCCTTAATGTGTTAAATAAATAATATTTTATAAAGGAATTGTGTTATGGAGACAGACACTAAAGCAGATCTCCTAAACAGGAGTAGCTATTATGTGTGTTTTCCACCACATTACAATCCAATGCATTGGATACATGTCTGGCAGTAAAAGGGTTAAAAAAAATAAAAGTGGATTTATGTTTAGGACTATGTTCCCCTGACATCCGGATGAATCCAGAAAGGAGGCAATGTTTTTAATGACTGGCTTTTTGGATTTTCAGTGCTTAGCCCTTTCAGCTTTAAAAAGGTGTGCAACATACTGCCAAGCAATGCTTTACATCACTCTCCATCAGTGAGTGTGTGTAAGTATGCGCATATGCAATAGCCTGTGTGAGCAAAAATCATTTGTAGTCAGGGCTTTTATCTGTATAGGTTAAGGCTGATATAGTGTGGTATAACTTGTGCTTCCTGGAGCCAGGAAGAAATGATGACAAGGCGAGCCAATTAGAGGCCAAAAGAGGTCATGTTTGAACGCTTTATTGGTTTGTGCAGAGATGACAGTTAGTGGGCCAGTGAGGTGAGAGTGAAGCATATTTCTTTACTTGGATCCGGTATATAACTGGTGAAGTAATTGGATTTCTAGCGGCCTAGTTTGTATGATGTGTGGTGGAACATTGTTTTGGATGCTGCGGATGCAGCCCCGATCCTGAAAGAGTGTCCTGAATATTGGAGTGGTTGTAGCCTAATGTTTCAGATTGTGTCTTATGTGTTTGCTGAATGTAGCTGTGGTAAGTGGACCGTGAGCCGTGGGAAATAGTGGACTTGTATTAGAATAATTTGTGATTAGATCTGTGAGGCGAAGAAGGGCTGTATAAAGACAGTATTTATCTTGTGTCTGATAGACAGGAATATGGCATCCCGGTCTGAATTTATCTGTTTTGAAAGTGTTAAGTATAGTAAGAAGTGGTTATTTTGTGAACGAGTTGTTCTTTAGTGAGGGAAATGGTTGAAATGTTTTTGCTAAGAATACGCCTGGCCTTAAGAACCCAAAAAAGCCAGACTGATGGCTGACAGGAGTATGGTGTTTTGAAATGTGTCTGGGGCATTTGGATAGAAGTTGGTACGTGACTGGTTGGAAGTGTGTGGTAGTTTCTAAATGCTTTGATGAATTGTTTGACGTGTAATATGTGTTGATTGGAAGATTTGAGTGAGTTGTTTAGTGCTAAGTGGTGTTTTATCCTGGCTACGTGCGTTTTGATGGTAGGAGGAGCCAGTTTTAAGTTGGTATGGCAGTGAGTTATGAACCCTAGGATTGTATCTAGTTCATGAAGGTTTGTGGTGTTGAATTGTGAAGTGAATGATAAGAATGATTTCCATGCTTTGTTGTAAGTTCTTTTGGTGTTTGGTGCTAGGGGCGTGTTCCATAATGAAAGATGCGGTGGTTAGGAGTGTTTATGGTAGGATGAGGTCTTTGAATGGTGGGGGATGTACTGGTGTTGATTTGGCTGTTGGTTGAGTTGTCGAAGAAAACCTGTCAATTGAAATGTGAAAGGGCGTCAGCTGAAGTGTTTGGATAGGCTGGTATGAAAGCTGAGTGTATGACAAATTTGTAGACAGCCAGGTGAGTTTCCTAAGGAATAGTGTGATGTTGTGAGAGGACGATCAGCCTTTTTTATGATTTGTGAGGTGGCTTGTTTGTCTGTTAAAAATGTTATAGCTTGTCTGACGATAAATGACCCCATAGTGCTGCTGCTGCTACTATGGGGTATATTTTGAACAGTGTTGATGTGCTTGAAAATTGGTATAATGTGTGAATTTGAGAAGGCCAGTGTTCAGAGAACCGTTCAGTGTCCCAAATTACTGCAAATCCTTTTGTTGCTGCTGCATCAGTGTGTATGATTGGTGATGAAGGGAGAATTTGGGTGGGGGGGACATCATTCTGCCATTCCAGTGAAGCGGGAAGGTGGACCACATATTAAGGTCTGCGGAGGCAGATGGGTATGTTGGTGTGTGGTTGGTGGGCATATTTGAGTATGTTGAGTAGGTGTGAGATGAACGATCTGCCCTGGGGTATGACTGTATAACATGTTTTAAGTGGCCAATGAGGGATTGGAGAGTCACTATTCTTTAAGTTTGGGTTGGTTGTTATTTGAGGTGGGAGTGGGGGGGTTGTGGTTTGATTGGATTTGATCTGTGTACCTGTGTGGGGTATAGGGTAAGTGTGTAAGCCTTTGGTCCCTGCTGTGGGGTAGGGTTGGTGTGTTTGTACCTTCGGCCCCTGCGGTGGGATAAGGTGTGTGTGAACCTTTGGCCCCTGCGGTGGGGTAAGGTGTGTGTGAACCTATGGCCCCTGCAGTGGGGTAAGGTGTGAGTGTGAACCTTCGGCCCTTGTGGTGGGGTAAGGTTGGAGTGTGGAAACTTCGACCCCTGTGGTAGGGTAGGGTGTATGAGAGGATGTCCCGTGTGAGGTAAGTTTGAGTATGTGCACCTTCGGCCCCTGGGTGGGGTAAGTTGAATGTGTGCACCTTCTGCCCCTGCAGTGGGGTAAGGAGAGTGTGAAACCTTCAGCCCCTGTCTTGAGGTAAGGTGGGTGTGATGAGAAAACCTTTGGATAGTTCTTTTTGAATGAGTAGAGCAACTGTGACTTGTTCGGTTAGTGCTGTATGTAGGTTGGGGCGTTGAATAGAAGAGGCTGGGCAGGTTAGAATACCAGTGTGAAAACCTTCTGTTAAACCTGTGATTATGTACTGGACGAGTTGTTGGTCTGTATGGTTATGTAATAAAGACTGCAAGACGTTTGATTAAATTTCTCTAAATCTTTATTGCTGGGGGTGTTGTGTGAACGGATGGTTTGAGAATGAGCTTTATGTCAGGAGGAGCAAAGATGGGATAGTCTGCAGCCGCAGAAGAAACGGCCTTGGTATTGAAGTTGTTGCAGATGAGTGTATTGCCATGATAGTGAATGATTCTTCCTTGTTTATCTCTAGGTTGATTGGTGGCTTGGTAAGAGGTTGATTTGGTGAAATGAGTGTTGGGGGTGAATTGCGGTGGGGTAGGCTGATTTGAAGGTGGATTTTTATGAACAAAGACTGGGTGAATGGAAGGGCAGGGAGCATGTTTGACAGAATGGAGGCTTTAGATCCGCAAAGTGTTTACAGAAGAGCTCGTAGTCCATTTGGTCCCAGTCTGTTATGAAATTAAGTTGATATATAGTTGCTGATTGTGGAACATGCGGAGTTGGGGAAGGATAGAATAGGCGTGTGTATAAACCTTCGTACTCTGCAGTGGGGTAGGTGGTTGATATGATCTTTTAGCCCTAATAGTGGGCAGAGTTGTGAGTAAACCCTGTTCCTGGTTAAGGGGAGGGAGAGTGTATACCTTTGGCCTCTGTGGTGGGGTAAGGTGAGTATGAGTAAACCTTCGGCCCCTGTGCTGGGGTAAGGTGAGAGTGAATGAACATTCGCCCCCTGCGGTGGAATAAGGTAAATATGTGTAAAGCTTTTGGCCCCTGTGGTGGGGTAAGGAGAATATGTGTAAACCTATGGCCCCTGTGGTGGGGTAAGGTGGATTAGAGTCTGACTTTAGCCCCTCCATTGGGTTAATGTGAGTTGTGATGCTTACGGCCCCTGAAAGGATAAGGTAAAAGAGTATAGACCTTCAGCCCCTGCAGTGGGGTAAGGTAAGTGTGTGTGTAATACCTTTGGCCCCTGTGGTGGGGTAAGGCGAGTGTGTGTAATACCTTTGGCCCCTGCAGTGTGGTAATGTGAGTGTGTGAGAATACCTTCGGCCCTGGCAGTGGGGTAGGGTGAGTGTGTGACCTTCGAGTAAGGAACCTGTGTGAATTGTGCTGTCACTGAAATAAGGATATGGTGAATGTGGGTGGACCTATGGCCCACTAGGAGTAATACCACGGGACAGGAAGTGTAGTGAGGGAGATGTAAAGGGGACTACTTGTCTCCGTATGTGTGAATGGTAGAGAAGCGGGACCGGGAGTGTGGGAAGGGAGGGTGGGTGAAGGAGACAAGTGAAAAGGTACTTACCAGTGAGATGTGAAAGGATGAAAAGGAAAACCTGCAAAGATTATGCGTAAACGACAACTGATTTGTGTCTGGTACAGTTGGTAATTTGGTGTTTATTAAGAGAGCAATGGACCCTTAGTTGTGGGGTTTTATGAGGAGAGAGGGTAAGGAATTTACCTGGTTTGATGTTGTTCCTAGGATGTAGATTGAGGTTTAGGAGGTGGTTCTGTTGTTTAGGCTTGTATGAATGGTAATAGACTTGGCTATTGACTGTGAGTTTGATAACTTATGAAAAGTACAGGTGAAGAAAAGGAAACCGGCAAACTGTTCTGTGAGAGGAGGTGAATGTTTTATGTGGAGTGGGAAGGAATGGAGAGAGGCTGGAAGGTAAGAGGTGATTTTTTTTTTTGAAATACCTTATCATTCCTAGTTAAAGATCTAGGAGTTTGGGAGTGCAAGGGAACAATGTTGTGTCCGAGCATCAGATGTAGTAATAGAGTAGACTGAATTATTACTATTGGGTTGGAGGAGATACGTGAACTTGATATCTACCTAGGTTATTGATTTGTTGGAACAATTCGCCCTGTGGCCAGCAGGGGGACATCTGAGTCATGTCTTCCTGTGGAGCACAGTGCGGACTCGTGACTCTTAGTCATGCCTGTTAGTTGTATAGATTTACAGGTATGGAATTCTCCTTGAGTTAAATATCTGAAGGTGACTTAGACTTGCGTAAATAAGCTATTGTGAGGTATTTGGGTAATATATGATGGTGTAAATTACGGTTGGGTAATCAGCACTCTATGTTTGGACTGAAGTGAGGTAGTTTATCAGTGTTGGTTATGCGGTGCGTTGTAGATGTGAAATAAGTGGCTTGAGTTCAACAGTGAAACGGGGATGTAGTTATGTGGAAGTAAATGTGAAGTGACACGTGTTCTGGTGTTGCCGAACATTTGTCTGTTTGAACATCGCTTATGAATGGTATAACATAGTTTTCCTTTAGAGAATATTGCCGTGTTTGTTTTATTTTTAATGCTGATGAGTGCTGTGTTGTATAAGCTGTGGGTTGACTTAACGGAATGATTTGTGTATGTGTATTTTGCCAATATGGAGCGCTGTCTTTGAAGAGAACCTTTGAACAGCCAGTGAGTCTACATCAGCGCTGTCTTTGGAGAGCTCCTTTGAACTGCTGGTGAGTCTGCCTCAGTATCTTCAAAATACGCTTGTTTCTATTATATTTCAATGTGAAACACATGTTTTATTGTTTGTATACAGAATGGCAATATACTCTAGACAATTGTAGGAGTACATGCTTAGAGGTATTTTGATGACTTGCTTTTTGTTTGGGTAGGCACTGAGATGGAGGCTAACCTGTTATACAGTCTTTGACCAATAATATTCTCAATTCTTACCTCTACATACCTTGTGATATGTATCTAATTTCTGGGTCTTGTGGGTGATTTGATTTCTGGTAAAATTTTCAATTGTGGATGAGGGGAGCAGTAATTTGAGGTATGAGCATGTGAATTTAACGATGCGGAGGAGATATTCATGCCTGAAATGGGAATGCGCCTGAGGTAGAGTACTTTCCACCATGATGTTGTTTAGGCATTAGTAACGATTTGGAAGTAGCGGGTTTGATAACGGGGTTTGGTTTAGATTTTGGGCAAGGGATGTAGCTTGTTGTGAGCGGGGTTTTACAAGTAGCATACTGAAGTTATAAAATGTTTGCGAATATTTACCATACTTAGATTCTTGAAGAGAGGTTTGTAGCTCTGATACTCTAGTAAGTATCACGGTGCCCGTGATCTTCCTCTGTCACTCTTTGCTGTGGTGCGCTCCCATTGGCTGAGCTTGTTTGGCCCGCCCATTGTGGCCTTTTTATACCCGGCCTTTGGCACCTGTCAGGTGCCCTTTCGTGGTGTTCCTGAGCCAGTGTTGCTGTGTGCTGTGTTCCAGTGTTCCTGCTTCCTGTGTACCGACTTGGCCTGTCTGACTACTCTCCTTGATTCCTACTCCATGATCTGACCCGGCCTGGCTGACATTCCTGCTTCGTGACCTGACCCGGCTTGTCTGAGGATCCTTCTCCGTGATTGATCCGGCCTGGCTGACTTCCTGCTTCGTGACCTGAACCGGCTCGTTGCGGACCCTGCCTCTGTTCCTGCTGTTTGCTGCTTGGTGTCGCCTAGGCGACATTCTAACTTGCGCTGTGCTGTGGCAGGGCTGATCTTGTCATTGCCTCCTGTGTACTGGGCCTCTCCATTCTCTCTAGCTGAGCCTGCTTACTCCGTTACTATGGACCTCCATTTACTCCTACAGAGCACTGTGCTGTATGTTAACACTTGCAGAGCTGTTGTCTCCATTCCCTGAGCCTTCGTTAACACTTGTAGAGCCGTTGTCTCCGTTCACGGAGCCTCCATTAACATTTGCAGAGCCATTGTCTCCATTCACTGAGCCTCCATTAACACTTGCAGAGCCGTTACCCTGAGCCTTCCGCTACACTTGCCGAGCCTAGGTTATCTTGCAGCGCCTATGTGGGTGTCTGTGGCTCTTCCAGTTAAGCATTGCAGTGTAGTTGGTCTCCGTTACCGTGCCCGCGGGAGGCGCCATTGGCTCCTGTCTGTAGCGCTCTTGCAGTGTTATTAGTCTCCGTTACAACGGCCGTGGGGGCTATGGGCTCTAGCTCTTGCAGTGTAATTAGTCTCCATTACTACACCCGTGGGGGCTATTGGCTCTAGTTATTCTCGCTCTTGCAGTGTAATTTGTCTCCGTTACAACGCCCGTGGGGGCTATTGGCTCTAGCTCTTGCAGTGTAATTTGTCTCCGTTACAACGCCCGTGGGGGCTATTGGCTCTAGCTCTTGCAGTGTAATTTGTCTCCGTTACAACACCCGTGGGGCCTTGTGGCTCTATTATTATCTGCTCTTGCAGTGCACTTGCTCTCCGTTATGCACCAGTTGAGGTGCCAGTGGCTCTAGCTCATCAACTCTAGCAGTATATTTTGGCCTCAGTTCCTGTCCAGCATAAGCAGTAGTCTCTGTTTAATAAGACTGCAGGTGTTTTCTCATCTAGCACCACTTACTGCTCCATTACCACCTTATGGGCGTGTCAAACATACCACAACAGAGACTGATTGATTTACATGTACTTTAACCATTGAGTACCCTTATGTTTCTACGCCTGTCCTGTGACAGTATATATTTATTTATTTTCTCTGTATACTGGGCCTGAGAAGGCATCTATACGCTACTGTTCATTCAATTATTCTGTATTGCCTATAGAGGGCGGTCTTTCTTGTTTTGTTAATAAAACTGTGTTTTATTCTAACCTGTTGGTCTGAGCGTCCTACAAAACCGTTACAGTAAGTCTGGAGACTAGGCGCTACCAGGATTAGCTCAAAGAATATCGAGCCCAGATAGAGTGGACTGGGCTGGTATTTATAGTGCTACCAGCCCCCCCCCACAAATACAAGCCTAGCCTTGCACGTGTGTGAGCGTGTTTTGTGTGTTGTGATTGTATTATGTTATGTGTACTGCATTTTGCGTAATGCACAATTTGTTTTGCATAATGTGTATTGCATAATTAATTTTGCATATTGTGTTTTGCATAACGCATTTTGCATAAAGCATATTGTGTTTTCTATAATATACTTTGTGTATTGCATTTTGCATAATGCATATTGTGTTTTGCATAATAGGTATTGTCTTTTGCGTATTGCATAATGTGCTTCGAGTAATGTGGATTGCGTAATGCTTATTTCATTTTGCATATTGCATTTTGAGTATTGCATGATGCTTTTTGTGTTTTGCATAATGAGTTTTGCATTATACGTTTTATGTAATGCAGATTGCGTAATGCATATTGTGTGCATTTATGTGTATGTATATATTGTGTGTGTTGTGTGTACATGTGTGTGTTGTATTGTGTACATTGTGTCTTTGTGTATTGTGTGTGTTGCGTGTGTGTATTGTATGTGTTGTGTTTGTATATGTATATTGATGTGTGCTTCTCCCCCTGGTCATCATGCTGACCCCATGCATGGACCTATGGGAGTGACAGTGTAGAGGAGATTTGAATAAGTCCTCCTTACTGCTGTCGGCAGTAAACAGGAGTTATTCAAATATCCTCTATAACCTGGCCATGCCTGTAAAAATCTCTGCAAGGAATTCTATACATAAGGAATTGCGGGGCCTTCTCTATGCTCGCAGGACGGAGCGCGGACATCTTGCCATTGTGACGTCCTCGCGCCTGTGCTGTCAGTCCCAGTCTAGGAGGCGCTGCTAGGAGCCATTTGGCTCCGGCTCGGACTGACAGCGCAGGCGTTCGGACGTCACAATGGCAAGATGTCCGTGCTCCGTCCTGCCTGTCGCCAATGGAAGAAAGGAGAAATTGATTAAATAAGGTAATTATTCTGGCGACTAGCGCTACTAAGCAGCTAGTTGCCAGATGGGGACTTAATGAAGGTAAACATTGTGTGGGGTGGTAGTTTCCCTTTAAGGGCTACAAGATGCAGTGTATTAAATTTTAAGCATTACTATCCCGTTAAGGAACTCAGCAGGTAGGTTGTTACAAATATCTTGGAGAACTAACCATAGTGGATTTAGGCAGCCTCAGTTGCTTCTGTATCTTCATGTAATTCCAGACAGACTCGATGATGTTGAGATCAGGGCTCTGTGGGGGCCATACCATCACTTCCAGGACTCCTTGTTCTTCCTCATCCTGAAAATAGTTCTTAGTTACTTTGGCTGTATGTTTGTGGTCGTTGTCTCTCTGCAGAATAAATCTGGGGACATTCAGATGCCTCCCTGATGGTAT
The DNA here is from genome assembly GCA_037306005.1 of Rhinophrynus dorsalis. NCBI lineage: Eukaryota > Metazoa > Chordata > Amphibia > Anura > Rhinophrynidae > Rhinophrynus > Rhinophrynus dorsalis. The sequence continues at coordinate 418,857,850 of CM074721.1, forward strand.
TTCATGATGGATAAGTGTCTGTTTGCAGTAATGCAGCCCCACACTGCAAAGGGACAGCTCACCACACTCACTTGTGGCTAGTTTTCCACTCAGGGAGATAGATAGAGAGAGAGAGAGAGAACAATCAGTATGTTGGCTTACATAATGATGCGAAGATTGTGGAGAAGGCATGCAAGGGAGAGAGCTAGGGAACACCAGCACCTGATCAACACCTGATCAAGTGAGGAGGTTCTGGCTCAAGAGCCACACAGGAGCCCATCCCCACCTGGAGGACAGCACCTGCCTACAGATGCACAGCTGCAGCAACAGGATGCTCCCCAGCTGCTACAGGGACCCCTGGAGCAGTGTAGGATGTATAGACTACCACCAAGTCCCAGGGTATACCACCCAAGGGTCACTCTCTTTGGAATGACTGATGACGAGGTGATTGATTGCTACAGGTTGAGGCCACACAGCATCATTGCCCTGTAAGTCATCAAGGATCAAGTGGATCCGATTTACAATCAAAACCATGCCCTATCTGGCCTGCAAAGACTCCTGTGTGCCATACACTTCATGGCAAGTGGCGCCTTCCAGTCGACTGAAGGTTATGCATCTGGCATGTCACAGGCTACATTTTCCAGGGTGCTGGCCCAGGTCTTGACAGCCCTCAAAAGCAAGGCCAGTAGCTATATACATTTTCCCACCTCCGACATGGAGTGGACACATCTGAAGCAGGGCTTCTACGCAAGGGGAGGCTCATCAGGTACCTCTTCAGCTGTGAGTATGAGACAAGCATTCACACAATCCATGCATGTCCATCATCAGTCCTGTGAATTGGTGCCAACACACTAACCACACCGCACATGATGTTCTGTTTCACCCCACAGGATCAATGACACAGCCCTGACACTGGCAGCAGTATGGCCCCAAACATCATCCATATCATGGAAGTGGCATATTGTGTGTGGGGATTCCAAAACCATCTTCCATTCACTTCTCCACGTTGACATTGCTACCTCAAGGATATCATGCATACCTCCAGGAGAACCAAGGTACAACACGTAACCCATTTTCAGCATCTTCCAGGGCTTGATTGACAGCAACTAAGGTGATTTGCCATGATTATAGCCATAGCAACCATGGTACCCTTGTAGCCAAAGAGCATTATCCAGTTCAATGCATTGGATAACTCTCTGTCACATCAGGGGTTAAAAGGCCATTGTATTGAACATGGGACCTCTAGGTATAGCTGAAATGAGCAGCAGAGGGATGGATCTACAGAGGTAGTGTATTACACAACATAGAGGGCATGAAACATGGATCAGATCTCCAGGGACACCATGCTGACCTCTGTGTGTGCAGGGATATGTGCCCCTGCACACACACACAGGTCAGCATGGTGTGTGTGTGTGCAGGGATTTGTGCCCCTGACATAAATACACACATCAACAAATATGTCCCAATAGTTCCATGAAACAACTAAAATTGGGCTGCCACTGTCACTCTCACAGTGGCATCCCAAATTCATTTGTTTCATGGAGCTATCAGAACATATTTGTTGATGTGTGTATTTATGTCAGGTGCACATATCCCTAGGGCTTGTTGACATCCCCTTGGTTCTCTCCATAACGGGTTACAGACGAGTAGACAACACATTACAAAGCAATGGTTTGTGTACTCCCCTATAAGAGAAAAGATTAAGGAGAGAATGATGTTGAAGCTGTTGCATGACAATCAGTTTGAGGATGCTGCTCCAAATCCTGTCCTCTTGTCCCACAGGCATCCATAGCATGATCCATCCTTGAACAGAGGAGTTTCCATGTGATTGGACTGCAGCCTTGAAAACAATTCCATGAAGCTCACTTCTTTATGTTTCAAGTGATTGTGTTGGTGATTGTAACTGTTTTGTAGGACACTCAGACCAGCAGGTTAGAATAAAACACAGTTTTATTAATAAAACAAGAAAGACCGCCCTCTATAAGCAATACAGAGAAATAGAATGACAGTGGCGTACAGATGCCTTCTCAGGCCCAGTATACAGATGAATTAAATATACATATACTGTCACAGGACAGGCATTGAAACACAAGGGTACTCAAATGGATAAAGTACATGTAAATCAATCAGTCTCTGTTGTGGTATGTTTGACACGCCCATAAGGTGGTAAAGGAGCAGCCAGTGGTGCTAGATGAAGAAACACAGACAGTCTATAGAACAGAGGCTACTGCTTATGCTGAACAGGAACTGAGGCCAAATACTCTGCTTTAGTTGGTGAAAAAGAGCCACAAGCCCCCACGGGTGTTACAACGGAGACAGAGCTACACTGCAAGAGCTAGAGCCAACAGCCCCCACGGGCGTTACAACGGAGACTAATCACTGCAAGAGTTAGAACCTGTAGCCCCCACGGGCATATTAACGGAGACTAAACACTGCAAGAGCTAGAACCAATAGCCCCCATGGGCGTATTAATGGAGACTAAACACTGCAAGGGCTAGAGCCAATAGCCCCCACGGGCGTAGTAACAGAGACTAAACACTGCAAGAGTTAGAGCCAATAGCGCCTCCCGCGGGCGCGATAACGGAGACTGACTACACTGCACAGATAGACAGAATGAGCCACAGCCCATAAGATATATGCTGCAAGATAACCGGCTCGGCAAGTGTAGTGGAGGACTCAGGGTAACGGCTCTGCAAGTGTTAATGGAGGCTCAGTGAACGGAGACAGCAGCTCTGCAAGTGTTACTGGAGGCTCAGTGAACGGAGACAATGGCTCTGCAAGTGTTAACGGAGGCTCAGGAAACGGAGACAACAGCTCTGCAAGTGTTACTGGAGGCTCAGCGAACAGAAACACGGCTCTGCAAGTGTTAACGACTGCAAAGTGCTCTAGGAGAAATCGGAGTAATCAGGCTCAGCAGAGGAAACGGAGAGGCCCAGTACAGGAGACAATGACACGATCAGCCCTGCCACAGCACAGCAGAAGTCAGAATGTCGCCCAGGCGACACTAAGCAGCAACGGCAGGAACAGAGGCAAGGTCAGGAATGAGCCGGTTCAGGTCACGGAGCAGGAAGTCAGCCAGGCCGGGTCAATCACGGAGCAGGATACTCAGGCAAGCCGGGTCAGGTCACAAGCAGGAACGTCAGCCAGGCCGGGTCAGATCACGGAGCAATATTCTCAGACAAGCCAGATCAGGTCACACGCAGGAACGTCAGCCAGGCCGGGTCAATCACGGAGCGGGAAACAGGAGCGTATTCAGACAAGCCAAATCGGTACACAGGAAGCAGGAACACTGGAATTCAGCAACAGCAACACTGGCTCAGAAACACCACGAAAGGGCACCTGACAGGTGCCAAAGGCCAGGTATAAAAAGACCACAATGGGCGGGCCAAACAAGCTCAGCCAATAGGAGCGCACCACAAGCGAGAGTGACAGAAAAAGATCACGGGCACCGTGATAGTGATGCAATGTTTGACCTGATGTTCACAGCAACCTCTACTGGAACAGTCACATATCCACACAAGACACAGATTCATGTGTGTACTAACATCCAGGTATCAACCCTGTACAGTAACAATGCTCATCTACAAAGCTAACAAACTTTGTGGGAAACACATGAGCAGTTCAGTATTCATATTTAGTTGAAATGTACCTTTTGTGTGCTCATACAAGTGCTCAATGCATATATAGGTAATATACCCAGAAAACACATGTATGTTTTACTGTAGTTTGAGACACTATAAAGGAGAATCATCACTATTCTGTCTGTGTCTGTATGAATAAGTGTTGGATTAGACATGTCTCAATCTGGAATCCCACTCAAGGCTAAAGTATCCCTCATACATGGGAAGGCATGACCTACATCACAGGAGTCCACGACTTGTTTGGCCGTGAGTGGACTCTGTGATGTATTCATGCAAAGAGATGATGGCGGTGATACACTAATGTGTGTTGTGAGTGATGAAGAAGTGATACAGGGGACATACTTCCACAATGATTTCATGTCAATGGTTTCTGTGTTGCTCAATGTAATCAATGTTCTGAGATTGCTTTATTTTGACATATCTCAGTACATGAGCTACATCAACAAACAACCAGACTAAGTGGACAAGTGTTATCACTGGTGAAGTGTGTTACAACCTTAGTAAAACAACAACGCAAATTACTAGATAACCCACTGCTCAGCCTAAGGTTTCAGTGTGTGTGCTACACATTGAAATCCTAGGGTGAACATTGGGTTCTCCAGTAAGTTAGGCTGTGATTCATACTCTTATTGTGAAACACACTTACTGGAGGACTCAATGCTCACCCTAGGATTTCAATGTGTAGCACACACATTGAAATCCTAGGGTGAACATTGGGTTCCCCAGTAAGTCAGTTTCCCAATAAAAGTTTGAATCAGACTATTTTGCTGCATGTTCCCTCTGTCCAGCTTGTTAGTTCTCTGCTAAGTCATATAGCTGTTTGTTTGGTTAACCCCTTAAACACAACAATTGATGCAGACGAATGTTCAAAGTGTTGCAGCACTCTCTAGTGCAGGGGCATCACTTGTGCTGGTGAGGAGCGAATTCCCAGTCACCAGTTCAGGGGCAACAAAATCACCAGGAAGGACATCTGTCCCACTCCCCAGTGCAGAGCCATCAGTTGTGCTGGAGAGGAGCAAATTCCCACTCACCAATCCAGGGGCCTCGTAGTTGCTGTTTTCACTATTTGTAAATATCTGGCACCTGGCCTACTGCACCAGACCTTCCAGCTCCGTGCCTGTCCACCTGCACCGGTCTTTCTGCACCAGGATTCCTGCTTCATTGGACTCTAGGAGCTGTGCAGACACTCACTGCAAGGGGTTCGGTCTCCATTTTGGGCACTCCATTAGAAAGGTTTTGCATAGATGTGCATCTCCCTGCACATGGACTCCAGCCCCAGCTACAGCCTGGCTATCAGGTGCACCGTTACACTGCTCTCGGCTTCTATCTAGCTATTCTAGCACTCCTTAGGAGATGATGTGTGTGTGTATGTACTTCGAAATCTGTATCCAGCACAATCTTCTCTATCAATGTCAGTTGTAAATCCGTTTAATTGGAAAGCCTGCTGCTGTAGGCCTGAAGATGTAAGACTGGAACTGGGAGTCTTGGAGCTATCGGCTAGGGGCTGGGGGCCAGATGCTGGAGGATTGGAGTGGAGGCCAAGTGCTGGAAGGCCAGGCAGTGAAAGCCTGAGGGTGAAAGTCTATAGTCCAGAGGCTGGGGTCCAGATGCCAGGAGCTGTAGGAGAGATGTTGGAAGGCCTGAACTGGAAGGCCAGATGTTGGAAGGCCTGAGCTGGGAGGCCAGTTATTGGAAGGCCTGAACTAGAAGGCCAAGTATTGGAAGCCCTAAGCTGAAAGGCCAATTGTTGGAAGGCCTGAACTGGAAGGACAGGTGTTGGAAGACCTGAGCTGAAAGGATAGATGTTGGAAGGCCTGAGCTGGTATATTAGCTATTGGAAGGCCTGAGTAGGAAGGCCAAGTGTTAGAAGGCCTGAGCTAGAAAGTTGGGTGCTGGAAGGCCTGAGCTGGAGGACAGGTGCTGGAAGGCCTGAGCTGGAGGACAGGTGCTGGAAGGCATGAGCTGTAGGACAGCTGCTGGAAGGCCTGAGCTGTAGGACAGCTGCTGGAAGGCCTGAGCTGTAGGACAGCTGCTGGAAGGCCTGAGCTGGAGGACAGCTGCTGGAAGGCCTGAGCTGGAGGACAGCTGCTGGAAGGCCTGAGCTGGAGGACATGTACTAGAAAGTCTAATCAAACAGTTACATTCTCTGAATCAGAACTCTAGATGTCAGGTACTAACTAAGACAACAGAGCACTGAGTGCTCAGGAAGGCTGGGATAAATACCAGGGAATTATCTGACTGCCACTTTATTGGAAATGACTTACATGGGTTTGTTTGTTTTTTTGCCTTCCTCCGGATCTGCAGGGTTGATTTAGCTTGGGCTGGACTTGATGGATGCATATCTTTTCTTCAGGGTTATCAACTATGTTACCTCTCCAGCAGAGGAAGTTGCCCGTCCTGTGGTACGGAAAGTTCTAGAACTTAGGTACAACTCCTACAGCTAAGAACAATACTGACACAGAAAGTCTGCTGATTCAGCTCCCCCCAGTGGCTCACTCTGAAAATCGCAGGCCTCACAGCCTCAAAGACACTGATTGAAGTATAGCGAGAAGAAGGCACAGCACAACCATGACGGGAAGTCTGAAAACCAAGAGCGTGACCATGGCAGGTAGCCAATAAGTGCTTTTGCCTCATGCTAGGATCATGAAGCCTAGAATCTTTAGACCAAAGACTTCCCTGGATAGGTTGGAAAATTGTGTATTTTCTAGAAGTCTAGGCTCCTGAGGCATGCAATCTTTGGAGCACTATGATTAACCTTTATGACTGGAAGGACTTGGGCCATACCAGGAATGGTACTAGCTACATCCAGTCAGTCTCTAGTTTTCTCTTGTGTGAGTCAACTCATTGTTAGTGATTCTAAAGAAGGCTGTAGGAGGTAAGGATTTGTTCCTTACACAGGAGAGAGGATTCAAAAGATCGGGGCTATCCAGAAATAGTAAAAATAAATATATTTGCATCTGGAAATTTTGATCTTACAAGCCAGGTAGATAATCCAATAGATTCTAGGCCTGGAAAGGGGCATACGTTAGCTTTTTCCATAGATCCAAGTCATGTAACACTGGCCCCACTAAAGCATATCACAAGTTCTGAAGGTTCATGAATCCAGGGTTTCCACATAAGAGGACATTTCAAGATACTCAGGAAGCTCTGGGCCCAAAACATTCTAGATGCATGGGTTATTTCAGCTATCACCAGAGGTTATTAACTGACGTTTCATGCAATGCTGGGGAGAAACAGTTTTATGGCCTCAAAGTCATCCTTGCAAGGTCCATAAAGATAGGCACTAGATACTTTTTTTTTTTTATACAATATACTCCAAGAGGGCCTAAACAAGAAATCCCAAAAGAAGAAATTGGTTGAAGTATCTAGACTTGTGCATGGCAAAAAATTTCGGTAAAATTCGATTTCGGACAATTTTTCTTTTTAAATTTGGAGGATCCAAATTTCGGACCGGACCTGTTCAACTCGGACGAAATTTATCTATAGTCCAAATTTTTTTTAAATTTGAAAATATTCAATAAAAAAATAAACAAATAAAAAAAATACATTAAACTACATTAATAATAATATTAAATCTCTAATGAGACAGGAAGGGGTATTTTATAAACCAATACACACTTATATATATGTCACATCAATTTTAAGCCCTTTCTGCCCTTTAAAAAATGGTATACAATATGTGTTTATGCAATAAATGAAAAAGATAGGAATTATGGTTGAACACACACATAGCAAAAATGGAAAAATTGCTTGTGTCCGTATGTGGTTAATATCTGCACTTTGCATGAACTGTAAAGCGCCTGTTTTACCAGATCTATTTTTAGCAGTATGTAGCAACACTGTAATAGTTTCAGGCAGGAAAGCGCCGTCTAAATTTCCAAAATTTACACCAAAATTTCAGACTAGGCCTGTTTCAGATTCTGATTTTTTTGTGTTGGCGGACCTTTGCTTTTGGAAGGTCCGAATGATGCCGAATATGCCTTATTTGTCCGAATTTCAAAATTAGCCGAACCAAATCGCACAAGTCTAGAAGTATCTATTCCCTTTTCTTTATTGATTGAAGTTCTCGGGAGACTTACATGCTCTACTGGAACTGCATGATCTTAATATTTTACTCAACTTAAGGAGATTCACGTTGGGGTCCTTTCAACACTATCATTCCAGTCGTACAACCAGAAGACTGGACTACATCTTTGGATCTTTAGAATGCTGACCTCCATGTCCCTGTGATGGAAGCACATCCAAAATATCTGCTCTTTTCTATTTTGAAAAGACAGTTTCAGTTCACATACCTTTCCTTTGGGATGGTCACCTCTCCACTCATGTTCTCCATGTTTCTTTACACCCTAGCCAAAGAAAATCTATTGATATTGGCACTCAATCCCCAAAAAAACAACTAAATATAAATATATGATTATATTTATTATACTCTGTGAATCAACTGCAGTCCTGTATGGTGCAAAGTGACCTAAAATGGAATATTCTCAAAGTTTGGTATAGGAGAGTGCTCCCAGGGCATATGATAAATATACTCAATAATAAATAATGTTATAGAATATACTTTCATTATTAAACAGTATAATACAATAGAATGACCTCAAATAAGCATGTATAAAATTCTATATTAGAGTAATAACTGATGCCGATAATAAAGTTATTAGTACCACTCAATACAACAATTTGTATAAATATATAACATATAGAATAAGATGCTGTTGAGTCCAGAGTTAATGTCCAAGTATGAAAACAGTTTGTAAACTGGACTATATCCCTGGATCTTCAGGATGTTGACCTCCATGTCCCTGTGATGGAAGCATATCCAAAATATCAGCTCTTTTTATATTGAAAAGACAATTTTAGTTTACTTATCTTTTCTTTGGGATGGCCATCTCTCCATTCATGTTCTCAAAGTTCCTTTCCACCCTAGTTTAGCCTTTAATTTGGGAGAAAAGCAATTGCAACCTCTCAAGGGATTCTGTATCTGGATTCTGCAAGTGGGCCTCCCAGTAGATAAGATGCATCCCTTGCCTTTCAGATTCATAACTCCAGACACTCCCATTATCAACTTGCAAGATAATAATTGAAGATTTTTGGAGTGATGTCAGCCTGTATTCCTCTGGTGAGGTGGACAACATGGAAAATGAGATATCTGTAAAAATCCTTTCTCCAGCAGGGGAACAGGGGAGGTCTGAGTGAAGCTATTTTAGTTCTAGTGCTTTGGGTGGAAGACTGGACAAATCTCAGGAGAGATTTTCCTTGGGAAGCATCCATTAGGCTGTACTAACCACAGATGCCAGTGGCTCAGATTTGTGGGGCCACTTTCACCAGCAGAGAGGCTCAGTTGTTGTGCATGCATCCATGCTCTGACATGCCTTCATATATTTTGAAAATAAGAGCCATAGACTAAGATTTGTCTTTCTCAGAAGAACTGAATGGGAAGTATTTGCAGACTGAAATAGACATCAGTTCAGTGATATCCTACATCAGAAGGTAAGAGGCTATAAGAAGTGCAAATCTCATGACAGAGGTATGCCCTATGTTCAGTTGGGCTATCAAAATTTAATTGATCTGACAGTCATATACAATTCAGGAGTCCTCAATGTGTAATTTGATCCCAACTGGATCCATGGTCCTGGGCTCTAGATCAGGATGTGTTTTTTCTGATTACCCAAATATGGAGTCAGCCTACCCTAAGCTTTATGGCAGACAACAGAAACGTAGAAAGGTTTTAAGAACCCCTTTTTCAGAAGAGATGATGCTTTAACTCAGGACTAGTCCAGTGAAATGGGGAATATTGTCCCCGATTCAGACAATCCCCAAAGTCTTTGGAAGCATCAACAGCAGTGATTCCATACTACCTAGTTTCTGTCTTTGTTCCACGTGTATGCAGTTATGCAGATCCTTGTTACATTACATTGTGAATGGATCTTTTTAGGGTTCATCCCCTCAGGACATACATCTGATGGCTTGTATATTATATACAAGAAGTAAAGAATATAGAAAACACTTAACAGCCAAGGCTGTTCAGAGTCCAACATTCTCAAAATAAAGGCGTCATAGTAAGCCACATTCAAAAATGCTAAACTTGAATAAAATAATTGATACAGAAATCATAAAGAGAAAGTTGTCAAGAGCCCCTGACGAAACCAGTGTGTCTTGAAACGAGTGGGCGTCTCACGGACACTAGGAATAATGTGTTTTTGAGCTCATGAAAACATTCTCTTTATGATTTCTGTATCAATTATTTTATTTAAGTTTAGTATGTTAGAATGCGGCTTACACCACTAGAGAGGGAGTCAGAGTGATATTTTCATTTTTTCGAGTAAGCTACTATTTTACAGTGTTAGACTTACTATGACTCCTTTATTTTGAGGATGCTGAACACTGAACAGTCTCGGCGTTACAGAGGCGCATAAAAAATAAACAGAGCGTTTGCAGAAAGTTACTTATCAGGGCGTCTGCAGATAACTTGAAGATGTCAGCTACACATTGCTAAATTTGAAAAACTATTTGTGCTTCATATACTAACCCCATGTATGGATGATAAACTTATTGTGTTTCTGTCGTTATCATCCCTTCAATTGAATAATAAGATCATTTGCCTGTCTATGCAATGTGGTAGAAATACAACCACGTCCTCTAGCAGGACACCTGCAGTAATACTGAATGTAACAACTTCTACTGTAAAAGTTAACATCGGTAAAGCAGGGCACCTGCAACTAATGTGTATCTTTAGTCAACTGGATCGCATCCGCTACTAAATGAGATGCCTTGATATACTAATGGCACACAAGAGGTTAATTCGGTATAGAAGCATTTACCACACATAATTTGTCTCACCATATATTTAATATACTATACTTGTTTCCACATTCTTTAAATTTGTCAAGCAGAGCTAATATTCACATTTATTCACAATAGACTCTGCCTGAAAAGATTGTGAGCTTAAAGAACGCAGGGCATCTGCAGTGAACAAATTTGTAATTAATCTCCCAAATATTCAAAGGGCTATATTATATAAGCGCTGGGTAATAGGAGCCAACACTACAATTGGGTGTGGATAAATAATGCATTCTGAACCCACTTTGACACTTTTACTTATCAATGAAATCTAAGGGGTTAATCTGACAGAGTTAAATAAATAAGCAGGGTACCTGCCGTCACTATCTAATCTCTACACTACACATCAGTTAATTAGTGCAGGCGATACATATTGATCTTGACATTCAGCATACTAGCGGATAATAAAACATCAAGAGTTAGTTGTCAAATCATTTTTATTTTAATCAGTCACATGAAATAGTTGTGATATGTGTATGTTTTTAACTTTATTTTGAATAAACATTGAGTTTTTATAAGTTCTCACATATACCTCATAGCTATAGTATAGCACTGAACTAGTCCCCTTTCAACAATTGACTGGATAACAATTATCTGCAGTTCATCTCAGTTAAGTCTTTTCTACCTTCTTTCCTTCTTGTATATGGTATTAACATTTGGGACATGTGGTGCGACTTCTAAAAAATATGCACTTTGATAGTTTGTGGCTTGTATATTATGCAAAAGATGCTCAGGGACCAATGTCTGAGTCAGTCACTGTTGGTGAGGGAGAGAAAAGTATCTACTTCATATCTTCTTACAGTACCTGGGCTGTCTTCTGCCAGTCTGGTTAAGCTCAACAAGTGTGATTTTGAAAAGCCACCAATAGTCCATATCCTGGACTTTCTAACAGAAGGATGTAACTAGGGACTAAACAATAATACCCTTAAAATGCAGGGCACTGCTCTATTAGCCTGCACGGCAGGCAAATGGGCGAATGAGGACTTAGTTTCCAGATTCTTCAAAGCCATCATATGTATCTGTCCTCTGATAAGGAAAGTACTACTTACCTTGGATTTGCCCTTAGTTCTGGGCGCTCTTATAAAATATCCCTTTAAGTCCATCTCATCCTTATGTGCATTTTGACCTTGAAAGTAGTTTGGTCATTATCTCTGCTAGAGGAGTGTTTGAACTTCAGCCACTGTTCTCAGTAAAAGCAATTATGAAATTCTTTCAGGATAAAGCACTGCTAAATCAGTCATGGAATTTCTCTGTAAGATGATGTCAAGGTTCAATATCATGCAGGATATCTTCCTTCCAGCCTTCTGTCCACAGTTAGGTATGGAAGAAAAATCCCTGTGGAACAATCTGGATGTAGTCAGCATCAGAAGGGAAAGATCAAATGCCTTCACGAGGTCTCAGATGCTTTTTGTCATCCCATCCACATACAGTAAGGGCCAGGAGGCAGCACAATCTACTTGAAATGTCTCTTTTATCATCAATGTTTATGAAGAGAAGACTCCAATTCCATAATGGCTCAGGGAACACACCACAAGAGCAGAAGTGTAATCTTGGGTGACAGAGGTGGCAGTCCCTTCAGAAGACATTTGTAGAACAGCAGTATGATATTCTGTCAACGATTTCATGGGCCACTATTGTTTGGATGTCCAGTCAGTGGAGACTGTGCTCTCTGGGCATAGAATCTGTGTCTTACTTGAATAACTGTTTGTTATCAACATGTTTTTTGTATCTGAGCATTTATGTGCTCCCACCCTGTTTTGAATTGGGTTTAGATATGGTACCACCTTGCGAAATCTGCCATTCAGCTTATTGTTATTTTAATTTCCTGGCCATTATCTATGGTAGAATTGACCAATTCCCTCACAGTATTTTTGTTACTGTAGAATGGGCTTGGGACAAAACAAGGAGGCATTATAAGTAGGAGTTTTAGGTTTTGCTTGTGTTTGCTGTCCAGTCAGAGAGATAGGAAGCTTGTCCACTGGTGAATGCTGCCATGGATAATAGCCAGGAAAAGAAAATAACAATAAGCTAAAATCATTTTATGTGTTTCATCTCAAAGTAAGTCTCCAGATATACAAAACACACACACTCACACACATACCCTGATGCGACAGGAGACACACATGCTGACATGAAGACACACAAACACACCCTGAAGCAAATAAACACATTCATACACCCTGATATAAAGGCGCACGCACAAACATTCACTTTGGTATGCAAACATACACAAACACCCCACTACAAGACTAGCAGCAGATGGTCATTATCTCATAGCATGAGACCCATAAGCATTACAGGAGATCAGTCACTTCTGAGCAATACTTCTTTACATGAGACCATCATTGAATTGCCCCAATGCCACATTCAGAGTCTATCCAAGCATCAACCTTAAACAGAGATGATTAATTCCCAAGATACAGGCCTTGCAATCTACACAGAACTGTCCCACAAATATCCAACTGGACATGGTTTGGCTGCCAAACTGTTGTTAGATTACAATTCCCATTATTGTCATCCACCCATTGGCTGTCTGAGGATAACTGGAGTTGCAGATCAACAACAGCTCGACAGCCACATGTTATTAGCCCTTGCATGAGCTGAACAGAGCCCTTCCCGGATCACTGTGCTCTCTGAACTTACCTGTTGCTGGTCTCCCAGGCTGGCCTCTGTGACAGTTGTCTAACCCTCAACTAATGTGATAATTTACTGTTTGTTATACACAGCTGTTACCACACCACAGGCACAGCATCCCTTCATGTCTTCAAGCCACAAAGACATATCACATCATGCTTGTAATTTACTGGCTACCAGAGACATGGCACCACATCAGACTGGATATCTAAACCTCCTAACAGCAGCACAAGGCATTGTGGGTATTTATAATTAACTTCCATCAGCTTGCTGAGTTCAAACATGCTTAGTGACAGGGTTGCCATGCTTCACTTTTGAACCCGACTCGGCAAAGTCAAGTCTAGTGTAACTACCCTACCCTAATTTGCTTTGCCAAGTGGCAAAATACCAGTCTCATGTGTTGCCGAGTTCCTGGTAGCCTGAGAATTATAAGGAATATTGTTTTAACCAGTGCATTATCTATATACTAATAGGACTGTACTCAAGGCTTTAGAAAGCACTCAACAGATTTGTACCAAAGCTGAAGGGCTTTTAGGGGCCGGCAATGCAAAGTGGATTCAGAAATATCAGTTAACTTTGTAATTCAGATGCAACTGGATGCCAGCATTTAAAACAGAAGTATGATTTGAACCATGTTACCATAATAATTGTGCATCAAATGAAACATCAGCTTAAATTTATTGAAAACTTTTATGTGCAGTAATGTGTACATTATAATAGATTCACAGAAAGTGAAATAAAGGCCTTAATATATTAGACAAAGCAATAATGCTTTAAATATATAATGGCCATATTCAGGAAGCTAAAGAGGTGAATTTTGGGGCAAACCAACTGCAACATAGGGAGTAAATAAAAATTCCTGAATTTCCCACTGATTTATAGCAGGCCTAACACGTTATACTTTTTTTCCCCTCTTAATCCTTTGAGTGCCAGATACGTATCCAACGCATTGCAATGCAGACTAAAAGCTGTGTTGGTAACAGATGCGCTTTAAATAGAGGTCTTCACCCATTATATGCTAAAGAGATTTCTAACGCATTGCTCTGCAAGTAGTTGAGGCCATTCTAGAATTCAAGGGGTTAAAAGCGCCATTTAAATTAATGGGAATTTTAATTTCTCTCCTACGCTGCATTTGGTTTGCTCCAGAATTACACCTCTTTAACTTCCAGAATATGGCCTTAACTCTTTGAGTGGCAGGGAGGCATCCATCTCATTGCAGTGCAATGCATTGGATACCACCCTGGCAATCTTGGGGTTAAGTGACCAGGTGCAGCACCTACTAATTCATTTTAGTGCCTTGTGTATTAGTGCAAACTGAAGCAATTATTGGACATACCAAATGCACCACAGGGGAGAAATAATGATTCCCCATGAATGCTAAAGAGGTCTCTGACTAAAAGCACCATTCCAATCTGAGGGAAGTTTTATTTCTCCCATGTGAGCTGTTGGTCTGCCCTAGAATTGCTCCGGTTTGAACTAATTACAGTCTTCTGTGCTAGTGTTAATATGTGTTTGTAAATTAACCCTAAAGAAAATACCAAGCAAATCATTTGAACATGATCCTTAACCTCATGGATGCTAGACACACCTCAGTGCAATAAGAATAATTTTGCAAGCAATTAATTTAACATCCATGGGGTTATATAAATTAAAAGTTGGATTTTATTGACATGTCTTTGGGTCTAGTCAGAAGCTTATGTACATTAGGTCTTCTATATAAAAGCAGAGTGGTGCAGTTCTGGGGTAAGACAACTGCACTGTGGGGCACACTTAAAAGTATAATTTATTCAAATAAGGATTTTAACCCCTTGATTGCAAGAAAATTGAACCACTCTGCTTTTATACATATGGTTCATTGTTCTTTGCCTGTCATTTGGAAGTAAGAGCCATGTACATGTGCTGTGACTGGACATTTTCTATTAAAGTGCAGGTTGTAGGACTCACAGATATATATGTAAATGTTTCCATAGCTTGATACAACATAAGATCCTGATATGCTGAAGGGAGGAAACCACGAAAAGGGATTATATATGTATTCCTATATTTCAGGATGTTCATTCACAATTTCACCAGAGGCCCCAAAGGTTCTCAGGATGTTCATTCACAATTTCACCAGAGGCCCCAAAGGTTCTCAGTGTTTTTCGACATTAGTCCCTGGGGTACACCAACAGTCCATGTTTTCAGGATTAAAATGGCTGAGACATTGTAATTGAGCTGCCTATGCTTAAATGGAATATCCTGAAAACTGACCTGTTGGTGTGCCAGGAGCACTGAATTATACCTTATTTGCTGACATTGTACTACAGGTAAAGGGTCAGTTCTTCCTTATGCAAATCCTAGCCATAAGAACATTTGCATAAATATCTGTGAATGTCACATTAGCATAATTAATCATATAAGCACAACTTGTATTTTAGCATTATTGTTTCTTTAAAGCAGAACTATCATACACATATAAGTTACCCCCAATTAATTGTTAGTATCTCGGTAATCATGGAAATAGCTTATTAAAGTTTCTTAAGTATGATATATTGGCGAAGTCGAATCTGTGTACACCCCTGCCTGTACCATATGGTTACAATACAACTCCCCCTTTGGAAAATAACCTATCAGTGACAATACATGAATGAACAGCACAGGAGCACAGATCCCTCTTTGCCAAGATGCCTGTGCTGTCCTATTGATGAAAGTCCCATATGAAGTTATGATATGCTATTTCCATGATAACCAAGATATAAACAATTAATTGGTGGTAATTTATATGTGCATGATAGATCCACTTTAAGATAAAGGCAGTCAGACTTGGGATTTACAGCTGTTGCAGACTATAACTCCCATCATGCCCAACCAGCAATGATGGAAACGGTAGTCTCCAAAAGCTGGAGATCCAAACGTTGACTACCTCCTGATTTTAAGTGTCCCGTGAGTTATTGTGCAAAGCAGCTCTATCCTAGATGATTTGGTTGTGAATAAAACATATAGCACATTAAGTAATTTGGATTGCTCTAGGCTGAGAGGTGAGATTGTCCTGTGTGTCAGTGCAATAACCAAATATGCTCTTCTTTTTAGTGTAACACACACAGATTTATTTCAGTATATGTCTGGCACATATCCTTGACTCTTCTGGCTTCTTGGAGGGCTCTAGTTAATGTTGGCACATATTCACGTCCATCGCCTGAAACAGAAATCACATTTGTGACACATATTATGGAAAAAGAGGATTTTATTCTTACCTGTTAAATCCTTTCTCTTAGTCCATACAGGTTACTGGTAACTCTGGGTAGGAGATCCGCCCCTTTAAGTAGGCAGGAATAATTCTAGAATTGTATGCAGGGGGTGGAGCCTACCTTCCCTCCTTGGCTGCAGCTAGCCAACCAGCTCCAGAAAGATTTGAGACATTAACTATTGACTAGATAGTAGAAGGGAAAGAAGACCCCTGTGAGCATGACCCCGAAGGACCCCCACAGTCTGCCACAGGACAGCCAAGCATGGTCCCTTGACAGGGTGGGAGACCAGTAACCTGTATGGACTAAGAGAAAAGGATTTAACAGGTAATACTAAAATCCTCTTTTCTCTGTCGTACAATACTGGTTACTGGTAACTCTGGGATGTCCAGCCACTGAGTTTCCCAGAGGCGGGAAGTAAGGCAAGGACCAGGCACAAAAACCCCAAAGTCACCAGAGCAGATATGAACCATCAAATCAAAGGCAGCCCAACAACTAATGAAGTGTCAACGGACACTGAAAAGGAATAACAACACCCCACCTGTTACACAGCACACTGAACTAGAGCCAACGGGGCTCAAAAGTGAAGGAAGTACCAAGAACGAAGAAAATCCTAGACAGGCAAGACTGCCTCCAGGATTTTCCTTCCAAAGCTGGCGTCAGCCGATGCCAGCACGTCAACACAGTATTGCTTCGAAAAGGTGTGCACAGACGACCAGGTGCCAGCCTTTCACAACTGATCAGCAGAGGCCTGATTCTTGTAAGCCCAAGAGGTCCCAATAGATCGTGTACAATGAGCCGTGACCCCGAAGGGGACAGGCTTCTTCCTCAGCTCATAAGCCTTACAAATAGTGGACTTGATCCAAGAAGCAATAGTCACCTTGGATGCAGGTCTTCCTGCCATTGGACCCTCAGGAATGACGTCAGATTGCCTGATAGACTCAGTGCGATGTACATAAAACTTGAGACAACGCACCACATCTAACAAGTGGAGATCCCTCTACTTGTCATAGGTGGGATCAGGGGAGAAAGAGGGCACCACAATCTCCTGATTGATGTGGAACTCCGAAACCACCTTCGGGAGAAACTCATGAGAGGTGCAAAGCACAGCCTTGTCCTTGTGAAACACCAAATAGGGTGGTTTACAGGACAGAGCATGTAACTCCGCGACATGACGGACAGACACAATCACCAGGAGAAAGGCCATTTTCCATGTCAACAGGTGTAGAGGAATAGTAGCAAAAGACTCAAATGGAGGGAGCTGAAGAATGCCTAAAACCAAGTTAAGATCCCACGGAGGAGCAGGAATCTTGAAGGCAGGACGTGTATGAGCAATGCCCTGGAAGAAAACCTTGATATCAGGAAGGATGGCAATGCATCTGTGAAAGAAAACAGAGAGAGCAGATGTCTGTCTTCAGCAGATTGGAGAGGTTGAGTCACCGCAATAAACTCAGTTCCACATGAAGAGGAAGGGACACTGACATCTTCAGAAGGTCCGGCTGACCCCTGCACACCTGGATCACAAACTGCTGGAGTTCCCTGGTGTGCACCATGGCAAACAGTACCACTTCTATGGTGGAAATGAATTTCCCCACTAGAGATGACAGCTTCTTGGCTGGAACTGGATCTTGAGCCAGTATCGCAGAAACCCTGTAGGTGATCTGGTGAGCCATCTCGTCCGTGAGAAACACCATGTTCTTCTGGGTATCGAAGAGGAGGCCCAGAAAGACCAGATGCTGGGATGGAACAAGATCTGATTTGTCCAAGGTGATGATCTACCCGTGATGGGTGAGAGCATGAATGCATTGCTTAACCTTCTGATGAAGAAGTTCCGCAGAAGAGGCTTTCAGAAGCAGGTCTCCCATGTATGGAGTAACTCTGATGCCGTCTTGGTGGAGGAAGAACACTAAGGCTTCCAGGACACGGTTGAAGACCTGAGGAGCCATCGTCAGACCAAATGGAAGAGCTGAGAACTGAAAATGTCCCCGGTCACAGGCAAACCAGAGGTACTGCTAGCTCTCTGGATGTATGGCAATGTGTAAGTACGCGTCCTGAAGATCCAGAGATGCAAGGAATTCCCCCGGAGACATGGCAGCAATCACAGTCCGTAGAGACTCCTGGTTATAATGAGTCAGGGTCACAAAGGAATTGAGATCCTTCAAGTCCAAAATGGGACGACAACCGCCATCCTTCTTGGAGACCACAAAGAGGTTTGAGTAAAAACCCATACCTCTGTCCTGAACTGGAACCGGCTCCAAAACGTCCTTGTCCAGAAGAGCCTGAACAGTGCCGTCGAAGAGACTGCGTTTCTCTGCGCCGAGGCATATGAGAAGGAAGAAAGCGAAAGGGAGGAAGAGAGACGAAAGGGATCCTGTACCCTTCCGTCACTGCCTACAAAACCCATGGGTCCGTCACTGAATCCTCCCAAATGCTGTGATAGTGATGTAGATGACCACCCACAGCAGAGTATGGACCCGGGTTAAGCGAGTCATGCCAAAGGCTTGGAAGCCTTGGAGGAGATCTTGGGCTTCCATTGCTGTTTGGGCTTGGAGGAGGTACGCGGAGCTGAGGGAACCGTCTGGTTGCCGGACTTGTCTCCCCCTGTAGACTCACTGATCAGATCCTTGAGATCTGGCCCAAACAAAGAAGTGCCTTGAAAAGGCAAGGAGAGCAAAGCTTTGTTAGAAGCAGTATCAGCAGACCAGATCTTGAGCCAAAGAGCCCGTCTGGCAACTACAGACATGGTGGAAACCCTAGCCACCAAATGGATGGCATCAAATAGAGCAGCAGAAACATAGTGCTGTGCCTCAGAAATGTTGGCAAGGAGGTGCAATGTTGGCAAGGAGCATCCTGACGGACAGCAGGAGTGAGCTGTTCAGTCCAGACCGCAATGGCCCAGTTCACCCATGCTGCTGCAAAAGCTGGACGCATGGCAGAACCAGCAGTGGCAAAGGTGGACTTGAGGGAGACCTCAAGTTTCTTGTCAGTCCAGTCCTTTAGAGCAGACGCATCAGACACTGGCAAGGCAGAAGACTTGGATAGCCTGGAGATAAGAGCATCGACTTTAGGAGGATGAATCCACTGAGCAAGCACTGCCTCAGAAAAGGGATAAAGCTTAGCAAATTTCTTGGAGACAGAAGGTTTCCTGTCCGGAGACTTCCATTCTTCAGACACAAGGCGGTCTAGAGTGGGAAGCAAGTAAGGGGCTTTTTAGGCTCCTGAAAGACATCAGAAGGAACCTCCTGCATTAAGGGAATGTTTAGGGTATTTAAAACAGCCCTGATCAGGCCCTCAGCCAAGGGCTCAGGATCAGCCTCAAAAGGGTCCCCAAAAAACTGAGAGGAGCCCACCATAGAACATTCCTCAACATCTGAATCCACCAACATTTTCTCCTCAGAGGAATCTGACATGTCAGGTATACCCTGAGGCTTTGGCAGGGAAGACTTGATGAAGGAGGGGTTCTGCCAAGAATGAAAGACCCCCTGTAACTGGGATGGAAAGTGCTGCAAAGTGGTTCTAAGGTCCCTAGGAGCAGCCTTGAACTCTTGCACCCAAACTGGCTCTAATGCATGGCTGGAGGTCCCGGTGAGACTCCCAGGGACATCAGAACATGCTTGGCATAAATGACCTGAGAATTCTCTAGGTAACCCTGAATGACAGGAAGAGCAATGCACAGTAGGGGATACAGAGACCCCAGCATCCTAGGTCTTAGGTCTGGTCCCAAGCTCCAATGGTACAGACATTCTCACAGTGTCAATAACCTTATTGTATAAGAAATCACCCAATTACAGTGTGTATGATTAACGTTTCACCCCAGAAATCGCTAAAATAGACTTATCTGGCCGGCAAAGGGTTAATCAGCAGAGGAGAGAAGGGGAGTCCAAGCCATGTGTAGGATACTCGTTCTGGAAAGATCACAAAATGGCTGCCACAGTGGGAGCCAATCAGAAACGAGCTTGCAAAGCAAGCGCTCATGGGAAATGTAGTTTTCCCAGAAAAGTACTCCAAACAGTGCCCGAAACCCTGAGTCCCCCAACACACTAGAAACATGAACCAAATTATAGAGCAAGGGCAGACAAGTAAAATGAGCCATCTCTGAAGTCACTAGGTTAAATGGTTGCAGAGATATGCCCCAAACTGTACAGTCCCATAGGAGTGAATGGAGCAATGGCGCCTATGCGGTAAAGCGTGCCTTTACTCAAATTTTACAAAATTGAAGGTGTAAGATTAAAAGACATGAAACATCACTAAAACATGTTAGGATACCCAAAAAACACCGAACCAGTAGGAAAAGTGTCAGAAACCCCCCCCAATGAATGCCAAACTAGCAGCTAAAGGGTTAAATACCACATAAACCTGCTCCAAACACCTAAAAGACATACAGATAGACCCAATGAGTGCAGGAGTGTGCAATAGGAACTCCAAATGAAAACCCCCTGTGCGGAGGGGCACTGTGGGACATGTGGACCTGCAGCACTCAAAGGGTTGATCACCTTTCCTGCAGATCTTCTGTCTTCAGATTACCAAGTTTAAAGAAGAAGCCTCGGTGGGCAACTCCTGAGGAAAGAACTTGTAGCCAAGATTTTTCTCCCAGGGCTTATGGGCCACAAAAAGCACCTGGTCACTGAGCTAGCCACATCTAAGGGCATTGTCAGTTATGGTAATATGCCTAATGGCGGTATTCCATTTCTAACAGAAAAATAAAAAACTTCTAAAGCTATAGCAGAACTGTTCTCTTGCCTGTGTTATCTTCACCAAGGAACAAATCTTACTGGAGCTGGTTGGCTAGCTGCAGCCAAGGAGGGAAGGTAGGCTCCACCCCCTGCATACAATTCTAGAATTGTTCCTGCCTACTTAAAGGGGCGGATCGCCTACCCAAAGATTCCAGTAACCTGTATTGGATGACAGAGAAATATACTTTTTATCTTGTGATACTGAATGCCAAAGGTAGGCAGGATATGGGACTCCAGCAGTTATTAGACTAAAACTCCCATCATCCCAATGACCAGCTGAGGATGATGCACTAAAGCATTATAAACAGGTGATAATGCGGAGATTACTTCTCCAGTGATATCACTTCTCCAGTTCCTATGTTATTCGATGGAGACTATGCACTAACATTTCTCCAACTTTGGAGATCTTAGTGCATTGGGCTGTACAGAATAACATAGGAATTGGACAAGTGAAATCTTTGGAGAAGTTGGGGGAGATTCACTAAACAGTGATAAAGAGGTGATAAAGTGGAGATGATATCTCCAGTTTATCACTTGGCACTATGGAGAATATTCACTAAGATCACCAGAGTTAAATACAACTTAGTGCATAGGCTCCATAGAATAACACAGAATTGGAGTAGTGATAAGCTGGAGAAGTGATCTCCATTGTATCACCTCTTTATCACTGCTTAGTGAATATCTCCCGTTATCTCTGCATTATCACCTCTTTCTCATGCCTTAATGCATACCCCCTTGGAGGCCTACAGGCTGCCCAGCTTTGTTGTACAGACTTGGGACCAGTGCTAGCATTAAGCAAACTATGTTGAGAGAATTAGGGAAGGAGGATGGTTAGAAGCAAGGACATTCGTACAGGCAGACAGACTTCCTGAAATGTGTATTAAAGGAGCAGTAGACTTTTGTTATGAAAAACATATACTGTAGGTAGGGTTGCCACCTTTTCTTCAAAAAAATACCTGCCATGGCATTCCTTCCATAGACTTAACATTGGACAGAAGCCAATTTTTTACTGGCCTGCCGGTAAAATACTGGCTGGGTGGCAACCCTAACTGTAGGACTTTTCCCACTAAGTAAAATGTGCTTTATTCAAACATTAATATGTTCAGTCTGTTATTTTTGTAAATTATATCACTATCAACAATGCTATTTGGGGATGTCCAGACAGTTATTTTATTGCATTCTATGGGAGAGGTGAACCATTAGCTACAGGTCTCCACAGAATTCTGATAGTATCAGCTCGACCACTGTGCAACATTTTGAACTGCAATAACTGCCCGCAGAGGTATGTACCCTTGCTGTACTCATCAGGAAAAGAACCACAATACATTTAGATTTTTTTATGTAATGCATTGCGGAGCAATGAGTTGCACACCTCTCTGGCATTTAAAGGGTTATGACAAAAGTTGAGTAATTCAACTTGAGAATATTTTTGTTTTAGGTGGTGTTGCTGGGGCATGGCTTGTGGACGGATCATTACCCATAATTTTTAACCCTTTGAGTGCCAGAGGGGTACAGAACGCATTGCAAAGCAATGCGTTCTGTACCCCTCTGCCACTCAAAGGGTTAAGTTATTTCATGACCTATTGACACTTGTTTGTGTAACTGAAAAAAATATTTAGAGAAAGGCCAAAGTATTTTATTTACACAGACTAATTTATAAACTAATATACTGAAGGTTAAACGAACATTAATGTGAGTTTTATTGCTGTAGAGCAATGTGATACACTTATGTACATAACACACAGTCTGATCTCCTAAAAAGAGGGATACCAGGGTAGGAAAGGGGGACAGAGGGATTTGGGTCTCAAAGAGGGACTGTCCCTCCTAAAGAGGGACACTTAGGGGTATGATGATAGTTATATTTTCCAGCACATTGTTTCACAATGCATTGGGGACTTACTTTTTTCAAAATAAAGTCATTATTGTAGCATTTGTATTCATTCTAATGCTATAATTCTGAAAGACCATTAATTCTTTGAGGCTTCTCTGAAGGTTTTCCTAGGTTGCCAAGTAACCTTGCAATTATGGCCCTGTAATGCACCTTGTATAGAGAAGGCCAGAAGTGGCTGATATTTACCAGTTTATGTTCAAGTTGAAGTTTCCCAAAGAGTTTTGTCTTGAATGATTTGGATGCTGTACAATGGGAACTGATGTTGATGTAATTGCTAAGGGTCGATCTGAAAAGGTTGTTCCATTGACAGCAGGTAGTGTGCAGCCGGTGGAAGGTAAAGAACCTACTACACCAGGAGGCAAGTTATACAGAGATCCAGAGAAAAACCCGTTAAAGCGGCCTGGCTTCCTATTAGCTTTAGATTCTGTAGGAAGATGAAACATAAAAGAAATCCTGAAAGATGAACAGAATTCTAGAATCTGCTTGCCTGTAACTGTTTCCCCAAAGCATTAAAAGTAACCACTCTCTTTGTTTATTCTTTAATAAACGAAAACTACCACCAGAAATGTAATAGGTTGATAAACTATACATATCGTGTACTTACAGTTAGCACGTGTGCAACATTAATTATTCATCCCTACAATAAAGTCCTAAAATTGATTTTTAATTTATGTGTACATTGACCTCTTCAGAAAAAAATTATTTAATGTTGTTTCTATTGACAAATAAGATCAAAGTCTGTTAAAGAGATAGTAATGTCTATATTAAAGTGCAGCTCCAAGTCTTCTACATGTTTTTTTTTATAACATTTAGCTCTATGTTTAATTACTTACAGTTCTGTAGTTCAAAAGATATTCAACTGAAAGGATCTCCCCCCCTCCCCTTCCATCCTCCTCCCCTTAGATCTACAGTTCGGTTGTGGGAGCGGATGGATACAGCGAGGGACAATCTTCACACAGTAAGTATAAGGAAAACCCTGGCCCCTGACGAATAAGGGCAGGATTTTCCTTTTGCTTACTGAAGACTGTCCTTCACCACTCTCCATCCGGAGAACAATTAGAGGAAACCTGACGCAGGGAAAGGGGCGGGAGGGGGATCCTTTCAGTTTGAATATATTTTGAACTACAGAACTGTAAGTAATTAAAAATAGCGCTACATATTATAAAAAAACATATAGAAGACTCAGAGCTGCACTTTAATATATACATTACTAATCCCTTTAACTGATTGTGATTATTCCCCACTGTTCTTTTATTCAGAGAAGTTATCTTATCTCAGCCCATCCACAGATAATACTGGACAATCAATAGGAGTCCCGGGGCCAGCAGGAACATCTACTCCCTCACAGCATATGTAAGACTAGATATTAGGCCCCAAAAAACAAAGGGATAATTTTTACAGATGCTAGCATGAATTACATCTTAGATATAGTAGTTTCTTTAAAATGTAGAATAAAATACATAATACATATACATACATTTTTAAAACATTATATATAATACACATACATATTTAAATAAAGGGCAACATTTGTAAAACTCATATGGGAGCAGAAACCGCAATATCGGAGCTGCAGTGTTTAAAACCAATGTGACTTCTAGCAGTCACGTTAGAGGTGAGAACACTGTCTGCTAGGCTACGCTGAAATTAAAGAAGTCCAAGATTCCAGTCTTTTTATAATTAGTGGCAATGCAGGGGAGCAAGAGTCCTCCCCTACTTCCATTTTACCCAGACCCAGGTAGGAGTGAGCGGAATCATAAAATCCTCCCTTGCACGTCAATGAGGGGGATTTCCCTTATTTATTTGAGAGTATTTCCCTATCCCACCCACTCCTACCCCAGTGCTCAGGGTAGAATGGAAGCTGGTGAGTTCTCTTGCTTAATCAAAAAATTGGTATCAGTATAATGTTCAGCACACCGCAGGTCTCAAAATATATATATAATTCTGACACAAAGAAACAAAGAAAGATAGAAAGTTCTATGTGAGCTTATAAACAAAAGCAGTCGTCAGTATAATTGCACCCTATTGCTTAGTCCACATAGAAAGAAAGAAGACCTGTTCGGTACTGTAACAATGTGTGGGGTTAAAGGGATAGTAATACTTAAAATGTAAAAAAAAATATGTTGTAGGGTTTATCCCCCTGAGTAAAACAAGAGTACTCCCACTGCTGAAAGGTGTTTCATTCAAAAGTTATTAATTTTCAAAGTTGAATTTTTTAGGTGCAATATCACAGTGGCCTGAAATTGTACAGTGGCGCTGTTGCTACACCATCCTATGGACAGCTCTGGTCAATTGACCATAAATCTCCATAGGATGGTGTAGCAACAGCGCCACTGTACAATTTCAGGCCACTGTGATATTGCACCTAAAAAATTCAACTTTGAAAATTAATAACTT
The DNA here is from genome assembly GCA_037306005.1 of Rhinophrynus dorsalis. NCBI lineage: Eukaryota > Metazoa > Chordata > Amphibia > Anura > Rhinophrynidae > Rhinophrynus > Rhinophrynus dorsalis. Next base: position 418,883,189 of record CM074721.1, read on the forward strand.
TTGAATGAAACACCTTTCAGCAGTGGGAGTACTCTTGTTTTACTCAGGGGGATAAACCCTACAACATATTTTTTTTTACATTTTAAGTATTACTATCCCTTTAAAAACCTAAACAGACTTTATTCAAACACTTATGTTTATCCAATATAAAAACAAAGAAAGAGAGATCCTTATGGACATTTTGAGGTCTATATCCAGTATATACCATTCACAGATATATCAATTTATTTATCTCAATGAATACAGTGATTAAATCAAAGAAGACATATATTAAGTGAATATCCCTTTAAGAAGTCATGTATGTGAATATCCCTTTAATAGCCCATGTATAGCTTCAAACAAATCTTCTTTGATAGCCCAAACGATTATCTAACTAATATTATTTCAATTACTATTGTCCTAATGGAGTTGTTACAGGATAGTATTCCTGCAGGTGCCCTACTTGCTTGATGTCCAGTTAGACTTATTAATGATAACATATATCGATAAGCTCCTTATTTGCGGAGCTCATAGTTAGAAGACTTATTAAGCAATTGCAGGCGCCCTGCCTATCTTGGACTCCTTGATTAATTATCTCCATATATCGATCTTCCTCTAGAATAGTAATTCTGCAGGCGCCCTGCTCGATAATTTTCTTTCATGTTGTTAAGCCATTTCAAAAAGCCGTTACTTTTACATATTGTAATGACGACCATGTGGTCTTTGATAAAAAGTATTTTATGCGACTGCAGGTGCCCTGCCTATTCAAAACATGTGGATTATCTCTGCTCATTTATCAAAAGTTATGTTAGATAATCATAATACAGTCTCGGTAGGCTATAATAGTTAATCATTAATACGGTTTTACATGTACTACCGGTGACATTATTTGTGAATGTCTAATTATAAGACTCAGTTGTACAAATCAGTTAATTCACAATACTGGATCAGACTTTAGTAAAGTCCATTTTATCTCTATCTCTGACATCCTTTTAATGGTGTCAGTCAATAAAATACAAAGTCCTAACTTATTTCTAAATCTTATATCCTCTAGATCCTGTCTAATCTAGATGTGAATGACCCTTGTCCAAGGCATCCTTTTAATGGTGTCCTTAGACCAATTAACTTATTTCTAAGTCCTATATCATCCAGATATTTTATAATCTAGATGTGAATGACCCTTGTCCAAGGCATCCTTTTAGTGGTGTCCTTAGATTAACTACTGAAGTCTGTAACATCCTGTCCAAGGCATCCTTTTAGTGGTGTCCTTAGACTGATTAACTTATTTCTAAGTCCTATATCATCCAGATATTGTCTGATCTAGATGTGAATAACCCTTATCCAAGGCATCCATTTAGTGGTGTCCTTAGACAGATTAACTATTGAAGTCTGAAACGCCCAACGCGTTTCACCGGTCTGGCTTCATCATGGGCTTTTAGAGAAATGAGCCGCTATTTGCTTGCTCTTTTAAACCCCACGGTAATTCAAAACAAGGTCTGGCATTTCTCCAGGCCTCTTCTTCAAAACAGATCACCGTGATGTTATACGGTGGCCCATGAGTAACAAATTGGCTAGCAGTAGAGTTAACCCCTTCTCTGGGTTTCACAAATATATTCAGTATATTAAAGGACCTTGATTGCTGTTATAAAATGATATTAATATAAAATCGTTAATTTGCTAAACAAATACCTTTGGTTACTGTTTGTTAAATCTTGAGACAAATATATATAAGTAAATAAGATTATGCAAGTATGGTAATTGACGATCCATTTGTATTCCATATCAATAAATACTATAATTCAGTGATATAAAGTTACCAGTAAACACTACTGAGATTATCAATTGCTTCAATGTGTACAATTAAAATAACTATGATAACTCTATCCTAACCAGCTTGGGATACCGTTTCTATTATTGATAAAGCAAAGTGTTATCAATTACCATACAGTATTAATTATGCCATTATGGAGGAAACATATTTGGAAACATACTTGGGACTCCACTTAATTATTATTATTGTATTAATCTATTTCTTTAGTTTGTTCTAGGGTGTCAAATGTCCAAACATTTTTATTAGCATCAATTCATTTAATGAAGGGTTTAAAAGTTACCCCTTCATTTAGGCCTCTTGGATTCAAAGTTCGCAATTTATAGGCTTCACGTTGTAACAATTTTTTATCATAATCTCCTTTCCTGGGTGATGGGTCAACCTTTACCAAACCCACAAATTGCATCATTTCAATACTGTTTCCATGTTGTTGCATATGTCTGGCAATAGGGGTATCCCTTAGGTTCCTTACATCACCTAGATGTTCCAAAATTCTCTCCCTGAATTCTCTTATCGTTTTGCCTACATATTGGGCACCACATTTGCAGATCATCATATAAATAATCCCTGACGATCTGCAATTTATAACATTTTTTACGTAATGTGGTTTTGTTTCCCAAGTTGCTTGAAAGGTATTTATTTTTAGGACATATGGACATGTTTTATAACCCTTACAAAGAAAAGTACCCTTTAACTTAGGCATAGATGATAGCCAATTAGTTGCACCTTTTGTCTGAAAATGACTGTGGACCACATAGTCCTTAATATTTTGTGATCTTCCATTATCAAGTTTCAAAATGGACCAATGTTTAGAAATAATGGATCTAATTATATTACGTTGTTGGTTGTATGTTCCATTGATTAGCATCCCCTCAAAGGGTATTCTTACATCCTTAGGCTTATGCAACAGTTCCTCCCTGTTGTTACTGTAGCCCCTAGCTAAAAATCGTTTTTGTAGTTTGCTTCTATCTTGAAATCATCTAGGGTAGTGCAAAGACGTCTTATTCGTAGGTACTGTCCCATGGGTATGCCTTTTTTCAATGGTTCCAGATGATGACTACTGGCTAATAGTAAACTGTTAGTCGCAGTTGATTTTCTATGGACTTTAGTAATTATTGTATCAGTGTCACTCCTTGTGACCAGATGGAATAATTTAGGACTATACCACTTGAAATATTGATCCCTAAGTTGTACATTGTGTGACATAATATAATAGTTTGGGTGGTATATTACTATAATTCCTGTAAAGGGATATGATAGTTGGGAGCCAGAGTGCAGAGAAAATAAAGGCTATGCCCGGCACTCTTGCTTGCTTACAATATACTTCAGATCTGTGTAACTTGGCTAAACAATGACTGGAATGTTGATTGACTCCTGCTGTGCTTCCTTGACCAATCAGGGGACGTTATTATAGTCCAGTCAAAATGCCCTTTTTCCAAACCCTACTTTGTATTCTTATCTTGATAAGAGTGACTGGAAATGTAGGCCATTATCTGATTGGTCAAGCAAAGCAACACTGTCCCAAGCACTAATTTCCATTCCAATCTTGATAAAAGTGTCTGGAAGTGTATATAAGCAGTGTGTTTCATCAATAAAGCTGTTCTGTTCTATCCTCCTTAATACAAGTCTCGGCTGTAATTCTGGAGGGGACTTAGGCTGAGGATTCTCACTTTAGCCACTGCAGGAGCAAATTCACTTGCCTCGCCGGTCTACTGGCGTAGGGCCTCTGGAAACCCCACCTAGGAGTCTGCAGCTAAATTCTCTAACTCTGCTAGCCTGCCAGGGGGTAGCATCCAGTTGTTCCTGCCTGAGTATCCAGGACCTCCAGGAAGCAGCAGGGCTCCAGCCGTCCGGGGAAGAGGGGCAGCAGTGGCGGTTCAGGAACCGACGGCCCCAAAAGGGTCCGGCAAATCCTGGTACCATCACACTCCTGCATAATTTAATATCCAAAAATGCTAATTCATCTAGATGTATTTCACTTGTGACTTTTAAACCGTAGTCATTAGTATTTAATTTTGTAATGAACTGTGAAAATTCCTCCAGGGTACCAGACCAGGTAAGTACCACGTCAAGAACACACAGAAGGGTGCTTCCTAGTGCAAATTAACCATGGCAGATATTAGACCACCACCTTCTCACCACGGTACTCACAACAGACAAGACCACTAAAAGTGATCAGTAGAGTGGTTGAGGGAATCTGACTGCCCTCACTCAGTCTCCTCAGAGTATGTAGTTGAATGTTGCTCCTTCAATAACGAACCACGGGACTTGACTGTACCCTCGGAACACAGGAAAGAAAAAGGCAAAAAAAGTGCAAACCACCATAGAATAATACCGATATTATCAGTAATATGTATGACCATATACTCACAACTCTGAGACAGATATTCTGATTGGTACAACCAGCAAATGCAAACGGGGTGACACAAAAGCTGCCCCAATTCAGCTAATTCCTCCAATAGATAAAAAGTCCACAAATAATAAAAAAAAATACTTATTAATATTATAAAAATCAATATATATTTGCCAAAAGTACGTCAGTTGGATAATTAATAAGCATATGACGTGTTTCGTAGCTATATGCTCCTTTATCAAATATTAAATGCAAATATATAATAGTATCCAATACAAACTTATAAATGGCATCACTCACCCCAAAAAAATGCTCCTTTTATACTAAACAGAATCTCCATCTCTTCCGGAATAAAAAACCCGCGAAAAAAACGGTACCACGTTGTCAATGTAACGTATCCATATGCCTATCTTCTTAGTGTATATGGTTAAGTCCTCACAGAAAACCTTTTTATCCAAATATACATTAGCATATGAAGGGGCACAGCAGCTCCCCATTGTTGTACCCCGTATTTGCTGGTAGAACTGTCCATCAAAGATAAAATAATTGTATGTAAGAACATATCCGAGTAAGGCCAAAACAAACTTATTATGATCCGAAAATTGAGTACCCCGAGTAATTAAAAAGGAGCTCTCTTGCTTCCCTGCATCGCCTGTATTGATCTCCCAGCTGAATCTTCTGGGAGATCAGTAGCCTGGGAGGAGGCATCAGGAAGGGTCCTGATGCCCCACCAGGAGGTCAGACTTTCAATACAAAACAACCTTTTGAGTGCCAGAATGTGATGGATACCTATCTGGCATTCAAAAGGGTAAAAAGATAAACAAGTTCGCTGCACAGGCTGCATCTCTGCAGAATAACATACAAATTTGAATAACTTCTCTCACATTTCACACACAATTCCCATCATCCTAGGCCAGCCATCACCTGCTGAAGATGATGGGAATTGTAGAACTGAGCAATTGAAGGGCCTCCTTTTGCCCACCCCTGCACTAATGCATCTTCAGCCCTTTTGGGAGCAAAGAATGACAAGCAGAATGAGTTACAGACAAAACCTGATACATATGGTTCTGAGAGATCCACTCCATCCATCTTATAACTTGATTAGAATTGTCAACATTTAGGAAAACCACAATTGGATTAAATGTTACTGCATGTAAATAAGACAGAAAGGCCATGAAAAATAAAATCAGCTTACTCAGCTCCATCTTGCTTTTGGCACTAGAGAGCCTCCTCTGGGCCTCTCCTTTCCCTGGCAGGCAAGATGAACCCGGTTCATTAACAGCTGCAGTGGTCCTCGTATTTTGGGTTCCGTTCCACAGTATATTATTCTGGTGTGCAAATCTCCTCATTGAATACTGTGTTGAAGGAAACGTCATCCCTCCTTTCACCAATAAGCCAGAAAAGTACCCTGGGTTCCCGAAAGGTAAATGGCTGACCGTGGCAGGCGGAGGCAGTTGTGTTACTAACTCCATGGATGCTCCTAACTGGTGGGATAAGGAACAAGAGGTGTGATACATTATAAAGAATCATGAGTGTGCATTAGCCATAAAAGTCCACTGAACTCACCTCAGGACCGAGGATAAAAACTCTATGGGCACTAAAATGCCATAATTCTGGGGTAAACCAGCTACACCATAGAGGGCAAATACTAATTCCTCCTATTTCTACTGATTTAAAAGGCATTTTAACCTCTTGAATGTAAGAGGCATCTCCAGTGCATTGCTTTCAAGGGTTTCAAAGCCATATTTAAATTAATGGAAATGTTTGTCTGTCTTCTGTGGTGCAGATGGATTGTCCCATAATTACTCCACTCTTCTTTTGGATAGAGGAACCTAAGAAATATAACAGTAACTTTTTTTAATGCCACTGAAATATCGATAGCACATCTTCAAATGTTAGGATGAAAATACTGTAGAAAAAAACATGTGCATGAATCAGCAAAAACAGATAACATAAGCAAAAATAAAAAATATACATACAAAATACATTCCATATCCTGGTATTATAACTATCCTTCATTTATACATACGGCAGCTTATTCTGCAGCACTGGCATTTTAATGGATGGTGGCATGCTTTATGCATTCAGCTATTATATAACAATATCATTAGATATTTTATCCATGCGTGATCACCTGAACTAGATTATTTATAGTATATCAAAATATTCAAACCTTGCTATACAAATTAGTGATGTGCCATATCCAGGACTTGGTTTAGTAAGCGGTTTCATTCCTGGCCTCTCTGTAAGATTCTGTAATTGGCCAACTAACTCTTAAAGGGATAGTAATACTTAATATATATAAAAATATATATTTTAGTGTTTATCCCCCTGAGTAAAACAAGGGAACCCCCCTGTTGAAAGGTGTTTTATTCAATAGTTATTACAGATGAAACTTTAATTTTAGGTGCACTATCACAGTGCCCTGAAATTGTACATTGGCGCTGTTGTTACACCATCCTATGGAGGTTTATGGCCAACTGACCAGAGCTGTTCTTAGGATGGTGCAGCAACAGCTCCACTGTACAATTTCAGGCCAATGTGATACTGCATTTAAAAATACCGGTTTGAGCGGCAATAACTTTTTAATAAAACACCTTTCAGCAGTGGGAGTACCTTCATTTTACTCAAGGGGATAAACCCTACAATATATATATTTTTTTACATTTTAAGTATTACTAATTCATTCTTGCCTAGTCCTTATAGAATCTCTCATAGCAAGATATTAAGTTAGATACACACTCCCATGTAACCACACAACAACAGTCAAATGGAGCATTTCTTTTTTTATAGTTTATCCCCTTAGATTCTAACAATGTCTCCAGTACACAGGGTTAAAGGGATAGTAATACTTAAAATGTAAAAAAAAATGTTGTAGGGTTTATCCCCCTGAGTAAAACAAGAGTACTCCCACTGCTGAAAGGTGTTTCATTCAAAAGTTATTAATTTTCAAAGTTGAATTTTTTAGGTGCAATATCACAGTGGCCTGAAATTGTACAGTGGCACTGTTGCTACACGATCCTAGACAGCTCTGGTCCCGGGACCATAAATCACCATAGGATGGTGTAGCAACAGCGCCACTGTACAATTTCAGGCCACTGTGATATTGCACCTAAAAAATTCAACTTTGAGCTGTAATAACTTTTGAATGAAACACTTTTCAGCAGTGGGAGTACTCGTATTTTACTCAGGGGGATAAACCCTACAACATATTTTTTTTTTTTTACATTTTAAGTATTACTATCCCTTTAACAAAATTCAATATTAGGCAGAAGGTTTTTAGAATATTATAGCACAATGTAGAGAAACACAGTCCCTCATCAACTAATCATTGTTCCCCTGGACCCTATTAGGCATCAGATAAGATACATAAGCAAGATAAGTAAAGACATAATAAAAATGTATACTAAGAACAGTTACTTTATAAATACAATGCATCCGCAGCAAACATTTGTAAGTCATTAACAAAACTTTTCTCCAAGATTAAAAAATATAAATGTTTTATATTACAGGCAACTTTTTCTAGATAAAAATCCCTACTTATAAAATTCTCCACAGCTCCCATTAATAAGAAGCCACTCTTTATGGGTGTGTTCAGCAGCAACTGAATGTATTTGTACGCTCTTGGTATTTAATACATACTTGGTTTCTAGCCTGGGATTCAAAGAGGTAGCTCTCAGGTGCCTGGAGGTCAGGAGTCCTGTGGTTCACAGAACTCAGAAGTCTATACACCTGATCCACAATCCCTAGTTCACAGATGAGCCTCTCTCTCTGCTTGAGGCCCTGCAGTCTCTCCATTTCTTCCTGTTCATCAATATCCAGTGGCTTCATAGAATCGATTGTCACTTCCTGCAACTTTCAAGCGTGATTCCGGAAATTAATTAAAACAGCTTCAATAAAGAAATATGAATGAATATGTTTATTTATGTAGTGCCACAAGTGTACGCAGAGCTTTACAATTTAAGGGTTTAAACAATACAGGGTTACAGGTGCTTGTGAGATCCCTGCCTGAAAATATGCTTTTGTTGGACTATAGCGCGTTCCCCTTTTAGTACCACATTACATATTCATATGCTCTAGAATGCTAGAGAGTTGGAAACCTGTCTATCTTCCAAGGGATAAACTGACCAATATGGAGATTTCATAGAAATTTGTATGTACTTGCACCTGCAAAAGAATATCATTTTCTTCCTGGCAAACATACATTTGGACTAAAAATGATCAGGCTCTTCCCAATGGTATATATGAATGTATTTATTCAACTACACCGATAAAAACAACCTATATACTATTTACTTTATTTTGTTTTGCAAGTTTAGATTTAAATTGGTACTATACAATACATATAAAAGGTTATTCAAGTGTTTAATAGAAGGACTTACCTAGGCAGGAGTCCTTCATAGAGCAGACAAATATATTTGGCATTAGGGACCTATTTTGACCTATACAAATTCCATTTCACACCCCAATTCCCTTCATTCATTGTTGCGCTGTGTGCGGGAGGGACTTTTTTATGTGCTTTCTCATTCAGTGAGTTAATGTTTATTGTGAAAAGATGCAAACTGAATACAGAAATTAAGATCTATAAATATATGAAACATCTCTGCCTCTAGTTAAGGGTTGGGTTACTGGTACCTCCGAGGTGCCGTTAACTCTTCCCTTCATATCACTGAGAAGTATTTTGCCTCTCAGTGACAAATCAGTAAGCGGACAGACAGCCAGGTGCTGACAGATCACTCCTTGCAGTGGCACCACAGGTCCTGCTATTTCCTAATGAAGTACCAAGCTGAACTTTATAAATAAGGAGCTGGCTGTGCAATGGCAAAAAAGTAAACTTTGTGACTCCAGCTAACTACTGATAAATATGGATCTGTATGTATCTATTTGCAATGACATGCAGACCATCAAAGTGATATAATGGAGTGCCCATTCACCCTTCATTTATGATATATCTGACTGATGTATGACAAACAGAAGCCTAGGGAAGCCCTTCCCATTAAGTAATCTCTGTGTCTGGTCTACTTTATTCCTTTGAGGACCAGAGGAGTGTGCATTGTAATGCTTTGCAGTTTTTTACACACCCCTCTGGTCCTAAAGCGGTTAATTAACTGTAGCCTGTTTATACAATGTGGCACACTATAGCTACTGCTGAATAACTATATTTACATGGATGTTTTATCGTCAGTATACCAAAGTTTCCAAGATTTCAAATTCATTTCAGGGGACACTTTGCTGCTGGCTGGTTACATCACAGCCTGACAATAGGTAACCATAGAACTGTGTAATGCAGCCGCCTGAAAGGACCCTACTCACTAAGCTAAAGAGGTGCAATTCTGGAGCATACCAAATGCCACCACAGGAGACATATACATATCCCAAAATTCCCACTGATTTAAATGGAGCTTTTAAACCTTGTACACTACATTGGAATCTCCATGAACATTCCTCTAGGGAATTTCCATAAAAATCCAGGCCTTTCAGTTGGTATGCTCAATCGGAACCCGTTATCATATAATGAAAGATATGTGATTCAGTAATAACTAGACTTGGTTTAATTGGTTTCTCCACTTTAGGCTGCTTTGGCTCTAACTTGCTGTGCACCTTTTACTGTCACCACCAGCAATTGTTGTGCAAGTAACACACTTTGCACCCTGTGTAGTAATACCCTAACTCTTGTACCTTTTTCACTGGATTTCTGCAGACACTAGAAGCTGGGCGGATGGGAGGCCTCTTTACCACGTTGTTCTTCACTGGCTTTTCACCTGCGGTCTCTCCTTGCAAACTGTCTTTACTTTCTTTCTTCTTCTTTCCAATGATTCCTTCCTTCTGTTCTTGCTTTAAACGAAGTTCCTCCAACTGCTGTCTACCCGGAAGAGACATAGGGGGAGATTTATAAAAGTGGAGATAATAGAAAAGAGGAGTTAAAATGGCTGTAACATTGTCTCTGGCAGTTATAAAATTATTAAAGTTGACGAGTCCGCAATGATAATTTTTTCTACACTGGCCAACAAATTACATTTTTTTAGCATGACTATAACAGAAAATAAACGTACACTGTGGCGGTACTATTATCTGGGAATAGGAGAAAGCAACCACTCAGCTGCCTTACATGAACTTCCACTCTCAGGTTGGAAACCCACAAAATCATATATATCCAGTCTGACGCTACAGTGGAGGATTGCGAATTAACCCATTCACATCTAACACAATATCATACATCTATTTGCCTTAAATAAAATCAATGTAATAAAAAAGTGTATATAAAAATAATAAACATACAATAACCATAAAAATATAGATCTTAAAGACCCGGGTTAAAAAATTTGCAACACCAAGTCCACCATAACAGGACAAAGTGTGTGCATTTGAACCCTTTTTGTTCTTTAAAAATGGCGGATGTCCGCTAATGACACCAGGATGTAAAAAGACACAAACTATAGACTTTAAAGGGACAGTACTGTCCCAGAAAAAATATTTATGGTTTTGTAGTGCTTCAAAAATTCAACTATATGCAATAAATCCTATATCTCAAACCACTATGGTTTGAGAGATATCTGCATTAAAATTTCCTGTTTCCTGATGTCAGCTGTAAAGCTGACAGTAGGAGATCCATGTCGGCCGACATGAGGAGGCTCTTCAGCAGAGCCGAAATTGCATTATTTAAAACAAATTACTTCATTGGAATGGTCTACAAAGTGTGCTTGCACACTAGGAACACTTGGTAGACCTTTCCATTGAAGTAATTATTTACCAATAACTCAATTTCGGCTCTGCTGCAGAGCTGCCAGTTGGTCCCCGGACAGGATTCCCCTGCAGTCAGCACAGCACTGACGTCAGGGAAAGGGGAGGGAGGGGGGAACTTTAGTGCTGAATATCTCTCAAACCATAGCGGTTTGAAAGATAGGATTTGTTGCATATAACGGAATTTTTGAAGCACTACACAACTGTAAAGTAGTGTTAAACTGTCCCTTTAAAGTACCGGGCTACAAAATTTGCAACACCAAGTCCACCATAACAGGGCAAGATGTATACATTTGAACCCTTTTTGTTCTTTGAAAATGGGGATGTTCGTTAATGACACCAGGATAGAAAGAGACACAAACTGAACAATACAAATTTAAATAAATAATTAAAAAATCAATATATTGAATGCAGAGAGCCCGAAAAGTCACTACCCAACAGCAGATACCTAAAAATGTAATGTCCTCAATATGCACATACAATGCTAAAATACACAGGACAATCTACAATAACATTATCTCTTATCCCCTTACCCTACCTAACATACCGGTATGTAAAGAAATGTAGATAAAAAATAGTAGATATTCCTTTAACCCTTTAAGGACCGAGAAAATCTGAGGTCGTTTTCCCTTAAGGACCGGAGCAATTCTGACCTTTTTGACTATGTCTTTTTTCAACAGTGTTTTCCCTCTAAGTCTTTTATTCCACTCCCATAAATTATATACTGTTTTTTTAAGCACAAATGGGGCTTTCTTTTGATACCCCACTTATATGGATAACCCACCATTTACGTTATTAAAATAAAAAAAAAAATGTAAAAAAAAAGTTAAAAAAACACCATTTTTGTTTTTTTCTCTTGGGATCAATTGGGCACAAAGGGTTACATTTTTATGGAGACTGCATGAAAAGTATGACCGCTCAGTCATACCTACAAAGTGAGCAGTTTAAAGTGGCCACTGTCCCCCCACCTTCAGCATTTTTACATTATTCTCAAGTATCCATTATAAAATCAAGAGCATGTTTCCTGAACAAAGTTATGATAATCATTTGTGACCGTATATATGAAGTCAGAGTTTTAAAAGTGCATGAGGTTCCACTTGTGTGGTCATACAAAAAGTTCATACAAAGTTTACAAGGGGATTCCCATGGACAATGTTTATAATGTGAAAGATAATTAAAGGAATATCTACTATTTTTTATCCACTATTTTTTATTTACATTTTTTTACATACCGGTATGTTAGGAAGGGTAAGGGGATAAGATATAATGTTATTGTAGATTCTCCTGTGTGTTTTAGCATTATATGTGTATATTGAGGGTGGATAGTCAGAGGACATTCCATTTTTGAGGATCTACTGTTGGGTAGTGATTTTTCAGGCTCTCCACATTCAGCACTTTATATTTTTGCTCATTTTTTTCTTCTTCACTATAATGAATATAGAAGTAAGACTTGTCCAGCTGACTAACTGCATTACATCAACTGTAGCCCTTTGAGTGCCAGAGAGGTATGCAACACATTTCAGAGCAATGCGTTGTGTACCCCTCTGGCACTCATAGGGTTAAACCTTTTCCGTGCCAGAATGGTGTCCGGTGCACTGCAAAGCAATGCTCTGAACACCCTTCTGCAGCCAAATGGCTAATCAGATATGTTTAAAGTGAACCTGTAACCCTAAAATAAGTTTAGTTATTTTTAACCCTTCGAGTGTATGAGAGGTATGTGTTGGACACCCCTCAAAGGGTCAAAGATAATTTAAAACAGCTTTTATATTGTACTAGCCATTTGTCTGTAATATAAATAGTTTTGAAGAAATTAACCTTTATTTGTTGGTGGCACATTGTGGCATTTTATGCTAATTAACTTCTGTGCTGGGCCAATATTGCCACCCACTGTGCTATCTGAATTAATCTAGGCAGAGCCCACACACTGAGCACATTTCTAATAGAGAGGTACGTTTTGTGTGAGATCAAAACACGTTAGCATAATGTGAAGGCAGTTAGCATTAAGTGTTGCACTATGCCACCAACACATAAAAGAATAATTTCACCAAAATTAGTTATTTTACTAATAATGACTAATACAACATATAGGCAGCTCTTAAAGGAGAATTAAACTTTTTTTATGAAAATATAAATACTGCAGGGTGTTTCCTGTTGAGCAAAATAATGGTACCCCTACTGCTGAGATATACATATTTCCATAGTTATTACAGTTTAAATGTTTGCTTTTTACATTAGTAGTGCCCTCTAGTGGTCAAATTCCAATTAGTTATTCTGTTACATTCTAATGGAGAGGAAAGTCCATGACATACAGTTCTCCACAGAATATGATAGAAACTGCCAAGTTAGTTCCTGTCAGTTAGAACTTTAACCCCTTAAGGACCGGAGGTTATGGGACATTTCCGTCCCATAACGTCCGCATAGGGGCACTTTGACGAGCCGGTACACGTGACCTGTCACGTGTATCGGCGCGTCACTATGGGGCTTGAAACAGATCGCTCCGATCTTGGAGCGGTCTATTTCATGCCCTATTTTTACTTACAGCGCTCCCGGTAGAGCGCTGTAAGTAAAAAGTATGTGACGTACCAGGACCGCCAAGGGTCGTTCGAGCAAATTTACCCTTGACGGTCCTGGTACGTCAAGGGTCCCTAAGGGGTTAAGGAAGTAAATGTACAGTAAATTCACTTCCTGAATATTTGAACTGTTATAACTTTTGAATAAAACAACTGGCAACAGTGAAAGTGCACATGTTTTGCTCAGCAGGAAAAGCTCTATAACATATAGGTTTTCATAAAAAAAGTTTACTGCTCCTTTAAATCTTTGTAAAATAAACAAAACTAGTCTTAAGGTGACAGGTCCACTTAAACTCTCAGCATGCCTGGGGTGTGTGCAGTGCAATGCACTGGACATCCTTCTAGTACTCAATCAGTTAACATTCATAATAAGCACACATATCAAATTTTCTAGCACAGCATTGTTCATCTCTAGTTAGCTTATTTTCCAGGCAAGTCAGATCATACCTAGCACACTCCTCCCTTGCCTTTGAAGCGGCAGTCTCCTGGAACAAAGAGCCACTGTGTTTGAAGAACTTATCATACACTTCTCCTTTGGCTTGTGGGTAAATGCGACGGTAACCTCCCAGGTGACTGTCCTCATATTGTTCTACTTGTTCCAGCCAAGCAGCCTGGGTGCTTTCCAACTGCTCACGTCTGTGTTCAGAAAATAAATGAAAGGCTATAACAAAGAAGGCAAGCAAACTTTCTTGTTTGGTCTTCTTCTTTTATATTTCTAATAAAGTTATAAATACAGAAGCAAATAGTGATAGATTAAAAACAGTTACAAAATGAAAAATACCTCCTCAGTAATATGAATATAAAGAGTAAAGGGATCAATGTAAATGTCATTACACAGAATCCCTGGCTGCTACATCCTGTATGCTTCTTGATTACATATGAACTATGGGGTTCTATGTATAAAGAGAAAATGGAGCAATTATGGGGCAAACCAACTGCACCATGGGGAACAAATAAAATTTTTCAAAATTGCCATTGATATAAATGGGTATTTTAACCCCTTGAATACTAGAGAGGAAACCAATGCATGGCTTTTCCCCAAAGTCACTCAACTCTCCATTTATAAATAAGGCCCGTGTTTCTTCAACCTGACCGAGATATATGTGCTTTTGTGGAGCCCTCTGTTATTTCACAAACATTATGTTTATTATGTCTCTACCTCCTTTATCTAGCAACTGCTGGCTATTTAGCAGGACCCTACATACTGGTTTGGTAGGAAGGGGTTTAATAATGGGCCCGGTTATTGCTCTTTTGTTTTGTATATCAAGCCCTGTGGGAGCATGTGATGGACTAAGTCAAAAAAAGTTTATTGTTACCTAGCTTCCCGAGGTTGGTTCCGTTGTAACAGGCGCTCTTTGACTCTCCGTTTATCTTCCTCTAGAACCTTCCTTTTATCACAAGCACGGAGGTTGATCAAGTTAAGTGTGTCTTGAAGAAGTGCGTCTTTGACCTCTCGGTCCAGGCGGGAGTCAGTGGTGAAACTGGGAGAATGATTCACCTATCAAAGCAGAGACAGAAAAGGAAATGCTCAAAAAGAGCAAGGAGTGTGGTTTACAGTAAGTCAATGAGTGCACCATTATATCAGACTTAACTTTCTGAATGATAGGTGGAAAGGATCTGTTGTACTTGGAAACATCTCTCACTCTCAACCCGACTGAAATCTATGCATGGGTCTAATCAATATGTTATGTTTATTTGTTTGATGAATAAGGCATCCATCCAGATATATTAGTTTAGAACTTTAAGGCTAGAAAGACATAAAGAAACACTAACACGTCAAAATGAAATTCTTAAATCGTTTGTATTACCAGGTGACATCTGTAAAAAGTAGTTATTTTATGTTAGAGCTCTAAAATCGAATCCTAAACTTGCATTTTAATGCAGGTGTACACTGTCCTATATAGATGTATTTGGAGCAGTGTGTTAAATGCTATTTGTAATGAGAAATACGAGCTAATGTATTTTTATGTATTGATATCAGTACCCACCTCTTTTCTATTCAGTATGGCTATTGTCTTATCCCAGATCATTTACAGACAATGCAGTATAATCACATCTGAGACACCTATCAAGATTTCTATGGAAATGGGAGCCCAGAAGCCATGGAAAAAGTAGATATGGGAGTCCCCACATATCATGTGTAAGACTAGATTTTAGGCCTCAGGAAAAAAAAACTACATTTTACAGATGCTAGCATGGATTGCAGAGTATTTAGGTATATATCTATACTATAAAAGAAGAAGTGGTCAGGTGACCACAAATTCTGCATCTGTGCCTCATATACCCCAGGGAGGCAGCTAGGAGGAGATTTGCATATGTCCTCCACACTGCCTGAGCCCAGTATTACACACTACATTATAATATACACACCCTGGGGCGGCAGCTAAAAGGACATATGCAGATCTCATCCACACTGCCTGAGCCCAACATACACACCCCAGGGTGCAGCTAGGAGGAGATTTGCATATTTCCTACACACTGTCTCAGCACTACATACACAGCCCCTTAATTTTCCACACCCCTCAATATCCGTTCAGCAAAACAAAAAAATAGCTGACTCTCACCTTTCGACTTCTAAAATTGAAGCCACCACCACATTCTGCTTGCCTCACTGTACTGCCTATTCAGAGTGCTGCAGACCATCACAGAGTAAGAAATAAGTGATTTGCCTTGTACTGCTGGTGCGATTCCTACAAGCACTTGCTTGGACCAAAATTCTCTCTCCCCTTCCCTGCATGCTCCACTCTGTCACTGTGCACTCAGAGAAGGGGAGAGAGAGCCCGGCATAGTGCTCCCATTACTCTGTGTCAGTCAACGGCCTGCTGAGGATCATGGGAATTTTGGCCCAATAAACGTACAACGCCTCACTCCGCTTGGCCCTGTCACTGTGTTTTGTCCCCTTCTGTGAGTAAGCAGATAAGCCATCTACCTCTATTTGAATTTTTTTTAATGTCGCTGAGCGCTTAAAAACAAACAAACAAACAGATGGGCAACTCCGTCCCACACTGCTGTTACTCCACTAAACCTGGTTGCAATACACATTGTTGGTTCCAGCGTGCGGACGCTGGTTTACTCCACTAACCTGGTTGCGATATACATTGTTGGTTCCAGCGCGCGGACGCTGGTTTGCTCCACTAAACCTGGTTGCGATATACATTGTTGGTCCCAGCGTGCGGACGCTGGTTTACTCCACTAAACCTGGTTGCGATATACATTGTTGGTCCCAGCGTGCGGACGCTGGTTTACTCCACTAAACTGGTTGCGAGATACTTTGTTGGCTCCAGCGTGCGGACGCTGGTTTGCTCCACTAAACCTGGTTGCGAAATACATTGTTAGCTCCAGCGTGCGGACGCTGGTTTGCTCCACTAAACCTGGTTGCGAAATACATTGTTGGTTCCAGCGTGCGGACGCTGGTTTGCTCCACTAAACCTGGTCTATATACATTGTTGGTTCCAGTGTGCGGACGCTGATTTGCTGCACTAAACCTGTTGCGATATACATTGTTGGTTCCAGCGTGCGGTCGCTGGTTTGCTCCATTTAACCTGGTGGCACTATTTACCATTAGTCCCAACGTGCGGACGTTGGTTTGCTCCTGAACATCAGTACTGTGGTCAGTCGCTGTCCACTTCCTTGCAGTTGTCTGATTATCCCTGGCTATAGACTTCTGTTAATTAAGTTCTCTATACTTATGCTCTCTGCTGTCTTAGTCACCTGACAGCTGGTCTACTTGCTCAGGCTGCCCTGCCCGGTATTGGTGAGGCCGGTAGGATCTTGACGATACCATCCTGTAGGTTGCCTCACCCGGTATTGGCAGGGCCGGTAGAGCCTACTACAGTACTCCTTTGGGCTGCCCTTCCCGGTATTGGTAAGGCCGGTAGAACCTTGTAATTCACCATCTTTAAGGTTGCCTTACCCGGTATTGGCAAAGCCGGTAGAGCCTACATTCAGCATTCCATTGGGCTGCCTTGCCCGGTATTGGTAAGGCCGGTAGAACCGGTATACGTCATCTCACGGTTGCCTTACCCGGTATAGGCAAGGCCGGTAGAGCCTGTCATTAAAACTGTCACTTGGGTTGCCTTGCCCGGTATTTAGGCAAGGCCGGTAGAACCTATTGTATGTTCTATTACTGTTGTATTGTTATGTATGTTTACCCTACGGGGACTGCCTTTATAGGGGAACTTTCACCTCCGCATTATCATTGTTGTATCCCTTCCTTTGTGTCCCCTCTGTCCATTGCGGTGTTTCTTTTTGCCTACAAATCTGTTTAAATGAAGCAGAGGGGACACAAAGGAAGGGATACAACAATGATAATGCGGAGGTGAAAGTTCCCCTTTAACTTTTAATAAAGTTAAGTTATTTTACCAAACCTTAAGTCTGAGAGTCTTCATAAACCGTGACAGTGTGTTTGGTGCTGTGTGTGTTTGGGGTGTGTGTTTGAGTCTATGTTTGGTGCTATGTGTGTGTTTGGTGCTGTGTGTGTGTGTGTTTGATGCTATGTTTGTGCTGTGTGTGTGTTTGGTGCTGTGTGTGTTTGATAGGGTTGCCATCCAGCTGGTATTTTACCGGCAGGCCGGTAAAAAATTGGCTTCTTTCCAATGTTAAGTCTATGGAGGGAATGCCTTGGCCGGTATTTTTTTGAAGAAAAGGTGATACTCCTAGTGTTTGATGCTGTGTGTGTTTGGTGCTGTGTGTGTGTGTTTGATGCTGTGTGTGTTTGGTGGTGTGTGTATTTGTTTGGTGCTGTGTGAGTGGAGCATGTGTGTATTATGGTGGTGTAGGAGCAAGTGGCAGCCATTTTGTTTTTGTTGGATAGTGGTGGGAGGGCTGGAGAGTGGGGACGGGCCAACTCCCTGCAGTACTGCAACTCCTGTGAAAATCACGCCCCCAATGAATTACCCAATGGAAGCTATAACTCCTCCTTATTGCCACCCCTGGGTGTGTGTGTCTCCTGAGGAGACATAAATTATGCAGTGAGCCATTTTCATCTATGTGTGTGTCTCCTGAGAAGACATAAATTATGCAATGAGCCTTTCTCTTATATAGAGAGGTGTTTTAGGTGTTATTGTCAAAGTGCCACTGCCACTACATTTAGTTTTAAAGAGAAGTAAAATTTACCTATATGTTGTACTAGCCACAGTTCTAGAAAATAAATTGAGAAATAAAGCTTTATATTTTGAATGCACAGTGTGACATTTTATGCTAATTTCCTGCTCAGTATGACAATTAGTCCTACTTAAGGAAACCACCCCAGTGTGTGTGGGCTCTGTCTAGATTCTTTCATAACACACTGGGGGTCATGCACTAAGGCGTGATAAAGAGGTGATACAGATGACTTCTCCAGTGATATCACTTTGCCAGTCCTATGTTTTTCTATAGAACCTATTCACTAAGATCTCCAAAACTGGAGAAAGCTTAGTGCATTGACTCTATAGAATAACATAGGAATTGGAGAAGTGATATCACTGGGGAAGTAATCTCTATCATATTTAATCTTTATCATATTTATTCCACTTTAGTGCATCTCCCCCATTGAGTGGTAATTTTGGCCGAGCACAGAAATTAATTAGCATTAAATGCCACCAACAAAAAGGTTTGTTTCTCAAAAACTATTTATGTTGCAAAAATGGCCAGTAAAACATCTAGACAGATTTTAATTCTGTTAAAGGTGACTGGTCAACTTTAAAGAGGTAGTAATGTTTTATTCTGACTTAACATTTTCTGTAAGTACAGAATATATACAGTGAAAATACCTTTTACACTTTTTATTATTGTTCAGTTTTTTAAACATATGTTTAAACTTACTTAACAGTTTTATTCCATTCTTCAGGACCCCCCACACACACACACACACCGATGGGGTAGGCAAGCTTTTCATGCCTTTGCCCAAAAACATGAGACTAAACCCACTGTTTTATTTGCAGTAAGTCATAGTTTGTTTATTTGTAAAACTCAGGATCTGATGCACAGACAGCCCGTTTTGTTTACTTACTATATGTAGCCAAAATATTGTTCTTGCTGCTCTCCTGACTATACACATACACATCGATGTTTTTAATTGCATTATTTTAAATACATGTTAACAGATTGTAGACAAATAGGGACTTGCCTGAATCTGGGGTGCCTTGATGGGGCAGGCAGGCTTACAATGCTTTTGGCCAAAAACATGACACTAAACCCCACTGTTTTATTTGTAGCAAGTCATAGGTTTGTTTCATTGTAAAACTTAGGATCTGATGCTCAGACATTTCCTTTTGTTTACTTCTCCCTCTAGATGTCACTGTGCAACCAGGAAAGCAGGGATAGTGAAACACTGTAAGACTATCCTTTCTAAATAAAAGATTGGAGGTCAAGAGATTGGAGGTCTAATCCTTGCACATACATAGGCTTTATGTCTTAAACAGATACTAATGTTTCACAATAAAAGCAGCTCAAATTAATCTTCAAGTATTTGGTCCATGGAGAGTGTTATTTCAATACTGTCAGAGTTGTAGTTCAAGAGTAATTGAATGATAAATTATCCTCCTCCCACCCCTTTTACTGATGAAACACTGCTTACCTCAGAGCAGAAAGACTGTGCAGATGGATCACAGAGCGGTAAAATCTTCAATTAGCATAAGACAAAACCTGTCAATTGGGGCAGGGTTTTCATTGTTCTCACAGTAAGAAGATTGTCCCTCGCTGCGAGCTGTCTGGTCCCAGGACCAGATTCCACATCTGAAGGGAGGTGGCTTACACCAGGTGAAAGGGGAGGGATACTTTATCATTCAATTACTCTTGAAGTACAAATCTGACAGTACTGAAATAACACGCACCATGGCCCAAATACTATGATGATAGTATTCTCAGAGATACTACCTGTGCCATGCGCTACACCAGAGAGACAGCGGGAGATTAGGGAGCTCAATGCATGGCTGAAGTCTTGGTGTAAGAAGGAGGGCTTTGGGTTTTTAGAGCACTGGACTGATTTTGCTTTGGGGTACAATCTCTATAGTAGGGATGGATTGCACCTGAATGCAAGAGGTTCTCAAGTGCTTGGTGAGAGGATGGCTAGACGGTTGGAGGAGATTTTAAACTAGGAAGGCAGGGGAGGGGCCAATAAATACTGGGCTCAATCCTATAGAAAGGGAAGGTGATGTAGTTAATAACCAGGTGGGTGGATCTGGGGGCTGGGTTAGTACAGATGATAGGGAGAAGCCTATAAACCACATCAAAATTAAATCACAAATGGAATATAGCAATGGCATAAATCGTATGCTTGCAAATGCCAGAAGTTTAACTGGTAAAATTGGGGAATTGGAGCTGGTAGCTGAAATCGAAAACTATGACTTGATTGGCATAACAGAAACATGGTGGGATGACACACATGATTGGTCAATCAGTTTCGAGGGCTACATGTTGTTTAGAAAAGATAGGTCAAAGAAAAGAGGTTATGGGGGCTGTCTGTATGTCAAACCAGCATTATTGCCTCATTTGCGGGAAGATATATGTGATGACAGTAGTGAACATGTGGAATCCCTGAGGGTTGAAATAGTCAATGGGGGTAAAATTGTCCAGAAAATATTAGTGGGTATGTGTTATAAACCACCAAACACTGGTGACTTTGAAGAATCACAGCTGTTAATGCAAATAGAAAAGGCTTCTCAAATAGGGAAAACTATAATTATGGGGGATTTTAATTATCCAGAAATAGACTGGAAAAATGGAACAACTAATTCTGCTAAAAGCAGTAAGTTTCTGAACTTGTTGAATGACAATTTTTTGTCTCAACTAGTGCTGACCTCTCCCAGAGGGAATGCGTGTCTGGATCTGGTAATAACGGGTTTTGAAGAACTTATCTATAACATCCAAGTAAGGAAGCACTTGGGGAATAGTGACCACAACATAGTATCATTTGAGATTAATTCAAAAAAGCAATTTGGCATGGGTTCTACCAAAACACTGGATTTTAAAAAGGCCAACTTTAGCAGGTTTAATTCATCCCTTTGTCTTGTTGACTGGGATAGAATATTTTCAGGAAAAAACACAGAAGGTAAGTTGAATGCCTTCAAAATAACATTGCAAAAATATACATATAAATTTATCCCTGTTGGAAACAAATACAAAAGAAGCAAATTAAAACCAGTGTGGCTTACCAGTAAAGTAATTAATGAAATAAATAACAAGAAAGCTACATTTAAACCTTATAAAGCTGAGGGATCAGCAGAGGCATTTGCAGAATACAAAAATGCCAAAAAAATGTGTAAAAAGGCGATTAAATTAGCTAGACTGGAGAATGAAAAAATAATTGCTAAGGAGAGCAAGAGCAACCCAGAGAGAAAGCAGATGTTTTAAATAATTTCTTTTCTTCTGTTTTTACCAAGGAAGACCCAATGGACAAGAACTGCAAACTACTTTTACAGAACAGTCACAGCAAGCATGGGATTGGCTAATACAAGAAAAAGTGTTAAAACAATTGAATGGTGTTAAGGTAGACAAAGCCCCGGGTCTGGATGGTATATACCCACGGGTACTTAAAGAACCCTGACCAGACCGTTATTTTTGATTTTGAGGGATTCTTTTATTTCAGGTATGGTGCCCACGGATTGGCGTAATGCAGATGTGGTGCCCATATTTAAAAAGGTATCAAAATCACAGCCAGGAAATTACAGACCTGTAAGCTTGACATCTGTGGTAGGGAAGCTGTTTGAAGGATTGCTAAGGCAATATATTCAAAAATTCAGCTTGAACAGGAATATCATTAGCAGGAGCCAACATGGCTTTGTGAAAGACAGGTCTTGTCAAACTAACTTGATTGCATTTTATGAAAAAGTGAGTAAAAATATAGATGTGGGAGCGGAGGTTGATGTGATCTATTTAGACTTTGCCAAGGCATTTGATACGGTTCCACACAAGAGGTTACTGTACAAATTTAATGAAATAGGCTTAGGGGAAAATGTTTGAGCGTGGATTGGAAATTGGGTGAAAGATAGAATGCAAAGAGTGGTAGTAAATGGGAAGTTCTCCAACTGGATAAAAGTGATAAGTGGAGTACCTCAGGGATCTGTCCTGGGTCCTCTTCTTTTTAATTTGTTTATTAATGACCTCCCAGAGGGCATAGGGAGCCATGTATCAGTGTTTGCCGATGACACAAAATTAAGTAAGATAATAAAGTCTGAACTGGACGTGTCTTCATTACAAGAGGATTTGGACAAATTGAGTAACTGGGCAGGCAAATGGCAAATGAGATTCAATATAGACAAATGTAAAGTTATGCATTTTGGGTATAATAATAAAAATGCAAAATATAGTTTAAATGGTGTTTCTCTGGGGAAATCTACTAATGAAAAGGATTTGGGATTAATTGTAGACAACAGACTTAGCAGTAGCTTGCAGTGCGAGCTGG
Source organism: Rhinophrynus dorsalis (assembly GCA_037306005.1). NCBI lineage: Eukaryota > Metazoa > Chordata > Amphibia > Anura > Rhinophrynidae > Rhinophrynus > Rhinophrynus dorsalis. The sequence goes on from CM074721.1 coordinate 418,906,042, forward strand.
CAGCTGCAAAGGCCAATAAGATATTGGCATGTATTAAAAGGGGTATTGACTCAAGGGAGGAAGACAGTATTATGCCTTTTTACAGGTCCATGGTAAGACCCCACCTAGAATATGCTGTTCAATTCTGGGCACCCTTTCAGAAAAAGGACATTATGGAACTAGAGAAAATGCAGAGGAGGGCTACAAAACTAGTAAGGGGAATGGAAAGTTTTAGTTTATGAAAGGCTAGAAAAGTTAAACTTGTACACACTAGAGAAATGGTGTCTTAGAGGGGATATGATAAAACTATATGTTCAGGGCCCATACAAAGGTCTTTCCAAAGACCTGTTCATTAACAGAACAGTACAAGGGACAAGGGGCCACCCGCTTAGACTTGAGGAAAGGAGATTTCATCTCCAACAGCGGAAGGGTTTCTTTACGGTAAGGACAATAAAGGTATGGAATTCACTGCCTGAGAAGGAGGCGCTATCAAATATATTAGATGCCTTTAACAAGGGCCTGGATACTTATTTAAAAGAGCAGAGCATAGAGGGCTATGTATGTTAGTATTGGGATTAATATTTAGTTAGTGCTTGTTGATCCAAGGAGAAATCTGATTGCCATTTGGAATCAAGAAGAATTTTTTTGCCCCCATTCAAGGCAGAACTTAAAATTGCTGTATTGAGGTTTTTTTTCGATCAACGATGGTAAACAGGGATAGGAAATGGGTTGAACTAGATGGACGCAAGTCTTTTTTCAAGCTAAATTACTATGTTACTAAGATTAATTGGAGCTGCTGTTTTCGTGAAACATTACTGCCCCTTGAAATGATGATCTCACATGGGTTACTTAAATACCTCTTCAAAGTAACACAGTTTAACCCTTTGAATGCCAGAGGGGGTATTCAAAACACTGCAACGTATTGAGTTGGGCACCTGTAAGATAAGTGCTACCCAGGCAGCTCTCTTGGCCACACCCACATTCTGAGTTGTGGGTGTGGCCAGAATAATCCCAGTGTTCCTGCATATGAGTCCTGCTCTTGATTTATGTTCATACCTGGGCTGACTCTGAGACAAATGAAATTATAACTCTTTACATTCCCCAGAAAGTACATTCTCTGCAATATGCCCAAACACACACACTGCAGGGTTGCGCTGATTACTGTGCAGTCCTGCAGAATGAAGCTTTCATAAACATACCTGACAACCATTTCAGTGTCAGCGGGGCGCACAATGCTTTGCTCCCCAATGTATTCCATACCCCTCTGTCACTCAGAGAGTTAAATGGATATTTGGTCACCTTAACAGTGGGAGGAGCTGAGGGTGGGATCATGTAAGGAGAGTTGTGTTGCTATGGTAAGTGTGGTGTAACAGTGTTTTTACCTCTAGTAGCCAAGGCTTTAGTTTCTTGTCCAGAAGGATATCAAATCCTAGGATCTCAAAACAGGCACTGCCGGCAATGTGGTTAGGGAAACAAGTGCGGTAGTTGTGTTTCAGGATGGGGTGTGCAGAAATAAGAGTTTTAATGATAACATCTTCTATGTCTTCCCACAGCTTGCGTGTATCATACTTGTTGTCTTCCAGCCAACTGTTTAATGTTGACAGCTTCCTATACAGGGAAACAAACAAAAATATATCGGTGTGGAATAAGCAAAGTTAATGAATGAGGGCTTTGAGGTCTCATTTGATTTATTGATAAATCAGGCAACGTATACATCATGCACTGATGTCTAAAACATATTCCTTGTTAAATCGGAATATGTGCACTAAATGTGACACGTGAGTATGTCAAAGAAATATTTAATCTGATCATAGAATAGTAGAAATTTGAATGCATTTCTTGTGTCTGAATATGAACATGGCAAAAAAAGGACCAATTGCAGAAAGCCAATAACAACAAAGTGACAGTGGGTCTGATCAATTAAAGGAACACTAACATCTAAACATAAACTGTGGTTTTATACATACTTAAATACCCTGTAATTCATGCTAGCGTCTGTAAAATGTCTCTATTTGTTTTCTGAGGCATAAAACATTATATATATGCTCCGTGGGAGCTTTCATTGTTGCTTTTTGTAGGCTTCCCTGACTCCCATTACCACCGCAATCTTAATAGATGTCTCAGTAGTGATAGTGTTTTATTGTCTGTAACCAGTCTGGGAAAAGGCATCAGCCTTTTCTAACCCTTTGTGTGCCAGGGGCTTGGGGAATTTGTTTTACCCTTCAGGCAGAACACAGTTTGAGCATTTTTGTTATCCAGCTGTTTAGGTTTGATTCCCGTAGGTAACTTTCTAGTGAGATATGGAAACTGTATATTACTTTTTTCAGAACAAATTCAGCTTCTTCCTTGTACCTCATGTGAAGTAAAGTTTGTATTGCGCTATAAACTATGATGTCATAAATACCATTAAGTTGGTTGTAAAAGTTCCAGTCATTTGTAAAAGTACGGAAACTCCAGACTACACTAATAACAAATGTACACTGGGATGCAAATGGGTATTTCAACTTTATGAACTAAAGCAAGGAAAAAAGAAAACAAGAGGGCGCCCATTAGTGCCTATTATCCTAATGGCAACTATGAGTAGATAGTATTGAATATATACACAAAGCTGGTGGCTGAATGAGGACATACGTCCACTCACAACATTAAACACATGCAGAGTTATTAAACCTGTCTCTGCTCAGGGGAGAGCAAATGAAGATCCAACAAAGTGCTGCTTAAGTCGCCAATTATAATACTATATAATAATTTGGTACGATATTTGTCAGAAGCCTGCATGCGCAGTAGAGACTGCCCAAACGGTCAGAATGCTGGGAGCATTCTGTGCTTTTGGGCACTCTCTACAGAGCATCGCCTGAGTGACGGCAGACACAGAGCAGGACCGGCCTTTTAATATCTCCTAGAAACTGGCCTTTACACTAGTTTTTAATGAAAAAAACGTTTCTACTTATTGTAACAGGATACAATCACAAGAATGATAAAAATGATATAAAAGTAAGGCTAGCTATATTAACGTTTCTCAGTCTCCTGACTGCTTCTTCAGTATTCAGCCAGCTGATTCTGAAGGATTTCCAGACTGCAATAGCCCGGTTAACCCACGCAATAGCAAAGGCAGGCAGCATGGCCGTGCCAGCAGTCGCAAAAATAGACGAGAGAAACCTCAAGCTTTTTGTCAGTCCAGTCCTTTAAGGAGGAAGCGTCAGAAACAGGCAAGGCAGTAGATTTAGACAGCCTAGAAACAGGGGCATCCACCTTAGGGGGGATGAACCCACTTAGCAAGCGCAACCTCATAAAATGGATAAAGCTTAGCAAATTTTCTAGGGACAGAAGCAGTCTTGTCTGGTGATTTCCACTCTTCTGAAACCAGCCGGTCCAGAGTGGGATTTGGAGGAAAATAAGTCAGGGGCTTAGGCGGCTCCTGAAAAACATCAGAGGGATCAATTGGAACCTCCTGAAACAAGGGAATGTTAAGTGTGGTGAACACAGCTCTGACCAGGCCCTCCGCAGAGGATTCAGGGTCAGCCTCAAAGGGGTCCCCAATATCCCAGATGGATTCTAACACAGTACTATCCTCCACATCAGTGTCTATGAGCAACTCCTCGTCCGAAGGGTCAGAGACATCAGGTGCTCCCTGTGGTTTAGGCAGGGAAGATCTGATACCAGAGGGGGCCTGCCAAGCCTGGAAGGCCCCTTGGATCTGGGATGGAAAGAGTTGAAGTGTGGACCTGCGGTCCCTAGTTGCGGCCTTGAACTCTTACATCCAAGCTGACTCAATAGCATGACTGGAGGTCCCTGGGTTGCTGATAGGAACCTCAGAACATGCTAGGCATAATGACCAGAGAACTCCCTAGGTAGCCCTGAGTGATAGGAAGAGCATGCGCAATGGGGGATACTGATACCCCAGCCTCCTTAGTCTTAGGTCTAGCCCCTAGCTCCAGCGGTATAGACATAATCACAGTGTCAGTTTAACCCACTGACAGTTAAATCAACCAATACAGTGTGTAGAGATTAAAATTTCACCCCAGAAACGCTAAATTTAGACTTATCTGGCAGGTGAATGGTTAATCTGCTGAGGAGAGAAGGAGAGTCCAAGCCCTGTGTAGGATAATTGCCAAAAACGCTGAGAAAATGGCTGCGGCGGCGGAAGCCAATCAGAAATTAGGCGCGAAGCAAACGCTCATGGGAAATGTAGTTTTTCCCAAAAAGTATCCTAAACGTTGCCCTGGGCCCCCCAAAACACTTGAACTGTAAACTGGATGAAAGAGCAAGGATAGACAAATCAAATGAGCCATCTCTGAAGTCGCTGTGACAAGCGGTTGCAGAGATATGTCCCAAACAGTGCAGTCCCATAGAGGTGAAAGGAGCAATGGCGTCTATGCGGTAAAGCGCGCCTTAAAGGCGCAGTACTCAAATAAAGTAAAACTTTAAGTAAGTCATAAAAACATGTAAAACAGCAAGTAAACATGTAAGAATACTATAAAAACACTAATCCAGTAGGAATAGTGTCATGAAACCCCCTAATAAAGTGGCAACCAGCAGCTAAAGGGTTAAGTTACCACAGAAACTTGCTCCAAACACCCAGACAGACATACAAATATACCCAATGAGTGCAGGAGTGCACAATGAGAACTCCAAACGTCCACCCCTGTGCGGAGGGGTACCTTGGGACAAGTGAACCTGCAGCACTCAAAGGGTCGCTCACCTTTCCTGCAGATTTTCTGTCTTCAGATTACCATGGGTTAAGAAATTACCTCAGTGGGTAACTTCTGGGAAGCACTTGGATAACAAGATTTTCCCCTTCAGGACTAAAGGTTCACTGAAAAAGTCCTGGACACTGAGCTAGCCACTTTGAAGAGCTTGTCAGTCATGGTAATCCGCCTAATGGTGGGTATTCCATATCTGACAGAAAATAATAACATTTCTAAAACTATTGAAGAGCTGTTCCTTTAGCCTGTTACTCCAACGAGGAACAATTCAATCTGGAGCTCACTGGCTGGTGCGGCCAGGAGGGAAGGGGAGGCTCCACCCCCTGCATACACTTTGTGAATCGTTCCTGCCTACCACTAGAGGGCTTCGCCTCCCAGAATTACCAGTAACCAGAGTTACCAGTAACCTGTATTGGACGACAGTGAAACAGCATTTAATAAATACAAGCAGACTCAGAAAAAGGAAGGCTAGGATGAAGGAGGATAAGTATTATTAGATGCACCAAAGCATGCGCGCGCACACACACGCACACACACACACACACACAGAAGAAAAATGTCCAGTTAATAAAAACATTTTTTTAGGTACATAAGTGAATGGAGAACAATGAGACAAAGGGGATGATTCACTAAGAGGTGATAAAGTAGAGATGACTTTTCCAGTAATATCACTTCTACATTTACTATGTTCTATGGAGCCTATGCACTAAGATTTCTTCAACTTTGGAGATCTTAGTGTATTGGCTCCATACAGTAACATAGCAACTGGAGAAGTGATATCACTGGAGAAGTCATCTCCGCTTTATCACCTCTTTATCACTGCTTGGTGAATCTCCCCCAAGGAATAATTAAACTGATGACAAAAGGTGAGAGATATGTCAATGAGAATATGTATAGCTGACTGCCTCAATTAATATTTCTGTTTAGTTTTTACAGAGGAAGGTGAAGGAAAGGAATCCCTGTTAGAAAAAAGAAATAGCAAGACGTGTGACACATGTTTACAGAGGAAGGCATTTTTCTTCAGTTCTCTAAGGTAAAAACAGATAAATCAGTGGGGCCAGATACACCCAAAGTTATTAAAGAGGAACTACCACCTCCACTAAAGTCACCCTGCAATACTTATGCATTATTTTACCTTTAAAAAGTGCCCATGAATAAAGTTATGCTTAAGTATCCGAGACTGACAGCCATGTTACTGCAGCCTGTGCACCGCGCCGTCAGTCTCTTCCGGAGCCGTCTGGGCCAATGCTATGCCTGTGAAGAGGACTGACTGCTCAGGCACTCATTCAAGATGTCCATGGTGATGCCTGACTTCCGGTCTCGGTAGCTTAAACATAACTTTATTTGTGGGCACTTTTTAAAGGTAAAATAATGATTAGTAAGCGAGTCGCCACCTGCATAAGTATTGCAGGGTGACTTTGGTGGAGGTGGTAGTTCCGCTTTAAAAGAGATTAGAAATGTGCTGACAAAACCTTTAACGGGAGTAGAGGAGTAATTCCTGAAGACTGGAAGCTAACAAATGCAGTCCCGCTTCACAAAAGAAGGTAGCAGGGAAGAGTCTGATAACTATAAACCACTACGTCTTACATAAGTGACTGGAAAATTATTGAAAACTAAGTTATAGGAAAGCATCCTATATAATAATTCTCTAAATAGTTTGTAATGATGCAGTCATGCGCAGTAGAGACTGCCTGTGAAGAGGCTGATACAGAGAAGGGTGCTCCGAAGTCAGACCAGAGGAGGTCTGACTTTGGAGCGTCCAGCTCTGTATCAGCCGCGGCGTGGCCAGTCTCTACTGGCCATGACTGCACCGTGACCGGCCGGCACTGTGGCCCGTGTACACGGGCTCTTCAGTTAGTTATTAAATATATGAATTCAAATGGCTTGCAAGATCCTAAACATCACAGGTTTACTACAGGGAAATCTTTTCAAACTAATATCATATATATATTTTTTTTTTGACTAACTAAAATAGCAGTTTGAGGAGAGGAAGATATCACTTATCTAGATTTCAGTAAGGCTGACACTCTACCTCATAGAAGGCTCATTAATAAATGCAGTGTTTGGGTTTGGATGTAAACATAGTTGAATAGATAAGCCAGTGGTTGAGTGATAGGAGACACATGGTTGTGGTTAACCCTTTGAGTGCCAGAGTGTTACGGAATGCATTGCAAAGCAATGCATTCCGTACCCCTCTGGCACTCAAAGGGTTAAAGGGGAATATTCAGAGAAAGTTTGTGTTTCTAGTGGGGATCTGTACTAAGGACCATTCTTTATAATATTTTTATTAGTGATATTACAAAAGGTCTTTAAGATGCATATGACACAAAGATAGGCAATAGGTTAGATATTACTGGGGGAATAAGACAAATGACAAATGATTTAGGAAAATTAGAAGAATAGATGAGAGAGTAACAACTGCAATATAATGTTGATAAATGTAAAATAATGCACTTGGGAAGTAAATATCCAAAGGCTGAATATAGTATTAAAGGTAGAGTGCTGTTAGCAACAACAAAGGAAAGGGACTTGGGAGCAGTTATTTTGATTTTGCAAATGTAGGCAGACAATGTAACAAAGTGGTAGGGAATGCAAACATGTTATTGGGTTGTATAGCTAGAGGCAACAGTAACAGAAAGAGGTATTGTGTACAGTATTGGTGACCTCATCTCCAGAAGCATATAGATATTCTGGGAAGAGTTCAGACAAGGGCTACTGAAGTAGGAAATGGTTTACCGGATAAAAAATGACTAAAGGTTCTAACATGTATAGCTTGGAGGAGAGAAGGGAGATAGGGGATATAAAGGGAGACATTCAAATAAATGCATTCAAAAAAGTACAGGAGGGAAGTATATTTTAAAGAGTTTGACTTCACTGAGAGGGTAGTAGATAATCAAAATAGAAGTGGTACAGGTTACAGTGAGGGAATTTAAGCATGCATGGGTATAAGGCTATCCTGAACATAAGACAAGACCAAGGACCAAATAAGGAAAAATGGGCAGACTAGATGGGTCAAATGGTTCTTTTATGCTATCAAATTCCATGTTTCTGTCACCTGCTCCGTATGTTTACTTACTTTCTGTTGTTTCTGGTTGCCTAGTTACCTTACTCTCTGATTATTGGTTACAATTGGTTTAAAAGCTTTTCACACCTGCCACTCTCCAATGCCTGTTTAACAAGCTATTGTATTCTGCAGTTCCTGCTTGCTGAGTTTATCCTGACAGTTTTGGACCAGATTCCTGTTTGAACTCTCTCTCTTCAGACTTACCTCTTTTCATCTTGTCTGCCCTTATTGATTTCCTGACTCCATACCTTGGCTCTGTCTACAAAATTGTCTCCTGTGCTTCCCCTCAGTACCGTGCTATTGTTGATCATTCGGTTTGTGACCCTTGGCTTGCCTTCCAACTGTGTCGTCTGCCTTGTCTTTCTGTACTGCACTAGAGCGTGGATCTCCATTGCTTATCTGTTGTGACTAGGTTTCAGTCTGGAGTCACAAAGGGACATGTCTGATTTAGATGGGCATGTTGAAGCCACCAACATAGGTTCTTCCTCCTTGAGAGGGTCATGAGATGAGAGAGACGGGCCCGCTGCCGAGACCACATGCTAAGAATTTCCAGTTGAAGTTCCCTCGTGTGAATCTGAGCATAAGGGACATGGGCAGACACCAAGTGACCCAGAACTCGCATGTAGTCTCGTATCATTGCCGAGGGCCACTAAAACACCTTTAACACATCCTGAGACAGGAGTTGAATCTTGTCCTCTCTCAGAAACACAAGCCCTTGCAGGATGTCGATCTTCATTCCCAGAAAGACCAGAACCTGGGATGAAATAGGAGAGGACTTTGTTAGGTTGAGGATCCATCCGTGATCCACTAGAATGCAGACACCCTCTTGGATATGGAGAGCCAAGGTGTCTTCTGAAAAAGCCTTGATTGGCAGATAGTCCAAATATGGAGTCAGAGAAATGCCTTGAGAATGTATGAATGGGACTAGAGCTGTTATGATCGTTGTGAAGATTCTGGGAGCTGAAGCCAGGCCAAAAGGCAGTGCAGTAAACTGGTAATGACTAAATGCAAAAGTAAAATATAGGACATTTTGGTGATCTGGGTGAATTGGGAGGAGCAGGCAGGTGTCCTGAAGGTCCAAAGAGGCCAGAAACTCCCCTGGATAGATCGATGAGATGACAAAGCACAAAGATTCCATCTTGAAGTTCGTAGCAACCATGTATTGGCTGAGACATTTCAGGTCCAGAATAGGCCGGGAGCCGCCGTCCTTTATGGGAACCACAAGACAGTTGGAATTGAAACCTAAAAAGCGATGTTGGGGTGGGACCTGTATCAGAACCTGTTTGTCCAGCAGAAAGGAGACAGGTTCTGTAAAGAGACACACTCTCTCTGGGTCCTATAGAACCTTGTGATGTGATGAGCAGGAAGGGATTTGAAATCTATGTGGTACCCTTCCGAAATCACCAGCAAAATCCACTTATCTGTCACAGAGAGTGCTCAGGCATCTCAAAAATGGAAGAGGTTACCTCCTACAGGCAATGACGGACCAGGACTCTGTAAGTCATATGGAGATTGGTTTGTCAGACTTAGATTTTATAGAGGATTTCTTGTCCTACCAAGTGTATTTGGACTTTACGGCAGGGCACGGTTGGGAGACCTGAGGTATTTGAGCCCTCTGCACCTTGGATTGGCAGGGAAAATTAAATCTACGTGCAGTTCTTGCCAAAAAGGATAGTTTTGAGAACATTTTGAGGCAATTTTGAGGGGTACTCTTTCCACTAGTGTCATCACTAATGATCTGCTTCAAGTCAGGACCAAATAAGGTCTTGTCCTGTAATGACAAGGAAACCAGTGACTTCTTGAAAGACTGAATCATGGACCAATTCTTCTTGAAGGACAAGAGTCTTTTTTTACACCTCTGGAAAATATCTGTAGAAGCAGACCCCATCAGATGCCTCAGAGACCTGAAGGGTCTCCAACACTGCTCTGTTAAATATCTAAACATGGCGTCAGGGTCAGCATCATGGGAATCCCCAAAGGAGAAGGAAGAGTCCATATAATTTTTCATCTTTTGAGTACAATTCCTTCTCGGAAAATGCCCCAATCACCTGAGTATGTCCCCTAAAGACAGTGTCAACCTGGAGTAGTAGTAGGTAATGAATACAGTAAGAAATTCCATAGAAAGGCAAGTGACCCCTCATTTGATGCAGTGGGATATCTATTTTCAAGCAATTTATATTTTGATATAGTTATTCAGTTTGTTTAAGGCAGTTTTATCATGTAACCACTGTAATGTGCATTTTAGTTCATAAAAAATACCAATTAGGGGTCTGCGCAGGCCATGAACATAGGTAAAACTATATTTGGTATTTTTTTACTTGGAGGGTTCAGGACCTTTTCAAGTAATTTAAACTTTCACAATCAACATAAACGTTTTTGATATGTAGTGTGTGATTTTAGCAAAACATAATTTTGTACATTTCTTTGTATTTATGATATCATAGCTTGTCAAAAGATGCAATATTTAGTTCCTGTGAAGTGCCATGAAAAATCTGAATTCATTCTTAAAAAAAACTATATATTGTTTTATATATTTAACCCCTTAAGGACCAGCTGCACATGTGGCTTGCACTTAAGGACCACGGACCATTTTTTTTTCAAGAAATCCGAATAAGGGATCCCCATATGGTGTGCAGACATGCAGGGAGCCCTGCAATCCATGACGGAAGCACTCACCGCTTACAGCTTTCATCAATTATGATACACATTCGGAAAAATGAATGTAAAAATTTTCTTTATTTGAAAATATAAAATGCTTCTTGGCACAGGTAGAGTAGGACACAAAACACACAGAGGAAAATTACATGAAAAACGTTTTATGCGTTTTGTGCTATACATCGCTCATAGACCCAACAAAGACCCGGAAGTACCCGATTTAAACCATATCATATATCTTTTGATTGGATAAAAAGGAAACAGTGTAACTGCCTCCATTTTCGTGCATCAAACAAAACAAACCTCTAGTTCCCAAAATTGGAAGGAGGAACAACTGTTTACATAGAATAACATGTATATACAAAGAAACAAATGAGATATATATAAACCAAAAAGAATAATCTTTCTTCTTAGATTTGAAATAAAACACAAGATTCTTTATGCAGGCACATATATCAATTAGAAAACTGGAACAAGTGTATCCATACATATAAACATATTGAATGTAGAACACAGCTACGGTAAAGGTACAGTAAATATTATTGACAAAGAAATTCATTGACCTGTAGAGACACATTGGATATTATGCCTCCAGTGGAAAACAAGTAAGATGAAATAAATTAAAATAATTCTTTCAAATGGCAGATCCAGTATGCCTTCCTTTCATTTATTAAACTGGACATATCACCACTCCTCCATGGCAATCTGACCTTTTAAATTCCTAAGAAACCAAAACAAGACAGATCACCATCATGAGCCTCTAAGATATGACTGGCCACTGCAGAATCTGTTCGCCCATTTTCAATCTGATTGATGTGCTCTCTGATTCTATACTTCAGAGGACAAATTGTGTGCCCAATATATTGAATAAAACAGCATTTACAAGTACATAAATACTGTATATAACACACTCCGAGCCAAAACTGATGTATCGCCTTATGTCATATATTGTCTAATTCATCATCCCCTGAAAAATGTGGATACCTGAGCATCATTGCAACACTTACATCTGTTAGCTCCACATTTTAAAAAAAACCTTTATGTTGCAACCAAGTTGGAGTTTTTTCACTCATAAACATACAAGCAAAAACTTGATTACCAATTGTCAAACCTCTATTTGCCACAAAATAACCATGTTCTGAATCCAGTAGGGAATTCCATGGTTCTTAAAGATTTTGTTACCTTTGAAATGGTGGATATGGAAAAAAAAAAAGTTTGAAAAATTGTGTGCACACCAGGGTAGGGGTAGAAAGGCTTACAACCCCTCATTTGATGTGCATGGCTGTCTACTTTCCAAAACGAATGTCCTTTATATATCAAATAGTTATGACTAGCTCAGTGCAAGCTGACAAATAAAAAAAAAAGAAAACAGGTATATGTACTTTTGTGTTGCACCTCCTGTGGTCTGTCAACCCATAACTACGGGCTACTATTTTTCTTGAATGAACAGTAGATGATGAATACAGCAGCACATTTCATAGTTTTCGGTACAAAAAAAAATTGCCAATTTTTTCCTTTAGGGTCATCTTCTGGAAACATTTGTACCCATCAGGGTAGGGGTAGAAGGGCAAATGACCCCTCATTTTACGCTGTAAGGTCTTCTTTCCAGAATGATATGCTTTGTCTACCTTTTCTACTAATGTCTAAAGTAAGAAATTCCATAGTTTTCAAAGATATTAGTACATTTGTAGGCATGAAAATGTAAAAAGAAAAATGCCTATTTTTTATGATTTCAGTACAAATGAAGAAGTGAAAATATTAAATAATGCCTATTTTTTCCTTTCACCTCACCTTTTGTAAACATTTGTGCACATCAGGCTAGGGGTAGAAAGTCAGGTGACTCCTCATTTGATGCAGTTGAATCTCTATTTCTATTTTCAGGAAATGCATGCTTTTAGGGGGTTATTTTGATGTTATTATGCCTTCAGACTAAATATATAGAGTACATTTTGTAATCTGCACTAAAATATCTGTTATTTGCTGTTACCACATTGGGGCCTAGGGGAAGGATATACATTTGTACGCCTATACGTATTGGGCATAAGTGTACTTAGGAGATATGTGGCATTCATATTTCATACTTTTTGTTTCGTTGCCCTAAGCTTGCTTGAGATGTTGTTTGTGACTTTATATTTCTGAAACCTTCCTGAAAAAAACAGTTTTTAACATATTCCTTGCTTCATCATTTCCTGTAGGAAGAAATATCAGCAATTTTGTGATTGATTTGATATTTCAGAAAATGTATAATTGTATTCAATTTTGAGCTGTTTTAGGATAGTTTTATCATGTAATCAATGGAATGTGAATTCTTAGTTCATACAGTTAAAAATACCATTTTGTGCTCCTGTTAAAGGGATAGTAATACTTTATTATTACCATCCCCCATATTGGACATATTTGTAAAATAAATTAATAGCCCCCGTGTTCATATCTCAAACCTTTATGGTTTGAGAGATAACGGAATGCACAGTCCCCCCCCTTCCCTGAAGTCAGTGTTGTACTGACTGCAAGGGAAGTCTATCGTACGACAGGCTTGCGGCTCTGCAGCTGAGCCGAGATCCCATTAGTGAAAAATAATTATTTCACTGAAACAGTGTTCTACATGTGATTGGTTTGCAAGCACATGGAAAAGGCTGTTTCAGTGAAATAATTCTTTGTCACTAACGCGATTGCGGCTCTGCTGCAGAGCCGTATGATTAAAGTCAGACCGGATATCCCTGCAGTCAGCACAACGCTGACTTCAGGGAAGTTGCCTTTGGTTATCTCTCAAACCATAAACGTTTGAGAGATGAACCTGGGGGCTATTAATTTATTTTACAAATATGTCCAATATGGGGATAGTAATAATAAAGTATTACTATCCCTTTAATTAGGGGTCTGTGCAGGCCATGCATGTAGGAAAAACTATACATGATTGGTATTTTTGTACAATGGGTTCAGGGTTTTTAAAAACAAGTAAAACTTTATAAAACAAAATAAATGTTTTTGATTTAAAAAGTCCGATATTAGCAAAATTTACATATATATGTAAAATGTACTTCCTGTGAGGCACTATGAGAAACCAGAATACCTTCTGAAAAAAAATATATATATATATTTATAGTTATCCATATATAAGTAGAAAGTTACCTACACTAATCATACCTAAACAAATGGATAGTGAAATGTTGAAAAAAATTTCCAAAACCTCCGCCACTGAGAATTAATGGATTTTGCATGTTTCTAGTGCATTGGCAGCCTTTTTATGTATGTTTCCTCGTTATACTAATGATCAGCGTGTTTCTCATTAAAGGGGAATTTAAACTAGAAAATGTCTCAATATGAGTAACACAATGACTAACCTAAGTAGATGTCCTTCACAGATTACTTGGGTATATATATATCTATATATTTTTGGATTATATCTGCAGTTTCCTGTACATATTGATCTGTACTTAAAGGGATAGTAATGTTTCATAATAAAATCAGCTCTAATTAATCATCATAGTATTTGGACTTTGGAGAGTGTTATTTCAGTTCTGTCAGTAGTAGTAGTTCAGGAGTTATTCAATGACAAAATGTCCCCCTCCCGCCCCTTTTACTGATGTAACACTGATCAGCCAAAGCAGAAGGGAGGTGCCCAGGTAGATTGCACAGAGGGACAATCTTCAGTTAAGATAAGGGAAAAACCTGAAAAGCTTGCCAAGGGGGGCAGGGCTTTCAATGTTTTCATATAAAGAAGATTGTCCCCTGCTGTTATCTGTCTGGTCTTACAACCAGATTCACATCTGAGAAGAGATGGCTTACACTAGGTAAAAGGGGCGGGGAGGGGAAACTTTGCTTGTGAATATCTCTTAAACCATAAAGGTTTGAGAGATAAGACTTATATCGTTCTTCATGTTTTTTTTAATGCCTACAAAATAAACTAAAGTTAAAAAGAAGTGTTACTATCCCTTTAAAGGAGCAGTAAACTTTTTATTAAAAAAATATATTTATGTTGTTTCCTGTTGAGTAAAATAAGGGTACTCCCATTGCCGAGAGAGGCATATTTCCAGAGTTATTACAGTTTAAACCAGTGTTTTTTTTACATCAACAATGCCCTCTAGTGGTCAAATTCCAATTAGTTATTCTGTTACTTTCTAATGGAGAGAAAAGTCAGTGACATACAGTTCTCAATAGAATTTGATAGAAACTTCCAAGTCACTTCCTGTCAGTTAGAACTATCAGGAAGTAAACACACAGTAAATTCACTTCCTGATTATTTGAACGGTTATACATCCTATATAATAATTCGCTAATGTATGTTTGTCAGAAGTTGTCATGCGCAGTACAGACAGCTGTGTGTGCTGCATTCATGCGCAGTACAGACTGCCCATGCCGCGGCTAATAACGGAGCGGGGCGCTCCGAATTCAGAGAGGACTATGGTCTGAATTCGGAGTGCCCAACTCAGTTATCATGTGCGGGCAGTCTCTACTGTGCATGACTGCACTGCAGCCGTTGCTGCCTGGCACTGTGGCACGTGTACATGGGCTGTTCAACTAGTTTTGAATAAAACAACTAACTGAAGTGGAACTGACCTTGTTTTACTCAGCAGGGAAAGCTTTATAACATATAGGTTTTCATACAAAGCAAAGTTCCCAGGTCACTCTTCCTGACAACAACAGGCTTCAATACACCTGAATCAAAAGTTAAAGGGATAGAAATTGTTGCTTTTAACAAAGTTGAATATTGTAGATATTAAAAATATTAATGCAATGACATAGGTCCCGTCTCTCAAACATGTATAGTTTGAGATATATAAGCTTATGAAGTTCCCCCCTCCCGCCTCTTTCACAGACAGCGCTCTAGCTGACAGAAGGAGATTCTGGTCATTTGACCAGCCGGCGGCTCTTCAGCAGAGCCGAAATAGCACTGGAACGATCTACAAAGTGTGCTTGCAAACCAGGCACACTTTGTAGACCATTCCAATTAAGTATTTCTTTATAGATAACACTATTTGGGCTCTGCTGAAGAGACACCGTTCGGTCAAATGACCAGAATCTCCTTCTGCCATCTAGAGCTCTGAAGTCTGTGAAAGAGGTGGGATGGGGGAACTTTATAAGCATTAATATTTTTAATATCTATAATATTCAACTCTGTTAAAACCAACCATTACTATACCTTTAAGGACACTAGCATTTATCAGATTGTGAACTAAATAATTAGAGGTGGACTATAAGAAAGGTCAAGTAAAAATAGTAAATAGAAATAACTCACTACCATTTCTAGGAAACATACCTAGGTAAATGATTCAGATAAATTAAGAAACAAGTACTCTTACGGTTGAGTTCCCTTTTAATAGGAAAGAACTTGGATGTGGTTCAAATATGACTCACCTTTTACTTCCTGTCATCTCATCTCTGATAAAGTTTTCATTGTGTTTGTTGATAGCATAGTTGGTCAGGTGCATGCAGACATCATCCTGAAAAATACATGTATTCATGTATTATAAAACCCCAGAGGGGTGATGCACTAAGGCTCGCTATAAGATGAACTGTGTTCACTTCACCATGGAGAATAAGACACCCTTTGGCATATGTAGTAGGAATTATGATTTGTGTCCAATTCACCGGAATATCTCCAAACTGGATTAGCATGGAAGTTTAATGAATAACTCCTAGGCTTTCAGTGAAAACCCTTAGGCACACATATATTACTCCTTTACTGAGAATTACAATACTTAAACTAGATACTGGATAAAACCAAGTGATTAGTGGCCTTATTCACCAAGCTAGAGGTGCAATTCTGGAGCACACCAACTGCACCATAGGGAAAATGAAAATTCAGCAAATTCCGATGGATGTAATATTGGATTTTCGTGTTCTTACCTGTTAAATCCTTTTCTCTTCAGTCCATATAGAACACAGCAACAATGTCACGGTTCCCAGAGAAGTTCAAGAGTCAGTACGGTATAGCTAAATGCAATTTATTGACAACCGAAAGGTAAGCAAAACATATACAATATATACAGCAGGAACAAGCAAATGGTTACAGGCCAGCAAGCACTGCTATTAGGAATAGTAGGCTGCCGAGCCTGACCAATCTGCTGGAGACTAGGCCTAAGCCACTAGTAGTCTCTGCTGGAGCCAGGAGCAGGAACAGGAACACAGGATCTTGATCTGACGTAGCGGGCGTACCGACTCAAGCCTGCAGTCAGTAGGGAGCGATATCTGACTCAACTGCAGTCAGAATGGAGCGAACTCTGACTCACGCCTGCAGTCAGAATGGGAAATAGATAGCTGACTCACCTGCAGTCAGTATCAGAGCTGGTCTACCAGAGCCCCAGGTCCGCACTAGGTTGGGTGTCTGCTAGGTACAAGGAACAAACGTAAGAGTAGTCAGACAGAGTCACAAGTCAGCACCAGAGGGGGTAGTCAGACAAGCCAGGTCATACACAGTTCAGGTAGTCAGCCAGAGCCACAGATCTGCACCAGGTTGGGTGTCCACTATAGGGATAAGCAAAAGATTAGTCAGACAGTGCCACAGGTTAGCACCAGGCTGGATGGAAGACTAGCCAGGTCATACACAGAGCCCAAGGTAATAGAACTGCTATGAACAACAACGCAAGGGTAACTGAGTCAGGACTCAGTCTGCCTTTTAAACCCCTCCACAGGAAGTAGGTAGGAGGAGCAGCTCAGAGGGAGAAAGTAGGTAGGAGGAAGTAGGTAGGAGGGGACTACAGTAAGCAAACACATAAAACAGAGGCCTGCTGCATGCTTGAAGCCTCGCACCTGTAGATGACGCTGAAACCAATGTAAGCTGTAACAAACAATGGGGCGGGGACTCCCTCCTCTTCCTCCAGCAGAACCCCTGCCTATCAACTCTCAGATTCATGTGTCTGGAGAAAGAACGCAGGTATGTTTTTTCTGCCTGGAGAAAGAAAGCAGGTATGGTTTTTCTATGGCCCGGAGTTCTGTTTTCCATGTGGACTAAGAGAAAAGGATTTAACAGGTAAGAACACTAAAATCCTATTATCTCTTACCAGTATGGAACATATGAACCATTGGGATATACCAAAGCATCCCAAAGATTCCAGGTAGGGAAAAAGGAGACTGGATCTGTCTAACTGTAGGCGTCAATGGGCACTGAACTAACACAGCGCACTAAACAAGAAACAAAGGGGCTCAAACAACTGAACAACAGACTGCAAGTAGATGGTCCTCAGATGGGCAAAACTAACTGAAGGAACTTCTAGCAAAAGGTCAGGACATTAACACAGCAGTGTTAAGTGAATGCTTGCAAGGAGGACCAGGTCACAGCCTTGCACAGCTATTCAACTGAGGCCTGGTTCTTACAGGCCCAGGAAGCACCCACCGAATGGGTGAAATGTGCTGTGATCTTGAAAAGAACAGTCTTCTTCCAGATCGTGTACACATGGCCTATGGTAGCCTTGATTCAGTAGGCAATAGTAAGCTTAGATGCAGCATGACCCACCCTAGCACCCTCAGGGATGTCAAAAAGTAAATCAGCCTTGGGGAAGGGAGTGTGATGCACACAGTACTTAAGGCAACGCTCAATATCCAGTAGATGGAGACCCCTCTTATATGTGGAAGAAGGGTCAGGACAAAAAGGAAGGCACAACAATCTTCTGAATGGAAACCTCCAGGAGCGGAGGTTTGCAAGACAATGCTTGCAACTTCTAACAGAGACTACTGCCAAAGGAAAAAAATAGCTTCAGCGTTAGTTGAGGCAAAGAATTGGAAGCCAGAGGCTCAAAATGGAGCCATTGAAGGACACCTAAGACCAAATTGAGATCCAAGGATGCATGGGATCTCGAAAAGAGGGAACGTCATGAGCCAACCGATGCAGAAAGGCCTTCCCTTCCAGGATGGTGGCAATGCATCTCTGAAAGAGAAAAGAGAGAGCTGACTTTTGTACCTTGAGGGAACTCAAGATGAGACCCTTGTTGACTCCATCCTGAAGGAAGGACAACACTATAGGAAGATCAGAGGCATGCACAGACACATTATTGTCATTGCACCACCAGTGAACAATGGACCAGACCCTATGGTAAGCCTTAAAGGAGACCAGCTTCTTAGCCTGGATGATGGTGGAGATGATGTCATTGGAGAATGCCTTCTGTCTTAGAATGGCCATAAGGTGCAGTGCCTGGAAAAAGAAAAGGCTGATGATTTCCCAGAAAATCTGTCCGTATCAAAAAGAGCTTCAGTAAAATAAGCATTGGCTTCCATAATTTTGGGTTCCAGAATCAGCATGTCTTTCCTAGCTTCAGACAGCTGTTCCTCCCACACAGCAATAACCCTGTTGACCCACACTGAGGCAAAAACAGGCCTCAGTGCTGCCCCAGTGGCCACAAAGTTGGCCTTGTATAGGGAAACAAGCTACTTATCAGCCTGATCCTTGAGCCATGCGGTGTGCACAAGGGGAAGGGCAGTATTCGTCACAAAATGTGAAATATAGGGGTACACCCACTGCGCCAGCTGTAAAAGGTTATAGCTTAGAGAATTGTTTATTAAAGAAAAATCTCATCTAGAGTTTTCCATTTTTCCATAATTCTCTGATACGTAGATCCCTCATCCACAGCCTCAATGACTGAAGGGTCTCCAACAGCTCTTTTATGAGCCCCTCAACAGCGCAGACAGGGTGAGCCTCTAGGACTTTCCATAGGAGAAGGAAGAGTCCATATCTTTGCATAGTATGAGTCTAATTCCACCTCAGAGGAGATCCCAATAACCTGAGTATGACCTTCAAACACAGGTTCAACCTGTTGAAAAGATAATAAAAGTTTCCAGGAATGGAGAACCCCCTGAACTGAAGATGTCACTGAGGACTGCAGATTTTTAACTAAAGCTGGCTCTTGGTCAGTGCTGGAGGGCCCCAGTGGAGGCCACAGTACATGAAGGAAACAAGCTAGTCATAAAGTCACAACAAATATACAATAGAGGGGATCAAAATTACAAGGTGACACTGCAGGTCTAATATCTATAATCAACAAAGACAAAAAGAGAAATAGTGTCTTCTGTAGCTCCTTAGTTTTATATCTCAATAATCCGATAGACTACTACAAAACTAGAGATCTGTTCAGTGCTCAGTTGAAATCAATAGGCTTTGACATGAGATCCTCAAACACTTAACTTTTATTGTGTTCATTAAAACCTTAATAAACATCCATAACCAGTCTGCATTTCTTTTAAAAACACCATATTTAAAGCATAACCACTGTGGTGATTTTATTTTTATCCTGAAAACAAACACCAAGAACTACATCACAGCAGTGTGGGAAGGGATAATGTAGAACCTTAGTTTTAACTCTACATCATATAGGGATATCAGGGCTTCATAAGTTATCCTAGGACTTGGCGATAGATAACTGTTCATATGAGTAGTCACCCCTCGTAAAGAATAGTTCCTTATATTAAAGATCTAATAATTAATATTAGTTCCAATACTCTCCGTCCCTTTGTTTATCGCACATAATAATCCCTTAACTTAGAGTGTGAATTCAAGATATCATGCTCATGTAAATTCAATGTGTGACAATATATGGCAAAGCTTTTACCACAGCCAAATACTACCATTTACCCCAATTAGGACATTTATTCGTTTTTGTCCTCACTCTTGCCAGTACATGGTTAACCCCTTCAGTGCCAGAGGTTTGGGTTATTTTCTGTACTCTGTAGGCCAGACACATTTTCAGCATTTTTGCTATCCTTCTTTTTAGGCTAGATTTCCTCTGGGAATTTCTAGTTACATATGGAAAACTATATATTGTTTTTGTACCTTATATAAAGACAATTTTGCATCATGCAAAAAGCTATGATGTCATAATGACAAAAAGTGAAAATATAGTAATTTTGCTAAAATCATATACTATGTATCTGTCACGGTTCGTACAAATGAGTTCTGGACAGGTACTGTTAGGTAACACAATTTTATTGAAAACAGAAAATGAAATGGAAATATACAATATATACAGTATGAGCAACGAACAACAGAGCAAGGGACACAGTGAGGACAGGAGAATGCTTCAGTGTGGTGCTGTATGTAGACCCCAGATATGGAATGGTAGGCCACCGCAGGTCCGCAAATGCACTAGACTAATGAAACACGGAGCGAGATATCTGAACCTCCGGTCTGCACCTGAAGGCCCCCCAAACACTCGGAAGGCAACCAGGAATGAGTCTGCCAGATCCACAGGCCCGCACCAGAATGGTTATCTGACTAAAGGAGGAAATACTGAGAATAGTCAGATAGAGCCACAGGTCGGTACCAGAATGGATAGTCAGACAAGCCAAGGGTAAATACAGAACGGGTAGTCAGCCAGAGCCGCAGGTCCGCACCAGAATGGTTATCAGACTATGTCATGGTGATACACAAAGTGGATAGTCAGACAGAGCCACAGGTCTGCACCAGAATGGTTATCCGACTATGCCATGGTCATACACAGAGTGGATAGTCAGACAGAGCCACAGGTCAGCACCAGAACAGGTAGTCAGACAGGCCAAGGGTCATACACAGAGAAGGTAGTCAGCCAGAGCCGCAGGTCTGCACCAGAATGGTTGTTAGACTATGCCAGGGTCATACACAGAGCAGGTAGTCAGATAGAGCCAAAAGTCAGCACCAGAACGGTTAGTCAGACAAGCCAAGTAATACACAGGAACAAATGCTAGAAACTGCACTGGACGCCAATGAAAGGGCAACTGAGCCCTGTGTCCAAGCAGTATATATATATGCCTGCCCTCAGGAAGAGGAGGTGCCAGAAATGGGTGACTGCTCCTTTAAATGGAGTGCCCGTCTGCCCTTATGACGCTACCTGGCAATGGGCGGTCTTCTAAGTTAAGCGGCTGGAGCCACGAGACAGAATGCGGCTGAGCCATGAAGAGGAAGGATGCGGCCGGCCTGCTGCCAACGGATGCGGCCGCGAGAATTGAGGTACGCCCTGCAGTGCTCGAGCGAGCCGCCGCCAGCTGTGACAGTATCAAAAACATTTACCTTGATTGAAAAAGTTTCAATTATTTGAAAAAGCCATGAGTCTCCTGAGTAAAAAAAATACCAAATTTGTATAGTTTTACCTACATCCATAGCAAGCGTACAGCCCTAATCACCAGCAGCGCAAAATGACATTTACTGGTAACCTACCCAAAGTTACCAGTAACCTGTATGGACTAAGAGAAAAGGATTTAACAGGTAAGACTAAAATCCTATTTTTCTCTGTCGTCCAATACAGGCTACTGGTAACTTTGGGATGTCCAACCATTAAGTTCCCCAGGGCGGGAAGAAAGGCAAGGACCAGGCGCAGGCCCCACAAAGTCACCAGAGCACCAATGAACCTACAGATCATGAAAAGATCAACAATAACCGCAAAGTGCCAACAGACAATGAACAGAAGTAAAACAGATCCTATGAACTGTACACAGTGCACTGAACTAGAGCCAACAGGGCCCAAAAGTGAAAGAGTACTGAGACACTAAAGAGATCCTAGACAGGCAAGGCTACCTCCAGGATCTTCCTCACATAACAAGCATTAGCCGATGCCAGCACTTCCATATGATAGTGTTTAGCAAAAGTATGCACAGGCGACCAAGTGGACGCCTTGAATAACTGATCAGCTGAGGCCTGGTTCTTGTAGGCCCAAGAAGCCCCAATATACCTCACAGAATGATCAGTGACTCTGAAGGGAACAGGCTTCTTCCGAAGTTCATAAGCCTTATGAATCGTGGACTTGATCCAAGAAGCAATGGTTACCTTGGAAGCAGGTTTCCCTGCCCTAGGACCCTCAGGAATGACAAAAAGAGTGTCAGACTGCCGCAAGGACTCAGTGTGATGCACATAGAAAATGAGACAACGAACTACATCCAGCAGATGAAGATCCTTCTCTTTGTCAGAAGTAGGCTTAGGACAGAAGGAACCACAATCTCCTGATTAATGTGGAACTCAGACACCACCTGAGGGAGAAACTCTTGTGAGGTGTGAAGCACTGCCTTGTCCTTGTGAAAGACCAAAAAGGGTGGTCTACAGGACAGGGCATGCAGTTCCGCAACTAGGCAAACAGAAACAATCGCCAGGAGAAAGGCCATCTTCCATACGTAGAGGAATGGTAGCAAAGACTCAAAAGGAGGACGATGAAGTACTCCTAAAGCCTAGTTGAGGAGTAGGAGACTTAAACATCGGACGGGTATGAGCAACACCCTGGAAGAAAATCTTGACATCAGGAATGATAGCAAGACGCCGCTAAATGAAGACAGAGAGCGCAGAAGTCTGACCCTTAAGAGAACTCAGACTGAGACCATTATCCACACCATCCTGGAGGAAGGAAAGAGCTGTAGGAAGGTCGAAATCCTGAGACAGGTCAGCACACCAAGATAGAAAGGTAGACCAAACTCGATGGTAGGCCTTAGTGGAAACAGGCTTACAGGCACTAAACATAGTAGCTGTAACGGAACCCCTAGGACGCCGCGCTGTCCAGGGCCGTCGTGCTGGGTTTCTCTCTCCTGGGGTTGGCTACAAGTGGGTAGCCTGGCAAATCCACTACAAAGAGCTGTAATCCCTCCTGTTAGGCTGTAGGCTGGAAAGCTGGCTTGAACTTTGCAGCTGGATAATAGGCTGGAAATAGTCACTGGAAACAAGACTGGAACACAGGAAATCTGCCCACTGGAACCCTGGAACATCAGCTGCCTGAATGGGGGACAGAGGGGTCCCTTTAAACCATTCAGAATAAGGACAGGATACAGGTTCAAGTCCAAAACGACTTCTGCTTTATTCAGTCAAAAATCAGCTCTTTTATACAGTTGTTCAGACAATACACAATGGGGTTAGTACAAAGACATACTGAGGGGAATCAATAGTGTCTGGCTGCAATACACATCTAAACAATGAAACATAAACAGTAGAACAAAAGGCACAATGGGGTTGTACACAAAGAAGGGCATTCTACATAATTTAATCTTGCCACTCTGAATCTTGACCAATAGAATTCAGAGTGACAAAATACACAGACCAATCCTGGTCAGGTGAGTCACCAGATGCCTGGACAGGAGGGACCAATCCCTAGGCAGCCTACCTGTCCCCTGCAAACCCTATGCTAAAACTTTGCATACATTACACAGACAAGGCCTCCATGTAACGGCCTAGGGGTCCGTTACATCACCCCCCCCTTCCAGCCCCAAGCCTTGGCAGTCCGGGGCCAAAGGCTTGGACAGCCTCTTGTTCTGGGCTAGTAACAACAAGTAGCCCCCTTGTCCGGGGCTGTGCAACAACAAATAGTACCCTTGTCCAGGCTGGGCAACAGGAAAATCAAACATCGTCCTGACGAGATAGTCCATCTGCATTGCGATTGTCTCTGCCAGACCGGTACTGGACGGTGAAATTGTACGGCTGTAAGGCCAAGCTCCACCGTAGCAGCCTCCCGTTGTCCCCCGATACTCGATTAAGCCAGACCAAGGGGTTGTGGTCGGTGAGCACCGTAAATTCTCGCCCATAGAGGTAGGCTTGGAACCTCTTGATGGCCCAGACCAAGGCCAAACATTCTTTCTCTACGGCGGCATAGCCTACTTCTCGCTCCAAGAGCTTACGACTTTGATAGGCTACCGGATGCTCTTCCCCCTTGACGTTCACCTGGCTTAGTACCGCTCCCAGGCCCACGTTGGAGGCATCTGTGTGTAGTAGAAAAGGCAGGTTAAAATCCGGTGCTGCTAATACTGGAGCTTCCCCTAACGCTGATTTCAAGGCTACAAAGGCTGTTTCACAGTCTGGGGTCCAGTTGACTACTCGGGGCAATTTCTTGCTAGTGAGGTCAGTCAGCGGCTTCGCAATGTCACTGTATCTGGGTACGAATTTGCGGTAGTACCCCGCAGTACCCAGGAAAGCCATGACTTGTTTTTTGGTTGTAGGCCGGGGCCACTGGACAATGGCCTCCACCTTGGCTGGTTCGGGACGCTGCACTCCGCTCCCTACTCGGTGTCCTAGATACTGCACCTCACCCATTCCCACTTGGCATTTGTCGGGGCGAAGGGTCAGCCCTGCCCTGTGAATTCTCCCTAAAATGGCCTCCACATGTAATAGGTGCTCCTCCCAGGAGTGGCTGTAAATGGCAATATCGTCGAGGTAAGCGCAGGCGAACTCCTGCGCTCCCTCGAGCAACTGATCCACTAGCCTTTGGAAGGTGGCTGGGGCATTCTTCATCCCAAACGGCATGACCGTGAATTGGTACAGGCCGAAAGGGGTGATGAATGCCGACTTGGCCCTGGCTTCCGGAGCTAGAGGGATTTGCCAATATCCCCGGCTGAGATCTAAGGTGGTCACAAATCTGGCCCCAGATAATCGGTCCAGCAAGTCATCCACCCTTGGCATAGGGTAGGCATCTGTGGTGGTTTTATCATTGAGCCGCCGGTAGTCCACACAGAACCGCGTGGTTCCATCTTTTTTGGGCACCAGGACTACCGGTGAGGCCCATGGGCTGCTGGACCCCTCTATGACGCCCATCTCCTGCATCTCCTGTATTTCCGTCCTGATGTGATTTTTTACCGCTTCCGGGACCCGGTATGGGGGCTGTCGTAGGGGTTGTTGGCCTGGAGTGTCAACTACGTGTTGGGTGAGGTGAGTCAGTCCTGGTTTAGTCGAGAATATGGTGGACCAGTGGCTGATGACTTCCCTAATCTGATCCCGCTGGGTAGGGGCAAGCTGTTCCCCTAGGGTCAGGTCCTTGGGAGCTGGGTCTTGGGCCGTGGCTAGGAAGTCGGGAATTTCCCGATCTTCCTCCTCCTGAGGGACTGGGGTGCAAATAGCAAGGACGGCGTCTGCCCTGTCCTGATAGATCTTTAGAGCGTTCACATGACAAATTCTGCGATCCCACTGATGGGGTCCCTGACTGATAATGTACGTGGTTTCCCCCTGCCTATCCACAATTTGGTAGGGGCCTTCCCAGGCAGTTTGTAACTTGTTCTGCCGAATGGGTCGCAGAGCTAACACCTTCTGCCCTGCGCTGAATTCCCTGACTTGGGCCGTCCGGTCATAATATTCTTTTTGGTGATCCTGCGCTTTCTGGAGATTCTGCCTAGCTGCCTCCATAAGGGATTGCAGCCTTTCTCTTAACTCTATCACATAAGTGACTGCCGGGGTTTCTTTCGTGGGGCATTTTCCCTCCCAGTACTCCCGGAGGATATTCAGGGGTCCCCTGACTCTTCTCCCATATAACAGCTCAAAGGGAGAAAAGCCCGTGGACTCCTGTGGCACCTCCCGATAGGCGAAGAGCAAGTGAGGTAAATACTTTTCCCAGTCCCTGTAAGTGTCAGTGAACGCTCGGAGCATCTGCTTCAAGGTCCCATTGAACCTTTCACAGAGCCCATTTGTCTGGGGGTGATAAGCCGTCGTGTGGATAGCTTTCACCCCACAGGTTTTCCAAAGCTGCTGGAGGAGGTCTGAGGTGAACTGTGTCCCCTGATCAGTCAGGATCTCTCGGGGAAATCCTACCCGGGTGAAGATGGGTATGAGGGCATCGGCTACATTTTCTGCCGTGATTTTGGATAGGGCAACCGCCTCCGGGTATCTGGTGGCAAAGTCCACCAGTGTGACTATGAATTTTTTCCCGGATGCGCTGGCCCTAGCCAAAGGGCCCACGATATCCACCGCCACCCGCTGGAAGGGTTCCCCGATGATAGGTAAGGTCTGAAGGGGGGCTCTGGGTCTGTCTCCCCGTTTTCCTACCCTCTGACACGTGTCACATGTCCGGCAGAAGGTTCTCACATTCCTGGACATGCGGGGCCAGAAAAAGGCCCTGCTGAGGCGGTATTCTGTTTTCCGGACCCCTAAATGTCCGGCTAGGGGAATCTCATGTGCCAGTGCTAGTAAGTCAGCCCTATGTTGCGTGGGTACCAGTAGCTGGGTCTTAGTCACCCCATGAACTGGGCTAACCGTGTGTCGGTACAATAACCCGTCTGTCCATTGGAACGTCTCCCCCCCAGAGCCTACCTCCCCCGTCTGGGCTCTCTGTCGGTAGCTGGCTAGGGTAGGGTCAGTAAGTAATGTGGCCCTAAACTCTGCAGGTGGGGACCACCTAAGCTCGGCCCCGGGTAGTTCAGGGTCGGCCGGGAAGTTAGTCTGGCTTACCCCGGGATTCCGGTTCTGACTCCGGGTGACGGCTTGACAATCCTGTGGTTCCGAGGGTTGACCAAAGTGGCTTTGCAAATCGCCCAAATCGTTGCCCAGCAGCACATCAGCAGGGAGTCCAGGCATTACTCCCACTTCTCGGTATCCTTGGCCAGAGCCCCAGTCCAGGTGAACTTGAGCCATGGGCAGCTGGTACAGTTTTCCTCCGGCCACTCGTACTTCCACAGTCCGTTGAAGCCGGTGACCCGGGTCCAAACAGCGGGGCTGCACCAAGGTAAGGGTAGCCCCCGAATCCCTGAGTCCCTTCACGGGCCGACCATTTAGTTGTACGGGTTGGACGTGCTGTTTCCTATTGTCTTTCACCATTGCAATCTCATGGCAAAAGGTTCCTGCTCCTCTATCCTCGGGATGCAGGCATACTTCCCTAGGGCCAGGCCACCCCTGATCTTCGGGGTCAAGTGGGGGGCCTTCCGGGGCATAAGAGTCCTCGTGTACACAGTGCACTTGCCGGTACCCCTGACTGGGCATAGATCCGTATCCACCGCCCCGAGATATACCAGGCCGAGGCACGGAATTTTTCTCTTTTTGGGGACAGTTTCTTTTGATATGTCCAAATTGTCGACATCCAAAACACTCTGGTCCAGGCCGCTGTGCCGGCCGGGACGGGGACCGGGGTTGGACAGGAGCCCCTGGCCGGTTAGTTTCAGGAGCTGTCTTAGCCTTGTATGAAGGGGCAAGAGGATTGAGGGTAGGTCCTTTTGGCCCCAGATATTCCACCCCTCGAGTGTCCTCATATCGATCAGCTAACTTTGCCGCTTGGGTCACCGTGGTGGGGTCCTGGTCTTTAACCCATGCCTGCACTGGGGCAGAAAGCTGTGTGTAAAATTGTTCCAACATTAACAGCTGGTACGCTTCCTCCATGGTAGTAACCCCTGATCCCTGCATCCACTGCCTGAAGGCCCTCTCCAAGTCGTAGGCTACTTCCACATTGGTACTGCCCTTCTTCCGCTGCATGTCTCTGAAGGCCCGGCGGTAAGTTTCCGGCGTAATGGCGTACCTTGCCAGCAATCGCTTCTTTACCTCCGAATAATCGGCTATGTGTTCAACAGGCACAGCCCGGTATGCCTCTGCTGCCTTGCCAGTCAGTTTGCCCACCAGATAATTGACCCAATCCCTGGAGTCGATGCGATGCAGGTGGCACTGTTTCTCAAACCCCTGCAAATATCCATCAATATCTCCCGTTTTCTCATCAAATGGTTGAAACATATGATGGGAAACTCGAGGTCTAGTGTCCTCCTGATCCGAGCGTACAGTGGGAGTTGGGCTGAAGGAGCCAGGGGTTTGGGCCCGTAGTTCAGCCAAGTACTCTGTCTGGGCGTCCTTCATGAGTTGCTGTACA
The DNA here is from genome assembly GCA_037306005.1 of Rhinophrynus dorsalis. Lineage (NCBI taxonomy): Eukaryota > Metazoa > Chordata > Amphibia > Anura > Rhinophrynidae > Rhinophrynus > Rhinophrynus dorsalis. Next base: position 418,933,929 of record CM074721.1, read on the forward strand.
TCTGCCCAGGCAGGATTAGGTCCCAAATGCCGCATCCTCTGGCGGATTTTCCTGTCCACCGGGTGAGCAGCTGCCAGTCGTAAGTCCTCCAGTTGCGGGTCAGGACTCCGGTCCCGGGGAGTTGGGCTGGAATCTCTGGGTAGCGCAGTATTTCTTGCTTGCTCCTCAGCTTCTTCGTCCATCTCCTGCAGTACGGCCAAGAGATCCATTCGTTTAAGTCCTCTGGTGTCTCTCCCCCGTTCCTCCACCAAAGCCTGCAGTTCTGCCAAAGATCTGTGTCTGTACTGCTCCGCCATCGCCGATCCCAGTGGGTGGTTTGAATCTCCTCAGTGTAGTGAGAGAGAGATCCCACCGCTGCCACCAGTGTAACGGAACCCCTAGGACGCCGCGCTGTCCAGGGCCGTCGTGCTGGGTTTCTCTCTCCTGGGGTTGGCTACAAGTGGGTAGCCTGGCAAATCCACTACAAAGAGCTGTAATCCCTCCTGTTAGGCTGTAGGCTGGAAAGCTGGCTTGAACTTTGCAGCTGGATAATAGGCTGGAAATAGTCACTGGAAACAAGACTGGAACACAGGAAATCTGCCCACTGGAACCCTGGAACATCAGCTGCCTGAATGGGGGACAGAGGGGTCCCTTTAAACCATTCAGAATAAGGACAGGATACAGGTTCAAGTCCAAAACGACTTCTGCTTTATTCAGTCAAAAATCAGCTCTTTTATACAGTTGTTCAGACAATACACAATGGGGTTAGTACAAAGACATACTGAGGGGAATCAATAGTGTCTGGCTGCAATACACATCTAAACAATGAAACATAAACAGTAGAACAAAAGGCACAATGGGGTTGTACACAAAGAAGGGCATTCTACATAATTTAATCTTGCCACTCTGAATCTTGACCAATAGAATTCAGAGTGACAAAATACACAGACCAATCCTGGTCAGGTGAGTCACCAGATGCCTGGACAGGAGGGACCAATCCCTAGGCAGCCTACCTGTCCCCTGCAAACCCTATGCTAAAACTTTGCATACATTACACAGACAAGGCCTCCATGTAACGGCCTAGGGGTCCGTTACAGTAGCCACCACACCAGAAGAAAAACCTTTCTTCTTCAAAATTGAGGATTCAATCTCCATGCCGTCAAAGCCAGACAATTAACGTCTTCCTTCCAGAGGTAACCCTGTAGAAGAAGATCTGGATGGGAAGTCGAAGAGGTTCCGCCACTGAGAGGTCCAGAAGCTCCGGAAACCAAGCCTGTGGTGGCCAGTACGGCGCAATCAGAATGACTGGGCATCGCTCCAGTCTCAGTTTCCATAGCACCCTGTTCAACAGGGGGAATGGGAGGAAAGATGTATGCCAGAGGAAATGTCCACGGAATCGACAAGGTATCTACTACCAGAGCTAGGGGATCCGCCCAGCGAGAGTAGAACGTTGGAACCTTCCTGTTGTGCCTGGTTGCCATCAGGTCGAAGCATGGAAGACCCCACTGCCGGATGATGAGGTTGAACACCTCTGGATGTAGCTCCCCCTCTCCACTGTCCACCGCGTGCAGACTGAGGAAGTCTGCCAGAACGTTGTCTACGCCAGGAATATGAACTGCGGAAACGGCAGGAACATGCTCCTCTGCCCATGATAAAATAGCCTTGACCTCAAGCCAAGCTGTGAGACTTCTTGTGCCACCTTGCTTGTTGATGTAGGCTACCGCTGTGGCATTGTCCTACTGTACCCTGACCGGGCAATCCTTCAGTTGTCGGGTCCAGTGATGTAGGGCATGAAATATCGCCCAGAGCTCCAAGACATTGATAGGAAGGAGAGACTCCTCCTGGGACCACCAGCCCTGAACACTTAAGTGCCCCAGTACCGCTCCCCATCCGGAGAGGCTGGCATCCGTCGTGACTGTTGTCCAGAAGGGCACCAGGAAGGGTCTGCCTTTCAGAAGATTATTCAGGTTGAGCCACCACAGAAGGCTCTGCTCCTCATGAAGAGGGAGAGATAGGGATCTTTCCAGGAGATCTGGTCCACCCCTGCATGCCAGGATTAGAAACCTCTAAAGTTCCCTGGTATGAGCCATGGCAAACGGGACTGCTTCTATGGTGGAAATGAACTTCCCCACCAAGGATGACAACTTCTTGGCTGGAACCAGATCCTGAGACAGGATAGCCTGGACCTTCAGTGCTATCTGATGAGCCACTTCGTCCATGAGAAATACCATCCCTCTCTGAGTGTCGAAGAGGATGCCCAGAAAGACCATCCTCTGGGAAGGAACAAGGTCTGACTTGTCCAGATTGATGATCCACCCGTGATGGGCGAGAGCATGAATGCAGTCCTGCACCTGCTGATGAAGGAGTTCCGGAGAAGAGGCCTTCAGAAGGAGGTTGTCCATATATGGAGTCACCCTGATGCCGTCCCGATGTAGGACGGAGCCGTGGTCAGGCCAAAGGGGAGGGCAGAAAACTGGAAATGCCCTTGGTCACAGGCAAAGCAGAGATATTGCCGACTCTCTGGATGAATAGTGATGTGCAGATAGGCATCCTGAAGATCCAGAGAGGCCAGAAATTCCCCAGGGTCATGGCTGCTATCACTGTGCGCAGTGACTCCTGGCAGTATTGGGACCACAAAGGAGTTGAGATCTTTCAGATCCAAAATGGGATGACAGCTGCCTTACTTTTTGGAAACCACAAAGAGGTTGGAATATATTCCCAGGCCCCTCTTCTGAGGGCGAACTGGTTCCAGGACTGCCTTGCCCAGAAGGGCCTGAATAGGTTCGAAAAGGCGGCGCTTCTCCGATCCCAAGGGAGAATGAGAACAGAAGGTCCTGGAAGGAGGAAGGGAGGTGAAGGGAATCCTGTACCCTGTAGCTATCACCTGTAAAACCCACAGGTGCCCAACAGAGGCCTCCCAAGCTGAGAGGTAGTGGCGTCAGCGGCCACCTACCTGTGGGTGGGGACCCGGGTCCGGCGAGTCATGTAGAAGAAGGAGGACTTAGGTCTCCATTGCTGCTTACGCTTGGATGAGGAGCGCGGAGCCTGAGGGACCGCCTGGGTCGCTTGGCGCGAGTCTGCTTGAAAGGGACGAAAAAGACGATTCCCTTTGACAGGCGCCTTCCTCCTCAGGACCACTGGCAGGTGAGTACTCTTCCCTCCAGTGGCCTCGCTAATGAGATCCTTGAGCTCAGGCCCAAACATGGAGGAGCCCTGAAAAGGCAAATGCAGCAGAGCCATCTTGGAGGCCATGTCAGTAGACCAGATCTTGAATTAAAGAGCATGTCTGGCTACCACAGACATTGTAGATGCCCTGGCTACCATAAGCACAGTGTCAAACAGGGCAGCAGAGACATAATGCTGAGCCTCAGCAAAGTTAGTGATAAGCCGCAACATGTCAGCAGTAGGGGCCTCCTGACGGACAGCTAAATTGAGCTGTTCAGTCCAAACAGCCACAGCCCTATTCATCCATGCTGCAGCAAATGCAGGGTGGTAGGAAGAGCCAGCCATCGCAAAAATCCCCTTGAGAGAGGTCTCAAGCTTCTTATCAGTCCAGTCTTTGAGAGCAGAGGCGTCAGCCACAGGCAAGGCAGTGGACTTAGAAAGCCTGGAAAAAGGGGCATCCACTTTGGGGCGATGGACCCACTGCATGAGGGCCGTTTCAGAGAATGGGTAAAGCTTAGCGAACTTCCTAGACACAGATGGTTTCCTGTCTGGAAACTTCCACTCCTCAGACACCAAGCTGTCAATGGTGGGGTTAGGTGGAAAACAATTATGGGGCCTAACAGGCTCCTGAAACACATCAGAGGGGTCAGAAGAAGCCTACTGTACCAAGGGTATGTTCAGAGTGGTCAGGACAACCCTGATCAGGCCCTCAGCCGGGGGAATGGGGTCAGCCTCAAAGGGGTCCCCAAAAAACTGAGATGAAGGAACAGCTGAACAGTCGTCATCATCAGAGTCCACCAATAATTCCTCCTCAGAGGAGTCAGACACATCAGGTACACCTGGCGGTTTAGGCAGGGAAGATCTGATAGGGGCGGGGGCCTGCCACGAAAGGAAGATCCCCTGTAAAGTGGATGGAAGGAGTTGTAAGGTGGACCTGAGGTCCCTGGTAGTAGCCTTAAACTCTTGCATCCATACTGGCTATAGTGCATGGCTGGAGGCCCCTGCAGGGGACTGAGGGGCAGCAGCACATGACCTGAGTATTCTCTAGGTAACCCTAAGTGACATGAGGAGCAATGAGCAATGGGGTACACAGACACCCCAGTGTCCTTTGTCTTAGGTTTAGCCCCAAGGTATAAAGGAGTAGACATTCTCACAAAGTCAAACAGTCAAAGTATCAAAACACCCACAAAACAGTGTGTATGATAAATAAAGTCACCCCAGAAATGCTAAATAAGACTTATCTGGTAGGTGAAGAGTTAAACTGTGGAGGAGAGAAGGAAAGTCCAAGCCCTGTGTAGGATACTCGATCTGCGAATACACAAAATGGCTGCTGCTACAGGAGCCAATCACAAACTAGCGAGTGAAGTGAGTGCTCATGGGAAACGTAGTTTTGCTAATGGAGTACCCCAACAGTTCCCAAAGCCCCCTAAGGCCTCCAACATGCCCAGAACATTGACCGGATGACAGAGCAAGGGCAAACCAACAAAATGAGCCATCTCTAACCTCTCTATGTGGAGCGGTTGCAGAGATATGTCCCAAACTGTAAAGTCCCATAGAAGTGAATGGAGCAATGGCGTCTATGTGGTAAAAGTGCACGTTAAAGGAGAGGAACATAAAGTTAACGAAGTGAATACCAAAAGGTAAAACCACTCAAAAGCCCACTAGAATAAATCAGTAAACCCAATATACACTGGTCCCAGTAGGGAAAATGTCCCCCAAAAACCCAAAAAGCGCTAATCAGCAGCAAAAGGGTTAAGTTACCACAGAAACTTGCTCCAAACACCTCACAGACATACAGATAAACCCAAAGAGTGCATGAGTATGTAATAGGAACTCCAAATGAGACCCCGTGCAGAGGGGAAGCATGAGACATGTGGACCTCAGTACTCAAAGGGTGCTCACCTTTTTCAGCAGATCTTCTGTCTTCAGATTACCATATATCAAAAAGAAGCCTCAGTGAGCAATTCCTGGGGAAAGAACTTGCAGTCAAGATTTTCCCCCCAGGGCTTAGGTGCACAAAAGCACCTGGTAAACTGAGCTATCCACATTTGAGTAATGGGAATTGTCAGTGATGGTAATCCGCCTAATGGTGATATTCCATATCTTACAGAAAAATAATAAAAAAGCTAAAACTATATCAGGACTATTATCTTGCTTGTGTCTTGACCAAGGAACAAATCTTAGTGGATTGGCTAGCTGCCAGCTAAGGAGAGGAGGTAGGCTCCACCCAGCAGTCACTTCTCAGAATTGTTCCTGCCTATTTAAAGGGGCTAATCGTCTACCCAAAGTTACCAGTAACCTGTATTGAATGACTGAGAAAAGGCATTTTCTTACATTTCTGCCCCTTCAAATGTCCTGAAATCTGTGAAAACCATGGAATTTCCAACTGTATCCATTAGCTAGTGCTCTTAGGAGAAAAATGACACCCCATTGGTATGGGTTGACCTACCTCAGGGGGCGCTAGAAGTGCAAAACGACACCTACTACAACCTCTAATTTTTATAAAATGTTCTCAAATATTACTTGTCTATACAAAAATGGTTATAACAACTGGAGAAATTAAGAAAGGGTACACAAACCATACCATTTTGGAAAGAAGATAACCTGCCGCATCTAATGAGGGGTGACCTGCCTTCTTACCCCAAGCCTGGTGTGTACAAATGCCTCCAGAATATGGAGCTAATGAAAAAAAAGGCATTTTCTTACATTTCTGCCCTTTCAGATGTACTGAAATCTGTGAAAACCATGGAATTTCCCAACTGTATTCATTAGCTAGTGCTCTTAGGAGAAAAATGGCACCTCACTGGTATGAGTTCACCTAACTTAGGGTGCGCTGCAAGTACAAAACTACACCTATTGCAAGCTCTAATTTTTCAAACATTTTCTCAAACATTGCTTGTCTGTACATAAATGGTTATAACAACTACAGATGTGAAGAAAGGGTACACAAACCATACCATTTTGGAAAGAAGACAACCTGCAGCATCTAAAGAGGGGTGACTTGCCTTCTTACCCCAAGCCTGATGTGTACAAATGCCTCCAGAATATGGAGCTAATGAAAAAAAAGGCATTTTCTTACATTTCTGCCCTTTCAAATGTACTCAAATCTGTGAAAACCATGAAACTCCCAACTGTATTTATTAGCTAGTGCTCTTAGGAGAAAAATGACACCCCATTGGTATGAGTTGACCTGCCTCAGGAGGTGCTAGAAGTGCAAAACGACACCTTCTACAACCTCTAATTTTTCTAACATTTTCTCAAACATTACTTGTCTATACAAAAATGGTTATGACAACTAGAGAAGTGAAGAAAGGGTACACAAACCATACCATTTTGGAAAGAAGACAACCTGGCACATCTAATGAGGGGTGACTTGCCTTCTTACCCCAAGCCTGGTGAGCACAAACGCCTCCAGAATGTGGCACTATATGAAAAAAATGGCATTTTCTTAAATTTCTGCCCCTTCAAATGTACTGGAATCTGAGAAAACCATAGGATTTCCAACTGTATTCATTAGCTAGTGCTCTTAGGCGAAAAATGACACCTCATTGGTATGAGTTCACCTATCTTAGGGGGCATAAAAGTAGAAAACTACACCTACTACAACCTCTGATTTTTCTAACATTTTCTGAAACCTGACTTGACTGTACAAAAATGGCTATAACACCTTCAGAAGTGAAGAAAAGGTAGATAAACCATACCATTTTGCAAAGACGATAACCTGCCGCATCTAATGAGGGGTCACTTTACTTTTTACCCCAAGCCTAATGTGCACAAATGTTTCCAGAGGTTTGCGCTGAAGGGTAAAAAAGGCATTTTCTTACATTTCTGCGCCTTCAAGTGTATTTAAATCTGTGAAAACCATAGAATATTCAGTTGTATTAGTTAGCTAGTGCTCTTAGGAGTCAAATGACACCCCACTGGTATGAGTTGACATACCTTAGGCGGTGCTAGAAGCACAAAACAACACCTACTACAATATCTGATTCTTCTAATATTTAGATAGTTTAGATGTGGGATCTGTGAGTACCAGTGAGCACTGGGTATGTGGGGGGGGGGGACGGGATTGGAGGCATTTTGTGTGCATGCCACAGGGGTTCCCAATGCACTGAAAAGTAATGCATTCGACCCCCTGTTGCACACAAAGAGTTTTTTTTTTATTATTTTTTATTCATACATCATTGAGGAGGCGGTATCAGGAACAATCCTGGTGCTTCCCATCAAGGTCTAAAAAAAAATAATGAAAAATAAAGTGTGTGTCACATTAGGTCCAACACATTGCAAAGCACTGCGTTGGACCCTCCCCGTGGCACGTGCAGTTTTTGGGGCCTTTTCCACCAATATTTTTGTGTAGATCTTGTTGGGGGCATCAGAACCCACATAATGAGGTCTGAATAAAAAAATAAAATAGGGGGAAAAAATAATCCTTTGTGTGCCACAGGGGTGTCCAGTGCACTGCAATGCAATGCATTGGACCCCTGTGTGCCCCCCCAAGAGTGCCAGGCAATTATTTTGTAAAATAGCGGCCACTGCATGCTGGTTATACTGGCTGATGCATTTTACCTGTACCACGTATGAGTCTGGCATAGCAGGTACAGCTGTCCATTCTTGTACGTGGTAAGTGCTTGGCACTCAAGGAGTGAAATCACTGTTTGCTGATCACAACTATTGAAATAACACTCTCCATGGCCCAAATACTATGAAAATTAATTGGAGCTGCTTTTATTGTGAAACATTACTATCCCTTTTAGGTATTTCTAGTAACTTGGTTTACTGTATCATAATTTGTTAAAACGTATTTTTAATAAAAACAATAAAAATACAGTTAAAAAAAGAGAGAGCAATGGAGTTTTCAGCACTTTGATTTAGGATTCAATGAGTTAAAGCCCAATTTAAATTAACACAAGTTTTGATTTTTTCCTGTGGTGCAGTTGCCATTCCAGGATTCCACCTACTTAGCTTGGTAAATTAAGACCCTAGGTGATTTATGACACAGTGGGACATATTAAGGAAGACACACAAGAAATTCTGAAGCAAATCAACTACACCAAAGAGGACAAATAAAATGTAACCCCTTGAGTGACAGAAAGCTCTAGCATGCATTGCTTTGAAATAAGTTGAGATCTCTCAAGTATACAAGGGGTTAAAAGCTCCTTTCAAACATTGTGTGTCTGGGAAATGTTTATTTGTCCTCATTAATGCAGCTGGTTTTCTCCAGAAATGCTCCTGTTTAGGTTGCTGAATATGGACTAATAATATCTGGGCACAACAAAGAGGTAATCAGAGTGCTTTTACCAATTTGTCTTAGAGTTAGGCTGACCAGACCTCACCTTTAACTGGGGACACATAGGAATAGGCATATTTCAGGACTGCACTGAAATCAAGCAGCGCTGCAGTATGCATTTTTCATGTGTCCCCGGTTAAAGGTGAGGTCTGGTCAGCCTATTTAGAGTACATCTTCAAAATAACAATTAATTCCTGCCAAACGTTAACAGTTTTCTAAACTACTATTATTGGCAATTATCTTAATGGATTCCTGTGACAGTTCTTTACCAGGTTACTATGGCTGGGTTCAGTGTAATTGACAGTTGCAAAACGTGCTAGTCCTTCATTGTAGATAAAAATGCGCAGGGGTTCACAAGAAGTGACAAGGATGTATATCCGCAGATCGAATTTAAATCCATCAATGAGGAATGGCTGTGTAAAGAAAAGAAATACACGAGTGTATTGCGAGCAGTACATCTGACGATAACAAACTATTGTATCCTTTATCCACTTTGAATGATGGTAATCTTAAAATACACTTTGGACCATATGCAGAAAGAAAGATGAGCAATTCTGGAGCAAACCAAGTGCACCATAAGGAGAAAAAAATGTCAGTTATTTAAATTGAACCTTTAAACCCTTGAGTGTTCAAGAGGTATCCAAAGAATTGCGGAGGCCTTTCTATGATTAAAAATCTCTATTTGAATCAGTCAGTGTATCCCTTATTGTGCAGTTGGGTTGCGCCAGAATATTTCTTCTTTAACTTTTTGCATACATTTCTTTGAATCAAGTAGTAGATCATAAGCCTACTTGTTCTGCATTCAGTGCAAGTTAGTACTGAACTGGATAAGGGATGTGAGGAGATGTGCTAAGGCAGGGGAGGTCAATCTTTGGACCTTCAGCTGTTGTGGACTACAACTTCCATCATCTACAACCAGTCAGTGGAGGTCCAACTTTGACCAACCCTGCACTACGCTATACATTTTCAAAGTTACTTCTGTCCTCACTAAGATTACAGGTTCTTAGGCTATGAACATAGGCTGAATGGAGTCACAGATTAGTCAAAGGGAAGGAAAATGTTACCGCTAGTAATTCTCGAACACCAATCTTGGAAACATGACCTAAAAGGCCATAAATCTTCCCAGTGAGTACAATGTCTCCATTACATTAGGTTTTCAACTTTGGAACATCTTTTTTTCAAGCTAGAAAAATGTTTACTCTTATTTTTATTTTATAACTAGAAATATTGCCATGACTTTGCCCGTGTGGTTAATAAAATAAATTAAAAAAAGCATTTCAATGTATTCTTCCTGGTAAAACATTTTCTAAATAAAAATAAATAAATAATTCCTGCACGGTTCACCACTCATGGATGTTAATACCTCAAATTAAAGCTAACAGTCTGCATTATCCTCTTAAGCACTGTTTCATTTCAAATCCACTGTGCTGGAATACAGAGGCAAAACTATAATACTTGTCTCACTGTCCAAACACTTATGGACTGTACTCTATAACCCATTTAGGAGAAAGTGCTGTTTACTATTTTACTAAATAAGGAAGTTCATCTCAACATCCACACTGAGAGAACCAGGGCTGGTTCTTTGGCTTGAACCATGATTTTTTCTCTAAGTTCCTCAAAAAAGATGCATTTACATGGAGTGAATGATTGTTTCTACTGTTAATAAACTCCAGTGAGAGAGTCATTTTATAATCTCTCCCATGTGTGGTCCCTATGTTCAGCAGCAGATAGAGGGCTTCACACTGATCACCCCCTCCTTATAGTGTGACTCCCTCAGACACAAAATATATCTTCAAAACTTTGAAAAGAAATGGAGAAGTCTCTAGAATACAAAGGGTTAAACCCTCAAGGATACCTGACAGGTTAAATATCTTGCATAGCAATGCTGCATCCCTAGATAATGATTAAACAAAACTATCTCCAAACTCCCACATAATGTTACCTTGGAAACATACTGCTGGCAGATCATGTGATCACCATGTTTTATATCCTTCATGTTCCGGGACAGGAAAATGCCCCTACCTTGGCAGCCACTATCAGGCTTACAGATGTATGTCTTGTTTTTCTTGGTGCGACAGTGGGCCTGGAAATCACCAAAACTGTGAAATGAACCAGAGATATTAGATGTAGAACAAGTGATAGAAAGAGCACAAAGCACCATAGTGATATTTATAAGTTTCATGTTCACTGCCCTCTCCCCTCTTGACCTTGGGCAAGTGATTGTCTTTATGTCTCAAATATAAATATTATTGTAAATGGTAAGCTCTTAAGCAGACAAACAGAGAGAGACTGCAAAATATATGATCTCTGCTACAATCAACACACTGCCACACTATACAGATCATATTCAACTGGCCACAAGTATAAACAAGAGAAGAATTCCTGGGGAAAGCACTGTAGAGAATAATAACTTCCTCATTCCCTGACATGCAATGATTTATGTATTTATTTAGAAAATGTTTTACCAGAAAGAATACATTGACATTTCTCTCATTTTCAAGTCCTGGAGAGTTTACCGTAAAGATTTACATATTTACATAAATAGACAAACATGATATATACATAAACAAACATACAAACTACATATTGTTTTAGATACAAATAAACAGTTATTTTTAGTGATTTTAGACTGGGAGAACATCTGATTTTTTTTCAGTCAGGTTATTCCAGGTTTTCGGTGCTCTGAAGGAGAAGGCAGATCTACTGGCTTCTTCCTTGTAGAATGGAATACTCGTGAGTTATTAGCAGTGAAGCAGAGGTTATAATTAGTAAGGAAAGCTGGAGTGAGCATACTGCTCAGGAAGTCTGGTAGCTTTCCAGAGAAGTGGTTGTATGCTAAGAAAGAAAGGTGAAGGGCACGTCTAGACTGGAGTGTTAACCAATTTTGTTCTTTAAACATATCACTGTGATGGGGGATAAAGAGGCATAATGAGTTATACAGATTGCCTAGTTTACCAAGATAGATTTATTGCAGGGGGGGCATATACTACTTCCCCACAGTACATGGGCCAAGTTATGATAAGATTCTGTTACAATGGATAGATGGGTATTGCGGAGATTATGTAGTTTGTGCTTTGTACCAGATACCATGGTGATTGTTTTGTTGGTGTTTAATAAGTTTGTTCTTAGCTATCAATCTTTCAACTTCAGATAAATCATTCTGTAATATGACTTCAAGTTAAGATACTTTGAATTTTTAGCATAGATTATGCTGTCACCTGGGAACATCTTTATTCCTTGTCCTGAAGATCCGAAAAGTGCTTGTATGGGAGTATTGCAATGCTTAATTGAGTTGGGCAAGATGAGTGAGGGAAATAGGCAGGGTTTGCCTGCAATGTGGTTATAACTAGGTACAATGTGTGGGAGAAGTGGGCAGGACTACTCGGCAGCTCTCAGAAGGACAGAGAAATAGGCTAAACCCACAGTGACCCGGTCCTAAAAACCTGGAGACTCTCGACCAAATCTGGAGAGTCTCCAAGTATGTAAAGAGGTCTCTAGCATCAAAGGGGTCAAAACAAAAATGTTTAAACGTGGTGCAGTTGTTTTGCCCCAGAATTGCTCCACTTTTCTCATTATACATATGTATCAAAATATTTCAGTCCTGCCACTAAAAGGTGGATATGTGGCACAAACATAAATGTGACTATATGTTCACATGATAAATTACCGCATACATGCATAAAGGGCCTTTGTGCATGAGCATTACTCCTCTGTGAAAATTACTTTTCTCTGTCGTCCGATACAGGTTACTGGTAACTCTGGGTAGACAATCTGTCCCTTTAAGGAGACATGAACAATTCTAGAATTGTATGCAGCTAGCCAACCAGCTCCAGTAAGATTTGTTCCTTGGTGAAGACACAGGCAAGAGAACACTTCTGCTATAGTTTTAGAATTTTTTTTTATTTTTCTGTTACATATGGAATACCACCATTAGGCAGATTACTGACAATCCCTTTTGATGTGGCTAGCTCAGTAACCAGGTGCTTTTTGTGGACTGTAAGCCCTGAGGGGAAAATCTTGGGTTCAAGTTCTTTCCTCAGGAGTTGCCCACCAAGGCTTCTCCTTAATACATGGTAGTCTGAAGACAGAAGATCTGCAGGAAAGGTGAGCATCCCTTTGAGTGCTGCAGGTCCACATGTCTCAGAGTGCCCCTCCGCACTGGGTTTTTTTCCTTTGGAGTTCTTATTGCACACTCCTGCACTCACTGGGTTTATCTGTATGTCTGTTGGGTGTTTTGGAGCAGGTTTATGTGGTAACTTAAACCTTTAGCTGCTGGTTTTGCATGTTTGGGGGAGTTTTTTACACTTTCCCTACTGGGTTCAGTGTTTTCTGGGTCTCCTAACATGTTCTAGTGATGTTTCATGTACTTTAATTTTTTACTTTTCAACTTTGCAAAATTTAAGATCGCGCTTTACCGCATAGACGCCATTGCTCCATTCGCTTCTATGGGACTGCACAGTCTGGTACATATCTCTGCAACCGCTCAACATAGCGACTTCAGAGACGGCTCATTTTAATTATCTGCCTTGGCTCTTTCATTCAGTTCAGTTTCAAGTGTGTTGGGGGGCTCAGGGGGCTTATGGCACTGTTGGGGTACTTTTTGTAGGGAAACTACATTTCCCATGAGCAATTACTTCACGCGCTCGTTTCTGATTGGCTCCCGCCACGGCAGCCATTTTGTGTCTTTTCTAGAACGAATATCCTATGCAGGGCTTGGACTCTCCTTCTCCCCTCGCCTGCCAGATAAGTGTATTTTAGCGATTTCTGGGGTAAAACTTTAATCTTACACACTGTAACTGGGTGATTCTTTATACTATAACGTTTTTGACACTGTGAGAATGTCTAATCCGTTGGAGCTTGGGGCCAGGCCTAAGACTAAGGACGCTGAGGTCTCTGTGTCCTCTATTGCGCATTGCTCCTCATGTCATTCAGGGTTGCCTAGAGAATTCTCAGGTCATTTATGCCCAGCATGTTCTGATGTCCCTGAGTCTCTTGCAGGGACCTCCAGCCATGCATTAGAGCCAGTTTGGGTGCAAGAGTTCAAGGCTGCTACTAGGGACCTTAGTTCTACATTGCAACTCTTTCCATCCCAGTTACAGGGGGGTCTTCCATTCATGGCAGACTCCCTTTTCAGTCAAATCTTCCCTGCCTAAGACGCAGGGAGTACCTGATGTATCAGATTCCTCTGAGGGGAAACTATTAGTGGATTTAGATGTTGAGGAATGTTCTGCTGTGGACTCCTCTCAGTCTTTTGGGGACCCCTTTGAGGCTGATCCTGAGCCCTCAGCTGAGGGTCTGATCAGGGCTGCCTAAACATTCCCTTAGTTCAGGAAGTTTCTTCAAATCCCTCTGATGTGTTTCAGGAGCCTAAAAAGCCCTTTGTTTTCCATCTAACCCCACTCTTGACCGCCTTGTGTCTGATGAGTAGAAATCCCCGGACAGGAAACCTTCTGTTTCCAAGAACTCTGCCAAGCTTTACCCCTTTTTTGAAGCGGCGCTTGCTCAGTGGGTTCATCCCCCCAAAGTGGATGCTTCTATTTCCAGGCTATCTAAGTCTACTGCCTTGCCAGTTTCTGATGACTCCGCTCTGAAAAACTGGACTGACAAGAAACTTGAGGTTTCCTTCAAGTCCATTTTTGCCACTGCTGGTGCCACCATACATCCAGCGTTCAAGGCGGCATGGGTTAACCGGGCCATTGCGATCTGGACTGAACAACTCACCCTGGCTGTCCATCAGGGTGCTCCTACTTCTGATGTGTTGCGCCTTCTTGCCAACATTTCTGAGGCCCAGCACTATGTTTCTGCTGCCTTATTTGATGTCATCCATTTGGTGGCTAGGGTTTCCACCATGTCTGTGTTTGCCAAACGAGCTCTTTTGCTCAAGATCTGGTCTGCTGACACCGGTTCTAAGAAAGCCTTGCTCTCCTTGCCTTTTCAAGGCACGTCATTGTTTGGGCCAGATCTTAAGGATCTGATTAGTGAGGCCACAGGGGATAAAAGTACACTTCTGCCTTTGGTTCCAGGAAGAAAACACCTCTCAAGCATAATTGTTTTTTTTGTTTCTTTCAGACTGAGACACGTCCGGCGATCCAGGCGGTTCCCTCAACTCAGAGTGCCTCCTCCAAGCCCAAACAGCAATGGAAGCCAAAGGTCTCCTCCAAGCCTATGGCTTCCAAGCCTTCTTTGGCATGACTCACTGAACCCAGGGCCCCATTCTGCTGTGGGTGGCCGTCTGCGTCACTACCACAGCATCTGGGAGGATTCAGTGGCGGACCCATAGGTTTTACAGGTGGTGGCGGAAGGATACAGGATCCCTTTCGTCTCTCTTCCTCCTTTTTTCCTTCTCATATGCCCCAGGGCGCAGAAAAACGCCATCTGTTCAATGGCGCTATCTAGGCCCTTAAGGACAAGAATGTTCTAGAGCCGGTTCCAGTTCAGGACAGAGGTAGGGGTTTTTACTCAAACCTCTTTGTGGTCTCCAAGAAGGATGGCGGTTGTCATCCCATTTTGGATTTGAAGGATCTCAATTCCTTTGTGATCTGGACTCATTACCACCAGGAGTCCTTAAGGACGGTGATTGCTGCTATGTCCCCCAGGGAATTCCTTGCCTCTCTGGATCTTCAGGACGCGTGTCTACACATTGCCATTCATTCAGAGAGCCGGCAGTATCTCAGATCTGCCTGCGACCAAGGGCACTTTCAGTTTTCAGCTCTTCCCTTTGGTCTGACTACAGCTCCTCAAGTCTTCAATCGTGTCCTGGGAGCCTTAGTGTCCGTCCTCCATCAGAATTACTCCATACATGGATGACCTGCTTCTGAAGGCACCTCCTTCGGAACTTCCTGGGAGCCTTAGTGTCCGTCCTCCATCGGAACGGCATCAGAATCACTCCATACATGGACGACCTGCTTCTGAAGGCACCTTCTTCAGAACTTCCTCAATAGCAGGTTCAGGACTGCATTCATGCACTCACCCATCACTGGTGGATCATCAACATGAACAAGTCGGATCTTGTCCCATCCCAGCATCTGGTCTTCCTGGGCCTTCTCTTCGACACTCAGCAGAGCATGGTGTTTCTCACCGATGAGGTAGCTGGGGGAGTGGTCTTGGGTCACCTGAGTGCTCAGGGTTGGTGGTCTCCGGAGAAATCTCTCCTTCCCATCAACGTGTTGGAGCTTCTGGTGATATTTCATACCCTTCGTCATTGGATACCCCAGCTGGAAGACTGCCCAGTCCGGGTACAGTCCGACAATGCCAAAGCCGTGGCTTACATCAACAAGCAGGACGGAACAAGAAGTCTCCCTGCTTGGTTAGGTCAAGGCTATTTTGTCCTGGGCAGAAGAACATGTTCCTGCCATATCCGCAGTGCACATTCCTGGCATAGACAACGTCATGGCGGACTTCCTCTGTCGACACACAGTGGACAGCGGCGAGTGGGAGCTGCATCCAGAGGTGTTCACCCTCATCGTTCAGAAGTGGGGTCTTCCTTTCATTGACCTGATGGCGAGAAGACACAACCGGATGGTTCCGAGGTCCTGCTTTCGCTGGAGGGATCCTCTAGCTATAACAGTGGATGCCATGATGCACAGGGTGTTGCGGAACTTGAGACTGTAACGCTGTCCAGTCATTCTGATTGCTCCGTACTGGCCTCGACAGGCTTGGTTTCCAGAGCTTCTGGATCTGTCAGTGACTGAGCCATTCCGGCTCCCTTGCTGTCCGGATCTTCTTCTGCAGGGTTACCTGTGGAAGGAGGATGTTCATCGTCTAGCTTTGATGGCTTGGAAATTGAATCCTCAATACTTAAGAAGAAAAGTTTTTCTTCTGGTGTGGTAGCTACTGTGCTTAGTGCCCACAAACCTGTTTCTTCTAAGGCCTATCATCGTGTCTGGTCGACCTTTCTATCTTGGTGTGCTGATAGGGACCTGTCTTAGGAATTTGATCTGCCTACGGTCCTGGCCTTCTTGCAGGATGGTGTGGATAAGGGTCTCAGTCTGAGTTCTCTGAAGGTTCAGACTTCTGCTCTCTCTGTTTTCTTTCAGAGGCGCATTGCCATTCTTCCTGATGTCAAGGTTTTCTTTCAGGGCGTTGCTCATATTTGTCCTGTCTTTAAGATTCCTGCTCCTCTGTGGGATCTTAACTTGGTTTTGGGCATTCTTCAGCACCCTCCATTTGAATCCTTGGCTACTATTCCTCTACGCATCTTAACGTGGAAAATGGCCTTTCTCCTGGCGATCGTTTCCATTCGCCGTGTCGCGGAGTTACATGATCTGTCCTGTAAACCACCCTCTGACCCCACCTTTGACAAGGAGAGGGATCTCCACTTGTTAGATATGGTGCGTTGTCTCAAGTTTTATGTACATTGCAATCTGGCAATCAGATGCGCTATTCATCATTCCTGAGGGTCCCAGGGCAGGAAGATCTGCATCCAAAGTGGCTATTGTGGCTTGGATCAAGTCCACTTTTCGTAAGGCCTACAAGCTAAGGAAGACGCCTGCTCCCTTTCGGGTCATGGCTCATTCTACTAGATCTATTGGGGCTTCTTGGGCTTACAAGAATCAGGCCTCCACTGATCAGTTGTTCAAGGCTGCCACTTGGTCGTCTGTGCACATCTTTTCAAAGCATTACCATGTTGTTGTGCTGGCATTGGCTGACACCAGCTTTGGGAGGAAGATCCTGGAGGCAGTCTTGCCTGTCTAGGATATTCTTCGGTTCTTTGTGTTTCCTTCACTTTTGAGCCCTGTTGGCTCTAGTTCAGTGTACTGTGTTACAGTTGGGGTGTTGTACCCCTGTTCAGTGTCCGTTGACACTCCCTTATTGTTGGGCTATCTCTGATCTGATGGTTCATATCTGCTCTGGTAACTTTGGGGGGCTTGCGCCTGGTCCTTGCCTTACTTCCCGCCTCTGGGAAACTCAATGGTTGGACATCCCAGAGTTACTAGTAACCAGTATTGGATGACAGAGAAAAGAGGATTTTAGTCTTACCTGTTAAATCCTTTTCTCTTAGTCCATACAGGTTACTGGTCTCCCACCCTGTCAAGGGACCATGCTTGGCTCTCCTGTGGCAGACCATGGGGGTCCTTTGGGGTCATGCTCACAGGGGTCTTCTTTCCCTTCTACTATCTAGTCAATTGTTAGTGTCTCAAATCTTACTGGAGCTGGTTGGCTAGCTGCAGCCAAGGAGGGAAGGTAGGCTCCACCCCCTGCATACAATTCTAGAATTGGTCCTGCCTACTTACAGGGGTGGATCGCCTACCCAGAGTTACCAGTAACCTATATGGACTAAGAGAAAGGATTTAACAGGTTAGACTAAAATCCTCTTTTCATGAGGATATTACTAGGTACGGCTATTGTAAGAATTTTGTAGCAATTGATAATTAAATTTATTGCATTGTTCAGAAATTTCTTACACTTCAGTTTATTTTCTGCTGCCACCTCTATAATTTTCTCTGAAGCCATGGGGAACACAGAGACCATGTGGTTAGCCCTAATTAGTTTTAGGAGGCAGGACACTTTAAGAAAAGCCTCTGGGCATCACTTGCCAAGTGCAGCATGTCTAAATGTAGTTGGCGATATTTTGCATATTTATTTGATCCTGTTTGCTGATTATGTTCTTCTCTATCATAGGTAAGAATCTGCTTGTAAGTTCTACTTGCAGACAACATTGTGTCCACAATTAGATAATTGATAAGCAAGTGACTAAAAATTATACATTTACTGGCTAACTGAGTGGTTCTAGGTTGCAAGCTTCCAAGACAACTAGGGGCTTGACACTATGCCCCATGATAAAAATCAAAACTGCCAATGGTGGTTTTGAAGGCACAGTTCGGCACTGTGCTGTCAAAACCCACCACCGCGTAAAATGTCCAACAGACGCAAAACTTGCACCCACTAGACACAGTAAAAAGGTAGTTGAATTTGGTATTCTATTATACACAGTGGCTTCAACACAAGTTAAGTTCCTAACGTTCAGTGAAAACCACCGGTGTGTATTAGAAAAGTGGTTTCCAATACACACTTGTGATTAAAAAAAAAATATGATTAACCCTATGAATGCCAGTGGGGATGCAATGAATTGCACAGTGACAATTCATACGTTTTCTTAGGGTTTGTCCTGTCTCTCCTACATATAGTCCTGTTTGGGGACTTTTCACACACATGATGAGGTAAAACACATTAGATGAGCCACAGGAGAATTTGTTCTCCATATTGTGGTTTCGGTTGGAATGTGGTATGGGCCCTTTATCTGTGGTATATATGTGTGCACAGGTTCCACACATCTTTTGTAGACAGGGAGAAGTACCATTTTCTCTTGCATTTTTAAGTAAGATCTTCACCACCACTTTTTTCAGGTTGGGGGACTGTTTATAGGTGAGGAGCAGAGGTCTTGGGAATATTCTTTTTAATCTGTCATCAGTATGTAGTATTGTTTGGAGCTTTTCTGAAATTTTGCACAATTCTTCAAGCTGTGGGTTGTAGGCGACTACTAAAGGCACTTTGTTCTCTTCCTGTGGCAACAAAGAAGATCAGAAGATAAGAAGATGAAGAGAAATAAGAAGATGGAAGATGACAGAAGAAGACTGACAGAGGATGACAGGTAAGTGTTATAGCTCTAGTTTATGGGTGTGAGGATAGTGTTATTGTTTATCTTTATTTTTAGGGGTAGTGTAAGGTTAGTGTTTTGGAGGGTGACTGTTCGTTGCTTAACAGTGTTTCAAGCACAGAGCATTAGCCATTTTACTTTGATGTTCCCATTTCTCACCCGATTTATCGTGGGTTTTGGGAACTAAAAACACACAACGAACAATGTTTGTTGTGGTTTCTGTTGGTAAAGCAATTGAATACTGATACTAACACAGAGTGTGTACCAGTTGGTAGGCATTTTTCCCTACTGGCTGTTTTACCGTCCACAATTGAATCGAGACCAGAAGCAGTAGAAAAGAGACTAACATCTATGTGAAATATAGCTTAAAGGCTAACCTGATACAAGGTATGGAACAGAACACAGAGACAGTTTGGATAACTTTAGACTATGGAAATAAGGTGTGATCTATTGACCCCATGGACAAGCAGAGGAGTTAGATCAACTGCTAATTGAAGCCATTCTAGATTTATTATTTACAAATGGAGACTTGATTTTGGATGTAACTGTAGGAAAGTTTTTGGGCTTCAGTGATCATCAATCAATGTGGATAAATAAAATAATTATTTTGACTGGTACACTTGGATAGCAGCTAGCCCCTTAGATACATTTTCCCCTAATTATATATTTTTTAAGTTATCTTTCAAGCACCCTATAGGTGACGTTGCTTAGTGGTTATCTAGATTTCAGTAAGGCATTTGACACTCTTCTTCACAGAAGATTCATTAATACATTTCAGTGTTTGGGTCTAGATGTAAAAATAGTTGACTGGATAAGGAAATGGCTGAATTACAGGAGACAGAAGGTTGTAGTCAATAGAGAATATTCAGAGAAAGGTTGCGTTACTTGTGGGGTGACTCAGGGATCTGTACTGAGGCCCTTTTTTATATATTTTTATTACAGATATTACAAAAAGGCCTTTAAGGTAAGGTCTGACTTTTTGCAGATGATACAAAGATATGCATTAGAGTAGACATTCCTGGGGGAATAAGCCAAATGGGAAATGATTTGGGTAAATTACAAGAATGAACGAGAGTGAGCAGCTGCAGTTTAATGTTGATAAATGTAAATTAATGTATTTGGGACATATAAATCTAAAAGAAGAATATAATATCAAGGTACTGTGCTGTTGGTGACAACACAGTAAAGGTACTTGGGAGTAATTATTTCTGATAACTTAAAAGTATATAAGCAATAACAAAGAAGCAGGGAATGCAATCAGGGTGATGGGTTGTATAGCTTGGGCTTTAGCAGCAGAAAGAGGGAGGTGTTCTTGCCACTCTACAGATCTCTGGTTAGACCTCACTTAAGGATATAGTTATTCCAAAGAATGGTCAGAGAAGGGCTACTAAAATGGTGAATAGTGTACAGGATACACATTTCAGGAAAGACTAAAGGATCTGAAAATGTATTACTTGGAGGAGAGAAAAAAGAGGGGGGATATGATTGAAACATTCAACAAAGTACAGGAGGGATGTACATTTCAATAGGTCATAGTCTAAAAGTAGAGAGTCAGAGACTCAGATGTAATGTAAGAAATTTTGATTTCACTCAGAGGGTGGTAGATACGTGGAATAGCCTACCAGCAGAGGTGGTAGAAGTTAATACAGTGAGGGAATTTAAGCATACATGGGATAAGCATAAGGCAATCCTGAAAATAAGACAAGACCAAGGGCCAAATAAGGTTTGCGGATTTTGCAGTAGGACAAATGGGCTGACAAGGTTGTTACATTTTATGGAGTTGGCAACCTCTCTCTGGTGTTTCATTTTGCAATGTCAAGCCAGGCCATAGGGCACCATAATAGAAAGAGGAGTTAAGAAAACTTACAGCACCCTTAGAAAAGGCAGGGCACTTTTTCCCAGGGAGGGAATTTCTGTTCCTACCATGAGAACACAGATAATCCCTGTATTGGGGACACAAGGACATAGGGTGGGAGAGAAATGTTGTATAACCAAGGTAAAAAAGCCGGCCTGCAACATCTTTCTCCGAAAGCTTTTCTCAGCCAAGGTGAAAACGTTGCCCTTGTAATGCTTCAAAAAGGTGTGGAGATCAGTCCGAGTACTACCTTTGCATAGTGTTCTGCCGATTCAATGTGAATCATTCTAATTCACTGTGAACTTTGGTTGAATGAGCCTTTATGTAAATGGAACCAGTTTATAACCAAAGACATAAGCCTGTCTAATATTGGGTTTAATCCAAGACACCAAAGTGTTTTTCTATGCAGGCAACATTCAGGAATAACAAAAAGCCTGTCTGTCTCTCAGAATGGTTTTGCTTGATTCACATAATATTTGAGACATCAAACTACATCTAGTGTGTGATGTTCTTGTTCCTTGCTATTAACAGGATGTGGATATGGAAGAATCATATCTTGATTAAAATAAAAATCAGATACTATTTTCTGTAGAAGTTTTAACCTAAGGACTGCTTTGTCTGAATGATAAATCAGGAAAGACAGTTCACATGTAATTCTGATATGATGCAATAAGAGGAAGTAATGGGTTCGAGCAGATCCTGGGCAAATGCTCTGAAATCAGGTTTACTGTGAACTAGTCCATATATGAATATCTGAATGTCAGGTAAGATTGTGATTCTGAGTTGAAATAAAATCGATAATGCAAAGATCTGTATCTTTTAGAAAGGAGTTGGAGTCCTTCTTGCAGTCCATCACAGAGAAATTTAGTACGCTAAGTAAACTAAAAAAACTATGTGACAAGTTATGTTCCTCGACCAACTGAAACATATAGACCATATCCAAAGACAGATCTTGGCTGATGGCAGTTTCCTCACTTTTAGCACAGTAGCAATAACTTCCATGGCAAAGCCATATCATGTTGTTAATGATAGCTTGTTTAGATCTTGATGGTAGACTGCTCCTTGGGATAACACTCTTCACAGCCAGTCTGGTGCTGTGAGCATAACATGTGATCTGTTCAGCTTAATCTTGCACATCACTCTGGGAACCAGTGGTTTTGGTTGAAATATGTATGCCAATTTGAATTGCCATGGAATGATCATCACTATCAGGCAACATTATCCCTTGTTCTTATGAAGAAGTTTTATATCTTTCAATTTTTTCCTTATTGCCATTAGATCCACCTCTGGGATCCCTAATTTTTTTTTTTTGTAAATTTTAAAAACATTAATTCTTTAGTTTCCATTCTCTCATATCAATTCTTTGATGACTTAGAAAATATGCTTCCATGTTTTTCACTTTAAACTTCAGATACAGCTGGGACATTGCTTTTTGCCCACTTAGTAATCTCTGAACCTCTGTCCAGGCTAGTCTGCTCCTCCCATACTGTCAGGTTGGCATCTGTTGTCACTTCATTAGATACTCTCATTGGTTTTCATCTGGTGATATTGTTCATATCTATCCACCAGTTAAGTCCCTCTTCATGTCTGCTGACAGGGATATTTCGTGGGAGAAATGAATGATCCAACATGACCATTTCATCACCTCTAGTTACAGTAGCATGGGGAGGGGGCTGGTCATATGGTACTTCTTCTGTTGTTGACACCATTGTACTGAATATACTTATTCCTTACTGCTACCTGTTGTTACCTTAGTAACTGTGAAACCTTGGTTGTGATGTTCCAAACTTTATCAAGAGGTAGGAAGACTTTAGATAAAATGTATCAAATATCATCCCTAGAAATAAAAAGGGATTGGGATGAAGCCAAGTTTGATTTCTTGAGACTCGTGACCCAACTGTGTTGCTCCAGAATCTCTATGCAAGATTGTAGTTGGTATTGTTGAAGTTCCAAAAATAGTGCCTTCAGTAGGAGATTGTCCTAATAAGGAGTTATTGAAATACCACTTGTCCTTTTGTATCCTGTGAACAATGCCATCAATTTAGTAAATACCTTTGGTGCTGTTGCCAGACTAAAAGGCAGAGCTGTAAATTGGAAATGTTTTATGTGGGAAAAAAAATCTGAAAAATGTTTTATGATTTTGATGTATAGGTATACGAAAATTATTTATTATTATTATTCTTTATTTATATAGCACCAACTTTTTCCGCATCGCTGGAAAATAAATGTTAGGTCCAGAAAAATTAGCTGTTACAACTGTTCAGATGGAGTCTATTTTGAAAATGGGACTGAACAAATTTATTGCATGACTTCAAATCTAGGAATGGCCAATAACTTCCTTCTTTTTTGGTACTGCAAACAGATTGGAGTAAAACCCCTTGAATTTTTGGTCCTGCAATACTGTTGTACTGACCCTCATTTTAAAAAAATAATCCACTAATTCTCTGACTACTTTGCCTTTAAAAGGACAAAGGGGAGTAATTGTACAAAATCTATTCTGTATCTCATGGATTTGACATGAATAACCCACGGGTCTGTTACCAAATTGCATTTTTTTCCCCTACCAACAGCTATTTTGTAATTTGATCAGTGTCCTGCAGTCTGGTGCTACTCCCCTGTTGTCTTATGGGGAGGCTTCTTGGTAGATCATGTTTATATTGGTTTCTTTTGAAAGTAGGTATTACTGGATGATGGGAAATGTCACCTGTGTGTAGATTTACTGTGAAATTCTTTGCTATTTCTTGATTGTGTGTCATGTCTCTTGCCTCTTTTACTGCTACAGTTTCTTGCCTCTTGCCCTTCAGCTGGCTAACGGCTGTCATGCCGCTTCTTGTTGCAGATTTCCAGCTCTGTTCTCTGTGAGCCCTGTACTCCAAGAGGCTCAGCGCTTCCGGGTTCATCCACATCACGTGACGGTGACGTCATTCTCTGACTCCTATATAAAGGGGTGTTATCCAGATGCCTGGTTCCAGTGAGATCCGGACCCTTGCCTTGGTGCTACTCTTGCCTAGTTCCGAGTCCCTGTAATCCTTTCTCTGGGGTTAACCCTTTGCTTGCTGATCTCCGGTGTACCGAACCGACTAGTCCAGACTCTGAGACTTCTCTATCCTTGTACTACCTTGCTGATCTCCTGTGTACCGAACCGGCTTGTCCTGACTCTGAGACTTCTCTATCCTTGAATTACCTTGCTGATTTCCTGTGTACCGAACCGGCTAGTCCAGACTCTGGGACTTCTCTATCCTTGAACTACCTTGCTGATCTCCTGTGTACCAAACCGGATTGTCCTGACTCTGTGTCCCCTTCATCTTTGAGCTTCCCAGCTGATCTCTTGTGTTCCGTTCCAGCCTGCATAGATCCCAATGATTGCCCTTCCATTTTGGGACCTAGCTGGTTCCTCTACAATCAGGTCTGTACCTTTTATCTTTGGGGTATTCTATCTCTGTGTATTTGGGCCTAGTCCTGAGGAGTTTTAGCTACATTGTGGCCTATGCGCTCCATCCACGATCCCTAGTCTACGCACTCAAATTTTCACTCTCCTGTGCAGGAGAGATTGTACTGTTTACAGTGAAGCTATTCTGGTCAGGGTGCCGGCTCAATCGGGATCGGACATCTGGCTTCATGGCCAGCACCTGTATACGGCCCCGACCACAGCAAGGCCTCGCTGTAGATAGTCACCACTCTACTAGCCCCGAACACATGCAATGCTCCCTAGCACTCCCTCTCTTGCAGGTCTTCACCTGCTTTGGTGACCTGGTGACATTGTGATAGTAGGGTACTCTTGCCTCCCATTGCCTGGCTAATCATCTTCTCTATTTGTGGCCCAAATATGCTATTACCCAGAAAGGATAATACAACTAGAAAATGTTTTGCTGACCACAGACCATATATTTAGCGGTCTGCCTGTCTGCCACTGAAATTGTGGCCATTTTGGCAATAAATATTGCTGTGTCAAGTGCTGCTTCACAAGTATACAGATTTGCCATGTTACCAAATCATCTCTAGGTGTTTAATCTCTAATTCCCTGTAAGACAGTCACAACACACATAGATTGTTCTGTCAACCCATATTACTGCAAATTGAGGCTGTAAGCCACCTCTATAAATGAGAACAGTATCTCCATAAGGGTATCTAAACTCTTCTCCAATGGATCCCTAAATGCCCTAGCATCTGAGATAGATAGGTCACTTTTCTTAGACAACCTTGACACTGGTGCATTCACCACCAGGTCTGATCCCCATAGGGCTAAACATTCTTGTGCAAATGAATACATGTCAAATCATTTGGAACTTAACACCTTCCTGTCAGGATGTTTCCATTCATCTTTCACAATCTGATTAAGTTGATAATATGCGGTGAATACTGCAGTGGATTTTTTTTATGTTTCAATATATCTTTAGTTGCTTTCACAGATATTGACCATTTGCAGATTCTCTAACACAGTTCTAATAAGGCCCTCGAAACAAATCCTTAGATACAAAAAACATTTCTAGTGAATAAGATATGGTTATTGAAACGAAGCCCAAAACAATCAGTTCTTCTTGGTTCCAGCATGGACACTTCTTCTCTGATTGGATTATTTACCTGCCTACTTTTAATGTGAGATGTAACCTTAAAACAGAAGGGGAAGTTGCACTTGAATGCCCAGAAGAAGGGTTTTCTTTACAAATCTTACAAAAGTAAATTATGATAGCTTACGAGCTTGTCCCAGAATCTTTAGATTCCCAGTTTTTTCCCTGGTGACATGGTCTGTACTATAGAAACAGGACTTGAAAATCTATGGCTAAAGCAGGGATAACCAGAATGTCTCTTGTTTTCACAAATGTGCTGAGTACTCATTTTATTTACCTCATATAACAACTATGGTAGTTACATATTACCCAGTGCATGCTACAATAATTAGTTAATTAGTAGCAGGTATTGGGCCTTATGTATAAAGACAGAGTGGAGCAATTCTGGGCTGCCTCATAGGGGCAAATAAAAAAATACAGATCCCCATTGATTTAAATGTGAGTTTAACCAGTTGAAAGGTCTTTAGTGCATTGTTTCACCAACCTATTGCCACTGCATTAGAATATTTACTGTGTTTTTATCTCAAGTCCACAAATCACTTCCTATATTAGTAGGAAGTCCCATATTCTATAGAATACCCTCTGTTGTACAGTACAGGCATGTGCCTATGTTCGCTAGTGTAGTGAGGCCATGGCAGGCAAAGGAACAACCTGGTACTTTTAACCCCCTGAATGCTAAAGAGGTCTTCAACACATTGCAGAACAGTGTATAAAAGGCCTCTCTAACATTATTCACAGGGTTAAAATCAATAATTAAATCAGTAGGAATATTTGTCACCTATGCTGCAGATGGTCTGTCCCAGAAACCCTCCAATTGTTCTTAACACATCATCCCCATTGTCTACAATAGAATCCAGCCCACAGACCTATTAGTGACAACTTGAATTGCAGTTCTAGTTATTAAACATGGAAGACACATTCAAACAGTAGCAATAAATATTAATCCCAACAGATTACGTTATTAAGTATCAGATAAATAAACAAGAGGTAAACATAAGCTCTGAGTCCAGATAAAACTCACTCCGCAGGCAGGCACCATGTTCGGGGGAAGATGTTGTAGTCTTTGGGAAAGAGCTTTAATAATCTGTTCATATTCCTCGCCAGAAGGTCCTTCCTGCATATTTCACTCATTCCCGGAAAGTGGTTAATTTTCTGTTAAAGGTAAAGCAAACAAAAAAAATATAAATTTAATATCAAAACATGTAAATCCTAGAGGAAATAATAATAGTAATAATGAAGGTTTGGGTAGGCTTAGCCTGCCTAAAAAGAAATACATAAAGCAGAAGATTTTTGGTGATGACAGCCTTCCTTTACAAACATGTCACAAAGGCCCTTTATTAGCCTCCCAAACACCAAAGTCACCTTATACCTATGGTCAAGCCTATCCTGTTGCCACTCCTTTTGATAACCGCAGATAGAATACCTAGAGAGGAGATGCACTTAAGGTTAAATAAAGCTGACATAAACTCTCAAGTGAGGTAAACTCTCCAATCCGTATGTTAGTCTATGAAGTCTAGGTGCTTAGATACCAATAACCTGAAAATAAGGCTCCATAGAATAACGTAGGAATTGAAAAGTGTATCCTGCCTGGTTTTTAGAAGTATCCAAATGCATTGTGCATGAGTTAACAGGTTTATAAATGTTTAGCTGAAATTAGTTAGTTACTATTGCTTAATACCAAGCTGTTCAGCAGTATAAGACAAAGTCTAAAGTATCTGGAAACACTTTACAAGGATTTGTACCGCAGCAGCATAGGAGGGCACTCACGATAATACAAAGCAACAGCCCGGGTGTCAAGGAAAAGTTTCTGTAATGATAGCAATTACAAGATACAACACTCACAGATTTTTATAATATGAAATAAAAATAAACTTATTAATACATTTATAAATAGATCTATTTATTTACAGGGACATGACCATGTAAAAAATGAATTTTCACTTCATATTATTAAGACCTCTGAGTGCTGAATTCTACAAGCATTCTTGATTATTATTTTTTTTGGTGTGCATATGGCCCAGTCTGTTGTAACATACTAGCATGTGTGGCACAACTTTGCCTGTGAAGTGAACCCATTTGTTGGAGAGGGGGTTGTTTTATTTTTTTAATTATTATTGTATATTTTTAGATCAGACCTCGGCTAGGAGATCAGTAGCTGGGGCCATCTATCTGTTAGTTGAAGAGGCAGGGAGCGAAGGTAACGTTTGCTGTTTTTTTTAAATAAAGTAGTGGCAGCGTTTTTCAGCCACGCTTCCGACAGTGAACCAGATTCACACACACACACATATATATATATATATATATATATATATATATATATAGTAGAGGAAGGATTGGGGCAGCACCCATGGGACTTTCAAATACTTTTATTAAAGACAAAAAAGAGTTACAAGCTTGGTCAACGTTTCGGTCCTTTATCCCTTTGAGTGCTAGAGTGGTACGCAACGCATTGCTTTGCAATGCATTGCGTACCACTCTGGCACTCAAAGGGTTAAGGACCTTTATCAAGGACCGCAACGTTGACCAAGCTTGTAACTCTTTTTTGTCTTTAATAAAAGTATTTGAAAGTCCCACGGGTGCTGCCCCAATTCTTCCTCTACTACATACACACTTTTAGGGATTGTGCACCTGGGCATTATATTCTTGTGGAGCGAGTACTTTCCCCACCACAGCGTTTATATATATATATATATATACATACCTGGGAACTTCCAGTTGAGGAAGCAGTAGGTGACAAAAATTATGCTAATCGTGTCAAAAAGGGGCGGGGCTTGCCGCGAGTGTGTGTGGGGGGCTTAACCCTTTGAGTGCCTGAGTGGTATGGAATGCATTGCAAAGCAATGCATTCCTTACCACTTTGGCACTCAGAGGGTTAAAGGTGTCACACAGAAGGCTGGGGACGGAGGAACAGCGGGAGAAAAAGCGGATGTGATAGAGTTTCAATAGAAACTCTCCACATCCGGAGGAATCAGCCTCTGCCCCGGAGACCCGGTAAAGCTCTGTCAGAACCGGAGTCTCCGGGGCAAATCCGGAGAGTTCCCAGGTATGTATATATATATATATATATATATATATATATATATATATATATATATATATATATATTTAATTCTAGAAAGGTCTCCATTGCATTGAAAAGCAATGTGCTGGACACTTTTATAGCATTCAAGGATTTAAAAGCCTGTTTTATCTACTATGGAACGGTTGGTTTTTTCAGGATTGCTCTTTTTCTCTTTGTGCATATAGCCCAACATCTCATAATAATATTAATTTAATCCCTTTAAAGTTGGCCTGTCATTGTGAAATATGTTTATTTCATTTTAAAGGTAGTCAAAAAACTGTATGAAGTTTGTGATAGCCGTTTGTTTGCAAAATAAATGGTTTTTGCAAAATGAACCTTTATTTACTGGTGGCACAGTGTGTCGTTTTATATTTCTTAGCGTATGTGTGGGACAATATTACTACATATTCTCCTGCACATGAACCTAGGCAGAGCCCACCTCTGGGGGGACTTCTAATAGTACAGCAGAAGTAATTACCATACCTGGGTACTTTTTCTTCTAGAGTCCCCAGAGGGAGGATATAAATGACATGATTTGCATCACAAAGGGGTGGGGTTTACCTGTCAGTGGGGCTTAATGAACTGTCTAATAAAGTAGGAGAGAAGTGGGCAGAACAGAATCGGGAAGGAGGAGAAGTGGATAGTGTTTCATAAGAGACTCCCCACCACCAGAGAATCAGCCTCTTTCCCTGGAGATGCGGTAATTCAGTACAGAAACTGGAGTCTCTGGGGCAAATCCGGAAAGTTCCCAGTTATAGTAATTAGCAGTGTAGGGATTTAGCAGAAAATGTCCCACTGTGCCACCAAAACATAAAGGTACAATTCCCAAAGAATGTATAGGAATGGCTAGTAAAATATATAGGCAGATTTTAGTTCTCTGGAAATCGATTTTTCTTGAGATAGCAAGTCCATGAAAGGGGCAATGCCATTTAGGTAGAAAAATACTTTTCTTAATAAGGACAGCACTGGCATTCCTAACTGGCCTCACAAACAACAAAGGTAAAGTTTGCTTTTGATGTTTTCAACAATTTTCTCTTTTTCTGAACTTTTTTCCTTAAATCTATCCCCTGATGAAGGCTGGGTTAGATTTGAACATGCTGATATCACAGTCACAGAAATTGCTGTTGTTATAGCAGTTCAAGAAGATAAATGTTATGTGCAGCGCCTACTGGACTAAAAGTTGAATAATTACATTAGCATGTTAAGGTGAGAAAATAAATCAAAACTGTCCCGATATTACTTATATATATTTATGTAACTAAGTAATATCAGATGTAAAATAACAAACAAAATAAGTATCTTGTAATACCTTTTTTATTGGACTAACAGAATTTTGTATTGACAAGCTTTTGGGATAAACTCCCTTTCTCAAGTCTAAGGCATTTCTGAGTAAAAGGACACAGAATTCACAGTGATACATGCAATTCAAAGTTTATCTGTGTTTTGGGTTAAGAAAACATGACTGTAGATAAGACAAGAGAATCTGCACTTCTCTCCTGCATTTTTTTTCTCCCCCCCCCCACAATCCTTACAAAAGGTATTTACGACCCTCTGCAAGAAGAGTGTAGATTCTCTTGTTTTATCTACAGTCAAAACACAGATAAACTTTGAATTGCATGTATTACTGTGAATTCTGTGTCCTTTTACTCAGAAATGCTTTAGACTTGAGAAAGGGAGTTTATCCCGAAAGCTTGTCAATACAAAATTCTGTTAGTCCAATAAAAAAGGTATTACAAGATACTTATTTTGTTTGTTATTTTACATCTGCATCACTGGACTAATATGGCTACAATCTCCACTCTAAGTAATATCAGGATAGTTTTGATTTAATTTCTCACCTTAACATGCTACTATAATTATCCAACTTTAAAGGGCATATGCATTTGATTACAAAGGTGGTCCCTCAAGGCCACAGATGGCTAACGTACATTTTGTGGCTTTGTTTTCATCCACCCTCCCTACTTACATTTTAATGTTAAAAATAATCAAACCACAATAGGTGGGGCATCAGACCCCTTCTAATTCACCTCTGGTATCGAAAGGCTATCGAACTGCAACAGTAAATCAATACTGGCAATCTGCCTTGCTTTCCTCCCTTCTCAAACAGACTTTCTCCGAACTTTCAGTCTGAGTTGGAGGACCATGAAGGTGACCCAGGCTTTTTATAATGGAGAACCAGAGCAATTATAGCTTTTTTAGTATGTCATTTTTCAACCATATTTTCCCTCCATCCTTTTAGAACACCCACACAATGTACATACTGCTTTCCTAAAGTTAAGTAGGACTTTCTTTTGCTGCCATATTTATATGTATAACCCAACATTTAGCTTGATAATAATATAAAAAGAAGTGGAAAAACATTAACAAAACACAACATTTTTATAGGTTTCCTACTCTCCAGTCCTGCCCCCAGCACCACCACCACATAAGATAAAAGAGCCTCCTCTTTGGCCATTTTACATGTTGGGAGCTCAGTTCTCTGCTTCTCTCTTCCTCAACATCACAGTGATAAGGAGGGATAAGCAGAGAACAGTGTCAGTTTACATACATTGCATTTCTCATGTGCCTCCACTGGCACATGTGATTGCTGTAGCAGGCACCAGCGAACTGATTCCCCGCAATGAACAGAAAGTGCCCTAAGGAGCACTGTAATAATCAACCCATGATGTGCCAGGACTGGTCCTCAAAGGACCAAATAGTGTGAGGGTCTTGGCACGTCATTGGCCCTTAAACCTTAGGGGTTGAGTACCTAACAACTAGCATGAAGCAGTGTGATACAGCATTGTCACCTGAAACCTCTTCATATCCATGACACGTTCCAGTGAGACGGAGCAGTCTGTCCAGTATACTGTCCAGTCCTCTTCCTCTCCAACCTCCCTCAGCCCACAAACACGTGCAGCCCTGCGCACTGGAACACAGCCAAGGGCAACAGGTATTTTATTTTATTCATTTTTCTCTCAATTGCAATGTTTTTTCTAACAAAAAAAAAAACTGGACCTTATGTATAAATGCAAAGAGAAGCTATTCTCTGGCAAACCATCTACATTGTAGGGGTAAAAATAAATATTTCCAAAATTTCCATTAGTTTAAAAGGAGTTTTTTTAAGCCCATGCTGGAAAGGTCTGTAATGCATTGCAAAGTGATGATTTGGAGATGTCTTCAGCATTGAAGGGGTTGAATGCCCAATTTACATGAATGGAAATGTGTATTTGTCTCCTTTATTGCAGCTGGTTTGCCCTAGTATTGCTTTATTTTCTCATTAATGTATACAATACTGTGGGACAAGACTAAATCAAAGTGAACCACTCAGCTGCAATGTAGTTCAGCCATCTGTAACAAATAATCTAATTTATTTTTCTCAATAACACGTTTTGCCTCAGAACTGTTCCACTTTTGCCTTGAAACTTAGAGCCATATTAACCCTTTAAAGCAAAACTTTCAACTATTAATAAGTCGCCATGCAATCATTACGCATATGGCGACTAGCTTGAAAATACATGTCTTACTTATCACAAGTGGCAGATTCTAAAGAAATCTTTACTGTTTGGAGACTGATGGGCAGGTTGGTGCAGTGTGCTCGCCTGCACCGTCAGTCCCTTCCAGTTACCTTGTGGCACACTGCAATGCTTTGCAGGACACTGGGACTGACGCCGCAGGTGCGCAGACAAGATGTCTGCGCTATTACCTGGCTTCCGGTCTCCAAAGGGTAAAGATTTCTTTAGAATGTGGCACTTTTTATAGGTAAAACGTGTATTTTCAAGCTAGTCGCCATATGCTTAATGATTGCATGGCGACTTATTAATAGGTGAAAGTTCTACTTTAAGGACCAGAAGGGTGTGCAATACAGTACAAAGCAATGCACACCCCTCTGGTCCTTAAACGGTTATGGAAGCTACAGGCAACCAATTCTGGACCAAAGGGGACAAATAAAAATGTATCTTGATTTATATCAGATTGTTAATGCATTCAATAAGAGGAAGGACACCAACGCGTTGCTTAAGAATGTGTTGAAGATCTCTCTAATAGTCAAGGGGTTAAAATATCCATATAAAGAAATGTGAATTTGGTCACGTCTGGTTCAACTGGTTTTGCTTCAGAATTGCTCCTCATTGGTTTACTGAGTAGAGACCTATATCCCTTGGCGTGCCAGAGGGGTATGCAAAGGGTTAAGTGACTGTATGTTTCCACTCAACTTCCAAAAAATGCTTGGGAACAAATCCTTACCACAACAATTTTAATTAATCTCTTAACCCACTGGGTGCCAGTGTAAATGCACACTGCTGTGGCACTGAGACCATAATCTTAGTACTCATATTCACAGATTTCTTCCTTCTGGTCAGTTCCTCCTGGCTGGCTCATAAACTTGTCCAAAACAAGACTAAATCTGTGCATAAATCTGGACGGAAAACTCATTTTCACCCCAATGACTCAGCATGCAGTCTATGGCAGGACAGAACTCTACAGAACCAGTGATGGGGAGAACATAAAGGTATAGAAAATATACTCACAGTTTAGAAGCCAAATGTAACATTTGAGGAGCCAGGACTGACCAAGCTGCTGGGATTTTTGAAGCCTGCTTTACACTTTTGACCTTTTCCTATCCTCTATTGACATTCATCATCTAACTAAAACCGCCGATTTCTTCCGATGCAATAGTGATAAGTGCAGCTTTGAAAAAGCTCAAATGCTCTGGTTTAGAAATTAAAAAAGAAAAAAAAAACAAAAACAGCACAAAACTGCAAAAGAGATATACTTTTAGTGATCCAATGCTTTCTTTATTGGATACGCACTTAAAGGGTTAATCCCTTGAATGCTATAGAGGTCTACAATGCATTACTTTGATATTCGCTGGATATCTGTCTATCATTCAAGCGATTAAAGCTTCATTTAAAGGAGCAGTAAACTTTTTTTAATGAAAAAATATATATTGTAGGGCATTTACTGTTGAGTAAAATAAGTGTATGCTGCTGATAGATGCATATTTCCAGGGTTATTACTGATTAAACCTGTGGGGTTTTTTTTACATTAGCAGTGCCATCTAGTGGTCAAATACCAATTATTTATTCTGTTACGTTCTAATGGAGAAGAAAGTCAGTGACTTACAGTTCTCCAAAGAATGTGATAGAAACTGCCCAGTCATTTCCTGTCAGTTAGAACAATCAGGAAGTAAACACAGTAAATTCACTTCCTGGTTATTTGAACTGTTATAAAGTTTGAATAAAACAGCTGACAATGGTGGGAGTACCCTTGTTTTACTCAGCAATAAAAGCTTTATAACACACTAGTTGAACAGCCCGTTACACGGGCCACAGTGCCTAATGCAGCCGGTCGCGGGGCAGTCACACAGTGGAGACTGCCCGCGCCTCGGCTGATACAGAGCCTCTGGCAGCCGGTCGCGGGGCAGTCACACGCGGTGGAGACTGCCCGCGCCTCGGCTGATACAGAGCTGGACGCTCCTTCGGAGCGCCCAGCTCTGTATCAGCCGCGGCGCGAGCAGTCTCCACCGCATGTGACTGCCGCACGCACAGCAGTATCTACTGCGCCTGTTGGGCGTTACACACAACTTGGCGAATTATTATATAGGATAGGTTTTCATAAAAAAGTTTACCTCTCCTTTAAATATATGGGAATTTTGGTAATTTTCATTCCTTCCATGCAGTTGGCTTGCTCCAGAATTGCACCTATTTAGCTTGATAAATTAGACTATGAATTTCTATTACATATTAAAGAGTTATATTGACAGATTGAATGATTAATAAACAGAAAAACCGACAGATTGGATATGGGGTGCTTGCTTACCACTTTCATATTTGCAGTTTGTTAAATTTATACCAATTAACCTAAAAAAAAGAAAAAGAAAAATATGCATGGCTTTGAGTGTTATTCAAACATCACATTCAAATCATGTCACATTAAAGCATGTCCATCAATAAGCACACAAAATCCATAACTGCTCCTGTTTGTAAAATGATATTCTACCTTGAGAACCAAGCTTAAAAGGAGACTAGCAGATCATAACAGATTTTATATGCCTTACTGTATATCCCACGCAACCTTAAAGCAGAAGTTTCAGCTTTATAATATTGTTCCTCAATACATTAGTAATACAGCAATAGGCAAAGTAACAGTTGTATTATGGTGAATAAATCTACTTTATTGAAGTAATCCACCTTCCTCGGCAGGCATCCAGGGCTTACAAGAGAAGCTCTGTGCGCCTGCGCAGGCAGCAACTTCTGTAACCAATGAATGTCACAACCAATCCGGGCAGTGCAGGGGACAGACAGTGCTAACTCAGAGACAACTTCCCTCTAACATGTCTGCCGAAGAAGGTGGATTACTTCAATAATGTAGATTTATTCACCATAATACAACTATTCCTTTGCCTATCGCTATATTACTAACTAGTTGAACAGCCCGTTACACGGGCCACAGTGCCTCTGGCAGCCGGTCGCGGGGCAGTCATGTGCAGTAGAGACTGCCCGCACCACTGCTGATACAGAGCTGGACGCTCCTTCGGAGCGCCCAGCTGTGTATCAGCCGCGGCGTGGGCAGTCTCTACTGCGCATGACTGCTGCACGCGCAGCAGTGTCTACTGTGCATGTCGGGCGTTACACACGATTTAGCGAATTATTATATAGGATGTATTGGGGACAATATTAAAAAGCTGAAAGTTCTGCTTTAAAATGCATTCTGATATATTTATTATTAAAGGGACAGTAATGTCCCAGAAAAAATATTTAGCATTTTGTTGACCTGAATGCAAAAAACCCTCTCTCTCAAACCACTATGGTTTGAGAGATATTTGCATTGAAAGTCTGACGTTTTCATGTCGCCCAACACAGATCTCCTGCTGTCAGCTTTACAACATCAAACTTTGAATGCAAATAACTCTCAAACCATAGCGTTTTGAGAGATAGGGTTTTTTGCATTCAATTAAACTTTTTCAGGACTACAAAATGCTAAATATTTTTTCTGGGACATTACTCTCCCTTTAAGTACTTCTTATTATGTAAGCATTTGCTAACACACTGCACCATTCACATGACTTTTCCATAGAACATAAAAACTTTATATGCCGGCTCTTACATATACTTATTTTTAACCCTTTGAGTGCCAGAGGGGTAGGCAACACATTGCAAAACATCTGGCACTCAAAGGGTTAAGACATTGGCTAGAATAGTTTCTAACTATCAGATTGTCATAGGTATAACCCTTTGATTGCCAGAGGGGCAGGCAATGCATAGCTCCGCAATGTTTTGCATACCCCTTTGTTCCTCAAAAAGTCTAAATGAAAAAACAAAACAAAACATCAAGGACATATGATTACACTGAACCCAGATACTGTAAAATGGCTATTGAATTAACTACAATATGGATTATTTCCACAACAAAATATTACTGCTGCTATAATATAATTTGTGATTTGAGTAAAGAATTCTTCCGTCATATAACATTGCAATTATTTCATGGCACCGAAGCCTTAGAGCAATAATTATAATCCTATATAATAATTTGTTAGGATGTTTGTCAGAAGCCGTCATGCGCAGTAGAGACTGTGTGTGTTCGGGCAGTCTCTACTGTGCAAGACTGCGTCGCGTGGAGCAGTGAGGTAGCGGCCCGCTTAACACTTTGAGTGCCAGGGCAAAGGGTTAACATTACCCGGACCTTGGTCCGTGTAGACGGGATTTTACACTAGTATGATATAAACAGATAAATAATACAGTGCAAATGTTGCAGTATTAAGAGTACTCCAATCGTTCCCTATTTCGTCTATTCGTTAAACACATTCTATCTGACAATGAGTGCATCTTAGATATAATCAACTTATTTATTATTAAAGAAAAACTATGTCAAGAAATTTTAAACACCTGCGTTTTTTCTTCTTTTTCTTTTTTGGTTCATCTATCGTTTCTTTACCATCTGGCTTTGTTTGTTCCATGGCTGAGTCCTGGTTATCCAGATGGGAGTCATTGTTAACGTGGATTTCAGCACGTACATTTTGACGTTCCCGTCCAACATCTCTGCTCTCCTCTGGATCCTTTGGTGTTTTTTCCACCCATTCATTATCCGATTCCTCAGATGGAGGCTCCTCTTCATCTTCTCCATCTTCGTCCCCAGAATCTTCATCAGATTCACTGTGAACACTTGATTCAACCTTCATTTTTGCCTTTTAACGCTCAGGACCTGAAAGGTCAGAAGTGTTTGTTTCCTCAAAATGGAGGTTCAAAAGTAAAGTGGCAATTAAAAGTGGTGAAATGGAGTGACATTCAGTGCAGTCTGCAAGGGTGAGCAGTGCTCTAGGCTGATGATAGATAGAAAGATAGATAGATAGATAGATAGATAGACTATGTTAGCAAAATAATAGATAAGAGAATAATATGCTTTTATATAAAAAAGCAGAGTAATTCAATTATGAAAAAGAAAACACACAAACAAACAGCCGGGTACATAAGGGTATAACCATTTTTTATTGAAGAAGTATTTTAATGTCCAATAGACAAGTACTTGCTACCATCTAAAACAAGCTTCCATAAACACTTTTCTACTGAGAAGTGAAATGACAACACATCCCTAGAATCACCCTCAAATTTCTAGATAACTTTGCCACCTGGTTTCCCTACTTTCTTTCCTCA
Source organism: Rhinophrynus dorsalis (assembly GCA_037306005.1). Classification (NCBI taxonomy): domain Eukaryota; kingdom Metazoa; phylum Chordata; class Amphibia; order Anura; family Rhinophrynidae; genus Rhinophrynus; species Rhinophrynus dorsalis. The sequence goes on from CM074721.1 coordinate 418,971,071, forward strand.
AATGTCCCCTCCCTTATACTCTGAGACTTCAACATTCTTATTGACAACTCCAATGCTTCTGCAGCCTCTAAACCCCTTTCACTAAACTCATCCTTTGGTCTCTCACAAAGGGCCACATCTTGAGTGCAATTCAATAAACTACCCAGGTGCAATTCTGGAACAAATCAACTGCACCACAGATGAGAATTTAAAATCCCCACTTATTTAAATAGGGCTTTTAATGCATTGAATACTAGACAGGTCTTTAATGCATTGTTCCATATGGAGCAGTTGGTTTGCTCTAGAATTACATATATAAACTGGCAATTCCCTTGTTCGCATACCGTTGCTCTGTTTCAGGTGTCTCAGACACACCATTCCCTCAATCTGATCACAGCCAAGTAACATGCAGTCTTACTGCACCCCCAACACCTCACTAAACTTCAAGATCCAATAGCAATATGCAGTAACCTACGTAATTTGGACCTAAAATTCACTCTAATTTCCATCTTTGCTGCCCCAACCAAATAAATTTATCACACAATAACACATTAATTTCGGTATAGGTTAAGGTAGCCCCTGCCACACTCAACATACTGACATCCAACCCTGGCATATCACACTAATCAGGCATCATCAATAGTGCTCATAAACTGTTGAAAAGTCATTGGCAAAAGTTACAATAACTTAATCCATAATACGTTATTTTGTGGTCTTACAGCTGGGTACTCCCCATGGCCAAACATTACTACTTGCCTCTTATTTCCTCTCTCTTTTCTAAACCTCAAAGACATTTCTCTATATTTAATTCCCTACTATGTCCACCTCTTCCTATTTCTAGTACTAGAAGACTATGCTATCTATTTCAAGGTCAAAGATGACAAAATTAGATTTTTAAGCCTTTGCATGTCGTATTTGATCTTCCTTTCTGTCTACTCATGCCTAAGTCTACCTTCAGTTCCTTTACCCCATAACAGAGGATGAGGTTGCTGGGCTTCCCTTCTCTTCTCACCTCACTATATGCCCACTTGATCCATTCCCTAAAATGTATTCATTCTCTCACTGATAATACACTAACCCACGTATTTAAAGTGTTACTAAATTCTGGTATATTCCATCCTGTAATTACACCTATCCTAAAGAAACCATGCCTTGACCTCTCTTCCCTTGACATTTACCATAATTTCTCCCTTTGCCTCAGCTATCTGAGTGACTTGTTTACATCAGTCTTATTCAGTTCCTCTTCTCTCACAATCTGCATGCTCATAGAGCAATAGGATAGAGCATACATCTGTGTACACTGACTAAGGGAGGCATTGAGCCCCCCAAAATGTTGCATTCTTTTGTTTTGCTGTCAATAAATTCCAGGATGGGTGCCTTTACACAGATCTAGAGTGTGTTCATCATCTATTTTATTGCTGTATATTTCTGGCTGGCAGGAGGCTATAGGAGTTTCTGCACTGGATTTGAAGCTTATAAACCCCCTATGGACTTCAGTATCACCTTTATGTTGAAGACACTGAAGTATACACCCAACTTTCTTGTGTCACCAATTGTTTATCTGCAGTTTCCTCCTGTATATCCCAATGCCACCTTAAACTAAACTTATCAAAAACAGAACTTATAATATTCCCCCTCATGCCACTGTATCCATACCTGATTTCAGCATTAATGTGGTCAACTCCACAATAACTCCTACCACCCAAACCCACTGCCTAGGAGTCATTTTTAACTCTGCCCTCTACTTCACTCCTCAAATACACTCTCTCAAAATTGTATTACATTCACCTCAACATCTTGAGAATTTGATCTTTGTTTACACTGGATACTACCAAAAACGTATCTACTCTACTCAACTGATTCAACACCCTCCTAGCTGGCATTTTTATTGTAAGACTGTCACCACTTCGGTTCATCTTGAATGCTGCCACTAAGTTAATTCATCTCAATTATAGCACTTCTTCTGCTGCCCCACTCTGTGGTACTACATTGGCTCCCTGTATCCACAAGGGTTACATTAAAAATGTTACCACTCACCCCTTACCACTCTCACCCATACATTTCTGTACTCATCTCTAAATACAACTCAAACCACCCCTTATGCTCAGTAATCTTGTTCAGTTTTGTCTATCCCCCTACCACCACCTCTCACTCTCGACTCTAAGATTACACCAGAGGAGCTCCCTCTGTAACTCACTACCATGCTCCATCAGACTCATCCTTAGCTTTCACTCATTCAAGCTCTCCCTTTAAAACCCATCTATCTAAAGAGGCTTACTCTTAATATTTCTAACTGTTGCAAAACTGCCAGTATAGCTGCTTTACATTGTTGTATTGATTAGTAATTAATGATTTATGTCATAAATAAAGCATAATAATGTTAATGCTTTGGAGGATCCACTAGGGGCAGTGTGTAGGCCATGTGCTTCTAGAAGTAACATCATAGGGCCAGTCTACTCTAGGGAAGTTACCTCATCTAAAACATTCCATTGGGAATAAAAAGCAGAGGTAACAGAGATTCAGGGCTTCCTCTTGACTGTACCTAGGATGTGTAGACCAGTGTTTCTCAAATGCGGCCATCGTGGCCGCGTGTGGCCACCAGAGTGTTTTGGTGCGGCCACCGTGAGAAATTGAGAAATGTGGGCCGGATATATGTGTTTACGTTTTAGTTTTCTTTTGGGTGCATACGTGTTTACGTTTTTTTTTATTCCTGTGCTGTTGCTGCAGCCTGGGCAGATTTGATATTTGCAATTTTTGACTGGCTGAGGCCTCCCGCTTGAAATGCCTCAGCCAGCCAATGATTGTTTAGCCCACCCAGCTGCCTCTTCATAGCAACGCATGCCTCTGCGGACAAGCATACAGTCACAGAAGATTTGTGGCAGTGCTGGGGAGCTGTGGATCGCTGGAGCCAGCAATGGTAGGAGTGAAGTGTTGGGGTGCTTCATCTACTTACTATTTGTAAGGCTTGAGATTGCCTTAATAGCAATGCCAGCCTTTCATCTCCTCATGCTAAGCAGAGTTCCAGTTTTAACACTATGCTAATGTCACACAGCAGGACACCACATGCTAAGCAGAGTTCCAGTTTAAGTCTTTCATATCTGCTGTCTTCTCTGGCTCCTAATCGGCAGGACATCACGTGCTAAGAAGAGTCACATGTTAACTCTTTTCTCTCTGCTGTCTTCCCTGGATCAGGAAAGACAACAGAGATAAAAGAGTTAATTTGCCACTCTTCTTAGCATGCAGTGTCCTTCCAATTAGGAGCCATGGACAACAGCAGATATGAAAGACTTAAACTGGAACTCTGCTTAGCATGTGGTGTCCTGCTGTGTGACATTAGCAGAGTGTTTTAACCCTTTGAGTGCTATAAGTGTGTCCTACATCCTTGTCCCCGCATTAACCCGTTGCCTGCATACCTTGTATGAAGGGTAGAAATGCTTCAGTTATCCAGCCTGCCCGCATACTGTTAAGCCCTTGCCCGCATATCTTGAGAACCTATGGCACGCATGCCACCACTGGCATGCAGAGGCCTTCATGGTGGCACGCTGCCAAGGAGGCTGATTTGTTTAATCCTTTGTGTACCCCTCTATCACTCAAAGTTAATAATTGCAAGTTAAACATTGGTCCTTATGGTATTATTCTGTGGTTGTGCACCACTCTGGTACCTAACTCGTACCAGTGCAGAGTGTAACTGTCCTACCATAGTATTTGTTCTGTCAAGTTAAATGGAGGGGCCAGCTCCTCTTGAGGAGTATGGCTGCCATCCAGTCAATAAGGGACTTGGATACTAGGGGCAGGAACATCATTTTTATATTTTCATGCTTCCGGTTGGCTGGACTGAGGGTCTTACATCTTATTGTGACCTCATCCAGCCAATCGAAACTTAAGGCGGGCTGCTGGTTGCCGTTGAGGGACTGCTGGTGCCATGTATGTGGTGAGGGGGCTAAATATTGTCAGTATAAGTGTTTTGATGGAGGGAGGGGATGTCATGATTAAGGGAAGACATCTGATGGCTTGTGTGGAGTTTTGATGGAGAGAAGGGGTGACATGATTAAGGCAAGATGTCTCTGAAGGCTTGTGTGGGGAAACTTGATATTGTGTGGTGCAACTTTTAGATGGGGCAGCTGGAGTGCTTGGATGATGCAGTGAAAGTTGAACTTGGCACAGAAGTGCTTTAATAATTGCTATGGAGAAAACCTTGAATGACTGTTCCATATTGAAGCACGTTAAGAGAAAAAGCTGTCTCTGAGACTATCTATTTCAAGAAATAATAAGTTATCACAAGGCCAAGGAGGCTGCAGTAAAGCTTGTTAAGCAAACATCTTGTGTAGTGAGTTTCCCACATAGACCCTGCAAATGTGATTGGGGCAATTAATGATTGCAAGTTCAGATGGGGTGGGGATTGCAGAGGGCATTGTAGTATTTGGAGCTGTTGTGGAGGGAGTGTGGCTGACAGCTCCTCTGGGGAGAGGGTGATGATTATGGGAGAGGGTGATTATGGTTGAGGGAGTCTGAGTGGAGGAGTCTGATAAGGGATGGGGCTAATTGCCGTAACAGGGGTTATAACTGGGAGCGAAACTGTCAGGTGACTGATGGTTATGATAGCTGAGGGCTGTGATGTGTTATTGAGGGAGCTGTGGGATTTGTGGTGCTGAAGCCCCAGATGGGAGGTGGTCTGGGGACATGGATGGGGTTAGGACTGCAAGTTAGTTAAGGCCTAATTCAGCAAGTTAAATTGGTGCAATTCCAGAGCAAACCATTATGTACCACAGGGGATAAAATGAATTTAAATGGAGCTTTTTAACCTCTTGAATGCTAGAGCGGTCTGCAATGCATTGTAGATTACTGTGGCATTCAAGGGGTTACAGTGACTATTTGATCCAAGGAACAGTTCGTTTGTCGTTTTGTGTAATTGGTTTGCTCCAGAATTACACAACTTTAGCTTGCTGAATACCATTTGCTCATGTAGTGTCATGGTGCGGCCACCATAACATGACTGTGGCCGCAGTGATGGCCACCAGAACATTGTGGTGGCTGCATTGGCGGCCACTGTAAAAATTCTCTTGAGAACCACTGGTGTATACCATCAGCTCTCTCACTCTCTTTAGCCCCAGCCAAGGGCTGGAGACATTTGTAAGTTATATGTTGCAGTTTGTTCGTTGTTTGCTCATTTTTCCATTGTTACTGCTATCATAATGTTATAGCCTTAATGTTGTAACTTATTACTTAATTATTATATTAATATTAACAGATTAATATTCATATTTAAGTTTCGGCCACAACAACTGTCCAGCCAAACAGTCTAGGGGGCAAAGTAAGCAGCTGGCCAAATCATTTCCCTTCTCTCTTTAACTAAATGGAATCGTATTTTAATGTACCTTGTGTTACACTTGTCCCCCTTCTCCCTAGATTGTAAACTCTTAAAATCAGGGTCTGTTCCACGATTTGTATCTGTTTGGTAAATGAATCTGGCGTTTGTAATGACTTGTCAAATTGTAGAGAGCTGTAGAATATGTGGATGCTTTATAAATGGATGTAATAATAATAATAATGATATTAGTACATATTCAATGCAGCACTCCACCAACTCAGAATCTCACTTAAAAGAAATCTAGCTGGACATATGCAGTTTAACCACAAAGGACATATGCAGTTTAACCACAAATTACTAAGCTAAAGTTTACTTTTTTTTTTGCTTTGCAATGTGTCGCATAACCCTCTGGCATTCAAAGGATTAAACATATGCTGGAAAGAACCATGGAATGTACCATGACAAGAACATGGAAATTGTTGTAATACGTTTTTAAGAAGAGGTTAAACAGGTTATTAAAGGTGACAATAGATGATTACAACTAGCTTTTTTATACAGGATATTCGATTCTTGTAACTCTTCACTGACCACCCCCTTTTGGAGCACCCTTCTGGCTCTTAAATACTTTATTAAAATAAAAAATAAATAAAAAAGAAGACAGAAAACCTTCCTTAAAATTAAGATGTTAATACTTTGGATTTTCCTAGTGGTCAGAAGGTGTGTGTTCATTAAAATTACAATTGTGGAAAATGTTGACCTCACAAGAGCCATTTTCCTAGATTTTGCCAAGGCCTTTGACACTGTAGACCATAATATGCTTATAAACAAACTCCAAAGATCAGGACTGGGTAATAATTCTCTAAACTGGTTTCAATCCTATTTATCAGACAGAATGCAGTATGTGTCGGTTGCTGGCAATGACTCCCTTCCACTCAATTAATCAAATCTGCTCCCAGTCTAAAATCCTTAAAAATAAATGCTTCTTTGTATCTAAAAACAGACTGTAACTGTATATAATTTTAATACTCCATATGTATGTATATTCATATATGTATGTATATATAACATGTAATATATAATGTTTCTCAATTTGTGTAAATATGCAACCCTTTACTGAAAACTATCCAGGACATACTTGAAAAAGTGAGAAATCTCAATGTATTCTTCCTGTTAAAACATTTTCTAAATAAAATTTAAACTCTGGCATAAATGTTAGTACAGCAGGGTCCTGGGAAGGGAAACCCAAATTAGTTATGGTCACAGGAAAGTTAAAACAATTGCATATGATATATAGATAGATAGACAGACACACAGACAGATAGACAGACACCGCAGCATTACTCTTAGGGTTCTATAGAAGGTTAGAGGATAATGTATAGACCAAACCATCAGCACCAAAGGGAACAAATACAACTTTCATAAATTCCAGTTTCTCTAAATGGGGCATTCAAACCTTGGATGCTAGACAGATGTTTAACCTTTTGTGTGCCAGAGTGGTATCCAATACATTACAGTAAGTTGGATAGCTCTCTGACACTCAAAGGTTTAATGCATTGCTTCACAAAGCAAAGCCCCATTTAAATCAGTAGGAATTTTAATTTGCCCCCATAGTGCAGTTGGTTTACCCCATAATTGCATCTGTGTATCTTCCTGAATACAGCCCTTGGTTTTAACCCTTTGAATTCCAGATAATGCATAACTAAATGCAATGCAATGCTTCACACAAACACGCTGAAGTAATAACTCTACAAAATACATACAATTGTTTGTTTCATGTAATGTCCAGTATATGGTCCAAGGGTGAATGCAAGAAATGCAAAATATTATGGAAGCCAACTAGAGATTACATTTAAACCTTTGTGGACTTCTCTGGTCCCTAAAGGGTGAATAAAATAACGTTGTATACTTATATTCACTGACACTGATCCTAGAGCACTTATAAAACTTTCACACAGAAAACCGTTCAGCGGTAACTAGAGGGCGTTGCTATGGACGCTTTCCCTTATGTTGAGGTATCATAGCTATGTAAATAAACCCACGTTGCCCCATTTAAGATAACGATACGTGGTTTCACCCCTTCTTTATGGTGGCCCCGTTGACACTGACCTGATCTTCACACTCGGGGCTACTCTCACCCGGCTCTCCGGCCAAGCTCCCAGAAGGCTAAAGCAACAACTGACCGGTAACCATGGAAACCAAGCATCGCCACTATGCACCGGGGGGCGGGGATATGGGCTTCTTGGAGGCTGTAGCACAAGTTCCCCATAGAGGGCAAATAACCCCACAGATTCCAAATAAGTTCAACTTCCTGGATGATAGGGCTCCATTGCATTGATAGTGGAACGCGCTGGAGACGTTCTAGCATTAAAGGGGTTAAAAAACAAAATCATTAAACTAATGCTTATTTTAATTTGTCCCGTGCGGTGCAGTTCGCTTGCCAGAGAAAGTGTGCACTTTTGACGATGCATATTGATTAACCCTTTGAGTGCCAGAGGGGGTACGCAACGCATTATAATGGCGTTGCGTAACCATCTGGCACTCAAAGGGTTAATAGGGGTCACATCCAAATCTCCATGTAGGTTACGTGCCATAGGACAATAACGTTCTAGATCCCTGCAACTGTGCAAACACTAGGAGAGCCTTGTGTTTACCAGTGGATTGCCAGTGTGTACGTACGTTTTTGGACAATATGCTCAAATAATAAGCGAGGTATTAAGGGAACAAATAGCAGTCCCAGCTGATTTAAACGAGAATTTTAACCCTTTGAGTACTGGGGGTGTCAAGGAGTTGGATATCCTATTGAATTGTCATGCCAGTGAAGCTGCTTTGACTTCCCAAGCTGAAGCCGTTCACACAATAAGAAATTAAGTACATATTAACCCTTTGAGTACCAGTGGTACTCAACGCATTGCAGAGTAATGCGTTCCGGACCTCTCTTGCACTCAAATGGTAAATGTAAAGTTGTACCTATTTTACCATAGCAAAAAATTCTCACTGCCCTCCCACTCTGGTTCCTCTCTCCCTCCAGCTCTGGTTCCTCTCTCCCTCCCGCTCTGGTTCCTCTTCACCTCATCTCCCCTGCCGCTGTCTTGTTGCTGCGGAAAGCAGTCTTCTTTCTGGCTGAAGGACTGAGCTGTGACAGGCGGACCGATTCCCCTATGGCGCTGTTATCTGCCTAAACACAAAATAGCCGCAGACGCACTCCAAAACATCAGTACACAAAACAAATGTTTACATTGCATATATCATCAAACATGGGTGATACAATGTTAAGGAAACTCCTCAATTTAGCCAAAATTACTTACGCCAATTATTAATATGCAAAAACTGGTACATACTATATATCAAATAAGACAGCAGATATGCGTGGAGAAGAGAAAACCCATAATTTCAGGAATAAATCCCTTTATCAAGTCGTTGTTTACTCCCAAAACGTCGGGGTTTCTTTGAGTACCAGCATGTTTCCATTGTATCTTTTTACAGCATTTAAGTGTGTAGTTTTCCTTCAGTTGGTCACACTTGACATAAGTAATTTTGGCTAAATAGAGGAAATTCCCTCACAATTGTATTTTTAGGTGATCTTTGCAATATAAAATCCCTTATTATGCATATTAATTTACATGTTTCAGAGTGGCTATTTTCTATGTGGTATACATTAGGTTATGATTGGGAGTAACCTGGCTATCCTATACTAATTTACACACATCTTTGTATTTTAGTAATTGTTAGGCCTTCTATGTAAGATTTAGGAGTGTCCTCTGCTAGCTGAATAGGAATAACTATTAAAGCACCTACATTTCAAATGGCCAAAGAGGGACACTTCAGTTTCAGGTGGTGTTGCTGGGTGCACAACTGCTAGATTGGACATATTTGAGAATTTTTAAGTTACTCCATGATCTATTGACAGCTCTTTATGTAATTGAACAAATTATACAGAATAAGACAATACACTAATTTACACAGACTAATTTATTATCACAATTTTAAATAAAACATTAATGAGAGTTGTATTGCATCAGAGCAATGTTATACACTTATATGCACACTACACATTAAAATTTCCTATAAAGAGGGATACCAGGGAAAGAAAGAAGGGCAGAGGGATATGAATCTCATAGAGGGACTATCCCTCCTAAAGAGGGACACTTGGGAACTATGGAGGGTTGCTCCATTTTTTATTTGTGCATATGGCCCAATATGTGTTACCACTCAGTAAAAGAAGTGTTCACTGTAAAGAAGCCTTTAACATGGATGAGCCTATATGAGAGAGAATCCCAATAGTTTGTTACTAAGATAGTGAAAATAATCCCAGCAGTCACCCTGAAGGACCTAAGGTAATAGACATTTATTTATGTAGAAAATGTTTTACCAGGAAGAATACATTGAGATTTCTCTCTCGTTTTTCAAGTATGTCCTGGAGCGTTTACAGCAAGAGTTGCGTATTTGCACAAATACAGACACATAATAAATATATACACACACATATACTAAAAAGCAGTTATTTTTAAGAATTTTATCCTGGGAGAAGATCTGATTTTTTCAGGTAGGTTATTTCAGACTTTTGGAGCTCTGAAGGAAAAGGCAGATCGACAGCTTCTTTCTTGAAATATGACATTCCTGGGAACTCTCAGGGTTGGACCTGAGACTCGGGGTGTCGACCCAAATGTCAGGGTGAGAGAGTCCAGTGTTACCAGTTATGAGATCCACACAAATTAACTGCTTCTGTAGTCTCTGCACTGGAGTTGTTTCTCCCAGAAAGACAGAGGAGAAATTCTGCTTGTCTTGTTTGTGTTCAGAGAAGGATATCTCTAAGTTATGGTCTGATTGGAGAACCTTTGGGATTCAACAAGTAGATACATATCACTTATAATCTACCTTGTAGGGCTAGATAATTGTTAATATTTTAAATATCTCAGGGTCTGCACATTATGAAAGTTCCCACATATGGTAATGTGGTTTGGGTTCAAGGACACCCATGAAGGCTTAATGACACTTAAAATGCTGCATTTCTATTACAGCTTTATTTGTAATCAGTAAGGCCCATGGTGCAATGAATCTATTTTATAAAATCACAGTGTAGTGCCAGTGTCAGAAGAGGGTGGTGAGAAGCTTGAATGGCCCAACATTGGCTAGATACCTCACTTCTCAATAACCGAGACTGGAGGGTGAAGTGCCCCTCACACCAAAGAATTGCACTGAATAGGCAGTGATCTAGAGGACAAAGGAGGGGCAATATACAAGAATGTAGAGTTCATACACACACGAGCACTTATGTTAAGGTACCAATGTTGAAAAGAAAACTGCAATAATTCTGGTGCAAGCCAAGTGCACCACAGGGAAAAATGAAAATTAACAATTTGTACTGATATAATATTTTAGCACCTTGAATTCTAGATGTCTTTAATGAATTGATTTTTAGATCCTACACCTGCTTAAAGCAAAGCTATGTGCTAACCGCTGCAGAGTGTCTAAAATGGCATGGACTGCAGTGATACACAGCTACTGTGGGGCAGCTCTGGTTAATTTGTACTTACTAGGTAAGGTCAAATTAGTGATCTATTAAGTGGTATTAGGATTTTGTTTTGTTTTTTGCTGCTTGTGCATCTGTATATACAACCTACTTGCAGGATGTATCCAGGGCTTTGCTGCATTGCTGGTCTGCCTTTAAATAATCCCAATCTGTTTCTTCTGCAGTAGTGCAAGTAGAGTACCATTAAGTTTATTTCTGTCTTTGGGGTTAACGTGGCCTGTATGCATTACATTAACAACATTTTCTCCATTGGTCTATTTCTGTAAATTGTTTATTATTTGATCTACTCCTCTGGGAATGCCAACCCTGTTACAGTTCTTGGTATTATCTGCAGAGTCACACCTTCCCTTGAAGCCCTACAGTAATTTCAATAATAAAGATATTAAACAGAACAGACCCTTTCACTGATCCCAGAGGTTATCCATCCTTACTCTGCATGTATTCCATTGACTGCGGCCCAACACTTTATCCAGCCAACTACCGCTGAATCCAATGCCAAGCCATGCTGCTTGCGAATTAGCATTTTATGTGTGACTTTTCAAGGGTTTAACTGCCCCATCCTACTATAAAAAATAGTAAGAGTTGTTTGAAACCACATTCCTGAAGTAAATCCATGCTGATAATGATCTCTCAAACCTGTTGATATGAAATATGCAACATTCCTCTCTTTGAAAATTATTTCTATTTATTATCCAAAAGCTGATGTTAGACACATGTAGTCCGCAGGCTTCTCTGCCACATTTTTGTAAAGTGGGACTAGATTAGTAATTCTCCAGTAATCTGGAACTGTTCCGGTCCACTGTGGCTGATTAAGACATTCAGCTAATGGTGACCAACCACCTGGACCCACAGACTTGTCAAGATTTAAGTTACAGTAACTCTGATTTCTTCCACTGTAACCCTTTGGGTGCCAGAGGGGTATCCTACGCATTGTGAAGCAATGTGTTGGGTACCCGTTTTCTTTTCCATGTCTTTAACCCTCTGAGTGCCAGAGGGGTACACAACGCATTTCAAAGCAATGAGTTGCTTACCCTTCTGGCATTCAAAGGGTTAATGATTATTTCTTATCAGTCTCCCCACCTTTGCAGTCAGCTGAAAAACCACAAATAAAATTATTATTAATCAGTCAGATTATCACCTCCACATATCAACACTCTTTTCTTTGAAGTCTAACAATTCCTCATTTTTATCACTGACTGGGCTATTTTTTCTTCAGCCTGGGCTTTTGCATATATAATTTTGTGCTTAGGCTCCTTCTGTTTATCTGGATTCACTTTAGTTTTCATCCAGCGGAGGCTGCCTATACTTCTTATATGCAATCTTTTTTAGTCTAAATGATACCTATCTTCCTAGAAAGCCAGAGGGGCTTTCTTTCAGTTTTACTATCATGTCCAGTGTAAAGAACAGTTGTATCTAAGAATGCTTGTTTTCATTTTTCTCCACAGTTCCTGCACTCCACCCAATAGTCTCTTCTCTGCCAAAGAATTTCTCAAGTATTTCAGGCAAGTGAAAAAAGCCCGTGTACACGGGCCAAGATCCGGGTGATGTTAACCCTTTGAGTGCCAGACGGGTACGCAATGCATTGCTTTGCATACCCCTCTGGCACTCAAAGGGTTAAGAGACCAGTCCTGCTCTGCATCCTGCCGCCGACGCGGTCATGCACTTTAGAGACTGCCCGAAAGCACAGAATGCTCCCAGCACAGAACTCCCAACATTCCGTGCTCCCAGCATTCTGTGTTTGGGCAGTCTCTACTGCGCATGACGGCTTCTGACAAACATTCAATTAATTATTATATAGGATATATGCACATTCTGCCCCTCTAAAATGAAAATACTTATTTTAGTGTGATTACTCTGATCCTTTACCCTATATACTAAACCGTGATGATGATCGGATGGAACATTTTTCCCCATTAATACATCAAATCCTCTACCACCATTTTTCAGTATTAAAGCTAGCATTGCTTTCTTGAAATCTGGCTCATTAACCAGTTGCCCTTGCCCTTTCCAAGCAATCCAGAATAACCTTACTCATAGCCCCAGTTTAAAAGGGTAAGAGGGATAGTAATACTTAATATGTAAAAATATATATATATACTTTAATGTTTATCCCCTAGAGTAAATCAAGGGCACTCCCACTGCGGAGAGGTGTTTTATTCAAAAGTTATTACAGGTCAAATTTAAATTTTTTAAGTGCAGTATCACAGTGACCTGAAATTGTACAGTGGCACTGTTGCTATGGAAAGATCTGATCATATGACCATAAATCTCCATAGCATGGTTTAGCAACAGCATCACTGTACAGTTCCAGGCCACTGTGATACTGCACCTAAAAAATTCAAGTTTCAGCTGTAATAACTTGAATAGAACGCCTCTCAGAAGTGGGAGTACCTTGGTTTTCTCAGAGATTATATAAATATATATATACTAGTTGAAGAGCCCCATTACACGGCCACAGTGCCACTGCCAGCCGGTCATGAGGCTCCTTCGGAGCGTCCAGCTCTGCATCAGCCGCGGCGCGGGCAGTCTCTACGGTACATGCGTCGTTACACATGTTTTAGCGAATTATTATATAGGATATATATATATATATATATATATATATATATCACTATTTTTTATAATAAGTATTACTATCCCTTTAAGGTATGTAACATGCAACTTGTAAAAATCTACAATAAAAAGGGTTACTGAAAAAGGTGTAATAAATGGTAAGAAATATTTATATAAAATAATTATTGAACCAATTTGACAAATGGTTTATTTTAAATGTCTAGAGGGAAATGCACTGAACACCTAATAATAACCCCTCTACTTACTTTAATATGGCCTTGAAATCATAACGGCCCTTACAAATTTTGTCTTTATGCATTTATTCAAGAGATAACATCTTCAATCAGTCCTGGAGTTATGTGCACAAAGGCTGACGTAACAGTTGCATGTAAGATCACTGGCACAAACTTCAGCCACTGCAAATGATAACTGTAACCCTTTTAAGATCAGGATTATGCAACACATTGCTTCGCAATGCACCATGTACCCCTCTGGTCCTTGACCACTTCACTGCCAAGCCTTTTCCACTCGCCAGCTCTAAACATGTTTTCACACTCATATGACAATTTTTGGTGCTTTTCTATGAATAACTCACATGTCATTCTCAGTTTTTTTCAGCAGACCCCACACTTTCAAAAGACTGTTATTTTTACCTAGAATGCATTTTTTATAACAGAAATTCCAATAATGTAAGTGACAAACATCTGTTCGGGAGTGTATTTGTTTTACGTTCTATGAGAATACAAAATGCTAATGGCTCTAAGTTTATTATTAACTTGCCTTTCTAAAACACCAAAATTCATATTTTTGTGCATAGGTCTTCCTATGAAAATCATCAGTTGAAGATAAAAAAAACGTAAGATTTTCTTTTTCTTTCAATTTTGCACCTTTCTGGATTTCAAGCATGAAATAATGAGAAATAAATCATGTAACCCTACCAAGGCTACTTTGCTATTAAATCCCCACAAGATGGTGCTATGATAAAAAGGATGCCAGGATCTTAAAACTGCATATAGACTTGCTCAGATTATTTTTTTTAACACTACTTATTTGTCCAAGCAGCCTTGATGAGATTGGCATAAATACTCCTGTATGAAAGAGGAGCATCTCTTCCAAATGAGGGAAGAAGGGTGTGGATATGACTCTTTACAGATTCCACTTTCCCTTAATTAACTTAATTTATTTTTAAGTATATGATTTTGCCAGGTAACCATGCATGCATGCCATAATAGATACCTTTGTTGGAAGGGGAAGGCTTTTCCCTTTACATTGAGGGTATTCTGAGGGGTTAGTTGACATGGTGTTACTATTGTCATGATGAGCGGGGGGGGGAGGTTAAGATAGAGTCACTCTATTAGAGTCCCTCCAGCTCCTAACAAATTATATGTATGCATGAATATCAGGTGATCATGTGGCATTAAGCCCTTCAAACCTACTCTTGCTGGAAAGGTGATACCCTGTCCTTTCCAACAAGGGTACCCGTGCTATTTAGGAGGTGCTAAGATACGGACATAGCGTAGAAAATGAACCCCCCTCCCACCAATTGTAATGCAGTAAGTCAGCCTGCACCAGCATGGAGGACTTACACCTCTTCCCTGCTAAAGGAAAAAATACATAAAATAAATATTTTTGAATAGAAGCCGATGGCGTCTCCAGCAACCTGAACCTGATTCTGTCATTACCATTGTCCTGTTCTGATCTTGGCTGGGTCAAAATGATGTGTGGGACTCCTCTATTCTAAGAGCTGTACATGGGGGTATTTTAATTCAGCAGGGAAGAGGTGTAATTCTTCTCTGCTGGCGCGCTCTCCAAAACACAAAGCTTGAAAAGTAGTGTATGTGACTCTGTGATTTCCAGTGGAGAGTGGATCAAGGCTGGGGAAGCAGTGTATATAGTTTGAAACTTGAACGGCTATCCGCCAGTAATCCAGTTAGCCGTTTATGTTGTTCTGTTATCACCAGTGGATCAAGGAAGGGGAAAAAGTGTATGTGTCTTTGTGATTAACAATAGACAGTGACTCAAGGCTTGGGAAGAAGAGTAAGTGGATCTGTGAATACCAGTGGATCAAAGCTGGGGAAGCAGTGTATGTGTCTATGCATTAACCAGTGGGTCATAGATGGGAAAGCAGTGTATATGATTCTATGATCAGAAGTCGATCAAGGTTGGGGAAGCAACTTTTACATAACGCCAGGTGCTTGGATGATCAACTGCCTTTAACCCCCTACACCATTGCCCTTGATGGAAAAGGAAGTCTATCCCCTTTCCAGAAAGAGTATACATGTATTCTAGGAGACAGAAGAGCTGCTAGATCCTCCCCTTTCTCCTCTCACTCACCTTGTTGGTCCCGAAAGGTCCAGTGGACTTCCGGTTTGCACCTGACATCATCATCAAGCATGTGCATGACATCATCAGAAGGCCTGGATAGACCCTCCAGGCACACTGCTGAAGGTATCCACAACCAGAGGACCTGGTAAGTTGATGAATGTGCCGTCCAGACACATGTTAGGGGTAAGTGGGGTCATACACTCTACCTGCTTCAGTTTAAAAAAAAAATCTAACAGCAACTGGCACGTTTGCCCCCATGGAGAGGATATCCAAGACTGATTGAAGAAGTTATCTCTAAAAAGTACAAGGGCAAAATTCATAGGATAATTAGGCTTTTATGCATTACATTACTTCTCCTTTAACAAGCAACACAAACCCAATCAGTTACATTAATCATGACACTTCAATTTGTTAAATGGGTTACTAGATCCAAGGACAGCTGAGTAAATTCATCATCTGTCATGAGGTATTGGTTAATGATGTGAATGACAGTTTCTTCTGTGAGGCTGTTGAAATCTTCTTGGTTCTTAATAGGAAGGTGACCTGCAAGTTCGCAAAGTGCTACGTTGAATGCAGACTCCTCCTTCGCCCCAAAACAGGTCTTTCTTGCCCAGATGACTATCCTGACACCTTCTCTAGCTTCAGACCATCTCATGCTTCCAGGTTTACTGCCCCTGGTTACAAACAAGTTATGTGCAATGTTCTTGCCCACCAAGAAGTCTGTAACTCTACATATGTTTTGAGCCACATACTCCAAATCTTTCCCATCTGTATAAAAGAAGAAGCCTGGAGCAGGGAAATCAGTGAGCAGATGGAAATTAATTTCAGGAACCAGAGGTTTGCTACATGAGGACTCAATCAGAAGTTCATGGTCCAGATAAAAGCCATGAAGGTGTAAATGGTTAACAGACGCAAAGCCCCCAAGGCTGTTAAACCCAACTCTAAAGCCTGGATGACTACTAAGAAGGACAGATTCCAGGCCAAACCACATGAGATCTTGCGTTAGTATTTGGGGTAGACAGAGGGACGGGTCCGGTATAAATAAAACATGTCCAAATTCAAGAGGGCTTATATTAATCGCAACTAAAGTGCTATTACTCTTACACTTGGAGGACATAGAAGGCTCCACATTATTATACCCAGAGCCCTGATCTATGCATTCTTCATCTGCATTCTCAGCTGATGACCTGCTCATTTGAAACAGGATTTCCTCAGGTTTGATCATATTAAAATTAAACTGTCTGGAGTTAAATTTCTGCTGGATGCTCCGTATGTCTTCTGGTTTCCTCCTTTCCACTCCTCTCTTAATGTTAAGCTGTGCTACATACCTTACACTGCCAGTTAAAATCTTTGTCTGCAAGCTCCATAGAGAATAACGAAATAAACCCAACTTCATCTTCTCAACCCATCTACACCGCAGAGCTGTGTCAAAGTTGGAAAGAAAGCTTCCATTGTCTTCAAGCTTCCTTCTGTCTTTCCACGTGATACCTGGATAAACAAAGTCTGTTTTTGAATAGTTATATTCTTCTACTTTTGTTCCATTTAGACCTTTTAAATGGTTTTCTTCCATCTCCACCACTGCATTCATATAGGCTTTTACTTCCACAGCCACTAAATTTACTTTGGAAATAATCCCTGTAAAGAAATTAATAAATAAATATATTAAAGATGTTTTCAAAGCCAAATACTTTAACCACTTGGATGCTAGAGACAACTCCAAGGCATTGCAAAGAAATGGGCTGGAGATGTCTGTAGCTTCCAAGGAGTTGAAATGAAGAAAAAAATTTTTTACATTTTGTTTCTTAAACTTTTTAACGATCACAGTTTCTTTTTCGTTTCTTTCTCCGGACATAATCCCATGGATATCAATACAGAGTTGTATTAATAAAGAAACATGAATAGTATGTGGGCCATGGAGAGCGTTAATTAAATACTGTCAGAGATCAAGAGTAATTGAATGATAAAGTACCCCCCTTCTTACTTACCTCAGTGCAGCAAGACTGTCCGGATGGATCACAGAGAGGGAGCATAAGAAATAAACTGTCAAGGGGGAGAGGGTTTTCCTTATGCTCACAGTACGAAGATTGTTCCTTGCTGTGAGCTGTCTGGTCAAGTGACCAGATTCCACATCTGACGGGAGGCGGCTTACACTAGGTAAAAGGGGCGGGAGGGGGATACTTTATAATTTACTCTTGAACTACAACTCTGACAGCATTGAAATAACACTCTCCATGGCCCAAATACTATGAAGATTAATTTAAAGGGATAGTAATACTTTATTATTACTATCCACCATATTGTAGATATTTGTAAAATAATTTAATAGCCCCCAGGTTCATCTCTCAAACCTTTATGGTTTGAGAGACAACAGAAGGCAAAGTTCCCCCCTCCCTCCCCCTTCCCCGAAGTCAGCAAAATATATATATATTTATATTTTGCATTTTATAGTTTTTTGTTTTATAGAGATCTATATTCACGCCTGATCTTTGGTCACACCTCCACACAGCAAACAATAGGCTTCCAAATCTGAATGGATCATAAAGAACTCAGCTTATCAATCCTAGTAAGACTGCTCTATGAAGGACACATACACAGGAAAACTTGTTAAACAAAATAAAGGCCACTTATTACTATGCTATAGTCCCCTTTTCAATAAAAATAACTATAAATTCAGGACTTACCTACTCATTGAAGACAGGATCACATTATGGGGTTATATGACTATACCTGCTGAGTTACACATGGGTAATCTCACTGCTGTCATATTTTTCATTAAGAAGGTTTATAGCTCAACATATGTTTTTCTAATAATACTGTTTAGAGCCAAATGGTGTTCAAAACAAATGTTTTAAATTGTGGACCATATATACAATTTTTCATATATCTATGTATTTTTAATATATTATTAAACTTTTCTACTATTTGGAGCAGCTGTGTCTATATTTGTGTATTGACTTCAAAACTTGTGTAGAGACAGGTTGGTGATCTATCTGCACGGGCTCGTTGGGTTTGGGGTAAAACTCTGACCAATGAAAACTGTGAGTATATTTTTATAGACACAACTTGGAGTGATTGTTGAACATACCACACTATTGGGTGCACTTCTTTCTATTTTGTTTTTATCATATGTATGTTCGTGCAGTGGATGGAGACGAGTTTTATGAAGGAGCGGCCCTGGGAGTGAATTTATGCTATCTTGAACAAAATGCTATTGCTGTGGGTTTTTAATTTATATATATATATATGCAGGTGTGAAAGAATTGCTGTAACGTAAAAATGTTTTTTTTTTACCTCCGGTTCAGGGCTCCCGGATGTTTGTACTAAAGTAGATCGCTGAGTCTTCTTTATAGTAAGTAAATGTAACACATCGCACTACGTTTAGCTACTTACTTTTGTGTACTTCAAAGTATATTAAGTTTAGAAAAATGAAATCCCCCACTCGCCCCTTCTGGCCGTCTCCCACTGAATTTGAAATCTGGTCCCGGGAGTGGATGGATGTAGCGAGGGACAAACTACATAAGTATAAGGAAAACCCTGTCCCCCTTGACGAAAGAGGGCAGGTTTTCACTTTACTTACTAAAGTTTATCCCTCACTGCATCTGTCCGGACCAGCCTGCAAATTCAGTGTGAAGTGGCCAGAAGGGGCTGGTGGGGAAACTTTTTACACTTAAAGGGATAGTAATGTTTCATAATAAAAGCAGCTCTAATTAATCATCATAGTATTTGGACTTTGGAGAGTGTTATTTCAGTTCTGTCAGAGTTGCAGTTCAAGAGTAATTCAGTGACAATGTATCCCCCTCCTGCCCCTTTTACTGATGTAACACTGCTCAGCCAGATCAGAAGGGAGGTGCCCAGGTAGACTGCATAGAGGGACAATCTTCAATTAAGATAAGGGAAAAACCTGAAAGACTTGTCAAGGGGGGCAGGG
This sequence comes from Rhinophrynus dorsalis, assembly GCA_037306005.1. NCBI lineage: Eukaryota > Metazoa > Chordata > Amphibia > Anura > Rhinophrynidae > Rhinophrynus > Rhinophrynus dorsalis. The sequence goes on from CM074721.1 coordinate 418,990,694, forward strand.
CTTTCACTGTTCTCATAGGAAGAAGATTGTCCCCTGCTGTTATCTGTCTGGTCTATGGACTGGATTCCACATCTGAGAAGAGATGACTTACACTAGGTAAAAGGGGCGGGAGGGGAAACTTTGCTTGTGAATATCTCTCAAACCATAAAGGTTTGAGAGATAAGACTTATATCGTTCTTCATGTTTTTTTAATGCCTACAAAATAAAAAATGATAAAACAAAGTATTACTATCCCTCTAATATCTTTTGAACTCCACAAAAGTAAGTAGCTAAAGATAGCGCGATGTGTTACATTTGCTATAAAGACGACTCAGTGATCTACTTTATTACAATTATTACTATCCCTTTAACACTTCAAATAAAGTAGATTCTAGGTGCTGTGTCATTGTTTGCTGTAAACCAGAGATGATCCAATCAGTCCACAAGGAACCTTTAACAAGCTACAGTTCTGAGATATCACTACTTAACCCTCTGAGTGCCAGAGAGATATACAACTATCTGGCGCTCGAGGGTTAAACACTCACAAGACAATGAGGACCTCTCCCTCTTCCTTTCTGTAATAAATGTCTCTGATTTAGATACTTAAAGAGGAATTAAGTGGTGCAGATCATAGAGTAGTTAAGACTGGACTCTGGGAATTTGGCATTTTACCGAGATTTGGGTCAAACCCCTGAGACTCAGGGTGAAGCCCAGAGAGATCCTAGGTATGTTAAGTATATGAGTGCACTTTTGATCAAATTAAAAAATTTGTGAGGTAACAAATACAAGATAGGGATCAAGTGCACAAAGAAAGAGGGGGTGGGGGGACAACTACACTACAGGAGAAATACACATTCTTATTGATATTAATTAGGTTTTTAACTTCTTAATTCACCTAAAGTGAGACCTAACTAGTACCCATTAGATTAATACACTGGTGCACTTTAATGAATTGACTACACACTGACGCTAATGTACTAAGTGAGAGTGTTGCAACTCTGGGGTAAATTGACAGCATATCAGCAGAGAGAAAAATTCCTTTTACTTAATTTAGGCTTTCAACCCCTTGAATGCCAGAGAGGTCATCAACGAATTGTGAAGCAATTACTTTGCAATGCGTTGGCACTCAGAGGGTTAAAACCCCATTTAAATGTTTTCTACCTATAGAGCAGTCCCCCTAGAATTACTCCACAAGTTTCATTTTCTGTATTTCCTTTAGTGTAGAAATTACCTTACTCGATGCGATTCTCCTGGTGCATATAAGCTAACTGATTCCGATATTCTCCCATATAATCAGCTTGTCCCATTCGATATCTCGTATCCTGTCGCACAGTGAACCATTTCCATTCATAACCTAACCGGTACTTCACTTCCTAGCAGCAATGCTTCAGCGACTTTACTTCCTGCTCGGACTCTACCACTAGCTTTGAAAATAGGAGTGCTCCAACAGAAGAGGTCATTCAGAACTGCTCTAAAATGAAACTGATGATAATGAATTAAATATGCTTTTATTTTAGATTTGTTCCTGTTAAACCTCGTTTTTTTCACCGAACAGTTATTTTCCTATCGTAGGTCCATCATTGTACTGACGTACCTCTTTTATTAAAATGGTTTTAGCCTCCACATCACACTTTTTGGCACTGCACCATAAGTGAGAACAAGTGTATTGTACATTGTGGGTCTAGCACGTGAACAGGAAACGTTTTTTTTTCTTCCTGGTAATTTGATAATGGAAAAAAGAATTCTAAAACACTACAAAAACAATCATTTGTGTACCTTCAGGTGTGGGAAACTTGAGGCCCTCCATCTGTTGAATAATACAACTGTCAGCCCCTGCAAGATTTTGGGAGGCTGATGATGATGATGGGACTTGCAGTCATCAACAGCTCCAGGGCCTCATGTTGCCCACACCTGCTTTGGATGATATCATATCCCCAAGTGTCTTCTGAGTGTAAATCATTCTGTAGATATAACTATTTTACCCCACATTGCATGTGACAATGATAAACTGTGTATGTTCATACTAGGTAGGGATCCCACGGTTACTAGTGTGCTTGTGTTATTACAAGTGAGGCATATGTATAAACATTCTGGAGAAAACCAACTGCATTATGGGAAACAAACAACGTGTCTCATTCATTTAAATGGATATTTTAACCTTTTAAATGCTAGATGGTCTCCAACGCATTGCTTCACAATGCGTTGGAGCCCTCTAGTATTCACATTAAATCATTGTGGATATTTTCCATATGGTGCAGTTGCTTTGCCTAACTTTTCACTTTATCCATATGCTAGTTATGTGGAAAGATATATTGCAAGGTTTATTCTTTAGAGTAAAACAAGGATATTACTACTGGTGCGAAATATTTTATTCAAAAGTTATTGCAGCTCAAACGTGAACGTTTATGATGCAGTACCACCATGGCCTGAAATTTATAGTGGCGCTGTTGCTACAGAAGTCTATGAACAGCTGTGATTAGCTGACAGTAACCACCATAGGATGCTGTAGAAACAAGGTTACTGTGAAATGTAAGGCCGCTGAGGTACTGCACCACAAAAAAGCACGTCTGGGCTGCAATAACTTTTGAATTAAAAATCTCAGTAATGAACGTAACCTTGTTTTACACATCAAGATAAACTCTGCATTATATATTTTTTCACATTAAGCCTTACAATCCATTCAGTGCCAACAAATCAACCCCCTAAAAACTTAGAGGTGTATTATAATATCCCATCTGTCAATGATCAACCACACTTAAGCCCTAAGAAAAGTGATGCGGTTCTGAAAACTACCAATTATGCTAATATGAAAGAATAATCATTTTCAACATTCCCAGTGAGTTAAATATACTTTTAACCTCCTGAATGCTGGAGTGGTTACAAAGATATTTGCGACCTCTCTAGCATTCAATAGGTTAAAAGCTCACTTTAAATCAATGGGTATTTGTTCTCTACAGTGCAGTTGACTTCACGACAATTGCACCACTTTTGTCTGACATATGAGACTCACTGTAGAACCATTGCTTTTCTAGTGGGCTAAGACAGAGGCGTTCAACCCTGGCATTGCTTTGAAAGGTTTAAAGGGATAGTAACACTTCGTTTTAACTTTATTTTATTTTGTAGGCATTAAAAAAACATGAAGAATGATATAAGTCTTATCTCTCAAACCTTTATGGTTTATGAGATATTCACAAGCAAAGTTCCCCTCCCCACCCCTTTTTCCTAGTGTAAGCCATCTCTTCTCAGATGTGGATCAGGTTGTATGACAGTACAGATAACAGAAGGGGACAATTTTCTTTGTATGAAAACAATGAAAGCCCTTCCCCCCTTGAAAAGTTTTTCAGCTTTTTCCATTATCTTAATTGAAGATTGTCCCTCTCTGCAGTCTACCTGGGCATCTCCCTTCTTATCTGGTTGAACAGGGGGGGGATACTTTGTTTGTGAATATCTCTTAAACCATAAAGGTTTCAGAGATAAGACTTATATCATTCTTCATGTTTTTTTAATGCCTACAAAATAAAATAAAGTTAAAATGAAGTATTACTATCCCTTTAAGGAGCCGGTTGAGTTATAACATTCACTTATTTAACATCCTGAAAAGAGTGAGTGTGTGTGTGGTTCGCTCGGACACCCTTGGGCATAATAATACCCAGAATGACTGGTTCACCACCCGTACACACAAGGTGAAATGTACTTGGGAATAAAACGCCCAGGATGAACCTGTCCTTGTCTCACATGCACCTGTGCAAATGATCTCTTGTCTGCAGCGGTTACTGTGTCTTCCCCTCACATGACTGGTGATCTGAATAAAGTACCACTAACTTCTTCGTGCACCCTTCCATTTCACCACACCTTCCTCCAGGTAGGCTGTAGAATGAATCAGCTGTCCGACCCCGCCTATTAGATTTACATTGGCAATGGGCGGTGCTATGCTAATGAGCAGCGACGCTGGAAACGGAAGCAGAAGGCTGGTTGCTACCTGACAGAAAGTTCTTCGAGTTTTCGGGGTGAAGTTTATTCTATCGAGGAGAGGACTCCGGATTGTCACCATCATGGGGGGGTCGTCAAGTCAGCTGTCCAAGCCGCTTATAAATGAATACCAGGTACCTAGGGGAGGCTAGACTTTTGTACCCGGAAATAAGTGGGATAAATAATAACAATATAAATATGATATGACGTGAAGGTCTTAAACCTGGAAACGAGGACCATATTATATCGTCAACAAAATGTCACAAATAAAAAAGGAGTGCTTAATGCGCTATATATATATATATATATATATATATATAACTTTTTTCTCTCCTCTCTGGTGCAGCTTATGCACCCCAGAATTGCATCACTATTTTCTTAGTGAAATACTGTGTGGTTCATTCATGTGGAAAACTTCAATGTAATTAAAGGAACAGTAACACCAAAAAAGTGATACTGCTAGCATATGTAAAAATTAATTGTTACAACCCTAAAATATATCCACAAACCTGCTTTTTACTGCATGTGTAAATTGTCCTGTCCAGAGAGCATTTGTTTGTGCTGTTTATATTGAGCCATGAGAGCTATTTGATAGGAATTGTTTGTGGTTAGCGCCCGCTGCTCTTTTATTCAGAAAGGCTGTTATTACATCAGCCAATTTATAGATCATTCTGGATAAAGGCAGGGATGCTTCCCCTGAGCATATATAATACAACATTGTAGGCCTCAGAAAACAATGAGATATTTTTTACAGATGCTTTCGTGAAGTACAGGGTATTTAATCCTTTGAGTGCCAGAGAGGTAGTCAACGCAGTGCTTTGGATACCTCTCTGGCACTCAAAGGGTTAAGTATGTATAACTTTAGTTAACTTTGAGCATGGACTGTTCTTTTAACCAACTGGGTACTAGATGGTCTCACTTTGGATACTACTTTGGCATCCAGGACGAAGCATTGAAGCACCCACATACAGAGGGCTGTCGAGGAGAAGTTGTTGCCAGAATAACAGAAAAGAAACACTTAGAAAGAGGGGAGGAAAACCAGGAAGCAATCTGATTGCAGAAACCAATAGTGTGGAGAACATGATCAAGAAGAGAATGTTTAACAGTATCAAAGGCAGGGGATAAGTTAAAGGGATATTAATACTTAAAAATTACTAATCCCAATATTGTATACTAAAAAAAAGAAATGAATTGCTCCCAGTGACATCTCTCAAACCTTTATGGTTTGAGGGATATTCACTCGCAAAGTTCCCCGCCCCTTTCCCTGAAGTCAGCGTTGTAACTGACTGCAGGGGAATCCTGTCCCACAATGATCCGGAGGCTCTGCAGTAGAGCCGAGATTGCATTAATAAAAAATAAATCATTCACTTTAAAGGTCTTCTATGTGTGTTTGGTTTGCAAGCACACGTAGAAGACCTTTTAAGTGAATGATTTATTTTTTATTAATGCAATCTCGACTCTGCTGTAGAGCCGCCAGATGCTCGTACGACAGGCTTCCCCTGCAGTCGGCTAGAACACTGACTTCAGGGAAGGGGGAGGGAGGGGGGAACTTTGTGAATGACTATCTATCAAACCATAAAGGTTTGAGATATATCACTGGGGGCAATTCATTTCTTTTTTTTTAGTACTACAATATTGGGATTAGTACTTTTTAAGTATTATTATCCCTTTAAGTAGAATAAGAATAGAAACGTGTCCTTTGGGTTTGGCTACCTGGAGTTGATTTGCCACTTTACAGTGGACTGTCTGTTTTGTATATCTAGACCAAAATCCAGATTGCAAAGGGTTCAAAATATTGTTAGAGTGAAGGAATTTGGTTATTTGGGAGAAAATGGGGGGGTTATGTACTAAGGCGTGATAAAGCGGTAATAACGCAGAGATGACTTTAGTGATATAATTTCTCCAGTTTCCATGCTATTCGATAGAGCCTATGCACTCCAACGTCAGAGAACCCATATTTTCAGCAGTTACCTTCCTCCAGACACTCTCCCTTCCTCCTTTAAACATGCACAAGTTATACCTATACTCAGGAATTCTAACCTTGACTCCAACTGTCTCCCTTCTACACATAACCTCAAAACTTTTATAACACCTTGGGGGTTATGCACTAAGGTGTGATAAAGAAGTGATAAAGTAGAGAAGACTTTTACAGTGATATCTCTTCTCCAATTCCTATGTTATCCTATGGAGGCAATAGGCTTAAATGAGTGGGTCCAAGTAGCTGGTTGGTGAAGCTACAAAACATCTACCTTTGTCAGTGGTGTGTGAGTGGCAAAATTGGATGAAGGAATTTGCGCGAGAGCTCAGATTTTGAGGGAATAATAGGAATCTGTTCATAGACTGCATGTTGCCTTTGAATTGCTCTGCAAAAGCTTTTGATCTATGTATAGAGGAAGAGAAAAATGTGTAATGATGGAGTAAAGGGTCAAAAATGAGGGACATCATTGAGGTTAGATTGGTTCTTGTGGATTAGTGTAATGTAACATTCCTGTTTGGCCTTTGGTAAGGCATATAGAACTGGAGCGAATCCTGCATTTGTGCAAGATTTCTTCCACATTTGTTCAGCAGAGTGGGTGCAAGCATGTAGAAAGTAGTTAAGTCAGGGAATAAGATTACTCTGAAGAGTCTGCTGTTGCAGAGGGGCAAAAAAAAATTGATTGTAGAAGATAGGATTGAGTTGTAGGGGTTAACAAGTGTGTCAGGGACAGAACAGAGGATGGTCTGGAAGTTCAGAGAGCAAGTCATGCCAGGAAGATAAGGAGAGCTGGTATGTAAATCTGTTGAAGGAAGTGATTGGCGGTGGATGGGATGAGAAAGAGTTAGCAAGAGAAAAGGAAATGAGGTGTTGATGTGATGGTGATATTGGGGATATTGTGGAGGAGGTTGTTTCAAGGTCCTTAGTGAAGACAAGGTCCAAGTAGTGACCATCTTTATGGGTGCAAGAGTCAGCCCTTTGATAGATAAAAAAAAAAAGTGCAACTGAGAAGGTGATAGGCCCAAAAGATGAGGGGTTCATTAGTATGACAGCTGGGCACTCTGAAGAAGAGCAGGATTCTCCGAGAACGAATAGCAGGAAAGGAAAATTGAAGGAGAAGAGGAGTTATCAGGTGGCCTGTATACGATAGCCACAAACATGTACAGGAGTGATAGAGCTGGACTGCATGCTTCTCAAAAAAGTGTTGATTTTATTTGATAGGGAACTGTTTTTCAAAAGAGCACAGGAAAAGGGAATCATTTTGGAAATGCTTACTTGGCTCCAATGGTGTAGTTTGTTTGCTCCAGAATTACCCAACTATTTTTTTTAACTATAGAACCCCAAGGGCTAAATTCTATTACCCGCGCTAAAACCGGCGTTACAAGAAAAACAAGTAGCGTGAATTTTGCAAATGTGGTACGTCGGTATTCTATTGCAGAACCACAGTAAAACAAAACTGGCATAGACAGAACTTTTCAGAGTAGTAACAAAACTGGCGCTGTCTGCTTTTTTCCGACTACCGCCTACAAAAAACACACAAAATGTCAAAGTCCAAGGAAATAGGAGTACATTTGACGACGGAAAGATCAAGTTAAGTGTTAGATGTGTTCTCCACATAACAAAATCTGACAGTGCCCCCCCCTCGACATATTAACCTCCCTTTTAAAAGTCGACTTGCAGTGCTCTTTCTTCCACCACATTAATCCGACAAATATTGTTCATAGTCGACAATTAACCCTTTCCCTTCCAAAGTCGACTTACAGTGCTTTCTTTCACGATATTAATTTGACGAATATTTTAATCTGACATTTTAACCCCCCTCCCCCTTGAAAAGTCGACTACAGTGAAAGAAAATCATGGGATCACCATTTTCATCTGACATTTTTCTTCTCCTATTATACTCGACATTCCCTCGTATTTTGTATAGCAAGATTAACCCTTTGCGTACAAGAGAGGTATTGTAATGTATTTGCTACCCCTCTGGTACTCATAAGTTTAACCCTTTGAGTGCCAGAGGGTACCAATGCATTGCATATCCCGCTGGCACTGAAAAGGTTAATAGGCAACCTGTATATGTATAAAAAAAAGTGTTTGTTTTTATTATAGATGCAATTTGTGTGAAAATGTAATTAAATATTTTATTGATGTGTAACAATGGTTTTCTTTTACTAAATTATATATGTAATTTTTATTACAAAAGTACTTCTGACCTCAAGAGGGGTATCATCACCCCTCATGACACCCTCCTAGCATGGGAACAACAATTGCCCCCTTTATTAATTAAAGAGGATATAACCTATGTGAAACATAGGTTATATGCTCTTTAACACTTTGAGTGCCAGAGGGGTACAGAATGCAATGCGTTCTGTACCCATCTGGCACTCAAAGGGTTAATCCAGTGGAGATGTGGGATACTCTTATCTGTTCTCTACAGTGCAGAAGATCTGTACCTCTTTAGATTCCTGTATTCAGTCCATAGTAACATAGGTGCATATTTAATAAGTTAAAGAGGTTCAGATCTGGAACAAAACAGCTGCACTAAATGGGGCAGATAATAATACTGCCTCCTGGTACAGTTGGTTTGCTCCAGAACTTCCTCTCTTTAACTTTTCCTCAGGGACGAAGACGTTCAGTGTGCGACAATGTCGACGAGTGAGGAGGGGAGAGAGAGAGGGGCGGGCAGCAAATACAGGCTTACCACCCCACTTCCTCCAATGCCTCTGTCCCCTCCAGCCGCTTCCTCCAATGCTTTGCTCACCTCCAGCCGCTTCCTCCAATGCTTTGCTCACCTCCAGCCGCTTCCTCCAATGCTTTGCTCCCCTCCAGCCGCTTCCTCCAATGCCTCTGTCCCCTCCAGCCGCTTCCTCCAATGCCTCTGTCCCCTCCAGCCGCTTCCTCCAATGCCTCTGTCCCCTCCAGCCGCTTCCTCCAATACGTTGCTCACCTCCAGCTGCTACCTCCAATGCCTCTCTCCCCTCCTCCTGCTTCCTCAAATGCCTCTCCACTATTAACCCTTTGAGTTCCAGTGGGGCTACGCAATGCATTGCAAAGCAATGAGTTCTGTACCCCTCTGACATGCAAAGGGTTAAAGAGCATATAACCTATTTTCACATAGGTTATATGCTCTTTAATTAACCCTTTGAGTGCAAGGTGGGTACGCAGCACATTGCAAGCCCCCTGGCACTCAAAGGGTTAAAGACTTAAGAATAATAAAGAAGGTCTCTTTTTTAATTTATCTTTATTTAACCCTGTGGATGCTGGAAAAGAAACCGATGCAGCTCTCATTTAGTTGAAGACAGCTCTAGCGGTCCTGATGTTAACCCTTTGAGTACCAGAGAGCTATCCAACGCATCGTGTTGCAATGCCTTTAATACCTTTCTGGCACTCAAATGCGTAAAATGAATGCATCAAATAGTTCCTAAGTAAATGAGCATGTTTACATGAAGAAAGCTTGGATACCTCCCTGTCATTCAAAGTGTTAAATCTGTTTCTCCTATCGTGTAACTAAGGGATGTGTTGGACAAGTTAAAGAGAGGAAGTTCTGGAGCAAACCAACTGTACCAGGAGGCAGTATTATTATCTGCCCCATTTAGTGCAGCTGTTTTGCTCCAGATCTGAACCTCTTTAACTTGTTAAATATGCACCTATGTTACTATGGACTGAATACAGGAATCTAAAGAGGTACAGATCTTCTGCACTGTAGAGAACAGATAAGAGTATCCCACATCTCCATTGGATTAACCCTTTGAGTGCCAGAATAATTAACCCTTTGAGTGCCAGAGGGTTACTGCATTCCGAACCACTCTGGCACTGAAAGGGTTAATAAAGGGGGCAGTTGTCGCCCCAACATGCTAGGCGGGTGTCATGAGGGGTGATGATACCCCTCTTGAGGTCTGAAGTACTTTTGTAATAAAAATTACATTTATATATAATTTAGTAAAAGAAAACCATTGTTACACATCAATAAAATATTTAATTACATTTTCACACAAATTACATCTATAATAAAAACAAACACCTTTTTTTTATACATATACAGGTTGCCTATTAACCCTATGAGTACCAGAGGGGTAGCAAACACATTACAATACCTCTCTGGTACTCATAGGGTTAATCTTGCAATACAAAATACGAGGGCATGTCGAGTATAATAGGAGAAGAAAAATGTCAGATGAAAATAGTGAAAGAAAATCATTGGAGCACTGAAGTCGACTTTTCAAGGGGGGGGTTAAAATGTCGAATGTACAATATTTGTTGAATTAATATGGTGAAAGAAAGCACTGTAAGTCAACTTTGGAAGGGGAAGGGTTAATTGTCGACTATGAACAATATTTATTGGATTAATGTAGTGGAAGAAAGTACTGTAAGTTGACTTTTAGAAGGGTGGTTAATATGTCAAGGGGGGGCACTTTATGTCGGATTTCTATGCTGTATACTGTATTATACACTGCTTTTGTTCGAACAACGATGGTTTTGAAACTGTCTTTATGGCTTCTACGCCTCAACCTATGAGGCACAAACATGCGGTAATACTGAGCGTGGGTAATAGGATACTAATTGCACGTTGTTTTTAGTTGTTTCCTATGGGCTTTTTTTAGACTGGCGGTAAGTATAATTACCGCTGATTTTGCTTTCACAAGTCGGGTAATAGGATATCAAAAACTGACTTAAAATAAAAACAGGGTTTTTTTTAGCGCTGGCAATAGAATCGAGCCCTTAGAGCACAATATCTGAAATAGACTTAGTAAATTGATACATATTTAAAGGTGCAAATACATATTTGGATACATTTGGGACTTCAATAATACTACATTTGATACATGTTCCAGGAAGTGTCAGTCAGCATTTTATTAACAATCCTTTGGCAAGTAGTCATAAATTATACATTCTACTTCAGTAGAACTGTAATTCACTCTGTTGCAAGGCCTCTTCAGAGATTGACAGTATGTCTGCTAGATGTGCAGCAATTTCTGCAGCAGCACAGAGATCCCGGTGGTTAGAAAAATTGGTCTGGTGATATTTCATTCAATAAGTCTATGTTGGCTGTTCCTTTTTCTGTCAAATTACTCTTCCGTCCTGAACTAGAGAAAATAATCAGCTAGAAAATATACTTTACTTCCTCAACCTAGATGTAAGGTATTTGATCCCAGATGCATGAATCATAATTTCTTGCATCAGTAGGGACTTCAATTCCTCATAACTTTTCACACAGTCCTTGACTGAATGTGCCTCTAATGGATATTACAGTGATCCTAAATTCTCCTGGCAAGGCATAAGGCAGTCTATCAAGACTCCCCCCGCCAAGTCAACTCAGGCATTATGGTGGTACAGAGAGCCTCCTTCCATACCTTCCCTTGGAAATGGCTCAGATAATTTAATCTTCAATGAAGAGATTCTATTGTAGATGATTGCATACTACATGTAGGAATTCAGGGGTACCATCTAAATATCAAGACTATAACCCCCAAGAAGAATGTATGTGTCTCATCTCAAAAGAAGAAATAAAAGCTGCAGACCATTTTGATTCATGAGTCCTAATTCTATTTCCCAGGGGAAAGAGCTTCAAAGGATTCTATTTCAACATTTTCCTACTTCTCAGGAGAGACAGTAGGTTCAGACCAGTTCTAAGTGTGAAGAGTCTCAACAAGATTCTGAAGAATCCCAAATTAAAGAACAAAACAAAACATAACTGTTGAAATATGTTCTAGCTGCCATGGAAATGGAAGAATATCTAGCCTTATTTGGTATAGAGGAGGCATACTTACTTGTACCTTTATGCAGCCATCTCCACATTGCCCCCCCTCAGCTCCATATTGCCCCCATCATCTCCATATTGCCTTCACATTGCCCCCATGATCATCTCCATATTGGCCTTCACATTGCCCCCATGATCATCTCCATATTGGCCCTCACGGTGCCCCCATGATCATCTCCATGTTGCCCCTCACAGTGCCCCCATGATCATCTCCATATTGCTCCTCACTTTGCCCCCATGATCATCTCCATATTGCCCCCCTGTGTCCGTTTCCTACCCTGGAGAGGAGAGGTCTGTCTGTGCCTCCTCCTTCTACACAGAGCTGCAGCTGCTGGAGCTCCAGCGTGGTCTTCTCTTCAGTAATGCAGAGCGCTGGGAGATGATGTCATCTCCCAGCACTCTGCATTACTAAAGAGCTGACGAGGGAGCTTACAGCAGCTAAAGGGCTGTGCCGAAGAAGGCACAAACTGAGATGTCACCATGTTGTTGCGGGCCGTGGGCGCCAAGTGGGGAATCCGAATGACAGCTGCCCCTCTGTGGGGTGCGCCTGTAGGTACATGCTTACTCTGCCTAATTACAAATCCGGCCCTGACTAGATCGCTTACAGAAGTGTAACAGAAATCCTGAAACTGCGATTGTCCAGAAACAAGACAGTCACTGAAATGGTGGCTAAGCTAACACAATCTCAGAAAAGGTAAACTCTCTTTAATCCTGCTTTGTACTGTGGTCACCACTAATGCCAGTCTTTCGGGATGGGGTGCAGTCATGTCCCTGTACAAAGCTATACGTTATAGAGCATTTTCTACTAAGTAAAACAAGGTTACTCCCACTGCTGTCTGTAGTCTTATTCAAAGTTATAGCTGTTCAGATTATTAGGAAGTGTTTACTTCCTTCCTGAAATTTCTGACAGCATGGCTCAGTGGTTTCTATAAGATTTTATGGATAACTTTGTCAGTGACTTTCCTCTCAAATAGAATGTAACAAAATGGAATCTGACCATTAGAGGGCATTGTTAATGTAAAAACAAATTTATACTGTAATAAGTATAGAAATGAGCATCTCTCAAGTGGGAGTTTCTTTATTTTATTTGAGGAATAGCTCAACTATAGATAATTTTTTTTCTCCTTTTAAGGCTCTCTATTCCTGGACGACTGTATTTAAAGGGATAGTAATACTTCGTTTTAACTTTATTTTATTTTGTAGGCATTAAAAAAACATGACGAATGATATAAGTCTTATCTCTCAAAGCTTTATGGTTTAAGAGATATTCACAAGCAAAGTTTCCCCTCCCGCCCCTTTTACCTAGTGTAAGCCATCTCTTCTCAGATGTGGAATGCAGTCCATAGACCAGACAGATAACAGCAGGGGACAATCTTCTTCCTCTGAAAACAATGAAGGCCCTGCGCCCCTTGACAAGCTTTTCAGGTTTTTCCCTTATCTTAATTGAAGATTGTCTCTCTCTGCAGTCTACCTGGGCACCTACCTTCTGATCTGGCTGAGCAGTGTTACATCAGTAAAAGGGGCGGGAGCGGGATTCTATGTTATTGAATTAGTCTTGAACTACAACTCTGACAGTATTGAAATAACACTCTCCAAGGTCCAAATACTATGATGATTAATTAGAGCTGCTTTTATTATGAAACATTACTATCCCTTTAAGGGTTACCTGATCTGGATTCAAACCGAAAATGCCGCTACAGTTGCTTACATAAATTACCATGGGTGAACCAGAGGCAAATTAGCCTGGTTAGAAGCACAAAAAATACTCAGGTAGGCAGAAAAGAATGTTGCAGCCCTAACACCCGGTGGATATACTTCCCAGAGTTTTTGTAAAACAATATAAATATATTATCCTCATTTCTGCTGTGTGTCCTTGATGAGAATGTTTTCATATGCTAAGGGATCTGTCAATAACTGATCTATGGACCTATTCCCTAAGTCCTGTCAACCTCATTCAAGGTCCATTTCTCCATCCTAATCCAGACAGTCTGGCGTTAATGAAATATAACTTGAAACTTTTATTTTAAAGGAGCAGTAAAATTTTTGTTATGAAAAAAATTGTAGGATGTTTCCTGTTGAGGAAAATAAGGGTACTCCCACGGCTGAGAGATGCCTATTTCCAGAGTTATTGCATTTTAAAGGTTTTTTTTTTTTTTAATACATTAGCAGTGTAGTGTAGTGGTCAAATTCCAATTATTTATTCTCTTAGATTCTAATGGAGAGGAAAGTCAGTGACTTACAGTTCTCCACAGAATGTGATAGAAACTTCCTGTCAGTTAGAACTATCAGGAAGTACATGCACAGTAAATTCACTTCCTGATTATTTGAACTGTCCTATAATCTTAAGAAAAACAACTGACAACAGTGGGAGTGACCTTGTTTTATTCAGCAGGAAAAGCTTGATAACATATAGGTTTTCATAAACAAAAGTTTACTGCTCATTTAAGACAGAAATGATACTGTGATCCAGACTATGCTGTAAGCTGCAAAACCAGTTTCATCTAAAAAGCTATCAGGGAATCTGGAGGGTATCGCTCAGATTTTGTGAAATAACAATGATCAGAACCTCATTTCAAATTACTTTTGATTCTGGTTTTCTTCCAAGCAGGATGAGAGAGAAATGAAATTTGAATTTTTAATCTCATTTGGCCCTTAAATATAAAAAAAAACTACAGCTCCTTGGGACATAAATTTGGTACTTGAAGTATTACAGTGCAAACCATTTGAGGCTTTATCTTTTGAATCCTTCACACTTTGTACTTAAAGTGATAGGAATACTTCAAAAACATTTTATTTTATATTGTAGCCATTAAAACATCATTAAGAACTATATCAGTCTTATCTCTCAAACCATGATTGTTTGTGAGATATTCACAAGCAAAGTTCCCCCTCACTGACATCACTGCTCTAGCTGTCAGAGCTGTGGAGCGAGCTCTAGCCAATGAGATTGCTCCAGCGTACAGGCAGAAAACTTCCCTCACTGGAGGAGGCTGGATAGAGGGAGGGGAGCAGTGGAAGAGTGACAGACTTGGGTATAGAGCTGATAACCGCAGTCTGTGGGGAAGTAGAGTGCAGGGCAGTATTTATTCCTAAGATTTCAGCCAAATAGCGTTTTAAAAAAAGAAATTGATACAATATTACACCTAGTCTCTATGTAACCTACATATTAAAGGGATAGTATTACCATGTATTCATAAACATTAATTTTGTAGGCATTGCATTAATAAATAAAACTTGATGCCCCCACTCCCATCTCTCAAACCTTTATGTTTGAGAGATATTCAGGACCAAAGTTCCCCCCTCCCTCCCCTTTCCCTGACGTCAGCGCTCTAGCTGACTGCAGGGGAATCCAGTCCCGGGACCATCGGAGGCTGTTCAGCAGAGTGGAGAAATGCTTCACTGGAACGGTTTACAAAGTGTTCTTGGTTTGTAAGCGACTTTGCTGAAGAGCCTCTGCTTGTTCAGGGACCGGATTCCCCTGCAGTCAGCTAGAGCGTTGACATCAGGGAAAGTGGAGAGAGGGGGGAACTCTGGTCCCAAATATCTCTCAAACCATAAAGGTTTGAGAGATGGGACTGGGGGCATTTAGTTTTATTTTTTAATGCCTACAAAATTGTTTATGAATACATGGTAATACTATCCCTTTAAGACAAATGTGTATAGGGGTGATAGATCTCCTTTGACTTACTGACAAATCCTTTACTCTTAGTTCACTGAAGGACACAGGGCATCCATACCAGAGAAAACGGATTGTTGGGAGGTGCTCGGAAGTCTTTTATTTCTTTGGGGGGGGGGTTATTTTTGCTTTTACCTTCCTTTATTTTTCTATATGTAAAACAGGCCTTAGGTTGGAAGGGAGGTAAAGTAGACAGAGGAATGGAAGGAGTTAGAGTCCTGAGAACCATGTAACTATAATAGTGTATTATGCCAATTTCTCAAAGGAAATAGACCCATTCCATGTCAATGTATTCTTAAGTAATACCTGGTCAGTCATATATTAATAAACAACTTTTAATTAGCTAAATTAAAAACACAGTTTCCCTCTAATTGTGTTATTGTGTAAAGGGAGTGATTAAAAGCACACAGCAGATTTACATTCTGCTGCTATCAATAAAAACAATTTAGTAGTTAAGCGGTTACTGTAGCACAACATTTAATTTAAGGAATATATAATTATCACCATGTTGTGTAATTAAAGTTTTATTACATCCAGCAATCTAGTATAATAGTTGTTGATTGGTCACGTCTAGTTGGATGATCAATGGAGTGTCTATTTTTGATCAAAAGTATTTAAAGGGATAGTAATGTTTTTTACAATAAAAACAGCTCTGATTAATCTTCATAGTATTTGGGCCATGGAGAGTTTTATTTCAATAGTGTCAGAGTTGTAGTTCAAGAGTTATTGAATAATAAAGTATCCCCCTCCCGCCCCTTGTACTGATGCAACACTGCTCACCTCAGAGCAGCAAGACTGTCCGGATGGATCGCAGCAAAGGACAATCTTCATTGAGCATAAGGGAAAACCTTTCAAGGGGTGCAGGGTTTTCCTTATGCTCACAGTAAGAAGATTGTCCCTTGCTGTGAGCTGTCTGGTCAAGAGACCAGATTCCATATCTTAGGGGAGGTGACTTACACTAGGTAAAAGGAAGGCAGGAAGGGGATACTTTATCATTCAGTTACTTTTGAACTACAACTCTGACAATATTGAAATAACATTCTCCATGGCCCGAATACTATGAATATTAAAGGGAGAGTAATGTTTAATTTTAAAGGGATAGTATTGGATGAATTATACTAAATTTCATCTTGTAGCTATTAAAAAAATCCTACAATGCCAATCCCATCTCTCAAACCTTTATGGTTTGAGAGATAATCACAGCTAAAGTTCCCCCCTCCCTCCCCTTTCTTATAAGTCAGCACTATAGCTGACAGAGGCAGATCCTGGTCCCGGGACCAGCGGAGGTTCTTCAGCAGAGCCGAAATACTTCAGTGGAACAGTCTACACAGTGTGCTGCAAAGCAATGCGTTGCGTACCCTTCTGGCACTGAAGAAGATGGGAACTTATGATCACCCCCCCTTTAGAGTGAAAAGAAGCATTGTTTGTAGGTCATAATGTGCAAAGCTTAAGGTGCCACACACCCAATATCACATTCAAATCACTGAACAGATAAGCTGCTAAATGCTGGTAGCAAAGAGTAAAACCATGTATCAAATCGTATTCATCATACTTGATAAAACATTCTGCATTTTCGAGGCACACAAAAATAGGACTCGATCTCCAGATCCACCGATCTATACGTCCTCTACTTATCTGCGCATTTGGCATCTACACCGCTTAATTACGATGGCAAAAACAATTCTGCTGATTCTCTCAGATTTACAAACTCAAGAAACAATCAATGTAACAAGTTTAACAATATTTCTTCTGTGTACCTCCAAGGCATTCTTGTAATGGGATGTCTCCGCCCTCCAGCTGGGTAGGACCAATGACCGAAGGTTTTAAAAGTCAGGAACAGCTTGCTACCTTCAGTCTTTTTTGGTCCTACTAGCTGGATGGACGGAGCTCCCTTTCTTAGGCCGCGTTGTATGCTGCCTTGGGGTTTCCCCCTTCTTTCTGTACCTCTGAGCCGGGTTATGCCTTCCTCCCTGAACGCAGTCCCATTTTCGGCCAGTATGTTCAGCGTCTCATCGGCAGCACAGGCTAGTGCTGCCCTTTTGAGACGCCTACTGCAGTCTTCCTTCCGGCTGCAACCGGATGTCGCCGAAGCGTTCCAGCGTGGAACGCATGACGCGGGCGGCGCGCATGCGCAGTTCTCCCTTCCGGACGCCAACCGGTGGCAATCCAGCAGCAGCCAATCCAAGGCTTGGGGTGAATATTTAAAAGGTTTCAAGGTAAGGGCTAGCCTTTTGGCCTTATTTCTTTGTGTCTTGAGGTTGCAGGGTTCTTCTAGGCTGTCATGTCTGTTCCAGCCAAGTCATCTGCTAAGGACAAGAATCCTGATCTCCCTGCCAAGGAAGATAGACCCTCAGCAAAGTCCAGACAGTGTGCAGGCTGCGATTCCACTCTCTCAGCCTCTGTCACTGGGAAGTTATGTGATGACTGCCTGAAGAAAGCAGCCTGTTCTGATGTCCCAGGTCAGTTCCAGGATTTCATCTCCTGGATGAAATCTTCTATGCAGGAGACCTTCAGAGCTATGCAGGGTGAACCAGCGCTTAAGAGACAGCGCAGGGAGCTTGGTGAAGGAACATCTTCTATGCCTTGTGATGAATATGACCCTGATTCTCCCATAGATGACCCTGGATCAGATATGGGTTCTGAAGAAGGAGAGCTTGTGGAAGATACAGCGTTCTTTAATCTGGATCGTATTGATTCCTTCATCACGCTGATTAGAAAAACCCTGGGCTTGTCCGAAACCCAGCAAGAACTGAATGTTATGGACACCGCCTTCTTAGGAACTAAGAAATCTGCTCCGGTCCTGCCTGTTCATCAATCAATTTCTGACTTAATCCTTGCAGAATGGAAGTTGGGAGATAGACGTACCTCAGTTCCCAGAAAATTTAAGAGGATGTTCCCCTTCAATGAGAAGGACGTCCAACTTTGGGCTGCTTCCCCTAAGGTAGATGCTCCTATCGCTCATCTTGCCAAGCATACCATCCTTCCTATGGAAGACGGCACCTCTCTGAAGGATCCTATGGACAGAAAACTGGAAGCTGCTCTCAAGAAACAATTTTCTGTCATAGGGGAAAATTTGAAAGCCGCAACGGCCATGGCTTGTGTCTCAAGAACCGTGCGCATCTGGCTCACCGAACTAGAGGAGAAAATAGAATCCAATGTATCTCGTTCCAAGCTTCTCAAAGAAGTAGCCTCTATTAAAGAAGCAACTAACTACTCTTGTGATGCTTCTCTGGATATTATTCGCCTACTTGCTAGGTCCTCGGCTCTTTCCATTTCAGCCCGCAGATCTCTATGGTTAAAGCCTTGGAAAGCTGACACCACCTCCAAAAACAAGCTGGTTTCCCTGCCCTTCACAGGGGCTTCCCTCTTCGGTGAGCGCTTGGATGAGATCATCAAGAAGGCCTCCGGTGGCAAAAGTCCGTTCCTGCCTCAAGAAAGGAAACGCAAGGGTTCCCCTTCCTTCCCGTCTCGATTTAGGGGTCAATCCTTTCGTGACTACAAAAGAACAGACCAGAACCGTCATGACGAGCCCAGAGGAAAATATTCCCAAAAAGGAGGCTTCAGGCAAACCTACTCCAAGAAGCCTCAATTCAAGCCAGGAAACCAGTGATGTTCAGCGGTCCCCCTTGGAGATCCCAGTTGGGGGCAGGCTGGGGTCCTTTCTCGGAGCTTGGGAGACCCAGGTTTTTCCGGATGCCTGGGTCTCTCAGGTTCTGAGCAGGGGATATACGCTAGAATTCCTATCTGTCCCTTCTCATCATATTTTCCTCAAGTCTCGCATACCAAAGAACCCTTTAGTCAAACAAGCCTTCTTTGCGTCAATCAACAGTCTTCTGGCTCTGGAAGTTTTGGAAGTCGTGCCGATCCTGGAGAGAGGTTTAGGAGTCTATTCTCCTTTCTTTCTAGTCCCCAAACCTTCAGGTTCCTTCAGGACTATCTTAGACCTAAAGATTGTCAACAACCATCTCCGGTACCTCCACTTCAAGATGGAGACAGTGGAATCAGTCCTGCATTCGTTGGCAACAGGAATGTTTGTCACTTCTATAGACCTCAAGGACGCCTATTATCACGTTCCAGTCCATCGAGCTCACAGACGCTTTCTTCGATTTGCGGTCAACCAACATCATTACCAGTTTGCAGCACTGCCCTTCGGTCTTTCCACAGCTCCCAGAGTATTCACGAAGATTCTGGCTCCTGCTCTGGCTTGCTTGAGAAAACAGGGGATCAACATATTAGCCTATCTCGACGACTTACTAATCATGGCCCCAACTCTCGAGGACTCGATTCGTCACACAGAATCATCAGTCCAGTTCCTACAAAGCATAGGCTGGATTATAAACTTCTCAAAGAGCTATCTGTCCCCCTCTCAGAAGATAGAGTTCTTAGGTCTTCGCATCAACACGGCCACATCTCTAGTCCAATTGTCCCTAGACAGGATTTTCAAGATCAGATCTGCGGCCCGGTCCTTTCTAAAAAGGTCCATTTTGAGAGTGAAGGACTTTCAACATCTCCTGGGGCTAATGTCATCAGCCACCCAGATCCTTCCTTGGGCGAAGTTACACTCCCGTTCTCTCCAACACAACTTATTGTCCTGCTGGAATCCAGATCTTGGGAACCCCCTTCAAAGGATACCTCTTTTCAAGTCTGCCAGACAGGAGTTAAGATGGTGGCTCCTTATGGCCAATCTTCAAGCAGGAAGGTCATTGTCAGACGCCAGTCTTCAAGGATGGGGAGCACTCTGGAGATCCAAGTCAATCCAGGGTTCATGGTCAAGGAGGGAAGCCACTCTTCACATCAATATTCTGGAAACCAGAGCAATCAGGAAGGCTCTGATTCGCTTTCAGGAAAATCTCAAAGGCAAGAGTGTCCTGGTAAGGACAGACAACCTTCCCACAGCCATGTACATCAGGAACCTGGGAGGAACCAGGAGTCAGGCCTTACTCAGAGAAGTAAGACCCCTTCTCCTTTGGGCGGAAAAACACTTACTGCATCTGTCAGCCGCTCACATCTCGGGAAAAGACAACCTAACAGCAGATTTTCTCAGCAGAAACAAGCTGGACCAGGGAGAGTGGGCCCTAAATCCAGAAGTATTCAGCCTCCTCACAAGAAAATGGGACCTACCGGAGGTAGATCTGATGGCCTTAGACACAACTCCAAGACAGCAGCCTTCTACTCCAGATGGCGGGACCCTCTCTCCCTGGGCCAGGATGCTCTAACCTTCCCCTGGCACTTCAATCTGGTTTACATCTTCCCGCCGACTCCCCTTCTGCTACAAGTTCTGAAAAAGATCAAGGTAGACCGAGTGGAAGCCATTCTGATTGCTCCCAACTGGCCCAGGAGGGTATGGTTCTCTCTCCTAGTTCAGATGTCTGTGGACGACCCGATGGAGTTACCCCAGAGGAAAGACCTTCTACATCAGGGTCCCGTTTTTCACGACAACCTCTGACTCTTACGCCTAACGGCTTGGAGGCTGAGCGGGAATCACTAAGGAACCATGGCCTTTCGGATCCTGTAATTGATACTATCCTTCAGGGGAGAAAAGCCTCCACTTCAAAAGTTTATTGTAGAGTTTGGACCACCTTTTCGAAGTGGTGTAATGATAAGAGAATTTCTAAAGAAAGTATTAATGCGGCCTGCATCCTTAATTTTCTCCAGGATGGATTTCAGGGAGGTCTGAGACCAGCCTCTCTCAAGGTTCAACTTTCAGCATTATCAGCTATCCTGGCAAAACCTTTCGCGGAGCACCATCTTATCAAACGCTTTACCAAAGCTATTGTTAAAGTGAAACCTACGGTCAGGGAGATTGTAGCCCCTTGGGACCTAAATTTAGTTCTTCAGGTTCTCTCTCAGCCGGATAAATTTGAGCCACTTAATGACATTTCTCTTCAACTTCTGACCTTTAAGACTGTTTTCCTCACAGCCGTTACTTCAGCCAGGCGTGTTAATGAACTTCAAGCGCTATCCTGTGAGGCTCCATTTTTATCTATGCATCCGGACAAGGTTGTGCTTAGGGTCAAACCTTCTTTTAGACCCAAAGTGGTGACAGACTTTCATATTAACCAGGAGATTGTTCTTCCCTCCTTTTGCAACAATCCTGCTAACCCTAAGGAAGCTCGCCTGCATAACCTAGATCTGGTCCGTTGTATCTCCACCTATCTCCTAAGAACTAAGGACTTTAGATTATCAGACTCTCTTTTCATCTATTTTCAAGGTAGATTCAAGGGGAAAGCCGCCTCTAAGGCTTCCATTTCTAGGTGGATTAAGGCATGTATTCACAAATGCTACACAGACTCAGGACGCAGAGCACCCTCTAACCTTAAGGCACACTCAACTAGGGCCATGGCCGCGTCCTGGGCTAAGTGGGCTCAGGCTTCCCCACTGGACATTTGTAAAGCGGCCACCTGGTCTTCTATCTCCACCTTCATGAAGCATTATCATCTGGACGTCCAGGCTTCGGTAGATGCTGCTTTCGGCAGAAAAGTCCTGGAGGCGGTAGTCCAGCACTGAAGGGTAAGATGTTCCTTTTTTTTTCCCTCCCTTGTTTATTATCTTGGGTACTGCTTTTAAGTCCCATTACAAGAATGCCTTGAGAGGTACACAGAAGAAACATATAAATTTACTTACCGATATTTGGATTTCTTCTGTGTACCTCCAAGGCATACCCCCCCTACTAATCTATTTCTGTTAGTTGTTACAGCTGAGCCAAAAAAGAGTGACTGAAGGTAGCAAGCTGTTCCTGACTTTTAAAACCTTCGGTCATTGGTCCTACCCAGCTGGAGGGCGGAGACATCCCATTACAAGAATGCCTTGGAGGTACACAGAAGAAATCCAAATATCGGTAAGTAAATTTATATGTATATCATTAAGCTGAATCGGAGATATCAAGTCAAACGTCACCGTTCCAATCCAGATTCAATGTACTATAATACCACCTTAACCCTTTAAGTGCCTTGGAAATCAAACACATATATCCAGGTTCCAAACCATACCAAAGTGTGACCAACAGCTCAAGGCACATCACATCCTATATAATAATTCACTAGGATGTTTGTCAGAAGCCATCATGTGCAGTAGAGACTGCCCGAACGCACAGAATGCTGGGAACATTCTGTGCTTTCAGGCATTCTCTACAGTGCATGACTGTGTCAGTGGCAGGACGCAGAGCAGGGCCAGCCTCTTAACATCACCCGGACCTTTGCCTGTGTACACAGGCTTTTACACTAGTCAATCAATATAACAAATTGTTATATAGTAGCCCTCATTTGACAATCATATATTTCTTAAGATTTGATACAAAGTGTTTCTCAACAAAGAGACTCCATGTGAGTGACGAGAACAAAACATACACAGTCTCCCCGTCGAACCAATTATGTTGAAGGTATCCAAGGGGTTAAAATAAGAGAACCAATCAGGTTGGATATCTTCACATAAATAGATAAATGACAATATTAAATAATTTTGAGAACTTTACACTATATTAGGTATTAACACACTACTTCACAGTAAAGAATTGATTAAAATAATCAATTCCACATATTTGTGCAAAAATATATATAATTTATTAAAGTACAATATACTATATATATAAAAAGTGTAAGCAACAATTAAGTAAATGAGTGACTGGCAATTACAATAGATATACAGTAACTCAGACCACAATTATTACCATTAGGATTACCAGCAATTAAAGGGTTAACCACACATAGGTATATTCAGAGGTATTAGATGATAATAATTGCACTCAGCAGCATAGAAAAGGATAATTGATCCCTTGCGATTAATAAAATACAGTTGGCTGCAGTGTATATGAATACCTTCTGCCCCAGAAACTGTATAAACTATGATAATTGAGGTTTAAGGTATATTGTCAGATGAGTCAACTTTAATATGAAGCCAGGTCCTCTGACCATTCTCTTTGTACCATATATAATAATCAAATTTAGAGACTAACTGGAATAGAATCCCAGATTTAAATCACTATAATTTAATTATATACCGATTACAAATATTACATACCTTCCAAATAAAACAAATAAACTGCATTTAATGTAGTCAATAACAGATTATACCTGAAAATGCTTAGAATCAATTCAATAATATGTGTCTAGACAGTATATTAAACTTCATGCAACATATATCACAAATATGACTATAGCAATATTATGTAAAACCTATAGGGTACTTCAATGGTTAATTCACTTATTAAGATAGGGGCCACACCCATGATGGCAGCTTCTTTTGTCTAGTGAAAGTTTAAAAGAAACCTTCACTTTACAAAAGTTAGGCTAAGTACACACACAAAGAAATCCAAAGAAACACCACAAATAAATAGACCAATAGTGGTTAAAGGGTTAATAATTCAAAGAATTCCCCAGATCAAATACTAGCTATATAATCTTTCCAGAAACACAATATTCTAGAAATATTATAATCATATTAACTAATATATAAACCAAGCTATTTAACTATATTACACTTATCTGGCAAAATAAAACAATTTACCAATAAATGAATGAATTCTGCTTAATTTCAGAATTGCTAGCGCTAATCTAGCATATTATAATTGATCCCAAATGGTTGGCCAGTCCAATTAAAACAATTATAAGACAAATTAATTTTCTTCAAATAAGGAAGAGATAAATATTTGATTCTGAATTTTGCAGAATTATAGTAAGGAAAGATATAGTTACCAGTTCAATAAGTGTGAATTTCTTAGGATTTCTATGTCAGTCAGCAAGAATGTGAGCAGTAATGGAACCAGGAGCCAAGGGAAAAAAAAAATATAACCCAGCCAAGACTCAAGAGGAAAGACCCCTCTTCTTTCTCAACTTGCATATTTGTAATATGAAATTCCTCGTATCAAAATCTGCTCTGATTGGTTAAAGGACCATCTCATTATACAGTGATATCACCAGTATAACCTGATTGGATGCCCTTAATTCCTAATTTCCATGCATAATTTATGAAAAAAATTCTAAGCACTTAGTAATAACGCAGTATAGCCTGGAGATGTCGCTCTTACTCTACGTTAGAATTTTCCTTGATAATTTGAGAAATACTAGTAATGATATCTTGTCTAGCAAGGGAGAGATCATAAGTTTATCAGAAACCCTATAAACATGTCATTCTACCAGCCTTTCTCACGTAGGAGTACATCTTCTTCTAGACTTTTTGTCTCCAACTGGATATCCATCACCATAAAAGTCACCAAATATTTTCACTCCCATATTGAAGCAAAGAGGCCCATTGTCTATGTTACATGAGGTAATTTAAACACATTTTAAACACAGATTTTTAGAGAATTTGGTTTAAAAGAAAAATTAATAATTTCCTCCCCATTGTGGCAATGTCTTTGACACCCCCCCCCATGAAAAAATGGAGAAACATGAAAGCCTGACACTTAAATGGATAGTAATGTTTCAAAATAAAAGCAGCTGCAATTAGTATTCGGGCCATGGAGAGTGTTCTTTCAATACTGCCAGAGTCGTAGTTCAAGAGTAATTGAATGATAACGTATCCCCCTCCCACCCCTTTTAAGGATGTAACACTGCTCGCCTCAGAACAGAAAGGTGGTGTCCAGATGGCTTGCAGAGAGGGACAATCTTCAATTAGAATAAGGGGAAAAAACCTGTCACGGGGAGCAGGGTTTAAATTGTTCGAACAGTAAGAAGATTTCCCTCGCTGTGAGCTGCCTGGTCTTAAAGTGGATGTGTCACCTATGGACAACATCCCATAAATAGTTAGGTGACACATCCAATACCTTAAAACCGTTATTTATTTTTAATTTTAAGCTTCGATTTTGTTTAAATTTAACTTACAAAAGTCAGGGCTGCAGCCACTTCCGCATAGACTGCAGCCCTCTGCTCTCCTCCCTCCTCTGATGACGGAGGCTTCTGTCTGTAAGCTGGAGAGCTCTTATTGAATAGATATCGATCTCTACCGATGAGACCGCTCCAGCTTACAGACAGAAGCCTCTGTCATCGGAGTAGGGAGGAGAGCAGAGGCAGAGCTCTGTAACTGCAGAGAACCACAGTCATCTGGAAGTGGCTGCAGCACAGACTTTTGTAAGTTAAATTTAAACAATTTTGAAGCTTAAAAAATAAAATAAATAATGATTTTATAGTATTGGATGTGTCACCTAACTATTTATGGGATGTTGTCCATAGGTGTCACATCCACATTAAGACCAGATTCCACATCTGAGGGAAGGTGGCTTACACTAGTAAAAGGGGCGGGAGGGGGATACTTTATCATTCAATTACTCTTGAACTACAACTCTGACAGTATTGAAATAACACTCTCCATGGCCCAAATACTATGAGGATTAATTGGAGCTGCTTTTATTTTGAAACATTACTATCCCTTTAAACAGGAATTGGAAAAGCATAATACTATTAAATAATATACATTGGCATTCCCAGACTTAACCGCTATTTACAAATGATGAGGTACTTTGTGCGCAAAACCATGTATCCCATACTCTCGAAGTGTTAAATAAAATATTATTCTTTTTGTGATAGACATCTTATTTCAAACTACATACTCCATAAAAAGTAACTGCTCAATGTTAAATTACATGTCAATAACAAAATTATAACCGGATTTGGTAAATATCGGTCCTGAGTTGAAATGCAAGAGGTAACTGTAATAAAATAGAATGTATCTTCACTCAAGTCCTATAAATATCCATACATATACCAACTCAAAATAATTCACAAAACAACAAACCAAAATATGTATACAGAAAAACCATAGTAGAATCTAGATCTATCAAACTTCCAGATAATCCTTAAAGGTGCAGATGTTTTATTCAAAATTTATAACAGTTCAAATAATCAGGGAGTGAATTTATTGTGCTTTACTTCCTGATAGTTCTAACTGACAGGAAGTGACAGGCAGTTTCTATCACATTCTATGGAGAACTGTATGTCTCTGACTTTCCTCTCCATTAGAATCTAACAGAAAAACTAATTAGAATCTGTAATAACTCTGGAAATATAAATCTCTCGGCAGTGTGAATACCCTTATTTTACTCAGTAGGAAAATCCCTATAATATATTTTTTTCATAAAAGAAGTTCACTGCTCCTTTAAGGAAAAAAATTCTCACAGATAATCTATATTAAGGTGGTGTTAGAGTATACTTTGAATCCAGATTGGAATGCCAAGATTGGACTTGATGTCTCTGATTCGGATTTATGACGTGTATTGTTAAGCTTGTTACATTGATTAATTGATTGGTTCCTGAGGTTTTACATTTGAGAGAGTCAGCAGGATTCTTTGCCATGATGATTAAGCGTTGTAGATGAGGAAAAGAGGTATAGATCATTGGTCCTGTTTTTGTATCTTTCGAAAATGCAGAATGTTTTTATCAAATATGATTAATAGGTTTTGATAGGTGGTTTTAAAATTTACCACCTGTGAAGTGTTCATACAAGGTGCAGTATATTTGTTCAGTTATCTCTGGTGTAGGGCATAGTTGCTTTAGGCATCTGAAACCTACTAGAGCAAATAAATAACATGTTATAAGAGTGCAGAGGTGTGTTGAAGTAATAATACATTTAATATAATTATAAACAGAGCAAACTAATACTGGTGTCTTTCTCAAGAGTATAGCAGTTCAATAGTGGAGCAGCCCTTCGGGACTCAGGATAACATACATCTTTCTGAATTTCTTTTTAGGAGCTGACATACCTTACAAAGCAAGAAATACTACTGTAAGTATTCTGTTCCACTTTTTATTTATTTTTGTAATTGCTGCTTGGTTTCTTTAGATGTGCATTGCTTGGGAAAGGTATTTCATGAATGGAGAATATAACTGAGCTTTATAGGCCATTATCATGCTTAATGTTAAATGTACATTGAAACATTCTGTAGAAATGTACTTTTATTGATTTATATTTACAAATAAATGACGTACATATTTATAATTGTCCAGCGGTAGAAGCCCATTCTTGTGAGTCCGTTATAAAGCAAGTAGTAGAAAACAGAGCAAGTTGGCACCAAATATGAAAGGTGTCATGCACCTTTAAATATATATACTCTTGAGCAGTGCCTGTACACGTCTTTTGTGTAGGAGCCTTTATAATCCTGTATAATAATTCGCTAGGATGTTTGTCAGAAGCAGTCATGCACAGTAGAGACTGCCTGGGAGCACATAATTCTGGGAGCACAGAATTCTGGGAGCACAGAATGCTGGGAGGTGTAGAAATGCTGGGAGCACAGAATGCTGTGAGTTCTGTGCTGGGAGCATTCTGTGCTTTCGGGCAGTCTCTACAGTGCATGACTGCGTCAGCAGCAGGACGTAGAGCAGGACCGGCCTCTTAACCCTTTGAGTGCCAGAGGGGTATGCAACGCATACCCCTCTGGCACTCAAAGGGTTAACAGACCTTGGTGGCCCGTGTACACTGGCTTTTACACTAGTCTGGTTTTAAAAGGCAAATCTCATAAGCCTGCTGTGTTGTGCAGCCTATCTGTGGTTTCTCTCTGCTATTTTAGGGATCTGAAAAAACTATTCTAAAAAAATGGCTGTGAGGTAGTTCTAAAAAAAAATAGTGAAGGCGGAGACTGAAGTTTTGGGTTTCACTTGTGACTGCACTTCCTCCTCCTTTGACCCTCATGCAATGATTCCCAAACTTTCTTATGAATGCCTCTTTTTGGGTTTCATCCTTTCATCCATCCTTTTTATTGAAATAACTGTAATCTTCTTTATACTTTATATTAACTTTTTACTTAATTAGAAACATTTTAGAGACTTGGAGAAACCAGATCTATAATCGAATATACGGGTATCCTACTGAAATAACATTGCTACATGGCGACCCTCAAAAGGGCGACATCAGAATGTCTCCTGCATCAAAAGTTGCAGCGACATTAGAAGGTTGCCCACTTAAAGGTCACCATGTGGGTGATGTGTCAATGTGGCATTTGCTTCAGGCACATATTAACCCTTTGACTGCCTTGTTTAACCTCTTGATCTTCACCTTTGTGTAGTCTTCAGTTGTCCTGCTCATGCTCGTACATTCCACTGAGTATCTCTTAAGGGCAGTTGAGTGTCATTATACACCACAAATAGCTACACGGAGGTAATGAATTACTATCTGGACATCAGATATATTGCAGGGGAATTGTCTGGATCAGATGTCTATTTTAATATTAAAATCTGTTTAATCTGAACTAATTTTTGGAACATATTTAGGGAGATTCACTAAGCAATGCTTTACAAATCCCCTTGATCTTTACCTCCGTGTAGCTATTTGTGGTGTATAATAACACTCAACTGTCCTTAAAGGGATAGTAACACTTGGTATATAGTAAAATGTGTATTGTAAGTTTTATCCTCCTGCCTACAACAAGGGTAATCCCACTGCTGAGGTGATTTATTAAAAAGCTATAGCAGTTCAAATGCAAATTTTTTTTTTTTTTTTTGCAGTATCTTGATGGCCTGAAACTGTACAGTGGTGCTGTTGCTACACCATCCTATGCAAGTTTATGGGCAATTGACCAGATAATTCCATAGGATGATGTAGCAACAGTGCCACTGTACAAATACAGGCCATTGTGATACTGCACCTAAAAAAACTTCAAGTTTGAGCTGTAATAACTTTTGAATAAAAACCTTCCGGCAGTGGGAGTACCCTTGTTGTAATCCAGAGGATAAACCAGACAATAATTTTTAATAAATATTAAGTGTTACTATCCCTGTAAGAGATACTCCACAGAATGCATGAGCAGGACAACTGAAGACTACACGGAGGGAAAGATCAAGGGGTTAAACAAGGCATTCAGAGGGTTAATATATGCCTGGAGCAAATGCCAACACAGCGCCCACATGGAGACCTTTAAAGCGGAACTTTCAACATATATAAAGTCGCCCTCCAATAATTAAGCATATGGCGACTAGCTTCTTAATATTGTTAATATTTCACACAAGTACCAAGGTCTAAAGTAATCCTGTTTCTTCAGAGACTGGTGACCAAGCTTCTTACTTTAGAGCCGTCTGCACGCCTGCACTGTCAGTCCCTTCAGGTGCCTTAAAGGGATAGTAATGTTTCATAATAAAAGCAGCTCCAATTAATCATCATAGTATTTGGACTTTGGAGAGTGTTATTTCAATTGTCAGAGTTGTAGTTCAAGAGTAATTCAATGACAAAGTATCCCCCTCCCTCCCCTTTTACTGATGTAACTCTGTTCTGCCAGATCAGAAGGGAGGTGCCCAGGTAGATTGCAGAGAGGGACAATCTTCAATTAAGATAAGGGAAAAACCTGAAAAACTTGTCAAGGGGGGCAGGAATTTCATTGTTTTCATAGGAAGAAAATTGTCCCCTGCCGTTATCTGTCTAGTCTTACAACCAGATTCCACATCTGAGAAGAGATGGCTTACACTAGGTAAAAGGGGCGGGAGGGGAAACTTTGCTTGTGAATATCTCTCAAACAATAAAGGATTGAGAGACAAGACTTATATTGTTCTTCATGTTTTTTAATGCCAACAAAATAAAATAAAGATATAATGAAGTATTACTATCCCTTTAAGGCACAATGCAATGCCTCCTAGAGGAGACCAGGACGAACAGCGCAGGTGCGGAGACGTCTCTAAGCCAAGATGTCTGCATGCAAGCCTGGCTTCCGGTCTCTGAAGAATAAGGATTACTTCAGAACCGGGTACTTGTGTGAGATAATAACGCTATTAAGAAGCTAGTCGCCATATGTCTTATTATTGGAGGAGTACTTTATATATGGTGAAAGTTCTGCTTTCAGCAGGTGACATTCTGATGTCGCACTTTTAAGGGTCGCCACGTAGGCAACGATATTCCAATAGTAAACACAATATATACAAGCTTCCTGCCAAAAATACATATTTCACTAGTACAAACAAGGCAGACTGTGCTGTTCATAACCATTCCCTGTGCCAGGCTTTCACAAAGCCCTGAACACGATCACTTTTCAGAAATACTGAGACAGTAATATCACATAGCCATTTTGACTTTCACATTTCTGGATCACTGTGTGACTGCAATGCTACAAGGGTCAGTTTGCTAAAATCACCCCCAGAAAAGAGCTTGTAAGAAGACACTACAGGACAACATAACTCAGCTCCTTGGCAATTGGAAATTTTATCAGATTAATGTGTGTGTCCTAAGCCTCTAGGACATTCTTATTTTTGTTTATGCAAGATTATGGATGCAACACAAATTAGAGAATCAAAACTGGATTGAAATCACTGTATACATTACATGTTTTACCCATGTACTACTAAGTTCAGATTTGAATAAATAGAAAGCTAGCCATGGTTTGCAATAATAGCTGTATGTACACTTGTTGAAAGAGCAGGTGTAAAGGGAACTTGTCACAAACATGTTTGGTGATAGAGGAACAATTTTATTGGTTGTAAGGATAAGCAAATGTTTTTTACCTCCAACCTTTTTGTGGATGGACAGGTTTAATTTGAAATTAAATTTAAGAGGCTCTTGCGCAAAAGCAACACCACACACACACACCAACAGTGGATGGCATTACATTGTTAGGATTTTTAAAGATCCCTATTTATTGAACTAGATGGTAACACTTAAAAAAAGAAAAACACATTTTTAGGGCTCTTTAGGCTTATTAAAGCAAGGGTACTCCTACTGCTACTACTATCTCATCTAATGGGTTTTATTGCTCGAATTATCATTAATGTCAGATTGATCTAATTTATTTATTTATTTTTGCTTTTTTGTTTTTTTTTTGTTTATAAAAGCTGTATTGAAGATAAAAAGAGGTACATAATGGATAAAAAGAGGGAGGGAAGCAAATACAGGCAATATTCATCAATAATCATTAGTAGCACAACTCTCCAATTTGTCATATTGTATATTGACAGCACAATGCCAATTGAAAGGAATGGAAAGAAATCCAGACTAGCCTATGTACATTTAAGTACTTAAGAGCACCATTCGGCTAGTATATACGTAAATAAAAGTGAGCATAGTGTCTTAGGAGCCAGATACAGAAATCGACCTGTTCTGGAAAAGTAGCGAGATGCAGCTAAGAGAGGGGAAAGAGGAAAGGACTAAAGGAAGGTTATCAAGACAAGAAGGGGAGGAAGTCAGTACTAGTTCTCTGGCTCGGATCTGATCCTAGTTAGCACGAGATGGATCCAATGTAGGAGAAGCTGAAAGGTTCAGGGTAAGGAAAAAATCTTGCCATAGTGACCCAATCTCTGCGAATGTTAGCTTGGCAGAATCGGACTTAGTGGATAAATTCTCTAGAATAAATATAGTAGAGAGATGGGAAATCCAGTTTTGGGGGGAAGGAACTACTGGGGATTTACAAAGGGAGGGAGCACATCATTTAGCAGCAGAGAGGGGAAACCAGGGGGAAGACGCGATGCAGAAATACAGGCTTCCTATACCAGCGATTTTAGTAATTTATAATTCAGCTCCAGAGTCCGTACATTTATAGAGCTCTAGGCTGGGTATCGTTGGATCATCCACCAGTGCTCTTCAGATATAGATATGTTTAGATCATGTTCCCTGAGCCAACTGTTCGAAGAAGGTTTAGTCAGAATAGAAATCAAAATTTTATAAAGCACAGTCTCAAAAGTAGTCAGCGTCTGCAAACAAGTAGGACGCACCAAAGAAAAAGACAAATAACTCTGAATCTGTCTATATTGCCATATGTCACCTGAAGGGAGGTCCAATTTGGTCTGTAAGCTCTCAAAAGCGCTAAGATCACTCCTATGAGAGAGATGAACAATGAGCAGAGTTCCATTAATGCACTATCTGTGAAAGGCATCCCTGTGAAGTCCTAGAGGGAAATCCGGATTATCAATAAGTGAAGTCAAGAGAGAGGGACGGGAGGACCAAGAGGGGTAACGTAGCAGAGAGTCAAAGACTCTCCAAATCGAATGTCTAATGAGATTCGGGACAGAAAAGGGAGGACGTTTTGCTTGCAGTTACCAAGGTAAGCTATGAAGAGAGATCGGGGAAGACATATCCGACATAATAATTTTTGGTTTTACCATATAATAATGGCACTGTTTCTACTGCTGTCTATGAAGATCTGTATGTTGGTGACCAGAGCACCTCATAGACAGCAACAGTGTGACATAGAATGGTCACAATTAATCATGGTTGTGATGTAATAATAACTTTTCAGTAAAGCTTCTCCCAGCAGGGGGCTTGCCATTTAATGAGCAGCTCTGCAAAATAAACAATTATCATATTCATGGCATTTTGTAAAAAGAACGAGAAGCAAATCTCAAGTAATTCAACTCCACTGCTGGTTTATAGAATCTTGAAATTGTAGCCTATTTTTCCTTTGTGTCCTATCCACGGCAAGAAAAATGGGTTAACTCCGCCTTCCAGCTGATAGGACCAATCAAGTGAAGTTATAAAATGTGATACTGGAGGTATGAGATTCTGTTATGATTTGGTCCTACTAAGCTGGTAGACAGAAGTTTTTTAA
Source organism: Rhinophrynus dorsalis (assembly GCA_037306005.1). Lineage (NCBI taxonomy): Eukaryota > Metazoa > Chordata > Amphibia > Anura > Rhinophrynidae > Rhinophrynus > Rhinophrynus dorsalis. The sequence continues at coordinate 419,023,494 of CM074721.1, forward strand.
TCTCCTAGAGCACAACATTTATTTATTTTAAAAGTTCACTCTATGCATCCTGCCAGTGACTGCAGGATGCATTTCTATGAAGGCACTGCTCTGGTCCACATACCCTATGTTCAGGGTCGCATGGGACCAGTCTTAGTCTTCATAATGTTTTGAGCAAGTTAATATGTTACCTCTGCTCTCATGGCTACCCCTCCTATGTGTATACTGAAGCGGATCATCTGCGAGGCTCAGGAAAAGCTCCAGGTTAGGGAGCTTTTGGGTAGCGTTTATCAGTTACCACAGGAGCGTAAAACCGGAAGTGCCTCGTGCTAGACTATTGGACAGCATATAATCACCAGGGATCACATGTAAGTCCTTTCTATATTGTTTTATGATATTGTGTGCCAATATTGTTGAATCTCTATGCCCAGATAGCTACTTTCTCCTCTGTACTGGTTTGGCAATGTCTTCTTCCTCTAAGACTCCGCAAGTGGATAAGGCTAAACAGCCAGCTGACCCTCTGCCTTCTAAGGATGACAAGTCTTCTCCGAAGCTTAAATCATGCTCAGGATGTGATCATAAGCTTCCTGCATCAGACTCTGCAACATTATGTTCTGATTGCTTGAAAAAGGTAGCAGACTCTGAGATTCCATCCCAGTTCAATGACTTCCTGGGCTGGATGAGGTCTTCAATGCAAGAAACTTTCTCAGCAATGCAGGAGTCTGTTAGAAAGAGGCCAAGGGTTTTTCTGATCCGGATTAGGGACCATCTCATGCTCGGGACCAGGATGAGGAAGGCAGTTTAATGGATTTTGAATCAGCAGCCTCTTCGTGAATTAGTTGACAAGACTAGTTCATTTAGTTTGGACAAACTTGATGGCTTATTAAAAGCTATGAGGAAAACCCTTTGTCTCTCTGAAACCCAAAAAGAGTTAGACATTATGGATGCAGCTTTTCTGGGTCATAAAAGGTCCTCACCAGTCTTTCCAGTTCATCAATCCATTCATGATACTATAAAATCTGAATGGGGAGTTGGAGATAAGAGGTCAGTAGTTTCCAGACGTCTTCAGTGAATGTATCCGTTTGCTGAGGAAGATACAGCAACATGGACCATTCCTTCTAAGGTTGACATGGCAGTCGCCTATATATCTCGTAGAACTACCATTCTCTTGGAGGATGGAGCTACCTTAAGAGATAGAATGGAAAAAAGAGCGGATAGTGCACTTAAAAAGCAATTTGTGGCTATTGGTCAGAATTTTAAATCCGCCACAGCTATGGAATGCATTTTTCGCACACTCAGAATTTGGCTGACAGAAATTGAGGACAAGATAGAGTCATCAGTGTCAAGATCCAGACTTCTCAAAGAACTAGGTTCAATCAAAGTCACAGTGAATTTTTCATGTGATGCCTCGTTAGACCCATTAAGTTGCTTGCCAGGACATCTGCCCTTTCCGTCACAGCCAGGAGAGCCCTTAGGATCAGGGCATGGGAAGCAGATGCATCCTCAAAGAATCGATTAGTGTCTCTTCCTTTTCTGGGCAAGATGCTTATTGGGGATCAGTTAGAAGAAATCATCCACAAGTCATCGGGTGGCAGAAGTACCTTCCTGCCACAGGAAAGGCGAGGCCGTCCTTCCCCTGCGAGATCATCTGGTTTTAGGAAGCAGTCCCTTCGGGAAGCAAAAAGATACACCAGGGCGAGGATATGAGCAGATGAAAAAAGGTTCTGCTTAAAGCTCAAGAGCCGCTTCTGGGAAAGAGTTTACGAGGAAGTCTCAATTCCCAAGAAATCTGCAATGAGATAGAAAGGGCCCCATCTCCTCCTTCACTGGTGGGCAGGCTGAAGGAATTTCAACACATTTGGAGTACCAGCCAGTCCTACAGATGGGTATAACAGATAGTGGAGATGGGGTATCCGATAGAATTCAGAACTGTCCCAGAGTTTTCCAGATTCCACAGTTCTCACATTCAGAACAGGAAATTATGGCTGAAAACCAAGATCCTAATCCAGGATCTTCTAGCAGATCAGATCATAGAGGAGGTTCCCCTGAACCAGAGAGGATCTGGGATATACTCCACTCTCTTTCCAGTTCAGAAATCATCAGGCAGCTTAAGGTTAATACTGGATCTCAAATGGCTCAATGGGTTCATAAAGACTCAGAAATTCAAAATTTAAACTCCCTCATCAGTCCTCAAAGCCATACCACCTAAGGCTTTTCTGACGTCAATCAACTTGAAGGACACATACCACCGTATCCTGTTAAGGCCGTCTCACAGGAGTTTTCTGCAGTTTGTGATTTTTGGACACCACTATCAATACAGGGTTCTCCCGTTCGGGCTTGCCTCAGCTCCAAGGACTTTCACAAAAGTTTTAGCCCCAGCCATAGCGTCTTTAAGGTCAAGAGGGATCTGTCTGATTCCATATTTAGACGATATCCTACTCATAGAGGATTCAGAAGAAAAATCACGATAAAGCACAGAATACAGTCTGCAGTTTCTATCAAGCCTCGGATGGGTGATCAACCGGGAGAAAAGTCGGCTATCTCCATCCCAGAAATTGGAATTTTTTGGGAATACATTTCAATACCATTCAAGGGACCGCTTCCCTGTTGGTGGAAAGGCAGTCCAGACTGTCTCAAAAAATCCGAGACATAATATGCAAGAAGGAACTCTCGGCCAGAGAATTCTCCAGTCTGCTGGGCAACCTATCTTCAGCTGTACAGATAGTCCCATGGGCGAGGGCTCATATCAGGCAATCCCAACGCAATTTTTTGCAGCACTGGAAAAAGAATCCTTCGGATTTTTCCCCAAAAATTCCCATTAGACCATCCACAAGATGGGAACTGACCTGGTGGCTAAAGAAGACAAACCTCTTCAGGATCTGGACTGGCAAATTCTGACTACAGATGCCAGCAGGAAGAGATGAGGAGATGTTTACAATCAGAAGTCAGTCCAAGGCCTCTGGACTCCTCAGGAGTCAGCTCTTCACATCAACAGACTGGAGCTGGAAGCTGTATGGAGATGTCAGAAACTCCTAAAAAAGGACCTAGCAGGAAATGCAGTATGGATAAGGTCAGACAACGTGACAACTGTTGCCTACATTCTCAACCAGGGAGGAACAAGAAGTCCCCACCCCCAACAGTCTAGCTCTTAGAATCTTGTCCTGGGCAGAAAAGAACCTACTGGCCCTGTCTGCCTCTCACATATCGGGAAATCTGAATGTACATGCGGACTTCTTAAGCCGACTCACCCTGGATCAAGGGGGAATGGGCTCTGAAAAACAAGGTGTTCCAAGACATCCTCTTAAAGGGATAGTAATACTTAAAATGTAAAAAAAAAATATGTTGTAGGGTTTATCCCCCTGAGTAAAACAAGAGTACTCCCACTGCTGAAAGGTGTTTCATTCAAAAGTTATTAATTTTCAAAGTTGATTTTTTTAGGTGCAATATCACAGTGGCCTGAAATTGTACAGTGGTGCTGTTGCTACACGATCCTATGGACAGCTCTGGTCCCGGGACCATAAATCTCCATAGAATGGTGTAGCAACAGCGCCACTGTTCAATTTCAGGCCACTGTGATATTGCACCTAAAAAATTCAACTTTGAAAATTAATAACTTTTGATTGAAACACCTTTCAGCAGTGGGAGTACTCTTGTTTTACTCAGGGGGATAAACCCTACAACATATTTTTTTTACATTTTAAGTATTACTATCCCTTTAAGCCTGGGCAACCCAGAGATAGATCTGATGGCCTCAGACAAGAACACAAAGTGCCCTCTCTTCATATTCAGGTGGCGGAACAGCAGAGCACTGAGGCAGGATGCTCTAAAAATAAAATGGAACTTCTCACTAACATACATCTTCCCTCCCATTCCTCTATTACTAGAAGTAGTCAGGAAAATCAGGAAGGACAAAGCAAATGTCATTCTGATCACCCCGGCTTCGCCCAGAAAGGTTTGGTTTGCGGACCTAATAAGAATGTCCACTCAACCCCCAATATCTCTTCCGAGAATACCAGACCTTCTGTCTCAAGGTCCAGTACTTCATCTGAATCCAGCCTTTTTGAACTTGAAGGCATGGAGGTCGAGAGGCGATCTTTAAAGAATAAGGGAATATCTGAGGAAGTAGCCAATACTATTATTTCTGGAAGAAGGCAGTCTTCCTCAGATTTATTACAGGGTTTGGACCAATTTTAAGAAATGGTGTGTTCATCGGAATCTTACCAATTCAGAAATCTCAGTTTACAGAGTCCTGTATTTTCTTCAGGCATGTTTCAAAAAAGGTCTGAAAACCTCATCGCTAAAGGTTCAACTGTCAGTTCTGTCGGCAGTTCTCGCTACCCCTTTTGCTGATAGTAGCCAGTTTGAACCCATTGACTCTATCCCTCTGAAGAACCTGACTCTTAAGTCCAGTATTTCTTACTGCAATTACTTCTGCTAGAAGGGTCAGTGAGCTGCAGGCTTTTTCCTGCAGCCCTCCTTTAGGTCAAAAGTCACATCAGAATTCCATCTTAACCAAGAAGTAGTCCTTCCTTCTTTCTGTACAAATCCCCAGAACAATAAGGAAAAGGAATTACACAATTTGGACCTGCTCAGATGCATCTCTGTATATCTGGACAGGACTAAAGAGTTTGTTCATTTTTTGGGGGGAAAACAAAAGGCTCTGTGGCTCTTACTATCCCTTTAAATGAAAAAAAAAAGTTGATCTGCAATTACTTTTGAATGAAAAACATGCTGGTAGTGTGAGTACGTAAACATTTTTTTTAAACCCTCTAACTTATTTTCCCCTTTAAAAAAACAACACAGTTCAGGTTTACAGAATTCATAGTAACAGTCACTGATATTAGGCTGTTCTTTGTTCTCAAATGATCTGGTGTTTACTTTTCATGCAAAATGTATAGCTGGAATGTTGGACCATCTCTCAGTATTGAATGTCATATTTTTTTCTCCTTTTTATTTTGTAGAGCTTATAAAAGATTCAGTGAGCTAGCTCAGAAAGAATCCCGGAGCGACATCGAGTCAGTAAGGATCCCAAAGGAAAGGTTTCTGACTTTACCGGAATTGAAGGTGATGCCAATATCTTATATCTTATTAAATTCAGAGACAAGGATACCGAAAATTTTAAATGCTTTGGACCTCTCTATATACTAGTGAGTCCAAGGACCTTATACAAAATGAAGAAGAATAATTCTGGAGTAACCCAACTGCACCATAGGGGACAAATATAAGTTTCCGTTGATTTAAAAAGGAGATTTAAACACCTGTATGAGGCTTTCTCCCCCCTGTTGTAGTTTTATGTGCTGAAGAATTGCATAAGGCTCCTAATAGCCTAATTATGAGTAAGGAGTCAATTCCAGCCTATTTGGTTAGAGGGAAGCAGTGTGGGTCAAATGTCCATTGTTTTTATCAAACTCTTCAAAAAAATGGGAGATATTTTTCAACTCTTTTTTGGGACAAGTGGAGACAGTTGCTGTGTTCAGTTGTCTTTGTCTCAAAGAGATGGCAGCTGGGGTACATTTTCTGGGACTCATAGGGACAGACACTTCTGTTCATTATTGAACTCAGTGTCCCTGCTATTGACCACACATTAGTGCAGTGATGCTATGTTGGATCTTTTGCCGATGATGAAAGGTCTTTCACACAGGCTATTACCATCTCCTATGACTGCACAAAAGTCCAGCATGCAGCATCTTTACTGTGTTCCCTCAGGAATGCATTAAAGTTGTAGCAAAAAAAAAGGTCTGCTAGATGGCCTATGGGGGCTGCTAGCAGACCTTACACACTAGCAGAGTTGAAGGATATAATAGTATTCAGCTCGAGCTCCATTAAATGGTTGACTCATCAGCCATCAAACACACCTCGCCTGCATTCCAGGAGGAAGTGAAATGCAGCAGAGATGTGTGTCTAGATACATGGATGATGTGAAGTGTTGCAGGTGGCTGCCCCTGTTTAAGGCCTAAGTCTACTCTCTGATGTCATGAGCCACATGGTTCTTATATTTGTCAAATTCTATGCGTCTGTCTAACAGATGGCTGGATTAGATTGCAGATGATGTTTAATTTATCACTACCTTTTATCTGAAAAATTCTCATTGTAATTTATATGGGAAATTGGAAATACAACAGTGATGCCTTTATCACCTTGAATTCAGCCCAGACCATTTACAGACACTTTAAAGGAACAGTATTTCTATTAAGTAATAGAAATGCGGTAGCATGTGAAGGGGAGAAAATAATAAATCAGATCTGTGTCTTTGGCCACGCATTTGTTTCACATAGAATAATAAAGAACAGTTTAACAAGCTTCCTTTGTTGCTATGGCAAGTGGAAACATATTCCCTTTCAGTTTTTTCTGTTTGATGTTAGTTGCTCAAATTCTTCCTGACCTTCTTAGTTTATGCTGTTCCTTAAAATTTCCTTTAGAGCGGGGTCGGTGTTAGTCATTAGTGCCATGTTTAAAGGAAGAAAGGACTTAATAAAGAGGAAACCAGATGAATTTAGAGGCCTTGGAGACATTTAAAAATGGGGAAAATATCAAAAACTGTTATATGGTTTATTTAGATTTGCGAAGCCAATTAGTGTGAGAGATAGGCTTCATTTTTCTACATTTATTAGAATAATGTTTTTTCCATCTAGGAGAAACTCTCTCCCCCCCCCAACAACTTGATGGCAAAATACAGGAATCATAGAAACATACCGAAAGCACTTAGTCCCATCTCTCAAACCTTTATGGTTTGAGAGATGTAAGGCAAGAAAGACCTCCGCTCCCTCCCCCTTCTCATGCGTCCGCTGTATAGCGGACGTCATGAGATCTGGCTTCCAGCACCAGACGGCGGCTCTGCAGGAGCGCTGTCATCTAGATATCTCCGTATTATTACTTCATGGGTATGGTCTAAAACATGTGCCTGGCTTGCAAGCACATGTTGTAGACCATTCCTATGAAGTAATTATACGGAGATATCTAGATGTCAGAACTCCTGCAGAACCGCAGAAAGTCGGCCGACCGGATTCTGCCTCTGACAGCTTTACAGCTCATCAGGCAGAAGGGGGAGGGACTGGAGGACTGTCTTGCCTTACATCTCTCAAACCATAAAGGTTTGAGAGATGGGACTAAGTGCGTTCGGTATGTTTCTATGATTCCTGTATTTTGCCGTCAAGTTGTTGGGGGGGTGGTTACTATCCCTTTAAAGAGACTGTGTCTCCTAGTCAGAAAAAACATACAAAAGTAACACTGGGAAGCTTATCTCCGACATCCCTAAGTGGCCCAACAGATCTTAAAAATTAGGAGTTTTTTCTTTTTCATCTCTGTAGAGTTGTATTTTATAAGTGCTGCAGTCTGTGGTAACAGTCTGGGTAGGCTTTCTCCTGTTCTGTTATTTTTTGGAGTCTGTTAGCTAGGTTTGGCTGTGCAGTTGCTATCAGAGTTTGCTCTCCCGCCGTGGAGATTTCTGTGACAGAGTTGGTATGACCTCATGGTACTTGTGTCCCCAGTGGGCTAAACTGAGAAGAAGATTTTTGTACTACTTTGTGATAAATCCTTTTACCATAGGCACACAAGGCATCTCTTCTGGAGAAAACTCCTATGTTTGATCTCTTTACCACCTTGCATTCTTCGGTTTTCTGGAATGGTGGCTTTTTTTCTTGGCTCTCTTTTCTCTTCTTTTGACCTTCATCCTGGGCTTGGCATTGTTAAATGACAATTGAAAAAGGGTGGGGCTAAGGTAACAGTTAAGTGGAGCTGAGAGAGTGGCTGCCTCCAGAGACTTTTCTTAGTTTCCTGCCTCCTAAAAGGAAAAACATTTAACCGCATGGTCCCTGGCAGTAACCCCCTTCACTGATGGACTGCAGAGGACATGGCTGTTCACTTCATTACCTGTTTTACAATAGCTAGTAAGGACATGGACAAACACGTCTTTAGTAGCAAAGCAGTTACGCCTAAGATTATGTATTTTATTATCAGCCTTGTCCAATGAAGCAAGTCAGTTAATCATAATGGCTATTTTCCAGCTTTTGCCATGAAATATACAGATATTAAAGTGTATTTCTGTGTCCCAGTTATCACAGGAAAGCATGGCTGGTTTTACTATTTTGTATAGCAACAAAAATTGAATGAAATGGTACAGGACCAATCATGTGTGTTCTTTTCTACTGCTCACAGGCCAACCCATTCAACGACCGGATCTGCCATGTTTTCTCCACCTCAGACCAGGCTGATGGCAGCATGTCTTTTGAAGATTTTTTGGATATGCTGAGTGCCTTCAGTGAATCTGCTACCCTTGAAGTTAAATCCCATTATGCTTTTCGGATCTTTGGTAACTAATTATATATCTTTGGTAATCTTCCCTTATCTGCTAATGTGCAAGGATCTACACTGTAACACCTTTAGGACATTGCCTTTTTATCTTATGACATTCACACTTACACTGTACAGGCTAATTATGAGCTTGTATAGGCTTATGACCTGGTTATATTACAGCTTTGTTAGATAGGGGGAAATTCCACCTGGTGTCAAATTATGTCAATTTATGGTTTTCATACTGTAGTACCTTTACTGTCTATTGGAACTTTGTAAAGCAGAAGTGAAAAAGCTGTGAAATAGAAACCCTACACCTCTGTTTAAAATGAACAATTCTAAATTGCTTTTATTGATCCTAATTACCACAGCAGTAACATGCCTGTTTTTGAAAAACCAGCACTGATATCCTTGAGAGAGCATGATTGTGATACTCAATTCAGACAAAGGCGGCAGCATTGTAGTTATGGTAAAACAGATTATTCTGTTGATGCCCTTTGACAACTTTCAGATAGGAATACTTATTAAATCTTAGGAAGAGATCCTACATCTGACTTTAAGAGACATTTATGGTATGTAACTGACCTTGGTAAGTCCACTGGATGTTTAAATCAAAAAGAGGCTGCTTATTTTGATTTTATTTTCCTGTCTTTCGTTATCTGCCTAAAACACGCAAAATTCTTATACAACCAGTTGGTAGACTTTTTATTCCCTGAGTGAGGTATTGGTTCTCTGAATGAAAACTTGTCAGATTACGTGGACCAATACTTACAACCACATGTGTTTCAACTAGGGGTGCACCGAAATTTCGGTAGCCAAAACGTTTCGGCCGAAAATGGCATTTTCGGCAAAAAGCTGAAATAAAAAAAATGGCCGAAACGGGGAGCCGAAACAGGGGAAGCTCTCTCAGTGCTCCCTGAACTGCCAGAGCCTTGTTATGTTAAGTCAGTGTCCACAATTCTGCGCTATGCTACCAGAACGTTATAGTTACATAGCGATGGTTTTGCTCGTTATGTTCAGTCAGTGTCCTCGCTTCTGCAGCATGCTCTCAGAACGTGTTAATTCTCCACTTTAAAAGTTGCTATCTTCACTATACTACAAGTCCCATCATCCTTACCTTGCCTGGTGCCGAACATAGCTTTGTTTGAGTGCTAAACAGAGTTGTGAATGAACGCTGCCTCACTCTCTCTCTCTCCCCGCTCTGTATTCTGCTTGCAAAGCAGGGTAGGAAGCGGGACAGCGCTCATTCACAACTCTCTTTAGCACTTGAACAAAGCTATGTTTGGCACCAGGCAAGGTAAGGATGATGGGACTTGTAGTAAAGTGAAGATAGTTCTCCACTTTAAAAGTTGCTAACACATTCTGAGAGCATGCTGCAGAAGTGAGGGCACTGATTGAGCAAAACCATCGCTATGTAACTATAATGTTCTGGGAGCATAGCGCAGAAGTGAGGACACTGACAACATAACGAGGCTCTGACAAAACTTTGTCCAGAGAACTTTTCATAGATTGCAAGCCATTTATTTTGCAGAACACTGCATATTTAGTTTGATATTTTAATCCATACAGTGTTATGCTATATTGTAAATTTTAGAGTCAAATTATATTAAAGCAATGCACCCTGGGACTTGTAGACCTGTTTAGTGAGCAGTATTGGTAACCTTCAGCTCATGGAACTTTCACTTTGACTGTGCCATTGCACTTGCTCTACTATATTTTTTGTTTCTTTTGTTAGCCCAATAAACTAAAAAAAGTCCGTTTCGGTTTTCGGCCAAGTGCATCCTGACGTTTCGGTTTCGGTACAAAATTTTCATTTCGGTGCACCCCTAGTTTCAACTACCTATTTGAGGGACATTACACGTATATAAAAATAATGCAGCATGTGACTTGGGGTTCTGAGGACCTATGGTTAACAGTCAATGCTGTTTTACTTTATTCAAGTGTTCCACATGAGGAAGGTATGGTAGACATGAATGATATATATATATATATATTTTTTTTTTTAAAGACCATGAAAATGATTATTCAGAAGATCTTGAGGTGTTTCTGAATTGACATGATGCCTTCTTAACCAATTTTTTATTTTTTTGTGGTGCTTTCGGTCTCCAAAGACGTGGATCTGCAACGGGAGCAAAATGTATTTGTAGAATGGTGGGAGTAGTTCCATGACTTTGGAGATGGTACTCCACTTAGACTCTTTATTGTTTCCTTTTATAGATATAATGACAATGTAATTTTTATTCGATGTGGTGGACAGTCTTTTGTCAATTATATATCTTAATTCAAATAACTGTGGACTTAACCTTTTCAGTGCCAGAGGGGTATGCAACGCATTGCTCTCCAATGCTTTGTGTACGCCTCTGGCACTGAAAGGGTTAAATTCACATATACAATTAATATGAACACCGTTGTTTTATTTTTTTTTCTTTTCTTTTTTATCTTGCTTTGAATGCCAGAGGGGTACACAACACTTTGCAATGCGTTGCGTACCCCTCTGGCACTCAAAGGTTTAACTGGTGATCCTACGACAGCTACAGTTGGTAATATATTATGTGTGTATTGCATGCCTATAAACTGTTTGAGAAAAACAATTAGAAAGTCTAACTCTAGACTAGCAAAGATGCCCAAAAATACACAGTCATCCGGTCAGTCAACATCATCATCGTCGCTATTTAGAGGTCCAAGCCCCAATCAGCCACACACTAGTGTTAAGTAACCAGCATCAACAACACAGGTTATTAACATCTGCAACCTTAGCTATGATGAGTGCCTATGCTGCTGTTGCAAATGCAGCACCTAAGACACCTAGTAGTAGTAGAATTGCAGCAACATCTAGCCTTAGTATTAGTATCAGCCCTCAGGAACCATGTAGTCCATGAAGTCCACAGTAGATAGATACTCACAATCCAAAAGCTAAGCATGTTGCGATCTGTTGTTTGTGTAAAAAACATGTTAGCAGGGGGAAAGCAGGAGCACACCTAGGCACCTCCTCAGTGAGGTCCCACCTGAAGCACAACCACAGGTCTGACTGGAAGACACTTCATCTGACCTAGAGGTGCCACAACTAGCATAAAAGTTTCCGAGACTTTGGGGCACACAAGAAAAGTAGTGATTTTGATGTGCCAGAGTGTACCAGGATTTTGTTAATTTGATGTAACACCTATGACTCCTGCTGCAGAGGAATTGTTACAGGAGATGAAGAGTCATAGACTGCCCACACATGCTGCCTCCACCACCTCCTGTAGACATGTTGTTTAAGCAGTCAAGTTACAGGATTCTTCTGCCATGTATTGCCAACCCACACTTTCGGAGTTCTTGGGAAAGAGTAAAAACAAAAAACAGTCCCAAAGTATGATTGTGGAATGGCAAGGTTTCCAAGCTGTTGGTAGTGGACATGCTGCTGTATTCTTTTGTTGAAAACCAAGGATTTATAGAACTGATGTCATATGTAGCTCTTTGCTGGAATATGCCAAGCTGCAGTTATTTTTCCAGGATAGCTGTGTCAGAATTGTACAAGCAGGTGTTAGTGTGGTGGGCAGAGGGCTAGAAAGCTCATACGGCAAGAAAATCCACCTGACAGCAGATATATGAACAAATGGGCTTATGACTGTGACTGCTCACTGGGTTTCCCTCCTACCACCAGAAAGCAACACTACTAGCTTACAACATCAGGTGACAGCCAGTATTATTTTCTCAGGTTCTGGCATAATGATTGAAAGGCAACAGAAATGTAGCACATACCATCGGCAAGCCACTTTGTGCATGCAGAGTTTTGAGAGACTGTCGCACAAGACCATAGATGTACTAAGTAAACTAGAGCAGGTGATAGAGGAATGGTTTGTACCGCACTCCGTTGATAGCCGGTTTTGTGTCTGCTGATAATGGCTCCAACATAATAGCTGCATTTAGAATTGGTGATAGTGTTTCTGCCCTGCTTTGTTCATGTGGTAAATTTAGTTGTGACCAGATTCTGGCAAAATCCATAACCTTCAGAGATACTGAATATTGCTTGCAAAATGTGTGACTGTTTTAGCCGCCTCTACAGTACACACAACGCATTCTATTTCGTACAAGAATGTAAGAGCCTGCCCCATCGCCAGCTGAAAATAGAGGTCTCTACCAGGTGGAATTCCACAGTGTATATACAAGTGTGTGTAGAGCAGCATAAGGCCACTACTGAGTACACAATGCAGAATTGTAAGTCTTTGGAGGAAGTTTCTTTGTCACCTTTGCAATGGCAACTAATATGAGATGCATGTGAGCTGCTGAAACCTCTTGAGGAGGCAACCATGCTGTTTAGTTGCGTAGAGGCAGAAATTAACTAAATTCTTTCAGTGATATATTTATTGCCGAAAAAACGGAGGCACATGGCTGAAGAATCCTACCATAATGACAACACAGAGATGCACCAGCTGGTAAAGGACATGTTGGCGTGTTTTGAGCAAGATCCTCACATAGTGTCCATTAAAAGCACTGAGGAATATATTCTTGACACTTTGCTGAACCCCTGCTTTAAACAAGTTTCTGCCAAAATGTGATCAGTGTGCCACAACAAGGAATCAGGATGATCAACAGCATCTCTCTGATGAATCTGATTTTGTCAAGGAATATAGAGAAATGCTTATTGATCAAATGGAGGGTTGCATTGTGGCAGACGAGAGAGAGAAACTTAGGGCCCAAAAAAGCTATATATCATAGTGAAAAGGAAAGCAGTAAAGTGTTTACACCAGCAGGAGCAGCTACATCAACCACAACATCCTATCGCCATTCTGATCACAGGGCAAATCATGGGCTTCAGGTGTGGAAAATATCCAACATTGGTGGTGGTAGCGGCACATCTTTATGGGACTTGCTCCCTGAGTATGGGTGGGTAACTGAAACACAGCATAGCATACACAGAAAAGACTCCATGCCATAGAAAAACATGAATATCTAGAGCCAAACATGCCACCAGTGTGAAACCAATTTTGGAAATATGGTGACCATCAAAGATAGAAATCCTCAGTATCTCACTATATGAATAAATGTGTATTTGTATAATAATGAATTACTAGCCAACATAAAAACTACACAATATGATTGATATACCATTCTGAGTTTAACCCTTTCAGTGCCAGAGGAGTTTTGCAATGTGTTGCGCACCCCTCTGGCACTAAAGGGGTTAAACCACTTTGTGTTCTTGTTTTTAATCAAAATATCCAGTTTGCCTCCCTCTTATTGATCAACTCCAAGATGTTGCCTCCCCTCAAGGGCACCTTGTCACGGTTTTATTGAACACTCAGACAATTTGGTAGTATAAAATAGAAAAGCTTTATTAGGCAAGATAAAGCAAAACAAGGCCCTACACGGGTCCAAACTCTACAAGAATACAGTAAGATAGTATGACACAGGTCAGGGCATACAAATGCAATAATAATAATAAGGCTGTACCGGCCTTACCGAATACAGGGTAAGGCAGCCTAGTAACTAGTGCAACAAGGAATAGAGGATGCTCTACCGGCCTTACCGAATACCAGGTAAGGCAGCCTGGTAACTGGTGCAACAAGGAATAGAGGAGGCTCCACCGAATTCCGGGTAAAGCAGCCTAGTAACTAGTGCAACAAGGAATAGAGGATGCTCTACCGGCCTTACTGAATACCGGGTAAGGCAGCCTGGTAACTGGTGCAACAAGGAATAGAGGAGGCTCTACCGGCCTTACCGAATACCAGGTAAGGCAGCCTGGTAACTAGTGCAACAAGGAATAGAGGATTCTCTACCGGCCTTACCGAATACCGGGTAAGGCAGCCTGGTAACTGGGGCAACAAGGAATAGAGGAGGCTCTACCAGCCTTACCGAATACCGGGTAAGGCAGCCTGGTAACTGGTGCATCAAGGAATAGAGGAGGCTCTATCGGCCTTACCGAATACCGGGTAAGGCAGCCTGGTAACTGGGACAACAGTAGTGAATGAACTGACAAGTTGTAACACCGCTAGTGACCGGAGAGCACAGACTGGGAGGCATGTAACGGAGGCCACACTGAATCACAGGCTGAGAGTAGCGCCACCGGAGTCAACAGTAGTGAATGGACTGACAACGATATCGAGGGCAGCACAAAGAACGTTAGTCAGCCAAAGCCTGGATCTGTACACAGAGAGCAGTAGTCAGCCAAAGCCTGGGTCGGTACACAGAGAGCGGCAGTCAGCCAAAGCCTGGGTCGGTACACAGAGAGCGGTAGTAAGCCAAAGCCTGGGTCAGTACACAGAGAGCGGTAGTCAGCCAAAGCCTGGGTCTGTACACAGAGAGCGGTAGTCAGCCAAAGCCTGGGTCGGTACACAGAGAGCGGTAGTCAGCCAAAGCCTGGGTCGGTACACAGAGAGCGGTAGTCAGCCAAGCCTGGATCTGTACACAAAGAGCGGAACAGGAACAAGGTCAGACAAAACCGGATCATACACGGAACAGGAGCACAGAATAAACGTAAGGTCAGGAACACCACGAAAGGGCACCGGCCTAGTGACAGGAGGGCTTATATAAAGGCAAGCCCTGGGAGGGGCTAGCCAGCTAGAACCAATAAGAGGCCATCAAGACAAACCTGGAAGTAAGAATGTCGCATGGAATCACAGGCACCGTGATACACCTTCACTCTGTGCCCTGGAAAGTGCAACATTCATGGTTGCCTCCATGCCTCTCACTAATGTGTTTCGCTAATGCTTCTACCCTTTGTGTTCTGGGGACATATGTATTGTTTGGTCCCTTAGGCTTGGGAGTTGTGTTTTAAGGGCATCTGTTATTGGTAGTAAGGTATGTTCATTATTAACGCATATAAGTATTTTGTCAGTGGAGTGTATTTCTCAATCTGGGATTGTGGTGACGATCAAGCATTGGGGTTAAAGCTGATCCCAAGAGATGATTGGCTGCTTGATCTTTTTATATTTCTGGTTTGCGCATTGTTGTTTTTAGGGTTGCACCGATACTGGTATCGGTGCCAATACCGGCATTTGCAAATGCGGCCGATGCCAGCACCAAGACCCTGTGTCATGGTTGGTGCTGCAGAGAGGGAGCCCGGGGAGCTGCTCACAATGCTCCCTGGTCGCCTCTCTCCCTCCTGCAGCGTCGGTGCGTTTCCGTGGGTTACCATGGCAATGCTCAGACGCTGACCTCTGCCGGGGCTCGCGAGAGAACAGCGAGCACCCGGCAGAGGAGGGTAAGGCAGACAAAGGGGGATCAATACAGGCAAGATGAGGCATCAAGAGCGGGTGTTGAAGGAGGCAGAGAAGGGGGTCAAGAGGGAGAAAATCAGGCAAAAGGGACTAAGGGATTAAAAAAAAAAGAGGCAGAAGGAGGAAGGATCAGGAGACAAAAGGAGGGCAGCTGTCACGGTTTGTTAAGACTCTCAGACACAGAGTTAGGTAAAAACACAACTTTATTGAAAAGTTAAAGATAACCCTATTGGGTAGCATACACATATAACATAGCGATTTACAAAGTAGCATTAGTATAGGTACAATGAATGAGAAACAGGCTTTACCGGCCTTGCCAATACCGGGTAAGGCAACCTTAGGTGGCACAAGATGGACAAGGTTCTACCGGCCTTACCAATATACCGGGCAAGGCAGCCTGGAGGCTAGGACAACAAATGGTGTATGCTCTACCGGCCTTGCCAATATACTGGGCAAGGCAGCCTGGAGACTGGTACAGTGAATAGGATGGGCTCTACCGGCCTTGCCGATATACCGGGCAAGGCAGCCTGGAGACTGGTACAACGAATAGTGTAGGTTCTACCGGCCATTCCAATATACCGGGCAAGGCAGCCTTGAGACTGAGACAGCAAGGATGAGGCTTTACCGGCCTTTCCAATACCGGGTAAGGCAACCCAAAGTTGGAAACCAGAGGAATAGGTTCTACCGGCCTTACCAATATACCAGGCAAGGCAGCCTGGACTGCAGGACAGGATGGCAGCAGCTATGGCCTCGGTGACTGGCTAGGTGGATAGACCAGTCACCTAAGATGATTGACTGAGGCCCACAGGATAGTCAGTAGTGCTGAAGCAAACCAGTATAAGTGCAGCGGAGACACAGTCTCGACCGGTGCAGATAGATAATGCAACAAGCAGCCCGTAAATACAAGGAGTGAACCAGTACCCGCGTACTGGGGAAAACAACCAATCTACTGGTGCTGTCTAGGACTGAACAGCAACCGGTTACATGGAGCAAACCAGTACCCACGTACTGGAGTGACAGGAGGATCTCCGGAGCTGTCTAGGACTGAACAGCAACCGGTAACACGGAGCGAACCAGTACCCGCGTACTGGAGTAACACAACCAGCACCGGTGCTATAGATGACAATGAGCAACCGGTATATACGTGAAGCGAACCAGCACCCGCATACTGGAGTAACCCAGATCTCTACCAGTGGGACAGCACCCGGTAATGTGGAGCGAACTAGTACCCGCGTACTGGAGAAACCAAGATCTCTATCGGTGCACAGCAGCCAGTTGTCTGAGGAGCGAACCAGTACCCGCGTACTGGAATAACCAGGATCACTACCGGTGCAACAGCAGCCGGTTGGCAGTGGAGCGAACTAGTACCCGCATACTGGATTAACCAATATCTCTACCGGTGCAACGGCAGCCGGTTGTAAGTGGAGCGAACCAGTACCCACGTACTGGAATAACCAAGATCTCTACCGGTGCAACAGCAGCCGGTTGTATGTGGAGCGAACCAGTACCCGCGTACTGGAATAACCAAGATCTCTACCGGTGCAACAGCAGCCGGTTGTATGTGGAGCAAACCAGTAACCGCGTACTGGAGAGAGGAACAAGTGAATGAAAATGTCACCAGGGCGACTGAAGGAGACAAGCAGACTGCAGGCGATCCAGGAGCAGGAACCCAGATCTACAGATCTATGGGCAGTCAACCGGATCAGGAACGGTGGCAGGAACAGCAACCTCAACCGGATCCGGAACGGATGCAGGAACTGGGGAACTGGTGAGCAGGAACTCTGGCGATCACAGACGAGCAGGAACAGAGAAATGGCCCAGGAAGCTCAGGAACTCAATGCAAGTGCAAGCAGCATAGAGACAACACGAAAGGGCAACCAAAGGGTGCCCAAGCTCAGTCTAAATAGGCAATGCAGGGCGGGCTGAAGGCAGTCAGCCAATGGAGAGCCCCCTTCTGGTAACTGACAAAGAAAGGCAGCAATCATGGGCACTGTGATAGCGGCCAAGAAGAGGCAAAAGGAGGGGGGATCAGGAGCGAGAGAGAGGCAAAAGGGTGGGATCAAGAGTCAAGGAAGGGGAGAAAGAGGGATCAAAAGGGAGAGAAAAAGCCAAGGCAAAAGGAGGGGGCTCAAGAGGGGGAGAATGAAGCAAAAGGTGGGAATCAAGAGGGGGAGAAAGAGGCGAAAGGGGATAGTCAAGAGGTGGTGTGTGTGTGTGTATATATATTTAAAGTGCTCACCGATACCAATTACCGATACTTTTTTTGCGGTCATTTGCCAGTTTTCCAAGTACCTAAAGCATATTATATATATATAATATGCTTTAGGTACTTGGAAAACTGGCAAATGAGCACAAAAAAAGTATCGGTAATTGGTATCGGTGAGTACTTTAAATATATATACAAAAAGTATCGGTACTCGTACTCGGTCTTAAAAAAAAAAAAATTGGTATTGGTGCATCTCTAGTTGTTTTACATCTATGTTTAAGCGTTAAGCATAGTGCATAACTTGAAAGACCTATGTGGAGGTCTTGTTATTTTTGTCCCACCTCCGTGTTACATTTTTAATGCTTTACAATAAAAGCTTCTGTTTTTGAGAAGTCATCATTGTTCAGTTTGGTGTGCCGCTCTGAATCCTTCAAGATGGTTTCAGCATACCAAAGCTCAATATCTAAACTCTGGAAAAAAACAATGACATGTTCCTCTATGTTCTTCTTAAATGTCCACCAGCAAGCATTGAGACTGAACATATATTTTTTTTTTGTGAAGCTGGTTATATTGTAAATGACCACAGGACACCGCTCTCAAGCAACATAGTTGGGAGACTAACAGTCTTAAAATGAGCTAATATCTAATACCGTCTGAGTAAAAGGTAGCAGGGTGACAGGGAAAGCCAGGCCACAGGTAGTATTACCAGCAGCACAGAGGATGAGGAGGAGTGTGGAGGATTGCTACAATATACCACTGTGGGATTGCTATGAACACTGATTAATGTGTGGCAGTAATCTCAGAATAGCTTACATTAGACTCAAAGATGATAATGGCAATAATTGCTGTAAGAATCATGCTGAATATGTATACATATATATAGAGAGCTACATCAATCACACCAGACCAGTCCACCACCACCATACACATCTGCCACATTCATTGTGGATTGTAAGTAACCTTTTCTTTAATTTATTTTCTCATTATAAATAGCTATGCAGCATATCCACAGGCTTACCAAAAGGCTGAAAAAAAATGGGTGTATGCACTATGCAGGACTCAGGTTAGACAAACAGAAGCCTGAGACAAATGGATTTGTAGAACTTAGTATTGTTGATCACAAGCCCTAAAACAAACTGGTTTCTAGGCTTTGGGCTTGCCAAAAGCAAGCCCTGAGACAAAAACAAAATAAAATAAAAAATTATGCACTACTGCCACTGACTACTTTCTAGCATTTACTTCTGCTGTAATTGCTGCTGCTGAGTTGTCTAAGCAGCAGGACGTTTCAACCACTCTATTGGAACTGGGATCAGCAGCAGTGATATGAGGCAGGAGATGATGGTTCCACTTGCCACTAGCTCCAATGATGTGCCTGAGGCAGTAGCCGCACTGCAACTAGCCCCTAACACTTCACGTGTATCTAGAGAAAATACGTTTTCCTATAATTCTACTCCTTCTGCATCTTCTCCAAATTGTGCGTGTGTTTGAATACTACCTTTTCCCTTGAGAGCTGGAAGGAACTATGCAATGTGCACAATGTGCGTTAGGAATTAGAAAACACTGGGAAATAGGGAAGGATTAGAAACAATGGACACATCTGCACTCATATCAAACAAGTGGCACCACTGAAACAAAACAACTTGACTCTTAGGTCCGCAATGTCAAATCATCCCACCAGAAACCAAGAACTTCTGTCATTATGGACGTTTTCTGCTCTGCTAAGGACAAGTGACCACAAAAAGACTTAGTGATAATGATGAGTCCACTGGGCCACCAGCTTAGCGTATTCTGTAGAATGAAATATTCTCAGATGCTCCTTGATTCCCTGCTCCACACAATGTGCAGTGGGTGGACACAAACTGCCACATTCTCACATCTATAAAATCACTATCAGATGGTTGGGGAGGTAATGCTGGCAGAGGTGGTACACTAGAAAAAGAGGAGATAGAGGATTCTGAGGGTGCCAGGGAGGGGACAATTGTACGCACACATACCCTAGCACAAGAAGTTGATGACGAGGCAGGTGTTTTGCATGCTATCAAATGTTCAGGCTCAGAATCAGCAGTAGAATGAATTGGTGATAAGTGAAACCTTTCCTGGTCCTGCATCATTACTGAGGAATCCAGTCCCTTGGTGGTCTGTGGTACACTAGCCTGCTCATCATAATCCTGCTGCTGAAACAGATGAATATCTTACCCTAAGCAGAAGGGTATCCCAGACATGGGCCCTTGCTTCCATGTGCATAGAGGGACTCGGCTGCACCACACCAACGAGGCCCACATAGGCCAAAACGTAAGCCTGTGGTTTTGCTGACGTTTTGCTTGACATTTCAGAGCTGGACTGTCTGAAGGTAGGTCCAGTCTGATATGGATATGGAAACTTCTTCTCTGCAATGCCACTGGGTAGTGAAAATGTGACTTGTAGCACCACTGAGAGACTACCATGCCTTAGAACAAGACACTTTATATTGTTTGTGCTTGATGAGTCCTTATCACATTTGTTTGTTGGTGGTCTCCGTAAGTATCCCAGGCATGAGCTCTTGCTTCCATGTGCCTAGAGAGACTCAGCTGCACCACACCAATGAGGCCTACATAGGCCAAAATGTATATCTGTGGTTTTACTGTCTCTCTCACGTGGAGAGAATTTGCCTGACATTTCGGAGCTAGGTATGACTAGTCTGATATGGATATGGAAACGTCCTGTCTGCAGTGGCACATGGGAGTGAAATTGTGACTTGTAGAGGCTACCATGCCTAGAACAAGACACTTTATCTTGTTTGTTCTCGATGGGTGCTCGTCACATTTTTTTGTTAGAGGTCTCCCTAATAAAAAACAGGCCTAAAATTGCCACTTTTACTTTATTTTGAATAGGGTTGCACCGATACCGATACTGGTATTGGTATCTGTGCCGATACCAACATTTGCGTGAGTACTCGTACTCGAGCAAATGCGGCCGATGCCAGCACCGATACCCTGTGTCAGGGTCGGTGCTGCAGAGAGGGAGCCCGGGGAGCGGCTCACAAGGCTCCCTGGTCGCCTCTCTCCCTCCTAGAGTGTCGGAGCGTTGCTGCGGGTTACCATGGCAACGGTCCGACACTGACCTCTGCCGGGGCTGGCGAGAGAACAGCGAGCACCCGGCAGAGGAGGCTAAGAAGGCAAAGAGATGGCAAGATGTGGGACATCCAAAGCGGATGGTGAAAGAGGCAGAGAGGGGGGTCAAGAGGGAGAAAAAGAGGCAAAAGGGACTAAGGGAGAAAAAAAAAACAGGCAAGGAGGAAGGATCAGGAGACAAAAAGAGGGGGGCCAAGAAGAGGCAAAAGGAGGGGGGATCAGGAGGGAGAAAGAGGCAAAAGGGTGGGATCAAGAGTCAAGGAGGGGGATCAAAAGGGAGAGAAAAACCCAAGGCAAAAGGAGGGAGCTCAAGAGGGGGAGAATGAAGCAAAAGGTGGGAATCAAGAGGGGGAGAAAGAGGCAAAAGGGGAGAGTCAAGAGGTGGTGTCTGTGTGTGTGTTTGTGTATATATATAATATGTATGTACTCACCAATACCAATTACCTATACTTTTTTTATATTTAGTATGTTGAAAACTGGCAAATGACTGCAAAAAAAGTATCGGCAATTGGTATCGGTGAGTACTTGAAAAAAGTATCGGTACTCGTACTCGGTCCTAAAAAATTGTATCTGTGCATCTCTAATTTTGAAAGGTTTGAAAGATTTTAGAACTCAAATAAAAAAAAATTTAAAAAAATGGTGTCTAGTACATACAATTTTATTTGATTTTGCCCCCTTGCGTTGTTTTGGTGATCGTTTCCTTTTAATGGTACGTTCAAAGGTTTGTTTGTTAAGACTCTCAGACACAGAGTTAGGTAAAAACACAACTTTATTGAAAAGTTAAAGATAACCCTATTGGGTAGCATACACATATAACATAGCGATTTACAAAGTAGCATTAGTATAGGTACAATGAATGAGAAACAGGCTTTACCGGCCTTGCCAATACCGGGTAAGGCAACCTTAGGTGGCACAAGATGGACAAGGTTCTACCGGCCTTACCAATATACCGGGCAAGGCAGCCTGGAGGCTAGGACAACAAATGGTGTATGCTCTACCGGCCTTGCCAATATACTGGGCAAGGCAGCCTGGAGACTGGTACAGTGAATAGGATGGGCTCTACCGGCCTTGCCGATATACCGGGCAAGGCAGCCTGGAGACTGGTACAACGAATAGTGTAGGTTCTACCGGCCATTCCAATATACCGGGCAAGGCAGCCTTGAGACTGAGACAGCAAGGATGAGGCTTTACCGGCCTTTCCAATACCGGGTAAGGCAACCCAAAGTTGGAAACCAGAGGAATAGGTTCTACCGGCCTTACCAATATACCAGGCAAGGCAGCCTGGACTGCAGGACAGGATGGCAGCAGCTATGGCCTCGGTGACTGGCTAGGTGGATAGACCAGTCACCTAAGATGATTGACTGAGGCCCACAGGATAGTCAGTAGTGCTGAAGCAAACCAGTATAAGTGCAGCGGAGACACAGTCTCGACCGGTGCAGATAGATAATGCAACAAGCAGCCCGTAAATACAAGGAGTGAACCAGTACCCGCGTACTGGGGAAAACAACCAATCTACTGGTGCTGTCTAGGACTGAACAGCAACCGGTTACATGGAGCAAACCAGTACCCACGTACTGGAGTGACAGGAGGATCTCCGGAGCTGTCTAGGACTGAACAGCAACCGGTAACACGGAGCGAACCAGTACCCGCGTACTGGAGTAACACAACCAGCACCGGTGCTATAGATGACAATGAGCAACCGGTATATACGTGAAGCGAACCAGCACCCGCATACTGGAGTAACCCAGATCTCTACCAGTGGGACAGCACCCGGTAATGTGGAGCGAACTAGTACCCGCGTACTGGAGAAACCAAGATCTCTATCGGTGCACAGCAGCCAGTTGTCTGAGGAGCGAACCAGTACCCGCGTACTGGAATAACCAGGATCACTACCGGTGCAACAGCAGCCGGTTGGCAGTGGAGCGAACTAGTACCCGCATACTGGATTAACCAATATCTCTACCGGTGCAACGGCAGCCGGTTGTAAGTGGAGCGAACCAGTACCCACGTACTGGAATAACCAAGATCTCTACCGGTGCAACAGCAGCCGGTTGTATGTGGAGCGAACCAGTACCCGCGTACTGGAATAACCAAGATCTCTACCGGTGCAACACTAGCCGGTTGTATGTGGAGCAAACCAGTAACCGCGTACTGGAGAGAGGAACAAGTGAATGAAAATGTCACCAGGGCGACTGAAGGAGACAAGCAGACTGCAGGCGATCCAGGAGCAGGAACCCAGATCTACAGATCTATGGGCAGTCAACCGGATCAGGAACGGTGGCAGGAACAGCAACCTCAACCGGATCCGGAACGGATGCAGGAACTGGGGAACTGGTGAGCAGGAACTCTGGCGATCACAGACGAGCAGGAACAGAGAAATGGCCCAGGAAGCTCAGGAACTCAATGCAAGTGCAAGCAGCATAGAGACAACACGAAAGGGCAACCAAAGGGTGCCCAAGCTCAGTCTAAATAGGCAATGCAGGGCGGGCTGAAGGCAGTCAGCCAATGGAGAGCCCCCTTCTGGTAACTGACAAAGAAAGGCAGCAATCATGGGCACTGTGATAGCGGCCAAGAAGAGGCAAAAGGAGGGGGGATCAGGAGCGAGAGAGAGGCAAAAGGGTGGGATCAAGAGTCAAGGAAGGGGAGAAAGAGGGATCAAAAGGGAGAGAAAAAGCCAAGGCAAAAGGAGGGGGCTCAAGAGGGGGAGAATGAAGCAAAAGGTGGGAATCAAGAGGGGGAGAAAGAGGCGAAAGGGGATAGTCAAGAGGTGGTGTGTGTGTGTGTGTGTATATATATTTAAAGTGCTCACCGATACCAATTACCGATACTTTTTTTGCGGTCATTTGCCAGTTTTCCAAGTACCTAAAGCATATTATATATATATAATATGCTTTAGGTACTTGGAAAACTGGCAAATGAGCACAAAAAAAGTATCGGTAATTGGTATCGGTGAGTACTTTAAATATATATACAAAAAGTATCGGTACTCGTACTCGGTCTTAAAAAAAAAAAAATTGGTATTGGTGCATCTCTAGTTGTTTTACATCTATGTTTAAGCGTTAAGCATAGTGCATAACTTGAAAGACCTATGTGGAGGTCTTGTTATTTTTGTTCCACCTCCGTGTTACATTTTTAATGCTTTACAATAAAAGCTTCTGTTTTTGAGAAGTCATCATTGTTCAGTTTGGTGTGCCGCTCTGAATCCTTCAAGATGGTTTCAGCATACCAAAGCTCAATATCTAAACTCTGGAAAAAAACAATGACATGTTCCTCTATGTTCTTCTTAATTGTCCACCAGCAAGCATTGAGACTGAACATATATTTTTTTTTTGTGAAGCTGGTTATATTGTAAATGACCACAGGACACCGCTCTCAAGCAACATAGTTGGGAGACTAACAGTCTTAAAATGAGCTAATATCTAATACCGTCTGAGTAAAAGGTAGCAGGGTGACAGGGAAAGCCAGGCCACAGGTAGTATTACCAGCAGCACAGAGGATGAGGAGGAGTGTGGAGGATTGCTACAATATACCACTGTGGGATTGCTATGAACACTGATTAATGTGTGGCAGTAATCTCAGAATAGCTTACATTAGACTCAAAGATGATAATGGCAATAATTGCTGTAAGAATCATGCTGAATATGTATACATATATATAGAGAGCTACATCAATCACACCAGACCAGTCCACCACCACCATACACATCTGCCACATTCATTGTGGATTGTAAGTAACCTTTTCTTTAATTTATTTTCTCATTATAAATAGCTATGCAGCATATCCACAGGCTTACCAAAAGGCTGAAAAAAAATGGGTGTATGCACTATGCAGGACTCAGGTTAGACAAACAGAAGCCTGAGACAAATGGATTTGTAGAACTTAGTATTGTTGATCACAAGCCCTAAAACAAACTGGTTTCTAGGCTTTGGGCTTGCCAAAAGCAAGCCCTGAGACAAAAACAAAATAAAATAAAAAATTATGCACTACTGCCACTGACTACTTTCTAGCATTTACTTCTGCTGTAATTGCTGCTGCTGAGTTGTCTAAGCAGCAGGACGTTTCAACCACTCTATGGGAACTGGGATCAGCAGCAGTGATATGAGGCAGGAGATGATGGTTCCACTTGCCACTAGCTCCAATGATGTGCCTGAGGCAGTAGCCGCACTGCAACTAGCCCCTAACACTTCACGTGTATCTAGAGAAAATACGTTTTCCTATAATTCTACTCCTTCTGCATCTTCTCCAAATTGTGCGTGTGTTTGAATACTACCTTTTCCCTTGAGAGCTGGAAGGAACTATGCAATGTGCACAATGTGCGTTAGGAATTAGAAAACACTGGGAAATAGGGAAGGATTAGAAACAATGGACACATCTGCACTCATATCAAACAAGTGGCACCACTGAAACAAAACAACTTGACTCTTAGGTCCGCAATGTCAAATCATCCCACCAGAAACCAAGAACTTCTGTCATTATGGACGTTTTCTGCTCTGCTAAGGACAAGTGACCACAAAAAGACTTAGTGATAATGATGAGTCCACTGGGCCACCAGCTTAGCGTATTCTGTAGAATGAAATATTCTCAGATGCTCCTTGATTCCCTGCTCCACACAATGTGCAGTGGGTGGACACAAACTGCCACATTCTCACATCTATAAAATCACTATCAGATGGTTGGGGAGGTAATGCTGGCAGAGGTGGTACACTAGAAAAAGAGGAGATAGAGGATTCTGAGGGTGCCAGGGAGGGGACAATTGTACGCACACATACCCTAGCACAAGAAGTTGATGACGAGGCAGGTGTTTTGCATGCTATCAAATGTTCAGGCTCAGAATCAGCAGTAGAATGAATTGGTGATAAGTGAAACCTTTCCTGGTCCTGCATCATTACTGAGGAATCCAGTCCCTTGGTGGTCTGTGGTACACTAGCCTGCTCATCATAATCCTGCTGCTGAAACAGATGAATATCTTACCCTAAGCAGAAGGGTATCCCAGACATGGGCCCTTGCTTCCATGTGCATAGAGGGACTCGGCTGCACCACACCAACGAGGCCCACATAGGCCAAAACGTAAGCCTGTGGTTTTGCTGACGTTTTGCTTGACATTTCAGAGCTGGACTGTCTGAAGGTAGGTCCAGTCTGATATGGATATGGAAACTTCTTCTCTGCAATGCCACTGGGTAGTGAAAATGTGACTTGTAGCACCACTGAGAGACTACCATGCCTTAGAACAAGACACTTTATATTGTTTGTGCTTGATGAGTCCTTATCACATTTGTTTGTTGGTGGTCTCCGTAAGTATCCCAGGCATGAGCTCTTGCTTCCATGTGCCTAGAGAGACTCAGCTGCACCACACCAATGAGGCCTACATAGGCCAAAATGTATATCTGTGGTTTTACTGTCTCTCTCACGTGGAGAGAATTTGCCTGACATTTCGGAGCTAGGTATGACTAGTCTGATATGGATATGGAAACGTCCTGTCTGCAGTGGCACATGGGAGTGAAATTGTGACTTGTAGAGGCTACCATGCCTAGAACAAGACACTTTATCTTGTTTGTTCTCGATGGGTGCTCGTCACATTTTTTTGTTAGAGGTCTCCCTAATAAAAAACAGGCCTAAAATTGCCACTTTTACTTTATTTTGAATAGGGTTGCACCGATACCGATACTGGTATTGGTATCTGTGCCGATACCAACATTTGCGTGAGTACTCGTACTCGAGCAAATGCGGCCGATGCCAGCACCGATACCCTGTGTCAGGGTCGGTGCTGCAGAGAGGGAGCCCGGGGAGCGGCTCACAAGGCTCCCTGGTCGCCTCTCTCCCTCCTAGAGTGTCGGAGCGTTGCTGCGGGTTACCATGGCAACGGTCCGACACTGACCTCTGCCGGGGCTGGCGAGAGAACAGCGAGCACCCGGCAGAGGAGGCTAAGAAGGCAAAGAGATGGCAAGATGTGGGACATCCAAAGCGGATGGTGAAAGAGGCAGAGAGGGGGGTCAAGAGGGAGAAAAAGAGGCAAAAGGGACTAAGGGAGAAAAAAAAAACAGGCAAGGAGGAAGGATCAGGAGACAAAAAGAGGGGGGCCAAGAAGAGGCAAAAGGAGGGGGGATCAGGAGGGAGAAAGAGGCAAAAGGGTGGGATCAAGAGTCAAGGAGGGGGATCAAAAGGGAGAGAAAAACCCAAGGCAAAAGGAGGGAGCTCAAGAGGGGGAGAATGAAGCAAAAGGTGGGAATCAAGAGGGGGAGAAAGAGGCAAAAGGGGAGAGTCAAGAGGTGGTGTCTGTGTGTGTGTTTGTGTATATATATAATATGTATGTACTCACCAATACCAATTACCTATACTTTTTTTATATTTAGTATGTTGAAAACTGGCAAATGACTGCAAAAAAAGTATCGGCAATTGGTATCGGTGAGTACTTGAAAAAAGTATCGGTACTCGTACTCGGTCCTAAAAAATTGTATCTGTGCATCTCTAATTTTGAAAGGTTTGAAAGATTTTAGAACTCAAATAAAAAAAAATTAAAAAAAATGGTGTCTAGTACATACAATTTTATTTGATTTTGCCCCCTTGCGTTGTTTTGGTGATCGTTTCCTTTTAATGGTACGTTCAAAGGTTTGTTTGTTAAGACTCTCAGACACAGAGTTAGGTAAAAACACAACTTTATTGAAAAGTTAAAGATAACCCTATTGGGTAGCATACACATATAACATAGCGATTTACAAAGTAGCATTAGTATAGGTACAATGAATGAGAAACAGGCTTTACCGGCCTTGCCAATACCGGGTAAGGCAACCTTAGGTGGCACAAGATGGACAAGGTTCTACCGGCCTTACCAATATACCGGGCAAGGCAGCCTGGAGGCTAGGACAACAAATGGTGTATGCTCTACCGGCCTTGCCAATATACTGGGCAAGGCAGCCTGGAGACTGGTACAGTGAATAGGATGGGCTCTACCGGCCTTGCCGATATACCGGGCAAGGCAGCCTGGAGACTGGTACAACGAATAGTGTAGGTTCTACCGGCCATTCCAATATACCGGGCAAGGCAGCCTTGAGACTGAGACAGCAAGGATGAGGCTTTACCGGCCTTTCCAATACCGGGTAAGGCAACCCAAAGTTGGAAACCAGAGGAATAGGTTCTACCGGCCTTACCAATATACCAGGCAAGGCAGCCTGGACTGCAGGACAGGATGGCAGCAGCTATGGCCTCGGTGACTGGCTAGGTGGATAGACCAGTCACCTAAGATGATTGACTGAGGCCCACAGGATAGTCAGTAGTGCTGAAGCAAACCAGTATAAGTGCAGCGGAGACACAGTCTCGACCGGTGCAGATAGATAATGCAACAAGCAGCCCGTAAATACAAGGAGTGAACCAGTACCCGCGTACTGGGGAAAACAACCAATCTACTGGTGCTGTCTAGGACTGAACAGCAACCGGTTACATGGAGCAAACCAGTACCCACGTACTGGAGTGACAGGAGGATCTCCGGAGCTGTCTAGGACTGAACAGCAACCGGTAACACGGAGCGAACCAGTACCCGCGTACTGGAGTAACACAACCAGCACCGGTGCTATAGATGACAATGAGCAACCGGTATATACGTGAAGCGAACCAGCACCCGCATACTGGAGTAACCCAGATCTCTACCAGTGGGACAGCACCCGGTAATGTGGAGCGAACTAGTACCCGCGTACTGGAGAAACCAAGATCTCTATCGGTGCACAGCAGCCAGTTGTCTGAGGAGCGAACCAGTACCCGCGTACTGGAATAACCAGGATCACTACCGGTGCAACAGCAGCCGGTTGGCAGTGGAGCGAACTAGTACCCGCATACTGGATTAACCAATATCTCTACCGGTGCAACGGCAGCCGGTTGTAAGTGGAGCGAACCAGTACCCACGTACTGGAATAACCAAGATCTCTACCGGTGCAACAGCAGCCGGTTGTATGTGGAGCGAACCAGTACCCGCGTACTGGAATAACCAAGATCTCTACCGGTGCAACAGCAGCCGGTTGTATGTGGAGCAAACCAGTAACCGCGTACTGGAGAGAGGAACAAGTGAATGAAAATGTCACCAGGGCGACTGAAGGAGACAAGCAGACTGCAGGCGATCCAGGAGCAGGAACCCAGATCTACAGATCTATGGGCAGTCAACCGGATCAGGAACGGTGGCAGGAACAGCAACCTCAACCGGATCCGGAACGGATGCAGGAACTGGGGAACTGGTGAGCAGGAACTCTGGCGATCACAGACGAGCAGGAACAGAGAAATGGCCCAGGAAGCTCAGGAACTCAATGCAAGTGCAAGCAGCATAGAGACAACACGAAAGGGCAACCAAAGGGTGCCCAAGCTCAGTCTAAATAGGCAATGCAGGGCGGGCTGAAGGCAGTCAGCCAATGGAGAGCCCCCTTCTGGTAACTGACAAAGAAAGGCAGCAATCATGGGCACTGTGATAGCGGCCAAGAAGAGGCAAAAGGAGGGGGGATCAGGAGCGAGAGAGAGGCAAAAGGGTGGGATCAAGAGTCAAGGAAGGGGAGAAAGAGGGATCAAAAGGGAGAGAAAAAGCCAAGGCAAAAGGAGGGGGCTCAAGAGGGGGAGAATGAAGCAAAAGGTGGGAATCAAGAGGGGGAGAAAGAGGCGAAAGGGGATAGTCAAGAGGTGGTGTGTGTGTGTGTATATATATTTAAAGTGCTCACCGATACCAATTACCGATACTTTTTTTGCGGTCATTTGCCAGTTTTCCAAGTACCTAAAGCATATTATATATATATAATATGCTTTAGGTACTTGGAAAACTGGCAAATGAGCACAAAAAAAGTATCGGTAATTGGTATCGGTGAGTACTTTAAATATATATACAAAAAGTATCGGTACTCGTACTCGGTCTTAAAAAAAAAAAAATTGGTATTGGTGCATCTCTAGTTGTTTTACATCTATGTTTAAGCGTTAAGCATAGTGCATAACTTGAAAGACCTATGTGGAGGTCTTGTTATTTTTGTCCCACCTCCGTGTTACATTTTTAATGCTTTACAATAAAAGCTTCTGTTTTTGAGAAGTCATCATTGTTCAGTTTGGTGTGCCGCTCTGAATCCTTCAAGATGGTTTCAGCATACCAAAGCTCAATATCTAAACTCTGGAAAAAAACAATGACATGTTCCTCTATGTTCTTCTTAATTGTCCACCAGCAAGCATTGAGACTGAACATATATTTTTTTTTTGTGAAGCTGGTTATATTGTAAATGACCACAGGACACCGCTCTCAAGCAACATAGTTGGGAGACTAACAGTCTTAAAATGAGCTAATATCTAATACCGTCTGAGTAAAAGGTAGCAGGGTGACAGGGAAAGCCAGGCCACAGGTAGTATTACCAGCAGCACAGAGGATGAGGAGGAGTGTGGAGGATTGCTACAATATACCACTGTGGGATTGCTATGAACACTGATTAATGTGTGGCAGTAATCTCAGAATAGCTTACATTAGACTCAAAGATGATAATGGCAATAATTGCTGTAAGAATCATGCTGAATATGTATACATATATATAGAGAGCTACATCAATCACACCAGACCAGTCCACCACCACCATACACATCTGCCACATTCATTGTGGATTGTAAGTAACCTTTTCTTTAATTTATTTTCTCATTATAAATAGCTATGCAGCATATCCACAGGCTTACCAAAAGGCTGAAAAAAAATGGGTGTATGCACTATGCAGGACTCAGGTTAGACAAACAGAAGCCTGAGACAAATGGATTTGTAGAACTTAGTATTGTTGATCACAAGCCCTAAAACAAACTGGTTTCTAGGCTTTGGGCTTGCCAAAAGCAAGCCCTGAGACAAAAACAAAATAAAATAAAAAATTATGCACTACTGCCACTGACTACTTTCTAGCATTTACTTCTGCTGTAATTGCTGCTGCTGAGTTGTCTAAGCAGCAGGACGTTTCAACCACTCTATTGGAACTGGGATCAGCAGCAGTGATATGAGGCAGGAGATGATGGTTCCACTTGCCACTAGCTCCAATGATGTGCCTGAGGCAGTAGCCGCACTGCAACTAGCCCCTAACACTTCACGTGTATCTAGAGAAAATACGTTTTCCTATAATTCTACTCCTTCTGCATCTTCTCCAAATTGTGCGTGTGTTTGAATACTACCTTTTCCCTTGAGAGCTGGAAGGAACTATGCAATGTGCACAATGTGCATTAGGAATTAGAAAACACTGGGAAATAGGGAAGGATTAGAAACAATGGACACATCTGCACTCATATCAAACAAGTGGCACCACTGAAACAAAACAACTTGACTCTTAGGTCCGCAATGTCAAATCATCCCACCAGAAACCAAGAACTTCTGTCATTATGGACGTTTTCTGCTCTGCTAAGGACAAGTGACCACAAAAAGACTTAGTGATAATGATGAGTCCACTGGGCCACCAGCTTAGCGTATTCTGTAGAATGAAATATTCTCAGATGCTCCTTGATTCCCTGCTCCACACAATGTGCAGTGGGTGGACACAAACTGCCACATTCTCACATCTATAAAATCACTATCAGATGGTTGGGGAGGTAATGCTGGCAGAGGTGGTACACTAGAAAAAGAGGAGATAGAGGATTCTGAGGGTGCCAGGGAGGGGACAATTGTACGCACACATACCCTAGCACAAGAAGTTGATGACGAGGCAGGTGTTTTGCATGCTATCAAATGTTCAGGCTCAGAATCAGCAGTAGAATGAATTGGTGATAAGTGAAACCTTTCCTGGTCCTGCATCATTACTGAGGAATCCAGTCCCTTGGTGGTCTGTGGTACACTAGCCTGCTCATCATAATCCTGCTGCTGAAACAGATGAATATCTTACCCTAAGCAGAAGGGTATCCCAGACATGGGCCCTTGCTTCCATGTGCATAGAGGGACTCGGCTGCACCACACCAACGAGGCCCACATAGGCCAAAACGTAAGCCTGTGGTTTTGCTGACGTTTTGCTTGACATTTCAGAGCTGGACTGTCTGAAGGTAGGTCCAGTCTGATATGGATATGGAAACTTCTTCTCTGCAATGCCACTGGGTAGTGAAAATGTGACTTGTAGCACCACTGAGAGACTACCATGCCTTAGAACAAGACACTTTATATTGTTTGTGCTTGATGAGTCCTTATCACATTTGTTTGTTGGTGGTCTCCGTAAGTATCCCAGGCATGAGCTCTTGCTTCCATGTGCCTAGAGAGACTCAGCTGCACCACACCAATGAGGCCTACATAGGCCAAAATGTATATCTGTGGTTTTACTGTCTCTCTCACGTGGAGAGAATTTGCCTGACATTTCGGAGCTAGGTATGACTAGTCTGATATGGATATGGAAACGTCCTGTCTGCAGTGGCACATGGGAGTGAAATTGTGACTTGTAGAGGCTACCATGCCTAGAACAAGACACTTTATCTTGTTTGTTCTCGATGGGTGCTCGTCACATTTTTTTGTTAGAGGTCTCCCTAATAAAAAACAGGCCTAAAATTGCCACTTTTACTTTATTTTGAATAGGGTTGCACCGATACCGATACTGGTATTGGTATCTGTGCCGATACCAACATTTGCGTGAGTACTCGTACTCGAGCAAATGCGGCCGATGCCAGCACCGATACCCTGTGTCAGGGTCGGTGCTGCAGAGAGGGAGCCCGGGGAGCGGCTCACAAGGCTCCCTGGTCGCCTCTCTCCCTCCTAGAGTGTCGGAGCGTTGCTGCGGGTTACCATGGCAACGGTCCGACACTGTCCTCTGCCGGGGCTGGCGAGAGAACAGCGAGCACCCGGCAGAGGAGGCTAAGAAGGCAAAGAGATGGCAAGATGTGGGACATCCAAAGCGGATGGTGAAAGAGGCAGAGAGGGGGGTCAAGAGGGAGAAAAAGAGGCAAAAGGGACTAAGGGAGAAAAAAAAAACAGGCAAGGAGGAAGGATCAGGAGACAAAAAGAGGGGGGCCAAGAAGAGGCAAAAGGAGGGGGGATCAGGAGGGAGAAAGAGGCAAAAGGGTGGGATCAAGAGTCAAGGAGGGGGATCAAAAGGGAGAGAAAAACCCAAGGCAAAAGGAGGGAGCTCAAGAGGGGGAGAATGAAGCAAAAGGTGGGAATCAAGAGGGGGAGAAAGAGGCAAAAGGGGAGAGTCAAGAGGTGGTGTCTGTGTGTGTGTTTGTGTATATATATAATATGTATGTACTCACCAATACCAATTACCTATACTTTTTTTATATTTAGTATGTTGAAAACTGGCAAATGACTGCAAAAAAAGTATCGGCAATTGGTATCGGTGAGTACTTGAAAAAAGTATCGGTACTCGTACTCGGTCCTAAAAAATTGTATCTGTGCATCTCTAATTTTGAAAGGTTTGAAAGATTTTAGAACTCAAATAAAAAAAAATTAAAAAAAATGGTGTCTAGTACATACAATTTTATTTGATTTTGCCCCCTTGCGTTGTTTTGGTGATCGTTTCCTTTTAATGGTACGTTCAAAGGTTAATAGGCTAATGGTAATGGTAAAGTCCCGATTAATCTCTGTTAAAGGGATAGTAATACTTCATTTTAACTTTATTTTATTTTGTAGGCATTAAAAAAACATGAAGAATGATATAAGTCTTATCTCTGAAACCTTTATGGTTTAAGAGATATTCACAAACAAAGTATCCCCCCCCTGTTCAACCAGATCAGAAGGGAGATGCCCAGGTAGACTGCAGAGAGGGACAATCTTCAATTAAGATAATGGAAAAAGCTGAAAAACTTGTCAAGGGGGGAAGGGCTTTCATTGTTTTCATACAAAGAAAATTGTCCCCTTCTGTTATCTGTCCTGTCATACAACCAGACTCACATCTGAGAAGAGATGGCTTACACTAGGAAAAAGGGGCGGGGAGGGGAACTTTGCTTGTGAATATCTCATAAACCATAAAGGTTTGAGAGATAAGACTTATATCATTCTTCATGTTTTTTTAATGCCTACAAAATAAAATAAAGTTAAAACGAAGTATTACTATCCCTTTAAAGTAAAACTTTATATTATAGTGAAGGGTAAATATGCAATACATTGGGGGAGATCCACTAAGATGGGATAAAAAATGATAAAGCAAAGATGACTTCTCTAGTGATACACTCCTCCAATTTGTATGGAGTCTATGCACTAAGAATTCTCAAGTGGTAGAGATTTTAGTGCATAGGCTCCATAGAAAAACATAGGAACTATAGAAGTGATATCACTGGAGAAGTCTTGTTCTCTTTATCACCTCTTTCTCAGTCCTTATTGCATACCCCCCCCCCTGTTATTTTTTATTCCGTACTATGATTATGTATAAAACAATAGCCTCTATTGAACTGAGTGCACTGTGGAAAATCAGAACCTATGTATCTCTACAGATTTTGATGGTGATGGCGCCTTGAACGAATCTGATTTAGAACAACTGGTGAATAAACTGACAGGAGACAAAGAAGACACCAAACTAAGCAGCAGTGAAATGAGGCAGCTTATTGCAAACGTGAGTTAAAAATGTCAGTGTAATGTACAGGCATTGATATTACCAAGACAACTAGAAGTTTACTCCAAAAATACATTGTCTTACGTTAGACTTTCAAGCCCTTGAACATTAGAGCAGTCTCCAATGTTTTGCAAGGAAATGTTTTAGCAACCTCTCTAGCAGTTGGCATTATGAAAAATGTTATTTGCCCATATAGCTCATTTGGCATGCTTCAGAATTTCTTATAGTGCAACTGGTTGCAGTGACAAGTCATGAAAATGTTTTGGTTTTTCCCTTACTGGACAAGCTATGTCAATGTCTGTCAACAGCTACAGAAGCCTGTAGAAAGTTCTTGGTGGTTACAGCATGATATTTTAAGACTATGTTGATGCAGTTCACATTGCAGTTGACAGACGGACCTCTGTACACTCTGCATCTGATATGTTCTCCTTTGCAGTGCACCGGAGGATCCTCCAGTATTCAAGGGGTTGAAACCCCATTTAAATCCGTATGAATTGTTATTTGATCCCTGTGGTGCAGTTGTTATGCTCCAGAATAACTCTTTTTAGCATTTTATACATAAGAGCCATGGAATTGTGAAGCTGTACAAGTAAACATAAGAATATAAAATTATAGTTAAACTGGCAACTATACAGTGATTACCAGTTTTGTTTTGTCTCTCCCTTATTGGACAAGTTAATTGAGTGACTGTCAAAAGCTACAGAGCCTGTAGATCTTTGGTAGATGCAGTAGGATACTAAATACTATGCTACTGTGATTCACAGTACAGTGCCCCGTCAGTCCCTTTCATCTGATGTATTCAGTGTGACTGTCTCATTATAGCAGTCATGTTGACTTCTCAGTACATTTGCAGTTTTTAAATTCTTATTTCCTTCACTCACAGATCTTGGAAGAATCCGATATTGATAAAGATGGCACTATCAACCATTCAGAATTTCAGCATGTTATTTCCAGATCTCCTGACTTTGTCAGGTATGTATGTCACTATTGCATGGCTATCCATTGCCATGTTAATGTATAAGCTAGTGATAAACAGTTTGTGACTGTTATTAGACATTTACAAGGTTTCCTTTACAAATGTGGTTCCATTATTTTTCTTTGAAATAGGGCTTCCAAATATCACAGGGAAAAAGTAGTGAATTTGACAAAGACTGGATTATTGATATCCATTCAAATCCTTCTTTAATAGTGGTTTAATAAAAACTATTTTGGAAGCCCTACTGAAGAAACATTAAAGCATAACAAGAAATGGGGCTGTAAATTAAAATATGTTGTTCTTCAAGTTAGCATATGTAAACATTCTTCAACTGCTAGTGGTATTCCTAAATCCAGTCTTGGATCTAGTCTTTAATTATAAATTACACAAATACAGGAGCACAAGGTAATGGTTAGATTCTAGTGCTCTAGAATCAAAAGGCATAAAAGTATATGACATAAGTTTCTTTAGTAGATTCTAGTTTCCCTTTGAGAGTTTATAATGAGCATGTATTGCTTTATCACAAAACTACAGAGGCCTGTAAATGCTGGCCTTTTGAGCTTGTAATAATCATGATCTGATTATAAAAATGTGTTTGCATCAGTGTCTTTATCTTTACTATGAAGTACCTGCTATCCCATGGGGCCTGGTTTACCACAGGCCTAATTGGGGCAATTCAAGAAATAGCATGCTGGAGGTCCAGCCCTAGGCCTTTTGACTGAATCAAGGTTAATGTTATAAAATCTTGCTTTCTAGCTCCTTCAAGATTGTGCTATGATGGACCTGTGTCTGCAACCAACCTAATAAAAATATCAACTATGAATACCTCTTATTGATCCTATGCAGTCAACACATGGAGCAGAGCTGTGTAAATCATAAATGAAGAGAATAATCACTACTGAGAATCCATGTCACTACTGCATCTGTCACAAGTGACGTCATTTCTTCTAATGTTACTTTCCATTCTATGTTTTATTTGTATTTTTAGAAATTCTAAATTATATTTTAGAGCTGCAGATTGGCCAGACAACTGAGTGTGGTCTCTCGCAATGAAAAGCGCCAAGGGCCTTATGCAGAAAGCAAAATAAGAGCTATTTTGGATCATACCAACAAAAACTCCCCAAGTTTCCATTGATATAAATGTGGCTTTTAACCCCTTCATTTCTAAATGGGTTTCCCATGCATTCCCCCAGTGTTACAGTTGGTTTTCTCCACAATAACTCATCAACAGCTGCCTTTACACAGCAATAAGTGCAATGAAGTTTCAGTTTCAGTTTTAGATTATCACTTACTAGAATAATGTTTAAGGATTCCAAAAGTCTGTTCATTTTAAGTGTTCAGCCAACGACACTCCAACTGTTGTAAAACTGAAACTCCCATCATCTTCATCTGGCTAATGGCTAGCTAGGGATGCTAGCAGTTGTAGTGCATCAGATAATGACTACTGCATTTCTTTTTAATCTTAAAGTATTTTTCTATTAAAAAATATGATTTAATTATTTTAGATCAGTTTCTTTTTGCAGATCACTTATGACATCTTGTTATATTAAATATGTCTTTTTTGTGTAGAAATTGTTATTTTTGATTTTGTAATTGATCCATACTGCATACCTTTCCCTTGCGCCTACTCTTGAAAAAGTGTTTATAAGAAATATTTTAAAGGAGACCTGTCATCTTGAATTCAAGCTTGGATAATTGTAGAAAATAGAATTCAGTGTCAGAGGTCTACCCATTGTGGATACCAAATTATAAATCTAACATGTATGTAGATAACATAACAGGTGAGATGCACGAAGGTGTGATAAAGAGGTGATAAAGTGTAAAAGACTTCAGACTCCAGTGATATCGCTTCTCCAGTTCTTATGTTATTCTATGGAGCCAGTTCACTAAGATTTCTCCAGCTTTGGACATCTTAGTGCATAGGCCCTATAGAAAAAAATAGGAACTGGAGAAGTTAACTCCTTTTTATCACGCCTTGGTGCATAAACCCCATAATGTACAAGTAAAAATAAAAGATGAAGATATATATATATATATATATATATATATATATATATATATAATCATTATCATCACCACAAGTCAATAGAGATATAAAATGTTCTTTCAAGGTCCAAGCTGTTTTTTAAGGTTCTGCTTCTGTGCGACAGGTTGACTTGCCCATTCCTCAATCTTTACAACTTCAATACAAAAACTAAAAGAACAAAGCACAGACAAGCACACATGATCTAAGCACATAAGTGGAAACAATCTCCTATATCAGACCACTTAAGCATCCATAGGGTTCCTGCTCACATGGTTGTTTGATACTGGTGATTGATTCTACATGTGCTCTTCGATTATGTGAGCTTGTCTGTGCTTTGTTTTTTATATTTGGAAAAAGTCCTTCAACACTGCCAATACTTCATGTTCGCCAAATGATAAATAATATATTGAACACATTGTCACTTATTTCTGAAAGTGAGCTTTCTTGGAATACCACTGTATACTAATAAAGATCTTTGTGCAGCGCATAGATTAGCATATGCTATGCTCTGAAAGGAGCTTTTAACTATTTAGAAAAAAGTATTAATATCTCATAAGCTATGGGTAGTCAATCATTGGAACTCCAGCTGTTGTGGATGACCACATCCGGTTGTAGTACCCAACAATCAACTGTTTCTGTCCTAAATAAAGTATCCCTTGGTTTCTTGGCTGAACAGTGGAGCTCAACCAGGGTCCGTGGCAATTTGGTACTCTGTGGACATCAGGTTACGGTACTATATTTTCTAAGAAGGTTGACAAAAATGTAAA
Source organism: Rhinophrynus dorsalis (assembly GCA_037306005.1). Taxonomy (NCBI): domain Eukaryota; kingdom Metazoa; phylum Chordata; class Amphibia; order Anura; family Rhinophrynidae; genus Rhinophrynus; species Rhinophrynus dorsalis. The sequence goes on from CM074721.1 coordinate 419,061,540, forward strand.
TGTTGATTTTAAAATATAGTGGCTATCAATTATATAAATTATATGTAAATTTAATTGTTTTCTCCGGCCTAAAATCCAGTCTTATTTGAGCTCTGAGGTTTGGACATTCCTGCCTTTTCTGTGGCTCGCAATACCATAGCAATATTGAGGTGATTGTCCAGGATTGTCTGTAAATGGGCTGGAAAAATAATGCCCTTTCTGACTAAGAGTGGTGGTTACTAATCTCAGTGAAGTAACCAAATTTACCTTGTCTCATTGCAAACAGCACAAACAAAATTAAATGCTCTCTGAATAGGCTAATTTACACATACATTAAAAGGTTAAGATTATATTTCAGGGTTTTAAATGAATAAGTATTGTTTATATTACAGATTCTAACAAAGTACATGATATTTAAAGTTTTAAATACACAATTTAATTTTTAAGTTTAGTGGACCTTTAAGTTATCACTGTCCAGCTTCATGTCGCTGTTGCCTCTCATTGGCCAAGATATGCTATAATATGTTTTTTCTTTGTTTATAAAAAACAACACAAATGCATGTTTGTTGCATGTTTTATAACTAAAACATGGTGGTAAGGTAAGCATACTATGGTCATAAAATGTGACTACAACCTCTACTTTATCCCTTTCAGTCCCTTTGTGTACCATTCTGAAACTCAAAGCATTAATACAGCAGTGTAGAGAAACAATTTGTTAAGCCCTAATGTCCCTGTGATATGTGAGGTTACAGGCAGGACATCTGAATGGACTTTTCTGGCAAAAGAAGATTGAATTTTGCTTCCACTTTGGTAGGCTCTTTTTTGTAGTCCATAGGTATATAGTAGTACAGTAATGTAATATTGCTTATAGTATTGTCATGTAAGTATATTGTAACGTTTTTTTAAGACACTCAGACCAGCAGGTAAAATAAAACACAGTTTTATTTAAAAAAAAAAAAAAAAAAAAAAAAAAATGAGTAAAGAACACCCTCTACAGGCAACAATAATAATAGCGATCAAAGACTGAGATGCTATCACAGGATAAGTATACAGAAGCAAAAGTATCAAATATACAATCTCAGGATAGGTACACAGTAGCGAGGATACTCAATGGTTAAATACAATGCTCAGTCAGTCTCTGTTGTGGTGTTTGGCACACCCAAGATGGTGATCAGGCAGCTATTAGTGAAAGTTCTTAAAGCTGGAATGCTGCAGCCAGTACTGAATATTGGTAGAAACTGCAGAGAAGTTGCATTGAATAGCCCCGACGGGCATAGCAACGGAGACAACTTAATCTGCAAGTGCTTGAGTCCATAGCCCCCACGGGCGTAACAACGGAGACTGCTACAATGCAAGAGCTTGCCAATAGCCCCTACGGGCGTAATAATGGAGACCAACTGCACAGGAGGGACTTGAGCCAATAGCCCCCACGGGCGTATACCGGAGACAGCCTGCAAGAGCTTGAGCCAGTAGCCCCACGGGCGTAACAACGGAGACTGCTATAATGCAAGAGATAGCCAATAGACCCCACGGGCATACTAACGGAGACCACTCTGTGCTGCAAGTATATGAGCCAATAGCCCTCCCGGGCGTATTAACGGAGACCACTCTGTGTTGCAAGTATATGAGCCAATAGCCAGCACGGGCATATACCGGAGACAACCTGCCAGAGCCAATAGCGCCACTACCGGGCGCGGTAACGTATACCGACTACTCTGCTGATGGAAGGATGAGCCGCCGTCTAGATCAGGCTTGTAAGGCGGCCGGCTCTGCAGAAGCAGCGACCAAACCGTATAGGCTCAGCAAGTTACATGAAGGCTCAGATAACGAAATGGCAGCACTGAAAGGGTTAAGCAGCTCAAGGATCGAAGGCTCAGCAGTCGTGGAAAGTGCTCTGCAAGTGTCAGGGAAGGCTCGGCAACGGAGGCACAGCTCTGCAAAAGATAACGGAGACTCAGCACTGGGGGCACAACTCTGCAGGAGTACAGAGGCAAACGATCAGCCCGGTAAGTGGGCTCAGCGGAAGTCAGAATGTCGCCACGGCGACACTAGCAGCAGGAAGCAGGAACAAGCAGGTCACTGGAACAAGCCGGTTCAGGTCACGGAGCAGGAAGTCAGCCAGGCCGGATCGGTACATGGAGGTGGTTCTCAGACAAGCCAGATCAGTCACGAGCAGGAACGTCAGCCAGGCCGGGTCGGTACATGGAGGTGGTCCTCAGACAAGCCAGATCAGTCACGAGCAGGAACGTCAGCCAAGCCGGGTCGGATCATGGAGCAGGAACACAGGAGCGTAGTCAAGACAGGCCAAATCGGTACACAGGAATCAGGAATGCACGAACACAGCAACAGCAACACTGGCTCTAGAACACTACGAAAGGGCACCTGACAGGTGTCAATGGCCAGGCATAAAAAGGTCACCAGTGGCGGGCCAAACAGACTCAGCCAATCAGAATGCACCACAAGCGAGAGTGATAGAGAGGGATCACAGGCACCGTGATATATATGTACTGTGTTGGGACCAGGGAACCAGAGTGCCCAGTAAATAAAGGTTAGCACACTTTCCCTGCTGCCAGCCACTGCAAGTGCCTCGCCGACCTACTGGCATGTGGCTCCAGGGAAACTCACCCTGGGTTTTGCAGCTAAATTCATGAACTCTGCATGTTTACTGGTGAGTGGCGGCCATTTGTTCCTGCCTGACACAGAGTATCCAGGACAAGAACCTGTGGAATGGCTCTGCTGACTGGGCAAGCTATCTCCACAAGCAGTTACGAAGGTAAAATATATGTAAATACAATTCTAGACTGAAGTTGTGCACTGTTGTTTAATCATATGTGTGCTAGAGGAGGGTAATGTGCAGCACATTGGAAATCAATACATTGCACACCCCTATGACACTCAAAGGGTTATGTGAATATTATCTAAAAAATGTACACATCTATTTTAATCCCTTAAATGCTAATGAGGCTTACAATGCATTGTTTTGCAATGTGTTGGAGACCTCTAGAATTCAAGGGATTAAAAGCCTTACTTAACTCTGCTAATTTTGAGAATTTTCATTTTAATTCTACAGTACAGTTGGTATACTCCAGAACTACACCTCTTTATCTTGATTAGTAAGGTCCATATGTCTGTCTTATTCATATTCTTGCTCTTTCTTTATCTCTTCCTTCTCATGATCGTCTCCTTCACACTCCTTCTCTCTCTCTTGCTCTCACATTTTCTTGGTGACTCCATGCAATATCATTACACTTCTCTTCTCTCACTGATATCAGGTGTCAATCTCTTTCACTCTTTTTCTCTGTTATTCTTTCTTTTTTCTCATTCACTGTCTCTCTCGTATAAATAGACATCATATCTTCTCAGTCACACCATCTTTTCATCTCCTGCTCACGGTCACAATCTTACTGCTTGTTGTCCTCAGTGCTGCTGCACTTATACAATGTTACAGTTACCACACTCTCCAAGTATTCAATTCAGTTTATAAGAAGAAATATACTGCTCTTACTGCAGAAAACAACCCCTAAATAGAAACAAATAGCCTCTGCAATGTTTTATACAGTACTATGCAAAAGTCTTAGACAGGCGGGAACAAATGCTGTAAAGTATGAATTCTTTCAAAAACAGACATGTTAATAATTTATTTTAATCAATTAACAAAATCAATAGTGAGTTAACAGAAGAAAAATCAATATTTGGTGTGACCACCCTTTGCCTTCAAAACAGCATCAGTTCTTATAGGTGCACTTGCACAAAGTCAGGGATTTTGTAGGCATATAGTCAGATGTATGATTAAATAATTATACCAAACTGGTGCTAATAATCCTCAATTTAATATGTGGGTTGAAACACAATCATGAACAGAAACAGCTGTGTAGGAGGAATAAAACTGGGTGAGGAACATCCAGACTTGGTTAACATGGTGAGAATGCTGAAGACAGTTTAATGCCAAATGTCATACACCATGGCAAGACTGAGCACAGCAACAAGTCACATGGTAGTTGTACTGCATCAGGAATGTCTCTCCCAGGCAGACATTTCAAGGCAAACAGGGGTTTCCAGATGTGCTCTTTTGAAGAAGCACCAGGAAACAGGCAATGTTGAGGACCGTAGACTCAGTAGTCACCAAGATGAAATACACATCATGCTTACTTGCCTTCACAATCAGAAGATGTCCAGCAGTGCCATCGGCTCCGAATCGGCAGAAAACTGTGGGACCCTGTTACACCCATGTACTCTCTGGAGAAGTCTGGTCAGAAGCAGTCTTCATCAAAGACTTGCAGCCAAAAATTCATACCTCCGACATGGAAACAAGGGCAGGTGATTCAACTATGCAGGAAAACACAGGAACTGGAGTGCAGAAAAAGTTTGAAATATTTGGCTGTAGCAGAAGGCAGTTTGTTCGCCGAAGGGCTGGAGAGACATACAAGAATGAGGGTCTACAAGCAACAATGAAGCATGGTGGAGGTTCCTCGCGCGTTTGGGGCTGCATTTATGCAAATGGAGTTGGGGATTTGGTCGTAATTAATGGTCTCCTCAATGCTGATAAGTACAGGCAGATAATTATCCATCATGCAATACCATCAGAGTGGCATCTCATTGACCCCAAATGTATCCTGCAGCATGACAACAACCCCAAACATACAGCCAAAGTCATTAAGAGCTATCTTCAGTGTAAAGATGAACAAGAAGTCCGGGAAGTGATGGTATGGCCCCCACAGCCATGAAGAGAGAGAGAAGCCACTGAGGCTGCCTAAATCCACAGAAGAACTGATGTTAGTTCTCCAAGATGTGTGTAACAACCTACCGGCCGAGTTTCTTAACCCCTTAATGTCCAGTGCTGTGCCAGGACCGTCACGGCTGTCCGGCACTTAAGGACCAGTGCCGGTACTGTCACGTTATGGAATTCAGGGCTCCACGTGTAGCTGCATGCTGCTCGGGGAGCCCTGAATTGGAATCACCAAAAAAAAAAATCCTTGGTCTTTAAGTGCCGGCCGCGCGTGAGTGCCAGTCCTTAAGGGGTTAACAAACTGTGTGTAAGTGTACCTAGAAGAACTGATGCTGTTTTGAATGAAAAGGGTGATCACACCAAATATTGATTTGATTTAGATTTTTCTTCTGTTCACTCACTATGCATTTTGTTAATTGATAAAAATAAACTATTAGCGTATCTATTTTTGAAAGCATTCTTACTTTACAGCATTTTTTTTCACACATGCCTAAGACTTGACCGTTCCTGAAACCAGGGAAGATACCTAGCATCTGGAGATGTCTATGGGTCACAGACTTAAGGTGGTCATCGAATGATGACCGTTTTAGATGTTATTAGTTCAATTACGTTTGGTCCCCTAAAAGGTGAGAATACATACATAGTAACATAGTTGATGAGGCTGAAAAAAGATATGTGTCATCCAACCCATGTCAAAAAAACCTCTGTTGATCCACAGGAAGGCAAAAAAAGCCCTCTGGAGCAAATTCCAATTTAGCCCTAAGTGGGTAAAAAAAATTCCTTCCTGACTCTAAATGGCAGTCAGTTCCCCGGATCAACATCCTATCTGCTTTGAAGCCACCTGTCATAATTTTCAATATTGTTCTGTTCTAGATAAGCATCCTTTGCTTTTTTTTTTTTAAAGCAGTTGCATTATCTGCAAGTACAACATGCCGAGGCAAAGAATTTCATAGCTTTACCACCCTTACTGTAAAGCATCCCTGTCTTTGTTTTAGTCAAAAGCGCCTTTCTCTGTCGTCCAATACAGGTTACTGGTAATTTTGGGAAGGTGATCCGCCCCTTTAATTGTAGGCAGGAGCAATTCTAGAATTGTATGCAGGGGGTGGAGCCTACCTTCCCTCCTTGGCTGCAGCAAGCCAACCAGTTCCAGAAAGATTTGTTCCTTGGTGCAGATAACACATGCAAGAGAATAGTTCTGCTATAGCTTTAGAAGTTTTTTATTTTTCAGTTAGAAATGGAATATCACCATTAGGCGGATTACCATAACTGACAATTCCCTCTGATGTGGCTAGCTCAGTATCCAAGTGCTTTTTGTGGACCTTAAGCCCTGGGGGGAAAATCTTGGCTACAAGTTTCCTCAGGAGTTGCCCACCGAGACTTCTTCTTAAAACATGGTAATCTGAAGACAGAAGATCTGCAGGAAAGTTGAGCAACCCTTTGAGTGCTGCAGGTCCACATGTCCCACAGTGCTCCTCCGCACAGCAGTTTTTCCTTGGAGTTCCTATTGCACACTCCTGCACTCGTTGGGTCTATCTGTATGTCTGTTGGGTGTTTTAGAGCAGGTTTATGCGGTACTTAACCCTTTAGCTGCTGGTTTGGCATTCATTTGGGGTTTTCTGACACTTTTCCTACTGGTTCAGTGTTTTTTGGGGTATCCTAACATGCTATAGTGATGTTTCATGTCTTTTAATATTACACCTTCAATTTTGTAATATTTGAGTAAAGGCGCTCTTTACCGCATAGGCACCATTGCTCCATTCACTCCTATGGGACTGTACAGTTTGGGACATATCTCTGCAACCATTTAACCTAGCGACTTCAGAGATGGCTCATTCTTATTGTCTGCCCTTGCTCTATCATCTGGTTCATGTTTCCAGTGTGTTGGGGGGCTCAGGGGGCTTCGGGCACTGTTGGGGTACTTCTTTCTGGGAAAACTACATTTCCCATGAGCGCTTGCTTTGCGCACTCCTTTCTGATTGGCTCCCGCCACGGCAGCCATTTTGTGCTATTTACAGAACGAGTATCCTACGCAGGGCTTGGACTCTCCTTCTCTGCTGATTAACCCTTCGCCTTCCAGATAAATCTAAATTAGCGATTTCTGGGGTGAAACTTTAATCCTGCACACTGTAATTGGGTGGTTTCTTATACAATAAGGTTATTGACACTGTGAGAATGTCTATACCGTTGGAGCATGGGGCCAGACCTAAGACTTAGGATGTTGGGGTCTCTGTATCCCCTATTGCTCATTGCTCTTCTTGTCATTCAGGCTTACCTAGAGAATTCTCAGGTCATTTATGCCCAGCATGTTCTGATGTCCCTGAGAGTCTTCCAGGGACCTCCAGCCATGCATTAGAGCCAGTTTGGGTGCAAGAGTTCAAGGCTGCTACTAGGGACCTTAGGTCCACATTGCAACTCTTTCCATCCCAGTTACAGGGGGTCTTCCATTCTTGGCATACCTTCTCCTCCGTCAAGTCTTCCCTGCCAAAACCGCATGGTGTACCTGACATGTCAGATTCCTCTGAGGAGGAACTGCTGGTGGATTCAGATGTTGAGGAATGTTCTGCAGTGGGCTCCTCAGTTTTTTGGGGATCCTTTTGAGGCTGATCCTGAGCACTTGGTTGAGGGCCTTATCAGGGCTCAAGATCTGGTCTGCTGACACTGCTTCCAAGAAAACATTGCTCTCCTTACCTTTTCAAGGCACTTCTTTGTTTGGGCCAGATCTTAAAGGGATAGTAACACTTCGTTTTAACTTTATTTTATTTTGTAGGCATTAAAAAAACATGAAGAATGATATAAGTCTTATCTCTCAAACCTTTATGGTTTATGAGTTATTCACAAGCAAAGTTCCCCTCCCCGCCCCTTTTACCTAGTGTAAGCCATCTCTTCTCAGATGTGAGTCTGGTTGTATGACAGGACAGATAACAGAAGGGGACAATTTTCTTTGTATGAAAACAATGAAAGCCCTTCCCCCCTTGACAAGTTTTTGAGCTTTTTCCATTATCTTAATTGAAGATTGTGTCTCTCTCTGCAGTCTACCTGGGCATCTCCCTTCTTATCTGGTTGAACGGGGGGGGGATACTTTGTTTGTGAATATCTCTTAAACCATAAAGGTTTCAGAGATAAGACTTATATCATTCTTCATGTTTTTGTAATGCCTACAAAATAAAATAAAGTTAAAATGAAGTATTACTATCCCTTTAAGGGTCTGATCAGGGAGGCCACAGGGTGTAAGAGTACCCTTCTAGCCTTGGTCCCTAGGACGAAAACTCTGCTTAAGCGTAACAGGTATTTTCGTTCCTTTCAGAATGAGACACGTCCTGCGAACCAGACGTGTTTCTTCAGCTCTGCGTACCTCCTCCATGCCCAAGCGGTAATGCAAGCCCAATGTCTTGTCCAAGCCGCCTTTGGCATGACTCACCGAACCTGGGTCTGCACTCTGCTGTGGGTGGACGTCTGCTTCACTATCACAGCATTTGGGAGGATTCAGTGGTGGACACATGGGTTTTACAGGTGGTGACGGAGGGGGACAGGATCCCTTTCATCTCTCTTCCTCCCTTTTGCTGCTTTCCTTCTCATACGCCTCAGGGCGCAGAGAAACGCCGTCTGTTCGGTGCTATTCAGGCTTTTCTGGACAAGGATGTTCTAGAGCCGGTTCCAGTTCAGGACAGAGGTATGAGTTTTTACTCAAACATCTTTGTGGTCTCCAAGAAGGACGGTGGTTGTCATCCCATTTTGGACTTGAAGGATCTCCATTCCTTTGTGACCCGGACTCATTATCACCAGGACTCTCTACGTATGGTGATTGCTGCCATGTCCCTGAGGGAATTCCTTGCTTCTCTGGATCTTCAGGACACGTATTTACACTTTGCCATTCATCCAGAGAGCCAGCAGTATCTCCGATTTGCCTGTGACCGGGGGCATTTTTCAGTTTTCAGCTCTTCCATTTGATTTGAAGACAGCTCCTCAAGTCTTCAACCGTGTCCTGGGAGCCTCAGTGTCCATCCTCCACCAGGACGGCATCAGAGTTACTTCATACATGGACAACCTGCTTCTGAAGGCCCCCTCTGCGGAACTTCTTCATCAGCAGGTTCAGAAATGCATTCATGCTCTCACCCATCACGGGTGGATCGTCAAATTGGACAAATTAGATCTTGTTCCATCTCAGCATCTGGTCTTCCTGGGCCTCCTCTTCAACACCCAGAAGAGCATGGTGTTTCTCAGGAGCGAGGTGGCTCACCAGATCGTCCACAGGGTTTCTGCAGTCCTGGCTCAGGATCCCGTTCCAGCCAAGAAGTTTTCCTCTCTAGTGGGGAAATTAATTTCCACCATAGAAGCGGTACCGTTTGCCATGGTGCACACCAGGGAACTCCAGCGGTTTGTGATCCAGGTGTGCAGGGGTCAGCCAGACCTTCTGAAGATGTCTGTGTCCCTCCATCTTCATGTGGAACTGAGTTTGTCAAGGTGGCTAGACCTCTCCAATGTGCTAAAGGGCAAGTCCTTCTTGGTATCCTTCTGGACCACGGTGATGGCGGATGCCAGCGTCTCCGGCTGGGGAGCAGTCCTGGGTTGCCTGAGCGCTCGGGGTTGATGGTCTGTGGAGGATTCTCTCCTTCCCATCAACATATTGGAGCTTCGGGCGATATTCCATGCCCTTAGTCATTGGACATCTCAGCTGGAAGACTGTCCAATCCGAGTAAAGTCTAACAACGCCACAGCCATGGCTTACATCAACAAGCAGGGTGGAACAAGAAGTCTCGCTGCTTGGTTAGAGGTCAAGGCTATTTTGTCCTGGACAAAAGAACATGTTCCTGCCATATCCACAGTGCACATTCCCGACGTAGACAACGTCATGGAGGACTTCCTCAGTCGGCAGCCAGTGGACAGCGGAGAGTGGGAACTGCACCCAGAGGTGTTCACCCTCATTGTTCAGAAGTGGGATCTTCCTTACATCGACCTGATGGCGATAAGACACAACAGGAAGATTCCGAGGTTCTGGTCTCAATGGAGGGATCCTCTAGCTCTGGCAGTGGATGCAGTGTCCATTCCTTGGTTATTTCCTCTGGCCTACAACTTTCCTCCCTTCCCAGTGTTGCACAGGGTGTTACAGAATTTACGACTGGATCGCTGTCCAGTTATTCCGATTGCTCCATACTGGCCTCGACAAGCTTGGTTTCCGGAGCTTCTGGATCTGTCAGTGGCGGAGCAGTTCCGGCTCCCTTGCCATCCGGATCGTCTTCTACAGGGTTACCTGTGGAAGGACGATGTTCATCAGCTAGCTTTGAGGGCTTGGAAATGTAATCATCAATATTGAAGAAGAAAGGGTTTTCTTTTGGCATGGTGACTAGTGATGAGCGAGCATGCTCGGCCGAAGCTCGGTTCGGCTCAAGCATCGCTCTGCTCGGCACATGGCGGTACTCGTACGAGTACCGCATGTGCTCGCCCGCCATGTTCGGGTCTCCTCCCCGCACGTTTCGCGGCTGCTGCGCAGCCAATAAACGTACGGGGAGGCTCTGACATCAGTGTAATGCCAGCAGCCATGTTGGCTGCTGGCATTACACTGATTGGCTGGCCAGAACCCGTGATCGGGTGCTGTATAGCACCTGACCAGCGAGTTCGGCTCAGTCTTAGCCAGGGAGAGATGAGGATAGGAAGGGAAAGTCAGTGTAGGGAGAAGAAAAGTGTTGGAACACCATATAAAGACCCAAAAGTCCTTTTTAGGACTGTTGTGTGTGGGGGCAGCAGTTATATTTTGTTTGGGGGGGCACAAATTTAAAAAAAAAACTTCACATATTCCGTTCACTGTGCCTAGCCGCAGATTAGCAGCACATTCTGTTTAGTGTGCAAAGTTGCAGATTAGCAGCACATTCTGTTTAGTGTGCAAAGTTGCAGATTAGCAGCACATTCTGTTTAGTGTGCAAAGTTGCAGATTAGCAGCACATTCTGTTTAGTGTGCAAAGTGTAAAAAATAAACGTCACATATTCCGTTCACTGTGCCTAGCCGCAGATTAGCAGCACATTCTGTTTAGTGTGCAAAGTGTAAAAAATAAACGTCACATATTCCGTTCACTGTGCCTAGCCGCAGATTAGCAGCACATTCTGTTTAGTGTGCAAAGTTGCAGATTAGCAGCACATTCTGTTTAGTGTGCAAAGTGTAAAAAATAAACGTCACATATTCCGTTCACTGTGCCTAGCCGCAGATTAGCAGCACATTCTGTTTAGTGTGCAAAGTTGCAGATTAGCAGCACATTCTGTTTAGTGTGCAAAGTGTAAAAAATAAACGTCACATATTCCGTTCACTGTGCCTAGCCGCAGATTAGCAGCACATTCTGTTTAGTGTGCAAAGTTGCAGATTAGCAGCACATTCTGTTTAGTGTGCAAAGTGTAAAAAATAAACGTCACATATTCCGTTCACTGTGCCTAGCCGCAGATTAGCAGCACATTCTGTTTAGTGTGCAAAGTTGCAGATTAGCAGCACATTCTGTTTAGTGTGCAAAGTGTAAAAAATAAACGTCACATATTCCGTTCACTGTGCCTAGCCGCAGATTAGCAGCACATTCTGTTTAGTGTGCAAAATGTAAAAAATAAACGTCACATATTCCGTTCACTGTGCCTAGCCACAGATTAGCAGCACATTCTGTTTAGTGTGCAAAGTTGCAGATTAGCAGCACATTCTGTTTAGTGTGCAAAGTTGCAGATTAGCAGCACATTCTGTTTAGTGTTCAAAGTTGCAGATTAGCAGCACATTCTGTTTAGTGTGGAAAGTGTAAAAAATAAACGTCACATATTCCATTCACTGTGCCTAGCCGCAGATTAGCAGCACATTCTGTTTAGTGTGCAAAGTGTAAAAAATAAACGTCACATATTCCGTTCACTGTGCCTAGCCGCAGATTAGCAGCACATTCTGTTTAGTGTGCAAAGTTGCAGATTAGCAGCACATTCTGTTTAGTGTGCAAAGTTGCAGATTAGCAGCACATTCTGTTTAGTGTGCAAAGTTGCAGATTAGCAGCACATTCTGTTTAGTGTGCAAAGTGTAAAAAATAAACGTCACATATTCCGTTCACTGTGCCTAGCCGCAGATTAGCAGCACATTCTGTTTAGTGTGCAAAGTTGCAGATTAGCAGCACATATTCCGTGTAATATGAAGAAGGCGGGTAAAAAGGGACGGGGAAGTGGACGTGATCCTGATAGTTCAGGGCGCGGGTCAGGACGCGTAGAAACTGTGCCTGGTGCCAGAGCACAAGAAAGAAAGACATCCACCATACCTAGCTTCATGTCTCAGTTTACAGGGCGTCGCAGGACATCACTCTCGAGGTCAGACCACTGCGAACAGGTGGTCGGTTGGATTTCAGCTGATACTGCTTCCAGTCGGTTAAGCACCACCCTGTCTTCCACCAAGTCCACTCTCAGTAGCCAAGAGTCTGGTCAACATAATCCTCACCCTGATCATCCTTCCTCCCACCATAGAGGGTCTGGCCAAAGAAGTGATCCCACACTGGGATATAGTGAGGAGCTCGTCTCATCACCAATCCTTCATTTGAACCTCTCTCCAAGCACGCTTGCAGAGGAACATGAGATCTTGTGCCCTGATTCACAACCTCTAGAGGGTACCCAATCACAAGAAGATGACAGAGGGGAACGGCATTTAAGGTCAAAGGAAGTGGATGATGATGATGATGAGACACAGTTGCCATCAAATCAACCACTATTACTGTCTCAAGACCTTGATGAGGAGGATGATACACAGTTGTCAATGACTGAGTATGTGGTGGGATCAAGAAATGAGGAGGATGATCAGAGTGAGGAAGTGGAGGAGGACTTGGTGGACGATGAGGTCACTGACCCCACCTGGGAAGGTGGAGAGCCGAGCGATGACAGCAGTCCTGAGGGTGAGCCATCTGCAGCACCGCAACAGGCTGGAAGAGGCAGTGGTGTGGCTAAAGAAAGAAGGTGGACCGCACCAAACCGGCCCGCAAATGTTCCACGGAGCACCCCCTTGCGTAAATCTCCCTTGCCAAGGGCTAGGTGTTCCGCGGTATGGCGTTTTTTTAAGGAAACTGCGGACGACAAAAGAATTGTAGTTTGCAACCTGTGCCACACCAGAATGAGCCGAGGCATGAACACTAGCAACCTCACCACCACCAGCATGATCCGACACATGGCATCCAAGCACCGTAATAAGTGGGAGGAACGCCCGGATCGCCAATCTGTGTCTGCAGGCCACACCACTGCCTCCTCTTCCCCTGTTTTCGGCGCCGGCCAATCGCCTGTCGAAGGCGCAGGCCCGCATACCTCCCGCCCTGCACCTGTACCATCTGAAGCACCATCAGCGACCACATCCACTTCCCTGTCCCAGCGCAGCGTCCAAATGTCGTTACCCCAGGCATTTGAGCGCAAGCGAAAATACCCAGCCACCCACCCACAGGCCATAGCACTAACCTCACACCTTTCCAAATTACTGGCCATCGAAATGCTGCCATTTAGGCTTGTGGAGACTGAGTCCTTCCGCAGCCTGATGGCAGCAGCTGTCCCTCGGTACGCAGTCCCCAGCCGCCACTACTTTTCCCGGTGTGCCATCCCCGCATTACACCACCATGTGTCCCGTAACATCACCCGTGCCCTGACCAACGCAGTTACTGGGAAGGTCCACTTAACGACTGACACACGGACAAGTGCTTGTGGCCAGGGACGCTACATTTCCCTGACGGCACACTGGGTGAATGTCGTGGAGGCTGGGAGCGACTCGGACCCTGGGATGGCACAGGTGCTACCCACGCCGAGGATTGCGGGCCCTACCTCCATCAGGGTTTCCGCCAGCACCTACGTTATTGGCTCCTCCTCCTCCGTTTCCACCTCCGAATTCTCTGTGCGCAGCGCCACTCACCCATCAGCCGGTAGCTGGAAGCAGTTTAGCACTGCAGTGGGGAAGCGTCAACAGGCCGTGCTGAAGCTGATCTGCCTTGGGGACAAACAGCACACGGCCTCAGAGCTGTTGCAGGGGATTAGTCACCAGACCGAGCAGTGGCTCTCGCCACTCAACCTGCAACCAGGCATGGTTGTGTGTGATAATGGGCGTAACTTGGTGGCGGCTTTGGAGCTCGGCAAGCTCACACACGTACCATGCCTAGCGCATGTATTTAATTTAGTGGTTCAGCGATTTCTAAAAACCTACCCCAATTTGCATGATCTCTTGACCAAGGTGCGCCGCGAGTGTGCACATTTCCGTAAGTCATCAACAGCTTCAGCCGGCCTGTTGAAGCTGCAGCAGCGCTTACAATTGCCAGCTCACCGGCTGCTGTGTGACGTGAGCACGCGCTGGAACTCCACCTTCCACATGTTGGCCCGGCTTTGTGAGCAGCAGAGGGCAGTAGTGGAGTACCAGCTGTTACACGGTCGTTGCCTCTCCGTTCAACTTCCTCTAATCAGAAGTGAGGAGTGGGAATGGATGTCAGACCTCTGTGAGGTTTTACGCAATTTTGAGGAATCGACACAGATGGTGATCGGCGATAACGCTATTATCAGTGTAACCATCCCACTTCTGTGTCTACTGAAACGCTCGCTGCTCACAATTAAAACCGACGCTTTGCATGTGGAAGAGGTGGAAATGGGGGAGGAAGAGCTTACACAAGGTGATAGCCAGAGCACCCTCACTTCGTCTTCTCAGCGACAATTGGAGGATGCGGAGGAGGAGGAGAAGGAGGAGGAAGACACGGTTGCCCCCGCTACAGAGGGTAGCCATGGAACTTTAGTTCCATCTCTTCAGCGTGGGTGGGCAGAAGAGGAGGAAGAGGATGAGGAAATTGAGAGTCATCCTCCTGGTGAGGACAGCGAAATCTTGCCTGTTGGTACTCTGGCACACATGGCTGACTTTATGTTAGGCTGCCTTTCCCGTGACCCACGCGTTGTACGCATTTTAGACAACACGGATTACTGGGTGTTCACCCTTCTGGACCCCCGCTACAAAGAGAATTTCTCATCTCTCATTCCTCCGGTGGAGAGGACAAGCAAAATGGTGCAATACCAGAAGGTTCTTGTTGAAAAATTGCTCCAAAATTTTCCATCTGACAACGCTGGCGGCAGAGTACGTGCTACCTTGGCCAACCGAGAAGGGGAGAAAAGGGGAGCACACAGCAGTTCCGACAAAGGCAGGGCAACACTCTCCAAGGCGTGGGACACCTTCATGACACCCCGCCAGCACCCTCACCCTGATGCGCAGCCTAGTGTCACAAGGAGGGAAAAGTTTTGGAAGATGGTGAAGGAGTACGTAGCAGACCGTGTCAGCGTCCTCAATGATCCCTCTGTGCCTTACAACTACTGGGTGTCCAAGCTGGACACGTGGTATGAACTGGCACTCTACGCCTTGGAGGTGCTGGCCTGCCCTGCTGCCAGCGTTCTGTCTGAGCGGGTATTTAGTGCTGCTGGTGGCATCATAACAGATAAGCGTATCCGCCTTTCCACCGAAAATGCTGATAGGTTGACACTTATAAAAATGAACAAGGCCTGGATTTCCCCTGACTTCTCCACTCCACTGGAGGAAAGCCCCGGGTGAACATAAAGTCACTTTAGATATGTTATTTACAATGATGGGAATACTCTGTATTCCCATTCACCCCTTCCACCCAAAAAACGGGTATATGGTTGACTCTCTTCCATATACCCTGTTATATAATTTTTATATAGGGCCAGCTCACCAGCGGGCCCTGTGATATAATTTTTATATAGGGCCAGCTCACCAGCGGGCCCTGTTTGACAACTTTTTGTATAGGTCAGCTCACCAGCGGGCCTTCTTATATAATGTTTTATTGGGTCAGCTCTCTAGCGGGCCCTCTCATATAATGTTTTATAGCATCAGCTCACTAGCGGGCCTTCGCATATAATGTTTAGGATGGTCAGCTCCGCAGCAGACCCTCACCCATAATGTTTTAGATGGTCGGCTCAGCTGCAGACCCTCATTCCTAATGTTTTAGATGGTCAGCTTAGCGGCATGCCCTCGCCCCTAATGTTTTAGAGGGTCACCAGCAGGCTATTAATCCTAATTTTTCAAGGGTGTGTATGATGCCCTCCTTTATGTGGGTGTATTGGAGTGACATTTCAGTCTAATTTTTGGCAGCCCTTTCACTTAGTGCATCGGCTTTATGAGTGTTGGACCACTACCTGAACTATTGTACCACAATGTGAATGAGGCCCTCCATTTTGTGATATACAGGTTGTATCGGAGTGCCTCAGGTCCTCCCATTGAATTAAATAGGGCTGGGGTGTTCGACAGAGCAGAAGGTAGTTCTTGGCTTCATCCACTAAGTCACTTCGTCACTTTTACTGAATGGATCAGACCCCACTGTTCCGACTATAAATTTTGGACTTAACAAGGGCAAACGGACATGTTGTAAAACCTGTGGTAGCTGCGGCCTCCGTTCCTGAATGCTGTACCTTACCCGGGCCATAACCACGTTGAACACCTGCTTTACTCTGCGCACGTTTCCCTCTTAATCATGGCCCCAGTTCCGAAAAATCGATGAAATTTTTTGCAGAATTTGCCTCTGCGCACGTTTCCCTCTTAATCATGGCCCCAGTTCCGAAAAATCGATGAAATTTTTTGCAGAATTTGCAGATGATATACAAGTAAATATACAGCAAATACTGTTTGGTAACAATTTTTCGCCTAAAGTCGTTTTTATCTTCCTTTTTGTGTGTTTTACGGTCAGTCTGTAAAAATGGCGTACTACGGGCGAAACATCGTTCCCAGCAGCGACGTTGGAGTCCAAGATGCATCCAGACATCCTCCCTATGCTGTCCCTGAACCATTTCTGTGGTGTTTCCATCATTTTCTGCCCTTTTCCTATGGACCAGGCACCCTCCCCTCATCAGAGCAGGGGGTGCCTGGTGTAATGCTCGAGTCCTCCCATTGACTTCAATGGGGCTCGGGTGCTCGGCCGAGCACTCGAGCCTCCGGGGGTGCTCGGCCAGAGCACCCGAACACCCGAGCATTGGGGTGCTCGATCATCACTAATGGTGACTACTATGCCCAGTGCTCGCAAGCCTGTTTCTTCCAAGATCTACCATCCTGTCTGGTAAACCTTTCTATATTGGTGTGCCGATAAGGACCTGTCTCAGGAGTTTGATCTGCCTACGGTCCTGGCCTTTTTGCAGGACAGTGTGGATAAGGGCCTCAGTTTGAGTTCCCTTAAGGTTCAGACGTCTGCTCTGTTTTTTTTCAGAAGTGCATTGCCATCCTTCCTGATGTCAAGGTTTTCTTCCAGGGCATTGCTCATTCTCATCCTGCCTTCAAGAATCCTGCTGCTCTGTGGGATCTTAATTTGGTTTTGGGCATTCTTCAGCGCCCTCCATTTGAGTCTTTGGCTACTATTTCTCTACGCCTGTTGACATAGAAAATGGCCTTTCTCCTGGTGATTGTGTCTGTCCGCCATGTCGTGGAGTTACATGCTTTGTCCTGTAAACCACCCTATTTGGTGTTTCACAAGGACAAGGCGGTGCTTCGCACCTCTCAGGAGTTCCTCCCCAAGGTGGTTTCAGAGTTCCACATCAATCAGGAGATTGTGGTGCCCTCTTTCTGCCCTGAACCTACCTCTGACACTGAGAGGGATCTCCACTTGTTAGACATGGTGCGTTGTCTCAAGTTTTATGTACATCGAACTGAGTCTGTCAGGCAATCTGACGTGTTGTTTGTCATTCCTGAGAGTCCTAGGACAGGAAGACCTGCATCCAAAGTGACTATTGCTTCTTGGATCAAGTCCACTATTCGTAAGGCTTATGAGCTGAGGAAGAAGACTGTCCCTTTCAGGGTCATGGCTCAATTTACATGATCTTTTGGGGCCTCTTGGGCTTACAAGAATCAGGCCTCTGCTGATCAGTTGTGCAAGGCTGCCACCTGGTCTGTGCACAGCTTTTTGAAGCACTACCATGTTGATGTGTTGGCATCGGCTGATGCCAGCTTTGGGAGAAAAATCCTGAAGGCAGTTTTGCCTGTCTAGGATTTTCTTTGGTTCTTGGTGCTTTCTTCACTTTTGAGCCCCGTTGGCTCTATTTTAGTGTGCTGTGTAACATTTGGGGTGTTGTTACCCCTGTTCAGTGTCCGTTGACACTTCATTTGTTTTGTTGGGCTATCTCTGATCTGATGGTTCATATCTGCTCTGGTGACTTTGGGGACCTTGCGCCTGGTCCTTGCCTTACTTCCCACCTCTGGGAGACTCAATGGTTGGACATCCCAAAGTTACCAGTAACCTGTATTGGATGATAGAGAAAATAGGATTTTAGTCTTACCTGTTAAATCCTTTTCTCTTAGTCCATACAGGTTCCTGCTGGTCTCCCACCCTGGCAAGGACCATGCTTGGCTCTCCTGTGGCAGATTGTGGGGGTCCTTTGGGGTCATGCTCACAGGAGTCTTCTTTCCCTTCCACTATCTAGTCAAAAGTGTCTCATATCTTTCTGGAGCTGGTTGGCTAGCTGCAGCCAAGGAGGGAAGGTAGGCTCCACCCCCTGCATATAATTCTAGAATTATTCCTGCCTACAATTAAAGGGGCGGATCGCCTACCCAAAGTTACCAGTAACCTGTATGGACTAAGAGAAAAGGATTTAACAGGTAAGACTAAAATCCTCTTTTCCTCCTAGTCTTAATGGAATATGAGAAAAGGGCTGTAATTCCTCCACTGTTCACAGTTTATTGACATAAATACTCTCAAATTAAATCTGAGTCTGCTCTTTGTCCTGTAGATCATTGTTTCATTTCAAATACAATGTGCTGGAGCCAAAACAACAAAACTTGTGTCACATCTAAATACTTATGTATTCCACTGTATTTTGACCTCACTTATCCCTAGAAATTAGTATGTACCCTTTCCGGGAAAGGGAGATTCTACCTTTTGCAACAAGATGCACTTGTAGTTGTTAATACCAGGTGGTCATTTCTCAGTAGGAACTGAATAGCGAGCTCAGACTTCCTCTGCTTCCCACCCCTCATCTCCTGGAAAGTGGGAAGTCATAGTGCAAAAGATGAGATCTTTGGAATTGCAACATAGTGGATCAATTGTCATAGTCTTCCACTCACACCATTTAAATAATGGTACTATTTCAGCTTTCCTCCAATCACATTGCACTATGCCTGATTATAGTGCATCAATATATATTAAGTATAAAGTTATTGCTTTTACTGGTCTAAGTTCCTTAAGTACCCTTGGGTGTATGCCATCAAGTCCAGGAGCATTATCCCTTTGAGTGCCAATCATGGACCCCAGAGTAAATAATACACATGACACAGGTACAGTGACGTTTAACCAGTTTATTAAGATAAGCAAGATTAAGCACTTCCCCAACCTTAGTAGGAACAGGCACAAGGACAGGTCCGAGTCCAATACCCAAGGATTGACACTGAACTGTAATCGGTTCTCAGTAGCCTAAAGAGATAGATGGGAGCAGAACCAGGCTTTGTTCTATACCTAGCAAATGGAAACCTGATCACTTGAGCGGCAACTATACTCCCAGACACAAGAGAGGCAGACAGATGTCTCGAAGTAGTGAATCTACCACAGAGTGGTAGGAGGAGTGAGACAGAGAGTAACTAGTACTCCGAAAGAGTCATGGAACCGGTCTACTAGGTAGGCAAAGGGCGGAGGCAAGTGTGTGGAACGTAGTCAGCAGCAACACCGGTACATATGTGAAGGCAGTACTGTATATAGGCTACAGAGTGGAGGGTTACGCAACAGGCCCAGGAGGTAACGGATACAGTGGCACAGGATGGAGGCAACAGAGCAAGAAGCAACCATCAACTCTACCATGGAGGTAGAAGTTGCACTGCACTGATGGAGTGTGCCTACAACTAGGCAGAGTTGGTTACAGGTTTATGGCACTTATAAGTGTGGGAGGTCTAGGTGTGGCTGCTGCAGACTTTTTGGGACAGCTAAAACCTTTACCTCTACTGTCACTGGGAAGATTTATGACATCAAGGGATACACTAATTGCATCACTAGGGGGGTCATTTACCTTATTACGTGTTCAACTTGTAATATCCAATATGTGGGTAAAACCACTAGAACAATGAGGGAAAGGATGAATGAGCACCTTAGTGATGTAAGGAGTGGAGTATTTCGCTCAGGTGTCTCCTTCCATTTTCAAATAGGGAATTGTAAAAATTCAAGTTTCATGGTCCAGGGCATAGAGCGAGTCACTCTAGGAATACGTAAAGGCTGTTTGGATGATAAATTATCTAAAAGAGAAGTGTTCTGGATATTTACATTAGGAACTAGAAATCCAAATGGCCTTAACAGGGAATATGATGTAACTTGTTACTTTTGAATGGATGTTATTGTTGGACTGAATACGGTGAAACTTTTTCTGGGGTGTGGGGGTAGCACGCTGTTCTTATTTATAGGTGCAGTGTGTCTCCTCTATCCTCAGTGAGTTTTTCATGTACAGTCCCACTGTTTATTTTACCCAAAACTGGTGAATTCACTGCCAGGTATAATATAAAGGATTCATGTTCCTCTCAGTTTTAAGAGGACCCCTGCCTCCTGAGCTAAACAAACAATGTCATTTGCCTCCTCAGCCAAACAGATACACATCAACTTTCATCATGGTGAAGGGGAAGGGCTATCCTGTTTGCCTTGTTAAAGGGGAGGGACCATCAATGCACATTCCTTTTGGCTATGGCCAAGGGAACATGGAGGCCCATCCCCTTCCCCAGGGGAACAGGATCACCTCTTCCCTTAGCCACAGCAAACAGGGTGGCCCCTCTCCTTCGCCATGGTGAAAGGCAATGCAAAAAAACAGACATCATGGTGGGCCCTCCTGATGCACCCCTGCTACTGATCTCCTAGCTGATTACAATCTAGCAATCAAAAAGAAACACCCACCACAGACTTCCATCACATTCACACCTGCAAGGGGAGACAAAAAAAGCCTTTGTTTCTTAACCCTTCACTTACCACACTACCAGAACAAAGGTAATACAGAAAATACAGTTATTCAATGAGTTTGCTACAGATCTCCCACAATTTAGCTTGCTTCAGCTCATAGCTTATCTAAACCAGGAAATTCTAGACCTTTGATCTTGACTTCAGTATTGGTTATGATATTAGAGGGGTTACTAAATGATAGTATTCGGACCTGCATAAATGAAAAGGCTTTGGTATGCAAGAAGATCAGTCACATGTCCCCTCTTTGCCAATTATTTGGAACCAGATCTATCACATAATAGTTTAGTGAAGATGAACTACTCCCATGAAATTCTTTATAGTGTGCAGAAATGTTGTACTTCATAAAGCTCCTTTTAATATTTTTCATATATCCTTTTTCACTATGTCCTGGCTATTCTTACACAATGCTTGCAGCATGGACATTTAAGGACATATATAATTCCCTTCATAGTACATGCAGCAAAGGAGTTAATGTGAAATGAATGGGTGCTACTAGAGGATTTAAAAGTCCTCATATTGGTCACTGTGTTGCTGTACTTACAGCCATAACAGTGGCCACACTTGTGGAAGCTCCTCATCCCCTCTCCCAACCAATTTTTTTCATTGTCAGCTTTTTTTAATGTATTTTCTCTGTCATCCAGTACAGGTTACTGGTAACTTTGGGTAGGCGATCCGCCCCTTTAACTAGGCAGAAACAATTCTAGAAGTGAATGCAGGGGGTGGAGCATACCTTCCCTCTTTGGCTGCAGCTAGCCAATCGGCTCCAGTAAGATTTGTTCCTTGGTGAAGACACAGGCAAGAGAACAGTTCTTCTATAGTTTTAGCTAATTTTTTATTTTTCTGTTAGATATGGAATGCCACCATTTGGCAGATTACCATAACTGGCAATGGCTTTAGATATGGCTAGCTCAGTATCCAGGTGCTTTTTGTGGACCTTAAGCCCTGGGGGGAAAATCTTGGCTACAAGTTCTTTCCTGAGGAGTTGCCCACAGAGGCTTCTTCTTAATACATGGTAGTCTGAAGACAGAAGATCAACACTTTGAGTGCTGCAGGTCCACATGTCGCACAGTGCCCCTCCGCACAGGGGTTTTCCTTTGGAGTTCCTATTGCACACTCCTGCACTCATTGGGTTTATCTGTATGTCTGTTGGGTGTTTTGGAGCAAGTTTCTGTGGTAACTTAACCCTTTAGCTGCTGGTTTTGCATCTTTTGGGGGTTTATTGGCACTTTCCCTACTGGGTTCAGTGTTTTTTTTAGGTCTGCTAACATGTTCTAGTGATGTTTCATGTAATTTTAATTCACAGTTTCAACTTTGCAAAATTTGACACCCTTGCTCCATTCACTTCTATGGGACTGTACAGTTTGGGACATATCTCTGCAACCGCTCAACTTCAGAGATGGCTAATTTTAATTGTCTGCCTTTGCTCTGTCATCCGGTTAATATTTTAAGTGTGTTGGGGGGCTCAGGGGGCTTTGGGCACTGTTGGGGTGCTTTTTCTGGGAAAAGTACATTTCCCATGAGCGCTTGCTTCACGCTCTGATTTCTGATTGGCTCCTGCCGTGGCAGCCATTTTGTGCCTTTTCCTGAACGAGTATCCTATGCAGGGCTTGGACTCTCCATCTCTCCTCTGCAGATTAACCCTTCGCCTGCCAGGTAAGTGCATTTTAGCGATTTCTGGGGTGAAATTTTAATCTTGCACACTGTAATTGGGTGAATCCTTACACTTTAAAAGTTATGACACTGTGAGAATGTCTAGTTCGTTAGAGCTTGGGGCCAGGCCTAAGACTAAGGACGCTGGGGTCTCTGTGTCCCCTATTGCGCATTGCTCCTCATGTCATTCAGGGTTACCTAGAGAATTCTCAGGTCATTTATGCCCAGCATGTTCTGATGTCCCTGAGTCTCTCCCAGGGACCTCCAGCCAGTTTGGGTGTAAGAATTCAAGGCTGCTACTAGAGACCTCCGGTTTACATTGCAACTCTTTCCATCCCAGTTACAGGGGGTCTTCCACTCCTGGCAGATCCCTTCTTCCATCAGATCTTCCCTGCCAAAACCGGCAGGGAGTACATGATGTATCAGATTCCTCTGAGGAGGAACTGTTGGTGGATTCGGATGTTGAGGAATGTTCTGCTGTGGGCTCCTCTCAATTTTTTGGGGAACCCTTTGAGGCTGATCCTGATCCCTCGGCTGAGGGATTGATCAGAGCCATCTTAACTACCCTAAACATTCCCTTAGTTCAGGAGGTTTCTTCGGATCCCTCTGATGAATTTCAGGTGCCTAAAAGGCGCTATACTTGTATACTCCACTCTTGACTGCCTTGTGTCTGATGACTGGAAGTCTCCAGACAGGAAACCTTCTGTTTCCAAGAAATTTGCCAAGCTTTACCCCTTCTCTGAGGCAGAGCTTGCTCAGTGGGTTCATCCCCCCAAAGTGGATGCTCCTGTTCCAAGCTATCTGAGTGCACTGCCTTGCCAGTTGCTGATGTGTCCGCTCTGAAAGACTGGACTGACAAGAAACTTGAGTTCTCCCTCAAGTCCTTTTTTGCCACTGCTGGTACTGCCATGCGTCCAGCGTTCGCTGAGGCATGGATGAACCAGTATCACGGTGCCCGTGATTGCTGCTTTGCTATGTCTGTCACCTGTAGGGGGCTCCCATTGGCTGTGCGCCTTTGGCCCGCCTCATATTGCCTATTTAAACCTAGCCTGGGCACCCTTTAGTTGCCCTTTCGTGGTGTCTCTGAGTATTTCATTTCTACCATGCTACAGAAAGCTTCATTGGCCATTCTGCTGCTCCCGAATACCTGTGTTCCTGAGTTTGTGCTGTTCCAGTGTTGTGGCCTGCTGTGCTGAGTCCAGTCCTGTTCCGGTTGAGTCTCCTGTAGTGCTGCTTCCTGCCTCTGACCTCCGTTACCGTTTCTGATCCGGTTGGACGACAACGCTGTTCCTGTTGTTCCTGAGTCTGTTTCCTCAGCGGTGGCGACATTGTTCATCGGTCGCGTGGTGACATTCCAGTCAGTTGGTTCCAGCGTGCGGACGCTGGTTCGCTCCTAATCCTTGTGGCTGTGTTACTCAATACTTTGTTGGTTCCCAGCGTGCGGACGCTGGTTCGCTCCAAAGCCTTGCGGCTGTGCTATACAATATCCTGTTGGTTCCCAGCGTGCGGACGCTGGTTCGCTCCAAAGCCTTGCGGCTGCATTATACAAAACTCTGTTGGTTCCCAGTGTGCGGACGCTGGTTCGCTCCAAAGCCTTGCGGCTGCATTATTCAAAACTCTGTTGGTTCCCAGCATGCGGACGCTGGTTCGCTCCAAAGCCTTACGGCTGTGCTATACAATATTCTGTTGGTTCCCAGCGTGCGGACGCTGGTTCGCTCCAAAGCCTTGCGGCTGCATTATACAAAACTCTGTTGGTTCCTAGCGTGCGGACGCTGGTTCACTCCAAAGCCTTGCGGCTGTATTACATAAAATTCTGTTGGTTCCCAGCGTGCGGACGCTGGTTCACTCCAAAGCCTTGCGGCTGTATTATACAAAACTCTGTTGGTTCCTAGTGTGCGGACTCTGGTTCGCTCCTAAGCCTTGTGGCTGTATTATACAAAACTTTGTTGGTTCCCAGCGTGCGGATGCTTGTTTGCTCCAAAGCCTTGCGTCTGTACAATACAAAACTTTGTTGGTTCCCAGCGTGCAGACACTGGTTTGCTCCTGACCTTGTGGCTCCAAAGCCTTGCGGCTGTATTACATAAAATTCTGTTGGTTCCCAGCGTGCGGACGCTGGTTCGCTCCAAAGCCTTGCAGCTGTATTATACAAAACTCTGTTGGTTTCCAGCGTGCGGACGCTGGTTTGCTCCAAAGCCTTGCATCTGTACAATACAAAACTTTGTTGGTTCCCAGCGTGCGGACGCTGGTTTGCTCCTGACCTTGTGGCTCGCTACTTTCATATTGTTGGTACCTAGAGTGCCTTACAGTCTAGACTGCTGTTATTCCATCCATACCCTATCTTGGGGTAATATTGATTTGCAGTATTGGACTCACTATTATTCACAGTATTAGGGCCACTTGGGTTGACACCTCTTCCGTTAGGTTGCCCTGCCCGGTATGTTGGTAAGGCCGTTAGAGCCTATCGCATTTACATTTATTGGCTGCCTTACCCGGTATTGGTAGGGCCGGTAGAACCTAGTCCATTGTGTTCCTTCAGACTGCCTTGCCCGGTATATTGGCAGGGCCGGTAGAGTCTATTTAGTTGGGTATCGGTTAGGCTGCCTTGCCCGGTATATTGGCAGGGCCGGTAGAGCCTGTATCACCCGCTGTATTGTCTGGCTGCCTTGCCCGGTATATTGGCAAGGCCGGTAGAGCCATCTTTCCATTGCGTTCTCAGGCTGCCCTGCCCGGTATATTGGCAAGGGCCGGTAGAGTCTGATTCCATATTACCATTCTACCTTGCTATTTATGTGCTGTATGTACGTGTATGAAATCCTATGGGATTATTTTAAATTTTCTCAATAAAGTTGTGTTTTTACCTAACCTTTTGTCTGAGAGTCGTAACAAACCGTGACAACCAGGCCATCGAGGTCTGGACTGAACAGCTCACCCTGGCTGACCGTCAGGGTGCTCCTACTTCGGATATGTTGCGGCTTCTTGCCAACATTTCTGAGGCCCAGCACTATGTTTCTGCTGCCTTTTTGATGCCATCCGTTTGGTGCAAGGGTTTCCACCATGTCTGTGGTTGCCAGACGAGCTCTTTGCCTCAAGATCTGGTCTGCTGACACTGCTTCCAAGAAAGCTTTGCTCTCATTGCCTTTTCAAGGCACCTCTTTGTTTGGGCCACATCTTAAGAATCTAATTAGTGAGGCCACAGGGGACAAGAGTACTCTTCTGCATATGGTCCCGAGGAAGAAGACACCTCTCAAGCGTAATCGGCTTTTTCGTTCCTTCCAGACTGAGACACGTCCGGCGAACCAGGCGGTTCCCTCAGCTCCGTGTTCCTCCTCCAGGCCCTCTTCTGCTGAACTTCTTCATCAGCAGGTTCAGGACTGCATTCATGCTCTCATCCATCATGGGTGGATCATCAACATGGACAAGTCAGATCTTGTCCCATCCCAGCGTCTGGTCTTCCTGGGCCTTCTCTTCGACACTCAGCAGAGCATGATTTTTCTCACAGATAAGATGGCTCACCAGATCGCCCACAAGGTTTCTGCTGTTCTGGCTCACAATCCAGTTCCAGCCAAGAAGCTGTCCTCTCTAGTGGGGAAATTCATCTCCACCATAGAAGCGGTCCCATTGCTCACACCAGGAAACTCCAGAGGTTTGTGATCCAGGTGTGTAGGGGTCAGCTTGACCTTCTGAAGACATCAGTATCCCTCCCTCTTCATGTGGAACATGTTCCTACCATATCCGCAGTACACATTCCTGATGTAGACAACGTCATGGCAGACTTCCTCAGTCGACATGCGGTGGACAGCGGAGAGTGGGAACTGCAACCAGAGGTGTTCACCCTCATTGTTCAGAAGTGGAGTCTTCCTTGCATCGACCTGATGGCGACAAGACACAAGCGGAAGGTTCCGAGGTTCTGCTCTTGCTGGAGGGATCCTCTAGCTCTAGCAGTGGATGCCATGTTCATTCCTTGGTTATTTCCTCTGGCTTGCATCTCTCCTCCCCTTCCCATGTTGCACAGGGTTTTATGGAAATTGAGACTGGGGCACTGTCCAGTCATTCTGATTGCTCTGTACTGGCCTTGACAGGCTTGCTTTCGGGAGCTTCTGGATCTGTCAGTGGCTGAGCCATTCCGGCTCTCTTGACATCCGGATCATCTTCTACAGGGTTATCTGTGGAAGGAAGACAGAGAAAAGAAGAAGGTTACTGGTCTCCCACCCTGTCAAGGGACCATGCTTGGCTCTCCTGTGGCAAACCGTGGGGGTCCTTCGGGGTCATGCTCACAGGAGTCTTCTTTCCCTTCTACTATCTAGTCAATAGTTAGTGTCTCAAATCTTACTGGAGCTGATTGGCTAGCTGCAGCCAAGGAGGGAAGTTAGGCTCTACCCCCTGCATTCAATTATAGAACTGTTCCTGCCTAGTTAAAGGGGCGAATTGCCTACCCAAAGTTACCAGTAACCTGTATGGACTAAGAGAAAAGGATTTAACAGGTAAATCCTCTTTTTTACACTTGCTGCAATTAGTAATTCCAACAAATGGGCTTTTGAGAACACTAAGATTTTTTAGGAGTAGTACTTTGTAGAGAGTAGAGCAAGGACCTCATTCATATTGTTTCACTTTGTAAGCCACTTGATAACCCTCTATTGTATAACCATTTAATAGTAAAGAACTGGTAACACTTGTGGTTTTACAAAAAATGCACAAATCCGTTCATTTTTGTACATTTGGAGTGGTCAAGATCTGTGTGATTTTATGGATACCAGTGGTGCAAAGAGGGGGTCATGGCCTAGGTTATTTAATTGCTACCGTGGAACAGTCGAGGTTTACAGTCTATGTACTTTTATGGCTAACAGTGTTATTTAAAGGGGGAATAATCCTGTTATTTTATGGCTACCAGTAGAACATCGCTGTTGGGGAGGGGGGTTAATTTTATTTCTAAATCTATGGTTACCAACTGGGCCTGGTCGGGGGGAAGGAAGGATTATTGTAGATGTTTCCCTTTTGTTAGCTAGTTACCCTGATGAAAAGGCCATAGCACCTACAAACACTTTGTTCTAAGGGCTTACATTTGTTTTATATTTTTCCGTCTCATGCCATTTTATTTGTACCATTTTTGTTAAATCTTCTGTTTTTGATACATCTGTTGTCCTTTCTCTGTATACATCCAGAGGCAAATAACAGGAGATGGAGATATCTCTTGAAGCTTCTATGTCAGTTTGTACTCTAGAACTCATTGGCTGCATTTATGAGTAATTGTATTCACTATAAATTTATTGTATGTATATGCACAGCTTTTTTTACTTCTCTAGCATTCGTGTTAAAAGCCCCATTTAACTCAATAGGAACTGGAGAAATGTTTCTCTCCTATGATGCAGCTGGTTATTATTATTATTATCCTTTATATAGCTCCAACCTATTCAGGACCATTGTATAATATGGAATAGACATACAGAGACATTAAAGGGATAGTAACACTTAATATGTAGAAAAATATATACTGTAGGGTTTATCCTACTGAGCAAAACAAGGCTGTAACGGACCCCTAGGCCGTTACATGGAGGCCTTGTCTGTGTAATGTATGCAAAGTTTTAGCATAGGGTTTGCAGGGGACAGGTAGGCTGCCTAGGGATTGGTCCCTCCTGTCCAGGCATCTGGTGACTCACCTGACCAGGATTGGTCTGTGTATTTTGTCACTCTGAATTCTATTGGTCAAGATTCAGAGTGGCAAGATTAAATTATGTAGAATGCCCTTCTTTGTGTACAACCCCATTGTGCCTTTTGTTCTACTGTTTATGTTTCATTGTTTAGATGTGTATTGCAGCCAGACACTATTGATTCCCCTCAGTAGGTCTTTGTACTAACCCCATTGTGTATTGTCTGAACAACTGTATAAAAGAGCTGATTTTTGACTGAATAAAGCAGAAGTCGTTTTGGACTTGAACCTGTATCCTGTCCTTATTCTGAATGGTTTAAAGGGACCCCTCTGTCCCCCATTCAGGCAGCTGATGTTCCAGGGTTCCAGTGGGCAGATTTCCTGTGTTCCAGTCTTGTTTCCAGTGACTATTTCCAGCCTATTATCCAGCTGCAAAGTTCAAGCCAGCTTTCCAGCCTACAGCCTAACAGGAGGGATTCCAGCTCTTTGTAGTGGATTTGCCAGGCTACCCACTTGTAGCCAACCCCAGGAGAGAGAAACCCAGCACGACGGCCCTGGACAGCGCGGCGTCCTAGGGGTTCCGTTACACTGGTGGGCAGCGGTGGGATCTCTCTCTCACTACACTGAGGAGATTCAAACCACCCACTGGGATCGGCGATGGCGGAGCAGTACAGACACAGATCTTTGGCAGAACTGCAGGCTTTGGTGGAGGAACGGGGGAGAGAAACCAGAGGACTTAAACGAATGGATCTCTTGGCCGTACTGCAGGAGATGGACGAAGAAGCTGAGGAGCAAGCAAGAAATACTGCGCTACCCAGAGATTCCAGCCCAACTCCCCGGGACCGGAGTCCTGACCCGCAACTGGAGGACTTACGACTGGCAGCTGCTCACCCGGTGGACAGGAAAATCCGCCAGAGGATGCGGCATTTGGGACCTAATCCTGCCTGGGCAGATGTACAGCAACTCATGAAGGACGCCCAGACAGAGTACTTGGCTGAACTACGGGCCCAAACCCCTGGCTCCTTCAGCCCAACTCCCACTGTACGCTCGGATCAGGAGGACACTAGACCTCGAGTTTCCCATCATATGTTTCAACCATTTGATGAGAAAACGGGAGATATTGATGGATATTTGCAGGGGTTTGAGAAACAGTGCCACCTGCATCGCATCGACTCCAGGGATTGGGTCAATTATCTGGTGGGCAAACTGACTGGCAAGGCAGCAGAAGCATACCGGGCTGTGCCTGTTGAACACATAGCCGATTATTCGGAGGTAAAGAAGCGATTGCTGGCAAGGTACGCCATTACGCCGGAAACTTACCGCCGGGCCTTCAGAGACATGCAGCGGAAGAAGGGCAGTACCAATGTGGAAGTAGCCTACGACTTGGAGAGGGCCTTCAGGCAGTGGATGCAGGGATCAGGGGTTACTACCATGGAGGAAGCGTACCAGCTGTTAATGTTGGAACAATTTTACACACAGCTTTCTGCCCCAGTGCAGGCATGGGTTAAAGACCAGGACCCCACCACGGTGACCCAAGCGGCAAAGTTAGCTGATCGATATGAGGACACTCGAGGGGTGGAATATCTGGGGCCAAAAGGACCTACCCTCAATCCTCTTGCCCCTTCATACAAGGCTAAGACAGCTCCTGAAACTAACCGGCCAGGGGCTCCTGTCCAACCCCGGTCCCCGTCCCGGCCGGCACAGCGGCCTGGACCAGAGTGTTTTGGATGTCGACAATTTGGACATATCAAAAGAAACTGTCCCCAAAAAGAGAAAAATTCCGTGCCTCGGCCTGGTATATCTCGGGGCGGTGGGTACGGAGCTATGCCCAGTCAGGGGTACCGGCAAGTGCACTGTGTACACGAGGACTCTTATGCCCCGGAAGGCCCCCCACTTGACCCCGAAGATCAGGGGTGGCCTGGCCCTAGGGAAATATGCCTGCATCCCGAGGATAGAGGAGCAGGAACCTTTTGCCATGAGATTGCAATGGTGAAAGACAATAGGAAACAGCACGTCCAACCCGTACAACTAAATGGTCGGCCCGTGAAGGGACTCCGGGATTCGGGGGCTACCCTTACCTTGGTGCAGCCCCGCTGTTTGGACCCGGGTCACCGGCTTCAACGGACTGTGGAAGTACGAGTGGCCGGAGGAAAACTGTACCAGCTGCCCATGGCTCAAGTTCACCTGGACTGGGGCTCTGGCCAAGGATACCGAGAAGTGGGAGTAATGCCTGGACTCCCTGCTGATGTGCTGCTGGGCAACGATTTGGGCGATTTGCAAAGCCACTTTGGTCAACCCTCGGAACCACAGGATTGTCAAGCAGTCACCCGGAGTCAGAACCGGAATCCCGGGGTAAGCCAGACTAACTTCCCGGCCAACCCTGAACTACCCGGGGCCGAGCTTAGGTGGTCCCCACCTGCAGAGTTTAGGGCCACATTACTTACTGACCCTACCCTAGCCAGCTACCGACAGAGAGCCCAGACGGGGGAGGTAGGCTCTGGGGGGGAGACGTTCCAATGGACAGACGGGTTATTGTACCGACACACGGTTAGCCCAGTTCATGGGGTGACTAAGACCCAGCTACTGGTACCCACGCAACATAGGGCTGACTTACTAGCACTGGCACATGAGATTCCCCTAGCCGGACATTTAGGGGTCCGGAAAACAGAATACCGCCTCAGCAGGGCCTTTTTCTGGCCCCGCATGTCCAGGAATGTGAGAACCTTCTGCCGGACATGTGACACGTGTCAGAGGGTAGGAAAACGGGGAGACAGACCCAGAGCCCCCCTTCAGACCTTACCTATCATCGGGGAACCCTTCCAGCGGGTGGCGGTGGATATCGTGGGCCCTTTGGCTAGGGCCAGCGCATCCGGGAAAAAATTCATAGTCACACTGGTGGACTTTGCCACCAGATACCCGGAGGCGGTTGCCCTATCCAAAATCACGGCAGAAAATGTAGCCGATGCCCTCATACCCATCTTCACCCGGGTAGGATTTCCCCGAGAGATCCTGACTGATCAGGGGACACAGTTCACCTCAGACCTCCTCCAGCAGCTTTGGAAAACCTGTGGGGTGAAAGCTATCCACACGACGGCTTATCACCCCCAGACAAATGGGCTCTGCGAAAGGTTCAATGGGACCTTGAAGCAGATGCTCCGAGCGTTCACTGACACTTACAGGGACTGGGAAAAGTATTTACCTCACTTGCTCTTCGCCTATCGGGAGGTGCCACAGGAGTCCACGGGCTTTTCTCCCTTTGAGCTGTTATATGGGAGAAGAGTCAGGGGACCCCTGAATATCCTCCGGGAGTACTGGGAGGGAAAATGCCCCACGAAAGAAACCCCGGCAGTCACTTATGTGATAGAGTTAAGAGAAAGGCTGCAATCCCTTATGGAGGCAGCTAGGCAGAATCTCCAGAAAGCGCAGGATCACCAAAAAGAATATTATGACCGGACGGCCCAAGTCAGGGAATTCAGCGCAGGGCAGAAGGTGTTAGCGCTGCGACCCATTCGGCAGAACAAGTTACAAACTGCCTGGGAAGGCCCCTACCAAATTGTGGATAGGCAGGGGGAAACCACGTACATTATCAGTCAGGGACCCCATCAGCGGGATCGCAGAATTTGTCATGTGAACGCTCTAAAGAGCTATCAGGACAGGGCAGACGCCGTCCTTGCTATTTGCACCCCAGTCCCTCAGGAGGAGGAAGATCGGGAAATTCCCGACTTCCTAGCCACGGCCCAAGACCCAGCTCCCAAGGACCTGACCCTAGGGGAACAGCTTGCCCCTACCCAGCGGGATCAGATTAGGGAAGTCATCAGCCACTGGTCCACCATATTCTCGACTAAACCAGGACTGACTCACCTCACCCAACACGTAGTTGACACTCCAGGCCAACAACCCCTACGACAGCCCCCATACCGGGTCCCGGAAGCGGTAAAAAATCACATCAGGACGGAAATACAGGAGATGCAGGAGATGGGCGTCATAGAGGGGTCCAGCAGCCCATGGGCCTCACCGGTAGTCCTGGTGCCCAAAAAAGATGGAACCACGCGGTTCTGTGTGGACTACCGGCGGCTCAATGATAAAACCACCACAGATGCCTACCCTATGCCAAGGGTGGATGACTTGCTGGACCGATTATCTGGGGCCAGATTTGTGACCACCTTAGATCTCAGCCGGGGATATTGGCAAATCCCTCTAGCTCCGGAAGCCAGGGCCAAGTCGGCATTCATCACCCCTTTCGGCCTGTACCAATTCACGGTCATGCCGTTTGGGATGAAGAATGCCCCAGCCACCTTCCAAAGGCTAGTGGATCAGTTGCTCGAGGGAGCGCAGGAGTTCGCCTGCGCTTACCTCGACGATATTGCCATTTACAGCCACTCCTGGGAGGAGCACCTATTACATGTGGAGGCCATTTTAGGGAGAATTCACAGGGCAGGGCTGACCCTTCGCCCCGACAAATGCCAAGTGGGAATGGGTGAGGTGCAGTATCTAGGACACCGAGTAGGGAGCGGAGTGCAGCGTCCCGAACCAGCCAAGGTGGAGGCCATTGTCCAGTGGCCCCGGCCTACAACCAAAAAACAAGTCATGGCTTTCCTGGGTACTGCGGGGTACTACCGCAAATTCGTACCCAGATACAGTGACATTGCGAAGCCGCTGACTGACCTCACTAGCAAGAAATTGCCCCGAGTAGTCAACTGGACCCCAGACTGTGAAACAGCCTTTGTAGCCTTGAAATCAGCGTTAGGGGAAGCTCCAGTATTAGCAGCACCGGATTTTAACCTGCCTTTTCTACTACACACAGATGCCTCCAACGTGGGCCTGGGAGCGGTACTAAGCCAGGTGAACGTCAAGGGGGAAGAGCATCCGGTAGCCTATCAAAGTCGTAAGCTCTTGGAGCGAGAAGTAGGCTATGCCGCAGTAGAGAAAGAATGTTTGGCCTTGGTCTGGGCCATCAAGAGGTTCCAAGCCTACCTCTATGGGCGAGAATTTACGGTGCTCACCGACCACAACCCCTTGGTCTGGCTTAATCGAGTATCGGGGGACAACGGGAGGCTGCTACGGTGGAGCTTGGCCTTACAGCCGTACAATTTCACCGTCCAGTACCGGTCTGGCAGAGACAATCGCAATGCAGATGGACTATCTCGTCAGGACGATGTTTGATTTTCCTGTTGCCCAGCCTGGACAAGGGTACTATTTGTTGTTGCACAGCCCCGGACAAGGGGGCTACTTGTTGTTACTAGCCCAGAACAAGAGGCTGTCCAAGCCTTTGGCCCCGGACTGCCAAGGCTTGGGGCTGGAAGGGGGGGGTGATGTAACGGACCCCTAGGCCGTTACATGGAGGCCTTGTCTGTGTAATGTATGCAAAGTTTTAGCATAGGGTTTGCAGGGGACAGGTAGGCTGCCTAGGGATTGGTCCCTCCTGTCCAGGCATCTGGTGACTCACCTGACCAGGATTGGTCTGTGTATTTTGTCACTCTGAATTCTATTGGTCAAGATTCAGAGTGGCAAGATTAAATTATGTAGAATGCCCTTCTTTGTGTACAACCCCATTGTGCCTTTTGTTCTACTGTTTATGTTTCATTGTTTAGATGTGTATTGCAGCCAGACACTATTGATTCCCCTCAGTAGGTCTTTGTACTAACCCCATTGTGTATTGTCTGAACAACTGTATAAAAGAGCTGATTTTTGACTGAATAAAGCAGAAGTCGTTTTGGACTTGAACCTGTATCCTGTCCTTATTCTGAATGGTTTAAAGGGACCCCTCTGTCCCCCATTCAGGCAGCTGATGTTCCAGGGTTCCAGTGGGCAGATTTCCTGTGTTCCAGTCTTGTTTCCAGTGACTATTTCCAGCCTATTATCCAGCTGCAAAGTTCAAGCCAGCTTTCCAGCCTACAGCCTAACAGGAGGGATTCCAGCTCTTTGTAGTGGATTTGCCAGGCTACCCACTTGTAGCCAACCCCAGGAGAGAGAAACCCAGCACGACGGCCCTGGACAGCGCGGCGTCCTAGGGGTTCCGTTACAAAGGCTAATCCCACTGTTGAGAGATGTTTTAGTCAAACGTTATTGCAGCTGAATTTTTTACATGCAGTATCTCAATAGCCTGAAATGCTACAGTGGTGCAGCTGCTACATCATCCTATGGAGGTTTATGGTCAACTGAGCAGAATTGACCATAGGATGGTGTAGCAACAGTGAGATATTGCACCTAAACAAATTTGAGTTTCAGCTGCAATAACTTTTGAACAAAATACCTCTTAACAGTGGGGGTTACCCTTGTTTTACTCAGAAGAAAAAATCCTACAATATATATTTTTTCCATATTAAGTGTTACTATCCCTTTAGATAGTACAAATGTAACATAGAAAACAAAAGGATAAGAGGGCCCTGCTTGTGACAACTTAGTCTAGAGGAAAGTAGGTGGGACACAGAAGAAGTAAGTGCTATGGGGTTTAAGTGCCTCCTGCCACATGAACTGCCAGTCAGTGGATGGGGGAAAGAAGTGTTTCAGAGCGTAGTGGTCCACTCACGTAGCAGATCTGTTTGGGAGAGCAAGAGTATGTGAACAATAAGGTTGTTATGGCGTTGTGAGTGGGGCAAAAATTTTAGAAGGCAATGAGAGTGAATACAAGTTGTTTAGGGAGAGTCTAAAGAACGGGGCAGAGTCTGATGGGACAAAGCAGGGAATTCCAGATCTCAGGTGCAGCACTGGAGAAATCCTGTAGGTGAGGATGCAGAGAGAAGAAAGTCCTGTGTGAAGCGAAGATGGAGAGTGGGAGTGAATTTGGAAGCAAAAGATGAAATGTAGAGTGATGCAGTGTTGTTAAGGGCTCTGTAGGTTAGTATCAGAATTTTGAACTTAATTCTATATACTAAAAGGATCTTCTCTAGTCACTGGTAAAGAGGAGCTGTATTAGAGTAATGATGTGTGAGGTGCTTAGTCTGACAGCAGAGTTCATTATGGATTGTAGTGGGGTTAGTTGGGTGAGAGGAAGGCCAATTAGAAGTGAGTTACAGTAGCAGACACAGGATATGATCAGCAGTTTGTTACAGCTTACTTTGTTTTCAGTATCATCTGCAGGCGTGAGGCTTCAAGCATGCAGCAGGCCTCTGTTTTATGTGCCATGCTTCCTGTAGTCCCCTCCTACCTACTTCCTTCCTCTTAGCTGCTCCTACTACCTACTTGCTGAAGAGGGGTTTAAAGGGCAGTCTGAGTCCTGACTCAGTTGCCCTTGCGTTGTTGTTCATAGCAGTTCTATTACCTTGGGCTCTGTGTATGACCTGGCTAGTCTTCCATCCAACTGGTGCTGACCTGTGACTCTGACTATTCTTTTGTCTATCCCTGTAGTGGACACCCAACCTGGTGCAGACCTGTGGCTCTGGCTGTCTACCTGAACTGTGTATGACCTGCCTTGTCTGACTACCCTCTCTGGTGCCGACTTGTGGCTTTTACCTAGCAGTCACCCAATCTAGTGCGGACCTGGGGCTCTGATAGACTAGCTCCGATACTGACTGCAGGAGTGAGTCAGTTATCCATTTCCTTATACTGACTGCAGGTGTGAGTCAGATATCGCTCCCTACTGACTGCAGGCAAGAGTTAGTACTCTCACTTCATCGGATCAAGATCCTGTGTTCCTGTTCCTGCAGAGACTACCAGTGGCTGAGGCCTAGTCTCCAGCAGACTGGTCAAGATTGGCAGCCTACTATTCCTGATAGCTGTGCTTGCTGGCTTGTAACCCTCTGCTTGCTACTTGTGTATATAGTGTGCTCTACTTTTCTATTATCAATACATTTTGCATTTAACTATACCGTACTGACTCCTGAATGTTATTGGTAACCGTGACACAGTTGGATTTTTGTATTGTAACGGGTTGAGGTTTATGCTTATTTAATATTCATGGTATATCTGCCATAAATTCACACCCACTCCATGAATATTTATGTCCGTGGCTTATTAGGACAATTAATAATTGTTCATATGACTAGTGGGGAATATACATATAAACTTATCCTGGGGCAAAGATGGAAAATATAGCATAGAAAAATAGATGTATTGAAAATATAAGGAGCCCCAAGCTTATTACATTCTACAAATAATCTCCTATTGCATAAACCTTTATACACATTTGTATGTGAAAATAGTGAGACTCTTCAACAAATTACTGAGATTAAAATTAATGCAATTTAATATCAGATCAGTACATCACATTCACAAGAACTAGTTCTATATTAAATACACATAACAATACAAAACATTCAAATTAACAATACAACACAAAGTATAACATTTGCACAATTTTCCTAAACATGCATGATACTGAAGGTACCTAATGAATGAAGGGCTTACCCAAGCTTGGCAGAGATTCTTTTCCTGGCCCTCTCTTGTTCTGTCCTGTATTCCTCCTCTTCTCTCTACTACTCAACCTTGGTGGTATCCCTAGTCTTATAGCAAATGCCCCACTATCTACAACATGGTCTCAATCTGATTGGGTGAACACATTGCTATTGGGGAAACATTCCTGTTCTTGTATTTTGATGGGAGGTCCTCAACCCCTTAGTGACAGCCGCGTGTGTACGTGTGTCACCTTAATGCCCGTGGTACATTTTTTTTTTTTTTTTTTAAAGAAGTCCGGAGTCCCTGAGAGGCGTGCAGCTGCACGGAGACCCGGACTTCCGGGACATACCAGGAACGTCCTCTGTCACTAAGTGACAGTTTCTGCGGGACGTACCTGGTAAGTCATTTGTCGGGAAGGGGTTAAGTAATTCTTTTGATGTTTATAGTGGATATTGTTAATCCTCCTTATGATCTTAACATTGGTTTTGGGATTCTAGTGTTATGCCCCAGGAGGTGAGATAAAATCCAAAGACAGGGGAAAGACCATTGTGTGCTCAACAGATGTTATTTACAAGGTGTTATCCATATCTTGTATTCCTATTCTGTTTGACATTAAAGGAATGAAAGGGATAGTAAAGTCCCAAAAAAACTATGTTCTAAATCATAGCTGCACTAAAAAGAAAATTTAATGTGCTTAATCCTTTCTCTCAAACCGTTATGGTTTGAGAGATGTAATAAAATAAAGACCTCCGCTCCTTCCCCCTTCTCATGCGTTCGCTGTACAACGGACGTTATGAAATACTGCTTCCGGGACCAGACGGCGGCTCTTCAGGAGCACTGTCATCTAGATATCTAAGTATAATTACATCATTGGAATGGTCCACAAAGTGTGCTTGCAAGCCAGGCACACGTAGACCATACCGAGGAAGTAATTATAGTTAGATATCCCGATGACAGCGCTCCCGAAGAGCCATCTACAGTCGGGCGACCGGATTATGCCTCTGACAGCTTTACAGCTGGTTAGACAGAAAGGGGAGGGAACGGAGGACTTTATTTTCTTATTTGTCTCAAACCGTAATGGTTTGAGATAAAGGATGAAGCGCATTAAGTGTTGTTTTAGTGCAGCTACCATTTAAAACATACTTTTTTTAGGACTTTACTATCCCTTGAAATAGGTTTGATTCAACCTAATATCAACCCCCATACACACACCTCACATACATATACATCCACACATAGACACACATATATATCTATATAAATATATATACAGATGTATATATATATATATATACCTGCACAGACAAGCAATTCCCTCTGTAACAATAGTCTCTTGGGTGAGAAAGGCTGAAGTCTAGATGTAGACGGCATGCATTGGAGATTGACGGTATGTGGGGAATGAGGGATAGGTGGAGTTGAAGGTGACAACCAGGCAGCATGATGGTGGGGTTAACAGTGAGGGAAATATTTGGGGTAAGGCTGGTTGGCGAGGAAGGGAAAATCATAAGTAAAGTTTTGATTAGGCTCATTTTTACATGCCGGGAAGACATCCAGAAAGATGCAGAAGAGAGACAATGAGATACATGTGACAGGAGGGGAAGGGGAGAGGTATGGGAAGGAAAATATAGATTTGGGTGTCATCATCATAAAGATGATGGTGAAACCCAGAGTTGGAAAAGGTGTAGATTAAAAAGAAAAATGGGCCCAGGACCAACAGACAGTTTGAAGGGTGAAGTAGTGGAGCCAGAGTAGGAAACATTGAAGCAACAATTGTAGTGTTATGATGAGAAACAAGAGAAGGTGGTGTCAAAATGGCCTAGGGAGGGGAGAGATTGGAACAGGAAAGGGTAATCCAAGCAGAGTAGTGGTCTTTTGACTTAGCTCAGCAAGTCATTGGTCATTCTTTTCAATATAAAGCCAAGTGAATGGTTGCCACCTAGCCATGATGTTAATAACAGAACACACACATACTTTTTCTGAAGCAATAAACAGAAGTGTG
This sequence comes from Rhinophrynus dorsalis, assembly GCA_037306005.1. Classification (NCBI taxonomy): domain Eukaryota; kingdom Metazoa; phylum Chordata; class Amphibia; order Anura; family Rhinophrynidae; genus Rhinophrynus; species Rhinophrynus dorsalis. The sequence continues at coordinate 419,099,795 of CM074721.1, forward strand.
AATTTACTCATTTTCTGAATTTTATTAAAAATTATAAAGTGCTTGAATAAAAAAAAAATTACATCAAAGAAAAACGTTTCAATACAATAGAGAAAAAAACAAGGGCTAGTTTATTTAGAGGAGCATTTATCTGATATTTAACCAATGACAAATGGCTCCTGTGGGAGCAAACTTGGTGAATAGCTGCACTGTGCAGCTCTAGTGTGGCTTCAATTCTCTGATTTTAGGCCCAGTAAATGGTCCCTTGTTCTTTCTCCAGCTCACCTAAAGCAAGACAAATGCAGGCTGTGGCCATTGACTCTAATAGCTGGAGTGGAATTCCATCAAAGCACAGGACTGTTGCAAGTGAAACCTGACACAGCAAGCTTAGGCGTCACTTAATTTAGTCCAACCTCTGAGACAGTCATGGAGATCAATTTTTTTTTTTTTTTACCACTGAAGCAGCTACTAGATACCACAGTGAGGCTGCACAATGCATCACATGGTTAACTGCTGAGTCTGTGTCCATAGAAGCAGACTTAGGAAAACATGGTCGTTGCCCTTTAAAGTAAAAGTATACCCAAAAAATAACAGACTTAGTGACGGTAATAGAATAGATGTCAGATAAACAATGCATTGAATGTGTTCTGTTTCACTGCAGTCTTATGCTTTTTTCTATGTTAAGTTAAAGATCTAAAACTGTGGTTCTCAACCTTTTCTAAGTTTTATACATCCTCTTTTAAGTCTGAAAGATCCACATTTATATGACACACGTGCATCAGACTAATAGAAGTTATTGAAAATATTTGGAAAGGTATTACAAATTAGGGTTGGTGCTGTGACACACCTATTGTGAACCACTAATCTAAAAGTTACTTGGCTTCCATTGTGTGGTGCACTGATGCAAAAGGGGTGTGAACTCACAGGGGTATATCTCAATTGAATAATACATTATGTAGCCTCCTGTGATGTCATTACTAGAAAATTGTTAGAATTAGGGATATTCTCCTATTCGCTATTCTGCTCTTTACATTGTTTTTCTGAGTTTACTTACACAACATTCTGATATTTTTAAGTTCATATGAAATATAAACAATATGAGAGTACACACATGCTTTATAGTTTTTTAAATCCTATCTTACTTTTGGGTATACCTTTCCTTTAAAAATCCCACAAAAAATATCGGAATTAACAGTGGAGTAGCCATATAGTGAACAAATAGTTATCTACATTGAGATAGGTCCAAAACAGTCGAAGAACAACCTATACCACAGACTGACAGTGTTTGGCACAAAAAGCAAAACGCTCATATTTACAACATTGAGAGGGGCATTTATAAGCATGCAGTGTAGTTAAGGTACACAGCAATGTTTCCTTTGATATTAGTTAAGTTACAACCTGAATTTCTCTATGTGCTGATTGCTTTATGCGAGATAATTACCAGTAAGGTTTGGACTTTTGATACTCTCTCTGGTTTACAACTTCTGGATGGGTTGTTTACACAACTACTAGTATCTGAGACTCAAGTATAAAAGATTAAGTGGAGCAATTTCTGGGGCAAAGCATCTTATCCATAGGGAACAGATAAAATAATTAAATTCCCATGATTTAAATGGGTCTCTTTACTACTTCCGTGTCAGCAAGGACTCAAATGCATTACCGCCCTCTCATTCAAGGGGTTGAAAGACCAATTTAAATCAATGAGGTATTTTCTTTTGTCTCCTATGGTGCAATTGGTTTGTTCCACTTTGCCTTTAGAAACAAGGCCCTGGGTGTCTAGAACTGGAATGAGGCAATTTTGATGGTTTCTAGATGAATTTGGACAACTACAACTCCCATCATTAGCAGCTGGGAGGAGAACAGGAGTCTAAGTCATAAAAAAAGGCTGGAGACCCAAAAAATGTTTTCTTCATTTGTATGATTCACTTCTTATGTTGCAAATAAAAGTTCGATATCGGCACATTGTTTAATACTGCATGTTGGAATCATGCTAGAATGTGAAAGGTCGGGGACGTTATTATAACAGACTAATCTTTGCTCAAGGTTTTATACAGTATGAATGGTTTTTACCTACTGGATACTAGAGAAATCTTATGTTGTAGATAGCTCTCTAGAACCCAAGGGACAAAAATATTGCTTATCTGAGCAGCAAATCCTTTGACATAATATATTGTAGAAAAGAGTTCTCAAAGTTTAGTTCTTAGTAAACCCTAAGACCCATTTCACACAGGTGTCATGAACACAGCAATGAGATATTGATTGTCAACCACAGTGAAAGGAAAAATGCTGGACTTCACACGAATGACTATCATCTTGCATGAAAGACCACATACAGATAATGGCATCATTACTGCGCTTGCAAAGGTGCACCGTAAAGATACAGCATGAAGGATCTGTACGGAGGCCAGTGGGGCCACAAGCACACCTATTACACAAGAAATGTTAGAGGCTGCAATGGACCTTAACCTCCAATGAACAGCTGACCCACATAGTTGTCTGCCAACAGTAGAGAAGGGATTAGCTGTGGAACTCAAATGAAAGGTGACTACAGAACATAGGCAACAAGTATAATAGGGGGCTGCTACAATTCTTTCACCCATGTGAAAGAGCCCTTATAACATCAATTACACATCCATAAAAGCCAAGATGTATCTACTATTATCTAACTTCTAGTATCATCCCTCCCTTCTTTATGTGATGTCTGTCCTTCTCCTTGGACAGGACTGGTCAGTTGCCAGCCAATGCAGCTGGGTTGCCAAAGGCAACTACAGACTGACACACTTCCCTGTTTCTAAGTATCCTATATAATAATTCTCTAAAACGTGTGTAACGCTGAGTCATGCGCAGTAGACACTGCTGCGCATGCTGCAGTCATGCCCAGTAGAGACTGCCCGCGCCGTGGCTGATACAGAGCTCGACGCTCCAAAGAAGCGTCCTGTACTGTATCAGCCGTAGCACTGGCAGTCTCTACTGCGCATGACTGCCCCACGACTGGGTGGTAGTGGCACTGTGGCCCATGTAACGGCTCTTCAACTTGTTGTAAATAATAATGATGAACAGGGAAGTGTCTTCATTGACAGATCACTGTTTTGGGTTCCCAGTGGTTATTTTTCTTTTTCTTGATCCACCCTTTCCAAGGAGATACGGCAGACATTACACAAAGGGGAGGGGTAATGCTAAATGTTAAACAACTGGCCATATATATATATTTTTTTAACAGCATAACTGAGATCTGTCACACTCTTAAACCACTGAAGGAAGTATTCATACGTTTTTAAAGGGGAACTATATCCTCTCCTCATCTGAATGTTGCATTTCAGTTAATCATTTCACTTTTAAAAATAAGCAAGTTATGTCAGTTCACGACAGGCTGCGGCACCACTCTGCCCCACAGCCAGTCAATCTTCGCCACTTCCCCTCACCAGTTGTTCCCATTTATCACATCCTCCTCTGATGGAGGAATCCAGTGTGTGAGTCAGAGCGCTCTCTTGCCTATGAGACGCTCCAGCTAACACGGTGGATTCCTCCATCAGAGGAGGAGGTGAGATCGAGCCTCTAGTGGGGAGGGGAAGTGGCAAAGATTGACAGGCTATGGGGCAGAGCAATACCACAGCCTGTCCTGAACTGACATTGCAGGCTTATTTTAAAATGTAAAATCTCAGGCTACACTATATTACATTAAAAAAAATAAGATTAAAGATTAACTCAAATGCAATATTAAGATGAGTAGAACTTTAATAGAGGTCACAGTTCCCCTTTAAGTATGTCATTTTAATTGAAAATTGGTTACCACTGAACACCACATGTTGCTATAGCCTTGAACAAGAAATAGTAAATATATGTAAGAACCATATCATAGGATTAATATTGTGTTATCAAAGCTAGTCTACTCCACTATGTGAAATACTGCAGCCAATCGTTTTAGGACAACTTCCATACTCTACTGTTAGTCCAACACACTACATGGTGCTTTAGCACAAGGCGAGATAAACATTCTGGATACTTCAGGCCAGTGAGCATAACAGACTGAAATATAAATATGATCTATATTGCTTAGGAGATATGAAGTATTTCCATTTTTGCATGATTCCCCATACAGTGTTTATTGTAGCTATTCTTCTTATCACAAGATCATTTTATCACGTGTTTAACATACAATATCGTCTGTCTGACGTAACCAAAAAAACAAAACAAAAACAAAACATTGCGTACCCAGATGCTTAACCCCACTAAATGCTAGACACATCTCTAACACATTTAGAGAGGAGATTGGAAATGTTTCTAGCATCCAAAGGGTTACATTTTTCTTGTTTAAAGAGACAGTCATATGATAAATCAGTGCACATCACAGGATTTTTGTCATGGGTTAAACTAACACACACAGTTAACCCTTTGAGTGTCAGGGAGGTGCACAACGCATTGCAAAGCAATGCACTGTGCACCTCCCTGGCACTCAAAGGGTTCAACCAGTTTGTATGCTAAGTGACCAAGATCAGGGGTAGACAATTACTGGATCACCAGTTGTTGCGGACTATAAATCCCATAATTCACGACTAGCCAGTGGTTGGATAGAGAAGAGGGGAGTTTAGTCTCCAGAAATTGGAGGTTCAGTAATTTGCTACCCCAGTTTAAATGCTAGTCACCCAAAGTGTTGCTTGCAGTAAGTTATAGACACTTCAAGAAGCCGGGGAGTTAATATTATGCCTGCCTGATAAATGTCTGATCAAGTTATTTAGTGGTTCCGTATAGGTTATCGGCTTCAGACCACAAAAGCAGGGCTCAGTACAGAATGAGGCTTCCACCTAGAGCCTTATGCACAGGGGAAATGAGGAGCAATTCTGGATAAAACCAACTGCCCCATAGAGGACAAATTAAAACAAATGATGTTAAGAGTTCCATTGATTTAAATGGGGATTATAACCCACTGAATGATGGGGAGGTGTTCAATGCATTCAAAAGGGTTATTCCACCTCCCTGCAGTTGGTTTGAGCCAGAATATCTCCTCTTTTGTCTTGTGCATTAGGCTATGAAGGCTTAAGAGGTTCATTCTAGAGCAAACCAACTGCACCCATAAGGGAGAAGTGAACATTCCCAATGATTTAACCCTTTGAGTTCCAGAGAGATATGCAAAGCATTGCAAAGCAATGAATTGATACCCCTCTCTGGCACTCAAAGGATTAATCCCTGAAATGTTAGAAAGTCTTGTAAAACATTGCTTCAAAAACGTATCGGATTCCTTTATAGCTCAGAATACTATGGAGAATTATGACATTTATTTTCAAAGCAGATAGGATGTTAAAGGGATAGTAATAATTAACCCCTTAACGACCCTGACGGTCATAGTACGTCAAGGGTTGATTTGACTTAACGACTGATGACGTACTATGACCGTCATCGAGTTCCGGGCTCCCCCCGCGGCTGCACGCCGTTCGGGGAGTCCGGAACGCAACGGAGCAATAAAAAAATTTGCTCCGTGGTCGTTCAGTCACGTCCGCGTCCGGATTCCCCGGTTGTTAAGGGGTTAAAATGTAAAAAAAAATATGTTGTAAGGTTTATCTTATCCCCCTGAGTAGAACAAGGGTTCTCCCACTGCTGAAAGGTGTTTTATTCAAAAGTTATTACATCTCAAAGTTGAATTTTTTAGGTGCAGTATCACAGTGGCCAGAAACTGTACAGTGGCGCTGTTGCTACACCATCCTATGGAGATTTATGGTCCCGGGACCAGAGCTGTCTAGGATTGTGTAGCAACAGCACCACTGTACAATTTCAGGCCAATGTGATATTTCACCTAAAAATTCAACTTTGAGCTGTAATAACTTTTGAATAAAATACAGTTCAGTAGTGGGAGCACCTTTGTTGTACTTAGTGGGATAAACCCTACAGCATATTTTTTTTTACATTTTTTAAGTATTACTATCCCTTTAATCTAATGAAATATCAGACTACCCTTTGGAGACAGGAAGTAATGAGTTTTTACCTGCTTAGAAATGGCACCAACTGGTGTTTTTTTTTTTGTTTGTTTTTTTGCATTCTCTGGCTCAACAAGGGAATGGTAAATGCTGAACTTGATGGACACATCTTTTTTTTCACCCTCATCAACCATGTTACACTAAAGAGCTTGCTGGCAATTGCTTCATTTGAATTAACATGGATTAGGGAATTTTTTATTTGTACCCTATGGTTCAGTTAGTTTACTCCACAATAGTGCCACATTAGCTTACTGTAATTGGCCCTAAGTGTTCCGCTTCAGGTGTGACAACACATATAGGAAAGCAGGCACTCTGGGCTGTCACCAATGAGAGGGTCAGTACCCTAATGAGGGATATTACATACATATGTATATATACACAAACACATTTATATACATGCCTGAAAAAAATATTTTATTAGATGTGATTTGCTATTCTATTATGAAGGCACTAAAGAGGTTCTAAGGCTCTACTCTTTATTAAACTGATGTATGATGTTTACAGTGATCCTGCCACAGTCAATAAAGTTTTTCATATTTAGAAACTTTAGCTGAAATGGTCTATGCATTATACTTATACTTTTATTTCTCAGTGGTCATCCCTCTCAATACCACTGTAAACTAATTACACACTGCACTGAGTGAAATCAACATACCTGGGAACCCTCTTGATCTGCCCTAGAGAATCCATTTTTTGCAGTTAATTACCGGAGTCCCCAGGGACAGAAGCCAATTCTCTTGTGGTGAATTTTTTATGAAACTCTGCCCACTTCTCCTCCTTCCCACCCTGTTCCTCCTACTTCCTGCCCACTTCTCCTCTTTCCCACTTCTTCATGACTCAGGTAATTAGGCCCCACTCCACTCACTATTAAGCCCCATACCTTTGTGGGATTTATATCACCCAGTGGCACCATAAGAGCCCTCTCAAGAGGCTCAAGAAGACAAAGTTCACAGGTATGGAAATCACCATTCACAAATAAAAGGATTCCTTTCCTCCTAAACTAAGAATTTTTAGGCCTTTGACTAACATAACAGTTCTGTAATATGTAAACTGTAATTGAGGTGACAGGTTCACTTTAAGTAGTAGGCTATGTAATTAAATAATTGTTAATGAACCCCATTGTCTTTAACACAAATGGCCTTACATGTTAAAGGGTTAGTAATGTCCAAAAAAAGTTTTTTTTGCATTTAGAAGAGCTTAAAAAGCTGAGCTACACGCAATAAACGTATCTCTCAAACCGCTATGGTTTGAGAGATACAGGCATTTAAAGTTCAATGTCTCCTACTGACAGTAAACCAGGCACATGTTTTAGACCATTCCAATGAAGGGATTCGTTGTAACTAACAAGATTGCGGCTCTGCTGCAGAGCCTCCATGTCAACTGACACGGATCTCCTGCTGACAGCTTTACAGCTGTCAGCAGGAGTCACTGAATTTTAAATGTCTGTATCTCTCAAACTATAGCGGTTTGAGAGATATGTTTTTTGCATGTAGCTCAGCTTTTTAAGCTCTTCTAAAGGCAAAAAACTTTTTTTTGACATTACTAACCCTTTAAAGCAAAAAGTAGCAAATCTGGGGCACACCCAGTGTACCATATGGTGAATTAAAAATTCCTAAAACCCCCATTGATTTAAACTGGGCTTTTGACCCTTGCTTGCTAGAGAGATCTCCGATGCCTTGCTTTGCAATGAGCTGGAGACCTCTCTAGCATTCAAGGGGGTTAAATGTCCCACTGAAATCAACTGAACATTTTATTTCTCCACTATGGTGCAGTTGGTTTGCTCCAGAATTGCTCCTATTTTCTGTTGTACTTAAGGTCCGTAGTACCACTAATATACATAAACTTCCATTGTACTTAAATACAAAATGTAAAAATAAAAAATGTAAAAGAAAAAGACAACTATATATATATGTAAAATAAAGGGCATTTTTAAATGCCAATTCACTCATTTAAAGGGTGTCATGTGTTGTTGATGGGATACAGTAAAGGAACAATAAACCTTTTTTATGAAAAATATGTATGTTATTAGGATTTTACTACTGAATAAAACAGTGCTACTCTCACTACTACGTTTTTTTCACATTTAAATGTGATTGCAGCTCAAATGTAAGAAAATAAAAAAGCAACAGCACCAACTGGCGTTCAAAAGGCATACTTTTTTCAAACTAAACCCTATGGGACAGCCTGAGGCACTGATTACAGCGATTCATAGTAAATGACAGGATCAGCACCCCCTGGTGATCACAAGCGAACATTTCAGTTTAATTAAAAAAACAAAAACAAACAAGATTAGGATGTAATAACTTTTAACTGTAAAATCTTCCAGAAGTATGAAAACTCTTGTTTTATTCAGCAGGCAAAAGAAATACATTTTTTTCATAAAAAAAGTTTGCTGCTCCTTTAGGATCCACAGTTTGCCCAACCCCTACCCTTTGCTCATGTTCTTTGCTACTAAAGGCAGATTTTAGCTGGTTTTAGGTGTTGCACAAACACCTACGCCTGGATTCACATTCTTTTAACAAAAAAGAAGTAAACACAACAGAATCAAAGTTCATTAGAACCTATTATACAAAAAAAACCCAGAATGTTCTAATACTCAAAATGTGGTATGGTATTGTTTTTCTCTGCAACTTTTCGGAATGAAGATACTTTGAGATCATCCAATTTTTTCAGATGTGATTTAGTATAATCAGATGAGAGAGTTGGTATTCTTACTTGTAAGCCAGATAACACTTCAATAACCAGATAGGTTTGCAACTCATTGTAAAACAAATGCCCTGCATACCCCGTGCTTAAACCATAAAATGATGTAAAGCACTGTCACATGGTTGCAATATGCCTTGCCATCTTAAGTCTTGTCTATCCAGGACTCCAAAAACTCTTTGTTCTGATTCCATGAGTGTGCAAGACTTACACTGTGCTTATGTTCTAGAAAATAATCACCTCCATCCGTTGCACCATTTGTATACTATGCATGTTTCACCTTTAAGTATGAAATGGTATTCTGGGTTTATAATTAGTGTCATCTGTGACCAGATTCCCATCTGTGCTCCTCGATAACCAGCATCAGCCCTGCTGGTTCCATCATGTTCTTATATTTGTACCTTACAATTGTTCAATATGAACTTTAGGAACAGTTTCATCAAGCAGATTGCATGCTACACTTCTTGACTCATTGTCCAACTATCAGTTGTGCTGGAATAAAATAATTGTGGGTAATATTCCATTTTTTTCAGTCACAAAAACTTGATGCTTAAATACTGCTGACGAGGTGATGTGTGAAATGGAAGACAGACCTAAAATTATACACATTTCCAAACACAATGGTCTTCAATGACAATATTCTTCTTTCTCTTACAATATGTAACCAGTGTGATAACTGCAAAATGTTCACTGTCTGCACAAAGAAGCTGTACATATTTCCATGAACACAGGAAGAAGACACTCTAAAGCTTCACTTTCATCATTCATGTAGCATGCACACAAACAATGTTTTTCCATCTTGTTTCTTGGTGCTCAAAGCCACAATGTATGGATTGTCTGTTGGTCCCTTTGTGGCTTGCTCCACACCAGAAGAGTTAAATACAATTACCTGCCTCTCATACCACTGAATCCCTTATTTCTGAGCCCAGTCGTACTCTTGGCCTTTGGCAAACAGGAGATACCTCCACAAGTGTGTCCTTAATATTCAAGGGTCTTTTTTCTGACTCTGATAAGATTTTATTAATGACCAAAGGATCATGAACAGGAGTGCTGATTATATAATTGTCATTTAAAGTTTGGTAACCTTTATGATCAGCCACTGGAACAGGAACAGTTGTCCCATTCAAGGGTAAGCTTTCTGCAGGTATACCATTTTTGCGTATCTTTTTCTGTGGTTTATCAGAATGTTCCCCTGGCTTCAGAATGGATTTCATTTTATTACTGTTCTTGTACAAAAGAAAGAGAGCCATAATGACCACTACCACCCCAAACAAGGTTGTCATAATCACAAATTCTTTCCAGTAAGATTTTCCCACCAGCTTTGCAGAATGACTCTCAGAAGACGAAGAAATAAATGCTGATGTATTTACAATCTTCCCAATTTTTGGGTACATTTTGGTTGTCTCTGTTCTTTGAGTTGTAGTTTTGATTGGGTCCTCTGATTCTACACAGTACTTTACCATTAACTTCTTGAAGTCCTCCTCCACAGACCAGCACTCATATGTTCCCAGCATCTCAGGGCTACTTACGAGAATCAGATCCCCATTTGGAAGAACAAAGTAAGAGGAGTCAATCTCTTTCCCATTGTGAATCCACAAACGAGATGCCAAGTTGGATAAGAGTTTGCAAGATAAAGTACTGGCTGCATTTGACTCCAATGAGGTCTTCTGACATTCGGGATTTTCTTCTATGAAAATAAATAAAAATGTAAGGCACAATTAGCTTTTGTATAGTCACAATTTTTGCTAATTCAGATACTGAAAAGACCAGCAATACAATGATGCTGATATATTGAGAACTGGAGAAACGAGTAGCCAATCCAGGTCTTCGAGAGCTACCATCAGTGTATGTTATCAGGTCAGGAGATATCTGCATCAGCACAGATGGATTAAACAAAGAGACTGAGCTACTGACTGATTCACTTGTACTCAGTTGGAAACACACTGGAGAAGCTCTTGAGGACCTGAATTGATTACCTCGGAACTGGAGCAATTTTGTTGAAAACCCACATGCACCATAGTAGACCCCCCAAAAAAATATTATCAATTTAACTCTTTTGAGTGCAAAACAAGGCATTGCGTACCCTCTGGTACTTAATGGATTAAAATAGGATTTTAGTCTTACCTGTTAAATCCTTTTCACTTAGTCCATACAGGTCACTGGTACTCTGGGAGGCGTAAGTCCCCTTTAATAGGCAGGAACAACTATGCAAATGATTTGCAAGGGGCGGAGCCTCCCCTCTCACTTAAGCCACCTTCTGGCCAGAGCCACTTAGATTGATTTGAGACCCTAAAAACTGACCACAGGTAAGCAAAAAGAAAGACTCCTGTGAGCATGCCCTGACGGTCTCCCACTGAATGCCACAGGAGAGCCAAGACTGGTCCCTTGACAGGGTGGGAGACCAGTGACCTGTATGGACTAAGTGAAAAGGATTTAACAGGTAAGACTAAAATCCTATTTTCACTGTCGTCCAATACAGGTCACTGGTACTCTGGGATGTACAAACATTGAGCTGATCCAGAGGCGGGAAGTAAGGCAAGGACCAGGCGCAAGGCCCAAGTCACTGGAACTGCTATGACCCAGTTAATCACATAGCCCAAACTGTAAGTGTCAACGGACACCAACCAAGGGAACAATCCCTGAACTAACACAGCACACGAAACCAGAGCCAACAGGGCTCAACAGTAAGGAAGCACTAAGGATCACAGAGCGGAAGACCTACACAGGCAAGACTGCCTCCAGGACCTTCCTTCCAAAACTGGCATCAGCCGAAGCCAGTACATCAACTCGATAGTGCTTAGAAAAAGTGTGCACAGAGGACCAAGTGGCCGCTCTGCACAGTTGATCAGCAGAAGCTTGATTCTTGTAGGCCCAAGAGGCCCCAATAGATCTGGTGGAATGGGCAGTCACCCGGAAGGGAACATGCTTATTCCTCAACTTATAGGCTTCACGGATAGTAGCCTTAATCCAAGAGGCAATGGTAACTTTGGAAGCCGGTCTCCCTGCCCTAGGCCCCTCAGGAATGACGAATAGAGCGTCAGACTTCCTGATAGACTCGGTGCGATGAACATAAAACTGGAGGCAACACACCACATCCAACAGATGGAGATCTCTTTCCTTGTCAGATGAAGGATTAGGGCAGAAAGAGGGAACCACAATCTCCTGATTGATGTGAAACTCGGACACAACCTTGGGTAAGAATTCCTTGGTAGTGCGAAGCACAGCCTTATCCTTGTGGAACACCAGGTAAGGAGGTTTACAAGACAAAGCCTGTAACTCTGCTACCCGGCGCACTGAAACAACAGCCAAAAGGAAGGCCATCTTCCAAGTCAAGAGACGTAATGGAATGGAAGCCAAGGATTCAAACGGTGGCCGCTGGAGAACTCCCAGCACCAAATTGAGGTCCCTCTGGGGAGCAGGACTCTTGAAGGCAGGTCGAACATGAGTCACACCTTGGAAGAAAACTTTCACATCAGGAAGGATAGGAATCCTTTCCTGGAAAAACACAGACAAGGCAGAAGTCTGAACTTTGAGGGAACTCAGACTGAGCCCCTTATCCACACCGTCCTGCAAGAAGGCCAGGACAGTGGGAAGATGGAATTCAAGGGATAACTTCTTATCAGAACACCATGTCACAAAAGTTGACCATATGCGATGATAGATCTTGGAAGACACAGGCTTACGAGCACTGAGCATAGTCGACACCACAGAAGGAGAAAATCCTTTCTTTGCTAGAATCGAGGATTCAACCGCCATGCCATCAAATGGAGAGAGTGAACACCCTCCTTCCACAGATACCCCTGAAGAAGTAGGTCCGGACGGGCAGGAAGCGGAATCGGATCCGTCACTGACATGGCCATCAACTCCGGATACCAGGACTGGCGAGGCCAGTTTGGAGCGATCAGGATGACAGGACAACGCTCCCTCTTCAACTTCTGGATAACTCTGATCAATAGAGGAAGAGGAGGGAAGATGTAAGCCAGGGAGAAGTCCCAAGGGATCGACAAGGCATCCACTGCTAGAGCAAGGGAGTCCCTCAACCGGGAGCAAAACACCGGAACCTTCCTGTTGTGTCTGGTAGCCATCAGGTCCACCACAGGCATCCCCCACCGATGAGTGAGCATGTGAAACACCTCTGGATGAAGAGCCCATTCTCCGCTGTCGACGGTGTGACGACTGAGGAAGTCTGCCATGACGCTGTCCACGCCTGGAATATGAACTGCAGATATGACAGGCACGTGATCTTCTGCCCAAGACAAAATATCCTTGACCTCCCACCAGGCGGAACCGCTTCTTGTGCCGCCTTGCCTGTTGATGTAAGCCACCGCCGTGGCGTTGTCGGACTCCACTCTGATCGGAAGACCGGTCAATTGAGACTCCCAGTGCCTCAGGGCAAGCCGGACAGCTCGAAGTTCCAGAACATTGATGGAGAGCATGGATTCCTCCAGACCCCATTTCCCCTGAGCACTGAAGCGACCCCAGACTGCACCCCAGCCCCGAAGACTGGCATCCGTTGTGACTGTGGTCCAATGAGGAACTAGAAAGGATCTCCCTTTCAGGAGATGAGAGAGATCTAACCACCAGTGCAGACTCGACTCGACATGAGGAGGAAGAGAAACAGACAGATGTTGATGATCTGGATGATTCTTGCACGTCTGGATCACAAATCTCTGAAGTTCCCTGGAGTGGGCCATGGCAAATGGGACTGCTTCGATCGTGGAAATGAACTTCCCCACTAAAGACGACAACTTCGGTACTGGAATTTCGTCCATGTCCAGAATCCCAGCCACTCTGACGGCTATCTGGTGAGCCATGTCCTCTGGAAGAAACACCATGCATTGGCGAGTGTCGAACAGGAGACCCAGGAACAGAAGCCTCTGAGATGGAATCAAGTCCGACTTGTCCAGATGCAGGATCCAGCCATGACGGTTCAGGGTGTGCATGCACATCTGTAATTGCTGACGGAGAAGCTCCGCTGAGGAGGCCTTCAGTAGGAGATCGTCCATGTAGGGGGTCACTCTGATCCCATCCTGATGGAGAACCGCTATCAAGGAGCCTAACACCCTCTGGAAGACCTGAGGGGCTGAAGTCAGCCCAAAGGGGAGCGCTGCAAACTGAAAGTGTCCCCTGTGGCAGGCAATCCTGAGATACCGCCTGCTCTCTGGATGAATAGGGATGTGAAGATAAGCATCCTGAAGGTCCAGGGAGGCAAGAAACTCCCCTGGAGACATTGCTGCAATCACAGAACGCAGGGACTCCTGGCGGAAGTGGGAAGTCACCACATAGGCATTGAGATCTTTGAGATCCAAAATGGGACGAGCTCCTCCGTCCTTTTTGGCTACCACAAACAGGTTGGAAAAAACTCCTGAACCTGTGTCCCCTTGAGGAACCGCCTCCAGGACCTCTTTGTCCAAGAGATCCTGAATAGCGTCGTCGAACAGACGCCTTTTTGTGGGTTCCTGAGAAGGACGAGTAAAATGGAACCGAAAAGGAGGAAGGGAAGAGAAAGGGATCCTGTATCCCTCTGACACCACCTGAAGAACCCATGGGTCCGCCACTGACTCCTCCCAAGTCCGGCGAAAGATGCGGAGACGACCGCCTACAGCCGGATGCGGACCCGGGTTCGGCGAGTCATGCCGAAGCAGTCTTGGAGGTCTTGGCCTTTTTGGGCTTCCAGGACTGTTTGGGCTTGGAGGAGGAGCGCGTAGTGGGAGGACCCGTTTGGGCCGAGGAGCGTGTCTCAGTCTGAAAGGAACGAAAGGACCGATTGCGTTTGGCTGGAAACTTTTTCTTAAAGACTGAGGGTAGAAGAGTACTTTTACCGCCAGTAGCCTCACTGATCATTTCTTTGAGTTCAGACCCAAAAAGCAAATTCCCCTGAAAGGGCAAGGAAAGCAAGGCTTTCTTAGAGGCTGTATCAGCAGACCAAATTTTCAGCCAAAGAACGCGTCTAGCCACCACAGAAGAAGTGGAGGCCCTCGCCATCATACGCACAGCATCAAAAGCAGCGTCAGCAACATAATTCTGAGCTTCCGTAATATTAGCAAGAAGCTGCAACTGTTCAGACACTGGTGCATCCTGGCGAACTGCTTCAGTCAGTCGTTCAGTCCAGGCCGCGATAGCCCTGTTAACCCACGCCACTGCAAAGGTTGGACGCATGGCAGTGCCAATAGAGGCAAAAATGGACTTAAGAGAAAGTTCCAGTTTCTTATCCGTCCAATCCTGCAGGGCAGAGGCATCAGATACAGCCAAAGCTGTAGACTTGGATAGCCTGGAAACAGGGGCATCCACCTTGGGAGGATGCACCCATTTAGCCAGCTCAGTCTCAGGAAAAGGGTACAGCTTAGCAAACTTTTTAGAGACAGAGGATGATCTATCAGGATTCTTCCATGCCTCAGAGACTAGACGGGCAAGAGTAGGATTAGTTGGAAAACAAACAACAGGCTTAGATGGCTTCTTCTGAAAAACATCAGTAGGATCATAAGTGGATTCCTGAGTCAGAGGAAGGTTGAGCGTATTCAGAACAGCTCTAATCAGACCCTCAGCCGAAACTTCAGGGTCACATTCATAGGGGTCCCCAATGGACCTGGTAGATTCAATAACAGTCCGTTCCTCAGCATCAGAATCCTGCAAGAGTTCTTCCTCAGAAGAATCAGTCACATCAGGAGCCCCCTGTGGCTTAGGCAGGGAGGTCCTGATGGTAGAGGGGGTCTGCCAGACCTGGAGAGCCCCCTGTACCTGAGAGGGAAAGAGTTGAAGAGCGGATCTGAGATCCCTAGTGGCAGCTTTAAACTCCCTCACCCAAGATGGCTCAATAGCGTAGCTGGGAGGCCCAGGGTTGCTATCTTGACCAGTACAATTAGGGCATAGATCCCCCACATTATCGCTAGACAGCCCAATGTGGCAAGAGGAGCAAAACGCCATGGGGGTAGCAGACCCCCCATCCTCCTTAGACTTGGGTCTAGCCCCTAGCTCCAGTGAAGTAGACATGCTCACAGCGTCAATATACCCCACTAATGACACTATCACCCAGAAAAAGTGCAAAGGATTAAAGTTTCACCCCAGAAATGTCTAAATTCGGACTTATCTGGCCAGCGAAGGGTTAATCTGTTGAGGAGAGAGAAGGCTCGGTCCCTGCGTAGTGTACTCGCTTAGGAAAAGTTCCACAAAATGGCGGCCGATATGACAGCCAATCAGAAACGAGCGCGAACCAGGCGCTCATGGGAAATGTAGTTTTCCCTTTACAAGTACCCCAAACAGTGCCCGAAGCCCCCCTGAACACCCCACATAAATAAAACACATTCCGGATGATAGAGCAGGAGCCTAGCATTAAAATGAGCCATCTCTGAAGTTGCTGAGACAAGCGGTTCCAGAGATATGTCCCACACTGTGAATTCCCATAGAGAGTAAAGGAGCCATAGCGTTTGAGCGGGAAATTTAATAAAACATTAAAAATAGCCCAAACAAGTATAAAACACATAAGAAACATAAGTAAACTAATACCCAAAGCTCCAAAACCCAGAGAATACCACAGAAATTGCATTAAACATTGAAATGCAAATAAAAACACCCTATGAGTGCTGGAGTGCATTGCAAACTCCCAAATACAAGCCCAGCAAAGGGACACTGTGGGGACAAGTGGACCTTCAGCACTCAATGGGTGACTCACCTCTCTTGCAGGACTTCTGTCTTCAGGTGACCATGATAGAGGAGGAATAACCCAGAGGCAAATTCCCCAGCAGGGAAGCTGCTTAACTCAAGCTGTCCCCTCTTCAGGGCATAAGGTCCACAGAAATCCCTGGGAGCTGCACTAGCCACTTCGGGTGAGGGCATTGACAGCCATGGTCACCCTCCTAATGGTGGTATTCCATATTGAATAAAAAAAATAACAAATGACTAAGTTGAAAGCATAGATGTTCTCTACCTGGTGTGCATAGCACCCAGGAACAAATCAATCTAAGTGGCTCTGGCCAGAAGGTGGCTTAAGTGAGAGGGGAGGCTCCGCCCCTTGCAAATCATTTGCATAGTTGTTCCTGCCTATTAAAGGGGACTTACGCCT